>OW569405.1:67055423-68373964 GCA_937654795.1 Cistogaster globosa | reverse complement strand
AATATTTACTCTCTTAATAAAGAATACTAAAGCTGCAATAATGAATAATTTGATTAGTACTTAAATGAAATTCTAACGTATCCTTTTTCTATTTTATTCAGGTCGTTTGAATGCTTTTTTTGAAAAAATAAAAAAAAATATTGGACATAATGGAAAAAAAGTGGAGCCATATTTTGTCTAACGTACACTTTTGGAAAAATTCAGTTATTTTGAGAGCTTGTAAAATAAACTTTTTTGTCGTCGTAATACAAGGACATATTATAGGTGTTTTCTTTTTATCATTTGAAAATATTTTTGATTTGACTATTTGTATAATTAGTTTAGAGGAAAAATTGAAGCAGATAGCTTCTTTCAAAATGCTTATAGGTAACTGTGGGCCTTCTTTCCAATTACTAAGTCTCTAGCAATTACTTGCACTTGTTCAAGGCTTAAATGCATTATAAAAACCAAATTTAACAAGATTCTAGCCAGTGTCGGATATTCACACAATATGTGCGTTACCGCCTCACAAACACAGTCTACCAGTATTATCTGCATTGAACGCCATGCTGGCATGAAATTTCCATGATTTGGCTTTTCGTTTTAAAATTGTTTAATTTAAGGTTAGAAAAAGATCATTGTAATTTATTTAGAGTAATAAAAAAAGAATTTTTATCTGGTAATAGTGTTCTGTCGAATTCTTTAAAATACTGACGAAATTTATATAAATCAATTAAATTTAGTTATTTCGAGTATTTCACTTTTAAATTTATCAATATTTTATTAATTTACTATTAAGGCGACCAGAAACCTTTATTTTTTCCTCTAGAAGTCTTCTTCTTCGAAGCGAATGTATCTTAAACCCAATTAAGCAAATGGGATACTTTTATTCTTGTTTCTTGTTTCTTTTTCTTTAAATTAATTGTTTTTAGAAGAAGCCTTATTTTAATTTTTAGTTTGTTTTTGTTTTTCTTTTACCTTCTTAATATCACATAGTGTAATTAATATTAGAAAATTTTTTTATTACATTTTATGTACTGTATGTAATATTTGAAATGTATTAGAAATTTTAACAATAAAAAAAAAACAAGTGTTTAATGTTATTATTTCAGAGTTTTAAATTATTTTGCAAACGTGAGCAGAAATTTCTTTTCTATCCTTTTATATGCGTCTAATGCGTAAGATTTTATTAAATTAATTAATTTGAGTGTTTGGTGACTTGTTTTGCCTGTCTTTGTATGTCATGCAAAATTTAAAAAATAAATGGCAAATAATTTTTTTGATTGTTGGTTTTTGTGTTGATTTTATTTTATTTTATTGTAACTTCCATTTTGATGGTTTTATAGCACGCACCTTAAAGCTGTTATTTCATACAATTGATACTGTATAAAAAAATTGGTAAATTGAAAGTAATATAAAACGTCCTAGAGTTTTTCTTCTTGTGGTTCCTTTGACACTCTTGCTTAAGCCACCATTCGTGTTGCTTAGATCATGTGTTATAATACGAGTATGTACTAAATAATGTTTAATTTATGCATATCCTGTGCTACTACAAAATCGGAAACTAAAGAAAAAACAAACAATAAACGATAAGTTAAAAAACATCAGAAAACTACACAGGTTTTTTGCAATTGCTACTTCAGTGTGTGAAATAACAATACCTCTTCTTTATTAGATCCCTGATGATGACTAACGACGTTAGTCGAAATATTGGATTTTTGGAAAATAAATTAAACAATTAATATTGATAAAAATTACAATTTTATAAAAAGGGGAAAGCAGTTTTTATTATATGAGACCTTGAGCCAATAACTTTTTTAGTTACAATAACGATTAAATATCTCTGTCATAATATACCTGCCCTATCCCACTATGTCATAAGTATCATTTTTTCACAAAAACCCTTTTTTAAATAATTTTACTTCAAAACTTTTTCTAAAAAGCTTTAAAAATTTCATTTTAACAAACAATTTTTAACCCAATTCAAAAAAGGAAGCATGTTATCAACTTGTCTGAATGTTGCCTTTTATGCTTGTGCCCGCAGAACTCGGTCACTTCTAAACCGATTTTTTTTATTTAAAAGCTTATGATTATACATTGGTATCGTTTTAAAATAGTTCACAATTTAAAAAAAGGAAGGTTGTCCCCCACTAAGCATATATGCCTTTTACGTGTATTATAATTTAAATGGAAAAAAACTGCGTATCATTATAGCTCCCTATAAAAATTTATAGACAAACGTTTGAAAATTGGAATGCTATGATGGTTATATTAATATATATAAATATTAAAAATTTTGAATTAAAGGGTGCCCCAATAGTTCCTTTGTTTTGATGTATATGGCCATACTTTTGAAAAATATAAATACAACCTGTATTTTATTTGATATGTATGGCCGTACTTTTGGACAGTTGTAATTTATAAAAACCTGAATATAAAAAAAAGTGTTTCGTTTTGAAGTTGTAAATTAAAGCGTGTCTCAATAGTTGATATTAGTGGAATTAGTTGGCCAAGATTTTGAGCCATTGTAGTTAAACAGATAATATTTACAAGAAACCTGTGTTGTTAAATCCGACATAACATCAAGTATAAGACTTTAATAAAGAATTTAAAGACTGTTCCCATAGTTGATATATTTTTTTAAAATCTGTTTTCATATTTTGTTCTACGTCGTTTAAAAAATTCTTTCTGAATTTTTCTCTAATAAATAACATGTGTAAACATAAACAGGTGACAATACCGTCTGAGGAAACATGACTTTAAGTTTGTCTGTTTTGAAGTCGGTTTTTTTTCTTATTGATTTGAATTGTGCTGCTCAGTTATAAATTAATATTCTAAAAGTGTCTTCTAATACAACAAAAAACTCTAAAAAAAAAGTCAGCCGTATACAGTGGATAAAGAAAAGTAAAATCAGAGTTGATTATTGGTGTTTTTGCTTGAACTTTAATTTTTGTCTTTACTTTATTGTTTAGACAAAAATCTTTAGTTCATTTAAAAAAATTGTAAGAAGTTTCCTGAAGAGATAAGTAAGCGGTAGCGAAATGGCCATCGAGACGTGCTTTCACCTCCAATAATCTATATCGGGAAAATAGCACGATAAAATTAAAAGTTTAATAAATTTAGTTAAATATTCCCGTGTTTTTAATTATTAAATTTTTGCAAGTGCCTGTGCAATAAACAAAAATAAAATGTCATAGTGTTTCGTGATGTTTTATTTGTTGTTTTTATTTTTCAACATCTTTAAAACTGTTAAAAGTTTAAAAAACTCTAAATTTTGATTACACAATCAATATAATTTAATTTGTATAAAACTAAAGAAATATTTAAAGAAAGGGAAAAAATATTTCGTTGTCGGGTATATTCTGTTCAAGCTACGAGCATAAAGATTTTTAATGAGAAATGCATGAAAAATTGTTGCAGAAGTACTACACTATTTTTGTACCCACTACCACAAAAATGAAAGAAGGGTATATCTAAGATTGTCATTTCGTTTGTAACTTTTGCAGTATCCATATTCAGAAAGTATATATCTTCTTAGTCCTTATGCACAGTAAAGTCGATTGATCAATGACCATCTATCTCTCCGTGTTAGTATTGAAATAAACTTTGCCAAAGTACTAAATGAGCTACAGAAAATCTAAATATGCCAATAAGCCAGACAAAGTGTTGAAAATTTTGTTATTAAAAATCAACAAGATAGATTAATGTTTTTCAAGCCAGCAGGCGAAACATCACGCCTGCCTTTATTTTTTCCATATAATTTGAACATGGAATTAACTCCAATTTAAAAAACAAATATAGAGGTGACAGCGAATTAATGAATAAAAAAAAAAATTACATAAAAATGAAATCGGCTCTTATAGGGTCAAGCATTTTCTAAAAATCTTATTGTTTTCCTAAAGACCTCTTCAAAAGATTTAAAATGATACCCAAATTGATATTTAAAAAATTTTGAAAATTTTATATTTTCCGAACTTTGAACTTTTTATAGAAAATAACAGTTGTGCACTATATTTTTTAAGATATCAATATGGGTATCATTTTAAAGCTTTTAAAGAGATCTTTCAAAAAATACAATATTAAAAAAAATGCTTAGCCCATTAAGAGCCGATGACATTTTTATATAAAATTTTTAATAGTACTTCATTTTTTTTTGCCTTGTTTCTTAATTCTCTTTGTTTTTTTTTTTTTTTATCAGAGTTACTTCACTGAACTAGATTTACAAATATGGTGAGGGTATGTTAATTTCGGCATATCCAAATATAGCACTTGTTTTATTAGATTGTAGATGAGAATGTTGTTTGATACAAAAATATTGAAGCGTGGCTGCCTATTAGAATGGAGTGAAAATCTAAATATTTAGCTTCTTTTTATTAATTTTTTCACAGCTTGCACAAATTCGCACCCATACATTAAGTTAGAAATCAGGTACGTCTTAAATAATAAAGTTATTGTGTTGACCATAGAGATCTTAACTTTATACAAATCTGACCGATATAGAAGTTTACGTCATCACTTCAAGTCAAAAAGCTGTTAAAAATTACATAAGGGTTTTTCGCCGCATTGGCGATATTGTTCGAAATATAGGTGTTCAAGGATCTGACTGAGCAATCAAAAATGATAGATTTTTAATTTGGAGAGTCTTGGCGATCCTAAAATTAAACCTTACAATTCGAAAGGCTTGAAAATAAAAGATTGGTTGATGTGCTGGTTAACCTAAAAAAGTGTCTCAATTTTTAATTTAGTTGGTCTACGTTTTGAGAATCTTACAACGATCTAGAAGCGAGTTAACTTAGCATTTTCCAATCCATGCCGTATATTATAGCAGCTTTTAATAATAAACAGCAAGCCACGTCGTTGATATGATATTTTTGCTCCCTACGCATTTAATTTTATTTGTGGCAGAAATATTATTGGTATTCCTGTATTTTTCCTTATATTTTCCTCTTTTATGGAGAAATATAAACAATTTGTGATAACAGATAAGGATTTTATTGAACATTTGAAGTCTTAAAATAATTAATCTTTTTACCACATTCGATTAGACAATAGTTTAAAACTTTCAACAAAGCTTTGTTTATTTATTTATTTTTTTTTTTAATATCCCATGTAGTAACTATTTTATTTAAATTTTTTTGTTTGGTTTAAGTCGTCCATTAACCATGATAACTTGGAAGCTGGATAAGCCAGCCACACACAGAGCTTTTTTGCAGTGACAGCAAAACGAAGATAAAAGTCCCACCAGCAACAGTAGCAGTTAAAGTTGTACAATAAAAGATAACAAAAGGCAGAAGCAGTGAACATGATTAAATATACAGTGTTGTGAATATTGCTGGAAGTTATGAATAAATAAACTAAATTTTAATGATAGAAAGATACGATATGCACACACTTAAAAATAAATAGTTTGCTTGGGTACTGTTAATAATATTATAACTTTCACTACATAATGATAATAACTATGGTTTGGTTTTTAATGTGTTCATGTAAAGGGTGTTTTTTGTAGACATGTAGAACTTTAAATTGGTAACACTTTTTTAACTGGTTGCCGCTTTGTCAGCTGTCAAGTGGTTTATTATCAGTTTAGTTTGGCATTTCAACAAGAATATAGAGACATCTGAAGATTTTGTGGAAAGGTTTTAGTTTGCATTCTTATAAAATCTAACTTTTGCAACAACTGAAGTCACACGATGACAGAGTAAGGCGCAGATCGACTTTCTTTACTTTCATAAGCGAATTTTTTTTACGATAAAGCTTACTTTTGGTTAATTGGAAACAGTAATAAACAGAAGTAAAGAGAAGAAACGTTTGTTGAGACACATCCACGAAAATTGTCTGATAGAATCATTACACCGTACTTCTTTAAAAACGATGCTGTTCAGAACGTTACAGTTAATTGTGACCGCTATAGAGCCATTGACCTTTTCGTTCATCAGTTGAACAACCATGATGTGCAGGAGCTGCAGTTACAAGAAGAAATCGTAACATGTCACGCAGCTCGTGCCACAAATTATTCACTGAAGGAAATATTTGGTTACCGCATAGTTTTACGTTTCGGACTCGTGACTTCACCTCCATGATCGTGAGAGTCTCTAGACTTTTATATGTGCGGACATGTGATGTCGCTAGTATACGACGATAAGCCCGAAACAGTTGTCTACTTGGAAATAATATACGCCGCTTCATTGCCGATATACGGCCACTAAAGTTGGAAAAAGTAATCGAAAATTTTAATTATAATGCAATTAGATCTTTGTTATAAACTAAATTAAATGTCAATTAAAAAAAAATAAATTTGTTTTATTCCAATTTTTAATTCTTTACGTCTATAAAAAACACCTTTTATAATATTACAAGTCAATGTATTTCTATAATGTCTACTTCTAAGACGTTTAAAGCTTAACTTGATATCGAACATTTTAAGCTTTAGAGAATAACTAACAGCAGCAGATAGTGTTGCTGTTGTCCTAAACAAAATTTAATAATTAATAACAGTTTTAAATGAAAAATTATTGCTTTTACCTCTTTCGGTTTCTTTAAAGTATTTTATATTTTACCTCAAAAATGTTGGCGTGTTTTCAGCGATTATTATCGACTGTGGTTGTTTCAGTTATTAAAATTAATGAGTTTTATATTAGATAATTTGAATTAATTATTATAATAAAAGTATTTTTCTTATATTTTTTACCTTAGGTTTTTGCTGTTTGCAATATTAAATTGAAATTATGACAGGTAAAATATAATTAATAGTAAATTTCAGCATTTAATAGTTTTGAATTTTAATATGTGTTTAAGTAAAACTTTAAATAAAATAAACTTAATTAAGACACTTTGATAATTTATTTTAAATTAATAAATTATTTTATATTGTGTTAAGAGGTATTCGAATAAGAGAAATACAACAATTTCTTATTGAACACAGTCACGCCTCCGCCGAAATATTTTTCCTTTTTTTAAGTTTCATTCATCGGCAAATATCCCGAAAATAACGCGTTGTTTCTGTATTTTACAAATGATCGACCCGAAATTTTTTCTATTGTCTGTTTACTTATGCAGAGGGTAGGAAAGAGTTCAACAGTGCACAGTGTGATAAATTTAAAATATTATGGAAATAACTCAGTCATTTGTAAAGGGGTAAAGGCTGGTTGATTCAAATTTTGAAAGGAACATAGCAAAGTGGTATTTAAGGTAAGGTGCTGAAGCTGGGTAAGATCCCCTTTCTAGGGATGGCGTTATGTGGCCTTAAAATTAATTACCTTACACCTGTAAATTTTTTTAATGGTAAATTTTTAGACATTGTCTTAAGGGCCTAGTCAATATCTACAAAATTGTGCTTTGATCTACAAATTATGCACCTTTTAAAAATTTGAAGATTATATAATTTATGTCTTCAAAACTAGGCAAAAATGCTCCCACGTTCTCGGTGCTAAAGACCGACTGTATAACAGAGGCAATGTCGGATATTTATTTATTTATTAAATACAGTAACTCAGTTAATGTAGTTAATACAAGAAATGAGAGTACTTGCAGTTAAGGCTTTCGACTCAATCTGAAATATATTTAAAAAGAACATTTAACAAATTTTTTGTTTGTTTTAGCATTCTAAAATGTTCTATGAAAGTTTCTTTTAATTTTATTTGTCCTTTTTCTATTAAAAAAATTTAAAAATTAGTTGACATGTTTTATTATATGCGAACAGAACATCTAGTCAATAAAGTCTTAAATTTACAAAGAAAAAAATATTAGGACTTAATAATAGACTTCTTTTAAAAGCTACATTTATTGAACTTCAAAAATTTGTTTTGAAGTATGACAACACATATCGTTTATGAAATTTACATTCCTCTCTTCTTCAGTATAAGAGTTCAGTTTATTATATTTTTTTATCATCTCTTTAGTGTAATTTAATTTCTTTCTTTTAAGAAATTGAGAACATAGAATAAATCTTTAAAGTCTTAAAAATAAATGGAAGTTATATATTCTTCTAAGCCGAATCTTATATTATTTATGCATAAAAATACCATAAAATTTTCTGTTAAAAAAAAAAACATTTTTTTTCCAAAATTGAAAGTTTTGCTAAGGATTGTTGTTCCAGTTTAGAAAATAAAAAATAACTGTATCAGATTCTTGCATAAATTAGTTGTGACCAAGTAGTAAGTGTTTAAAAGCATACCAGTTTGTACAGCTTTTTCATTATTCTCATACCCTTCACCACAGGTGAAAAAGGGTATATCTTACTTCGTCATTCCGCTTGTAATTGCTACAAATTACAAGCCCATAATATATATATATTGATTGAGAGATGTCGGTCTGCTTATGCGTTCGTAGTAGTGTTGAATTCAACTTTGCAAAGACCCTAGATGCGCTAGAGAAAATTTAAATACGTGAATCAATCATAGTTCTTAAAATTTTGATATTGGAAATCAGTTAGACAGGGCCAATGTTCTTCGAGGCAGCGGGAAAAACAGCACGCCTGTCTTTAATTTTTCCGTATCTATTTTTTTAACTTTCAATTTTAATCCTAGAGGGAAAAAGACCTTGTTTTAAACAAATAAACACTTTATAGAAGGAATGAATTTCTTATGCCGATTTTTATATAACCTATATGATGGCAAATTTCCAGTATTGTACATGTGCTTATACATATATTTTGAAGGGTATGTAAGACTCGGAATAGCCGAAAATAGCACCCTTCCTAGTTTTTCTTAAAAACAGCCACCTGCGGGAAAACAAAATTTTTAAAGTAAACATAATGACATTAAAACTTATTGTTTAGCATATTTTTTATGATGAATCTACGTTAACTTTGCTTGATTTCTTCAAATATAAGTTTTTCATGATATTCTCATGAAATATTTATTATCTAAAACAAAAAAATGAAATGTATTAATGCGGGGATAGCAAAACCATATGGTTGTTTCGCTACTGCTCATATATGTAGCTAATCAGTGATTCTATACCAATTCTGTATGGAAAGTTGAGGCTTTTTAATTTTCCGCATCAAAGCAGCTAGTTAAAATCGAACTGTTTCAATAACCCATGAGGATACTTAGATAAAACTTCCTTGATAAATCAAACAATCTTAAACAAAATTAAAGCCCAAAGCGCCAAGTACTAGTGTTATAAACATAAACGTCTTCTACTTTAAGCTGCTGTGTCGAAAATTTAAAATTGACACTGTTTACACGCATTGTAAACAATGGAATAGAATCTCACTAAATTTAAAAATATCCCTTATCTTAGCTTAACTTTGAGATTTTGCCCATAGTATACGCAAATCCCAAAACTTAAGTGATAGGCTGGTGTTTCTAAATTTTCCAAGAACCGTAAAATTCTCTGAGCCTTATTACATGGTAATGTCGGAGAAAAGGCAAATTTTCTATAGTTGTAGATGTACAAACGAACGAACTGAACGAGATAAGTCACGACTGAAATTTACCTGCTTTTTTTTCTTTATAATATTTTCATTTAGAGTTCTACGAAATCAGTTTCAAATAATTAAAACCATTAAGAGTCCTACTTAATAATTACGACAGTAATTATTCAAATGATGTTTTGGTTAGAAGTTAATAAAAAATTACAGCAAAATTATTAGTTGTAATTGCGGTGGTAATAGAGATAAATGCATGAATAGACAAATATAACTTCAAAACAAAATGTAAAATTAAAAATAAAATGTAGCTTGAATCCTTTTTTTAAATTATGCATATAAACAAATTCAAGGCATATTCATATGTAACTGTTTGCACTATACATGCGCATGTGAAATATTTGTTTAATTAAGTATTTTTTCACATATTAAGAGTAATTGAATAATATTTCTTACTACTCTTATTAAATTATTAAACCATTGACTACGATATTTTAATGTGTATTGTGCACGAGATAACTAATTGCATCTTTGCTGGATTTTTGAAAACATATTATTTTAGGTCCATTATATAAGTTTGCGCATGCAATACTAAGGATATTTTTCTAATAAAAAAAAAATTATAAACTTTAACTATTAAAGATAAAAAAGACTTATAATAAAATATAAACAAACTCTTTCTTTAATAATATATTTGCAAATAGCAGACTCAAAATAATTTAAAAATAATCGTATTTTAAAATTTTTAAGAAATCAAAGTAGAAATTTTTAAGTGCTGCGAACAGTAACAGTCATTTAAACTTTAGAATATGTTCATCACTTAAACGAAGAATGGAAAACTTTAAACGAAAATTGTTTATTTTCTCTTATTTACTTTGCTTCGAGATTTAATTAGAGTTTTAAATTTTTTCAAATTATTATTTGATCTTTATTCTAAAAAATGAAATAAATTTTTCGGCTTAGGTTTATATTTATTTGAATTTAATTTTAAATTTATGATAAAACAAAAGCTCAACCAAATAAAAAGAAAAAAAAAAATATTTAAAAATTAATCACAGATCACCTACTAATCCCAATGGTTTCAGTCTTACTGGAATTCTTGGTAATAACTTATCTTCTTCTTATTTTGTAGTAATTCTTTTCGACGGGAAAACTGACTGGTCCGGTTTGGAATAACAAGTTTTATTCAAAAAATTTGTGGACATTTAATATTTAAGACACTTTCTTAACTTTTTTTTCGTTTCTGTTCTTATAATGTAATTAAAGAAACCGATATGGAAAAATTCTGCGTATGCTACAAAAGGGAAAATATTTCTTGCAAACAAAAACAAAAAAAGAAACAGATTTTATCTGTCCGCCTTAAACGTTTCAAAAGTTTGGCCATATACATCACATTACATCAACTATGAAAACACTCTTTAATTTAAACTTAAAAATGTTTATATTTCTTCCTACATCAAACAAAGTAGTGTCTGCCTTTCATGTGTTTGTATATAACGGTTTAAAAAATACAGCCATGTACGTCAAATTACATGCTTTTGGGAACACCATTTAACTTATAAATTCGAATTGTATACTTGTTGTTATAGGGGACTTAATAAAACAGGTTCCTTGTATGTTTCAGCTGTGTTTATATAACGGTTTAAAAGTTAAACCACATACATAAATAAAATTACATCTACTATTGGAACACCTTTTAATTTTCAGATCCAAATGTTATACCTCGGAGTTAGCAATAAAGTTTCTTTGTAAATTTAAACCGTCTGTTTACACTGTACAAAAGTATGAACATATACATTAAACTAAATAAACAACTGCCGCACCCTTTAATTTATAATTTTTAATATAAATATTTGTTTCTATAACGGTCATAGCAATCGACATTCTGTCCAATTTTCAAGCGTTTGTCTATAACGGTGCAAAAGATAGGCCCATATAAGTCAATTTACGTTACCTGTGGCGGACACCCTTTCATTTTTGTTATTGGGAACTATAGTAATACTCAGTTTTTTTATCTTTATTTTAAGGTGGTACCCTATGCTGTTTATATTACACGTAAAAAACATGTATGTTGTATGGGGACACTACTTAATTTTAAGGATTATGAAAGATTTTAAGACTAGATCAACCTTTAAGCAACACATGTGAGAAACGACTGAGATCTTCGGGCACAAAAATTAAAAATAGCAACATTCAGACGAATTGATAATCTTCTTATTTGTTGGAGTCGGTTAAAAATAAAAATGCTTAGGTAATAAGTTAACTGGATTTATTCCGTCAGTAAATATAATACTGTTGTCATACCTTTCGGCGAAGACCGTCGTCACCGGCTGCTTATTTGTTACGATTGGCGAGCGCTTGCGATGTAAAGACATCATTTTCAAGCCGCGTTTTGATAAGTACTGGTTAGATAGTGTAAGGTGTTTGTTGCATAGATAGCAATACTATAAATACACACCACTCAATAAAAAGAAATAACATAAAATAAAACACATATATTGACCAGATAGAGATACCTTTGTCATTACTCTTTAAAAATAACAAACACTTATGAACAAACGAACAGTAGCATATCTGCTTAACGCGCTGTCTAAGCCTAAGTTTGCTATGACATTATAGATGAGCACAAGATTTTTACAGTTTAAAGTACATATATATGAAGTATTATTACGGAATTGACTGAAGATATGCAAATATATGTACATGAATAAATACACAGTATATAATTCTTGTTTAGTTTTTGTTAAACACAGTTCTTTAAAAAGAAAAATTAATAAAGTTTAATTAATGTAATTTGTATAATATAGGGAATCTTTATTTAAAACAAGGAAGAGTGCTAATTCATACAACATACATGGTGAAGGGTATATAAGATTCGGCATAGCCGAATATATTACATGTCAATTCCTGAACTTTTCACATTTAATTTGAACTACTATTGAGCTTAGAATGCAAATAAACATAAAATATGTATGTGATTTATTAAAATCAAAATGAACACTTGTTTTGAAATAATTTCTGATTCACTAAGTTTAATAGGTTTTAAAACAAGAAACCAAAATTACCTAATTTTGCACACGATCAATGTTGTCTTCACAAGGGTTTTTTTTGGAACCAAGCTTCCTTGAAAAAATAGAATTCGGTGTAATGTAAATAGTAAAAGTAAAAGAAGCATTTTTTGTTTGCATAAATAGTTCATACTACTAAAACTCAAAAACTAAACACAAACAATATATTTTTTCTGACTGCTAAATTAAAAAAAAAAAACATCATGTTTAAACGCAAAATACAAATAAATAAATTAAGCATTCTATGCCGCATCTTATAAACCTCTCACCATGTATGTAAATCTAGTTTATTATAGTAATTCCAATAAAAAATCAGGAAATTAAAAAAAGAATCAAGGAATTAAAAAAGAAGAAAAACTTAGGTACTATATATAATTTTATATAAAAATGTCATCGGTTCTTATTGGGTTATGCATTTTTTTAAACTTTTAGTATGGTGCATAATCATACTTTTTTATGAAAAGTTCAGAGGACCATGACTCGGAAAATACGGGAGGTTTCCAATTTGTGCACTTGATGTTCTTTTCTTATTTTTTTAGTCCTCAATCGCACCATATTTTTGTTTTTTATTAAATTTACTTCATTAAACTAGATTTGTTCCAAAAAATAGGGAAATATTAGAGGCAGGCATGGTATTCTGCCCGCTGAGCTGGACCGATCTTGCTGATTTTTAACAACGAAAATACCAAAACTTTCTAATCGATTGGCGTATTTAACTTTTCACTAGCTCACCTAGTGCCTTGCAAAAGCTGATTTCATTACAAACACGGATGGACAGAGGGACATCACGCAATCAAATTCGTTATGCATAAAATGAATTGGTAGAAATTACAAACGGAATGATAAACTTAGATGTAGCCATTTTTCACGTTTAGTGAAAGGTTTAATAATCAATTGAGTTGAATGAATAAAGGAATAAGTAAATGAATTAATATATTCCACAAATGTGATTGTATCTGGACGGGTTAATTATTTTATGGTAATATATTTTTTTCGAAGAGTAGAAAAATCTAATTTTAAACAACTTACGAACGCAAAAAAAACTTAAAAACTGTTTTACACATTTTAAAGGTTGCTACTGAGGTTTTTTATTTGCATTAGTTGCAAGATTTAATTCCAATAATATCGATTTTTTCTATTTAAATCATGTTGTTACATAATTATAACAAAGATGTTTTTTTTTTTGGATTACGTTTTTATACTTTATGAAATAACACTTATAGTTAAAATTTTTCGTAAGCCGAACCTTGAATGAAAAAATTATATTGAAAATTATTGGAAAGGATAATTTTAAATTTTAATACTCTTACATTATATTTGAGAACTTATTGGTGCAAAATATTATAATTTTTAAAGGGTATAATATCCCACGAATGATTTTCTTTTTTTTTCGTTTTTTCTTACTGCTGATAGTTTTTGTTGGTTGTTGTTGTTTTGTTTGAATTTAATAATTTAATTAAGTATCTTCTAAAACATTTGTAACTTTCCTGATGAACTAAATAAGCGGTAAGAAAATTGGTATAGAGAGGTGCTGATATTATGTCTATGAACTTAAATTATTTAATAGGGAATTCAACACGCTATGATTTTTTTTTTGTTTTGTATCCAAAATCCTTTCAAATATTATAAGTACAAATGCCCTTATTTTTGGTAAATAAAAAAACAGAGACGGAATCTAACTAAAACAAAAATGATTTAATATTTTGTATTCGCTTCAAAGAATATTCTTTCTTTTTTCTTTAGGAATTTCTTTGCTATAGGAGTTTGTTCTTAAATTTATGAAAAGCAATGCTCATATTTTCAAATCTAAATTTCCTTAAAATATATTAGAATGAACTTTTTGAATAAAAAAACGAAATAAGAATACTGAATGATAAATGAATAATTTTGTTAGTGCAACGTTGCAGAGTGTAGGCATGTTAAGATAAGAGTGGCAGTTCAGTGATAGTAAAAGTTTATGCTTATATTGAAATTTAATGATCCGTAGGTGAGTGATCCAGGTTTTAGTAAAGCCACATGGCATTGTCGGATTTTATATGAATTATTGGGCATTATTTTTCTAGTTGAATATTCAATAAGTAGATAATTTGACATGACAACATAATTTTTTTTCTGTCTAAAATAAATAATATCAAACTGGGCTGAAGCTTGTGAAGCAACTTAGTTACAAAACAAGACATTTTCTGAATTTCTTTTATGTCTTTTTGATGCCCTTAATTGCTATTATCAGACATGCTTCACGTTCCAATCGGGATGGTTTCAATATTGTATTTACTACTACGATCGATTTTGTTTATTCCTAAAAATGCTGAATCTCAACACTTTAAATTTGGCAATATTTTGCACACCAAATTAAACAACAAAGCACATAATAAGAATAAACTTATAGACTGCAAATAAAAATTTTCAAAGAAACTAAGCTCAACTTTGAAATTTAAAAGTATTTTCATGCCGAACAAATTTTTCGTTTTTGTTGTTTGAAAAACCTACTTCGAAATTGAAGCCAGTTTCGATTGGAATTGAGTACTGCGACTTGACTGTATAGATTCTGTGTTACTAAATTGCTAGAAAATTGGAAGAATCTTTACGGCCATTTGTATTCTTGGCTGCAGTTTAGTGAGAAACTAAATGGCGAGTTTTTTCAATATTTTAACACGATTGATATTCTAATAAGTCATTCTCTTATCTCAAGCTTCAATTTTTAATTCGTCATTAATGTGATTTCATTCCACAACATATAAAGCAAACATTCTATTATTCTTTGATTAACGAAACCTCCTGCTGGGTATGAGATCATAACAATATACGATATTTAAAACCAATAAACAGGATATTTATTTTTAATTCTGTTTTAGTTAATTGAATTTAATGTCATTAAGAAGATAAACTCCAAGAGTAAAATATCTTACGTACAAGTATACAAATAAATATTGAGTTATATAATATTTCAATTAATCCATTTTGTCCTTAAATAACTTGTCGTGCTAACTGCTCAAAGTAAAAATGCTTTATCTGTTTAGTCTGAGTAAGCTGAAATATTGCAAATTGAGTATTGTAAAAGTAAAAAACAGAACCCTTGTTTTTAAATTCAATCAGTTTCAAGGTAGTCAGTGCAGCAAAAATACCTGTTTTTATGAATCCATCATGTATCATAAAGCAAAGTGATTAAAATGTGATTGTGTTTTTTACTTCTGCTTTATTCCCATATCTTTTCTGGCTTAAAAATTTTCATTTCGAAATTTCATTTTATTTTATTAAAAATTTTAAAAATATTATATTTATAACTTGCTTTTAAAATGAAGCAAATTAAGAATAGGGAAATTATTAACTTCAATACAAGTTTCAAAAAATTAAAAAAAAATGATAAATTGATAAATATTTAATTTTGAGATTGTTTAATCACTTTCATGGTAAGTTTTTTTGTTCGTTTTTTGAAACATCCTATTTATTGCGATAGTAAAAATTAATTTTAAGCCTTCTGCTATAGTCCTTCATACTCTAAATTTTAAATTCGAAAAACATTTTGTCTGGCTGTTAAGAATTTGATAATTATTTATTGCAAATAAATACGAGCAAGTTCCTTTGAAACTACGAAAGTAGTTTGTTTTGGTTTTTTTCAGGGACTAACACCTCAATACACTTTTATACGCAATGAACACTTTTATAGGGTTTATTCTGCAATGAACCTAGAGCCCGCTTAATTATTTGAACATTTATGAATCTGCAAATATTTACGAACAACTAGATATTTTTTATCACATTGTTTTATTTTTGATACTTTTGATTTAAATATTGCTTTAAAAAAGTTTTCCCTTAGAATAATGACGCCTGGATGGACTGCACTGAGATAAAGATCGCAAATAGGAATCCAGCTTGGAATGCATTTATTAGCAATAATTCGACAGAAAATCGTAAAACTTACTGCAGATACAGAAATAGGTTGAAAGCATTCATAAGACGTAAGCGAAGGTTATTTAATAAACGTTATTGTGAAAATTGTTTTCAGTCTCAATTTTAAAGACAAATATGATCTGAAGCCGTTTTCGTAGATGAGCATGTAAGTGATTTTATTGACGTAAATGAGTTTAACAACCACTACGTTCTTCCACCAATTAGCAGCTCGGATAACTTTAATAACGTTTTTAATGCAAATAACAAATTTTATCTTAGAAATGTTAATGAACTTGAAGTTTTTGAGGCATTAAGCAGTATTAAATCTAACTCGAGGGTCCGCATGGTATTCCAATAAAATGTCTAAAATATCAAAGTTTCTTACTTATTTGATCAACTCAGTAATAATCTATTCAGAATTTCCTAAGCTTTTGGAAAGTTCGTAGCGTTGTGCCCATAAGGTAAAAATACCTCGGTTTCTTTCAGATTTTCGATCAATTAGTGTTCTTAGTTCAAGTTCAAAAATTCAGAAATAGTACAAAAAAACCAAATTCAACATCACCTTAGTTCAGAAAACTTACTAAACCCTTATCAATCTGGTTACAGGAAATGTTATAACATTACGGGCCTAGTCTTAGATATTGCAGAGACATTAAGGCATTACATGGATAAATCGTTCAGTTCTATACTTGTTCCATTACATTTAAGCAAGGCCTTTGATTCCTTAAATTGTGAATTACTATGTCATAAACGTAGTAAAGAATTTTAATTTAATAAATCGGAATGTACCTTATTGTCTTAATTTGTTAAGGGTAGACTGCAGTACGTTGAACTTAACGGTCAAAGATCATCTACACTAGAAGTGTTAAGAGGTGTACCGCAAGGGCCTATATTAGGACCATTCATACTTTTATTGTATATGAATGAGCTGTATCGTATAATACATTTCTGTAAATGTTACACGTAAGCAGATATTATATACTTACTTACCAATAATATTAATAATGAGTTAAGAAGTATTGCAGACTGCACAGAACACACTTTTTTCCCATAGTTTACTTCCACCTTCAATATATCTTTGAGAGGATCCCATAATATTTGTGTCACACCATAAAGTTTTAGGAATATACCTGGATTGCAAACTTAGCTTTTTATATCAGATCAACAATATAATATCAAGAGTGTTTATTTTTCCTAAGACGACTATACTATATGTATAAATAAATATAAAATTAAATAAATAAATATATTTTTCTTTAGTTGACTCTAGGGAAGCTCCTATTTGCTTGCTTTATATTAGTTTTAAGGTTTAACTCCTTATTAATTAAGTTAGGCATATCTTTGAACTGTTGAATTCTAATATCCTAAACTTTAAACAAAAAAGTACATATGCTTTGCAGTAATAAATAAAAAATTTGTCATACAAACAAAATTTTTTGAGAACTTGTGATATTTATTTGTCTCCTAACTGACAGTTAAACCCTAAAATACCATAGCTTTCACAAAACGTGCATACACAAATACACTATAACGCTGATTTAATATTATTCAACATACGAGTATATCCAAAATTTACGTTGAGTAAAAAGAAGTCTTATATGAAAAAGTATTACAGTTGTAAAAAAAATTTAGATTTCTTTCAAAGCTTCAAATTCATATTGCTGCAAATCTGTTGTATTGTTTTATAAGGTCGAAAATTTCATTGCATTTCTTTTTTAGCATAAAGTGAGAACCACCCTAATAGACACTCGCATTTCACTAATAAATTGAAAATTATCGCAGTTTATCAGTTAATATGGCAGACTGCAAAAGCGAAAAAAATAAAATAAAAAACTCACGTCCATTTTGTAGTGTAGCAACTGTCAAAGAACATGACAGAAACATGTGTATTTTAAACTAAGCAATTTGCTACTATAAAAAGAAAATATGATAGTAGACGACTATTAAAATTCGACTCACTACAAACTATACAGTTGAAAGAAATTATACAGAAAGAAAAAGATAAAACCTCATTGAATTACAATAACATAATAACAAGAAAGCAATACAGCTGGACTTAAAATAAAAATCTTAAGGAAAAACTTAAAAATATTTTTCGGTCACTGACTTAGTTACCGTCTTTTAATCACCAAATTTAATAAAACATCAAATATGGCAATTTTGTGAAAATAAACGAATAATTGAACTCAAAATCAATTTGATATTTATTTATTAAAATTAACCGGTGAGCAATGAATTAGTTTTGAGCACTAATTTGCTTGAACTAAACCGTAAACTGTAAAAGGTTTATGGTCGTTACGGTAAATTAAGCATAAGTTATGCGTAACCGACTAAATGAGAACATAAATTTTTTACTTTTTACTTTTCGTTTTGTGGAGTTAGACCTCTTACCTTCTGATACATCCAAATATGAGCCTGTTAAGGTAGAATGCCAAGAATATTTCTATCGCATTAATATATTAAAAATATATATTAAAAATAAAATCAAATTTTCACATTTCTTTTTTGTTTTCAATATACAAGACCTAATAGATAACATATTCCAGAGCTGGGAACCAAATGAGTAAAGGAGCAGGAAAAGCGGGCATTTACGGATACAAATATATTAATAAAATTTGGATTAACTGCCTGCCGTTGTACTTTAAATCAAAATGGGTTTGGTTTGTTAAAAACAATAACAAAACTTAATCTTTGGTTTATGTTTTGCACAGATATTACCCAAAGAAAAACATGCTGCTAATAACCGAACTATATATCGTAATACTATTACATATTATTCGTATTAAATTCAAATAAAATTTCAATCAAATTTCTTACTTGTGTATATTTTAGTATCACATTTGATAAATTGTTGACGTTTCTACTGAGATTTTTAATATGTTGCCTTCAAAGTAATACTTTTGGCTGCAAAATTTTGTTTCTGATATGTTAGGAGTGGAGCCCAATAGTAAACTATAGAGTACCTACCGGCAACAACGGGTACAATAAGATGTTTATTATGAAAGCTTAACCTTATAAATCATATGGTTTTATTATAAGAATGCAATTTATTTGTTTGTTGGAAAAGCTGTTATTATAATAATTAGCTGACTTAAAGCATCAGTTTTTTTAAATAAAAAATAAATTATGTTTTTATTATACAAATATTATATGTTAATAGCATAATATTTTGCCAAATATTTTTATTAAATTATTATTATAAAAGCTTTTATTTCTAACAGTTTTTATGCAAAACATTTATTGTAAGCATAAGATTTTGTCTCACCCTGTAGCAGCACTGAGGTCTCTGTTACTTCGCTAATATAATAAAACTTAATTTAATTTATTTCAATATAACCGTAGTAATGTTTTTGTAAATAATAAATCGAGTATTTGTAAGAAAAACAATTTAAAAACAAATCATAATATATCGTTTGATGTGAACTTTTAAAATAATTTTGGATTAAAGTCATAAGTTTTAGAAAAAAATATTTTCAATTTTTCAACTTTATTTGCGCAATTTTAAAAGTTTATTATATTGCATGTTTTACGTTTTTGTGCCTAGAAATCAAAAATCGTTAAGTTTTGATTACAAAGTCCCGTTGGGGTGAAATTTTATAGTTTAGGTTATTATAAAAAAGTAATAAAAAAAACAAAATATTATGCAAACAAAAACATACAGCCAAAATTTGCCTTGGTTGATTTATACCTTTTATATAATTTTTGTACTTTTTTATTTAGTTATAATTTTGTATGTAGTTAAAACCACAGTTGTTAATTTTCAATCTCTTTGTCAGTTTAAAGAAGGAAATTTTTTGCTGTTATATTTTTGTTTGTTTGTCTATTCAACATCAGATTACTAATGCTTGTGCTTTTTATAATGCAAATATAGTGTAGACATCTACAATTTTTTTTATAGGTTATAATCAATTTTCGGTTCGGTTTTGCACTTGCGGTTGTTGATAAAATATTTTTTCAATTTTACTGTTTTGCATAAAGGTTTGAGATATGAGGTGATATTTACTGAAAACTGTTTTAAAACATCATTTGAATTACCCCTTTTAGTCTGCTGCCATAAAAAATATTTAATTATTCCTTGAATAAATTAATTTTTTAATATTATTTCATTAAAAGAATAAGCTTGTTTTCTTAAAGAATTGCTTTTTTCCGGGGAATACAGGGAAATTTGGGATATGCGAAAATTTGCTTACCATTTCTTGGGAATGAAAAATCTCAATCCCTTGTCTCACTTCCAGTTTTATTAAAATTTAATTTTATAAAAATGTATTTTAAAATATTTATTGTTAAGTTTGTAACCAGCGTTTTTCGTACAATTATACCGGTAAAATTAGATGGTTTCACATTTGTATCTCTATTTTCTCTGTGAAATAACATGTTTTTACGGAAAAAGGTATTTTCTAAGGGATTACCTCTTAAAATTTAATTTCAATCCACCCAGCATTTTTTTCATGACGCGAACACAGACAGACAAACACACAGACAAAAATTTTAAAAATAGGTGTTTTGTATTCCACATCGATTACTATCTAAACCAGCATCAAAATTTTTAAAAAATATTTACTGTACATTTGATTTTACTTTGTGATGAGAAATATTAGTACTTTTGACCCTTTCAAAGTTAAAGCTGCTTCTTTGCTGTGTTCCTTCTTCTTGCTTCTACTTATTAACAACATTCTATTCTTTTTTCCAAACTTCACACAAAAAAAAAACAAAAAACAAAAAATGTTATGTATTCAGTGATACCGAATGTTATACTTTTTACTAAATTTAATTACAGCTGCTTTGAATGTAAACATTAAAATAACTTTTGCATTACGTTTTCTGTTTGCATAATTCATTATTTAATATACATTTCTTTTACATACTTATATATACATGTATGCTAAAATGAAAAAGAAATGCAATCAGTTATCACGGTTGTTTGTATCGTAAATGCTGCGTAAGAGAGAAATTGTGTTTTTTGGTTAGCATCACATATTTTCCTAAAAACCTGTTAAAAAACATTTGCAATTATTTGGGAAACAATTGGGTTCGTTCATGATACGTAACTGTTGCGCAACCGTTGAGTGTTTCTCCCAGAATCGCATTGTTAAGTTGTCCGGCTCATAAAATTTATTAGCTACCTATAATTGACATGTTGTGCTTAGTCTCCAAAGCTGATCGAAAAGACGTATCCCATTTATATTATAATGTAACATAATACTATTAGGTAGCTCCACAGTTCCCAACTACTTCGTAGCAGTTGAGTTGAAAGAACATTAATCCTTTAATTATACATACATACATACACCTTTTGATAGCATAGACCGACACCAATTTTTAGTTATACTCAAGTTTGAAAGTATTTAGTATAAATTTTTTTAAATGAAATTAATAATATCCACAGATGATATTATTTGCTTTTCAAATCATTTCGCTTTCATCACATCTTATCCAGCCCTTATATGTCTATTGTATGCCTGTGAATTTATATTTACTTGCTTTGTGTACAGCAAAACGTGACTTGTAGCAATGATAATATATTCGTATAAATTTTTTTGTTATTTTAAATATGTTTACTTGTGAAATTAATAGTAAAAATTATTTTTTATTTTTTAATTATAAACAAATAAACATGAAATATTCAATCAAAAATACTTATAAAAATAAATCGAAAATACAAAAAAGATTATAGTTCGTGATAACTCTTGCAGCAAGAATCATTGTAAAAACTACAATATATTTTTGATTTTGCTATACGTTTAATGTAAAAATTGTCTAAGTAAATAATTTTTTTCTTTTTAAATTGCACACAGTGATATAATAATAATAAAAATAAAAACGTCTTAAAGGTCAAGAGACTTAAGAATAAAACTGATTGTACATACACACCCTGTCTGATATACTTAAAAACTGAGTGTTTATTGAAGAGAAATATCTTCTCTTAACTTCAAGTTGGATCCTAACTGAAATAAAAAGTAGCCAATGTCTAGGGGGAGTTCAGCTAACCACAGAACAAATTAAGGTTCTCTTTGAATTTTTTTCTTTAAGAATTGTGTAATTTCCCCATCTTTAGAGAGCAACAGCCCCTGAGAAACCACATTACTTTAATAAAACCGGTTTATTTCAATAAATAAAAATACACTTTTTTGTAACTATTAAGAATAATGCATGTACTTGGCATTGGCGTAGCTAAACAGATTTTCTGGGGCCAAAGACATTCATGTTTTTATTTTAAGTACATTTATTAGCTACTGAAAAATAAAGCAATAACAATAAAATTATATATTTACCAGAACAAAGGGTTTTGTAAAGTTATAATCAGAAACATCATTTTTAAATATATTTCTTTTCTTAAGTCCTTATGATAAATATTTGTAAACATATTTAAGATAAAAAATAAAAGGAAGCACCCTTAAATAAGGGCTTACCAACCTTACACTGTAACATAATTATTTTAATTATTTTTCTTTGAATAAACAGATCTAAGCAGACCTAGGATGAATCAAGCTTAAATGTATAGCAAAAACAGAACAAATGTGAAACCTAAAACAATTGCTAGAAAAACTCAACACAATATTGCCAAATATTAATTAAAACATATATGTTATTTTGATCTTAAAAAGTAGATCATCACAATCTCGCTTCAAAAATGGATCTGTTGACAGTTTTACGAATTATTGTTATCAATAATTACATATTTATAGCTCCGATTTATACAAATTTACGCCCTAAAATATTCATGTCTCAAATTCGACAGGTCGCTGATGACTGTAAGAACCAGATATTGTTGCTCAAGAATAAAGACACCATTCAGTTATAATACTCTTCTGTTAATGAGTACCGTTATTTAAACTCTTGTGCTCAAGTATTTAAAAAATATTTTCCATCATCATTTGACCGTTAATTTCACTTATTAAAATTGTTTTCAGGCATTAATTCTAAAGGACCTAGAAAACCTTTTTATTGTAAGAGTGGTCACATTTCCCGAATATAAAAAATAAACCATGTGTTTTGCAACGGAAAATTTCCATGCTGGTTCACTTAACCTTGGAAATATTTTTTATATTTTCCTTAGGTATAAAAGCCTGACATCCAGCGAGTGTTTGAAATAATTTAGATCTGATTTCAGTGACTGCTGAAAATGGTATTTTTGATTTCTAAAAGAAAAAGGATTAACTAAGAACGCCAAAACAATATAATTTTCTTAAGAAAGCGTATGGATAGAAATTTAGTTTAATAATGCTTACACAAAAACGAATAAAATTATTTTTAACAAATTTATACAGTTATTTATAATTTTTGCAAAAAAAAAAAAAAAAAAAATGGCTAAAATAGCAAACTTAAAATCATATTTTTTAAGGACGGTAAGTATACATTAACTATATTATATTTGAGAAAGATTGTGTCAGAAAGATTGTTACACTTTTTATTGCTGATACAGTAAAACAAAATTTTTTTAATTCTAAGCGTTGGCTTATAACTGTTTAAAAGTTTAGCCATGTACATAAAATTACAGCCATTAGGGCACCCTTTAATTTCTTATCCTAAATTTTTATACTTGTTATTATATCTGATACAGTAGTGGACATTCTGTCTAATTTTCAAGATTTTGTCAAAGATAGGGCCATATAAGTTAAATAACATCACTTATAGAGACACCCTTTAAATTCTTATTTTAAATTTGCTACTTGTTATAGCAGACTGAACCACGAAGGTTCTGAGGAAATTTCAATCTACAGCTGTTCACCAGTTTGGTCATATACATCAAATAACAGCAACTATTGTAACCCCATATATTTTGTTATTTTAAATATTTAAACTTCTTAATATACCTGACAAAGTAATGGATTTTCTGTTCATTTTCAAGTGTTTGTATGTAAAGGTTAAAACGATAGGGCTATATAGGTCAATTTACTACAAATATGGGCACACCCTTTAGTTTCTAAATTCAAATCTTATACTTGTTATTATAGCAGACTTAGTAATACAAGTTCTTTGTAAATTTCAGCTGTCTGTTTATAACGGTTCACAAGTATAGCCACATTCATCAACTGACTATTGGGACACCCTTAAATTTATAATTCTGAATGTTTATACTTGTTACTATAACGGTCATAGTAATCGACATCCTGTGCAATTTTCAATCATTTGTCTATAATGGTTCAAAAGATAGGGGCATATATGTCAATTTACGTCACAATTTTTATTTATTTTTGTATTACTTTTTGCTATTGAGAGCAATAGTAATACGGTTTATAATACACTTAAGAAACATTTATGATGTATGGGGACACCATTTAGTTTCTAAGATTATGATTTTTGTTTTAAACGGGGCCAATCTGCAATCCTAATCTATCAAATCGCAAAAAAATTCAAAATTGGCTTAGAAATGACAGATTTCTACACGCACAAACATAAAAAAGCAACATTCAGTCGAATTGACAACCTCCTTCTTTTCTTAAGTTGGTTTACAAGTAAGAGTGCTATATTCGGCTATGCCGTATCTTATATACCTTTCACCTTGCAGTGAATTTAGTTTAGTGAAGTAATTGCAATAAAAAAAACAAATTTAGCATAACAGAAAATTAAAATTTATTACTATATAAAAAACTCACAGTCTCTAAATTTTTTAAAATTATAGCATTTTTTTAAAGATCTCTTCAAAAGCTGATAAATGATATCCACATGGATGTATTGAAAAATATGGCACAAAATCGTACTTTTCTATGAAAAGTTCAGAGACCCATACCTCGGAAAATATAGGCGACTGCCAATTTTTTCACGTGATGTTTTTTCTTTTGTTAATTCTCTTTCGCCCTTAATATTTGTTTTTTGTGATTGGAGTTACTTCATTAAACTAGATTCCTTCCAAGTAATATGGAAAAATTAGAGGCAGGCGTGGTGTTTTGCTCGCTGACTGATCTTTTAGTAAATTTGATGTAAACTTTTTTCTTCAAAATTCTTCAATAAGTTTAAAGAATTTTAAGAAAAATAATATTGTATTATTTTAATGTTGAAACGGCCTCCCTGTATAAAAAGACGAATTTTGTGCATTCTTAAGCAAATTCGGAAGAAGAGGCTTATCAGTTCGTGTGTATTATTATTTTTAATGTTTATTACTTCAAAATGTCATCAATTTTAAACTATTTGGAAACCTTGTTTTTTTCAAAGACGATGGTAACAGATTGGGCCTATTGTAAAAGATTAAAGCGTGCTCTCATACAACACACAAAATTGTTACATATTTTTTGAAACTCATTTGACAGACTCTTTAAATCATATGATTTTTTTAAATACCAAAAGACAGCTTCTGCACTTTCTTGAATTATTATGTCCTATAAAAAGTAATATTAAAAACAAAAGGGTGTCTTATGAAACACGTTATGATGTCATGTATGTCCTTATATGTTAAACATTAATATTAATAGGCAGAAATAGATGAGTTTATAATTTTAAGGGTATCTCATTTTAACTTCTAATGGGTTTATGTTTTAAACCGTCATTGGTAAATATTTATGTTGACGAAAAGAGTGAATAACTGTATCCACTACAACAAGAAAAATATAAAATTTAAAGGCTGCCCATTTTATATGTGATCCTTTCTTTTCAGCCATAAGATATGTGCATTTGAAAATGCAATTGAGTAACACAGCTATACATACTGTTATATGGAACTATTAACCGACTGTCCAACTAAATTTCAATTTACTCAGAGAGATATTATTTTATCAACTAAAAATTGTTTGGGCTTCCTCGATATTAAAACAAAATCGCACAAAATTTACGTCCCAACAAGAAAATTAATTTTTAAGATTTTTCGTTGGCTAAGAGATAGAAAAGAGATCATAGTTGGGCTTAAATATAACACCAGTTACTTTACTACTCTAAAAAATCTATCTTTATTTGCTTTTATATTTATTTATATATAATATTATGGACCAGTTGTTAAAAAGATTTTTAATAGCAATTGTCTAGTTAAATGAGTATAAGAAATAAGAAACATGTTTAAACTTTGGTAAATTAATCAATCATATTCTCTGCTTCAAATGATGAATGCGATTCCAAACTTCATTACCTAGATTCTTTATTGATTCGACGAGGTAATAGTATATTTATTGATTGGTATCAGAAACCGACAGCATCAGGGAGAATTATTAACTATTTTTCAATGCACAACAAAGGTATAATAATTAACACAGCTAAAAATTTAATTGAAAGAGTTTTAACTATAAGTGATGATGAATTTCATAAAAAGAATAAAGAAAAGATTATGAATATAATAGCGGATAATAGCTTTCCAAAAAGACTTATTTATAAATTTATTAAACAACACAGACATAAAAGAAATACAAATAAGATAAGCACATTGGAACCCAAGACTTATGTCTTTAACTTATGTACAAGGTTTTTCAGAACGTTTAAAGAATTCAAAAATCTTCAATAAGGAAAAATATAACATGGCTCATAAAACAAATAATACACTGAATAGATTATTTAGTAAGACTAAAGATAAAACTAACAAATTTGACATTTCTAATGTAGTCTATGAAATACCTTGTAAATGTAGTGATCAGGTGATTTGCAATAAGGTATATATATATGTACAACAAAAAATAAACTTAGGACTAGAATTGCTGGCCATAAGTCGGACTTAAGATATGTTAATTCACAAAAAACAGCATTATCCACACATTGTTTTGACTTCGGTCACTATCCTAACTTTGAAAATGCTGCAGTTTTTATTATTAAAAAAAATTATAAGAGACGGTATATTTTGGAAATGTTACACAATGTAAATACTCCATTGACCAAAAGAATTAATTTTGAAGCAGATACAGACAATCTCGCTCATATATACAGACACTTATGTGCTGTTTTTGTATTTCAGGCAATCAATTCGTTTGAAAAATTTATATGGAAATTACTCAAAAAATTAAGTGTTTTTCATATAAATTTTTCAAACGAATTGATTGCCTGAAATACAAAAACAGCACATTAATTCACAAAATAACATAAAAAATGTTTTGTTTTTAATATATGTAAGCTTAACCTAGACTAACACAAAACACTTTTTTGTATTTTTGCTTTTTGTAAATTTTTTGAAACATTGGACCATATTCATAGTTATATACTAAAGTCGGCTCTTGCTAAAGTATACTCTAAACTAAAAAGTTCTTGTTATCTTTTTTGCTTTCATATTCGAAAATAAAGCATACTTTAAGTCGAATCGACTTTAACTGGGTGTCAACTCTAGTTTGATAAATGTTTTCATTCAATTTCTAAACAAACATTAGAAAAAAGTAACTCTCTTGTTATTTTGTTCACTTTGGTATAAAAATCAGATAAAGAGTATTGTGTTCTTAAACCAAATAAAATAATTATAGAAAAATGAGTTAAAAACAGCTTTAGCTAGTTTTAAATTTAGAGTTGACTTTAACGCTAAAATCATATTTTAAATTGTCTATAAATGAGTTAATGTCGACTCTAAAGTAAAACCGACTTTAGTTCCCTTAAAGTAGACTTTATTTTAACTATGAATATGGGCCACTGTTTTTAAATTTCATTATGACAAAACATTTTTTTCAATTGTTAATTAATTTTGTTATTTTGTTTCAATGTAAATATTAATTTTGTTTCCTGAAGAAGGTACGCAGAAAGTACCGAAATATTGAAAAATAAAATTAAATAAAAATATAAGGACCTAGAACTTAAAAAAATAGAAAATTATTTAAAAAAAACGGTCAAATAATCATTATTAAACTAATAATTTATTTCGTACAGAAAATTAAGATACAGATGATAAGTCACCCAACAATTTTGTCGGTATAATGGTTAGCACATTTTATTTTTATAGATAGACAATTTTTAACACTGTTTACAGATCTCTACAATAAATATTTAAAAACACATTTTCGAAGTCGTTGGCACTGCTAGTTTATTTATAAATTCTATTTACAATACTTTCATTTTATCTGTTTTCGTACACGAAAATAATATTAAATATTTATTGCTTATACTGAATGCAAAATGTGTAAAAAAGCATTCTGTTTGCCATCCTATAATGAGAACCATGCCTGATTTTTTTATTTTTTATGAATAAAAATATTATCTTTTGTGTTTGATTTTGAAATATTATATTTTGGAGTGCATTGAATAAAAACCTACTTTCAGAAAAAAACTTAGAAATTTTTTTTCATTTTCTTTAAAGTTAGAGATTTTTGCTATACGTCCATATAGAATTCGTAAGACTATAACGCCAAGTTCATAGCACAAATGGTTCCTTAACTTGTATACAGAAATGAGTCACATGTGACTCATGAACGTATTACAATACGCTCCCGTGAGTCATATATGACTCATTGGACAGCGAAGTTCTTAAGCATTTTAAACTAACCGTTAGCTTAGAAAAAATCATTGATCATCAAGATAACAACAAACCTGACAAATTACATTTATAAATAATATGTTCCGGTTCTTAATAAAATCTTATTTTCGGAAAGCTAAACAAATTAAGTTGTGGGGAGAATGTTACTTTTTTTTAAGTTTTAATTTTTGTGCCTTATAATCATAAAAGTATTGTTGAAAACAACTAATATGTATTCGCCGCAAGCATATATTAGTACATGATCACACCAGAAATAAGTAGCAGCGAATGCGTTATAAATATCTTCGGTACCTCTTTGTTTGATCTATATTAAATGAACACAAATTCCTGATTAAATAAAAATTCAATTTATTAGAGAATTAAATTAAATAAATTAATTGCCCTACTGTCTAATGAAAAACGTAATAGCAGCATATTATTCAGGCAAAGCAGGTACACATGATGAGTGAAAATAAGTTATGATAATAGTTTTCTTAAAAATCGCCAGCTTTGAAACAATTCCCTTTGTGTAACACCTCACCGAATTATTTTTAAATTTTTTACGTGCTACTTTTGTGGTTGGTTCGTTAAGCATCATTTTGTTGATCTCCGTGACTAATTAGTAACATTAAAATAAACCACAAAATCACCAAGACATTCTGGCAAAGACGTGTTTTTAAGTATATTTTCTTAAATTCTAAAGCGAAACTTCCCAATAGATTTCAAAGAATTCAAGAATAGGTGGCGCTGTTAAGATTATTAAAATTTTTCATCTTCAAAAGAATACTTATATTTACAAGAAGTGTTTCTTACCGTTGCGAGTGGACAGTTGGTTATAAAAAGAATATAATGGTATATTAATTTAAGTAAAAATTTCACTGACTTAAAATCAACTAGTTTAGAGAAAAACACTTCAAATTGTTTTCACATAGGAGAGCCCATTTAACGATGTTGGTCCGTCCGTAATCGAGTTAAATACAGTTTTGCCCAGTTGCTATTGATCAGAGAAAGGTGATAGCCTCTGTTTTCCTTACGTTTTTCCGATCTAATTGTTCTTTTTTGTAAGTTATTGTTGTTTTTTTTGCATTTTTATATGACAACCGCAATTATAGGAAAAGAATTTAAATTAGCAGGTAGCTGAAATATCACCAAACCATGCACATTTCACCAAAATGTTACATTTACACTTTTATTTCACCAGAAATGTTTAACTTTGTTTATTTTTATTAATTTTTTTGCAATAAAAAATTGGAATTTTATTAAAAAACCGATAACTACACGAAAACAAAAACTCTTGATTGGCAAAAATTTAGAATTTCACAAAACGATTGTAATTTCTCTAAACATTAAAAAAATTGAATTTCAATAAAAAAAATTGAAATTTTATTCAAAACCGAATATGCATCAAGCTATCAAGAGTTTTAGAATTTTCCAAAAAACCCTATTTATGCCAAAATAACACCAACTGCTTGATGAAGGGTATAAAAGATTCGTCACAGTTAAGTATAGCATTCTTACTTGTTCTTAATATGTTTCTTGCCTTAACACACTTTTAATCATATCTTTTTTTAGCACAATTTTTTGTTACAAAATATTTAAATACTTAAAAGCAAATGTCACGAAGTTGAACTTGAATATTGCAGCATAACATAGTGTTGCAAGGACAAAAGTGATTTAAGTGGTTTTGGTAGCATGAAAAATGTTTAGGATATCAAGTAGCAAAACTCCCTATTTAATTAAAACAAGTGTTTTGGACTTAATCACGTTAATAGAAACGCACTATTAAAAAATTAATTATTACAAATAAATTAACTTAATTTGGATGAAGTTTACTTTTTCTAATCTATAAATTTTCATTGTGAAAGAGTTATTATAAACATTTTTTGTACTTATTCTTATGCCTAATAGGATAGCTAGATACTATCAGAATATAATAGAGAATTTTTTGAATTGCAAAAACCATCATTAACCTTCTTCGCATCTTTCTGCTATAAGTTAATATGATTTATTTTGTAATTAAGAATACGGGGAATATTATCCATCTATTAGTATTAATTAAGTTAGTCTAAGTCTTTTTATCGTGGGTTTAACAATTTTCATAAGATAATTATTAACCCGCATATCTTTTTAAAGGTTTTGATGAATATGTGTACAATTAATAATTCTGCAGTACTATGAGTATATTCCTAAGATTAAAACTTTCTTTCACTATGGTCAGATATGTGGTTCTGATATACGTTACCATATGTTTGTAAAATCTTACACGACAAAACATCATGACGAATGACGACTTATAATATAACTTAGTGTTTCCGTTTTCTTATGCAAATATGAAATAGCTGACCATTCCTTTATTTTAAAAATATATTGGGTAATTTCTTCTTTTATTATTTTCTATTAAGCTAAGCTCTTATTTTTGAAGAAATAAAAAAATTCTTCAGAAAAAAGCGATTTTTGAGATTAGAGATTTTATTGAATCCTATATATTTTTGTTTTTGTCAGTCAGAATAAATAAGCGAAGTTGAGATTTTACTTTAGTTTGCATAGCGCACTTTTCCGTACCGACATAGGGGGTTCATACTCAAATTTAAAGTTTATACAATAACAAAAAATTAATTTTTATAGTCAAAATGAAATACATAACTCACGCTACTTGTCTTGCAAATAGAGTTCATACAGTTTGTGAACATGTAAGAGAATGTTACCCAAATTTAGACTCATTTATTGTAAAAAAAAACATTCCTTAAATCTCCTTCAAATTTTAAAAGAAATAGCACTAAACCACTATCTCCACAACCAGTGATAGCTCGATAGGGCACGTGGATAATAGCTGTTAATTATTATGCGAAATATTTTGAAGAATTCGTTCATATTTTTTTTAAATCTGAACTACTGATTCATCAGCCGTGCGTATATGTCAGTCTTTAATAAGTAAAAGTGAACTGCGTAACCAAATATTTTATATAGCTGCAAATTTTGGGATTTTGCACGAGGTTGTCACAAAGTTGGAAACAAAAAATCTTCCATTTATTTTCCAAGTAAATAGAGTTATGAACACTGTAAGAAAAATTAAAGATGTTCCAGGGTATAAAGGAGACAAAGAAAATACTAAATTTAAATCCGTTTTATTAAAAAATGGAAGATTTTCCGTACTAAAAGATATTACTAATATTTTTGGGTGGAAAGCCGAACTGCGAGTACGATCATTTAAAATAGACTTCGGAACATCTTCTCAATTTCAAATATGCTTTTATAACATCTGTAGATGTAGAAATATTTTTTTCTATGTATAAGAATGTGCTGACCCCAAATAGACAGTGTTTTCTGTTCGAAAGTCTGTCGCAGCAATTTTAAATTTACTGTAAAAACGCTTTAAATGAATAATATGCAAAAAAAAATCTAAGCTGCTTTTTTTCTTTTAACTGCTTATTTTTATGTTTTAAAGGCTTTTTTAATAGCTTAAGACAGTTTTTATAGTGTTTAAAAAAATTTCGTGCTGTTTTTTTATTCCAATTAAATAAATAAGTCATCGATATTGATTATTAAGGGTGAAATCACTTCTCGATGGCCATTTCGCTACTGCTTACTTAGCTCTTTAGTGTTTTTTTTGGTAGCCTCAGTTATTATTTAAAAATTTTTTTATGTTTTTTGTTTTTTGTAAAATTGTTAAATATACTTACATATATACAGCTACCAGGATATACACAAATTTTTTTTTATATAAATTTCTTGTTAACACAGAAGTTAGCAGTATGTGGTAAGTATTTATGTGAACGTATATATCGTCACACCCTTGTTCCCAACACTTGCAAATGTTCATTATTTCTAGTAGAGCACACATTCGCCATATTCTGCTAAATTCCTCTAAAAACTACATTTCCCACAATCCTTTTTTTCGCAAGGTAAGCTACATTTGAAGCAACTTGGTTACGAGATAGCACATCTTTCGATTTAGATAACAACTTTGTTGTAAATGTAAAAATGAAAGTACTGTTGCATTAACCTACAAGTCTTTGTTTTTCGTTGGAATTAAAACAAAAATATATAAAAATCTTGTTATAGTTTTGATGAACGTAATTTATATTAATTTTTTAAAACTTTTTTTTAACAATTAACTCTTAATTATTTAAACACTTTTCATTTAATAAATATTTAAAGGCAACTTAAACAAATAATAAATTGTTTATAAATGTGAACACACCGAAGCATTTTTTTATTTACGTCTACAAGTATGCCATACCAAGTAAAAAAACTTTATAATGTATCTGAAAGATTACAACACATGATACCTGAAGTTTTGTATCAATGTAAAAAGTTGTTGTCGCTTATCTAGGGAACTGTAAGGAGAATAGTTATGAAATTTCATTAAGGTAACAACCATATTAGTGCGCATAATCAAATTAAACTCTGACTGAATTGGAAGTAGTACGATTTTTTCGACTGGGTTAGCGAAGCACAACGGAAATATATAGTAATTATTAAGAGCTATTCTCTTTTTATAGATTGACAATCTCAACAAAGCTTGAGAGTTTTAGCTTTATAGTTTCTCCAGTACGTGAGAAAATATGTTTACAGGTCCTTTAACAAGAACTTTGTTTTCAATTGCGACAACACCAACAACACGATAGTTTTGAAATTTAGCTATTTGACGTAATTGTAATAGATGCATTAGCAATTGTTTGCTCGAAAATCGCATGACAATAATTCAAACGAAGTCTATTTTCACTTACGCTGTCATGCTCATAAGTAATAAACCTTTGTAAAAGAATGGCCAAATTTTTCCTTCTTAATTCAATATTAATATTATGTAGCAGTATTAAAATCTTTGTTTAAATTAAGTGGAACCGTACGCAATATCAATCGCAATTATTTTTACACTTAATTTTTATTCGAAGCACCAAATTTCGATAACTTTTTTTATGAAACAACACTTTTAATCAATAAAAAAAAAATACCATAAACTTAAAAAATCATATAATTATTATATAAATATCTGATTGAAATCGCGGTTAATATGTCAAATTTCGTTAACGGAATTTTAAAGAAAATCGTAAGATGTACATGCGAATAAATACAAATGCCTGTACTTTATTTCCTTTTATATTACAAAATTGCGTTGGCCAAAAAAACTAGTAAGAAAATACTGCCTTGAGGAAAAATGGATTTAAGATCAAATGCTGCATGTGGTTTCGCGTTAATTATATCTTTAACCACAAAGCAATTGACTGAAAAAAATAAAAATAAAAGTACAAGTGCCTGCTGATGTAGAAGGAACAGCTACAAACATAAACAAAACCAAAATATTATTATATAATTTTTTTATAATACAGCTTGTAGATTTTTATCAGTTACGTTTTTGAATGCTTTTGAGGATAATAATGTTTTACAAATGCAGCATGTGAAAAAATGTTTTTTATGCTAAAACATAAATTTCTTTACACGTAACTGGATTTGACTAAAGTTAGTGTTGCAAATGAAAAAAATGTGGTCTGTACTTTAAATAAAAATCTATTGAATTCTTAATTTTAAATAACTTAATTTTTAATTACACTTAAATTCACTATTCTATATGACTGATTGGAAAAAAACAGTAAAAGTTGGATACTAGCAGAATGTAAAATATCGCTACACACTACTTTATTATTTCTCATATTCAGTTCGAAAGTTGTTTCAAATGCAAAGTTTTTCAATTCTAAAAGTTTTTTTGGGAATAACTTTTAATAATTTTGCGAAATAATAGCAAATTTCGTTGACATTTTAAAAAAGACCTTTGCAAATAAGTCAAATTTTGTTTTAATAAATCAATATATGCTTAATAATTTTGTAATTAAAATGAACAAGGGTGTATTATTTGATTTTGTTTATAAAAATTAGGTAGCTATCCTCGGTTCACTTTGCTACACAAATAGGAACAATTAAACTATAATTGTTATCGTTTTATAATTCAATTCTTTTATTCATTTGATTACTCACTGTAATAACCACAAGCTGACATAATCTAATTAGATTAATCATAAAATTACAATTGAATTATTAAATATCCAGCCAAAAAAAATTGATTTAGCTTTAAGTTATTCGGAACTACATTTCATGAATGTTAATTCTGTCTCGTCTTAAAATTCACACTTTTTGCAGGTTTTCGGTAAAAGAAAAATTTTCTTCATCAGTAGATTAAAAGGAATGGTTGTATGAAAAGCCTTTGTGTCGCATTACTTATGGCCTTACTATATAATAATAATAAAAAATAATAATCTACATAAAATATACTTATTCCCTCATATATAAATATTTTATTGATATTCACATAAAATATTTGTTATTTAAAGCTGCAAAACGAAATGTATTAAGGAGGGAATAGCATATGCATATAGTATCAGAACTATTTTCAATCAAAAAAGAACAATCATCAGGGCTTTTTTGTGACCCTTAAAAAGCTCTTTTAATAAGTTACGTTGAGTATTAAAAAAATTTTCAAACTGGTGCAGATGCAAAGCTACCAGAAAAGGAGTATTCACTGGAAGAAGGAATTTGTTAAAAATAATAATGAATTCAGTTCTGATACTGTTGTACGGGAGACAAATTTAAGTAGCAATTACCATATAAATGTGCAGTTTTGAATATTATATTTAAAATCTCATGAAACTTGGAAAAAACGAGCCTCAGAACGGTAATTATCTATCCCAATTCAAGCAAAACTATTGAAGAAAAAGAAGAAACCGTTCCTGAAGTTAAAGAAATAGCTACTGTACAGTAAGAAGTTATACAGAAAAAATTGGACTTTTTAATATACACAATGTTTATGAATTTTTAAAAAATAAAAACTTTATTGAAACATTATTAAATACTCTGTAGAGGAGAGTTTTTAACAATGGGACTTGTAGTACCAAATTTCATGCATGGCACTTTCTATAGAATGTCGCAATATTTAACGAATATTTAATTATTTTGACAATATATCTGGATTTAAGCTCTCCCAACCCCTTAAACAAAGGGTTAAGTCCTCCCCGTACGCACGTCCGTATCGGCTTATTAGTAGAGTAGTGACGTACACATACATTATTAGAAGACCAGGTCAGAATCTCCGACTTATCGGTAAACATCTAGCTGATCTTTCGGTTTCCGAAGTCGCCTTCATGTCTTAGGAACAGCAGGAACGAATCCAAAAACTACACATAACCGGGCGCAAATATCATGTACTTGTTGGACCTGAAAAAACTGCTTGTCTCAATTTGATTATAAAAAGAGAACTATTAACGTATTTGCACATTTAATAAAAAATTTCACTAGGAACTAACATATTTTTTAAATTAATTTCTCATATGAATAAAATACATCCAAGAACAATTCTTAAATAATTTTTAAGAACATTTACTAGATTAAAAAAAAGGAATATTATAATTGTTTAAGTTTTCGAATATAAATTAGAATTCATATTTTATTTATATGTAGTTGCCTTTTAGTACTATTTACACGTCCTCCATCTTTCAAAATGATCAAATAACAAAATGTGCAAACCAGCATCAATGTTTTTTCTTTTGCAGAGATATGATTTATATCATAAAATAAACTTTATAATTCAAAGTTTAAACCCAAGAGGGAATAACATGTGTATTAAGAAAAGCAAAAACGACAAATAGGATTTTATTTAATATAACATGCCAAAACTATGAAACCAAAAATCGTTTAATCTAGTTTTGTTTAAGTATTTTTATTATTATTTTTTTAATAATAAATTTATGGTTTTATATTTTTGGTTAATACTTACAAAATTGGAAAATATTTTTATCTGTGCAATTTAAAACAATGTAATAAACTTATAAAAGCAATTTATTTTGACAGGATCGTTAAAAAAAATGAATACGAAAAGACCGCTGTAGTTAAAGATATGACACTGAAAGTAATCAAACACGTTCAAATGAAACACAAATATCAACTTATAAAGATTTAAAGTCTTCGATTAAATTTTTTTATTTTCTAAACTGTATTGCAACTTGTCAGCAAATATGTACAATTAAAACATTGATAAATACTTACTTTACACAAAGTCAACCAACCGTCGGTCTGTTCTAGTTCTTCATCTTTTAAGATCGTTTTTTAGCTGTTTTTAACTCAAAAGATTTGCCACAATGTATAAAACGATATCATTCGTATCTCAGTGTTCATCTCATTAACTACACGTTTGAACATATTTATTATACACTGATAACTCTGTTGACAAATTTGTGTGATAACAAAAAAATATTTGCAATTAAAAACATTATGCATTCATATAAACACGTATGAAGAAGGAATTGCACAGAATGAAATTATATAAATATTTTTTATTTTAATAAATTTTTGTTTAACGTGATCTTTAATTTTTATTAATCTTTATATTGCATTTATAAATGTTTTTGTTAAACTTTCTATTTGTATATTTCTTTAAGTTGATTTTTAAAGTGAAAGAATAGAATATTTTATTTATGATCTTGGTGATTGAGTACGAAATTAAGGACTGATTACAAAAGTATTGGGAATCGCCTCTAATAATTTATGAAGCGCTGGTTATGAACTTCTAATGAAAGGTGTTGTCAGTTAGTAGGTTATGCTAAGAAAACAGAATTGTCTACTTCAAGATGCACTGTACAAAATTGAAAGATAGCATTTTAAAGCAATTTTTTATATTTTTTTCTATGCCTCGTTTATTTCATAATGAAATAACTCCCAATTTGTATGGGATTTTTGGATTTTGTTGGATTCTGTTGGGAGTTATTTCATTTACTTTGATCATTGGGAGTTATTTCAGTTATTCAGTTCATTCAGATATTATTATAACGGTTGTTATAACTGGAAATAAAATAAGTCTTCAAAAATATTAATTTGAAAGTTATTTAATTCAATATAATCTTCGAGTTTTTTAGAGTTGTTTTATTTTGTTTTTTCATTTTTCCTCCGTGGTATATTGAGCATCGGTTTCGCTTACAAACTTTTCCTGTTTAACCGGCATTCGGCCGGGCTGAAAAATTTTCTTCTCTATGGAATTTCGAACACCAGCATCGCTAACTAAATATTTTCCTCCTTCAACCTTTAGGTATGGTAAAGAAGCTATTTCATTTTAATTAATTAAAGAGCTATTATTAGGAGTCACCTAATGTAAGCTAGTTATTTGGGACTTATTCCATTATTCTAGCTACAGAGAAAACTTTTAGTAAGCAACGCCGATTTTTGTTATACCATATAGAATAAAATCCTTTAACCCGGCCGGGGTTTGTTATACTATAGAGGTTAAACCCTTGCATCCAGCCGAAGGCCGGCTACACGGGCCGGGATGGCTCAATGATCTCTTTATGGTATATGAAACAGCGGCTTCGTTAACAAAATTTTGTGTGTATAGCCTCCCTTTGGTCATATATCTATGATATATAGTATGATATCAAAGTTAAGGACCTCTTTCATCGGGAGGTACCTGCTATACCATAGAGGTTAAAACATTAAACAGTGCCTGGGTGCAAATATGAATTGTATTGGGAGTTATTTAATTTTTGTTGGGAATTATTTCATTTGGGAATTATATAACTTTTTTTTAATATTTTTGTTTTGAAATAACGGTTAAGTTTTCAGGTTTTATTTCATTTTGACGTTGGGAGTTATTTCGTTCTTTTAATTTGGGATTTATTTCATTTTGGTTAGGACTTATTTCATTGGAAGTAGTTGCATTGGAGTTATTTCATTTGGGAATTATTTCACGGTACCACAAAACTGGACTTTTTATCAAGTTTTCTTCCTTTTCCTGTAAGGAGGGACAAACGTTACTTAGGGCCTTTTTATATTAAAGTAACAATTAATATGTTTAAAAATTAATATAACTTTTAGTTTTTTAAAGATACTAAAAAGATTATTGCACAAAATAGAAGACAGTATGTTCAAATATTATTATTTAGTTGGAGCAGACTTACAATTTTTGTGACGCAGCATATAATGAGAAAGATATATATAAAGTGTAGATACAACTTTTTGCTACAATTTTGCATAAAAGTATTTTCTGCATTATTATTATCGCAGAAACGATTAACTTTAATTTTAAATTAGTCTTATTTTATTATATATAATTCTTAGAAAACAAAATAAAAAAGGAAAACTCACAATTTAGTCGGAATAAAAAATAATGTATTCAGATTGCTTCACTTATACTAACAATAGATCATAAACTAAAAAGTTTCGTTTATAGAAAAATAAGAAATGCAAAGTATAATTTAAAGAAGTGTTTATTTTTTACTGTATATGTATTTTGACAGTGTTAGTACAACTTTATTGTTCGCTTTATTTACCGTTCTCAGCCGTTTGTAAAAATCCAGCGCTTAGATTAATGACTAGCGGGGCCTATGACTTCGTCCGCCTATTATTTGAAAATTATAATTTAGAAAAATGTGTTTTAAAAATTTGTTATAGAATTCTGTGAACAGTGTTAAAAATTTGCCATCTACAAAAATAAAATGTACTGAACACTATTCTAATACCTTTGTACAGATGAAATTGAGTACTTGCACATTTGTATCTCTATTTTCTCTACGAAATGACATATTTTAATGAAAAAAAGTATTCTATATTTGAACCACGGTTCTAAGTTTGCTCCGCATAAAATTTTATTCAAATCTATCTAGCAGTCTTACGTGATGCAAACACAGAGAGTCAGACCGACAGACAAAAATTCCAAAAATAGGTGTTTTGTATTCCATTTCGAATAATATCTGCACCCCTGCAGGGTAACATAAAGGTATTAGCTGTTATGCAAAAAGGCTGTTTCCAAGCTACAAAAGATATCGTTCAAAGGATGGAAAGCGAATAAAGCTGTGTCTTATACCTTGTCTTAGTTTTTAGTAGCTAAAAGGCACTCCAAAATTGGAAAAAAACAACTCATTTTGTATCATTTTTGCTTGTTTTTAATGAACACTTAGTTAAAACTTTTGTTCCTAACGACAAACACAGCTTTTGTCTATAACTAACAACACAAACATCAGGTTATTTAAACAGATACTTCAAAATAAGGACACCAAAAGCTTCATTGACTAGGTTCATATATGCTTTCTATTTGGATGCTTTCAACAATTTAAATCTCTAAAGTCAAACTGCAGTGCAGCGATGAAGGAAGCAACGTGAACTACGATATACTCAAGAATAACATCTTATTATTGACTAGGAGTGCCCAGGACTTCATCAGCGTATCATTTTTAGTTTTCCTAAAATCCAAATTTAGAACTATGTGGTTAAAAAATGTGTTAAAAGTTTCCATCTGGTAAAACTGGGTGCTTTCATGTTATTATATATATTTCTCTACGGAAATGATCCTGTTCCAATTTTATTATTTTTGAACTATTTTGAAGACACTGTTTGTCTTATACAATTTACCAAACCGACAACTTAAAAGGGACAGATGTTTTAATAACTAAACTTTTCTAATATTTCTTTTAATATTTTTTTTTTTTTGTTATGCTCTCTTATAAGCGCTTCTTTTGCTGTCTTCATAAGGTTTAAAAAATATATATCTCCTTGCACAAATGAAAAATATTAGTGATGATGATGGTATGGATGGAAGGTGATGTGGCATTGAATAATCAAAGCAAATATTTATAATATTAATTGCAGTGGGAAAAATGGCAAATAAATAGAAACAAAGTTTTTTACCAAGCCTAAAAAGAAGTAAATATACAATGTTAAGTTTTTGCCAAGGTAATTTCTTTATTATGTATATATATTTTTAAAATTAATAAATGCTAATTAAGTTTTTACAAATAAATAAATAGTCGGTCAATACCGGTACATTTTTTCCGGACTTCAAGCAAGTATTTGAGCTAAATTTATGTGATGATTAAAAAAATAGTTTGAATCAAATTGTTTTACCATAAACATATAATCAAAATAACATTTTTAAATTGTGTTTTATGTGAACTGTTTTCCCATATGAATTTTGTCATCGTTAAACACCATTAGATATACATTGTACAGCTAAACAATCGGTTTTCTAACTGGTTCACAATTCAATCATATACCTGCTGCGACAAAATGTGGCCTTGAAAAATGTTTCTGAGTCTTCCATTACATAAAAAATAAAACATATTTAATTTAAAAATAGTATTATAATAAGTAAAAGTGCTATACATATTGGGCTATGCCGAATCCCGTTTATCCTTTACCATATACGTAAATCAGTTTTAAGAAGTAACTCAAATAAAAATTAAAATAAACAAATACTGGAGTGACAGAGAATTAAAATATAAGAAAAAAAATTAAGTAATACGCAGCAAAAACAGACATGCAAAAGAAGTAGGTAATGATTTTAACAATAGCTTGTCATTGGCGAGCATGGGTTCACATTTAACAAACGACTTGGCATTTAATTGATTTCTTTAAATCATTGAAAATTCGATGATTAATATACATTTTTCATTAATTTTTTTATAATTTCTTTTTTTATGAATTTTAATGAGTTATTCATGAATTTAAAATTTTAAACTTAAAAGCTTGAAAAATGCATTGTGGAGACTAAGTGGCAGAGAAGCATTGAAAATACCAATGAAAAATCATATTTCTTCTTCATTACCTTAAGGCTGCTAGAAAAGGAACTAAGTATATTAGAAGTCGTAGATGCGTGTCTAGTATATAAACAGATAAAAAGCACTCCCCGCAGCATGTTAATAGGCTCTGAATACGAACCAGTAAATAAAGTTTCTAAGTTTCATCAAACGAATAAATTCGATGCGGTAGAAAAGGACACATCATAATTTTTGAATTGCTCTGCTAGGAATGTAGAATGCAATACATGTTCTGCGATCGGTGATTTCGCAATAAGCTACCGGATTACAGGAAGTAGAATTGGCAGTAAGCGGTTTTACAAAAAAAAAAGCGGCCTTTCCCCAATATCCGTTGTGTGGCAGAAGATGATATGTCTCTTTTTAAATAAAGTGAGTTTGGATGTTTTATAATTGCAAATAATTAGCAAAGTGGTGGAAATCTGCCCTGCTTTATTGGCATGTTAATAGAATCTGGGTGTCACTTTATCCTGCTAGAAAAAAAAGACTGGAAATTTATACTCTCAAATTCTACAAACAAATTAAAAGTGTATGATGCTTTCTGCCCTTTGATTTTCCAGTTTGTACTAGTAACCAAAAAGAAATAATATCCACATTTTATGTTATCCAGAATGGCGACCAATCTCTCCTTGGGAGGAAAACATGAGGAAGAGCACCAACCAACCCAAAGATACGTGATATTACGTCTTGACATAATTGAGCCTGTCCTAGTAAAGCGATTTCTCATATAGTAATTGTTTCAAAAGGAAATGGAATTCGCATTTGTGTTGACATAAGATGCGCTAATTTTGACATTCTTCGGGAAAATCATCAGTTGTAATTTTTGAGTCACTCATGGGCAGATTGAAGCCAGCAAGAATGTTCTACAGATTAATCCTTAAGTCTGCATACCACCAACTGGAGCTAGATGAAGCAGGGTATGATATCAAACAAAGGTTTGTGTAGATAAAAAAGATTGATGTTTGGAGTATATTCTGCTCCTGAAAAATTTTCAAGAAAATAAAGAAGGTTTACTTTTTTCATGACGAATTGCCTTAACTATATAGATAATGTCGTTGTGTTTTGAATCTGTGACGAAGAGTACGATGAAGCCTTAAAGGAAAATTGCGTCACCTTAAATCAAACGAAATGTGTATGGAGAGTTAAGAAACATGTTTTTGTATCATATACTTTTAGTGGATGGCTTCCAGAGCTAAATAATCAAAAGATGAGATTCGATTTCTTTTAGAGCTTACTGACTTATGTGCTAAAATTCTTACCTGAATTAGTAGAATTTATTTATTTCCTCTGAAAAGTTCTTGCTAGAGATGTAAAATTTGAATAGGGTCATAAACAAGAAGAAGCTTTTGGCAAGTTGAAGGCGATTATTTCCTAAACACCGAATCTTTCATATTTTCTTTGCTTTAATAGGTGATATAAGTTCTGTTGCAATTTATGTGATTTAGAATCCGGAGTCATCTTATTGCAAGTACGAGACCCTTTCTTAGAATTGAGAGGTGATTGCTTAGATTGCAGTCTTTTAAGCTCAAGGTAATATATCGCCCAGAGAGAAAAAACAAAGCTGAGTCATTTTTAAAAGAAATTTGCTTTGACTTAGAATGCGGGGAGTCAATTTTTATTGTTCTGGAGAACGCAGTTTCTACCACATTTACTATTATCGTCATTAGCAATGAAACTTACAACGATGTGGATATTCGTCATGGATCCTTGGAATCGAGTATTTCAAAACCACACTTTTTTTTAGATTTGAGTTCTCAGCTATTAGGTTAATTTAACTGCGTGAAAACCGAATTGTAAGAACAATAACAAAATCATGAAGGTCAAAATCACACGAGGGCCACCCAGGTTAAGCGGCGACGTAGTGTCGTTTTCGGTTTGGTGGCCATTTCGATAGCGAGACAGAAATTTTTTAAAAACATCAAATTGTATACTATTAATTATTATAATGTAAAACTCATAACATTGCTATTTAAATAAATAAATTATGCGTTATTTGTATGAAGCAACAAATAATACAACGAAATATATAGAACAGTTCTACATAGCACAGTGGGGGCAGAATTAAAATATTTTAAAAATAACTAAGCAATTTGTGAAGGGCTATGCCGATTGATGCCAAATTGGGCATGAGCATAGCACAGGAGTATTGGAGCTTAAGTTTTGAGGACGGGAGCCATCAGGGATGGCGTGATATGGGCTCCTCGCACCTAAATATAAATCTAACGCTTAGCATTTCTTAAATTTTTGTCTGCTGTTGAAAAATAATACATGGCCCTAAAGGGCTCATCTATAGCTACAGAAAGTGCTTAAACTAGCATGTTTGCGTCTTAAAATGATCGAGGCTTAAGCATTAAAATTTCTAATTTTTTGACACCCTGATCCAGTTTTTTTTAATATTGTATGCAATTTTCAGCAAATTTATTAAAATATTTTTACATAGTTAGCGAGCAAAATTTTAAATATTTTGAAAAAAAAAACTTGGAGTGAAAATTATATGATTTTCAAATTAAAAAATTAAAAATTACTGCGTTTTTGTGTATTTTAGCCTTAAAACGGCTACCAATTGAATTTTCTAAATTGAATAAAATTGTTTATTTTTGTTTAAGCTTACTATATATGTGTACGTTTAAACCAAATTTCGTATAAAATTGATCAGTCCTATAGCAGATAGAAGTCCTTCAATTTGACCTATCGTACATCGAAATTTCGAGTTTACCCTGAAGTAAAAAAAGGAAAAAAAATTTATGTTTTCCTTAACAGAAATGTTATTAATTTGTGAAGAGTTAATATACTTGAAATCAAAGATGTTCAATAACAGTCGAAATTTTTAAGTTCTAAATGAAAATCTATTGACCGAACATAAAGACAGAATTGCAGTTACTAACAATATGTAATCGTATTTTAAATATTTAAATACTCCTTTGTATCTCTTTAAGAAATTTTAAATTTGGCAAAACTTTTACTTTACTTACTAAACTAAAAAAAAAAAATCCAAAAAAAAAAACGTAATAAATTTTTAAAACTTTAATTTTAAGGTTTCCAAATGTAAGGTGTCCTTTTGTTAAAAAAATGTACATGAAAGAATAATTTTGTCGGTTTCTTAGCAAAAGATGTCACAGTTTGTCCTTATACAAAAAAAAAAAAAAACAAGAAAAAATCTTTGACCATTTTGGACAATAATTAATTAACTACAGGATTAATGTTACTTTCACCAATAAAATTAATATTTATGAGTGCGGAATGTATCCCAAAACAAACTTTAAAGTTTTCAACTTTAAGTTATCCAGTCTAGCTACTTGTAAAAAAATAGTGTATGCTACTTTAGAATCATTTTTTTGTTTAACAATCAGTAGCTGTTTTTTATTTGTCCGTTTTTATGCGTGTGAAGCGTGAAATTGCATTGAGTGGCATAAATCATTTTATTGTCTGGTGAAAAACAAATTTGTTGACTGCTGTTTAGTGTATGATGGACTTATTAAAGGAAATTTCATTTTGACTGTTCTGTTGTTTCTCTTTGTTTTATTTTGCTTTTACTTTACTTTCAGTGTTTTGTAGCCTTCTATTGCACTCAACTCAATGTAATCGACTTCATGTGATTTTACACTTGTGGTACAGGTAATAAAAAAAAAAAGAAAAATACTTTAAAACAACTTTTTGCTCTTTGTTCATAACGATTCAAAAGTTGGGCCATATAAATTAAATTGCATCGCATATTGGGACAACCGTTAATTTCTAAAACCAATTTTTATACATGTATAGTGGACTTCGCATTGCAGGTTTTTGGTAAATTTTAACCGTCTGTATAAAATTTTTTTAAAAGTATGGCCATATACATCAAAACAAATAAAATAACTGGGCACCCTTTTATTTATAACTTAAAATATTTATAACTACTGTTATAACGATCATAATAATCGCCATTCTGTTCAATTTTCAAGGGTTTGTAACGCTTTAAAAGATGGGCCCATATAGGTAAATATACGACGCATTTTTTGTATATTTGTTTTTGTATTACATTTTGCTATTGGGAGCTATAGTGATACGTAGTTCTGTTTTAATTTTAAGGTTGTTCCTTTTACCGTTTATAATAACCTTAAAAAACATTTAAGCTGCATGGGAACACAGTTTAATTTTTAAAATTATGAACTGTTTTTTTAAATGAGACGATTCTGTAAGCATAACCTTTCAAATAAAGAACAAAATTTCCAAAAATGCCTAGAAATGTCTGAGTTCAGCGGGTATAAGCAAAAAAAGAAATATTCAGACGAATTGAAAACTTCCTACTTATCCTTATTTTAAAGTCGGTTAAAAATGGATATGTTAGGTTGAAATTAACAAATAAATTTTTTGTATACGTAAGATGGCTGATGTTGTCAATATATTGGCCTGCAGAAGTTTTCTTCTGTAACAGCTTTTGTAAAAAAATTAATGTACTGGGAATTTAATTTTGAATAAGAAAACAGTGATTTAGAAAATTTTCCAAATTATAGCAATTTTTACTTGAAAAAAAAAATCATATGCACCAGATTGGGGTATTTAATAAAAAATGGAAATAATTCTGCAGTTTCTAAAGAAATAGTCTGATTGTAATAAAATTTCATATGGCCCTAATACAGGTATATTGTCTATATTTAAAATAATCTATAACTCTATTATTGCCGTATGGAGTGTCAATACAACCGTTAAGGAGCTACAAAATTATTTGCATTTTCTTCGAAATTTTACACTGTTTGCCGGATATACTTTTAAATTTTGAGCACATGCATGAAACACGCACTGGTTTTTCTAGCCCAAACTTGTAATCGCGTACTATTCTTTTAATCTGTAAATATTAGAATAAGACCGCGGTAAACATTTATCATAAAACTTGTTACATTTCCATATGACCCATGTTTACACTTTTGTGTATCTTTTTAAAAATAATAATGCTTAGTCGAAACATAAGCTACTTAAAGAAATATTTATTTTTAATTCAATCACTTTTCAAGTGCTGTAACATGTTTATTAATTTTGAAGTTTCTATGTCAAACATTTTAGTTAAACAAAGTGTGTAAGTAGTTGTATTTTTTACTAGCTGTTCCCGGTGCGCTTTGCTACCCCAATATAAGTAATCGCACTCTGATCTTCTATTGTAACCTGCTTTTTAACCGATTATTTACCGCAAAAGTATTTAAGCGCTCTGCCTATTATAGGAAGAACCACGTCCATTTTTCCATCAAAGCTACGGGAAATATCAAAAAGAAAGTAAGAAACCTGTATTACTAACCGCATATCTGGTAAAAACCTGTGAAACACCGCTAAATGCTGGCGTAATTCAAAAACAGGTCTTATTTATTGCAGTTTTCAACATGTGGTTTATCCTTTACAATTGCAAATAGTAAGAATAATAACCTTAAGTACTGTTTTAAGTGCGTAAAGAAGTAATAGTCTTCTCCCTGCCAAGGTCTTTTCTGTCAATTTCAATGTAGGAAAATTCAAATCGAACATCATACTCTCTACTCTCTCTTTCTCTCTTCCTACAACCTAGTTTTTGCACAAAGCTTTGCTTAAGTTGGACTCACTCCCAGAATGCTGGTCCGTGATAAAACGCCTATAGCGAATCTTTTATACCCTTCACCATATATGTCTAACTACATGTTGTCTTATCAACTTTCTTTCGTATTCTTATTACTTCCCAGCAAAAAAAAGACATGCAAAAAAAGTAGGTAACTCATCAGTTCTACGTAAAACGAACTTGTTCAATTTAAGAAAAAAAAACGCTTGATTTTAACATAAGCTTGTCATTTGCTAGCATGGGTTCACATAGCTTGGCATTTAAATGAATGCTTAGAACCAGTAAAAATTCGATTATGAGGATAAGCTTTTTCATCAATTTTTGCTTTTATAATTTCTTTTTTAATGAATTTTAATTAGTTTTACATGAGTTCAAAAGTTAAAAATTAATTAGAATAAACGGAATTATTAAAAATGCATTACAGAAAACAAGTGCAAGAGGAGCAGCGAAAATACCCATAATTTTTTTACTACTTCATTTTTTTTTGCTGGGTTAGTAAAGACGACCACCTGCAGGAATACAAACGAAAACCTTTATTACAACCAACTGTAGGCATACAAATGAAAGTTGAAAAAAAAGAAGTATAGAAAAAATTAAAAGCAGGCGTGAAATTTTCCCTGCTGCCTAGGAGCACATGGACCGATCTTGCTGATAGCAAGATTGTTGAAGCTATGTTTCATCAATTGGCATATCTCATTTTTTTTCTAGGTCTTCTAGTGCCTTGGTAACTAACGGATCATAAACGGACATCGGTTAATTGACTTCGCTATGCAGAAGAACTCAGAATATATATACTTAAGGGGTCGAAAATGGATATTGTAGAAATTACAAACGGAATTGTAAACTTAGATAAACCCTCCTTTTCCACCTGCGGTAATGGTATATAAACACTTGTATGGCATTTAACTAAAGAAACAAATAAATTCAGTAATTAATAATTTGTAACAATACATAAATAGAATTCTCTTATATTGTAAATCTGACATTGCATAATTCGCAAATATGATCGGCACAAACGAAGGCCAAAATAACAGCATCTTTTAAGAAATACATTTAAAAAAATTTATATTATGTATATCATGCATTTTTAAGAAGTAAAAAATATTCCCATTATTTATGGTGCTATGCAGTAGCTTATTTTGTCAATCTAAATTTCTAAAACTAAGTTGACGGCTTCTGTATTTTTCGCATAGCAAAACTCGGAAGGAATCTATTCACTGCTCTAAGGCGATTAATATCGCTAAAGCATCTTATAACATAAGCTGTTTTGCATTTCATGGCATGAGAAATCCGTTATTATGACTCTATTTTCGCCGTCTACTGAAATGTTGTTTCAAGAAGATTTTTTCATATAGGCTAATGGTGCCATCACTAATCTTTATAGGATTCTTGAATCTGGAGTTCAAAATATCTATACCAATTTTGTGTGCTTATATAGCCGCCTTTTTAAAAATAATATTTGTCAGAAAACATGATTTTTTCGGCCAAATTCGATGTCCTATTTGATTTCTTGTAGGACCCAAATTGACAAACCATAGGAAGTGGAAACAGACATTGTAGGTAAATAATCCCCGACCTTTAAGCAAACTTTCTCTCATTCTGGTGCATAATATAACGAGATGGCTAGTCGACCTTACTCGATTGAGCCGCACAACACTTGTAACTATGGAAGCTACACTCTAATTTGTACGAAGCGTATGACGACGGAAACCATTTCATTTCATTTACAAACGTCATAAACTTTCCTTTGTTTATACATATATCTGCTTAAAATTATTTGTTATAATTTAATTTTCTGAACTTTTATGTCAATTAACCTCATTTAATTTAAGTTGACGATAACTTATTTTTTTTAAACCTTTTTACGAAATATTATTATAGTAACAATAATTTTATTAAATTTGTTTTGAGGGGATTTTTTAATACTACCTTGTCAGGAAAATTTTTCTGCTTTTACGGCGGCTGATTTCATCTCATTGTTGGCTTAAGTAGCTAAAAGTGTTAAAGTTTTTAATGTTAAGACTTTTTTTTTGCAGAACATGATTTGTTTAATTATTGTGTTTTTTTTCACTTCGATCGAGCAATTTAATTTCAAAAAACCCAGATTGTAAAAAAATTTTTTTTATTAATTTTTCAGAAAATTGAGAAAATGTTGTTAAAGCTTTCTTGGACAAAAATCATATAACAGGTAACACGGTGCATTATCTCATGGAGCAATCAAATTTCATTATTGTTTTTGTTTTAATTATTTTGAAGATTATGAAGTCTCGATTTTTTATGAATGTAATCTTTTTCGCTTTCGCGACCACAGTAGTGAAATAAGTCAAGTTTCGTTGTGAAAAATTTTATTGAAGACTCACAATAACTATACTTCTTTCCAACATTTTTTAATAAAGTTCAAATAATTATACGCATAATTTGTGAACAACATGCATAACAACATAGAGCATCGGGGTCATTTTGGTGTAGGTGTAGATAGTAAAGTGGAATGCAAAACACCTTTTTTGGAATTTTTGCCTGTCTGTCTATCTGTCCGTCTGTCTGTCTGTGTTGGCATCACGTAAACTCTGCTAGATGGATTTGAATAAAATTTTGTTTACAGGTCCCCTAAAACCTTGGTTTAAATATAGAATACTTTTTGTTTCGTAAAAATAAGTAATTCCGTATAAAAACTAGAGATACAAATGAGAAGTCACCCAATCTTATTGGTATAATGGCATTAAAACAATTGTCAACAAATTTTATTTTTATAGATGAAAAATTTTTAACTCTGTTATAAAACTGCTCAATGAAAATTTGAAAACACATTTTGATAAATTTGAATTTTTAGAAAAATATAAATCACACGCGGACGAAACGTCGGCACTTCTAGTATTTAAAATATCTTAATGATATGTCTGTCACTAAAGTTTGTTTGTTTACACATAATCAAATTTCAAATACTTTTTTATTACCTTTTCTTGAGGCATGAACATTTTTGATTTCACTAATCTACGACACGCAAAGTACAAATTTATATTTAACACTCTCTCATGCAATTAGTAAATTAAGCAGTAAAATTTTAAATAACATATTTTTTATTATTGAACAGCATCCAATTAAATGTAAATGTTTAATAAAAACAGAAATGCAATATATTTTTGAGACGTTAATTTGCATTGCTAGTTAAAATAATTTAAAGATTTGTTAAAGAAATGTATTTAAAATGCAAATTAGGGTTAATGGCACAGTATTGCATTTTAGCTTCAGTTTTAAAAATGCTCATATTATTTTATGTAAAAAGAAAATGTTTGTGATATATGAATATCTAATCACTAAAATCTGCATTTGCGTTACAAACATATCACAATTTATAATACTTATCAATGGAATATAATCGAGTTATATACGCCATCAAGTAATACAAATAGCTAAATGTTCAAATAACGGGCATATGTATGATTGTATGTACTATATGTACTATACGCCTAACGAACGGTCTTATGGAGACCACAAATATAGTTCTGAGTTTCTTAAGTTTTTTTCCTCGTCACAACAGACCGAACAAAGCAAAAAAAAAAAAAAAGAAAATAAATAAATAAATCAATAATATCTTACTCATTAACAAATCGACAAAATTTCATTGTAATGAACGTCTGCGTAATGATAGTGACTAGTGTGTTATGTTATGGAATTACACGCAATATCAAGTGAATGTTGTTACTGCTATACCAAGATGTAAGCAAATATCAGTTCGAGCAATGCCAATGAAATAAATTGATGAAAAAAAAAATATTGAATGAAATCGCAAAAAAACAAACCACACATATACTTAATAACAAACAATGACACAATAGTATGTAGTAATTTTAAATGTGAAATTTCACTTTCTTTTGTGACGATCGCTATGTTAATAATGTTAATGTTCAATTTATAGTCAAAGCAACTAAACAACTTTAAAGACATATATGACTACCAGCGCTGCCAGCTTAGCTTTTTCGTGAATAAAAAGACAACGTTAAAAAAAATTTTAGTAATAAAATTTTTTAAAATTTCATTTTCATCACAGTTAAAAGATTTTTTTTTTATTTCGTCTAAAAAATTTATACAGAAATAATCTTAAATCTGATTGCTTTTCGTGCGAAATTTTCAGACAAATTATTTGTCTTCCTACCCGAAAATATATCACTTATATAATTTTCGAAAGAAAATGGCTTTAACACAGCCGATGGTGAAAGACTGAACCTTTAGACCGTGTGAGACATTGACTTATAACCGTGTTAAACGAAAGTACGTTGCAAAAATAACGCACTAAGAGCAAAGCTGTGTAATAAACCGTTTCAGTCGGAGCCTGCTGTAAATTGATTTAAAGTAGAAAGCTAACATTTTTTTATTTGTGTACATTTTACTTCAATCGAGTTTTCGAACAGTATTAAAGTAAATAATAATATATTTAACTTTTCTAATAATTTTATTTTCTAATTTCTCAATCACTAGGTCAGTTTTGAAATAAAACTGTTGCTTACAATTATATTTTTATTTTTCAATATTTTTATTATCTTTAGGAAATATTGAAAAAAAAAAAATAAAAACAACATATTTGTTTTCAAAACTAATCCAGTACTTGAAAAATTTTTAAATAAAACAGTATTTAAAATTAAAATTGATTTTCATGAACTTGTTTCTAAAATATGTACTAAAATAATTTTTGTGGCTCATTTAAAACATCATTTAAAATTAATAACTATCACTTTCCTAAGGATGCTTTAAACATTGGCATAAATATGCAATAGACAGAGATTGCGTATAGATTTTAGAACCGAATGTTTGCGCGATATATTTTCATCTGTTTTCAAATTCTCTTCTAGAAAACTGGTAATAAACAATACTATTCATTATATTAAATTTTTTATAGATTAGAGTTATTTATAAAAATTTTGATTGGAGCCTTATTACTTTGAACTTATTTGTGTGAGTATCCATTTTATTCTTAAACCTAGACTGCGTGATAATAATCATTGAAAGAAGTATTTACTTACTTTCTTAGTTTTTAAAAATATTTGCTAGTTTTAAAACCTGTTGTAGCTTCCTTTATTTGCTTAAATGGCAACACTAATGGCTCACATCCAACCGCAACAGCCAAGAATATCTCAATAACAGTATCCATAAAACTTCGTAGTAATATATCGGCATCCGTTCACAACAACAATGAATGGCATCAATGTCAACTGTACAAAGCGGCTGTAGAAGCTAACCCACTTACATTTTCATTATTTGTGAATATAATCGCTGTATTTGATGTATGTTAGTTATAAGGAAAATAATTGAATGAATTGAACTGGTATAGAAATATTTTAGTAGGAAGTGTACGACCTTTAAAGGATGTACCTTTTTCCTATACTTAAAGTGAGAAATCAACTAAGCAATAGGCAACTTAGGATTGTTTAATTGCAAAAGATATATTTTATTCATTATTTACTTATTGTTTCATATTATAACAACAGATTTCTCTCTACAGTTTTGCTGTTTCCTTATTATAAAAAAAATCATAAGCAGAGCCTTGTTAGTTTAAAGATACGCGGGTATCGTGGAGTTACCAAATATTAAATAATAATTGACAACTATTAACTCTCAAAGGAATATATAGATATTAAAAACTCCTGATTATATTAATATAAAGCTGAACAAATTTAACAAATTTTAACAATTAAAAATAACATCAAACAAAATAAATGCACAACACAAGAAATCATTTGTAGACCGCAATAAGCTTGTGCATTCAACTGCTTTTAATTTTCCTTTTTACCGTAACCCATCATTTATGTATTGTTTATTTACGCAGACCAAACTGTAGTTTAAGAGCTTAAACTCCGAAAATTATGATAATTCAGTATTTGCTTAATCAATATTTTTATACTTTTAAGCAAAGGTGGAAGAGAGTTTATTTAAGTTGGTCATTCCGTTTGTAATTTCTACAATATCCATTTCCAACCATATTGAGTTCTTATGCATAGCGGAATCGATTGAGCGATGTCGAACTGTCCGTGTTCGAATTGAAATCAATTTTGCCAAGACAGTAGATGAGATACTTAAAATTTAAATTATCTACAAATCAGACATAGTTTCGAAATATTTGCTATTGTAAATCAGTTCCGTTTATGTCTCTTGAGGCACCCTAATTTTGAACAAATTTAGTTTAGCTAAGTTACTCCAATCAAAAACACAAATATATAATCAGTGGTGGAAAACAAAAAAAAAAAAAAAAAATAAGAAAAAATCATTAGTTTAAAAAAATTGGTGTTCGTACATATTTCCCGAGTTATGGGCCTTTGAATTTTTAATAGAAAATTAGGATTGTATCATTTAAAAGCTTTTGAAGAAATCTTTTAAGGAAGTACTAGTTTTTAATTCCCTATTACCTTAGTATTTGTTTTTTAATTAAATTTACTTCACTTTACTAGATCCACATACACGCTGAAGGGTATATAGGATTCAGCAAAGCTCTCTTACTTGTTTTTCCGTAATTTTATTTGCAGAATATGATGTCTTTTTTTGATCCTTTTAAAAAACTATTTATATTTGTCTACAAAGTTGTTATGAATAATAAACATTTAAACATCTATTTAAACAAAAGGCTAATGGGTGCACTAGTTTCTAGCTATTTTTATCTTTTCTATGTGTGCTTTGACTTTGCTTTTCCCGTTCTCACTTGCGAAACAAAAAACATTCGAATTTTTTCATTTAAAACTGGGTTAATACAGTCAAAATGAAATAGCTTTTTCGCAATAAAATAGTTATTTCAAGGCCACTTATTGTAGTTTAACTGTAGTTAAAGTTGGGATTTTATGCAGGAAATATTTCGTTTATAAGTATGTATACTTTAAACTAAAATTGAAAGAAAAGTTAATGGATTGCCTATTCGGTATTGAGCTTATTTATGGGTGTCATGTACATCAATGTCAAACCAAAACTATTTATATAGTCTACGAAGTCGTAGCTTAAACTATTTATTTAACTGTAAAAAACATATAATAAAAGTGCTGAAATGTAATCTGCAGAATTTAATCTGGTAGAATTTAGCTTTATTTAAACAATTAACACCATCTTAAATAACCAAATAAACGATTTTTTAAACGGCACCAAATATTTCTACAAAGCTATGTAGATTCAAAAAAATAAAGTGGAAGCCAAAACACAAAATATTAGATTCATGTGAAATATTAGGGAAGCTGTTGTTGTAGGCCTTGCAGTTAATGCAAACTTAGCAGATACACTATATTGTGCAAGACCACAACAAAAAAATTGAAAAAGTACATTGCAGATTTTAAGGAGCAAAGGTAATTAGATTAACAAATCTGTGCTTTAAAAGTTTTATGGCGGAGGCAGCCGTTAAGAAAACTTTCAACGGGAGCTTCTAAATGGATCCAATTCTAATGAAAAACATAACGCCAAAGTAAAAATTAAAATTAAAAATATAATTCAAGTCAATTTATTTGTTTAATATTGTTCGGTTAATACACGTAGAGCAGCTTTGCCTAATTTTTTGAAAAACCGGATGATTCAAGTTTTTCAAAAAATTAGAGTTAACCAAAACAATTTTATTATGAAGCAAAATATTAGCCAAAAACAAATGAAAATAAAAAATAAGTAAGCAAAATACAATCAACAAAAAGTAGAAAGTATAAAGAAGCATTAATACAACAATTTTTTGGAGTATTTTTTTTTTTGTTTTTTTAAAGAGAAGTAGCACTTCAGGCATTAAAACCTATTTAGTTATTTTTCGTAACCGTGCTACATTCTTTAGGAAAGGGATAGATAAGAGATAAGACAGGTGGTGAAAGGAAAAAGATAGATAGTTATTTTACTTCGCCGGCGAATCTGCTATGAGAAAGTACCGACGAAGGAGACTGCACGTTTTTTTTGTTCATTCTGAATATGTATTTATACCATTAAACAGAAAAAAAACATATTTTGTATTTTGATTGCCGCAGGATTCGAACCCTGAACAACCAGGTTTGTAGTCAACGTGTTTACTTACCACTTTGACTACAGCAGCCTCTTTGTAAGAAAATAATAAAGTTGAGGTTTAATGAAAATTTTTTGTTTCGAAGGCGACCGCACAAGTTTACTACTGGAAACTTCTAGATAAAAATCATATTGAAGTCACCAGGGATATAATAGTTAGTGGAAGATTAGACACTCAAACTAGTTACAACGAAGCGCGGACTTAAAGAAAGTTCACTTAAAAAATTGGCTGTTACAATACGCTTAAATCCATAAAATCATTACATATGTATTTGCTAGACTGGAAAATTTGCTACGAAAAAACTAGTTCCGCTATAGAATTCAAGTGGCTTCTGAATATTGCGGAGGACAGAACACTTAGGTATATTTCCTCTTAAAAAATTTTAATATAAACAAAATGTAAAACCTATAATAGCTCTTGTGTCTTTTCCTGTAGATATTTGTTTGAGCAGAAATATGTAGCATACGAAAAAAGGATATCGCGATCTAGAAAATCAATAAAACGAAAAGTATTAAGTTAATTGGATTTATTCCGCCAGGAAATAAAATACTGTTGTCATACCTTTCGGTGAAGACCGTCGTCACTGGCTGTTTATTTGGTACGAATGGCGAGCTCTTTCGATGTAAAGACATCATTTTCAAGCCGCGTTTAATTAAAACAAACAACAGAACGAATATCTGAATAATATTATATAATATTGTATTTTTGCTGATTGTATTGTTGCTTTGTTTATATAAAATCTTTTAACTTTAGTATATCCAGCTACTGTGGCTATTGAAAAACAAAAAGATTTCACCTCAATGGTACAAATGGCAATTTCTTGCAATAAATTAAGGTGACTCGGCATCAAGATAAAATAGACATAACAAACTATTGAACAAACATATGTTTCCGTTTGCCTCTAGTTACTACAACGATTTTCCTTGTTTAGCTACATTATTTTGTTTTTGTTTTTGTTTTTTGTTTTTTTGTTTTTTCTATTTTTTTCTTTTTCTATCTATAATTTTCCAGTTGCTAAGGCCCCTAAATCTCATTTAATTATGAGGCAGCTCAAAAGAATTGTAGGGTGGTCGTTTAAAGGCCACCTTTAAATACTAATTTGATTAATTTATATATTATTAACAATTCAAACTTTATACGGTAGGATGAGGTGAGCGAAGAAATAACGACAGCTTTTATAGATCGGAAAAAGCCCTGCTTAATTCTAAAAGCAATATTCATAAAAATTTTAAATTAAATTCTTAGCTTCTTTATTTATAATGAAGAATTATTGATAGCTTCATTTTTTTTTTCTAGCCTGATTAAAAAGTCAAAATAACTAGCAGTTTTAAAACGTATCCTAAACAAACTAAGAATACATTTTAAATAAAAACAATAATTTTAAATTTTAGTTAAATTAAAGTCATGCATGAAACAATCCAATAAATATGATTTAGAGGTATCGTGGATAAAAAAGAAAACAATATCTTTGTCCTTACTTACTTAGAGATTAAGAAATGTAGCGCTTTTAATTTTACTCCAACTAGGGGTATCAAAATTTCAAAATAAAAATATTTTTTATTTAAATTAACTACCTTTATGAATGTCAAATATAACATAATAGTACAGTCATTTGGTAAAAGAAAATTAAAGAATACCTAGAAAGCTTTTACGGGACTTTTGAGAATTGATAATTTTATAGATTTTCGCCTGACCTGTGCGCCATATTTTAAAAATGGCTCCCAAAAGGAATTTTTTGAATATAACATCTTTGTGATGCAATGTAGGGAAGAAAAATTTATACACAAAATGATTGTAGAGAAAATTTCCTGCAATTTCCTATCCGAATCTTATATTCCTAAAGACAATAGTTACGTCATACGAGTGTTGAATTGCAGTTCAACACACCTTTCGACAAAAATACTAAATTCCACACCACCATGAGGTAGAGAAACAGGCGCGTTTTTAATTCTTTTATCCCCGGTAGTTTTAATCCACATCTGACTCAATATTTCTAAATTTAGTTCAATCTCGCATCATTGTTGTTGACGGACCAGGTGATTTGCTTCCATCGTCCTCAGTTTTGATTGGAATATCAAAGACGGAAGTTTCTTCTGCGTCATTGGCGATGGTATTATCAATCAATCGTGAAGTTTCATATATTTGAAATAAAAATATTGCTACTCCGATCTGAATCGATGATATAAACAATAATGGAACGTGTAATAGCAATCGTTGTTTTAATTTTTTTTATCATTATTATTTTTCAAGATAATACCAACCAAGGAAATTCCCAAAGCTTCAGGTATATCTGATTCGATATCTTGAAAAAAATTTCTGGTAGAGGATAATGTTTTGTCTTGTACATCCTAGATCGAATATCCTCCGTAACAACTGTGGCTTCTGCCTTTAAAATACGCTTACGCTATAAATGAGGGACTTTGGTAAAATTTCTTACTTAAAACATTGTGATATTGTACACCGGCTGCTACTAAATCACTAACTTGTTCTAGACGTTTAACGATTGCTTGGCCCCAATCATTATTACCAGCGTGAGCAAGCTGTGAAACACTATACACAATGTTACGGTCACATAAAGGATTCTTCTTTTGCATAAATATAAACTATACTGTTGTCTCAGCAGCACATTAAAAACAATGACTCTTGAATGAGAACGTTGGATGCATAGATCGCAGTTGTACTTGCAAAGTAGTAACATCACATCCTTAAGCAAAGCTGCAGCGTTTGATATCGTTTTCGATACACCTCGTGAAACACTATCGATTTTAATCCCACTAAAAAATTTTATAATTTTTTTTGGTTTTTATGCATAAAGCTTCCGGTACCCGTGCGCAGAACTATTGATACGTAGTGGGAAAGCTGAAATTTAGAAAGAGCAAATCAAATCTATAAAATTGCCAATTTTCAAAACTCCCGTAAAGTAAAAATGCCCAATGACTAGGTTATTTACATATATAATTATAAATATAAATACTTCATGAACTGTCATGAATACTTATTATAAAATACTACAAAACGAAATGTATTAATATGGGAAAGACATATCCATAAGGCCATTTCTGTACTGTTCATATACCTCATTAGTGGATTCTACCCAAATCTTTTATTCCAAACTAAGGAGTCTTGCATCAAATGCCAAACTGATTAAATAATATCTACTTTGAACCAAAACAGCAATAATAAATTTCATTTTGTAATTTTAAATATTTTATGAGAATATCATGAAATATTTATATTAGAAGAATTCCAGCACAACTGAATTAAATAAAAATAAAAAGATTTCAAATAAAAAATTTTCATATTAATATAAATATAGAGTTCAATATACTGAAAGAGCATCTACAAAGTTATGACGAAAAAAGTATAAAAGACTAAAAGTAAAAATTGCATTCAATAAAGTTTTTATATGCTTTTAATCCCATAAATAGATTTATCATGAGTTTTGATTTCAAGAAGTTGATGGGCGTGGATGCCGTATGGAACGCAACGCTATTTAATTTAAATCAGCCTTGATCGGACCAATGTCATCTATGATTTAAAACCAAAAGTCATTAATCTCCATCAACCATAACGCAATCTTCCGCCTTATTTTTGAAGAAATAAGATCTAATATTAGTGACTAAATTTCAAAGTAAATATTGGTAATTTTGAAGCGCCATTCTATTCATGATAATTTGCCACTGTATATTTTTCAAATGACTTATAAAAACCTCATGTCATTAGGTTATGAAATTTTTTAAGTTTTACTATATATTTCGATTTTTTTTTTATTATTTCTAAAAGAGTACATACAACTGTCAGTTGCCATCGGTACGCATTCCATTCCGCCAAAATCAAAAACATTTAAGAATACACAATAACAATTATACAACGACATCATATTAAAGGCTATCAATTTTACTGTAGTTGCCGGCAATTCTATAACTAAAGGCTACAAAGCTTTCATTTTCAAATCAATGTTGTCTGATAACATAACAGGTTGCTGCTATGCTTTATTTTATTTTAGTTTGCCTAACGTTGTGTTTGTATTCGCTCATCGATAAGAAAGTGATGTGTAAGAAATAAAAAGTAAAAATTTTATTGAATAAATCAAAATGGTTGGGATTATTCCGACTTAATGAATACCTAAATAAAATAATAAACAAACGTAAAACCGCTATAAAATACAAAGAAAAATGAATAAATAAATATTTAGATAAAAACATTTTAAAATTTGTCCCTAAAAAAAGGAATAATATGTCTGTAGTAATACCAATCTAACTGGAAACATGGAGCAAATTTAAAAGAAAATTCACGATATTAGAAAATCTCGGTGCAATGTACATGTTAACAAAATTTTGTTTAGAATTCGACGAATTGTTATTAGTTTTAATTTTTTAATTCCAAGTTCGAATTTTTGAGTATTAAAAATCATAGTTATTGTCTTAAAATAAGTTTTATCTTAATTCCTTTTAGATGTGAAAAGACTAAAAATCTTTTATAATAAATTTGCTTAATTCATAAGTTGCCATTGAATATATTACGACAGCGATGCCAGGATGAAGATTTTAACTTATTTTTTTTAAGACTTTTTAATCAAAATAAGATTTGAAAACCTTTTTCGCAAAACTAAGATTTTTTGATTTAGTTGTTTGACACGTAATATTGCATCTTCTTGTTAAAATTTATTAAACATATTTACCAATGTGAAACAGTTTTATTGTAAATTAATACTCTAAAACAAAAATTGCATCTCTGCAATAGATAATTATGTAAATAATTATGACGTTTACCAGGTACATAAATTTGTAAAATCTAAAATTGCCGATACAAAGTTTAATGCTACTGAATTAAATGACTGCACAGACAGTTGTATTGCCTTTTACATTTAGATGTGTAAACAGATAACAAATCAATTTGATTTTAACGACGCAACTATAAAAAATCTTTCTCATATTGACCCAAAACAGTCTCTTCAGTAGTAGGTCTAATAAAACTTTTTCGAATTTTAATTGAAGACAGTGAAAGACAAAATTAATATGATGAACTTAGGGAACTGCGCCTCATGAATTTAATAAATATTTTTAGAATTTCGAAAATGTTACAGTGGAAGAGTTTTGGCACACAATGCCAAACATTTCTAGAGCGTATAATTAGTTTATATTTACAACTATGACGAAGTTAGCAATAGTTTGATACGTCCCCCTTGTTCCTCTGGAAACGTTGAACAGATATTTTTTAATTGAACAATTTTTTTCCTAAATTAAAATTTATTTTTCAATAAATGAAGATTTTGCTATGGAAATTTCTGGTACCACTGTATTACCTTGTGGTCGCGATGGCGAATTAAAAATAGTTATATATACGCGAATTAGTTCTCTATCGTTTTTTTTTTGATTGGAGTTACTTCAATGTTCAAAATGATGTGTAAAAAATAAAGGCAGGCTTGATGTTTGCCTGCTGCCCTGAAAAACATGGACCGATTTTGTTAATTTTCAATAGCAAAGTTTTGGAATATGTCTAAACGATTGGCGTATTTAAATTATCTGTATCTCATTTAGCGTCTTGGCAAAGTTGATTTTAACATGGCGGACAGACGGACAGTCTACTATTAGTATTTATTAAAGAATTATGTGTAGCTCCTATATGGAAAAAATAATTTAACTGCAGTTTTTGTTATAAAAATTATTTTGTAATGTTTTGCAAAGACGAATATTTCAACAAGCTAAATTTTCTCACACTTTTTTATTAAAGAGTTTTCCCATCTTGTATACCCGTTTGTAGATCTGTTGCCGGTAAAATTATCTGAACTGATTAAATTATTGCTTGTGCCTCTCCATTTACAATAACAGGAATAAAATAATGTGTATAATTTTTCTACTTACTCTCTTTTCTGTATGAGCTTTGACTGCCAAAACCCTTTTCATATTTTAAAAGAAAAATAGTGGTTTTATTACTATTTATCTATTACATTTTTTAAACATTAGTTATCTTTTTTATTAGTTTCATGGGTATTCTATGGCTATTTTTTTAAATAACTCAATGTTATTTTAGTCTAATTGAACTAACAACAAGTATTCATAACTTAAACATAACAGATATACTCCACTAATCGATTGAGTACTAGACAAAAATGTATAATTTAAATTTTTATTTACTACTTTTTATTTCAATAAAGTACTAATATTTCTTTATTACAATGTTTTTAAAAAATATAAAAAACAGGCTTAACGTAAACAATTTATTTAAAAAATTTATTTATTTCCTTTTTAATTTCGTTAAAATTTTTTTTTTAGTTTGAAAATGTAGAAAGTTTGGAGAAAATATAAATATTTCTGACCAAAGTTTTAGTTCGACCAAAGTGGTAAAAGTCATTATTATAAGTGAAAATTTCATTATGTCCAAAAAATATATTTCTAAACAAGAAATTAAGCCAATAATCGAAAATTGTGTCCCAATAGCTAAACGAAGCAATGAGGCAACGGTTTAAAGTAGAAGTAAAAAATGGTAGAAGAAGATGAAAGTTTAGGCCAAAAAATTAAATACGTGAAATATATCCATATTTACTCATGCTTTGTTTTTTGCTTTTTATGTTGTTATTATTTCTAATACCATTGACGTCATTACTTTATTCAGACTTCATTGCATTCGTATGGATTATTGTGACACTTTATTGAAGAGGCTATTTTCAATACAAATAAGAAATAATACACACTATGCATTTTTTTCTTTGCTTATTTTTTCAGCCTTAAATGGTCTCTTTTTTGATTAAAAGTGATTCTAAATTTTTGTTCGTATACAAAAAGGTTAGCATAACGAATTGCTTAGCTTGTAAGAGGTATTTCCATATTTTTCTAAGTTTTCTAAAGGTATTGATTTATTACTATAGCCTCGGAGTTGTATTTAAATTTTAAAAATTGTTACACATAGGGATAACTCTCTATCTAATGTGCAATTAGGACAAACTAACCAAAAGTATAATTACTTGCTTAAAATTATTGACGGGCACTGGAATGGTTCTTATTATACTCTTATAATACAGATTGAGGCAGTTCAAAAACTAAAAGGGTGCAAAATTATTAATTTGTATAAACTGACCTTTATAGTTAAATACGCTGTTAAATGTTTTGTATGCCGATGAACTTATTTGATATTTTTTGAAAACAAGATAGTAATTTAATTGGAAGTGCGAGCAGATTTTACTAATCTTTTTTAATTTAAGGATTATTTTTGTGGTGGTATCAGACACGACTACTTTGTTGTTAAATAAATAAATTCTGTACCACATATGTTTAACGTTTAAAACATAAATAATTTAAGAGCCATTTTAATTAAATTATAATAAAGATATCTATGTTATGATAAAAATTGTCCAACATTAACAGACGCAAGATTTAATGCAATTCGTTTTGGTGGATTTGTTTAAGTATTTTCTTCTGAAAACTTATTTATAAATTTAATTTACGTTGACAAACTAAACAAGTTTCATTATTTTTAAACAGATGTCACTCAAAGTAGTTTAGTTTTTTCTTATAGAGAAATAAGAGACGAAATAAAATTTCACTTAAACTTTTATATACTGAAAAAAAAAATGCCAAAAAAATGTGTGGTATATATGTATATGTGACATTCATTATTTTCTTAAAACATGCTTGAGTCTGTGAAAATCTAATTTTTTTTTTGTTAATTTAAAACAAATAATTATTTTAAATGTTATATTAACTTGTTATTAAAATTTATATCGAAAAATAACATATATAACGCACAAAATGTTTGTCAGAAAGCTATGGCTGCATGCACTACTGAACCGATCTTTCTGGAATTTTCCCAGTTTCTTACCAGGTATGCGGTTGGTAAAATAGGATATTTATTGTTTTGATAATTCACTTGGACCTGGCACTTCCTATACATAGTAAATATTTACCATCGTGTTACTTGGTAACTGTAGTAGATAGAACCTTGAAATTTTGTTCAAATATTCATAATAACGAAAAGTTGTTATTATTTACCCAGGGAACTGTAAGAACGAGAACTTTAAAATTTCATACATGTAACTTCCATATTAATGTGCATGATCAGCTAAGAAAATAAAGAATATATACATACGTATATTAACAAAATAGTTATTTCCAAAAAAAAAAAAAAAAAAAAAATAAGAAACCTGTTAAACATAATATTATTATCAGCAGTTATATTATCTTTATAATTTCGTTTTCATTATTTAAAATTGAACAGCACTTTCAGCTTTCATAGCTGTGTAATTAATTTTTATAATAAATAAATTAAAGCAATTTCGGCTCCAGTTCATTTTTATTTTTATTTATAAAAATTTTTCAGAAAGAAAAGTTGTTTACAAATGTGTGCAAACGTTCGCTAAAGAAATCAAGAAAAATTAGGCACCAGCAAACTGAAATGCTGCAATTCCGGGACCCTACATCCGTTATCGGAATACTTTGCATCTATCTACTTTAGATTGCACATCATTTATTTATCCAACTAATTTTGTGAATATTAATTTGGTTATAAGAAGTCCACATACATCCTAACACATTTTATCGTTTTTCTCTCCGTGAATGGTTATGTACATTTGTTCTTGCTTTCTTCCAACCATCGGTAGAGCCATAAACTTTTTCCTAACAGCATTGCAGATGCTTTTTAGTTTCATATGCTAGGAACACAACTAGCATGAACGATGGATTTTGTCAATAGCATGGCTGGGGGGCAGTGCCTTTGCACGCTGATGAGAGAAAACAATAAAATTAACATCCAATCCATCAGGCATGTTACAGAACTCAATTCCAATCGAAAGTAGTATCAAATACGCATATTGGTTCTAGAAAAAAAAAAACGAAATATATATTCGGAATGAAACCGTTTTTAAATTTCAAAGTGGAATTTAGCTTCTTTGGAGTTTTTTAGTTTTGGCTTTTAAATTTACTTTTAGTATGTGTCATCACTTATATAAGCCTTGTTGGTTATCTTAGCATGCGCAATATTACCATATTTAAATTAGAAAGTGGTAGATAAAGCACTTTTTGAAACAAACAAAATCGATCGGAATCTTAAGAACGTAAAATAAAATCGATTGGAATGGTTAATACGAAATAAAACCATTCCGATCAAATGTGTGACATGCATTTATGAAATAATTCTTTTTTTTTATTACACAAAATTATGAAAACTGTATCATTTATGTTTTAAATCGATTTTTTTTTCTTTTGTGCTAATATCTATTTTCTATAATGATTAATTGCACTTTGTCTCAGTGTACTGTGTTTACATGTCGCACGTGGCTGCCTTAAAGCTTAAAATTTTTTTCTCTACTGTCTTTGCAAAATCAAAGTAGAAAAATGCACATACTCAATAATAAACAAACACTAAATCAGCTTTCTAATATTTAATTAAGCTAAGCTCACACACTTACTACATATCATATGCGCTTCTCTAAGTGTACTGTCCTTATTCCAAAAAATATCTAGATTTTTTTTTTAATTTTAATGGCAATTTTATTTTATGCATAATTTGTTAAATTTTTTTTCTCATCTCTGTTTATATAATTTTTGGTGTTACCGCAATTAAAAATATACAAATTATTAAAACAATTATTATATTTTCTTTTTAAATCAGATTGTGCCTTAACTTCCATAGACATAGTACCTAAAAAACATTTTGATATATTAGTACTTTAAAAGAATTTCATAATATATGTATACGAGCATACCTAGCAAAGTACTGCTTCGATCAGTTCAGTTTATCTACAGCACGGTTTTGAAATTACAAAAAAAAATTGTTCTTGAAAAAATAGTTCTAAATAATTAAATAAAATTTTCAAAAAAATTATTCTTTTAAATAAAATGTTAAGTATTTTTACTTTGTTATGAAAACATGAAAGGTTCAGTTTTTCCCTTTAAAATTAAAACGTTAACATGAAAACATACGGCAAGCGTTCGCTAATAAATTCGATACATTTAAAGTGTGATTTGTTGTTTATGTAGCTTAATAAAGAAAAAAAAAATGCAAAACATAATAGAAGCCCGAGTGCCTCTATTAGGCACAGTGGCTTCAAATAATAAGTAACTGTAATAACCGAAAAATATTAAAACGCAAATAAATTTAGTTTGCATAAAATTTTAATGTAAAATTTAAGTCTTAAATAAACCAATTATGCTTTATTAAGTCCAGCAAGTAGCACACAAAATTGTCTTTAATCATACTAAGGGCAAACGTTAGAATTTATCTTTACTACTAAGGATTGTGGCAATTATTGGAGTTTAAATTTTTTATGGACCAGGGAGCTGCAGTGAGTTTTATTTTGATGCCTTTATTTTTTAATTACTTATTTATTTATTTTTTGCACAGAGACAGTGCTCTATAACCGTAGCCAAAAGTATCTCGTAACAATTTTTTTCTCAAATAGCTGCTTAAAAAATAAAGTCATCTCAGTTTTTTTACTTGAAAAAATTTAACGAAATAAGTGCAACAAATAGTTTTTGTGGCCAGGAAATTTTGCTATGTATAAATATAAAACTAGAAACATTTGTTTACTTTTAAGAGAATTTTTCTTAAAATACTTAACATATCACCATGCTTTACAAAACAAAAAGAAAATGCTAATAATGCGTTAAGTGAGTTAAAAAATTTTTTTTTTATTACATACTTACAAGATACATAAATTCATATTGAATACCTATGCCTGCATGCATTATTCTTTCGTTTTTGTTCGTTAGTTTCAGTTTAGTTTTGAAAAAAATCAATTTTTTTTTTTTTTTTTTTTTTTTTTTTTATTATTATTATTTATTTTTATTTAACAATTTATATAACAATAGGATCCGCAAAGCTTTATAGCTTGTCTGCAGAGAGTACTAGTTGCTAATGTATATCTATTGCAAACGTAAAATTAACATAAAATTAACATAAAATAAACATAAAATATTGTTTTAAAATAAAATGTGCAATTTTAATAAAAAGTAAAAATTAAAAAGAAATAATAAAAAAAAAATCATAAATGAATAGAAAATTTTTAGATTATTCATTGTAGACTTATAAAGTGTTTTTTGATTAGCTGGTTTCTTTTGTTTCCATCAGTTATATTAATTACGCTGATTGGCAGCTGATTGAGGGTTGTGGGTAGAATAACAGGAAGAGTATCTCTACCGTATTCATTTGCAAAAAGGCTTACTTTAAATCTACCTTGTGCACGTCTTCTGGTGTTGTAGGAGTGATCGATTGGCTCTAAGAATCTGTTGTCCTTGAAGAACTCTTTTGCAATGGTTGTGTAATAAATATTCTTTACATTCAGGACATGCAGATTTTTGGCCAGACTGCTTGTGATAAAGTCTGCATTGTTGATGTTACTAATGTTGTTATGATTGATGTTATCATTGAGGTTGATATTGTTATTATTGTGTGTAATATTGTTGTTGATAGTGTTGTTGCTGATATTGCTATTGTTAGTAATTACGCTGTCATTGCTTACGTAGTTGATGATGTTGTTGTTGATATTACTATTATTGTATATACTGTTGTTGTTGCTGATGTTGTTATTAAGAAGGTTGGCGTTGTTGATTATAGCAATATTGTTGTTACCATTGATGTTGCTATAGTTAGAGTTGCTATTGCTGACAATTGTATTTCTGTTATTGTTATTGATGATGTTGTTTATGTTATTACTGTTGTTTATATTATTGCTAATAATGTTGTTTTCTGTGTTATTAAGACGTTGTACCATTGTGTTGTTGTTTTGTTGTGCTCTTGTATTAAGACTTCTGTTGTATGTTCGACAAGTTGTTTGGTATTTTTTCCATAAAATTTTGAGTATCTGGTTTTGTGTTTTCTGTAGTGTTGTGCTATATTTTACGCTTCCCCATGCTGTAATACCATGACGAAAATATGACTCTGTCAGAGAGAAGTATGCTTGCCGTAGTACGCTATATGGTGCACAGTTGCTTAAATGGTAGAGAATGTAGGATGTTTTCCTAAGTTTTTTTTGCAGATTTTCTATGTGTGTTTTCCATTTAAAACTGCTGTCAACATATACTCCAAGGTACTTGTATGTATCAACTTTCTCTATAATTGTTGAGCATGTTTCAATAAAGTTTGTATTATTGAGTACTTTTGTGTGTAAACAATTTATGCTGTGAAATACTAAGTTTATTTGTGAGGTTTGAAGATGACGAGGCTTAATATGCATAATCTTTGTTTTTTGTGCGTTTATTATGAGGCCGTTGTCATGGCACCACTTTGTTGCTACGTCCAGTTTTTCTTGCATTTTTTCTGTTGCACTCGAAATATTTTTATCTGCGACAATAATAGCAGTGTCATCTGCATATGCAAAAGTTTCACATCCCATTAGGTGTTTCAGCATATCATTCGCATATATTATAAAAAGGTTTGGTCCCAGTTTGGATCCTTGTGGAACTCCACAATCACACTGGACTTCTTTGCTGATCTTATTGCCTATTTTTACATAATATGATCTGTATTCTAGGTAACTTTTGAACCAGTTCAAAATAATCCCTCTTATGCCATTTCTTTCTAAAACAAGAAGAATATTTTCATGAGATAGTGTGTCGAAGGCTTTACTGAAGTCTATAAACAGTGCAATTACATGCATATTATTGCTCAAACATCCGTTTACATAGTTTGCAAAGTTTCCTAAAAGCTGATTTATGTTTTTCCCTTTCTGAAACCCGTACTGACTTCTGCTGCTTATTTTATGTTTTTGGAGAAAGCTTGTTAGCCTTCTAACAATAATTTCTTCGAGAACTTTATCTATTATAGAGAGAATGGCGATTGGTCTATAATTATTCGTATCTGATTGTGTTCCGCTCTTATAAATTGGCCTAACTATTGAAGTTTTCAGTATATCTGGAACTGTGGCTTGTTCAATGCTTAAGTTCACGAGTCTAGTCAAAATGGGTGTTAAGTAACTAGCATTTACTTTAAGATCCTTTGGGCGGATTTGATCTACGCCTGCACCTTTTTTGTCGTTTAGGGATTTTAAGATACTGTACATTTCGTGCTCATTTGTAGGTTCAACGTATATCGTGTTCTGAAGGTTACTTCCAAAGGTTTCGGTTGTTTTTATGTTGCAGGTGTGTAAAAGCTTTTTAATGTTAGTACAAAAGTTCGATGCAAACTTATCTAATATTATATTTAAATTTTCATTGTTGAAACTTTTCATAATAAAAGTATCAATACTATTTATCTTTTTGCCAATTATTTCATTTATTATTTGCCACGTAGCACGTATGTTATGTCGGTTTTCTATAAACTTAGTTTTAAAATATTTATTTTTTTCGAATATAATTTTTTTATTTACGAAATTTCTAAAAGTTTTAAATTCTTTTTCATGTGTTATATTATTGCGATTATTTCGCCACTTCTTGAAAAGTTTATCCCTAGTGTCACAGTACTTAATTATCTCTTCACTAATCCATGGATTTTTCGATCTTTTTTTGCTTAATTTTTGTTTTTTTGTTGTTGAATTTCTATATATTTCGTTAAATTTGTCTTTGATTTTATTACACAGGTTATTAGCATTTGTTGCTTGGCTAATTATGTTATTCCAGTCTGTTTCTCGAATTTGTTTATTAATTTTGTAATTGCATAATTGTTGCTCCTGCGATATTAACTTTGTTTTTTCCTTACCCTGATTATTTATTTTTTCATATACCGAACAAAAAACTGAGTAATGATCTGATATGCTACTTTTTATTATTGCAGTGCATGTATTTGTTGTTGTTGTATTTGTTTAAAATAAGAGATGATCTATGCATGATGCAGTATTTCTCTTTACGTCTTCGCGAGTACTCTCAGTAATCAAGCATTGCATACCATTACTAGTTATCATGTTTAAATATGTTGTGGTTGTTGTATTATTTTTTAAAATATCAATATTTACATCTCCCACTAGTAATATTTCATTTCTCTTACTGATATTATTTATTATTGTATCAAGTTCGCTGACAAACGTTTGAACATTTAGATGTGGAGGACGGTAAATTGAGAGCAGTGAAAGAGCTCTATTGTTTTCTACATTGACATTTATTTGAATCATTTCAAAGGAGTTTGTGTTGTTTGATACGTGGTTGAAGTGTATTATTTCTGAAATATATACAGCAATACCTCCACCTCTACCTTCTCTATTAAGAAATATGGAATTAAAACCATTTATATTGTACAAATTATTTTCATTATTGTTTATGTTTGTCTCGACTAAAACAATAAATTTTATTTTGTTAATTATATTATTTATAGAAGCAAGAAAAGAATTGAAATTTTGTCTCAGTGATCGGATGTTCATATAAATGAGTGTTGTGGGATAACTTAAAAAATTTTGGTTTATTTCATTAAAATTATTTAAAATTACTTTTTGAATATTGTCAATCATTATAAATTTTTCTAAATTGTGTTGCATATATTTTGAATATCAGAGGCATTGTTTATGACACAAGAAGGGGAATTTTCATTTTTTCGTGCAAAGATATTACCATTGCGCACCCATACAAACTTCCAGTTATTTTCTTTAGCTTTTGTCTTGGCTAACCATAATAGTTGGCGATTATTGGAGGTTAATTCATCGTTGACATATATGAAGCTAGTTGGTGTGTTGTTTTTATTAGTTTCATTGTTGTTGACAGTATTACTATCTAATCTATGTCTATTAATTTTGCTCATAAGCTCAGACTTTTTTGTTTGTGTACAAAACTCAACAATTACTTTGTTGCTGTTTTTTAGGCGGTATGCTTTATTTATGTCTTTCTCATCCATATCTATGCTTACAACCTCAACAGCAGAGATTTGTTGATTTGTTACGTTTTTGATCTCTATGTTATTTTCTTTCATTTGTTGTTCGAGTTTATTTATGCGGGTTTCCATGTTGTTTATTTGTATCTCGCGCTGTTTGTCTTTTTGAATAAGCTCTTTTACTTGATCTCCTAGTGTTGAAAGGGCTGTTGTAATTATTAAGAGTGAGTTTTTAATTTCTTCTTTTATTTGAAAGTTAGATTTCTCAAGGCTCTCAGCAAATTGTTGCACATTTCTCTTTATATCTTTTAGATCAGACTTTAATTCGGTGACATCAGATTGGACAGTAAGTTTTTCAAAAAATGATAAATAATTTTAACATTTGGCTGCAATTAACATTAATTGTGTGGAAGTATAAGTAACCACGAATCCTGAATAATGTTTTTGTTTATTTAATTCAATAACATGTAAAATATTTGTTTAAGTTTAATTTTTGTACAAACATATTTGAAAAGAATTTGATTATTATATATACGGGCTAAGTTCAATTGAAGTAATCTTTCATTTCTAATAAAAGAATATAATGTTTAATTAAAATATTTTCGAAGTTGCTTGGTAAGCACTAATGTGTTGCGAACTAGCAGTGTTACAAATAAACGTTTCTTGAACTGATTTAGTTATTTTTTTGTTAGGCTGAAAAAATTATGCATTACGAACATAGAAGATTATTTGTGTTAAGTTTTTTATGCTCAGGAACATAAATATACATATGTACACATGTATGTTAAAAAATAATTTAAAATTCGAACAAGGGGTCTTTAAGCTGACCTATTATGCAAACTTTTTGATTATGCACTCCAATGCTTTTTATTTCTTAAAATAATCCAATTAACCTGCAATTTTTTTTTTTTTTTTTTTTGTTTATTTATTCAGAATATATTATATTTACATACTATAATAAACAATAGTTAACAATAACATTTTTTTTTGAATATACAATGTCCCTTACAGGGCACTCGAGTATTATTTATATATTAAAATTTGTTTTGACCAAAATAATATTAGTTCACATTTCATGTATACTAATCATCAATATATACATATATATACTCATTATAATGCAATGAAAATATTTCTACCATTAGGGAAATAAAAAAACATTGCCTTATTATCTAAGTAGTTTGTAAGGGTTTGTCAAGGGAGTAAAAAGAAAATAGACTATACATTATGTAAATAACCACCAGAATTTCTTGGCTCTTGTACTTTTGACTAATTTTAAATCTTTGCTTGATATACTTGTACTGTATCTCATATCCAATTGCTGTAAATTACAATTAATTTTTTTGTCATTAGCCCGTCTATAGTTATGATAAAATATTGGAATTCCATTCTCATTCTGTAGCGTATTTTTATAATCAACATATACAAATGCTTCGGGGGGAACAAATCCTCTTTCTATAGACTTTGATAGATATTTGTAATCCGTATAGTATGGTGCCAATATTAGATTGTTTTCAATGCATTGTGAACATCTTAGAATATTATTTCTTATTAGTTTAATTATAAAGTTATCTATTCTTATTATATTTGCCTCAGTATATAATTTTTTGTTTGGGATGTATTTTAAGTATTCAGTTTGAGGGGATCTGTATAATGATGTGCATGCTCTTAAACACTTTCTTTCAAAAATTCTTATTTTCTCCATGACCGACGGGGATATATTAAACCAAATAGTACAGCCGTAAGTCAAAATCGGTCTAATTAAGGCTTGGTACATAATTATTTTAACTCTAGGTTTTATATATTTGGCCAATTAACCTGCAATTAAAAAAGAGAATGGTAAAAAATTTCATCAAAACTGGCATGATATAAATCAGAACTAATTTTGTTAAAGTGAATTTAAATTGATTTTTATTAGTTTTTATGCATTTAAACATAAAAATATTTAAATTTTTATGTCGTTAACTTTACGTTCGTGTCTTAGGTCTTTTGAAATTTTAACTTTAGGTCTGTACAGTAACTAAAAATTGTTACTAATTTTGCTAATTGTTACAAGAACGTGTTTAAGTACTCCAAAAACTTGCAAGTAGAGTTTAGATTTTGGAATTTCCGGGAATATTGCATTTTCCAGGAAATGGGAAAATATTATTACATTCCTGGGATTTCCCGGTATTCCCGGGAAAAACAATTCTTAAAGAAAACAAGTTTATTTAATAAAATAATATTAAAAAATTCGTAGTTTTATTAAAACATAAACAAACAATAAAATAATTGTTAGATTATAGTATTATCAGATAATAAAACTTAAACACAATCCAGGCGACAAAACATTCATGTGTACTTTTGTACTACATAACGAGAGATAATAAAGATTAAAAAAACTAAAAAAGTATTTTATTAATTAGTTTTTTGAAAAAGAAGATTTTAGAACAATTACAACAACAAATTACTAGACATTCTGTTTCTTGTTGTCGTTGCAAAGTTTCTATCAATGTTTTACCGACGTAGGTTTTGTTGTCAACAATACAATAAAAAGATTATCCATGTTTGTGGTTCGAATGTTAGTGGCTTTGAATAACTTAAATTCCTTTTTAAACAAATTAAAGCTTTTGTTTTATATCTTATGTAGTAAAATTCTCACGAAACAGGATATTTGAAAATTTTTAAATGATACAACAAAAATATTTAAAAAACAATCCCGTTTCCCGGGAAATTGTGGATTGCTTTTCCCAAATCCTAGTAGAGAGTCAAACAAAAAGAGCGTAAAAACTTGAGAGAGAAATTTTTTTTTGCATATTTTGGCTAGTAAAATTTTTAATAGCAAGAAGTAGCCAAACACCTGGTTCCTACTTTTGTTTACAAAATAATTTGCTTTAAAAATGCCTAATAAAAGAAATTTTTGTAAAACTGAAGAAAATTTAAGCATTTGGCAATTAAAAGAATATAAGAATAAACTTATTTTGTTATTTATCTTTAATTTAGTTATAGAAAGTAAAGAAATGTTAAACAGCAGAAATTTGGTTTAAAATCTTCGAGCTTTGCTGGTGTTTGTATTGTTTTTAGAATTAAATGTAAAGAAAAGTGGTATAATTAAAACGCATAATTATAAATAAGTTATACACATATATAAAGTTAAATTATTTTTAATATACATACTTTTGCTATTTTTCCTTGTGGTTTTAAGTTTGCTGGCCTTTTTTGGTCTTTGCTCTTTTATTTTTTGCACTCCAGTGCATGTTTTTTAATTGTACTATTTAATTGTACGGTATGAAATTTTTAAGTCATCACGTAAAAACTGCTAGATGGATTGGAATAAAATTTTATTTCGTAAAAATAAAGTATTTCGTGGGAAAAAAGAGTAACAAAAATGAAGTCATCAAATTTTATCGGTATATTGGTACTAAAATAAATGTCAGCACATTTTATTTTTATAGATGGAAAATGTTTAATACTGTCTACAGATCTCTACAATAAATATTTCACAACACATTTTCTACATCGTGGCCCTGCTAGTATAAAATAAAACAAACAAAAAACATTTATTAAAAAAGAAAACATTTTTAATTCTTCAAACATTTTTATTCTTTATTTAATTTTTTAAGCAAAATACACATTTTAACAAATAATTAAAAAATGGGTTATTGTGCGGTTTGCAATAATGAGATGGTTAAAATATTCCTCATAACATTTAACATTTTATAAAGTGCATACCAGGAGATTTCGATTTGAGCCATATTCGGAAATAATTACTTTCTTCTGTGGAACACTAAAAATTACTGCTTTTAATACCTGCAGAACCGTCATGTCAACAACATCCCACTGTTTTAATTTGATTGTGTTCTGGAACCAGCAACAACCGTTACCACCCTGCAAACATTTCTATCGAAAAAGTCACTAAATCATTACTACATTGAGTTGAAATGAGTCGCTAAAAATTTCGAATTCTGATCTTAATAGTATCCCAAGTCAAGAAAGGACGTGTAAATGCAGTAATACAACTAACGGGAAACTATTTAGCATCTCTAAAAAGGATAAAAATTGAGTATTCTGGCAGTGTTGAGTATGTGCCTGTTAGCAGTTTAAAAAGGATGTCTTAATAATATCGAATGTACAACTACTTAAGGTAACGAAGTTTATCAAAACGTAAATTTTATCAATATAAAAAGGTATAAAGTAAGAAAGCTAAATATTAAATTTAAGTAGAATGAGAAATACGATATAGAGTTTAAGAAATTTCTAGCCTTAAAATATTTTGTATTTAAATTTATAAATACTTTGTTTCTTAACATAAATCTACTTACAGCTACATATTTGCTTTCGTTTTTTTTATTTTTATCAATTTATATTTTGGAATTTTTTAAAATAAATTTTCACTTGCATTTAATTAATTCACTCTTAGTAGAATCGAAGTTGTGGCAAATAAGAGATCAATATGCGATTCAAAGATCAATGGCTGTCAAAGTATTCAACGGTCTTCAAAAGGTAAAAGTTGCCCAACTTTCGTACTATGCGTTAACGGACACGTAATGATTGTGACAACGCTCATAAAATCACATGTATTTTAACTGACTTGTTAGTTGAATACGTCAAAGTTTAACTTATGACTGATTTTATGTGCCCCGGCCTTTAGAAGATCTTTATTTAACAATAATGTATTTTGTGTAGTCAAAATTGATTTTAATTAAAAATAGGTAACGAAGAAGTGACTTTTATATACAAATGTTCTGTAAAATGATGGCAGGGTAGTGATCGATATTGCAATATGATTACAGAGTTTACGTTAAAGTATGAGGTCTTAGTATTTTTCCGTTAGGATGTAAGTTGTGAAATTTTTCATAGTTTAGCATTAGTGTTTTTTAGTATAATCTCCAAAACTGCATGCTCTTATAAATGATGAATTAGATTTTCGCTCAAGGGCTTTTTAAGAACCTGTATAGTTGCTGCAAATAAATCTAAGTAGTTGTACTTTAATCTTATAATTTTACAATCTATCTTATTGTACTAAACTAAAAGTCAAACATTCATGCAAAGTTTTCTATTATGTAACAGCTGACTTTTGTGTAGATGATAATATGTTATTTTAATAATCTTAGTAAAATAATAGACAATTTACTACGGGTAGCGTTAAATTGGTGAACACGTAATACAAGTTATTCGTAGAGTTAGGAGCTTTTTAATATGTATAATATCACTTCCGTACATGTATTTTTTAAGAAAGTAGTGGTGTGGTAAAAAATACATACAAATTTCTTATGGAATTTATTTTTCAATGCATTAATGAAATACTTACAGATTTTAATTGCCACTAATATTTTTTCATAATTACACTCATATATCTTCCAATCTTTATAACTTACGTTTTTGACCAGTGTAGAAGTGTTAACATTATTAATTAATTTTACACATGTATGTCATACATAATCATTAGTCAATCAATGATAATGTAAAAAATTTGAAAAAGTTTATTTTTAATTCCAAGAAATGTAAACAACATTATTTTTGGGAAAATAGAAATCGAAAGTTTTGTTATTTTAGATAGTTTTATGCAATCAAAATATTAAAATGAATATCATTTTAAATACCAAAAAACAAAAAAAACAGTAATGATATTTACAAAAAAAGAAGAAAGTCATTCATCAAACAACTTACTGTGGTCGCTCTCATAGTCCAAAAATAAAAAACAAAAGTTAACAGTGGTCACTTACTGCATAATTGCCATCTCTAGTAAAAACAAGATTTTATTAGTTGATTCTTTCAGTACAAGATTAAAAAGTGCAAATTTAAATAAATTATAACTGTATAAAAATAATCTTTTTAAGTATGAAATAAATTAATAAAATAAACATTAACTTTACTATAAATGAATTAAAATTTACTTTTCTAGTTTGGGTTCATTTTTTAAATTTAATTTTTAGCAAAACAATTCTATTTAAATGTATGCAGAAGTTTTCCACAAAAAACAAAAAAAAATAGACGCTGGCAGAATGTAATGCCGCATTTTCCCGACCGCCAAATCATTAAAATTATTTTAAAATAACTTTGATATATCCAGCACAATGTGTATTATAAATTATATTCTCAGTATCAATTCTGGAGTTCACTTTTTATCTATTTGAGTTTAAGCTAAAGTTAAGGTCATGTACACCCTGACTTGCTTATTAAAACCTATTTCCTAATATGGTTTAATATTTAAAGATTCCATTCTATTAATATCAACTGGTACCAAGTGCTCCTTTGTGTAATGAGCACAACGAAATATTTTTAATGTGTTCTTTGTTACAACTTTTGTTATTTTAACTTTAATTTATAATTACGATTTATGTTTGTCGCTTAGAAAGTTGTTAGTGAGTAGTGCAATTATAAAATTTTCCAAAAATAACTGCAAAAAACACTTTAGTTATAAAATTAATTTTATTTTTAATTGTTCTCATTTTAAGTTTTTTTTTTTAAATTTTTTAATGCTTTCTATATTAATAATTTATTGTTTCAAATAGGTACTGACCACTCCAATTTAATCCTTCAATAACTCTAACTTCTTTAAAATAACGCGACAAAGTTTCAGGTAGCTATCTTGAATAAAGTTTGTTTGTCCACCATGGTAATATGATCATATAAATTTAGTATAATGATGCTGAACGTTAAACAAGTTGGTTTTAAATTCATTTTATGCAAAAAAGTAAGAAAGACAAACCTCTCGCTTAAAGGCTTAAGAAAAAATACTTCTTTAACACTTCTTTACTGCTTACAGAACTGGTCACAACCTTGTTTGAAGGCATTTTAACTAATAATCTGAATGGCTAATCGCTTATTTTTATATTTTTTGTTTTTTTATGATGTCGCAAAATTGTCGATGGTTACCTCTGCTTAAGGTTTGTCCAACCGTGGAATGAAATTAGCCTCGTACCTAAAAAATGAGAGTAATTATCGGTTGTAAATCTTATTTACTTTTAAACTACTAGTGCAAATAGCCAAATTATTAAACGTTGAAAAAAAGTTAAATATATAATTGTTTATAGTAAGATTTATTTCAATAACTAAAAGTTAAATAAATTTTCTTTACATTCGGTCACACTGTTTACATTAAAATGCACCACTAATCTAATGAAAAATCTTCATTTTTCAAATGGTTTAAAAAATAAAAGTTACCATCCGCTTGTCAAATTTTTGTCTGTAATTACTCTCCGTTTTGCCAAATTTTCTGTTCTACGCAGTATAATTTGCTTTTACACTATTCTATTTTTCTCATTTAACAAAAATTTATGATATATCTAAGTACATGTGGAACAATGTAAAACAGACTTTAACCCATAGTTTAATAAAAAAATAGAATATCTATACCAACACTTAAAAAAATAAATGTCAACTAAAATATGCGAATTGAATGAATTTATTTCTTGAAATCATTTCTTAAAAATGTTCAAAAGCGGCATTTGTTGTAAACAAAGTCCTTAGTCTACAGCTGGCAGCAATGTGATTGTGTAAGCCAAGGAGCTATAAACTCACAATCAACATTGTAATGTGCCAGCGAAGGAAAAAAGACTGGAACGAAAAAGTGGTAGGAGCAAATCAGACAAGTACATATATGGCGTAGCAGTGAAATATATCTGAAATGGTAAAGTGTGCTTGAATTTTAAATAGTTCACACACAGAACTTTTAAATTCAGTTTGAAAGTGAAAGTTGCAAGTTCACCGAAAATAGACTATAATAAAAGGCACCAACATGACAAAGTTCCATTTGGGTAAATTATGCATATGTATGTTTTGTCTTATACTTATATCTGTTCGCTAAATAAGTGATTTTTGTGTAATAACAAATTTTGTTATAAACACAATCCAAATGTTAATAAAAACAAGGTACTTGGAAAAAAATTTAACTTGAAAATATATAATATACAATTTAATATTGATCTACTTGATAGCATCTTAAGGGTACAGTATGTCACAAAGTTATATTTTTTAACCGACTTCTAAAAATGAAAAAGGTTATTCATTCGTCTGAATGTTGCTTTTTTTGAATGATTGTACCTGCATAACTCAGTAATTTGTGAACTGACTTTAATAATTTTTTCTTACAGATTGGTCCCCATTTTAAAAACAGTTCATAATCTTAACAATTAAAGGATGTCCCCATACAACATATATGTTTTTTTTCGCCTATTACGAAATTTAAACAAGTGCGTACCATCATAGCTACCAGCATAAAAAAGTAATACAAAAAAATCTAAAAATTAAAGGATGTCCCCATAGGTGATATAAAATGACCTATGTGGACTTATCTTTTGAAGGGTTGTAGACAAACGCTTCAAAATCAAACAGAAATTCGATTACTAAGATCGCGATAATAACAAGGATAATTATTAAAAACTTTAAATTAAAGGGTGGCCTAACATTTCATTTAATTTATTTATATGTCCATACTTTTAAACAGTTGTATACAGACTGTTGGAATTTACAAAGAAACTGTTTTGCTAATTCCGCTATAACAACAAGTATAAACTTTGTATTTTAAAACTTAAGGGTGTTCCAATGGTTAATGTATTTTGATGTATTTGCCTAAACTTTTAAACCATAATAGACAGACAGCTAAAATTTACAAGGAACCTGCTTTGCTAAGTCCGCTATAACAAGAAGTACACAATAATAAGCTAACAAAAAGTTCAATTTAAAAAAATATTATTGTAACTTGCAACATTAATGACGAGCAGTATATTTGACCCAGCATTTTATTATCCCATTTAAAATTAAACATTTGTATATTGTGGTTCCTCTGTTCTAATCATTTACCAATTTATCCAAATTTGGCAATAGGTACATTTTATTGTTACTACTGTTTTTTTGATTAATGTTATAGTGTAGAAACCACTTCATTTCTATGACTAATAGGCACTTGGGAAATCTACACAAAATTACTGATTGTTTAAAACTTCAACCGCCAGCAACAAATGGTTTATTTTTGTAGAAGACCAACTCAAGTCATGATATATCAATAGCGGAATGGTAACTACGCCATATGCATTTATTTGCATGTAGTTCGATACATTTTGTTTTTATATAAATTAAAATTTTACATACGTGTTGCTGAAAACAAAATATTTACTTTAATTGAATTTACAAAAGCGTGGGCTTGCCATGCTGATACAAAAGAATTTGATTTTAACGTCAGACCCTGACATGTAAAATAAATAAATAGCAAATTTAATGTGTTTAAATATGAAACTTATAATCCTTATAAAAAGAATAAAAAGTAAAAATAGCGATTACAAATGTTATTTCAAATAAAATTTATCAATCGTAAAATATGTATACATATACATATGTACATATATTGTTCTTCCCCTATTCTATTTCTTATTTTTCGAAATGAACTTCTGTGTCAAACTTTAAATCCTATTTACTCTTTTGAAGATGGCAGCAGTTATTGAAACCTATATTCATTCGGCAAACGGCTAATCCTTGTAGTGGTAGAGGCTATGCGGTTGAATATGAATAATACGCTCAATCAGGATCTGATGACAATTGATTGATGACATCGAAAGCGTTCAGGAGAGGGCGAAGAGATCTTTCCTGTGACTTTCAATGTAAAAAAAATTAAATCGAACATCCACAAACACTACTCCCTGTATCCTCCTATATACAATCTAATTTCCTTTTAAGTTTTTTTTTGTATAGGAAAATTTAAAATATGTATTACTGCGGGGAAAGGATATTTGTATGACCATTTCGCTACTGCTCATATAGCTCATCAGTAGAATCTACCAAAATTTTGCATAAAAAATTCAAACCAAACTGATTAATTAAGAAATGCATTAAATCAAAAAAGCAAAAAGAAAACAAAAGCTTAAAAATTTTTTATACAAAACGCTGTAGCCATTGAGTAAATATTTTTATTATTTCTTTAATTTCTCGTTGATTCTACAACAATCAGAATACTTAAGTCTTTCACAGAGTGCTACTATATTTGCTATAACAACAAATACTAAAATTTATCAACACAAGATTTGACTTGGAATATACGATCTTGTCTTTAGAACCTTAATCTGCAGAAGCTTTTTTTTTAAGAGGCAATAAATTAATTTTTTGGTAAATTTGTAAAAAATACTAGCTTATTATATTCGGCATAACTTGATCACTTAGCTACTACATAACTTTTATCTCACTTCCATCTAAGTTTACTTAAAAATCAGATTTACTTGTTATTGGGGCTTAAGAAAACAAACAAACTTACTAAGGGTTTTAAGGTATGTATAACATTACCTATCTTCTTCGGACTTTTGAAAGCAGGTATCGTATTTTTTACTAAAGTTTTAAATTCGATTAAAATGTCCAAATTCTGAAGCCAGACACAACCTTTAATCTATGTTTTATATTTAGTTAAAATCGGTAAAAGCATATACGATTTGTAATTTTTTTCCATATCTCTTCCCTGAATGAAAGTTTTAACTAAACGCAGCTTATTGCTCCATCTACACAAGGATCTGCTTATGAAAACAAATTTTCTTAAATTCGGTTGAGTGGCATATAAGCATTTGAAAACAAAAAAGAGATACTTCCCATTTCTGTTAATAATTTTAAGATATTCTTACTAGGGATAAACGATCCCGTGACTTTAAGCAAATTCGTTATCAGTGAATATAATTTTCAAATCACCGTTCTTTTAAATAGTTCCCGTGATCACATGTTGCAGTACTTTTTTTAAGCATACATCTTTATATAAGACGTATAAAGTAAATATATAAAATAATATATTATGAAGACAGTAGCCATAACGAAAAAGAGAATTTGAATCATTTTTGCTTTTTTTTCGTTACATATTTCTTTGTTACATGTGAAGTTTGGAAAAAAGAAAAGCTGTTGTTAATATGTAGAAGCAACATAGAAACCAAGCCGCTTTAACTTATGAAAGAATGAAAGGGTCAAAAGTTTTAATATTTCTCTCCACAATGTAACAACAAATTTGAGTTTGTACGTGTGCAAATATAAAGGAACGTTCTTATTCGCTGGTACTTAGTAACTCAGGCACCATAGTGACCAGCGATTTTTACTCAAAGTGATTTTATCACAGGTACTGAAATATTGCTCGTCTCTAATTCTTACGTTACAACGTGAAACGTGAGAATTTCGACGCACTAAGTAAAATGTATTAGCGAAAAAAAGTTTGGTGTTTTAAAACAACAACAAAAACTCTCAATGAATACAAAAGTGTTTAAATATAAACTGAAGTTGTTGCCTGTCAGTCAATTTGGAACATCAACTAAACAAATTTCAAATATAGACAGATATGAATTTTCTTCTAAAAATTAAAAAGTTAAAGATTTTGCATATAATGCATGGCTTTAAGTAAATGCATTGATAATATTACGTGGTTAAGTAACACTAATTTCTCAGCAATTTAAACATAACGATCAAGCTTTGTTGCTCTCGCTTTTTGTGTGCAGTTCTTTTCACGACTTTTTTTACTTATTGTTATTTTTCTTTTTTCTTGTTTTTTTTTTTTTTTTTTTGCTTAGTTTTTCTATGCAGATTTTATTAAGGACTTGAGGGCTGGCTAATGGTTATTGACAGTTTGTCAGGAAATATAAGATCTATTAACCTTTTTTTAAAGGCATAAAGTTTAACATCAGAACAAATTGCGCGGCACAGAATACATTTCCATTAAAAGAATTTTAAGTTTATTGGAAAAAAATAATGAAGTTGACTTTTATATTCATACAATATTTATTACATTAAGACAACTATTTGAAAAATTATAGATTAAAAATAGTAAGAGAAAAAACAGTATACAATATATACCTGGAATTTTCAACGTTGCAGAAACAAAATATGAATATTTTGGTGATTTAGAAGCAGGTAACAACCATTAACATTATAATTTTCTTTAGATTCACCATGTAGGTAAATCTAATTTAGTGAAGTAACTCCAATAAAAAAGAAAAACAAAAAATTTTAAGCTGACAGAGAATTAAAAAAATACATAAAAATGTCATCGGCTCTTTAAGGTTAAGGATTTTTAGTATTTTCTAAAAGATCTCTTAAAAAGCTCATAAACGATAGTCATATTGATAACTTGAAAAAATATGGTAAATTCTTTTTTATAAAAAAATAGGTGCTCCCAATTATTATATTAAAAATTAAAAAGGTGCATAAAAAACTTTTGTGCCAATCTCAAAAACACCAACAGCTAACAGAACGTGTTGCACATTTTTAATTTTTATATATAAAAGTAGCAAAAAAAATCGCTATCAGAACAAATTTTGAAGTAACAACAATCAAGTACTTAGAAATAAATAACTAAAAAACTAAAATCTAATAACGCTACCTAAAAATTGAATACATTTTAAGATATGCGACTGATTATAAATTGAATGTACATCAGTTCTAAGTATTTTTTATTGTTTGTTTTTTATTGGTTTTATCTCTTGATCGTTCTTTTAAATATTTTTAATTTGCAAATTTATTTAGGGCGAGGCAGATAGTGTATGGCCCGTCAAAATATCGTGTTTATTGGCTACACTTACTTTGTTGATAAACCAACTAAATTTTATATTTTTTACGGTGTCACTTACGAGTAAGTTACTATGTCGGTATTTGAGGTTGATTTCAATTCAACACAATTTATTAAATAACAACACGAAAATTTCATTAAGTTATGAATAATATTAAGAGAACAATGTGCAAGAATTCAAAAAAGTAAAATAAAAAGAAAGATAATAAAACATTTATCTAAAAGCTTTTGAAACTTACATTTTTGGTTGCATTAAGGCTAAAATAAAATATATGTTTTGATATCTTACATAAGGCTTATTTACAGCTTACTGAATATGCCTTTGTTTAATGTTGTTTAATAATTTTTAAATATTAGTTTGCAACACTGGAAATTCTCAATGAATAAAAACAGGGCTTAAGCGAATATGTTTAAAAATGTATCTAAAACCTAAATTTAAATTTGGCTATATATCACACAACCATATTTTTTAATAACCTCAACAGTTTCGCGCCGTTTAGATATCATAAAATAAAATAGATAAGACTTTGACTTTTGTAAAAATGTAAAAATTTTTTTGCATAATGAGTAGCAGATTTTACTTTAAAACCTTCATAATAGATAGACAAAGTGTATGCCAATTAAGAAAATTATAAAACTCTAGATTTTGTTATTAAAAAAAAAACAGCTTCTGAAATGACAACAATCGATATAAATCTTTTAAAATTTCCTTTAAAATACAATTAAAATATACCACAATTCAGTCATTTTTTCCGTTTAAAACAACTTAAGGTACGGTTAGATTAGTCAAATATTTGACCAAAAAGAAGTAACCAATAAATAATGGAAACAAATTTTTGTTCTTTTCAAAAAACTTTTAAGAAATATAAGTTTCTATAATATAAGATCACTTGGATATTGATATAAAGGGAAGTATATATGGACGCTTTTTTCTTAACAGGAAAACTTAATGCCATTTTTGTCATCGGGCTGTATGCGACTTTTATTTATTAAATAAAACTCCTTTTAGTTATTAAATAATTGTTATAAATATTTTTATTTTTTTATTTTTATCCAATATTTCGGACAACTTCGGTGTCCCTCTTCAAGAACGAAAAATATAAAAATAAAAAGAGTTAAAAAGACTTCACGTCACCATTAATTAAACAAAAATTAAACACCAAACGTTGCCTTACTTTGGGTGAAGCCGTTAATCACTTGGAAGGCGTTTTATGTTTACTAAAAGTTTTATTATTTACATTTTGTTAATATATGTCTATAGAAATACACTTAAATTTCGGGATCATTGTTTTGTTGTTATGAGTATTTATAATATGTAGTATTTCCATTATGTATCTCTTCGAATAAATATTTTTTCTTGTTGTAATATTTTTGCTTTCTCTAGTGAAAAATATTACAAGAAGAATATAATTATAAAAAGAGATATATTGGAAATGTTAGTTTTTATAAATACTCCCGAGAAAAAAAGAATGAATTGCAAGAGATATACTGAAAACTAGGATCACTCATATAAACATTTATCAACAAAATATAAACAATAAAAACTTTAGTTAACATAATATACCCTCAAACTTATTGAAGGCTTTAACGAAATTAAGGCAGAAGGACACCGATGGCATCCGAAATACTGAATCTAAATAAAAAATATTTATAACTAATAATAAAACAAAAATTAATTTCCTTTTTATAAATAAACAAGAGTGACCTAGTACCCTAGTACTCACTTAAAGGTCCAATAAACTAACCAAAACAAAAAAAATTAGTGTAGAAAAGAATATCTGACGCCCGTTTATATTTAAGATCCGACATAGCCGAATATACCACTCATATTAAATTAAATTTATTTTATCAAGCATTGTAAAATTACATAAATTTTAAAAATACATTAAAATATTAAAATAGTGAAATACAGCAAAAGCCGCTTAATCATAATTTTTACTAATAAAAGGTAGCTGCCGGCTTAACGTTCAGCAATCTTTAATCGACTATTGTTTATTTTACTTAATCCGACGCCAACACAATATCAACAGGAAACTAAGTCGTAATAAATTAAATAATAATTATGCCAAGACAGCACTCAAAATAATTAGCTAACAAATATCATTTGCAGTTGCGAACATTAACGCTTTAATTGTGAATATTAATAGCAATAAAAAGAAACAAATAAATATACAATACAAACTTTAATTAAAGCTTTCTCTTCCAGATCTCAGTGAAAAAAGCAACAGGTAATATCTTGTTGCCGCAGGATGCATTGCTAGACAAATGGATTTATATTTAGTTTGTTGGATGCTTAAGGCTTTGCAGTGATCAAGGCCACATACATCTACGTGACAAGAGTAATCAAAAAAAAAAAAAAAAAAAAAAATTATTAAATAAATAAATTTTATAAAAACAAGCGCATGTCATGCAAATATATAACACTTGTGATCGTTATACAGACAGTAATTGAATGAAATGTTTTTATGAATAAATTCATTTTTAATTTCAATGAATTATTATAACAAGACTTTTTTAATATTGACTTCATTGTTTTAAAATGCAATATAGTAACAGTTAACTTTAATTGATAGAAAGAAATTCATTACGAAAAACTATAAAACGTTTATTTAAAGGTTGAAGTTAAAAAATTCATCATCATAATCATATCTTTTAAAACAACAAAAAATAATTTTAACTCAATGATAAAATTATTTATTAAACGAAAATATTAATATATTAAGGTAAAATTTATTTTTATTTCTAAATTTTTAATAAATTTAACAAATTTTTTTTCGGATTTTTATTAAGTAAACGAAAATTGAGGCACCAGAAGAATGTAATGCATTCCCATCTATTTTCTTCAAGTACTTTATCTACATATCCAACTAAATTTTTAACAAAGATTACGAGTTACATTTGTAATCTATCAATATTAATTTGGTTAGACAAAGTCCATACATATCCCAAAATTACGGCTTAATCTTGAATGATATTTTTTTATTTTTATTCTCTCATAATTATTTGAATTCTTTCATATTTCCTTGAATGTGGAATTTAGCTGCAATTCTCCTTAAAACGTTAAAATATTTTCAGCATATAATTACGGTTTACAAAATAAACAAAAATATGTATATAATTTAGGCTCTGCCTTTTATGGATTTGAAAAAAAACAATCTTTATTTTGCTTCTACCGGTAGCGTAATAAATCTATTTTTTGATATATTAAAAACTATAAAGTTGCAAGTGCTGAATTTATATAATTTTGATAGGTGGCCTGGGTTCTCGTTTTGTAAGCGGCAGTAGCATTTTGCATATACAATTTGTGGAGTTTAGGTTTATAAAAACAATTCGTCGACGATTAAACTCTTTCTTGTCTCATTTGTACTTACTAGCCCTGTAACCAATAACCCTTTGGATCATTGAAGAAGTCATGGACACATCAAGTGAGTCTGATCAAGACGACATTTTGGACTTAGTTGCTGAAGATTCAAATGGGGAAGAAATTTTTGTTGAAATTCTTGCTACTTTCGAAGTAGAAAAAAAACAACATTAATTAATATTTAGAAGAGTTAGAGTTTCAAAAGAGTTGTATTTCAATTTGTGTAAAAGCATGAAATTTTAAACAAATTTTTAGATGATTGCCTTGTACCTTCTTCAGTTTGTATTTAATTACTTTTTACAGCTGTTGGCAATGCTGAAAATGCTTTGTTTTTAAAATATTTTTTATATTAAGCGTCTTAAATCACTAAAATAAATTTTTTTTTATTAAGTCAGCACCATTAGCATTTTAGGATGTTTAATTGTGGTTTTTTGCGTTCCAGCAATTTCGAAATATTTTGTCACATTCAGAGAGTAATTTCCTTTTTACTCTCCAAAGTCCGGACTATTTTGTTATGCATCTGGAACAGACCTATTAAAAACAAATATTATTTAAGTGATTCAATTTTCGTATTATAATGATTTAAAAGTTTCTTAAAGATCCGAAAATATAGTTTCACGTCGAGAACGAAGCTTTTTTATTTATTTATATATTCTAAATACTGTACTTTTTCAAAAACTGTTACAAAGCAATAAACAAAATTTATTATTTAAGGTACTACTAAATGATGGAAAAATGTCTGTCCTTCTTTGTTACTTATTAAGATATAATGATCCTACTTAATTTAAAAGATTGGATATCACCATTATTAATTATAAATCGTCATTTGTAATAGTAAGTATGAGCAAAAAATGAAAAAGTAGTTATAAAATTTAACCTGACCGCACACTTAGAAAGCTTTTATCAGGTCAGTTGTTTCTGTTCTAAAAGACGACCAAATTAAAGACCTTGAACGGATTTTCTTGCATATTTCCCTAATTAAGAAAAAAATTTTAATAATATTTTATTAATTCAAAATATTGTTTTATCCTGCTTACTTTTTTCTTCTTTATTTTCTTTATTAAAAAGGCTTATTTAAAAGCCAACTTGCAGCAAACAAATTTGTCAAGAATTGTTTATTGTTAAATATTATTGGAATTGATAATAACATAAAAGAAAATATTATTAGAAATGTTCAAATCAGTTCAATTAAAGTACTAAAAGTTATAAGCTGAGTCGAAAGTTTAGCATTTTATTGCTTTAAGCTTTTAGATTAATTTTTAAATGTTTACTTATAAAAACTTACCCAGAATTTTTACTTTATAATTAATTTCTCCAAGATGAAAAATTAGAAAAATTGGAGGTCAATAAATAGCATGTTGATTTATTCCATCACGTTTCTTTTTAGGAATTACCATTGAGGAAAAGTTGGATTACAATTAGTCATGTATGTTTATATTTACAATCATTTAAATACTTTTATTTTGTTGGATAATTTTATTTGTGGTTTATAAAATTTATAAAAATAATAAAAAGAAATTCCAATATTAAGAGTTGACACAGACAAAAAAACGTTAGTGGAAAAATCATACCTTAAGAAATTAAAAACTTAACCAAAAAAACCTAAGTATGTGCATTTACGTATTAGGTATACTCTACATGACAAAAGTTGAGTTGCAACGACACGCAAATTATTATTATCCAATTAATATATTTTAACACAACTGTAAAGTTTCTGTACTTAAATAAAAATGTTATTGGGTTTTCTACAATTTTTGATAAAGGCGCCTTATAAGTTGCTTGAACAACCATCACATGCCATACAGAAACCAGCACCTCCAACTAACAAATAAATTGTATTTTTATTATAAAACTTTTTAGGTTCTGTAGCATAAATTTTTTTAATAATAAAAATAATTTTATATATAAACAAGTAAGAGTGCTATATTCGGAACATTACATGTCATTCAACAAATATATTAATATATTTTAATGAGGTAACTCAAATAAAAATAAAAAAAAACAAATATTGGGAGGACAAACATTTTTTTTTTAAAAGTGTCATCGCATCTGTGTAAAGCATTTATAAAAATTGTTATTATTTTCTTCTTCTTGTTGTTTTTGTTTTTTTTTTTAATTCTCTGTTCCCCCATGTATTTGATATTTTGATTGGAGTTAGCAAGAATTGTTTTAAATTAAAAATTATATTCAGGCGTGGTGTTTTGCCCGCTGCCTCGAAGAACGTCGACCGATCTTGCTGATTTTCAATAGCAATAATAATAATTTTCGAAACTATGTCTGATCGACTTAAATTTTATGTAGCTTATCTAGTGCCTTGGTAAAGGTAATTTTAACATAAACACGGACGGACATCACTTAAATGACTTCGCTATGCATAAGAGCTCAGAATATACATATTTAATGGGGTCTAAAATGGAAATTGTAGAAATTACAAACGGAATACAAACTTCGATATGCCCTTTTTCCACCTGTAGTGAAGGGTATATAAAGAACTAAATTATAATTAATTCGAATTGACTTGAAAAATATTATTAAAACAATTACGAGAAAGCCACCAGCTATAAGAACATAATCAAATCACTCAATTTGTAAAGCTATCAAATTACATTCAAAGGTGTCGGTTGTTAAACAAAATTAATCTAGTTGCTATTTCTGAATTTCTGTTAGTATTAAAAAAATAATTCCAGGTAATCACACATAGTTTTTAATTTTTCTATTAAGTAGGGAGCTACAAAATCATGACAAATCAGTCGTTGTTAAAGGAAGTTTTAAATTAAGTTAAGGTTGTTGTGTAAGGTTGTTTGAACAAAAAAACCAAACCCGCATACATACATATGTGGAACACTCACTCAGTCAATGTAAATAATGGTCCTTTTTCATAACGTGTGTTTTTTCCTGTCTTTAAATTTGTTTTGGTTTTTAACATTTATTGCGTCAGCATAATAGCCACAATATTAAATAAATACTTTCATCATTTACTTTAACAATAATAAAGAAGATAAAAACAACAATTACTTGGATCTATTTCAAGTAAGAGATATTGTCCGAACATTAAAGACACTCGTTTTGGGGCAATAGTTTAATTTTTTATTTCTTTATATGATTTATAAATAAATAGGCACACTTAAGCTCAAAAGTAATGGACATTTTGCTGATTCGATGTTTAACAATTTTTTTTACAAAATTTTAATCTTAATACAAAAGTAATTAAATTTTTATAAAAAAACTTCTGAAGAGTTTCATTACTGACAAATGGATTACAAAATTAAAAACTGATTTTACTACATGTGGGAGTATCCACGACATCGTCAGCGTGTTATTTCTATTTAAAGTTTATAAAAATATTACATGTAATTAATGTTGAAAATTTTCCATCCCCAAAAATACTATGTGCTGACAACTGTTCTACTATCATTATACCGGTAAAATTGAGTCCTTTCACATTTGTATCTTTAGTTTCTCTACAAAATGACTTATTGTTTGAAGAAAACGTATTTTTTATTTGGACCAAGCTATTGAGGATCCTCTTAACCCAAATTTATTCAAATCCAGTTATCAGTTTTTACGTGTTGCAAACACAGACAGACAAAAATTCCAAAAATCATCCTGTTACAGTTTTATTTTATGTATAGATTAAAAAAAAATAATAAAATATAACTGCTATAAATCAAATCTTTTTTAATGCTGTTTTAGTTCTGATATTATATGATCTGTTGTGCACCTAAACTTTTGTGTGAATAATAAGTTAAATGCTCAATCGGCTTGAGATATAAACACGGAGAATTATTAATTTGGTGTATCATTTATAAAGATTGATAATATAAGATGTACTATAAGAATTATTGGCTTTAATGCAAGCTTTAAGCAACGTTATTGTTACTTTTGTTAACTGCTTACTAAATTTCATTTTAAATAATTATATTTGTCTTCTTGGAGTGCACCACTTAAACGGTGTAAAGGACTAATTTTGACGTATATTTTCTACTTTGGGTCAGACGTATACAATTTTCATAAACAAACTATAAAAACCTAAAATGATATAAAATTTTGGCCCATATAAGATTCAGAACATTCGGTAAGTGAGTCTAACCCTCTACAATAATGTAAATAAAAACGGTTTTGAATGCTATCCGAGAAGAATAACCTTTAATTTGTAAAAAATTATATATATAAAAAAGTTTTCATACCATTTTTTTTTATTAATTAGCGTTGTTTTATTAAGATCTAAGATGGACTTACCTTTATATACCTTTCACCACAAAAGTAGAAAAAGAGCACAACTAAGGAAATACTAAATTTTTTGCAAACGCTTAACCCATTAAGAGCCGATGGCATTTTTATGTAAAATTATGCGTATGTAGTACTTAAAAACTTTTTTCTTATAATTTTATTTGCATCTTTGATTGGAGTTACTTTACTAAACTAGATTACCATAGATGGTGAAAGGTATGTATATAAGATTTGGCATAGCCAAGATAGCTCTCTCTTATTTGTTATTTTTGAATTCTTACAAAATACTCCATTGTTTAATTTAGTTATACATTGAGAAAAAAAGATTTAGTGGATCAATATGTATGCCTCAAGTTGTAATTTGAGTAGTGATACCAGCAGGAAAAGTCGTTCTCCTGTAGCCTTTGTCATCCGGAATATAATATTATTTAAAAGGGAACTCACAGATCATATTCGAAAAACATACATAGAGAGAAAAAATGGAGATATCTTTTAAATTTACTCAGACAAACTGAAAATTTTAGTACAAAAAACTATTACATAAAATCTTTTATTTATTTCGTTAGCATTTGAGAAAATATTGCAAACAGAATTTTTTAATTTATTTGCATTACTGTACATTAATACTTAAGTATATTAAAGTAATTGCACATATTTTCGAATATGCACGTACATAAGTTCAAACATAAGTATAGTTTTTTTATTTTTTATTAAAGTTAATCTAAACCGCAAAAACACGTTGAAAGACGTAGCTATTTAGATGCATAGAAATATTTGTCTGTTTCTCTCGTTTTGAAGTAAAAAATGCATTGCATAAAGAAAACATCCAAAAAATATTATTGATAGATTGCAAGTTGTTGGTTTCCGTCGTGACCTGCGTTATGCAAAATATAAAAAAATATATAAAAAAGAGTTAAGTTTTGTATTTTCTTTGCAAATAAATAAACAGGTCAAAATAAAACACCAAAAAATAAAACACTTCTTAATATTTAAAATAAAAAAATGCTGCCTTTACTAAAAAAATCTGTCGAAAATTAAAATTAATCTATTAGTTTTCTATAATTGATTATCTTTCATGATAAATTGAAAAATTCATATTTCATAGTTGCCATCATCATCAAACATTATTTTGTTGATTATTAAAATTAAATTACAACATTTAAATAGTTGCCTGCAGGATAAATATCCGATCAATATTTCAAAATGCTTATTGAAATTGATTAGTAGATGATATATTTCATAACCGTTTGAAATATTTGTGTTGCCTAGATCCATGTAAGCATTTTCTTATCACCGGTAAATTAGGATAGCATAGTCTATTGCACACTCTAGCTAAGAGTCTATCTGTTTCGAACTTCAGTTCTTCCTTTCCACTCTGTTTTCACTCTTCTGCGCCCTGTTTTTGAAATGAGACAACCTATTGTAAATTCAAAGTCATCAAGATAAGGTTATCTACATCACAGGTTATCACATCATTGGTTTACCCAAATTTTTCTGTAGCATTTATGTTGACAAAAAATATTACTGTTTTTGTTAAAAAGATTTTTGACTTTATATTGTCTTTTTGCTTTATTGATTCAATGGAGTTCTCATTTGATCAATTTGGATTTTGATATAAGAATCTCCGGTTTCCTTTACAAAATTTTGATAGAATCTACCGATGAGATATATGAGTAGCAGTGCTTTCCTTGCAGTAATACATTTCATTTTGTATTTTTAAATAATAAATATCTAGTGAAAATATCATGACAGCAACAAAAATGTCTGCGGTATACAGTGGACAAAGAAAAATAAAATAAGTGTTGGTTATTTTTGTTTTTGCTTAAACTTCGATTTTTGTCTTTACTTTATTGTTTGGCCAAAAATCTTTAGTTTATTTAAAATGTAAGTGAAAAGTTTTCTGAAGAGCTTAGTAAACGGTAGCGAATTTGCCGCCGAAACGTGCTTTCACCTTCAATAATCAATAACGGTAATTTCAGTAATTTTTTTCGGAATAATCAGCGCGATTTTTTCAAGGTTTAATGTATGAAATATTTATGTTTGACGGAGTCAAGTACAATTAAAGTAAATTAACAAATATTAACATCAAAATTTAATTTAACATTTAAGCTTTACTTGTCACTCTATAACGAAACAAATGATAAAGCAAACATCAAACTTTATAAGCTAAAAGTACACTATTTAATTTCTAATGTAATACTTGTTACAGTCAACATAGTAGTAATAAACGCTGTATACACATCAAATATCTTTCTATGACGGTTCTAGAGGTTACACCACATAAGTAAAATTGCCTTACTTATAGGGGTACCCTTTATGTTTTTAGTACTTCTTATGGTGGACATGGTAATATTCGCTGTGTTATGTTTTCAACACGAAATTTCAATAACTTGTGTAGCGGACATAGTATACAAAGTATGGTGTACCTTCTGAGTAAATATCCAGTGTCTTTCTAAAACGGTTCAGAAAAATGATCGTATACAAAATATTCAGCAGGTATGAATTTTTTTTACACTTATTATTGCTGACAATGGAAAACAAAGTTATTTAAAATCTAATTGGATGTTTATAACTGATCAAACGATGGGCCATATACATCAATTTACATCAACTTTATAATTTTAAATATATACACTTTTTATTATACTGGATAGTGTAATCATCATTTATGGTGACATCATTTAATTTCTAATTTTAAATTTGATACGTATTAAAACACATTTTTACCACATACATAAAAACACATCAACTATTTGGACACGCTTTGATTTCCAAGCTTAGATTTGAAACTTGATGTTATGGTGGACTAGGAAATGCAGGTTCTTTGTAATTTTCAGCCTTCTATTCTATTCAATTCTATTCTATTCTATTCTATTCTATTCAAATGTATGACCATTTATATTAGATTAAACGAACTTTAGGGCACCCCTTAATGTAGAATTTTGAATATTTATACCTGTTACGTCACCTATAGGGTCACCCTTTGATTTTTAGATTAATTTTTGTATTACTTTTTGCTATTGGGATATGTATTTTTTCGGTTCATAATAAAAGTTTTATGACGACAACCTTAATTTCTAAAATTTGCAACTGCTGAAACTGCTGAGTTCTGTGGACACAAAGTCGGTAAACAAAACTTCTTCTCTGTCTTCGATAATCAAAACACCTCTTCAAAGTAAAGTGGCAGCAAATACCATTTAGTTACATGCAAATCGGCTTAGTCATTCGGAACTTTTATATTCTTTATTCTAAATCAATACTAAGCCTCCATCAACATAATTTTGCTGCATTTTGTGATAAATCAAAAGTTTCTGATTTAACTACATTATTTATGGTAATGTGATTTAATTAATGGATTAAAGCGAAAAACCTATAATTCCTAATCATTTGGAGGCTTTATCTACCCTTTATTTATAAATATCGGCGAAATAGTGAACATCGGAACACTACTTCTACTGGATATATCCTAGCCAGATTTCGACTGCATTAAACATCTTCCACTTAATTAAGGAAATATTTCGATTCAGAAGAATACAATCCTAAATATCCTAATTTCGTAATAATAAATGTATAGGAACGTCTTTAAAGAGTGTACACAAATGAGTTACCACTGCATTAGGTTTCGGTATGTTTACAATTTTTCGGATAACGTAAAATGTTAATCTTAAACTCTAAACTATTATGGTGATTGAACTAGCAAAATATAACCTAGGACGGACGTTTCATGCAAACTGGGGATTAAGTACCTTTACATTTTACATTTACATCATTTTAGTTAAATGAAGATACAAACAAATCTTCATTCGTAGAAAAAAATCTTAATTAGGGGAAAAAACTTTCAAATTTTTTTATATTTTTTTACTTTTGCAGATTGATTGCAAACTTCGACAAAGTTGGATACATTAATTCACTATTCACTCACAACATTTGACACTGTTTGCTAAAACCATTCCGCTATAACAATTTCTAAATTTTTAAAAAATTTATTATATTCATGTGAAGGAGTTGCATACATTCGTCATCTAACTTTTGTCTCTCACTGTTTTCAATTAAATTTGGAAAAAAGTTTTATTAGACTTACTAGTGAAAAACCTTTTTTATTAATAACATTTTAAGGGTCAATATAATAAAGGCTTTTTAAAGGCTTTGTCGTTAAAGTCAAATTGTTTTGTTATTTGTTTGCACATCTCAATGAAAAAGCAATAAAACTGTTAATGAATTCATTTAATTCAGTAGCATTAAACTTTGTATCGGAAATATTATTTTTTTTCAGTAAAGGTTATCATTATTTACACATTTATCAATTAGCGGCAGTTACACAATTTCTTATTTCCAAAATTATCAGATTTATTTTTATTAAGCATTAAATTTATTTTCCTGATGTCATTTTTATTTATTGTTATTCCTACTGTCCTGATGTTTTGTTACTTTTTTAACAGTTTAAGATTAAATTTTGTTACACGGCCTTTAAGCCCAAACCAGGCGCCAATACACTACTTTTACATTTAATTTAAAAAGCTAAAAGTTTTACTACTAGCAGCATAAAAAAGCAATGAAAACATATTTTCTTTTTATATAACTACTTTGTCTTTCATGCTAACACCAAATTCAGTTAGTAATTTATTTTAACGATTAATTATTTAAAATGTTTCCTTTAATGTTGTTTTTTTATTATTTTAATGTTGTTTATGTTATTTTATTTTTTTTTCATTATATCTCAAACTCTCTTTTTTGTCAATAAAATTAAAAGGATGTTTATAATAAAAAATTATAAAATAAAAGAAAGTTAAGCAGTATATGAATACACAAAAATTAGTATTAGTATTAGTAGGCCATTAATTATATTTATCTACAAAATTTCTCCTTAAACTAATATCAGCTTAATTGCTTGATTTCGAGCTGGCTTGTATTTTTTCATTAAAAATTAATTATATTCTAATTATTAATTTACTTTATTGGCCATAAACAACAAAATTTATTTACTTATTTGATAAGTTGGGATAAAGTTTTTAATCAATATCTAATTGACAGATTGTATTTTCTTTAAAAGTGTAAGTATTTGTGTTTACTGTTAATAAAATAATAAATACCTGGTATTAAAACAACTGATTTTTATTGTTTTCATAATAACACAATAAATTATTTAAAAAATGTGTAATTAACAAGCCATCTAGGGATAATTGATTGTGTGTTAAATTAAAGCTAATGAAATCAATTTGTTGAGCAAAACAGATTTTTAAATCTTAAATGTATAATTAAAAATAGTAATAAACCTAATTAAATAATAATCAAACAAAAGCATATTTTTTTATACGCTTCTGCATTAATTATCCTTTGTGCGAATAGTGTGACTTACTGTTTGACATCGACGCATTTTCAAAACCTTTTAACTTTTATTTTTTGCAGTAGTCAATCAAAACGGAATTACAAGTGCTTCATTGAAAAACGTAGTCTATAAATATGTACTTTGGCCATTTCTGTCTAATTTAAATAAGCACATTTTCCTCTAAAAGATTCAAATAATTACAAATGTTCTCTAGGATTACGTTTACATTATTTTTTAATAATGGTGTATTACGTTATACATAAAGTGAGGAAAGAAAATCTTCATTAACATTTTCATTAATTTTTGTGCATATCTTATATACATATTTATACATGCTAGAGATGAGCAATTCCATGAACGTCACAGTTTTTTTAAATAGTGGCCGTGATCAATGTTTGTTATATAAACAAGAAGTATTAGTGTAACCATAACTGTATAATTTTTAAGAACAAAATTTGTTGAAAGAAAAATTAAAAATAATATTTATTAAGGGAAAGCTGTATTGATCACAAAAAAAAATTTGGTACACATATTGCCCCATTTGAAACGAAGGGTCACCACCCCATTGCATTTTTGTCAAAAAGCGAACTAACACGAATTTCGAAAAAAAAGCTGAGACTCGTATTTAATTAAATCGGCTAAGGATTAAATCATGTTAATTTGGCATTTTTATTACACACAGCCCCGAACAACAATTTCAAAAACAGAATATCCTGAAAAAAAGAACATGGACAAACTGTATATACAATTGGACGAGTCTTAAGAAAACCTTTCTTATGATATCCATATTTTATGTGTTGGTAAGGAAACAGATACCCAAATAAATAGACAAGTTTTCAGAATGGTCCAGCTCACGAGGGATCAAAGCTGGAGCCTAAATATTTTAAAAGTCATCTTAAAAAATTCTAAGGTTCATTTTTAGAAGGTTACATAGAGCACTTTTTTTTGGTTAGTCGCTCTGATTATATAAATTTCTAACTATGAATTCAGATGTCTCGAAAAAAACTAATTTTGTGCCACTAAGAAATATTTTTAATTTCTATTTAGTATCATATTATCAATATTATATACAATATTTCTTAAATTTTAAATAAATTTAAATATATATTATTGAAGTGCAATTCATACTTTAAACCAAATATGCGGTGTATCTGATAAATGACACTTAAAAATGAGCTTCATCGCTAATGACGATTTTGATTAAAAAAGTGTCTGCACAATTTTTAACTGACTTTAAAAATATGAGGGGGTTGTCAATTCGACTGAATGTTCCTTTTTTATATTTGGGCCTGCAGAACTCAGTTATATCTTAACCGATTTTGAAAATTTTTTGCTCTCGTTTTTAAAAAACAGTTCATAATCTTAAAAATTAAAGGGTGTCCCCATACAAAATACATACTTTTTGAGAGTATAACGAACCGCAAAGCACACTGCTTTAAAAAAATGCGTATTACTTTAGGATACAAAAGCAAAAATTAATACAAATATAAATCTAAAAATTAAAGGATGTCACCATAGGTAAAGAAAATTGACTTATATGCTTCTTTCTTTTGAACCGTTATAGACAAATACTTGAAAATTGGTTAGGATGTTGATTACCATGACCATTATAATGACAGGTATAAACATTAAAAATTATAAATTAAAGGGTGTCCCAATAATTATTGTTATTTGATGTACATGTTCAAACTGAAATATATAAGAAAATTGTAATGTTAAGTCCGCTGTAGCAACAAGAATAAAATTTAAATTATAAATTAAAGGCAGTTCCCATATTTGAAGTAAATTGACCTATATGGCCCTATCGCTTGAATTGTTATATACAAACCATTGAAAATTAAACAGCATGTCCACTACTTTGTCTGGTAGTTATGATGTTACAATAGTTGCTGTTATTTGATGTATTTGAGCAAACTCTCTAGCAGTAGAACACAGTTGATTGAAATTTCCTCAGAACCTTTATTGAGATGTCCGGTATAAAAAGGAGCAAATTAAAAATTAAAGGGTGATCCTATAACTGATGTAGTTTGACATATATGGCCCTATATTTAAAACCGTTACACACGAATTTTTGGAAATAAGAAAGAATATTCATTACTATATCGAGTATAATAACAAGTATAAATATTAAAATTAGAAATTAAAGGGTGTAATTTGATGTATATGGCCAGTCTTTTGAACAGTTATAGGACTAACGCTTCGAATTTAAACAAATTTTATTTACTGTGTCAGCAATAAAAAGTGTAAGAACTGAGGGTGACCACATAATTGCTACTGAATTTTTTTGTTTAATTTGCATTCATATTTTGTTCTACTATATAAAAAAATCCTGAAATAATTTTTCTCGAATAAAATATAATATAAAAAATGTATAATTACCGTCCTAAAAAATTTGATTTTATCTATTTATTTTATTATGTCTTTATTTATTATTTTATTATGTCTTTTGTTACACTCTCCACCTTCCTGCAATTTATCGTTATTTAACTTTAATTTTTTTTAAATTAAATTTTAAAGCTGTGAGTTTATCTTGTTAAAAGAAATTAGTTAATTGTTGCAGTCTTTAACTAGCTCAGTTACCTAAACAATTCCGAAACCAATGTGTAAAAAAATTATAAATTTAATTAACAAACCACTTCAGTGCTTTGTTTACAAGCAAAGCTATTAAAGCGATAGATAAGCGTCTCTGTGACGATTAAAGGGGCAAGCAAAAAAAAAAAAAAAAAAAAAAAAAAACGCCGTTTTAGTGCCTCTAGTATGCCAGAAAAATATTTACTCACAACTTTAATGAGAAGAACTTCTGCAATGCATTACTTAGAAACTGTTCAATAATAACTTCCTGAACATAAATTCTATAACTCATTATGTTCTTCTAAAAAATAATGAATTTAGTTTAACAACGGAAAATTATGTTTTCCGTTGTACTATTTATCTTTTTTTGAAACTAAAATATTAAACTATACAAATATATACAGGTCAACGTTATAATTCTTGCAAATATTGTATTTTTTGTGCAAGATATCATCAAACTTTTATAAAGCAACGCGTGGATTATGCAAAATATTACTGTAATGAATAATTTAAAATTTTAATACATTTAAATGCAGTGTTGATGAAAATCGTTACTCAAAACATCGCATCTCATTTATAAAAATTATATGACTTAAAAACAAAGTCATGTCTCTTAGAGTTTTTATAAGTTCTAAAAGATTGGCTTAATCTTTTGGGTAAGGATTTTTGAATTTGTATAGGATTCTTTTAGCGACATCCTGAGCAAAAATTATTAGTTCTTTCAGTCAAAGATTTCTCATTACTAAATATCTTCTTAGTAAATTAAGTTTTTGCTGGGATATATTTACTCCTTTCTTATAATCGACAAATATGTTAAGCAGCAGAAAAACTAATTTTGCATTAAACAGCTTGAAAATATTGCTTCCGTATTACACTCTACTAAAATGTGTTACAAATATTTACATACTCTTTGCATAGCTGCTGTGTTAAGCACATTTTTTTAAGTGTTCAGCATGCAGGAAAGATTTTTTTGGTTATTAAAAACATAATTTCGTAAAGAGCTATATTCTGCTTTATTGAATCTTAAATAATCTACGGACATATTGAAGAAGTATTTAAAAAAAAACACGACTTTTCAAGTCCCTAAATTATTTTTTTTTTTTTGACTTTGACTATTTTTACAAGTTATCTTCCCTTTACCTCTAGCTAAAGAACAGCTGAATGTTTTATGCAATGCAGGCAGAATAAAAAATTTAAAAAAAAAATAATGTCTTCTCATCAAATCTGTAAATTGCAAACATTGTGCATATTAAAACTATTTGTAACTTGTAAAAATATCTACTTAACGTAGTTGAAGTTAGCGATGTCAGATATGGCGAATTTCCAACAAACCTAGCGACTTCTAAGCTATTATTCCGTAAAATTCTTTGATTAAGTGGCATGGCGATTTATTGTCGATATTCTTGCCCATTTCGAAATAAGCCCTTTTAGAAAGAAATTTGACTCAAATAATGTCGACATGAAAAAAAATAGTTGTTAAGAACGTTTTACCTTAGTAATTTTTACGTTAATGTTATAATCTGGCACAAAGCTAGATTTATTAAGTCTAAAAAGCATTAAATTCTACGTTTTTATAGCCTTTTGCCATTCCGTTTGTAATTTCTACAAAATTCGTCTACGTAATTACATATATATTCTAAGTTCTTATTCATAGCGAAGTCGATTGTGAAATGTCCGCCTGTCTTTCTATCAGTCTGTATTCCGGTTGAAATCAACTTTGCCAAGGCGCTACATAAGCTGGAGATAATTTAAATACGTCAAGCAATTGTCTGATAATAATAATAGTTTTGAAAATTTTGCTATTGAAAATCAGCAAGTTCGGTTTATGTGCTTCGAGGGAGCAGGCAAAATACAACGCCTGCCTCTAATTTTTAATTCGTCTGATTGTTGCTTTTTTATGTTTGTGCCATTTCTGAACCAATTAAAATTTTTTTTTCTTTTTTTTAAAGGTCACAGATTGTTTCCGTATTAAAAACAGTTTATAAAATCAAAAATTATGTGTCCCTACACAACATACATGCTTTTTACGTGTATTTTATACCGCAAGGCGCACCACTTTAAAATTAAAAAAAATCGTACCACCATAAGTAAATATTAAAAATTAAAATCGTTCATTTAATTTAATGTATATGGCAATACTTTAAACAATTGTAGACCTACGTGTTCAATTTTATAGACAGATAGCTAAATTGTGTTTTGAAGTCAGTTTTTTTTTTGCAATTATCCAATTGTTCCATATCTTTTTTTCAGCTTTCGTTTTTGTTCTTTGTCTTTATTACTTAGTACTTAATACATCTTAGTATTAAGTCGTAGAGCCAACCTACCTACAGGAATATGAATGAAAGTTGATAAGAGAACAACCCTAATCCAAACTTACAATTTTTGAAGTTTTTTTAACAGAAAAATTTAATGGTGAGGAAGAATTTCATGTGCATGGTACATAAGTTTCGGCATAGCCGGATATAGCTATCTTATTTTTACTATTTGGTATTTAAAAATTTTATTCCAAATACATGTTTATAAAGATTTTAAAACTTAATTTTGTTATGAGATTGCTTGTAGTCAAGTTGTAAGAACGCGGTTCAGTTCGATTCTTTGTTGCTACCTATTTAAAATAAGAGGAAAGTCTAAATGTTTACGCGAATGATCATAAAGAACATGTGTTATGAGAAACAGTTACAAATAATGTTTAGTGGCTATCCAAAAATTAAGCAACATAGGTCTTTCGCTATTCCTTATCACGTCAGTATAACAAAACAGTGCGTATTAAAAAAACAATAAATAGTAAATTTTATTGTTTATTGGCCAATTAAAATTGTTTTAAATTTTTCCTCATTAGGATAAATGTTAGAAATTTCAAATTTATGTTGGATATAATTCGGTATCTCATGAACCAAAGAAGATTTCGTAATGAAATTTCACAGAGACAAGGCAGAGGTGTTTCTGCCAGCCTCTTAGGTTTAAGGGGGCTTCTAAGTAGGTCCCCAAATTTGGGTACCTCTGGCATATAATTTTCGGATATATCATTAATGAAATTTAACTCAAATGCTAAGATTTTAAGATATTATAAGACCTTAAAAATGTATAAAAAATATACTTACTTGTGTATCTCCTTTAGTTTGAAAGAAAACTTACTTATAATTTTTTTTTAATTTGAGCTTAAATTAGTATTATTGAAATAGATTATTACTTTAAGATATTCCTCGTTTCAAACTTTGTTTGTTCAAGCCTTTGAATTAGGAAAATGCTGTCTTTTCAGGATCTTTCCCCAAAATGGTGGTATTTTTTTGCGTATTTAAATTAACTATACATCTTTACTAACAAATTTTTTTTAAAAAATAATAGTTCAAAAATTATAACGCTTCCTTCCCTTCCCAAAAAATATCCAAACATAACCAATTTTGAAACAAATTTTATAAATTATTGTAAAATTCTTCGGACAGCAAGGCACTGATAAAAAGAGTTTAAACGGAATTTTTAAGTCGCAATTATTCGATACCTACTCCAAAAAAAGATTTGATAGCCCCGTGATTAATAAAGGTAGCCTCTTTTGTAAAAAAAAAACAATTTTTGGAAAATTTTTTCTCCGCTACGTTAATTTTTATGTTCAAATAAAAAAAAAATTTTTAATTTGTTTTCAAGATTCGATAACAATGTCTTTTATTTATATAAGTTCAAAATTTTGTAAGAATATCTTGCTAAATTTTGATTTGTAGTAGTTTTAATGCTGTATTTTTAACCGACCCAAAAAAAAGAAGGATTGTTTTTAATTATTGCTTTTTTATTTTTCTTTTTCCGTAACTCAGTCATTTCTTGATCCACTTTTAATTTTTCCTTATTTGAAACGTGGTGCTTACACATTGGTATTGCTTTAAAAACAGGTTTTAATCTTAAAAATTAAAGGGTGTCTCCAAACAACATACATGTTTTTTACGCGTATTTTGAACCATAAAAGGCACCACATTAATATTAAAAAAGATGCGTAGCACTTTAGCACGCAATGGCTGAAATGAATACAAAAATAAATCTAAAAATTAAAATGTGTCTCCATAGGTGACGTAAATTGACCTTTATGAACCTACTACTTGGACCGTTATAAACTAGCGCTTGCAAATTGGGCAGAATGTCAATTGCTATGACCGTTATTGTACAAGTATTAATTTTCAAAATTATAAGTTAAAAGGTGCCCCAATATTTCATTTAATTTGATGTATATGGTCATACTTTTGAACATTGTAGACAAATGTTGAAATTTACAACTAACTTATATTCCTAACTACGATAAAACAACAAGTATAGAATAAAAATTTGGAAAGTAAGGAGTGTCCCAATAATTGATGTAATTCGATTTATGTGGCAGAACTTTTGAACCGTTACAGACAGAACACTCAAAGTAAAAAGGGACCTGTATTGCTAAGTCCGCTATAACAGCAAGCTTATAATTTGAATTTAGAAATTAAAGGGAGTTCCGAAACTTAATATAATTTGACTTTTATGGCCTTATCTTTTACACCATTATATAAAAACACTTGCAAATTATTTTTTACTTTGCTTGGTATAATAAGAGGTATATATATTTTAAATTATAAATTAAAGGGTTTTACAATAGTTGATATAATCTGATGTATAAGGCCAAACTGTTAAACCGTTATAGACAGGTGGTTGAAATTTACAAAGAATTTGATTGCTAAGTCTACAACAACAGCAAGTATAAAATTTAAAATTATAAATGAAAGGGTTCCCTTGTAGTTGCTGTAATTGGATGTATATTTTAAAACTGTTGAACAGTTAAACAAGTATGAAGTTTGGAGTATGGATATAATATAATTTGATATATATGGTTATACTATGAAACCATCATAGATGTGCAAATGAAATTTGTTTTAATGTCGGCTTTTTTGCAAGAATTATTTTTTCAAAAAACCATCTTAACGTAATTCTTGCAAGATTATATGTTGTAGAAAAAAATATGAATGCAGATTCAACAAGAAAGTTCAGCAGTTATTACCGACGCAGTTAAACAAAATTTGTTTAAATTCGAAGCGTTAGTCTATAACAGTTTAAAAAAATGACCATATACATAAAATTAGAACCAATAGAGCACCCTTTAATTTCTATTTTAAATATTTATACTTGTTATTATACTTGATATAGTAATGGACATTCTGTTTTTTTTTTTGAGAGTTTGCCTGCAACAGTTTTAAAGATAGGGCCATATAGGACAAATTATATTAGGGGAGGACATCCTTTAATTTTTAAGTTTGCTACTTGTTATAGCGGACTAAGCAATAAAGGTTCTGTGCAAATTTCAATCAATTGTTCAACAGTTTGGTTATATACATCAAATACGGCAATTATTGTAACACCCTATAATTTAAAAATATAAATTTTTATACTTCTTAATATACCAGACAAAGTAGTGGACATTCTGTTTAATTTTCAAGTGTTTGTATATAACGGTTCAGAGGGCAGGGCCATATATGTAGGTCAATTTACTTCAAATATAGGAACACCCTTTAATTTCTCAATTAAAATTTTATACTTTTTGTTTTAGCGGACATAGCAATACAGGTTCTTTGTGAATTTCAGGTGTCTGTGTATAACAGTTCAAAAGTTATGCAACATTTATCAAATTTCATTAACTATTGCGACATGCTTTAGTTTATAATTTTAAATGTTTATACTTGTTATTGTAACGGTCATAACAATCGACAATTTGCAAGCGTCCATTACAGTTCATGAGATAAGCTCATATAGGTAAATTTATGTATTGTATTAATTTTTGCTATTGGAAGCTATAGTAACACGCATTTTTTTAATTAAAAAAGTACGCTTCGCGGTTCATTAAACATTTAAAAAAACATGTATGTTGTATGGGGACACCCTTTAATTTTTAAAACATGACCTACAAATAATCTATCAAATTACAAAAGATTTTCAAAATTGGTTCAGAAATGACTTAGTTCTGCAAGTTCAAACATTAAAAATAACATTCAATAGAGTTGATAACGTCCTTCTTTCTTTGAAATTGGTTAAAAAGGTTAGTATTTCATTTATTATATTATGATTGGTTACGGTTTTTGGTCAAATATTTGACCAATTGGATGGCACCTTTAAAATTGTAATTTATTATGTTTTTTATTAATTTTTTATTACACTTTCACAAGTTTATAGTAAACGATGTACTTTTCTTCGACATATGCATGTACGAATGTGCATTTTTAAAATTTTTGTAAATATTTGCCGAGTTATTTTAAATTTCAGTATTTTAAATATTTTTTGTGCTTAATATTCAATTTGGTAATAAATTTATGATGGTAATAGCTAGTACCATCACAGTAGGAGAAATGGTAAATTTGACGGGGTTTGATTTTAATTGTAAAATTCTGCAGTATTTGATAACTAGGATACCAACGAATTTTTTTTCGCAACTAATATTCGCTTATGTCTAAGCTTTTCTAAATATGATTTTTTAGCAAGTGAATTGTGTTTTGCGTGGGTTTTTTATAGTACAAATTTATTGGTAAGAGTGTGAAAAACAAGTTGAGAATATTGTTACGATATCTATTCATTTTTCACTTCATAGAAACATCATTTTTATGTTAAAGACATAAAAGTGTTCTGTATTTTATTAAGTGTGCACCTTTTATTTTGAATTTTTAAATAATAATAATAATAATAATAATAATAATAATAATAATAATAATAATAATAATAATCATAATAATAATAATAATAATAATAATGAATACCTTATTTATTAACTTTGAATAGTGGAAAATGACATACTTATAGTTTATACTTATCAAATTAAACAAATTAAAATAATGCTTAGAAATGCTTAAATCAGGTAAGTAAATGTCAATAGTTGATAGCGTAGAACTCAATAATTAGTAAGTATGGAGGTCGATAAGTGCAATTAAAAACGATTTGAAAAATACCCAGAATATACTGATTTCCATAAGAATCCCTTTGCAGAATTACACGAACTGCTACTTATATAAAATTCGAAAAAAAACCGATACCAATCAAATATAAATCAAACAAAATGGCTGTTAATTATCATTTATTTTGTTAGATACATAAAAAATAGAACATACATTTTGCCGGTATTTGAATTAAAATTTACAAAAAATAAATAATAGAAGCAATACGATGTTCACTTCACTTCTAACGACAAAAAGAGGCCACAACCATTGTGGTGATAGGCAATAGCCATATATTAACCGGACCTGGAAGAAAAAATATGCACAAACGTATATTTGTCTTGAGCCTGCAATATTTATTTTGAGAAAATACTTACTTTCTAGAGTTTCAATCATTTGGTAGGTTTGATACATGCGTACGCGTTTTAGATTAAGAAAAATCCTTTAGCTGTTTTTGGTGTCCTTAGGGAGTTTTGTTTTCCTGAACTTAAAAAAACAAAATTATAAATAAAATAAGGTGTAAAATATAATTTTTATGTTTTAAATACCTCTGCATACAATGAATTTTATAAACAAAGGACAACTGCAATAAGAAAGAAAAGTCCAGCACCTAGAGGAAGACTGCAGGAAGAGAGAAGTGATAAATTACTTTTTAAAATTTTTGTAATAATTGAAATAGTTTTAATAATTGAATAAAATTTATTAATAAATTAATCAATTCCACCGCTTAAAGCACTCGAAAAGCGCAATTAATGATAGAGGGTCCCTAGGAAATTTTGAATTCTTGATACATACAAAGGGCTATTAGAAAAGTATATTAAGCTCACTTTACGACACCAAGATGATTTACGGTAGACGTATAAGAGGCCCTGATACGCAGTTTATATTTTTCAGGTTGTTATACCTTATTTTACTTTCATATACAATAATCATAGCCAAAAGCTGTGGCATTGAACTTTGGTGAGCTTCCACTGGCGCACAGAGTATTAATTCAGTTCAATGGGCCTCACCAGGATTATTGCCAATTGCATAAAAAACTAATAGTGGTTCTCGGCGTGCCCAGCGGACAATGGAAGCTTTTAAAACTTAGAGGGGAACTATCTAGTCCATTTCAGGAGGGAGTGGATGCTGTAACCCCACCCTGATATCCAATTTGATTTAATTGATTTGACATTCAGTGTATTACAAAACTCCCATTTACGTTGAAGTCTATTGGAACACCTTGTGTCCATTGGCCTTCACATGAATTTCATTGGCCGTTTCGGGGGCTATAAAATATGCTAATTTGAAGTTCGTGTGGGCTTTAATTATCACTCTGTAACGCGCATTGGTAACATTTAGGGGTTCGAGTATTACGAGAAACATAGCAGTTGCTTTTAAATTGCCATCAGAATGAGTAGTAACACTTTTTCCCTAAAAAAAAATAAATAAAAGACTAGCAAAGAAGAAACAGAAAACATGCTTTAAAACGTTAAATTTTTTTCTTGCTGGTTGCGCCAAGTAATGCAACAGAAAGTTTTAGTTTTATACAAAATAAGTGGTAAAAAAAACAAATTTAATATTTTGAAATAGTTGAAATAGCTCGCAAAACTAACGTGACGATAAGGCCAGATGCCAGAAAGACTAAACAAAATTTAGACAATAAGAGGCAAGGAAAGTTATAAAAATTAAAATTTTATTTCCAAAAAATGTAAAGAGGTTTATTTATTTATTATATATTTCATGGTTAAAAAAGCATATGTCATGGAGCATATGTCATTTTTAGAAACTTTTAGTGTTTCCTAAAAGATCCTTTTAAATGATGCCCATATTGATATCTTAAAAAATATGGTGTACAATCATACTTTCTATGAAAAGTTCAAAGGCCCCATCACATTGCACAAATTACATTCTTTATAAGAGAATACTACAGCCAAAATTAACGAATTTCAGACAAAAAGTAAGGTACCTTCGGATTCTAACAAAAAAGTTTATTGGTTTGGCAAAAACAAGTATCTTGCTTTTGATCTTCAAATAGTATTATTAAATAAGTTATTATTATTTCATTGTATTTTATACTTGTTGGGGCTTCATTTGTTTCTTCTACAACTTACCCAATATAACGTACAGGTCATAAAAATATTTCCCACAAATCTCCTCCTAATAATGAAATTAACTTTATAGAAAAAGCTATAGCTTTCAGTGTCTTTTATGCCAAGTGCATTTTATCTTGGCGGCCTAGAGATGTTAAAAAACATAAAATTTTAAAAAAATTAACGTGAAGTGCGTCGCTACAAATCATGTTGCACAGTCATAAAAAAATTTTAATGACTGCAACAAATCTAAAATCTTTAAAAAGAGTGTATTTTTACAGAGCTGCTTAGAGCTTCTTTGATGTGAAGTGTGTTTTTTTTTACCCGACAGAAGTGTAAGTGATAATCTTTTAACTACGTTTAAGTATAAGGGAACAGTGGTTATCTGCGATAGAGGAATATGAGTTCATTTGGTTAATTGTGTGAAATTAAGTTTAAGTAATCGCTCTGCATTAAACATTTTCCTGCTTTTAATTTTAATAACAAACCTTTTCGAAGCTTTAGAAATAAGTCCTTACAACAGTATATTATTAAGATTTAAAGTATATAATGTTCAAGGTGTACAGTTTTTATTTTATAGGTGTCGTTAATTACTAACATAACTTGCTGTTACAGTTTACATTGCTTTACCCTTGCTTCTATGATTTATTGAAAAGGTGAACTACTTGGGGGCAAGATGTTTCAAATATTTAAAACATTTTTACCTTTAAGAGTTTTTAGTATTTTGCTGTAAGTGTAGCGATGCATTATACCACGCAGATGCCTTGACTGTAATATTATGACATATTTTAACCTGCTCAATCAATGTTGCAAATCTAGATTCGGTTATCACTCTTGGTTACAAGTTTATTTCATTTTTTGGTAGCTTATAAACAAATAAAATAAACTTTATTTCAATAGTTTCTGCTTTAATATTTTTTCGTTGTGCACAGCCCTCTAACACTGTAACCGTATTAGGTAGACTCCGCCGCTATAACATAAAATTCTTAGCAAGATTGGAAAGTTACGTGAAATCCACAAAAATATTGTGTTTTCAGCTGTGCTCTACAGACAAGGCAAAATTGCACAGTTTCAAGTAGAAAAAAGTAAAACCTTAAGTTAAAGGATGTCCCAATAGCTTCTTGATTTTCATATACGTGGCTTTGTTTTTGAGCCGCAAGAGACAGACACTTTAAGCTTAAGTAAGCTTGTGTTCCCGTTGTAAAAACATGTACAAAGAATTGAAAACAAAATAATTAATAAAACTTAATTGTAAGGACTATTTCTGCAATTGAGTGATTTTAACGTATAAGAGGTTAAGTTCATTAACTTTTAGGTTCGCATTTAGAATTTAATTCGAAAATGTAAACATATGTATGTCTATTAAAAAATAAACAAGCAGAAAAATTTTAAATAAAAAGAAGTTTCTAGAGAGGTCGATATTTTTGACGAATATGGCATAATCTTTACATAATTTAAAATAAAATTAGGAGTGTCCCGATACTTACGTGCTTTCAGGCAGAATTTGTATTGCAATTAAAAGAAGGTGGACATGATATGAAACTCTTTGCTTGTGAATCTAACACACACTTGGTGGAATTCTTTCTATTATTTGGTTGAATACATAAAAATTTTCATCGTGAATAACACTTTTAAAACTACTGTTGGCGGTGTAAATACAGTTGGCTTTGTTTGTTTTTTTTTTTTTTTTTTGTTGGCATGACATTGAATTTCAATACTTTCGGTGTATAGAAAAAGCTATTGCATCCCCAATGCGAATAACTAAGTAAAGAGAAAATACAACAAAACAACATCAAATTCTTTGTATTTTAGTTGGCTTGAAATGCCTTTCATTTTTTATTATTTTGTGCATAAAAACTACCAATTCAATATCTTTGACAGTTTTATAACACACTTTAAAGAACGAGATGTGAAGTTTTATTTGGCATGTTTCTTCTACATGCCAGTATTATCAAGTTCGTATCTCAAATTTGTATGTTGCTCGTTCAACAATTTTTTTTTGTTAAATTATTTTCTTTGAAAATTTTTAAGTCACGAAAAAATTCTTTAGTTACTTAATGAGTTACTTTGGCTTGTCAAAAATAAATCTTGTGAATCTATAAAAGATGCCCAATAACTTTACAGCAGATATGTAAAAAATTTAAAAACTTAAGGGCTAACTATATTATGCTTAAACTAACTTAAGCTACTGTCAAAAGTCAACGAAAAGCTTGTCAAATACGTAAGAAACTAATTGAAGACTTTTTTAAGGTTATATTGCACTTTATGAACGTACCTAATTACTTCACATAGTTGCAGATATTTGGCCTTTCAAAAAAAAAATTGTTTTCTTCTTTTACCTTTTTAATGTATCGATTTTTTAGCCAAAATGTTATTCAATATCAACAATTTAAAGATATATTACCAATAATAATGAATAAAAATGAAGGAAATAATAAAATAAATAAAAAAGTGCTAAAAAATGCAACAGTGTGTACATCCCTAAAAATGTATGTTAATATTAGAAAATTAGTTATTAATGTGGAATAAAATGAAAAAAGGCTCTGAATATATTAAAAATTGCATTAGATATTTGATTGCATAAGATATTTTATTTTATGATATTTTAATGTAATTTAAATTTTCCACAAAAAAATTATATTATCGTCTATTGTAGTTCGCTTTTTTAAATTTATTAAAGAATTGACATCTGTAGTGCGCTTCACTACTCTTTTTTAACGACTATTGTTTGGTTTAATTGACTTAACAACAAATTGTCGATTTTGCTATTCAGTAATACTTTTAACGATTCTCGTTGTTGCTTAAAACCATTTGTTATAGTTAGCGAGTTGTTCATTGTTAAAAAAGCGACTGTAATTTTTGCGTTGTTAAATTTGTTGACGATACGAACGACCTACAACATGTGCATGTACATTTATACATACATACATATAGCATAAACGAAGAACATATACATATTCGAACACAAAATAAATGTGTAAATAAAATAAATTCAGTTTGCTTTTAATTTAATTAAATTAAACATTAATGTTTTATTAAGTCTAACTAAGAGCATCAAAAATTTATTTTAAAAATAAATTTCTTGTTAAGAAATTTACAGATAAGCATATTTTTTACTGTATTCAAGAAGAGGTAACCGCAACTCTTCAACAAAAACAATTATTATGCTTTTCTTAATGTCAAACTCCATACATGCATATTAGATAACACGTATTCATGTGCGTAAATTGACATTAAAGAAATAAACACATGCATGTGCCTTGCTTGAATCCACATGTTTTTATTCTTCTCTTTCGTGTTTTTCTTATATTTGCTAACCAAGATGCCACTCAATTATAATTTGTCTTATAAGAAAATTAAAAATGTCTAATATTGTTAAAATGAAGTTAGTGAACCACATAATCTTTACTGCAAACAACAGAATATGACGACTAATATAACAATTGTTCAACTGTTTAAGGTTAGTGAATCGCACTACAGCTTTATATATGGCAATAGTATAGAAAATATTCGTAAAAAAAAACTAATATATGTGTGTATAAATATTTGAATGATATCCAAAAAATGTTTAACAATTATACTAATGCACACACACATATGTATATGTAGTTCTGAATGTAAAATTTCACTTTCATTTGTAAAGATTACGATTTTAAAATTGTTAATGTTTAATTTATAACTTTTATAACTACGTATTCACAACACACTTGAAAATTCAGATTTTTTCCCGGGGATATCGGGAAATTCCGAGAATAATTTTTCCCTGTCTCTCGAGAAAAAAAGTTCCAGAAATCCCAAACACTAGTATCACGGCAAACGTTTAAACAAACATTTGTTTTCATTTGCCACATTGATTTTTTTATTGGCTTCATTTTACAAGAAAAGATATACATCAATAACCCATGTATGTATGTGCTATCTAGATAAAATCCAATTTAGAGCCAAATTTAAGTTAGAAAGAAATGTTGAGGATCCTATTGAGCATCTTTGGGATGAATTGGGCAGACGGGTAGAAAAGCGCAACATAACGAGCAAAAGCCAACTTTAGGATATCCTAATGGAAGAATGGAGTAATATTGGTAGCGATGTCACGAAAAGACTTGTGCATTCCATGCCAAAACGTTTAAAAGAAGTTATCAAAAATAAAGGATACTCAACAAAGTATTAAATTAATTTCAATTTGAATATTTATGCAAGCTTCATATAATGTGTGAATACTTTTGTCCGCCTCTAATAGTGCCTTAGTATGAAATACTTATGTTTTTTATTTACACTTTTTGTTGAATTTCGTACTAGTATTTATACTTAGTTAACTAACAAGTGAATAAATAATTTTGTAGAAAACCAGATTATTACATCTATTTATTTCAATAATATAGAAAACTGAAAACAAAATAAGTAACTGTGTGAATATTTTTGTCCGGCTCTGTAAATAACCCATGTATGTATGTGCTATCTAGATAAAATCCAATTTAGAGCCAAATTTAAGTTAGAAAGAAATGTTGAGGATCCTTGTTTTGCAAACCATTGTGTGCTATTAAAAAAATTGTCTTGAGCCTTTCTTTACATTTGCAAGTTTTCTTGTAGCAATTTTAATACTCTAGTATTCCTACTTCCTCATTGCATGCATCCCTTTCCATCCCTTATTAATTCTTTTTTTATAAACCCAGAATTGCTGCAAGAAAATTTCAAAGTCTAAACCCATTTTAAGTCTTAATCTCATAATAAGGAATTTGTTGTTAAAAATATAATTAACTTTGGATAAATAAAGGTTTTATATTTATATTTATAATTTTATTTTTTTATAATAATTAGTTGGTTCATTGTATTTAGTAATTCTTCACTGAAATAAAGCAAGTCACTAATCCTGTCATACAAGTGTTAAGATGGGTAATGACTTCCAATAAGTAAACTTTATATGGATAAGTTATTGTTGTCTGTATAGACCCACGAACATTATCAAAAAGATCTGTAGCTGCTTAATAAACAAAAACTAAAACAAAACAATAAAACAAGTACTGAACTGTATGGCTGTCAGCAATTCTGAAGCTAAGTGCAAAAAAAAAGACACATAAATTATTAAATACAAGCTTTCATTTTCAACTCAATGCTTGGTATTTCGTATGTTATTCTATTAGCGATAAAAAGTCATGTGAACGAAAGTGAAAACTATATTAAATAAATTAAAAATGCTTTCAATAATTTGAAGACAACAGGCTTTTTATTTTAACTGACGTAAAGAGACGATCAAAGTATATCGTTGAGAAATTACAGGTACAATAAATCATTTTGAAACTTTCAATTGCAGAATTTGTGTTGGTAAAAAAATTTTTAAATTTTATTACGAAAATGTACTCTTAGCTTTTCCGACAAAATTCGAAAAAGTTAGATGTAGATTTTCTATACAATCTTTATTTATTTGCATTCTGGCACTAAGAAAAATTTTTATTGTAGTTGTAAGTATAACGTTTTCTTTCTTTTCTGCAGTCTTTTAATAATTTTCTACTGATTGTTTAAAAAAAGTGCCTCTTTTTTAGTTCAATGCAACTACAAGCATTTGGCATGTTGATGGCTATAGAGTTCGAAAGTGTTTTTAATTCATTAAACAAAACTGCAGCGTGTATGAGGGTTTTTAAATATTTTACAATTTAGAAACAGGCACTGAGCATTATACTCTAAACATTAAATGGCGAATCGAAGAAAGCTTGCAAGCTATTGATTTAAGGTGCTTCTGTTCTAAGTCAATAACATTAACTGAGTTTATGTTGACTGTATCGACATTTTTCACTATTCAAAGTCAAATTAGCGTTGAATGTTTAAAAGACCATCGCGACAATTTATTGTTTTTATCAGATACTTTTACATAATTTTCATTTATTTTAACTTTCTCTACTTTCACTAACAGCTAACGTTTTCAGATAATTACTACTTAATGCGGCGGCATGAAATAAGTTCCCATTAAAATAATCACTAAATTCAGAATTAAATAAGTCCCCAAAAAATGTACAATAGGCAATAATAACATTTTTTGAGGTCTTATTTCTCCGTTTTGCAGACTTATTTCATATAAAATAAGTACCCAAAAGTATGTAATGAAATTAAACCCTAAACAAGATTTTGAAATGCGGAAAATCCTTAGAAAGCGAAGCTGGTGTTGGTCATTCCATAGAGGAGAAAATCTTTGCGTCCGGCAGAAAAAAAAATCTTTTTTTCTATCTTGAATTTAGGACGTTATTTCCTTTCATTTGGGACTTATTTCATTTCAAAAATTGGGAACTAGTTTTATTTTGGATTTGGGGACTTTCTTCGTGGGGACTTATTTCATGCTGCCATTCATGTACCATTTATATATACGTAGCTAAATGTAAGTTGGGCTGCTGTAGACATAGTACTAAGTGCGTTGACTACAAATCAGGTTCAACCCCTGCGGCTACCAAAAAAAGATATTTTTATTTTTTCTGTTGAATGGTAAAAAATACATAATCAGAATTTAATAATATAGCATGCAGCCAGCTTCCTTCCACGGTACTTCTACATAGCACCACCTGTCTTTTCTCTACTTTATCCCTTTCTTAAAGAATGTAGCACGGTTAATAATTAAATAGACATTGTTGCCTCAAGTGATACTACTCCTAAAACAAAAACAATTTAATTCTATAGTACCTGCTTTAGTTATGTTTCAACTTATTTATTACTTTTCAATACCTGATATAAATATATATTCTATAACCAAGTTTAATTAAAAATTCTAAAAGCCTCTAACAGAAGGCAAATTACGGCATTCGTTATAGATTGAAATTTTTATTTAAATTCTACAGAAATTACGATCGATATCGAATGCCGTAATTTGCCTCCAGATTAAATATATTTTAACTTGCAAATTTTTTACGGTTCATTGTATATGTCTGGTTACAAAAAGACATACCCACTAAATTATGGAAAATAATATTTGTCTTTGTCAATTAAATTTTAGGATATATAATGTAAAATGTAAGACAACATGCATGTCAAGAAATAGTGTCTAAATATTTCTAAAAAATAGTGGTTATGCTATTTTCGTCAAATATTTGACTAGTCTGACCTCATCTTAATAAGTAAAATACAAGGCAAATTGAATACTAGGTAGTCACATGAGGAAAAAACAAAAAACGCGTGTATTTTGTTTGTGTAAATTACATGCAGGTGTCAGTAAGCAGTGACGAATAATCTAAAAAACAGAAAAGAAAAAAAATTTATTGAACAAATGAAAGTGTCTTTCGGCATATGAAACAAAGTTCCACTTCCACAGTAGTACTATTTTGCAAACCGCAAAAGTATTTCTTCTTAAATATTGAAATATTTTTTTTTTATAAATGTATATTTTGTTATACAAAAGTAAACAATTTTTAAAAATGTTTTTTAAAGAAGCATGTTGTTTTTCGTTTGTTTTATATTTTAAATACACTCCTTGGGCACACGCACTCTTTTCACTTATTCACACATTTACTATTTTATGGATAAATTTATTATTTTAAAATAGTTTTTCGACTTAAAATCAACAAATTGTAATCAAATTTCTACTTTCGTTCTAAAAAGTTTGTGAACCGTATTCGATCACCTGCGCTATTAGTTTCTCCTAATATTTTTTTTTTTTTTAAGAGAAGTAGCACTTCAGGCCACAATGCCTATTTAATTAGTGTGCTACGTTCTTTTGGAAAGGGATAGAGGAGAGAAAAGAACAGGTGGTGAAAGTATAGCCAATTTATTAGTTATTTTACTTCGCCGGCGAATATGCTATGAAGAAGTACCGACGAAGAATTATTTCTTCCACAAAAATTAAACAAAAAACAATTTCAAAAACACAAAAAACTATTTAAGATCACTCTCTTCTTAGATTGCGATTAAGAACACTTTAGCATTATAATGTTAATAAAACAAAATATACAATTAATTTTGGTAAAATATATTCTAAGCCAAAAAAGCGATATTTTGAATATATATTCAAAAAATTAAAAATTTTACATTATCCGTTCTGTTTGATTTATTACTAAAGTAAACAAATTCATTTAAAAATAAAGGACAATAACTATGGATGCCGGTGCGGCAAAACAAATCATCAAATAAACAATTAATCATGTAAACACATCATCATGTAAAGTAAAAATTATTTTTTTTTTTTTTCTATAAAATATAATAGAAAATGTATACTACAATTAAATTTCCTCATTAAAAGCAACATCTTTATTTTCTCTATTACTATTAAATTTCATTTCTACTATTGGAGAACAAATTTTAAGCACTTCATACACATACATAGATATATTATTAATAAATAAAAATTTATATGAATTTATTAATTGGAATCTCTATTATATGAATTTACTTTAGTTGAGCTTAATTACTTTATATATAAATATTTAATGATATTCTCATTAAATATTTTATGAAAAACTACAACATGTAATGCATTACTGCGGGGAAAGCATATCCATATGGCCATTTAGTTACTACTCATGTAGTTTATCAATGTTTTTAGGTGTTTGTCAAAAAAGTATTTGTTTACATTACACACTTAATTATAAAACAACTGCAGATTGTGAATAATCTTGTATATTTTGTCATTGGATTGATATATAATATTATCATCCGCGTATATAATAATATTGTCGGCTTGTGTCATTGATTTGGGATTTTTAATTAATCGCATTTACCGGTATCCAACCTAGTTGTGCGTCGAACTGTTAATTTTTAAAACCCCGAACAATCCTAGAGGAGAAAACAGGCTTTATAAGCTACGTGTTGGTGTCCTAATATTTTAAGCACAAACGCAGCTAGAGCGGGCCAAATTTGACTACCTCGAATTCCAAAAAAAATCTGTGATGATTTCTGTAAAAAAGAATTTGGATTAATATCATTATCACAAAAAAAAAAATATACATTTTTTCTTCATACATTTTGAAAAGATAAGTTTAGAAGAATCTTATATATCCAAATGTCCTGCCTTATTAGAGGAAGCACGCATTTTTCCATATACATGTTTCTTATTTATTTAAAAATTTGACTGCAACTATGCACCTGTATTTATAAAATACAACTATAGGATATAATGCAAAAAGAGAAAAAAATAAAAAACGGCTAATGCTTTCCTGTAACAGTAATCGATATTAAGTATTTCGTAAAAATTTCGTATAGTTTCTACTACACCAGTATTATTTATTTGTTATTACGTCTGGAAAAACAATCATTATATGATTAATTTCGTTTTTATTTATTATTTAAATTTTTTATGTTTGCATGCGCTATGTGTGTAAATATTTGCAAGCAATATCTTGAAGAATCCTAAATTGATTAAGGAACACCATGCTGTTACGGCTTTAATAATGTTTTGTTTTACATATGATTTATGCATTATGTAAAAGGTAAACACCAAAAAACAGTTTTACACTTTGTTTTCTATGCGTACTATGCGTACTATGCGTATTATGCATTGCTTCTTGTATTTTTAACGTTTAAGTATAAAATGAAAATAAGTAATAAGTACACAGCACAGATTAAACTATTGATTTATAAAATACAGAAATATGATTTTTAGCTTAAAACATTTGGAAATAACTCGATTTATGAAGCAGCCAATTTTATAAATATATTTCTTGTATAATAAATTAAGGTCAATAAAGCCTTTAGTGTTTGCATTCCTTAATCGTGCAATGTATCATGTTTATTTATTTTTTTTTTTTTATAAAGAGGACTCTGTAAGGCGAACTGGCCCACAATCTTCTTTAAACGAGTACTTAACTCATTAGTCTTCGTAATGAAGGTTAAAGCAATCAATGAAGTAATAATAAGTTAATTAAGTCTTTATAATAAACATTATATTCCGTTCGGAAGTAATTATAAAATATCCTTCCCATGAGCAGTTTTGATTAAAAAAAAAAAAAAAAAAAAAAAATGGGGAACAATATTTTTAAAACCTACATATTTTGCCTTAAGCATTGCACCAAAATCATTTACTATATTAGTAAATATTTTTTTGTAAGCAGAGGTACACTTTAAGCGATGTTTATCCCACGGTAAAGAGATTGGCCAGATGGTAAAAATATAGTACCTATAGTTATTCGTATATGTAAAGGTACAAATTCCATCTTGTTTGGAAATCAGGTTGTACAATACTGCAGCAGATGGAAAATATATTGCTATAGTCTTTATATTAATCACAAAAAGTTTTTATCTACATGAAATTAAGCAAATATTTTTATTTTTCTAAATAGTATTGATAACAGTGCTAAAATTAATAGGATTCTGTACGTTAATTGGAACATCTAAGGATAAATACCTTGGAATCAAAGTAAAATTCAACAAACATAATATCTATTTCTCCCGATTTGATTTCCAAAATTGATTTAAGCTATGTAGTTTTGGTTCACAGATAAAATTTTTTATTCCTTAATTTTTTAATTATTTCATAATCAGAATTTGAACCGTGGATATAACAAATGAATTTAAATTTACTCTTTTTTGGCTAAGTTGTTTTTTTAATTTAATTTCAAAAGTTATTTCAAAGAAACAAGAAAGGCTAGACGCTAGCAGAAAGTACTTCCGCATATTCCGGACCGCTACATCCTTCATTAGCATTCTTCGCACTTATCTACCTCAAGTTGCGTACTACGTAAACATCATCTATCTAATTATTTAATCAATATTAAATTTATTATTATTAATATTGTTAGTTTTACCTTAATTGCGCCGAAAAATGTGCTGTGCTAGTTCCGAAAACGTTTTTAATAACTCAGCTCGATTTTTACTTTTTTTCTTACATTCATAATTTTAACACTAAACAGTACTCATTTAAAGGATGTATTTTAAAGACGTACAAAACTCTTACTTGGTAACGCTTTTTTAACTGGCGTCCATTTTGTCAGCTGTCAAGTAATTTATATTTAGTTTTGTTTGGCATTGTAACGTGAATAGGCTGACGAATCAACAATGCTTTTAAATTGGGCAATTTAGATACTAGTCAGAACGTTACAGTCATCGGTGGCCACTAAAAAGCTTTGATTTTTAACACTTTCATCTATTAATTGAACAACTAATGTGAAAAAGCTGGGTTTTAACAAGACGGCGCATTATGTGACAAAGCTCGTGCCACAAACAATTTATTGAAGAAAATGTTTGGTTACTGCATAATTTCAAGTTTCGGACTCGTAAATTGGCCTCTAAGATCGAGCGGTTTAACTCTACTAGTCTATGTTCTGTCATGATATGTGGTACTTAGTCTACGCCGATAACATTCGCAGCCTTAATGCAAATGTACGGCATCAAATGTTGAAGGAGGTGATCGAATTAGGTGACAAGGGAAGAAAGATATACGCAACAATAATACACGAGATAGAAATGAAAACTTAATCCAATAATAAGCGATAAAAATTATTTCAGCATCTACAAAGTAGTTTCGTGACGTTCTCTGTGAAGTGGCCATATGAATATGCTTTCTCCGCAATAATAAGATTCATTTTGTAATTTAAAATAATAAGCATTTTAGGAGAATATTATAAATTATTTATATTTGAAGGAACTTAGGGCAGTTAATGTAGATAAACAAATTTTATTTACCTTAGGACATATGCAATGGGTTCTTAAATGAAAAAACATTTAACTATTGCCTTCTTTTAATGTATGTATTACATAGTTGCAAAAACCAGACGTTAAAACAGTAAAACAATTTGTTACGTTATATGAAGTGATATAAAACAACAAAAAACATTATTTCAGTTATAATTACTTTTCTTTAATGTGTTGAAAAAACTAAAAGTTTAGCGATTAGCACATATTTGTAAAAAATTAAATTTAAACAAATAAGACTAGCGGTGATGGAGCTCACAACAATGACGTTTTTTGTAGGAATGGTAGCAGTGTGGCTACCATGTTACGCCAGTTGATTATGTAAAGATTAATAGTGATTGAATAATCTTTTTACTTTGCTGTTTTCATTCCTTTCATTTTATTATTTTCAACTTTTCTAAAGTTATAAAATATTGTTTAGTGTAAAGTATTACACTAATGTAATTGTAAAGATTTCTGAAATATTTAAGAGAAAAGCAACAATCAACTAAGTTATGTAATTTTTTTATAACAAAAATGTTTTATGACCTTTATAATTAACTTTCTTTTTAATTTAGTAAGCACTAGGTCAGGTGTTAAAATAAAAATATTGTTTTTTATTTTTCAATATTTCTCCACACCGTTGGGTGGCATCTTTAGGAAACTGGAAATTAGTTATATTTTATTGAAAAATAAAAAATAACATTTTTATTTTAAAACCTGACCTAGTGCTTAATAAAATAAAAAAAAAAACTTTAGTTTTCAAATGTACTAATATTTTAAAAATATAATGTATTGACATCTGCAGGCCACAGTGCCAAGCAATATTAATAATATTTTAACTATCTCTGCTAAACATGTAAACCTGCACAGCTGTAAAGGGTATTTGTGAGCTCGCAATTTTATTCGTAATTTCAACCATGTTCAGTTTTGACCAGATAAAGTGTATATATTCTTGATCTTTATACATGGGGGCGTTGATTCAGCACTGTCCGTTCATTTGTCTGTAATCGGGTTAAAATAAGTTTTGCCACACCACCAGGATAGCTACAAAATATTTATGACCAACATTCTCTTAGTTTGAAAAGAGGTTCATCATCGGTAAAAAGTTAATTCTTACGTTTCTCAAATTTAATTCTGCTTTTTGTGGGTTGTTGTTTTTCACTTTGCTTTACTGAAAACTAAAATTTGAGAATATTAAACCATAATTTACCAGACAAAATTATTAAACTTGTGTAAAAAATTGGTTTAACAGTAAAAATTACAAATTTCAGTCAAAACCGTAGATCAGCAAAAAAAAAAAAAAACTCTGGTTAGCGAAACATTGAAATTTTCCGAACAATATTTTCATTCAAAAAATTTTACTTGCTAGAAAAAATTTGTATTTTCTTTTTTTAACCAAAAATGCCCAAAAAGTAAAAAAACCCCTTTTTCACTATTGAGTCAAATTTATACACTTCACCACGTGTGGAAAAAGTATATCTCAGTATGTCATTCGGTTTATAATTTCTACAATATCCATTTCCGACTTCAAATTATAAATATTCTGAATTCTTTTGTATATTGAAGTCTGTCCGTCCGTCCGTGTTCAGGTTGAAAACAACTTTGGCCAGGCACTAGATGAGCTAGAGAAAATTTAAAAACGCCAATCGATCAGACATAGTTTTGAAAATGTTCCTATTGAAAATCAGCAATATTGGTCTAAGTCCTTCCAAGCAGCCTCTTTTCATAGAAAAGTACGATTGTGCGTCATATTTTTCAAGATACCAATATGGGTATCATTTTAAAGCTTTTTAATAGCTCTTTCAGGAAATGCTAAAATTTTAAAAATTCCTTAACCCATATATATTGTATAATAATAAACTGTAGCCCGTTCAATGAATTATATAATAATACAATTGAACATTTCTCACAATCATCATGGTCACACGAAAGACTTCTCAGTCGAATGAATTTAATTAATATTAAATATGTTCTAATTATACAAAGGTTCAAAAAACAAAGTAAGTGTTGTAACCAAACGGGGAAGACTGGGTAGATGAGATATTATGTATGTTCTACATTTTTGAGAATTATTTAATAAGCTGGGTCAAAAGCTTGCATTTTTGTATTTCCATATTCAATTTTAATGTTTTTTACCTTTAATATTAATTTTATTTTCTATTTGTTCAAGCGCCAGTTCAATATTATAAATAATTATAAACTACGGTTAGAAATGTTACAAATAATACAAGTTCAAACAACTAAACGAATAAACTTTAAGACTAATACTGATAATGAACTGTAGAATGTATCTAACTTAACTGATTTTAACATTTGTAACCAGAAATTTCATATGTTTGTATCTGCATTGTTTTTTGTATATTTTAATTTTTTTTTTTTAATCAAGGCAAATTTAATACCAGATAGTCGCATAAGGACAAAAACAAAAAACGCCTGTGCTTTGTTTGCCTAAATTTATATGTACGTGTCAGTAAATAGTGACGAATAATATAAAAAACAGAGAAGAAAAGGAAATTTGCTGAACACATGCTTTATTCATTTAATTTTTCCTTTAGTGTGTTTTGGCATATCAAACAAAATTCCACTCCGGCACTCGTACTTTTTTTTGCAAGTCGCACAAATATTTATTCAAATATCTTTTATAAATGTACATATATTTTGTTTCTCTAAGAAACGTTTTCTTTTTTAATAAATGTTATTTTTGTTTATTTAATTTAATTTTTTAACTGCACTTTTTGGGCACACACACTTTTTTCACACAACGGTTAATACGCACACTTACTATTTGATCAAAGTATTAATTACATAAGTATAAAAATATTTCTACGTTGGTTCTGAAAAATTTGTAAAGGGAATTCGATACCTGCACTATTAGGTTTACGACGAGGTCGCAATTTTCGCCGTTGTAGAGCATCACGTTGATGTGAAAAATATTGGTCATATTGGTTATTATGCTTATTATTTTCTACCATCTTTCCTTTCATCTCTGTATGTGGTTTATTTCACTTAATTTATTTGTCAACAGGGAAAGTGCTTGTAACTAAATAAGTTTATCTGCAGCAATACCTGCATTTAGTGCAGCAAATTGTTTTTTACTGAAAAGAAAAAATATGCCAAAAACATGACTCGCCTACACTCAAAATTGAGCATACGGATTTTGTAAGTTGTAAAAAAAACTTTTGTAAGAAAGACAGGTTAAAATTTTTACTATTTGCACAAAACGATAAACGATTGAAGTTTAAATTGCTGAATTTTAAATTGTTTTTCTATAGCGAAAAAACGATTAGTACAACAGTTACCAAATATTTTAAACTAGGAGTACTTTACCAGTACAACGGCGGATTTGGTAAAATAAGTCCGCTTATTTTTTTAGACTTTGCTTAGTTCCAAATCTGTATTCTAAACCACGGTTTATAATTTTTATTATAAAAAAATAAATTCAATTATATATTTCTTTTAGCAAAACGTATGTCGAATCTTCTATATCCTTGTAAATCTTGTTTAGTGAAGTAGCTCCTCTTAAAGGAACAAATATTATGGTGATAGAAACTTAACAAATAAAAAAGAATTAGGTTCGATATATAAATTTATATAAAAATGTCATCGGCTCTTAATGGGTTAAGCTTTTTTTTACTTTTAGTATTAACTGAAAAATCCTTCAAAAGCTTTTAAATGATACCCATATTGACAATCGAAGTTTTTAATGAAAATTTAAGAGGCCCATAACTCTGTAAATATGGGCGATCGACCATTTTTCGCTTGGTGTTGTTTTTGTAATTTCTTAATTCTTTATCCCTCTGTATATTTTTTTATTGAAGTTATTTAATGGTTCCAAGTGATATGGAAAAATTAGAGGCAGGCGTGGTGTTAAGGCTACTGCCTTGAGGAACATCGACGATTCTTGCTGATTTTCACACTTTGTCGGATAGATTGACGGTTCATCTATGCCCTGGCAAAGTTGATTTCAACACTAACGCAGACAGGCGGACATTACTCAATCGACTTTGCTATGCAGAAGAAGTCACTTTATGGGGTCGGAAACGGGTATTGTAGAAATTAGAAACAGAACGACAAGCTTAGATATACCCTTTTTCCACTTTTTCTGATGAAGGGTATAAAAATCGGAAAGTTCTGTTTTCGGAATTTTGCAAATTCTGTCTCATTTGGATGGATTATTTTTTTTTTTTAATTTTTGTATTTAAGCTACTTTTGAAATTACTTTACAATTGTTGTTTTATTTTACGTATCAGATTACGTCTTTTAAATTTCTGCTTAATACCATAATGTATGACTTGTTCTTATAACTTTACATGTATCGTAGTAAGATTAGTAAAAAATAATACAGCAAAGTGTGAGTTTAACGCACACGTGAAGGGTTCCGCACTATTTGTAAGTCGCCCTTTAATAATTAATTTTGTTTTAAGTGAGATTAAAAGAAAGTCCTGCGACATCTGTGTCCTGTGCCCTGTTAGGACATCTTTTTATTTTATTGTTTATATTTCTAGTGACTTAGCAATACAAACCCTGGATAAATTTATTCTCTCAGACTATTACCGTCTAAAAAATATGGCAATATATGTAAAATTTACGATACTATTGCGATAATCATTATTTCATATAAAAATTGTGCACTTATTCCTATAGCAAGTATAGTAACTTTTGAAACACCCTTTAGTTCTTAGAACTTGTTGTTATTGCGGCTTTAGTAAGAATGTGAAAATTTCAAGAGTCTAACTATTACGGTTTAAGAGATAGCGGTCTGAGACAAAGGGACAAACATGAGACGAAAACAATATGGTTATGTTTATACACTTGATGTACGGAGCATATGTACATACATATATAAACATAAGTTGAAAACTCTGCTGAAGGGAGCTATATACCTATATTAAAGAATTGCGTTACACATTAAAAATTCCAAACGAAAGAAAAAATTTCTAAAGGGTTAAGCTTATTCTGGGGTACTTTACGCACAGCACTTTTTAAAAGTATAAACATCATACTACTGTAAAAAAAAACATAATTTACCAACTAATTTGAATATTCAAATTGTCAGAAATATATAATTAGATAAAAAATAATTGTTTGAAATAAAAGATAATATGTGCACACTTGTGTAATGTGTTAAACACATTAACAATATTTTGGCGGTGTGTAAAATTTAATTTTCATGTGTATTTCGTTACATATTTTCGTTAAAAGTACTACGAAAGTATTTATTTTCGATTTTGTAATTCAATAAACATTTTTTCTTCGTTAGTTGGTTGATTTAAGGAAAATAGTATTTCTTTTTCAAAATTTGTTGCTTTTTGCGATGAATGAGATATTGAGTTAAAAACAAATTTATTTTTTCATTAGCAGAAAAAGTACTAAGCACAGCTCAAGAGTAGATATGATTAGAGTAACCAAGATAGTAAAGGGTTGCATGCAATGTCTAACAAAGTCTAAGAGAAATAATCATAAAAATTTTAAATTAAAAGCAGCACCAATAAACTGTAATAATGTCATATATTTTATTTGACATGGTAGGTTTAGGATGATGCTTGTCGTATACGTTAAACAAATATAAGCTGAGAAAACTTTATTTCCTAACTATGGTTCGTTAGGTTTTTTTTTTTTTTTGCAAAATTATATATTTTAAAATTCAATTAGAGTGTACAAGATTATTATACAAGGTGTGTACAAGATTATTATCGAAGAGGAGATGCCACCTGTAAGGCTCCATAAAGTCTCTGACAAAATTTGAATGAGATTAAAATTAAAATACTATTTTAAAGCGTGATACTATATTTTAATGGGAGACATTTTGATACCTTCTTATGTATAGCGAAGCCGATTTTGGGGTGTTCGTCTGTCCGTTCCTGTTCGAGTTGAAATCAACTTTGAAAAGGCACTAGATGAGCTAGAGGAAATATGAATACGCCAATCGATTAGACATAGTTTCGAAAATTTTTCTATTGAAAACCAGCATGTCCTTCGAAGTAGCGAGAAAAACACAACGCCTGCCTCTAATTTTTTCATATTTGGAACAAGTCTGGTTAAGTGAAGTTTCTTCAATCAAATATATAAATTTGGCGAAAGAGACACAATAAACAAAAAATAAATATCAAGTGGAAAAACTGGAGCTCAACCATATTTTCCAATTTATGGGCCTCTGAAGTTTTCATAGAAAAGTAGGACTGTGCACCATATATTTTAAAATATTAATATAGGTATTATTTAAAAGCTTTTACAGAGATCATTCAGGAAATACTAAAATGAATAAAAATGCATAACCCATTTAGAGCCTATGACATTCTTTCTAAAACAAAACAGTTTCAAATGATGTGTTAATTTTTCAGAAAAAAATGGTGAGTTTTGCGTAAAATGCAGTTCAGATTTAGATAGGTTATGCGCGGTTAGTCTGCTAGTGAAAAAGTCTACTGGACTTTCTTGGCTTGCCTCAAAGGTAAAGGGGTAAGCATTGACTTTCATCAGGATATAGTGGTTGAACTTATGTAGAGACATCGGCCAAAATTACCTTTTATTGCAACGTAAAACTTTCGTATGAATATATTAAAATATAAGAAATAAAAAATAAAATAATGGGTGGAGTTGCATTAGCCTACTTCCCACTTCCACCGCATATATCCTAAAAAAAGTCAGACAAATTTTCATTTAAAATAAGGTAAAAACGTTTATCATTTAAGGTAATTTTCGTTGTCCCATACTAAAGTAATTCGAAGTAATTTATAATTCTGTTGTCATACCTTTAGTACTAATCAAAACGCGGCTTGAAAATTATGTCTTTACATCGAAAGCGCTCGCTAATCGTACCAAATAAACAGCCAGTAACGACGGTCTTCACCGAAAGGTATGACAACAGTATTATATTTACTGGCGGAATAAATCCAATTGACTTAATTTATAATTTGTTTATACATATGTGCTAAAGTCTTCTGGGAGATCTTTAAGGAAGCAGACAGAGGAACAAACTGCGGATGGTAGTATATTCAATATATTTGTCTCAGCACCTTAGTGTTATCCAGCGCATACTTAATGGAAAGATGTACAACATTGGTGGACAGCAGATAATCCATCATTATAGAAGAATTTTTCATAACTAGAACCCCTCCTTCCTCTTATCTTAAGTTTTTTGACTATAAGTAAATAATCTGTGCTAAAAACTTTATTCCTTTTTAATTCTAATCTGGCTATGGTTAAAGTTTAAGTCTATACAATAAATAAGAAATATATTCAAGAAATTTAATGAATGCGTTTAAAGTAAAAATCTAAATTCGTAGAGCTGTTTTCTTCCTTGCTTTAGTCAACATATTGAAAATTTATTCAGTTCGAATTATGTACGAAATATTTAGCTGATAAAGTTTGAGTTAAAGCACCACATTCATTTCTTTAACACAAAATATGATTAACATTTTTTTGTTAATTAAACGGTAATCTTTTATCTCGCAGTTTCAGTTATTTAATTTTTAATATTAAATTAATCATAGAAAATCAAACATATTGAAAAAACCGACATTAAGATTAAATACAAGAGCAGATGGTCATCAAAAATGAATTAAAAATTTTATTAATCACTTTGTTGAAATTTAAATTGTCTATCTATAACGGTATGAAAGCGTATAGCGTACACACGTGTCATATAGTCTAACTAAATAACCTGTAAGGATAAATATTTATGTTGTATGCAAATGGTAACTGTCAGTCTACACTGTTCAAATGTCTTATAAACTAAATTTTCTTGTGTTGGGGACACCCTTTAACTTGTAATTGTAATGGACGTTGAAGTTTACATTCTATGAAGTATTTGACTTAATTCAAATTATATCAGCCATATAGACTTAATTTTTCTTTTTTTGCTTTTTACTTTCTGTTATTGGGAGCTAAAGTTGTGCAAACTTTGTCAAAATTTTGTATGGGTGTCCTTTACAGTTCGATAAACTTGTGAAAGTCATATGAGTTTTATTGGGACACTCTTAAGGCTTTAAAATTATAAATTTATTTTTAAATACAAATATGGGTATTCCGAAGAAGATGTGATATTCATAAAAATACTGTTATTTATTTTAGCCGTGAGAGGTAGGCGCTTTAAATTTGTAATGTTATTTGCGCTATAGAAACAAATAGAATAAAAACCTTTAAATTAAACTGCACCTTAATGTTGAATTAATTTTTACATATGTATCTTTAGCTATTCAGCAATTGTAGACGAACATTTATAATTCACATAAAGTAAAAACAAATATGTCGAAACAACAAATATGTATTCATAAACAATAAATTTAAAAATTGACGAGTTTTCTCAAATGGCATTATATTTGACTTATAGCTTTATATTTTTAACCGGCGCTTAAAATTTGTACAGAGGATGTACTGACAGGTTTGCTTCTAGAAGAACTAGAAAAAAGTTTCCCGATATTAGTGTTAGTTAAAAAACCTTTACAAATAAAAAGTAATAAATTTAATGAGTACGCTATGTTTCATTGAAGATACTTTATTTAGAGAGAAATAAACATATTCGATAGTGGCCCAAAGTATCGATCAACATAAGGATAGGATAGTGAAGTGATTTCGAGGTAAAGATGGGCAAAATTCTGCGAACTTAAATTTGTGTAGATTGTTTCTTTAAATATGTGGACAAATATTTTTACTTTCACATTTGTTATACTCTTTTAAAAAGTCGTTAGTTGATTTAAAAAACAAAAAAATTTAATATCGTTTGTACGCTCAAAATATATTTCTTCTTGCTTCGAACTTTAATTTTGAAATATTTGCGGGCGACCAAATACAAATAACGCATATGACTTTAAAGCATTATCTAAGACAAAATTAAACAAAAAATACCATTAATTGAACTCTATCTTTTCTCCTTCTTCGTGAATTCAGTTTATTGTTTTTGTAAAGTGCATTTAATATGCTATTTTTTTTTTTTTCTTCTTCTAGATCATCTAACATAAATTTCTTTTCGTCACTAAAATCCACAGAACGTAAATGGTAAACACTGAGAGTCCAAATGCTCTCTAGCAAAAAAAAACCGAAACTTATAATATTTACTCGTATAACAAAATTGCACAAAACATAAATAATAAAGTAGTAACAGTAGTAAACGATTTTTATTATTTTATTTATTATTTTTTGTTTATTAAAATAAATATAAAGAAGGAACGGTTTCTGGGTTAATTGTAAATTGCGGTTTAAGGGCTGATTTATTCGACAAAATCTGTCTAATAACTATTAATAACTTCAAACCTAAAATAAGAACTTTTATTAAATTGTCTCACGAAATTAAAACTCTAATTTGTTCAAGAGATTTTTATTGCAAAAAAACTTTGTATATGTGTCGTATTGAAGTCAGTAACAGTGTGTGCTTTTGTTATTTTAATGGCATATGCTTTGAAAAACTAAATAACTTTAAAAAGATCAATTTGCAATAGAAGTATTATTTTTATTTTATTACAAATATAACATCATTTTTAAAGATGCAAATCAACTCGCGTAAAGTCCTATAAAAACTTGTAAAAGTATGCAATGTTTAAAACGGTGTATCATGTTTTTTAAAGTTTTGTACATTTTTTTTTGTACATAATTTTTGGCTGAAGGACTTCCCAGTTAGGTTACCAACCTAATGATTTCAAGAAGGGATTAGACTTTTATAATCGATTACTTAGAATTGATTACATTGTTTTTTAAAGGAAATAATATTGATTATTAGTACGTATTTTTTCTTTTAAGTTAAAGAACTAGGACAATTACTACTTGTTTTGTTGGCGTGTAACAAAATATGGCAATCACAAACGTAAGCCATTGCACAGTGGGGCAGAATCAAAATATTTTGGAAATAATTCAGCCATTTGAAAACGCCAAGGTCGATTGATTCAGAATTTGGCACGAGCATAGTAGAGGAGTACCTGAGCTTAAGTTTTGAAGGTGGTTACCCTCCACTTTCCAGGGATGGCGCTATGTGGTCTCAAAGTTGGACACCTCGCTCTTGAAAATTTTTCTAACGCTTGGCATTTCTTCAATTTTTGTCTGATTTTTAAATATTTTACATGGTCTTAAAGCTCTCGTAAATACCTACAAAACGGTGCTTTAAACTACATGTTTATCTTTAAAAAATGATCGAGTTATAAGCATTTTAAAATTAAAGTTTTTGATTTTTTCCATACCCTGGTCCAGTTTTTTCGAAATATTGGGTACAATTTGCAGCAAATTTGTTCGAGTTTTTTACCGTAGATAGCAAACAAAATTTAAGATTTTCTGAAAAAAATTTGAAAGTAATATCTTTTCTGGCTTAAAAATTATACGATTTTCAATTTAAAAAATCCAAAATTATTGCATTTTTGTGTATTTTAGCCTAATATGTGACACTAATCTAATTTTTTAGATAGAAAAAAATTTTCTTAAGGAATATATAAAAATTTTTTATTTTTATTAAAGCCAACTATATGTGTGTACGTTTAAACCAAATTTCGTATAAAACTGATCATTCTTGTAGAAGATGTAAGTCTTTCAACTTGACCTATTTTACATCGAAATTTTGACTTTACCCCATATTTTCTAAAATCCCAAAGCTGGGATCAGAAAAAGAAGAATACTATAAAAAAACTATATATACTCCAAATTGTTTCAAAAAGTATTTCGTGAGCCCTAGTCCATATGTGGACTTTATGGGCAAAAGAGTAAAAAATTCCAATTTTGGGATTTTTCGTCTTTATTTTGGGAATTATGGGATTTCCTTTAGTTTAATGTTTCAGATTTTTTTACCGTTTGATTTTAGTTAACAAACTACATATGCACAGAAAATTTTATCTGATTTGCTTAATTAATAAAAGTTTTATAGCATATTTAATATTTTTACTTTTCTCAAATTGGACCGTTTTTACCATAATTTTTCGAAATTTTCGGAGCTCAGCAACGAATATTAAAATTTTGTTCAATTTTTTTATTTTTTTTATGCATGTGAATAAAGATGACGCAATTTCCTATTAAATAAAAAAAGATTCACCTCAATATCATTCTTACGTGCAAAATTATGCGTTCTTAAATATGAGTATTTCAATATGTATCTCACTTTTATACATTTATGTTACGGAAGTAAAAATTTTCATGCCTGTGTAAAAAATTTTGTAAAAAAACAATTATACCTGAAAAAAGGGTTAAAAATGTAAGGGTTAAAAATAATGATGCAGGTGTTCGTTTTAGGATGACCTATGACTAATTATGTCTTACCTAAGTGCCTTTTTGATTTTTAGCTAGCTGCTTTGCTTCTTTAGGTACCCAACTTTTCGATGACCTGAACACGCATATAAATATTTGCATAAATACAATAGATATCATATTTAAAGAAAAACATCATGCCGATCACATTGAAGTTTGAGACATTGTGTTCTTTTTTGTGGACTGATGCTACAAAAGGACTTGATAGAATTAAGGCCATGAAAAAATTTATTAAGCCTACATACAACTGCAGAGTTGATGTCATTGGTACTGCAAAACTGGAAAAATTTTTTAAATTATTTGATCAAAAAATGAAATCAGTTCGCGGAAACAAAAATAAGTTTAAAGTAAAGTATCTTACTTGGATGGATACTGTTGCGAAATTCTCAACCTACATCGCATTATGTGGAGCTCCCTGCAAATCTTATGATGACTTATGTTCGAAGTCTAAGAAAAAAAAGGTTAACCGAAAAACTTTCTTCAGTTTTAAAAGATGAAGTTTGCGATACGTTCAAAGAATTGCTAAAAAAAGAAAATCAGCCTTCCGAGGCAGTGCACATCGCCAATATTCTTCCCAGCGCATCTCCAAAACGGTTGAAACGAATTGTTAACAGCATACCTACTCCGACATCGCAGTCAAATTTTACGGAGGAAGAAGCTATTGCTCTGATGTTGGAAATTAAAATAAGCCGAAATAAGTACCAAATTTTGAGAAAAGCTTTACTTGAGAAAGGACATGCAATATTACCATCATATAAGTCTATTCAAGAAAAAAAGAAAGCGATTATGCCATCTCCAACAACACTTGATGAAACGAAAGCTTCTATTGGACTATCTTCTTTGCTAGAAAATACGGCGTCACGGATTATTTCAGATTTTTCTACTGACCAACTAGAAAAGGTTAAAAACTGCGATGTAGTACTAATGTGTAAGTGGGGATGTGATGGAATATCAGCCCTTCCTGAGTACAAAGAAAAACATACAATAGATTTTAAGAGCATATTCATGGCATCCTTAGTACCACTAAGAATTCGTTCATACTCACTGGTTGCATCTTCATCAGTACGTGCAAACACTTTTGAAGCTATATGGAAAAACACAACCCTAGGATCCAAAAATTTTTGTAGGCCTATTTGTTTTGAGTATGTAAAGGAATCAAATACTACGACAAAAAAATTAGTCGAGCATATCAAAGACGAAATAAGATCATTGGAACCAATATCTATAAAAATAAAACAATACTGTGTTAACATATCCTTTCAACTTAGTTTAACAATGATTGATGGAAAAGTTAGTAACGCTATAACTAACACATCTTCTTATTGGAAATGTTCCATATGTGATCAGAAGAAGTCAGAATTCTCAGATAAAAAAAAAAACCAACGTAGTCAACGAAGAAGTTCTATCTTTTGGAATATCCCCCCTTCATGCTAGAATAAGATTTTTGAAGCATTTTCTGCATATCGTATACGACTTAAAATACAGAAGTACGACAGAAAATTTAATAACAAAAAAAAAACAAAAAACAATGATGAACTAAAAGCTCTAAGAGCTTCTGAGAAAAGTAGAATCCAAGAAGAGTTTAAAGTACAAACGGGGTTAATAATTGATAAGCCTCTTCGTAGTGGAGCAAACACTAACGACGGAAATACTGCAAGAAAATTTTTTGGGGATTTTGAAACTACTTCAAACATAACTGGAATTGACAAAGAGTTGCTTAGAATGGTTAACGTAGTTTTAATGGCAATTAATAGCAAAACTCAAATTAATTCTTTTCGATTTGGAGAATATACAGCAAAAATATCTCAGCTACTCGTTTCCCTATATTCATGGAGGGATATGACGCCCACAGTACATAAAATATTAAGTCATAGTAAAACAATTATAGAACCGAATATTCTTCCTCTTGGGGAATTAACAGAAGAAGCGCAAGCAGCAAGAAACTGCGATTTCAAGTACATTCAAATATTCAGTTCTCGAAAATGTTCTAGGCAGTCACAAAACGAAGACATTTTCTATAGCCTATTGTTATCTTCTGATCCTGTACTCTCATCAATGAGAAAACGTTGGATTAATTATGAGGCTTCTTTACCTTCTAACAAAACAGAATTAAAGGATTTACTTTATCTTTCAGACATGTATAATGATATGACAGATTATTTTATAGAAAATAAATAATAATTTTAAGGAAATAAAAAATACTTTTAACTACTTTTCGTAAAAAAAATTAACAGAAAATTTTATTTTTTAACTGATAATTTTTATAATGATTATTAATTTAAGATATGCCTCTTGGTTATCCTCTATTCAGGTATAATTGGTTTTTTACACAATTTTTTACACAGGCATGAAAATTTTTACTTCCGTAACATAAATGTATAAAGGTGAGATACATATTGAAATACTCATATTTAAGAACGCATAATTTTGCACGTAAGAATGATATTGAGGTGAATCTTTTTTTATTTAATAGGAAATTGCGTCATCTTTATTCGCATGCATAAAAAAAATAAAAAAATTGAACAAAATTTTAATATTCGTTGCTGAGCTCCGAAAATTTCGAAAAATTATGGTAAAAACGGTCCAATTTGAGAAAAGTAAAAATATTAAATATGCTATAAAACTTTTATTAATTAAGCAAATCAGATAAAATTTTCTGTGCATATGTAGTTTGTTAACTAAAATCAAACGGTAAAAAAATCTGCAACATTAAGCTAAACGAAATCCCATAATTCCCATAATTTTTTACTCTTTTGCCCATAAAGTCCACATATGGACTAGGGCTCACGAAATACTTTTTGAAACAATTTGGAGTATATATAGCTTTTTTATAGTATTCTTCTTTTTCCGATCCCAGCTTTGGGATTTTAGAAAATATGGGGTAAAGTCAAAATTTCGATGTAAAATAGGTCAAGTTGAAAGACTTACATCTTCTACAAGAATGATCAGTTTTATACGAAATTTGGTTTAAACGTACACACATATAGTTGGCTTTAATAAAAATAAAAAATTTTTATATATTCCTTAAGAAAATTTTTTTCTATCTAAAAAATTAGATTAGTGTCACATATTAGGCTAAAATACACAAAAATGCAATAATTTTGGATTTTTTAAATTGAAAATCGTATAATTTTTAAGCCAGAAAAGATATTACTTTCAAATTTTTTTCAGAAAATCTTAAATTTTGTTTGCTATCTACGGTAAAAAACTCGAACAAATTTGCTGCAAATTGTACCCAATATTTCGAAAAAACTGGACCAGGGTATGGAAAAAATCAAAAATTTTAATTTTAAAATGCTTATAACTCGATCATTTTGAAAGATAAATATGCAGTTTAAAGCACCGTTTTGTAGGTATTTACGGGAGCTTTAAGACCATGTAAAATATTTAAAAATCAGACAAAAATTGAAGAAATGCCAAGCGTTAGAAAAATTTTCAAGAGCGAGGTGTCCAACTTTGAGACCACATAGCGCCATCCCTGGAAAGTGGAGGGTAACTACCTTCAAAGCTTAAGCTCAAGTACTCCTCTACTATGCTCGTGCCAAATTTTGAATTAATCGGCCCAGCCGTTTTCAAATGGCTGAATTATTTCCAAAATATTTTGATTCTGCCCCACTGTGCATTGTATGGTTAGTACTTTTTAAGGTGATGTTTAATTTTTCGCTGGGATAAAGATACTACTATATTTATAAATATCTTAAAAGATCAAAAACAATTGAGGCCAGGATTGACTATCATACTCAGTCGTATGATTTGTCGAAAATTGCATGTGTGCTGAAAAAGTATGATAGTGTGGATTAAAATTGTATGTGTGTGACAGACTTTTTGACAGATCTGTACAATTTTATAATCTTTTGAAATAATTCATAAAATGATTTTTTCTATGCGATCATAGTTGATTTTTTAAAAGATGAGGAAAAAATAATATTAAAAGAATCTGTTATTTGCATCTTTTTGTATAATAGTTTGGCACCTATGACGCCATTTTGAAACGATTTTTAAAGTAGGACAGAATTCAGTCAGATTTTTATGTGAAACTTGTTACAATCTGCGATGAAATTTTTTTTTCTATTTGAATTACTACACTCGTGCTAATGAATAAATTATAAAAACAAAACGCTGTATAGTATTGCAATACTCAAATTATATATAAAGGGAACAAAACAAATAAGATTTAACTTTTATTCCGAACTGTTAAGTTAAAGCTCTAATTATTGCTTACAAATTATCAAAATTTGTCACATAAAAACGTACGATTATCGTAAAAAAGTCAGTTTTTCTTTAGAAATCATTCAATTGTATTATCCGTTTAACAGCTAAAAGCTGTATATATTACACAAATATAAAAAATTTATTAATGTTTTTATTTTATCTTCTAATAAATCAAATACTAGGTCAGGTTTTAGAATAAAAATATTGTTTATTGATTTTTCAATATTTCGCCACGCCGTTGGGTGGCATCTTTACGAAATAGGAAGCAAAATTATTCCAACCAAATGTTAAAAAAATATATAATAATGAACAATATCTTTATTTTAAAAACTGACCTTGTGCTTGAGTAATTAGAAAATAAAATTTCCTTACAAATTTGATATTTTTTTAGATATATTTGAAAAATGGGCATGGTACCTCCCATAAAAGTAAGACTCTTCAAATTTTGCACCAATAACCTCCTATCAATTAACATAATTTAACAAAACACAAACTTGTTTAGAATAGTGTGCGTGATAGCCTTCATAAAAAGTGAATAAATTTTTTTCGTGTATCTTAATAACCATAATCAGAGTCTTGAAATTTTTATTGTAGTGAATTATCAATTTAACAGCTGTCTAGATTAAAAGAGTGGATTTGGTATGGTGATTCCGTTTGGGGTTGCGAAATGCACCGGGTATAGTTTTATATAAATTCTTTGGATTAGTTCATTTACCAGGCCATTAATTAACAGATATATTAAGATATTTAAAACAACTAAAAATTGGTAAACAATCACTAAATTTTACACCTATTTCGGGAATGTGCTCCAATTTGTTCTTTTTAAGATATAACGTCTTAAGTGCCCAAATAAAAATTATCAAAAACAAATAAATGCACAGTAGTGAAACTCCTAAAAACGCAAAAAATTTAAAAATTAAAACTATGAAATTTAAATTAAAATCCAAACAAAATATTTATAGAAATATGGTAATTTATTTTTAACTGAAATAACTTCATTCTTTATGTGACACTGTAAAATCACATTAAAAACATTGTTGTAAATGGTATAGTTGATATCTACCTAAAATTTACCAACAACTGTTGTGGAATCTGACGTCTTAGCAGACTTGACACTGGTTATGTGAATAGAACATATGTATTTACTTACTTTCGAGTTTTGTATGATTTGACGCATTCAAATTATGATATTTTTTTATTGATTTTAATATTCGTACCAATCTTTTAGCAGAAAAGCCTATTTATCATAAACTTGCACTCGAATGGTGTAAAAGTAAAAAAAAATTGGAAAAAATTAAACAAAATAACATAAAGTAAAAAAAAAGATGGGAAAAAAATAAACAATATAACATAGTTTTAAAAAGCAAGAACATTTTGTTGAATTGAATTGATTGCTGGCTATTTTTTGTTTTTTTAGAAAACCATCAAAAAAATAATCAGAGGCAATAGTTGCGCTTACATGGTTGCAATAAACGGACAATCATTAAATTTTTTGCATATGCATAAACATTTGCAAGTATTACTTACGTACCGTTCGAAACTTCAGCGGTACACTGGGTGAGTTAACACTTTTTAGTTACACACTTAGCGCATAAATTATTAATATAATTTTATTTTAAATTTTCCTGTAATAATAAATTTTTCGAGTTAGTTTTAAACCCTGGCCAGAAATACAAAAAAAAAAAAAACAGCAATTGGCTTAGAAACAATTTATAGTACTTATAGATATCAACTTTCTTTATAATGAAAGCGATTTAAGATTTATATTTCACGATATTAAAACAATTAAACAACTTTTAAATAACTTTTCAAAATTATTTTTCGGAATATTTATTGAGTGGCGAAACACTAACAATTAACAACTTTCCCAGTAAAAAATTTCTAATAAGGTAATCGAGTGTGGAGTTAAACATTATTGGCGGAAGGACTTCCCAACTAATTTACCAACCTAATGATTTCAACAAGGCATGAGACTTTAATAATCAATTACTGATAATTGATTACACTGGTTATTGCAAGAAATAATAATAATCGTTCCAATGATTACTATTATTTCTTTATTTTATTTTAAGATATTCTCTTTTAACTTATAAAACTAGTTTAATTTTTACTTTCTTTCTTTGCGAATTAAATTAATTTCGTTTGTAAGTTACAAAATTTGGCAATCACAAAACTAAGTCATGTTATGGCAATTAATTTTTAAGGTAATGTCTAATTTTTTGTTGGGATTTATTATAAAAATGAATCGAAAGACAATAAAAATTATTGTTCGGCAATAATATCTTAAGCGCAACCGCAACTTTTTCGGGCTTAAATCGAATTCCCCTCCCTTTAATATCCTGTTAATCAAACCTCTTTATTTTACTCATCAGCAATTGTAGCAAGAGTATTTTATAATAAAATCCAAATTTTGAAATAACCTTGCAAGTCAATATTTTATGATCTTTAAACCCAAGATCTAGATATTAATACTTTACCTATAAAATTATATTGATATATTTCAAACACTGCTCTAAAGAAGGAAGCCTTACTAGTTTAACGTCCGTTAGTATAAATTTTCAATAGTTGAAGTCAGGCTTTTGTGGGGCAAATATATTGATTTCGGCTGTTATTTAAAAATTACCCAGAAGATCTGTAGCTTATCGGTATCTGATTATACGGTGAAAACAATATTAACTTAAACTATTTGTAACTCATAATAACAAGCCTAAGTCCATTATTAAAAACGAATTGTTTTCTTGTCATTCGTTTTAACTCGTCCAGAAAGTTTGTATAAAAAATAAATTGCTTTTATTTTAATTATTTTACATTTAAGTGAATTTTATTTTATACACATATGTATGTACGTATGTTTGATTGATTCTATCATAATTAATAGCAAAACTTGGTACAGTCGATTTTAATTTCATACAATTGTTCCACTTGTCAGATCCCAACAGCGTTAAATACTGTAAAAAATATTTCTCTAGGCTCTATATATTTTGCTGATGTTAAACTACAAAGACCTACGTTTTAATTAAATATCCATTAAGAATATGTATCCGAAATCTAATGTTTACCGTGACTTTGAAGTGCATTCCTTCATACACACGCAGATATTATGTACATGAACTTAACAAATAAAGCTAAATTAATGTTCGAGCATGAATAAAATTTGCTTACAAGTTAAAACAGTTTATTGACAGTTGCAAAAATTATGGTTTTATATTTTCATTGAGATTTATGACAGCATAAATAAAAATAAAATAAGAAAAAGCAACCCGGCACACTTGTTGTTAACGCAAGTTGTTAGTTAGCAAATTTGCATAAACATAATTGGAAGAGAAAAAATGCAAAGCAAAAAAACTATGGATTATTTGTCAAAAAAGCGAGTAATTCAAACAGCAAACATTTCTTTTAAAAATCTTGCAAACAATAGATAAATTTTAATGGCTTTTCGTTTTTTATGGATTTTGTTGCCTAAAGTGACATTTATTTCGGAATATATGTGGATTATATCTTTTTATATCAAGAGGTAACATCCCAGATATCAATTTACCTTCTTCTCTATTTAATATTTTCTTTAATTAAAATACTTAAAAAGAAAGTTTTAAGAAAACCTTAAATCATGTTCACATCTTTGTTGGACAAAAATAATAAAACTTAGTAAAAATATTATTGAACAGTATTTAGTAATTAACCTAAAACATTTTATCATACACAATTACCATTAAAGCAATTAATACGTTTACAAATCAATTTATTTATTTATTGATCTTTTCTATTATTATTTAATAATTCAATTTTTTAGGGTACAACGTTATTTTTTAATTTTTATGTATTTTTGTTAAAAAAATAAAATTGTTATTAATGTATTGATTTTGCATGTTAAAAACAAACGTTCTTTTTTATCTAGGTACCACGCAGGAACTAGGCTATGGGAAACAGGACATGGAGAAGGACTCTAGCTCTATATAAATAATTTATCAATTTATTTGTTTTATTTATTGTTATTATTTATTATTTATTTATCGAAAAATATATTAATTTAGTAAAAAAAATTATTCTTTTTAGTTTTGAAAATACCTGTTCAACGTTTGCAGATGAACAAGGGAGACATATCAAATTTATTAGAAACTTCGACAAAGTTGATAAAATTAACTACTATCCGCTCTAGAAATATTTGACATTGTGTGCCAAAACTATTCCAGTGTAACATTTTCTAAATTCTTTAAATATTTATTAAATTCATGTGGCGGAGTTGCCTTAATTCGTCATCTAAATTTTATGTCTCGCTGTCTTTAATTAAATTTAGAAAAAGTTTTATTAGACTTACTAGTGAAAACAAATTGTATTTATACTGTTTTGAGGGTCAATATAAGAAAGATTTTTTAAGTTTGCATCGTTAAAGTTAAATTGTTTTGTTATTGGTTTACACATCTCAATGTAAAAGGCAATATAACTATCAATGAATTAATTTAATTCAGTAGCATTAAACCTTGTATCGGAAATATAAGATTTTACAAATATATGTACTTGGCAAACGTCATTATTCTTTACATATTTAATCGTTAACGGTAGTAATACAATTTTTTGTTTTAGGGTAATAATTGAAAATTAAATTGTTTCAAATCTGTTTTTGGAAATTTTAAAACTATTGGTACCTGTAAAAAATAAAAAATAAATCAATTTAGTTTTTTATTTAAAATAATATTTTAGTTTACTTTATTATACATTATTAAGAAAATTGACACTAAGTACCGGCAGTCAAATTTTGTCCTAAATATGTTGTTGTTAATTGGTCAAAGTGCAACTGAAGGTTGCTTTAGTTAAAGTAATCTGAAATGTTATGTTTATTAAGGCCGAACTTTAAATGAAACCTTGTTGAAGTGCAGTTAAAATCTTTGTTTATGTATATCAAACTAAAAGGATTTAAAATTATGCTTTATTTTCATTCCTTTTCCTGCTTAAAGTTCTCAGTTTCGCTTGGTGGAATTATCTGAATCTGGTAGTTGGATTTAACTAAGTTCAAAGGCCAAGTAGCATAAGGAGATCAAAGAAAATGTCTGCATCAAAACTACAACGTGATTGACAAAGGTAAGAGGGCTTGAGAATCTTAAGGTCATTGCAGCTTGTAAGAGAACTGCAAAATCGTTGCGATTCTGATCATTTCCCTATAACAATACTACTGCAGGAATCTCCAGCAGAGGGAGAGCAATGGTGTGTTTTATATTTCAATAACTTAGCCATTTGTAAAGAGCTAGGCCGATTGATCCAAAGTTTGGCACGAGCATAGCCAGGGATGGCGCTCAAAGTTGGGTACCTTGCACTTGAAAAATTGTCAAACGGTTGGCGTTTCTTAAATTTTTGTATGATTTTTAAAAATTATACACCGTAAAAAAGGACTCATCAATACCTACAAAAAGTATATGATACCCAGCTTCAAAAATTATGCTCGAATGCTCCTCTGCTGTGCTGATGTCGAAGTTTAGGTCAATCGGCCTAGCACTTTACAAATGGCTGCGTTATTTCCTAACTTATCTCTTAAAATTTATAAATGATATTGCAAATTTGCTTAAAAGAAACAATCTTACAAGAGATTAGAAATAAACATACAAGAAGCAAAAATGGAAAAAAATTCTAGCAAATATGAAGCAATAAAAATTACAAAATCGAACTGAGACCTTAGAAAGAAAAAAGAAATCATAGATTTTTAAATAATGCATTAAATAACAAATTTAGAGTAACGCAATTGTCCGAATACCAATTACAATCACAAATTGCTTTAAAACTGGCGTCTTTTTGCTGACAAGCGCGGGTCTTCAAATAGCAAAACTTTAAACTTTTTTAAGCATGTTTTTGAAAATGTTTATCTAATATTAACAACTTGCAAGTAAGTAGTTGCGTTGACAATAACAAAACAGCCAGTTCTATTACGATGGTCACACCTAAAGACACAATCTTTTCAGTTAAAAGTTATCTATATATTTGTAGAGATCATAATGAAATCTCTTCATCGGTAGATATAAATTTTAACTTTTTTTTTTGCAAATATCTTTCCAAATAGAGATTACATTCAGAAAATTCGAAAAACTTAAGGACAAACAAAATATTCCTTTTTTTAACGACACCAGATATTGGTCCTTACTTCAATTATGTAAAAATAAATCTAATTATTTTTTTTAATCTACTGCAACTGTTGCTGTTGCTAAAATTTTCATTCTCCTTCATACTTTTATTAAATCAAAACTTCTAACAGACTTAAAATAAATTTTTATGTCAACAAGGTGTTCAATGTATTGCGGTTTAATAAAACTGACTTAAATCATCACACATAAAAACTTTTTTTCTTTTAGACTTGTGCTATTTTGGGCATAGCGCTAACTGATATATGGAACTGTAATGTCCAAAATACCATGGCTTCCATATAACTCGCAAATGTATATATCAGCGCTGCTTTTAAGGTACATAACTCAGAGAATGTCCAAAAATTACTTACGGACAGCAGTTTTGATAGATAAAAAATATTTAGGGCAATAAAAAAGAACATTTAGTTTTTATTCTTTTAAACAGGTCCCTTAATAATTAAACTTAGTATTGTGCTAAAGATTTTATTAATGTAATTACTTTATATGGTCGGAAATTTAAATGCATTATATTTTAAACTAATATATGAATGACCCTAATACCCACTCGCATTTCATTAATCGAATGAAAATTGTCTTATCTTTGTGGTGAGTATCGCAAAGTACTAAAGATTAAGTTTTGAAGAAATAGCAAAAAAAAAAAATTTATTAACACGTGTATTAAGTCTTATTAAAAAGTTTGCAATAATAAGAAAGCAAAAATAATAGTTTGTGACTTTATTTAAACATATTTTGCCACAACTAATACAGCTGAACTGAAAATTAAGTAAAATAAATCTGTAGAAAAAACTTAAACACATCCAAACTGACACAAATATTTTGTTGCTTTAAGGCAGCGGCTAAGGAAACGTCATAAATCACTCAACTATCAAATATGACAATTTTAAATAATTAATGTAATTTAAATTGACTTACCTTGAACTTAAAATGTATTTTACTTTAAATTCTTTAGATCTCACAGTGAACAACGAATTAGGTTTCAGCAATAATGTGCTTGAACTAAATAGTTTACTGTAATGAGTTTATGGTCGTTACGGTAGATCAAGCAGAAGTTATGCATGATTGATTAAGTTAGAAAATAATAAAAATTGAATTTATGTGAATATTAGTTCTTTACAATTTTGTCTTTAATTTATTTGATTCAATGTAGTTGAGTTAAAAATATGGAACTAAACTTTATGTAAATTTTTGTAACATATGAAAAATTATCAAAATTCACCTAAAAATTTCCTATGATTGCTTTTTTTGGAGTCTTGGGTCTTAATAGTTATCTAATAAGGTTTTAGTATGTAGATAATCATTAAATCATAAGTTATATTTCCTTTTGTTTAAGATGCAGATTATTTCTTCTTTGACAACCAAGTTCTATAACTACACAGCATGGTTAGTAACTTTAGGTTTGGAATCTTGTATCAATTCCGTCAATTGTGCGCTATATACTTAGTTCATCATAAAGCTTAGTTCGATTAACAAGTTTTTTTGTTTCTAAAAAGATAAATAATTTTTAAAACATTTTTCATGGATATCATTTATAGTAAGAAAAGAATTCTGTCCCACTGAGAAATGCCCTTGTATTCTTTACTTCTATGCTTAAATTACACAACTATTCTTTTTAATACAACATTAGCAATAGATAACAAACAAATTGTTTGTGCAACAAACAATTTATAAGATTCATAAAATTTCATTTAAAATTTTCTTTGAATTAAATTCATAAAAATTAAATTTGCCAACATATATTTGCCCAACATTTAAAGTTTAATATAATGGTGCGTTACATTTTATGCGCCTAATGTTTCTAATATCCCCGTGGGGGTGAAATTTTATCATAAACGAAATGTAATAAAAGACCCAAAAAAAAAAAAATTCAAATAAAAAATTCAGGTAAAATTGCTTGACTTTTGTTCTTTTTTATTATTTTAAAAAAATTGCAAAGTTTTTGGTTTTTATTGCGGTTGCGGTTGTTAAAACACAGTTGTTGATTTTTAGTCTCTTTATGCAGCTATTTTTTTATTTTTACTTCAAATATTATCAGATTATTAATGCTTGCGCCGTTTATTATGGGATTGTACTGTAGACATATACAATTTTTGTAGCTTTTCATCAATTTTGGGCACTTTTGTTGTAAAAGTTATTTCAGTTTTGCACTTGCGGGTGTTGATACCGTAATTTTACTTTTTTTCTATTCATTTTTTTTCTATTTTGCGTTAAAGTTTTAGATGTAAAGCTGAAATATTTACGTCTAAACAGCATGTAATCAAACATTAGTTAAACACTGTTGATTCGCCGCCATTTATAAAAGCCTGCAATGATTTATGCTCAATTATCCATTTAAAAGGTAAACAAATTCACGTTTTGTGTGTGGATATAAGCATTATCATTATAAACAACACCTTAACAAAATTGTTTTCAAAAAGGATATTATCGAGCGTATTCCAGTGATTAAATCACTCATCGTTTGTTTATATCACGATAGCAGATATGAAACCTCTAAAATTAGGTTCATTTAACTAAAATTGCCAAACAGTTTTTTATTGATGCATAATTTTTTATAATTTTGATACTGATACAAATTTTACTGCTTATAAATAACTCAAATATTATTTTACATTTTTAGATTATTAGTGGAAACAACCAGTTATAATGTTTAGTTGGGTGATAACACAGCTAAATCTGGCTGTTATATTGAAAAAAACATTGGTGAATGATTATTGGACCAAGAATCGATTATCAAGAGCTGTTATACCTTTCTTACTTCATACATTTTGATCGATTTTTTCAACTCCAATTAAAAAAATAATTAAAATAAAAACAACTTCAAAATACTTTTGCACAGGAACTTGTAAATTATTTTTTTTTTTTAATTCTTTATATCAATTAACTTTCTAGCGTATTAAGAACTTATTTCTTCTTGATTTAAATGTTGAAATATTTTGTTGTTAACTTAACAATTTATCACAATATACTGTGTGAATCATTGGTCCTCACTAGACATCATCAACCAAAAAATTGTTTTAAACGAGAATACTGTAGATTTTGCATTGAAGAACATATCTGCGATATTATTGTAGTAATTGCAAACGCTTTCAATTAAGAGTTAAAAACTGTATAAAAATTAATACTTTTTCACTTTCTTGGTACATTTTTGTTTATTTGCACAGTGAGAATTTCTTTTATGGTTTTATCGTGTACATGATCCACGCGACCTATTTTTCACTATGCTGGGTCCTTTTTTTTCAAACAAGAGGCCGGCTAGGACATTGCCATCAACGGTGACCTGTAACCATCTGTGATGACCTTTTGTTTGTGGCTCTAGATGGACTTTTTCTGATAGCGAAAGATGCAATAGAGTGCTTAAAAATACAATTTGACTAAAAAAATATTTTGCGATCAGCTATTTTTCGATATGATCTTGCCAAACTGGCTACAAAGATCATACTTAAAAAAATTTCCTGGTTTATTTGATTTACATAATGAGCTACATCCAAGTGTTCTATTTAAGGGAGAGTAGTAACGGTCAGATACTAGCATAATTTAATTTTTATTAACACAACAAATGTCGTTTAATTACTTAGATAAAAAATTGTGTTTTTATAAATGTTGTTAGTAAAAGGTGACTACATATACTTAAATATGTAAATAAAACAGAAAAAAAACGAAAAAATATAAACACTTTGAAATTATTAAACACAATTTTACAACTTCGGCAGCAACTTAAGTAAAGAAATGTTAAATATGAAAAGAAAATAAAACTCCATGAACTGTATAAGTTAAGAAGTTAAAAAAATACAAGATTAAAAAGCCAAAATTTCATTACAAATCAAACTAGTATTGTACGATAGATTTTCTTTGTATGTCACATAAATAAGATAAATCAATATTTCAAGGTGCTACCTGTTATAGTGACACGATAATAAATAAAAGGTTTTTAACCTTAGTTTTGTGCCACGCTTGTGAAAATTACAAGAGGATCGGTCCACTGGTGTAGACAGGCATAACTTTTCGACAAATAAAGAAACACATTTTATATAATAAATAATAAATATAATAAAAAATTTAGATTTCTTAAAATAAAATTTATAATAACTTTCGTAGGTGATATATGTATAAATATATATATCGTAGGCTTAAAAGTAGTGCTAGGGTATTTCAACCACGACAGCAAAAATAGAAACCATCAACCTTCAAGTGCTTACATTGTATTAGATATTGCATTTTTAAAGAGCACATATTTCAATTTTAACTCAACGTCAAGTCTTTGGAAAATTATTATTATATGAAATCTGAATTACTGCCCTTGGTAAATTTTTAGAATGCATATCTGTTTTTCTTAGTGGAAGTGCGCTTTGAGAGCATGTTTTTTTTTTTTTCAATCCTCTCAAAGTCTATTTTACCATAGAACTTCTAGCAAGACTCTTCGAAATAAAATCGTATGATACAAGAACTAAACCTGCTCAGCAAGATCCCCTATTAAAACAATGTATCACTTTTATTAGTACTAATCCAAATGAAAACGAATTGAGCATATTTTGATCTTTGGAGAATTGGTGCTTGTGTACCTACGAGCAACGATTGTACTAAACCTTTCGAATTTTTTATTTAAGGTTTGAGTCGTTACAAAATGCATATTTTAACAAACAACATTAATTACAGTACAAGTAGTATTTGCTGGAAGAATTTTCGGGAAATAATTTTGAATTTGTGTATTTAACTTAAGAAGTACATATACTTCTCTGGCTTTCTATTAAATCTACATATACTTATGATCAAGGCTACACTTATTATTTGCCACTAAAAGTTTGACGAAAATATGTGCAGACTGACAGGGAATTTATATATTTAGTATATAAATGATTACCTTTTAATAGCTGGTGCCCAGTAGATAATTTTTTGGTATTTAATAAGGCTTATTGATAGTAAATTACTGTTAATTTAAGTAGGTACTTTTTAAAGAGGTACTTTTCAAAGAGGTACTTTTTTATAACATGTATACGATAAAGTCCTAGTTTTTTAGTTTTTTTTTTTAAATTAGGACCGGCACTCAGGGGATGACCCCTACTTATTCAATGCATTGTGCTAGAACTAGGAAATTGGGTTGTGGGATGGGGGATAGAGGAAGTAGTGCTTATGAACATTTGATTTGAATCTTTGCACATTGAAATTGGCAGGAAAGATCTTTGCAGGGAGTTTACTCCACATACGAACTGTTCGGCTAAAAAACGAATTTTCTCTGTAATGCGTTGTGCGGTTCACTGGCCAATCGACCACAAAGTAATGCACTCTTGATGAAGTTCGCGTTGCGCGTATGAAATTACGGTTTTCAGGAACAAGTTCCCTGATTTCATAAGAGCACATTCCGTTGTAGTAACGATAAAACAGTGAAACACACCACACATTGCGTCGGTGCTCCAGTGAGTTAATAAAGCTGGATACCTACTGTCACCGATGAGTTTCTTCGCTCTCTCCTGTATTCTATTTTCGGTCTGATAAAGGTGACATAGATAGTAAGGAGATCAGATGGAGTGAAGTATTTCTTACACCGTTTTAGAAAACCTAGGCACTTGAATGCTTCTTTTGCAAGATGAAAAATGTGCTGGTTCCAACGAACATCGCACTGAATTTTTATGCCAAGAACATCGAGAGCTTCTGATTCCTTAATGTATATATCACCCATAATTACAGATGACGTAGCAGGTTCAGCAGTACGCCTATGCAAAAGCACACAGCACTGGGTTTCATAAGCGTTAAACTGAACTCTGTTTGCCAGACCCCATTCGGAAATTATCAAAAGGTCGCCATTAAGGGGATCGTCCATGCGCTTTCTCATAGCCTCAATTTCCCGAAGGCTTGGTTTACTGCGAAACTAAAATGAATGGCATATGCTACTGTTATCTGCAAAAGAAGGGATAGGGTTTGAAGTCTGACGTAGACGGTCATTAAGAAAAATAAGAAATAGGGTAGGGGAAAGGACCGGACCTTGCGGTACCCCTGAATTTAACTTGAACTCGTTTGATGAGATCCCATCTATAACAGCTCGTATAGTGCGATCCCTGAGAAAGCTCGATATAAGTCGAGTGAAGCTATTACTGACACCAAAAGCAAAAAGTTTTGATATGAGGGCACCATGCCACACTCTATCAAACGCCATGGAAATATCTAAAGCAGCCACCTTACTTCCGCCGAAATGGTGAATGGATTGACACCATTTTTTCCGAAAGGAAGGCCAATAGGTCACCCGTAGGGCGTGCCCAACGGAAGCCGTACTGCCGGTCATTAAGTAAACTGTTGGACTCCAGATATTTCACAAGATGAAAATAAAGCATTCTTTCCATTACTTTGGAAAGTGCAGAGCAAATTGCGATTGGGCGGTAATTTTTAGGGTTGCTTTTTGGGGATTGGTGTTACATTAGCAACCTTCCAACATGATGGGAACTCACCAACATGGTACAAAATGTTGAAAAGTTTTGTTAACGGACGCGCTAACGTCGAAGAGCACTATTTCAAGACCAGTGATGGAATTCCAAAAATTAAAATATTAAAGTATGTATATGTAAGGTAAAAAGCCCCCAGTATTTCAAAACGCCGTTTTCCAGCGTATATACTCTACCTACCAAAAGGAATTCTTTCTTTGCTTATCATTATATCATATCTAGAAAAATATTCCACAGAATTTTAATCCTAATATCCTTTAGGCTGTAAGGCAGCAGGCTGAAAGATTTCAGATTTAAAAGCAAACTCAGTATTATCGAACAAACCAACAAATCAGTAATCGTTTGAAGAGAGACCTTTAACATCATTGACGATCATTCTCATGTTAAGTCATATTGAAGCTTGAAAATATTAACTTGAAAAAATGTATATATGAGAACAAGTATAAAATACACATACATATTTTCAAATAAAATTTAAATTTTCCATACATGTCTATATTTCTTGGTTGTCTTTTTTAATGATTTTGCTTTCATTGCAGCTTATTCAGCCCTTTTAGATAGTTTGTCCAGCAATACGTGACCTGCAAAAATGTACATACTGATATTTTTATGATTTTAAATATGTTTTTTTGGGAAGTGAATAGTAAATTTTATATTTTCAGTTTTTTTAAAACTTTTTTTAAAATGAAATCGAGTCTTTAAAATAACTAAATCTAAACAAATAAACATGAAATGTACCATAAAAAAACCTTAAATAATGAAATAGAAAACACAGTTCGTGACAACTTTTATGGCAAGAATAGTTTCACCAATTGCAATATATATTAGCTGTCACACATTTTAAGTAAAAATTGTCAAAGTAGTTTTTTTTTTAACTATAAACGACAAATAATATTTAGCGAGAAATAATAAAAAACTAGAGGACTTAAAGGTATGTAAAGCGTTTTAGGAACCAAGCTAATTGTATAAACAAACTCTTGTATAGTACAAACATAGTTATAATACACTCAAGAAATGAATGTTTGTCAAGTAGAAGTATTTTGTCTAAGGGTGCTGAATGAAATATGTATATCATACACATAGTCGTATATAAGCCAACTACAGAATGAATTTAGTCCCTCCCTAGAACTTTTTTTGCCTTTAAGAGTTTCGCAGTATCATCTTCTTAGATTTTAACAAAATCAAGATATTTATTGTACAATAATTATATGTATGTAAGTTCCGCAAGTTGTGGCCTTTTTTAAAGCATAATATCACAAATAGGATCAAACATAAGCCTCGCTGAACACCGCATAAATTTTCCTAACAAGCTTAAACGTTCCTTGTCGTTGTGTTAACACCAACTTATCCAAAAGTATTGCTAAATTGCGTGAGAAAACACTTCCAGGTTTTAAATTCTCCTGAAAGTCCACACTTCTATGGATCTTTTAATAGTATATTATAAGCCTTGTAGAGTTTAAATCTCCCACAAAGATTTAAATGAAAGCAAACGAAAATCAAATCTAAGAGCAGGGACGGAAGGACTAATATAAGATCCTCATATTGGTCTTAAGGCCGAAAATTCCATAAGAGTATAAAAACAGTTTCTTTGCATGAAATAACACAAAGATGCTGACCATCGCAACGATGATAAAGAAAATAGATCAGTTGACGGATTCGAGTATCTTAAAATGAACTTCAATGCTCATTGAGATGCAACTATAGCTGTACAGGATGGAGTACAAACGGCAAACATGTGTGGTTTCTCCATCTAAAACTTTGTATATCATCACTGTTTTCTAAGTCAATAAAACTTCATTTCTACAGAACATTCAGAAGAAGAATTTTAGGGATAGTATTTAGTGCAATGGAATTCGAACGATAATATGATACTGAGCTAGAAGGGTTTAATTCAGAATACTATGCAAGTAAGTTATATAAAGGCGAAGCGAATACAATAGTTGGACAACAATAGAAAAAAATTTACGAAAAGAGTTGCGATTACTAGAAGTTGAAAACTGCAGGCAGAAAGCTATACACAGACAGCATTAAAGAACAAGAGCATCAGAAGCACTAGCCCATAAACGATTGTATTTCGTAAAATCAAATGTTATGCTTCTATTTTAACCATTTTTGTTTTCTTCTAACAAATCAATTAACAAATTGCTGAGTGCATTCCGATTTTTTGGGTTTCTTAAATTGATTTTAAACCCTCTAAAAAACCAAAAATTATTTTTATTTATAAATGTAGCCGATTAAAATTTTACTTGCCTTCTTTTTCGAGCTAAATTATATAAATATCTTTTAATGAAAATTACAACAATATGAGTCAAGCTTAAATGACAACAAAAGTGTACAAAAGTAAAACACAAAACCATAACTAGAAAAAGTCTACACAATGTTGCCAGCTATTTTTTATACGAGTATACATAAATGCAAAAATTTCGGTTTGTGAAATAGAGCATCAAAAAGTCTAGTTTTGGAAAATAACGTTGGTGTCGGTTTTATAAACTATTTAATCGACTTCAAAAAGAGAAGAAGATTATCATTTCGACTGAATGTTGCTTTTTTATGTTTGTGCCTGCAGAATTTAGTCATTTCTAAACCGATTTTGATTTTTTTGTAATATAATAGATTATGCTTTTAGATTGGTTCCGTTTTAAGAGCAGCTCTTAAACTTATAGGGTGTCCCCATACAACATACGTGTTTTTTAAGCGTATTATGAACCGTAGAGCGCACTTATTTAAAATTAAACAATAAATGCATATAACTATAGTTACCAATAGCAAAAAGTAATACAAAAATAAATCTAAAAATGAAAGGGTGTTCCTATAGGTGACGTAAACTGACTTATAAGCGCCTATCTTTTCAGCCGTTATATACAAACGCTTAAAAATTGGACAGGGTGTCGACTTCCATGACCGTTATAATAACAAGTATAAAAATTCAACATAATCAATTATAAGGGTGTCTAATAGTTAATATAATTTTATGTACATGACATAACTGTTATACCGTTTTAGAAATACGGTTAAAATTTACGAATCTAAAAATTGTATTGTTAAGTCTACTAAAAAAGCAAGCTTAAAATTTGGTTTTGGAAATTAAAGGGTGTTCTAACAGTCGATGTAATTCGATGTATGTGGCAAAACTCTTGAAGCGTTATAGACAGACAGCTGAAATTTACAAGTTCCCTATAGGAAAAGTACATAATAAATTAAAAGGTGATACAATAGTTGATGTTATTTGCTGCAGGTACGTGTATGTGCTGAAATTTTAAAGCGTTAAGATAAAATCTGTTTTGAAGTCGGTTTTTTTGCAAGAATTATTTAATAATTGATATGTATTTAAAGCATCGAACCAAAAAATTCTTGTGGTGAATGCTAGGCGATGTGAAGGGAAAATAAGATATGTCCAATATTTTTTTAAGTCAATAAATAATAAAACAAACTTAAATATTAAGTAAAAGAAATGAATATATCTTTTTAAATCGAAAAATATGCACTAGTCGTTCTGTTTTCCATTTGTTTAAAAGCAACGTTCCTTAGGTCAACAGAGATTAAGTTATTGTTTAAAATAACATAATAAGTGTGGCAGCACTGCAACCTTTCAAGTTCAACATCCCATAAATAAACAAAAGTTATCGTATGTATTTTAGCTGCTTTTTGTCTGTGTGTATTTTTCCTCTTTGCTGCTTTGCTTTAATTGCTTTTGTTGTTTAAGTTGCTTTTGCTTATGCAGTTTGTTGTTGCTATTTGAACCATTTTTGATAAAATCTTGTGACACGATCTTTTGACCCAAGCCAGGCGCCATTAACTCACCTTAATAGATTTTTTTGTCTTATTTTTTATTATTTTCTCGGAATAATGAAAAAAAATATATATAATAAACAAAAAGGGAGTTCCTTTAGTTTGTTGTCCTGGCTATGGCCAAATACAGCATGAATATAATGTTGTGTTCCATGGCATATATAGGTACCTCCGCTTTATTACTTTTTTATATAATATTGATTTGGTCTAGTAGAGCTTTTTTAAATTCACATTCGGCATACTCTACCTTTTTCCTTTATTAATTATGATTTAAGTTTTTTTTCCCAAGATAAACTGTATTATGTGTCAATGCATTTGGTTTAAAAAATATCTATCTACTTAATGGAAAAATGTTACATTTTTTAATTATTTCCAATTAGTTGATAAGATTTTTTCACCATTTAATTTTTGATTACTTAAGATTTTGTTTATTTTACGTAAAAAATATTTACGAGCATTTTAAGAAAATTAATTAGGTCTGCAAGAAAAAGGGCCTTTGTTAAGCCTCCCGTTAGTTAAAAGTAGGATTTGCCTGCTAAATAAATATCTTCCAATGGTTTTTGTTATTAATAATAATATTTAATCGTTAAAAAAGTATTAAGTGAAGCTTTTATAATGCAGGTCCTGTTATTGGTCCGACAAAATCCTGGCTGTTACTACCTAGCAAAAATTGGACATCACCTTAAAATTTTGTTACTCGCTTACAAAAAACATTACATTTGTATGCAAATAAAGGAAGTAGTAGTGTTGATTCCTTCGCATACTCAAAACAAATTGGTCTACAAAAATTTTTGGTGTTTGGGGTTGTGATGAATACAGTTTTTATCATGTTTATAATTTCTTAATTAAAGTCCAATTTTGCTGGGTAACGGCAAGTTGTAAAAAGGACTCTTAGTGTAGCAATGAGAGTGTGTGCTCTTTCGATTATTTGGAATTTAGAATAAAAGGTCACTTACGCTTAAATGTTTTAAATCATAGTACACTTCAAAGCATTTATAGTTAAATATAAACCGTGAATTCCAACAATCAGAAATTGCAAAACATTCTTAATGATTGTTGTACTCCAGAACAGAAAGAATTATTTTTTCTGGTTGCAAATAAGGCACAAATATCTCAGCAACTTTTAAAAATATTTTTTCTACTTTGCCGAAAATATTTTGAATAATTAGTAAAGTACAAAAGAATACGAGTTACCTTTAATTCTCTTGCCTTGTTGATCCATTTATGTAATGCGTAATGCCTTTGAAATTGAAGTCAATATTCACAAATAAAATTTTTAAATATTAAATATTGATACCCGAAAAACTTAGACAACTTTCTGGCTTTAAAACGCTAGATCTGTATGTTTATTCATTACAACAGTTAGAATGCTTGTCGTGAGCCAACTGCAAAACATGTTTAACCAGTCGCCTAAGCTACAAAGTAGTGATGTTATGCAATTATATATTTTAATATTTTATATTTTACAAATGGCAACGAAACTATACATGAGCCAACTGTCGCAGCATAATTCTTTAATTGTTGTTAGCAGTGCATTTAGGTAACCAACAAAAAATTCTTAGTTTTTTTTACAACATGACTTTTATTTTACTCGTCATTCTCATGCTACATGGCGCACTTTTTCAATACATGTAGTTTTAATAGAGTATTGGATCATTTGATATTATGTAAAGTTCTTAGCACATGGACCTTAAACTCTCATATTGAAGTGGCCATTGACGTCAAAATTATAAGTCGTTCTCCTTTTGGTACTACACAAGTTGTATCTAAAAAATAATTTGAGATCAGTGTTCATTGCATAAAATTGTAATTTATTCACGTAATAACTAAAAATTTTTTTAAATTTATCCAGTTGGTGTTTAATAAAAACATTTTATACAAACATAGTATTTCTACGGCATAAACATATATAACATACATTTAATACTTACTACTGTTACTTTTATTAGGAATGTAAAACTTAATTGAATATTCCAGATATCCCGAAGAAAACAGTAAAAACAATTTAGGTGTTTGAGATAAAAAACACTACAGCAAGACAAACTTTCAATTATGCAGTTTTTTAACAACGGCAATAAAAATTAACATTATTAACATTGATTTATTTTCAAGTCTTTAACGATAACGTGTATATTAAATACACATATCCCTGGATTATTTTTATAAAAAAAATTTGCCTTTAAAAGTGTTTCAAGACAATTTAAAATTACGTTTCTTTTTAACATAAAAATGTAACTGTTTGAAACATAATATGATAAAAAAAATTTTCTTAAAAAAACAATGCAGTAAGTTTCGCAAAAATATATTCTAACTTTTTTACTCTATCGAAACTTCACCACTTCTTCTAAACAAACGGCCATTGTTTAAAACTTTTATTTTTATATTTCAAAAAAAACCATATACCATAATAAATTTGCTAGATTCTTATCAGGTGCAAGCAAAGATCCTCTAACGAAAATAAACCATTCTATCAAAAAATGGTAAGTGGTTCACGTTTTGTATCTTCTGTTCAAAAAAAGAGAAAAAGTTATTATAAATCTTGTTTGGTTTACCTAGTTTGAAGTTACTTAGCCTGTGGAATCATGCAAAATTTAGACTGAATAAAGCGTTCTTCGATTATATCGAATTTACACATGTAAATTTTCCTTGCGGCAATTCTGAATTTTTTGGGTGAGAAAACGAGTAATAAAATGATTTTTCACTTCTTTCTCTTCCACAAAATTCAGAATTGCTGCAAGAAAATTGACATGTGTTAACTCGGTATTACGAGCTTCAAGTTTACAAACGTTACTTCTCTTACCGTCACAAACATTTATCTAGCCTTCTGTCTAACGAATGGAAGGACCATATGAGCGTTTTTAAATAATATTCCATTCTCTTTATTTTCGTCATGTTCTCTTGCATTTTTAAAATTTTTGTACATTATGTGAGTAAGTGTTGTCTTCTTTGTCCTTAAAGTATTTAGGAAAATATTTCTAATAATCGAATGAATTACAATTACATGGACAAGTAATTTATCAGATAGTAGTGTTTTTAACATTTAAAATAGCACAGCAGATTTTTTATATTGAGTTGACATCTAGAATAAAAAAAGTTCTTATATAATAAGTAATCAACTGTTGAACTGCACTCACCTGTTAATTTTATACATCATGATAACCATTTTCTTTTTATAATGTTTTTGAAACTGTTTCTATTTTTATAATATGTATGTGACTTTTAAAATAAACAAGAATATTTTTAACGAATTTTACATTAAAAAGAATTTTTCGCACTTGTGTTCGCCAAAAGAGTAACAAGTTTGAGAAGTTTAAAAAAAAATCATTAAAAATTTGCTCTAGCTTTTTAAAATTTTAAGTGAGTGTGTTACACTAAGGAGTCGTGTTTTTTAATATTTAAACCGCACACTAACAATTTGCTATCGTTAAAAGACAATTTGTGTTGATGTTGCTTCAATTGTTCATTGTTTTGTATAAATTTTTTTAACAATCCTGCCTTTATCATCTAACAACTAATAAAATTTATGCAGTAAGTTTGAAGTGTGGGCAGATGTTGCTTTTTGCTTTTTTTAATGACATTTTGCTTTGACAATCACAATTATGTTTGCAGGTAGATATGTGAGCACTTTCTCTGCTGGAAAACATTTCATAACATATTAAAAGGAAAAATTTGCTTACTACTTAAGTAAACACAAACAAAATCAGAATGGTATAATTAACATAATCGTGCGGATAAATGTTTCTTTTATTTTTCTGGAAAACGTATTACTGATGACTTTTGTTAAATATGTGAAGCGTGTCTATGTATTGTGTCAAAAATTTTTTTATTTTAACTGAAGGCAAATATTTAAAGAAAGAAAAATAAGAGCTAACAGAAAGTTTAATATGCTTTAATCATATTTTCATTTCGCAAAAGCTCAATTATTTCCTTAACTTAGGTGTATTAAAATTTTTTTGGTCTGCAATATAACACCGCTTAAAAGTTTTACGATGGAATACTGACAAACATAAGCGAAGACTTAAAACATAAGAATTTTGGTCTCATCAACTTTTTCTTCTTAAAATTTCGTTTAAGTACGAAAAAAGCGACTTTAATACGATCTAGTTACTCGAGACTTTTCCGAAAACAAAAAACAAAAGTAACTACTGTGACTTCATCATGATTGGTAAAAAGACAGGAATTCAACCACATATATTAGATGAAGCAGGTTAACTTAATGGGATTTTTTATCACAATTGTATGAAAAAAAAATATGAGGCATTATTTAAATTTAATTTTTTTTTCCCTTTCTGATTGCTTAGCTGTAATATCGAAAAATACAAAAAAAGCACAAGCATTTTTATTCCATTGTACTAGCCATACTTTACGATCAGATGGAGAGATAATCTTTGAAATATAACATGCGCAGAATGCAAATGTAATAATTTTTCAAAATTGAAATAATAAAAAATGTATACCTCTTTTTGTTTAGTATTGCACTTTTTAAAATCCAACATTATGATTATTTTTATTAAGGTGGAAATTCCAAATGAATCAAGATACATGCAAAACATATTCACCTTTATTCTGTATGGCGTTGGCAATACAAGGCGACGCCAATTTTAATCGGTTTTTTAAAATCGGTATTCTTGTTGTTAATATTGCCATTTTTCGGTGACTGGCAATATAAATTTGGTCTTTTGTAAGGAAAGGTGACGTTAATATAGTCATTTGTGATCTAAGTGTTGCGTATAAACAAAAAAGTTTACATAAAAAAAAATAAAATAAACTATAAAAAACGGTAGAAATAAAATTGATTATGGAAAAACTGAAGGTTACCAACACCAACCAATTTGAAATATAAGTTAAAGAGTTGCAAAAAGACCCATCACTTGCCAGAGGTTTTCGAAAAGGCACAGTTCCTTCTAGTTTTAAGGAACAGTGACTGCTCTAAACGCCCTTGGCGCACCGAGTAGGAAGAGTGATTGATGGTAAAAGGTATGTTATATATTGCTTTACAAATTATGTTTGGCAAAATTCGCTTTACAGATTAGCGCGAATTTAAATTTTAAGTAAAAAAAAGATGGTAACAAGCAAAATAGAATGTTAAGCTACTGGAGGCTGTATATTTAAGCCCCTTGGAAGAAACTATAACAAATCTTTTCTAGTTCCAAAGCAAGTCAACCCTAAGGGTATGGTTTAGTTCAGTGAATGAAAACTTCCTTAAGTCATAGACATCGTATATCTAAATGTCCTTAAATTGTTTCAAATGTTAAGCCATGTTATCCCAAGAGGTTCACTTGCATTTATTGATATTTTACTATGTTTACAGGAAAAGACAAAGCATTAGTTTGAAATGGATGACATTGTATTTATCACTTATTTTTCATCTGTTAACTGAAAGATTTTTAATTTCTTTCTGAGAGGTCTTCTTTGCAGCATTAGTTTTGTACTTTCTAATTTTTACACAATCAAAAATAGTAAACAAATAAATCAACTGACTCATAAATTAGATATGTGTATTCCTTTTTGTTGACATTTTCGATTTTCAAATACAAATTAAGGATTGATGTTGTGTTAAATTAAGTTGCCTCAAAATTTATGACGATGTTGCCGAAGCCAAACAGAATAAGGGTAATTATTGGTCTTACCATTGTTTACATCAATTTACAAATTCACTCATTGATGGTATTTGTGTTTGTCTTTGATGTATCCTCCTGTCATCAGTTTAGTTGGGCAAGAATGAAGAAATGGTAAATGTCCTGTTGAAATTTTTTGAAAAAATATGCTGATAGGATATGTTTAAAGGCCAAATAAAAAATATCTTTGATCTTTATTCAACACTTTAAATTCTTACAACGAAATATGGCGACATTCACATTTCTGGTAATTGCATTGCAAATATTTGATTACAAGCTTATAAACTTGGCAATATGGTATTTCTTGATCCTTTACCGATTAACAGGATGCATCCGGAACATCATAACTGGATTTAATGACCTTTCCTTTGAATCCATTGAATTGAAGATAACTTTTTACTATCATAACTTATTACTTTCAAGTCTAACACGTTAAACAGTGTTATAGATATTATGACTTTAAAAACTTCTTTTTCTTGATCTGCCTACCCATAATCGGATGTTGGCGACCATACAAAGTTTTTTTTATTGAATTAAGTTTCGTTAAGTTACTATTTTTAAACATAATCGCATTGCCATGTTTTTTTTTTGTCCTTATTCTAAGTAAGACTATTTAACTGAATGCTATTTCTGACAAGTGCGGAGAGTGCATCTCTGCATCTGGAATGCATCTAGATAAGGTATAAGGCCAACACTTCTGATTCTGCTCCATTGCCTTAGGTTACGAAGCCAATATGCCTCTTTTCTACCCAATCTACGTTTTCCTTCAATTTTTCCTTGAAGTATTAATATGTCCAAGGAATCTGAATTTCCTGTGTTTTATTAAATTTAAAAGTTAACGGTCTTTGTTTATAATTGCAAGTACTTTAGTATTTGTCATGTGATCAGTCCATGCCATTTCTAATATCCTGTTTAAAACCCAAATCTTAAAGGCTTCTAAACGGTTCATATCTGATACTTTCCATGTCCAGGTTTCCATTACGTATAACAAAACTGGATACGAGGGCTTCTATATATATTTCTGGCCTGGCAACACTGAGTGCTGCCAAGTGCAATCTGACATTTCCATTGGAAAATTTTTCATTTTTAAGCATAATCGTACTCAAAACGTTTTGACGTACGACCATTATTTGTGTTGTTTACAGTGACTTGAAAAAATTAATATAGAAAAAAAAAAATGGAATTAACTCGTGGTCAACGATTTTCGTCGCCAGAAGAAGCTGTTGAAGTGTTCAAAAATCATGTTTTAGAGGTGTCTCAATCGGAGTGAAACAATTTTTGATTATAAATATTCGCATTTTCACTATTAGGCCAGAAATATATAAAGCAGCCCTCGTATATATATATTATATATATATATATATATATATATATATATATATATATATATATATATATATATAATATTATTTTTTAAGAATAAATTTTATTTCTTTGTAACATGCCAATATTGCTTACAACAGTTAATTTATTAAAAACATTTTGCTAATTTTAAGCGAAAGAAACCATAAGGTGTGTGGTATGTTTCTTCTTTTCTTCGGCTAAAAAATACACAACGTTTCTACTTTAATTATCTTGCATTTAGAAATAGTAAAAGTTAAAGTAATTAACTTATGAATTAATTTTCGTAGAAGTAAAAAAGTACGCCGCCCATCCAACATAAAATTTTAAATAGATGGTTAAACCTATCACCCACATACACTAGGTGCGTTAATCATAAAAGCTTATTGCCTTCTCATTGTTAAAAAAGCAGCTTTTCTTTAAAATCTAGTTGTATTTTTACTTCTCCTGCTGCTAATGAATAGTTAACATAATGTTTTAACCTCTGTTGACCCCCTTCTCCACATAACCAGTAACCATTGTATTGCTGTAACTTTGCATATTTTTATTTACTAAAAAATGTTTTTTTTTCCACAAGTGCGATATATTTAACTTTTTAATATGTTTTCATCATAATATTATGCAGTGTGTCTGGAAGAAAAAAAACACAAAAATTTTGTAAGTAAGCGCAACGTTATTAAACCGACATCAAAAAAGGAGGTTATCAATTCGACTGAATGTTTCTTCTTTTTATGTTTATGCCTGCAGATCTCAGTAATTTCTGAACCAATTTTAAAAATGTTTTATTTGATAGATTGGTCCCGTTTCAAAAACATTTTATAATTTTAAAAACTAAAGGGTGTCGTTAAAGCGCACTTCTTTAAAATTTAAAAAGAATGCGTATAACTATAGTAGCAAAAAGTTATACAAAATTAAATCTAAAAATTAAAGGCTGTCCCCATAGGTGACGTTAATTTACTATCTATCTTTTGATAAACAAACGCTTAAAAATTTGGCTGGATGTCGATTACTTTGTCCATTTCATATGTAACGTCTTTTGCTCAATTTAGCATCTTGTACCTGTCCTTATAAATTTTCTATTATTTAGAAGAAAAAAAACAGTTTATGTAAGAAAGTTTAAATAAATCAAGCCAACATCGATTAAAAATTTTAACTCGTTTTGTTTTAATATTAAATCATTAAGATATAAATATATCTTAAAATCTTTTGTTAAAGTAAGTTTTACAAAACAGACAGTTACGACAAACAGTTACGTTTATATAATTTATTTTGTGAATCTAAGTATTCCTTTTGTGATCTATGTAAAAAAAGACAACAAGGCAACAAGTAGTTAAAGCATCATTTCAACCTCTTAAGGATATTTGAATCGAGATAGGTACTTCTTTACAAGAGATTGGTTCTTTCCGCTTTCTTTAAAGAGTTTGCTAACTTTTAACAAATATTTCTTAGTAAGAAAGATTTGTGTATAAATCAAAAAAAAAAAAAAAAAAAATATCAAAAAATTCAAAATACTTAAACATCCAAAGTGTTTCTTTTCATATAAAAAAATATTGTAAATTCATTTTTTTATTATAAAAGGAAATTTGATGTTTTTACATTATTTCAAGTAAAAGAAAAATTGTCAAGATTTAGGCTATTATATTTCTTATTATTATTATTATTATTATTATTATTATTATTATTATTATTATAATTATTATTATTACATTATATATTATTGTTTTTCATTATGTTAACAAAGGTATGTTAACAAAGATAGTAAAGCTTGAGCTGTCAGCAAACAATTGTATAAAGTTATAGCCTACTATATAACATTTGATGGAGAGTGTATATGGGTTCTCAGTTAAATATTAATGATTGAGTTTTGGTATTATAAATTCGAATTATCAGTTAGTTAATACTTGTTTGACAATAAAACCAACGACTTCATATTCAACTTAATCCAAGATCATGGTAATGAAGTCAGTAGTCAATGAATAATGATTAATCTCCGTAAAGTCACACACACGTAACCACAATGTTGCTACACAAAAAAAAAAAGCGTTTCAACTGCGCTATCATAAGAAACTACGGCTGAATTTTTATCTTATTTTTTTATATTTGGATTTTTACTTATCATCATAAAACAACAGGGAAGTAATTGTAAAGAAAATATTATTTTAGACTCCAAAAAAATTTAAATTTGTTTCGCTCATTAATAGCGTGCTTATTCAAAATCGCACATTACCATACGTGATTGCTTGCACATTTGAGAGGAAAATATATATATTTATATCATATGCATTTGTATTGAACTTTATATGCATATATGTGTATATATGTACAGGTAATAGATATTTGTAACTTCTTTGTATGAGTAAAATTCGTTTTATATTTTATTATGAAACTAATAAACAGAATTTAGCAACAATAAAATATAGGGGGAATATTGCTAATTAAACCATCAAATTAAAAACTCAAAAACTTAAATTCGGAAAAATATACAATAAAATAAATCAAAATTGATGTTTTTGCTAAAAAAAAACTTTTATATCATTAATAAATGCAAATAAATTTAAGCTTTATAATAAATAAAGAAAAAAATAACTATAAAGTGACTATATGTCGCAGTTAAGAACTAAGGCAAGAACTAAGGGTTTTATATGTTTAAATGTTTATTTTAATACTAGTGTTTGGTTTAAAATCCTTTATTTTTTTATCACCTTTCCCAATTGGGACATTGACTCCACTAAGTTTTTACACACTAAAATAACAAGTTTCAATCATTCTTTCTATAAAGCTCATTTAAGGTCTTTTCTGTTGAATATAGCGTTATACCTTAGTTGATTTAACAATGTGTCTACAAATCCTCTCAGCCATTTATTAAGGGCTATACCGATTGATCCAACATTTGACATAATCTTAGCAGAGCAGTATCTTAGCTTACTTTTGAAAGCTGTGTACCGTCAACTGGCCAGGGGTAGCGCCATGTGGTTTTAAAATAACCGAGTTAAAAACATTTTAAAAATTAAATTTTTTACACTCTGATCCAGGTTTTTCAAAATATTTCGTTCAATTTTTAGCAAATTATTTTTGTAAGTTTTTAGAGAGTCCCCGCGTTTGTTGAATATAGCCCTAAGGCTCCACTAGCCATCTGATTAATATGAACATAATGTCGCACACTAATTTGGCTGATGTAGACTCCCAATGTTCATGTTTTGTTCATGTAAAACTACCGTACGCCGAAGAATTGTCTAAGCAACGATGTTCGGCATGAAATATGACTTTCAAACTGAGATCTCCACTTCGAATTTATGTCAGCTTTTGATCAACAGATATTGAAACATCCGTAACGACACAAAGCCGATAATGCTCAGTCAGAAAGTTAACATCAACAAGTTTTTGTCCCATACAAAAGCATGGACAAATTAATATCGCTGTTCTGCCGGCGTTATATGCTTGTCTTGGAAGGAAGGTAAGGAGAATGACTGCGAGGTATAATTTCAATACGTTAATAAAGTTTTTATTAAGAAAAAAGAATAAAACTATGACTAAGAGTTCTTAGTTTATTTGTCATATGAAATAATACTACGCAGAAACAACTCTTTAACTGTTGTAAAAGAAATCAAGTAGATATGTATATAAAAAATGATTTATGTTTGTACATAAACATGTACTTGTTCAGGATTTTTTATATAAAATTAAACTTACATTGCATTTTTTCAGTTACTTCGAACATAATTTTTCGCGAACTGTTATAAATCATAAAACTAATTTTGTTAATCAAGGATTACAATAATAGCTTTATACAGCCAAAACAAAAACGGTAAATAAGACTTAATTAAAACTAACATACCAAAACTATCAAACCAAAAAGCGTTTAATCAAGTTTTGTCATATTTCTTAAAAGTATTTATTTTTTTTAATATGAATTTATGATTTTTTTTTTTAGTTAATACTAACGAAATTGGAATATGCGTATATGTGTGCATTTTTATTAATTTGATTAACTTATGAAAACAATTTATCTTTATAAGTTCGTCACCACTTTGATGGAGTTGCCAATCAAAGGCACTAAATAAAATAAAAACCAAAAACTGTTACAGTTCAAGATATGTAAGACGCCGAAAGAAAATAAAAATATAAAAGTAAAACAAATATAACAACCAACAAAGCTTTAAACTTTTTCATTAGAAAATGTATTTTTATTTATAAAAATATTGCGACTTGTTGCGGTGCAACTTAAACAAATGCACACAATTTACTTAAAGTCAATATTATTATTTTGCATTTCTTTTAGACTGTTTCTTTATCTACTCTTTAATCAATAGTTTTGTTTCATCAAATAGCCATTAGATACAAAATATCATTCCCTATCTTAATGTTTTTCTTATTAACTACACGTTTGAACATATTTAATGTACACTGATAACTCATTTTACAAATTTGCATTTCAGTACGAAAGCGATGTACCTATAACAAATATGTTGGCGTCATTTAGTTATAAAGATGTGCTTTAGAATAAATGTTATATTAAAGGCAGTGCAGAGACATCAGGCTACTAAATTAGTTAAATGCAAAATAGCAGATATATTTAATGGACTTGGTATAAGCTGAATTTTTAAGTTCGTTTTGAATAGCAATTTTAAATCAAGTCGGTATGGAAAGTACAGAAAATTTTCCAATTTTTATCAAATCCTCCACTGTCGCTGATTCCACGTTTTCCTTGATATAAGTAAGCTTAGCTTAGCCTTGTCATATTATTAAACATGTAAATTATTTAACGCCTCTTAAAAACAACTGTTTTATTTGGGAGACACTATTTGTTTTATTCAATTTGCCAGCCATACAGATTTAAAGGAGCAGGTGTATTGTTCTTTTTTGGCAGTAAATTTTAAAATAATATTTCTTTAATTAATTTTGTTGCTTATCTTTTTCTTAAACACGCTGATTTTGACTTTGTGTTCGATAGGTTTAAAAGCAGTTTAACTTCTTGGACAGATGGAAAATAATAGTGACGCTGATGTTAATAATGATTTGCAGAGTCAATGTGGATGGAAAGTGATGTGATAGCGAAAAATGAAAGCAAATGTCTTAAGTTTTAATTGCAGTGGGAAAAACTACAAATGGAAAAAAATTTTATATCGAAATTTAAAAAGGAATAATCATATTAAGCATGGTTTTTTTAAAGTAATTGCTTAATTAGGTGTAGTTTTGTTTTTAAGTAAATTATTATTAATTAAGTTAATGCAATTAAACAAAATACGTCTTTTGTTTGTTAAGACCGGCACTCTTTGAAACGGACCTTAAAAGAGCATGTGAACTTGATTTAATTGATGAATAAATATATAAAAAAATATTGAATTTCTCTACATAAACTGTTATAGTATGTTTACACGGCAAACTGAAGCTCTTGTTTCGCTCTCTGAAACAAGATTGCGAATCATGCTGTTTATACGACACATTCCTATTTCGATTTGACAACACTATTTTAAAGTATACATGCATACATATTTATTTATTTATGCACATAACAAATTGCGCGCGTATACGATTTGGGTTAAAAATGGAAAAAAAAGTGAGTAAGAATTTTAAATATCATTATTTTATAAAATTTTTCACTTTAAGAGGCCAGAAAACGAGCCAGTAAATGGGAGCAGATTGGAGAGCGCGCTTTGTTGGAGATATGGGCTAAAAAGATGCCCCAGTTGCGTGGCTGCCGGAAAAAAAGCCATGTAATTCAAGAAATGAGTGCTGAACTAAAACGAAAAGAGTTCAATTATTCCGCGGACGAGCTAAAAACCAAAATGCACAACATGTCTAGTCGATATCGGTAAGTATATACCTATGTCAATAAAGGTATTTAAACATACTCAGTTTTGTAAAAATTCGTGACCACCACTCTTTAAAGAAATGTAACTCTCTTATGATTTTTAATTAATTCTAGCAATATTCATATGTATTTACAGGAAAGAAAAACAAATAATAGGGACAACCGGTGGTTCGCCCTCCGAGTGGGACCTTTATAAGGATATGGAGAACTTATTAACTCCATTTAAAAGTTACCACACACAGGGTCTAGTTTTTAACAGCATAGATAGTAAGTTTAAAACACAAGCCAATTAATTAAGAAAAACTAAAAATTTATTATTATTACTATTTATTTATTTTAGACATTCATTCAACTATAGCGTCTACTCCACTGCCATCTCCGTCATCACCGGCACCCGATACATCTCCGCCGTTGCTATTAACTCTAGATTCACCGCCATGTACATTATCAAATCCACTTCGCACACCTGTAAATAAGAGAAAGGTGTTTTGAAGTAAGCATGGAAAAAATGCAAACTACAGCAGAAAAAATTGCTTCTATTGAGGAAGAAAAAAAATAAATTTTAAAAACATTTGCTGCCAAGGAAGCAGAGGTGCAAAATGCACTTACTGAATTTTTAAGAAAGTGATGATAATAAGACTAATTTCGTTTTTTGATTCCATTGGGTTATATTTTTTAGTTATTAGCTATGAAATGTGCTATTTTTTGTTTAGCTAAAAATTTTTTCTTTAAAATAAAACTTACATAAATATTCCGATAATGCATGTGTTATTCTTTCCGAATTTTGGTTATGATCCGATAGAGTCACAAGGTATTCGGGATATGACCGGTTTTGTTCTGCAACTGCTAGAGAAGCTAACCACACTTTATTTATTGCGTCATTATTTTCTATAAGATAATTATGGAGAGCACAGCAAGATAAAACTATGGCATTAGCGTTTGTTATCGCATTATCTACGCCTTTTCCAATGCGTCTAAACCGAGCTTTTAGGTGTCCAAAAGCATTTTCCACCACTCTCCGCGATTTAGACAATGCGTAATTAAAACAGTTTTGCTGATAGCTTTGTGAAACATGAAAAGGAAATGGCTTTATTAATTTTTCATTGAGCCGAAAAGCTGAATCTCCAATTATGTGTACAGGAATATATACGTCTGAAATATTCCTTTTCATATCGTCCAAAATTTTACATTGATCCAGCTCTTTTTTTAGAGAAGATTCTTGGAATATTCGGGAATCATTACAACGTCCTGGGCTGCCACAATTCATATAAATAAAACGACATCTTTAAAAAAGAAAAGATTTAAATGATTCTTACAAATTTTATTTTGCTGTTACCTTGCAACCACTAACGCTAAAAGTACAATTTAATACCACCCTTTATAGTTGTGATAGTCTATAGCGTCCTCATGGTGTGGGTGAATTTCAATGTGGCACCCGTGTATGAATAATAGACATATGTAAGTACATACATACAAAAGCAAAAATTTAACAATCTTTATGACGATAGAAGTAACTTACCAAGAGCCCCCTACATTGGGGACATCCAAGGGTTTCCAACTCTTTTACCAACTGCTCAATTTTCTTTCTTGTTACTGGAAAATTTTTCAAGTATATTGAAACTCTCCACACCTCTCCACAAAAACTTAAAACTATTTTGCAAACGGTCGTCTTTCCTACGCCAAACATGTTTGCAATTGTTCGGTACTCTGCAGAAGGGCCCAACGCATACAAACTTATTGCAACCCTTTTTTTCTAGTGGGATCGCCTCACGCATATTTGTATCATTTTTTCGCATCGCAGGTAGCAACCTACATAACTTATAAAATGTGCTTCGATTCATCCTCAAGTTATTTTTAAAGAAAACATCATCGGCTTTTTGGCAATCAACTTCCCAGAATGATTGACATCGGTCCTAAAGTTATTATTAAATTATTCTGAGTTGAGAGATATGTATATTAATATGTTGCAGCTGGTTCAAAAGATAAATATGTCGCCTTTGTAAATCTTTCAGCGCCTCGGAGCACACCTTCGACTTCTCAAAAAATTTCATTTTTGGGCAATCCTCCTGGACAAAATAATTTTTTTACAGCGTGTTTTTTTCCATTTTTAAATTTCGCACAATGGAAATTTATTCTGTTTGTTTGTTTTCCTTTTGTTTATGTTTTTGTTTTTGACAATTAGTGCAGATGAACGGTCGATAAATATTAGGGATGATAGTAGTTTCTTTGTGTTTTGTGAGCTGTTTAAAAATAAAACATGATAAATTGAGATATTTTGCTCTCAATTTTTTGTATGGCGAAACATGTTGTTTGGCAGTAGTTTGGGCTCTTTAACATGAAAAGAGAGCGAAACAAGTATTTTAAGTAGCCGTGGAAACATGGTATAATTAGCATATTAAACTTAAAGTTTTTGCTTAGAAAAACAATCATGCAATTTTTATTCTTTATTTTTTTCATTAAATTGTGTTTCAAGCAAACAATTTTGTTAAATGAACTATTTTTCCTTTATAAGGTTTTAATACCGTTATAGCATGTTCACACGGCAAAATGAAGCACTTGCTTCGCTCTTCGAATCATGATTGCGAAGCACGCTGTTTACACGACACATGCTACATGCTTCGATTGGACATCTGCCCAAAAAAGAAATAACTCTTAAATAATTTGTTCAAAAACTTTATTTTTCTTTTTAATTTTGATTGTTTGTAATTTATTACATTTAAAATTTTAATGAAATTAATTGTGTTTTATATTACATATATCCACACACCACTTTAAACATTGTTTTTCTCTTTTTGTTTACATTTTATACAGCTAGTTCAGATAAACTTGCGATAAAAATTAGAGAAGACATAAATTTTTCATGCTTCGTAAGTAGATTCAATATGAATCTACCAGCTTCGCTCTCATAATTTTGTATGGCGAAGCAAGTAGATTCGCTCATGATTGGAGTGTGAAGCAAGAATAGAGAGCGAAGCAGGTGCCGTGAAAACATACTATTATTAAGTGTCATTTGCTGTTAACAGAACAGTAAAGCAAAATGGTTCGCACCTCTTAAACCGTCATAACCTTCATGAGCTAAAGTATTGTACTTTTCCTGTTTTGACAACTATAATAATTGCTTCACAATTCGTTAAAATACGCAAGTGTATCACCCTTTTTTATTGTAAATATTAATTTTTTGACTACTATGCTCTTAAAAAGTGTTGTTGAGTTTTCTTTTACTTTAAATTACTTCAAAGAAATTAAAAAGCCGGAAGAAAGGGTGTAATACAAAAAAGAACATATGTTAAGTGGTGAAGAGTTGACATATTAAGAAATTCGTTTAAAGAAATTTTTGAAAACGTTAAGTATTGTCTTGTCTCAATGTATATACAATACAGTTCGGTCTAAGATTTTGTCTTTTAACTTTTTAAAATGCTAAATATCCAATAAAAAATATTATCGTTAAGGTTTAACCTCAGACCTGTTACGAATTACCAAGCTGAAACCAATTGACTCCTTCCTGTGACAGTTTATTTTAATACTAAGCGGTCAGTTTCTTGTCGGTTCTGTATCCTCTGAGGTAGTTATACTGTAATTAACGGGAGTTTATCTTATTTACACCAGAACACTGATATAAGGCCATGTGTCTGTTAAACAGAAGATCTTGAATTTAAATTTCAACAGTGAGTAAAAGTAAACGTAATCTTTGTTAAGTAGCCGCTGAAGTAGCAGATGTGATGGTATATGGTAAAACAACGAAATTTTGATCGAAACCACAACAGGTCTTTAATGAGAGAAAACAAAAACAACAACATTGGAACAGTATGTGGCAATCTTGGTGAAATTGATTAAAAAGACCTGGATGGTGAAAAAGATTTCGTGAGATTATATCACAGTGTGTGGCCTTGATAGAAACGATGGTTAAAAGGCCACGTTTGCTAGATAAACTGTTAAGAAGTTCCAGTCCTGCCGTAGCCACAGAGTAATGGTGCTAAAACGGCTGCGTAACTTTGTTAAACAGCAACATATTAAAAAACAAGTAGGAGCGTTATATTATTATATACTCTTTACCATATATGTATAAAATTCGGCATAAAAAATTCTTTCCTGCAATGAATTTTTTCTGTTCAAAAAAAAAAAAAAAAAAAAAAAAAAAAAAAAGAAGGCGAGCAGCATATATTTTCATTTTCATTTGATTTTTTTTTTTTTTTTTGCTAATTCTTTAATTCTCTATCGTCCCATATATTTATTCTTTTGATTAGAGTAACTTCACTAGCTAGAGTTCCTCTAAAATATGTGGAAAAATTAAAGGCAGGTGTGATTTATTCGCCGTAGCCTCGAATGGAATGGATCGATGCTGATTTTACGTAGCAGAGTTTTCGAAACCATGTCTGATCGTTTGGCAGTTTTAAATTATCTTTATCTCATCTAGTGCCGTTGAAAAGTTGATGTTTACATGAACACGGATAGACATACAAATAGACAGACCTGGATGTGAAAATTTCGGTCGCACGCCGGTATGCCGCTGATTGGTAAAATCTACAGAAAATTAAAATATGCAAATCGATCAGACATAGTTCTAAAATTTTGCTATTTAAAATCAGCAAGATTGGTTCATGTCTTTCGAGGCAGCAATAAAAGGGTGTTTAGGTGCCACACTGTCACATAAGAAATATGCAATTCAAAACGTAACTCTGATCGTACATAAACTATTTTTTTTTAAGATTATAAAATCATACAGACCAGTATAAAAGTCTGTTACATGCACACACACATAATCATCCCTATCACTCTTTGTAGATTTAAATGTCTTCGCACTAAAAGAAAGACAAGTATTGTTCACATCTGCATCATAGTTATTCCCTTTTTTCAGTAAAACTCTGATTGCATTTTCATTATAATGTATTTGCTCCTTTACAATGAATGATGTGTCCTGTTGGAAGTTCTACTTTCTTAAAATTGGCTGCCAAACGATTGAGGTATGCGCTTAAAAAATTATATTGCCTTCATCGAATTGGTAACAAATTTTGTAAATGTTTTTTTCAAAACTCATTATTTACCATCGTTCCCAAAACATATTAAATTTACACTCGTCATTTAAAATTTTTTGTCAAAATACTATTAAGCTTCGCAAACCCGAACTGTGTTCTGAATATAAAGTTTGTTAGGCAACTGTATACGTGTAATGCGTAAATCACTTTATGGCCTGGTGCAAAACAGAATTGCTGATGGCTGTTTAGTTAGTGTCATGTCGGACTTATAAAAGGAAATTTGAATTGTATTTATATCTTGTTTCTCACTTTATTTTGTTGTTATTTTATAATAAAATTTTAAGTTCGCACATCTTAATGCAATCGGCTCCATGCGATTCAGTAAAATTTATTTAAGTTGGTTAAAAATTAAAAAAGATGTTTTTATTTTTAATTTTTTTGTAATTTTTCGTGTGCACAGATACAATTAATTGAAAATTAACAAGTAGGTTTTTTTAACCATATTAAATAAAGTGCTACGCATAAAATTCACTTTAGAAATAAGTTTTCAATATCCAGCATATGACAATTAATTTAAGCGAATACAAGGTTAGCGAAGGTATGATATCGACTGGTAGTCAAATTGTCAAAATGGATACTTTTATTTGAAACACCCGGTACATATTCAACTAAAAATCTCAATGTATTCTGTACATATTTTCAAACGTTTTATACAAAAACAAGTAAGATCGCTATACTCGGCTATACCGAATCTTATATACCCATCACCATGTATGAAAATCTAGTTTAGTGAAGTAGCTCCTACCAAAAAAACAAATATTGTGGTGACAGAGAATAAAAAAAATTTGTAACTTTACATAAAAATGTCATCGGCGCTTAAAGGGTTAAGAATTTTTAAAAAGTTTTATTAATTCCCGAAAGATCTCTTATAAGGCTTTTAAATGATACCCATATTATTCATATTGACAATCGAACATTTCTCTGAAAATATTAGAGGGCCATACCTGTGAAAATATGGGCGAGCACACATGTTTTCGTATGATGTTTTTACCATAATTTAGTTAAACAATCAGCCAATCATTACAATATATATAACTTGTGAATTGTAACAATGTTACAAGATATTACTACAAGAATAATAATTTTCTAAGTACGCTAAGTTTGTTTAAATTTCGAATAGAAATAATACGTTAACTATTTGTTTTCTCTCTTTACGATATCTAAATAAATTTTTATTAATTCAAGCTCACTGATGGCCTTAGTTTTTAAAGATGAAGCAAACCTTATTTAGTAAGCCCATCTTGAGATTAGGATTTAAAGAATTTTTGATTAATCCTTTTTTTTTTCAAAACCATCGAGCTATTTGAAGGCAATAGAAATATAACTGTAAAGGTGAGTTAAAAAATCAAACTCAGTTTTAATTCTTAAAAATTTTGAAATATGCTTATGCTTACTAAGCCAAACACCAAAGTCATAGATAATTCGATTCATTATTCCATTGACTTCTCAAGTTTTATTTCTCTGGCTTCCAAAGTTTTGTTTAAAAGATGTTTAAAGGTTCATTTTTTATTTCTAGTTACGATAATTTTTTAGAACATTTCTTTTTTTTAATATATACTTTTCTTTAAAGCTAAATTTAAGGCCAAAAGCTTTTTCGATTAAAATATTTTATATTCCGTTTTAAAGCTGCTCGAATAAAAAATTACTGAGTTTAAGTAGATCTTAACATAGTTTTCATAAAGTGACCACACTTCTGCAGTTATATATCAGTTTTTGAAAATTTTTTATTTATCCATCAGGTCTTAAAAATTTTAAGATATTTTGCAAAGAAAATGCACTTATAAAATAAAGAAAGCACTAAGGCATTTTAATCTTTTATCAAAGCATTATTTACAATATAGACAAACATATTAAAATAAAAAAATCATTTATAAAATTTTAAATTGTTACAAATATCCTTCACTATTTAAAACATTTTTTCACATAAGCTTTTAAGTCGTATCAATTTCTGAAAATAATTGGCATAGTTTGTGAACAACCTGTCTGAAAACTCGGTTTCACTAATGTAAATAACTGAGAGAAACTAATTTAAAATATTTGTAAAATATCTTAAGGGAATATTTATCAATAAAGTGTGTTTGTACACGCAAATCATCACTTTTATTTAAATATTATTTTATGATTTTCTTTAACGGTCACATTTTTGAAACTATCAATCAACAATATGCAAATTAAAGATTTTGAAGTAAGACGCTCTCACGCAATTTGTAATTGGAATAATTTGATTTTAATGTTGTTATACATAATTAACAAAAACAAGATTGTAATCCAGTTTTTGGGACTCTATGAAGATAAATAAATTAAAATTTATTAATCATAAATTGTATTGATAGTAATATACAGCTTTTTTAAAGATATGCTAAAGATAGAAATTTTTTTAATATAAAAAAATGAAAAGCTCTTTTCTCTTTAGAATTCAAATAAGTTTCAATTACGCAGTACATTTATTCAGTTTTATTATTGATTTTTTTTTTAACGAAAATGTTGGTGGATTTATGGATAGTGAATAAACAAAATCTGCATCTGCGTTGCAATTTACAATTTATAATACTTATCAATAGCGTTTAATCAATTAAAATGCACTATTAGGTAAAACAATTGTCTAAATGTACAAATGAGTGACATATGCATATTTCCAAACAAAGAAACGTAGATGTGTGCAAGCATTTTACACCTAATACTTTATTAAACAGCTTAATATTTTTAAATATATGAGTACAGTTCTGTGTTGCTAATGTCTTCTTTTCTTGGGAAAGAATGTATAAAAATCATTCACCCATCAATAAAATATTATTCTGTTAAGCGTCTGTGTGAATATAGTGATTAGTGTATTATGTTACCGAGTTCAACGCAATATTCAGTTCCAATCGATCGATGCCAATGAAAAAAAGAAATAAGAAGACTTATTCAATGAATTTGCAAAAAAAAAAACAAACATGAAAAAAAGAAACATGGAAAAACTTAATAGCAATCCATGACACAATTGTAAATATGTAGTACTTCTGAATGTAAAATTTCACTTTCTTTTGTGACGGTCAATACGTTAATGATGTTAATGTTCAATTTATACACTAAGAAATGTAAAGAAAAACTCCAAAACAAGTTATTTACCTTTATCGTGTTTGGCGTAGCCGTATTTCGACTACGACAATTTTGTAATAGAATAATGATAACTGTTACGAGCTATCTTTAATCTATTACAACACTTTTTAAAAACGGTTAACTTTCGCTACAAAAACGCCAATCACGATAAGGGTGATTATTTTTTAAAAGTTTATTTGCAAGACCTGGCAACACCGGAAACTACAACCGTCAGGACTACCTCGATAACAATATCCATAAAAGTTCGTAGTAGTATAGCAGCATTCGCCTAAAACAACAATGAATGGCATCAGTGTAAATTGTGTAAAGAAGCACTAGTAGCTCACCCAGAAGCTAAATCAATGAACATTGGTAAAAAATAGTTTTAGTAGAAAATGTATGACTTTTGAAGGCCGTAAATTTATTCTAGACTAAAAATAACAAACAAAAACAAAAATTAAAAGCCACGATTACAATTCGTCACATGAAAATCTAATAGAACTCTGTCCCACGTAGAAAAATTGTGAGGAAACCCGTGTCTATGTGCCGCATTATTCTACACGTAAGTATGCAATTTAAAATGCGTACAAAAATCATAATGCTATGGAACTCTTAAAAAGAATAGTAAACCGGACAGACTTGTAAGAAAATCTTTCTCACACAATTTTGACAGAACTAAAGACTAAATCTTATAGTTGACATGGCCTTAAGCAATATGCGTCCTCCTATTCTTTAATTTGGATAGAATAATTTTATTAAAATATTTTTCTAAGAAAATTTCTCTCTTAAAAATTTTGTCGCTTTTTTTAATAAAAAATAAAAAGTTTTTCTTCAACTGCCTAATAATAGCTTATTATTATTATTATTAATTATTGACTTTTAAGGGAAAATAATACAATTAAAAATGTCATGATTCTATTACATTAAGCTAATAACGTATAAAAAAATATTAATAAAAAACAATATAAAAATAAAAACACAGTTTTGACATTTCAAATTTAAGGGACAATCAATCATTTGTAGATCGCAATAGGCTTAAGAATTCAACTGTTATAAATTCGCCTTCCTACTGCTTGTGAAACCCAGCACTTATATATTATTTTTTACGGTGCCTAAATGTGGTAAGTAAAAACGCCGGGGCACATAGAATCCGTCATATATTTAAATTTGACTTATTCAATTGACAAGTCAGTTAAAATACCTGTTTCCTTATGAGCGATGTCACAATCAGTACGTGCCTGTCAAAGCAAAGTACGAATGTTGATCAACTTTTTACTTTTGACGTCAGTGCGTAAAATTCTTTGACAGCTACCAACTGCTTCTTCTTCTTCTTCTTCTATGTTTTTTTTAACCTTGCTGCGCTCCAAGTGTAATTTGTAATCTGTAATTTTAATAAAATAAGTTTGGTGCCAAAAACTTAAATACAAATTAAATTAACAAGTGAATAAAATACAAAGTAAATTTGAAACTGAATAAAAAAAGAGCGATCTTTGATATAATATCCGTCAACAAAGTACTCATTATGCCATCATCATCCGTCGTTATTTCACTTTAGTTAAATACGTCAAAGTACAAAGTATGAAAGATTCTACGTGTAGCAGCAGAGAAAAGAAATTTCACAGAGAAAAGAAATTTCTTATGACAGCATCAATTGAATGTCTTCAGCTTTGTATATTATTAGATATTTGTTTGAAATTACTGAGGAGATCGAGAAAGATCAGCATAATTTTACTTCTTTGGAATGAAATACAACACGTGATGTTAACATTTATATAAAACATAAATTCTATAAATAAATATAAAGAGTTACATAATTTAAACTACTTATTTTGCTCGATTTTTTTCTTTTTTTTTTACATTACTTCCTTTTCACGGGGAAATATCAACTACGTCTTTTGCAAACGGGAAATAAGAATGTTAGGTAATTTCATACCACTTCACCTTATCTTTGTTTGTTTAAACTATTTTTTATTTATTTCATTATGTGTATAAGCTTTTTCGCCTTTTTTGTAAAAGAAAATATTTAGGAAAAGTGACGCATGCAATCCATTTGTATATATTCCACAATGCCAAAAGTTTGTTAAAGTCTGTTACTTCAGATATGCACATATTTATAACTTATGTTCTAAAGCATAATTGGAAGACAGTCCAAGCTTTTATAAAGTATGTTTTGCATTAGTTTAAACCTTATAATTTCTATTATTCTTCTTTCTCTAGATAGTTGTTTGAATTGAACCTTACGCAATGATAAAGCAGGCTGTAGAAATCAAAAAATTAATTAAAAATGATGTTAATAAGAGTTAGAAGAAATATGTATCAAAATATAAGAAAAACAAAAACAAAAGCATTACATCAATTTAGTTTGGGTAGCAAAATTATACTGCTCTTGCCATAGTGGTTCTGTTTTTTCTACAAAACGAATGCGTTTAACATTCTTAAAACATGTTTAGAAGCAATGAGTGGCAGTCTATAAGTTTAAAAAAGCTGCTTAAATGACCACGATTTTTATACAGTAACTTGTAGGGTACAAACGTTGCCAAAAAAGCTCATCTTAGTAACACATTTTTCAGCGTTGAAGGTTTCGGTTAACAAGTAAGAGCATATTTTTTTATTTACTTATTTCTCTACTTCTTACTTACCTCTTTAGCAGTGTACATTGACCTTTACTGTATTGATAGCAAGATCGTTGTGGTAATGCTCTATTGTTTGTAGAAAATCGTCTAACTTAACTATTTCTAACGTTTGTGGCCATTGAAAAACAAACGAGATTTTCACTAAAATGCCAAAAATGACAATTTTTTGCAATAAAACAAGGTGACTAGGCATCTAGATAAAACAGACATACAAACGATTTAACAAACATTTGTTTTCATTATTTAGTTACATTGTTTTGTTTTTCTTTATATTTTCTATATTTGCTTTGCTTTTAAGACAATTAAACAAAATTATGCGCTAGCTTTTTGGAATTTCGGTTGGTCGCTAAGTTTTGTAACAATACTAGAGTTTAATTGAAAAGTGTTTTGCCATAACGAACTTAGTCAAACACAAAATAATTCATTTTCAATAAAAAATTAATCTTTAGTCTTTATCAAAATCATATAAAAAATTAGTGCCAGAAAAATTAAAAAATTAGTGCCAAATAAATAAAAAATAATTTTGCTGAAGTCAATAAAAGTTTCAGTCAGATTAATGCTTTTGGAAACAATTTTTTCCAACTGCGAAATATATGCTGAACTTACCTCTTACGGAATTGTAAAAAACACCAACAATGTTCCATACTTAAGGCAATAAATCGAAACTTGCTAGTAAAGTTACTGAACAGACCTAACTTTACTAGCAACGACCGAGTAAAGCCGAAAATTTCAAAATTATTCCCCCACATGTAAACAAGTAAATGAGCAAAAATTGGCAAAAAAAATTGTTGCTTCGGGAATGATATGTAAGACTTAAAAGCTGTACGGGACGACCATTGAATAGTACCATTTTTTAATTAACTGTACTAGAACGCAAAATTGTTTATAACGAAACAAAGACCACTAACAACAAGCGAACTGGTAACCGCACAAAAAAGATTGAAAATAATAATAATAATATTGAACTTTATATCAACATTTATATTTTTTTAGTTATTAGGCAATTTTCTGTGGTTTAGATGTAAAAATATTTGTGTTAAAAATAATTTCAACTTGATACACGCGTGTAACCTATTTAAAATTATACATAATAATTGTACTACTCTTCTTTAAACTGCAAAAGGAAACATTGCATTGAATGTTTCATCATTGGCTTGTTTAAATTTAATTCTGAAAACAGTACAAATACCTGCAAAGCTCAAAGATTATAAACCAACTTTGTGTTGCATTCCTCTTCTTTGATGTGTACTTCCAGGGCTCTAAATTAAAGAAAAATAGGTAACAATATGGTTTTTATATTCTTTTAATTGCAAAGGACTTGCATTTTCGTAAATGTTACAAAAATTTCATTTATGAAACATTTTTAAAGCAAATTATTTTGTAAACAATAGTTAGAAACAGCTGTTTGTCAAATCCTTGCTAGTAAAAATTCTACAAGCCAAGTATTTTTCTCTCTTTAATTTTTACACTCTTTTTTCACTCTCTACTTGTAAGTTTTTTACGTACGTGAACACGTTCTAGTAACAATTAACAACAATTAGTAAACAAAATTTTTGTTACTGAACAGTTTTCTTTTTTTCTAAATTATCTTTATACCGCTAGTGGTCAATTTATTCGATAGGAATAAGTTAAGTGCTAAACAATTTTCCCAAGCTTAAAAAGACTACTTAATGAACAACTTGGTTAAATTAGCCATATAAATATTAAATTTCTATGAAAATGACTTTATTTTTTTAAATTAAACTTTTAAGTTTTTAATTTAGTACCTTAATAGACGAAAACAACTCTTTTATTATATTTTTAAATTATAAATGTTGTTTGTATATTTAAATTTAAAACACAAAATATATATATAAACATATTAAAGAAACTTTGAAAAAGTTTTTATTTTTAAATCATAAAAATAGAAATATATTTGAAATGCCTAAAAATTGAACAAAAGCGAACAGCAAAATTTTCAAATAAAAGTAAAATTTTAAGATTAAAACAGTAAAAATTTTAAACTTAAAACTAGAAACTAAACTTAAAAACATGTAAATTTTAAAAGAACAAAAATTGGGAAGAAAGTTACATTTTAAAACCATTTTAAATTTAAAAAAAAGCCAACAATTTTAACCATAAAAATCAAATACAAAACGTTTTATGTGCATATAAAAAACTACCAACCTATCAAACAAGAAAAGCAATCACCACCATCAGCCACTCATTCGCTGTTTGGACACTAACAACAGACGACTCAAGAACAAATAATTTCATTCTATTAATGCTTAGCCAAGATTTTAAAGGAAACGTATACATTTTCCTTGTGAACGGCTTATTCAAAGGAACAGATTTAAACTGAGTACACGGAGTTACAGGGTGGGCCAAGGTTTTTTTGTACCGTGGTCAGTGTATTATATCCTCGTAGTTTTTTCTTTATCTAAGAAAATAATAAAAACTAGGTTAAATAAAACTTACCCAACAGAAACCCTTAGCTTAACTTAACGGACGGACAGCTTTCACCTGGAAGAGAAGGAAATAAAAATATATGTAAATTATTAATATATTTGTTAATTCTTTTGCATAAACTAAATTTTCATCCTTTTTTATAAGAACAATTATAATTTATTCATTATTATTTCTTATATCGGAATTTTGTTTTGCTTTGGCCAACCTATGAATGAAACTATAAGAGAAAGTTTATTTGCGATTATTCGGACGTAATAAAAACCTTCATAAATTTTAAACATTACAAAGGAGATAAAAAATATGTATTATTGTATGTAGTAATGACATAAATTTTTGTTTAACTAGAGTCAGTGTATTTAAATCAATATTTGATTGTATTTGGTACATACGATTTCTTTTAAGTTTGAATACTTAAAAGGAAAACTTACTTAAAGTAAAAAAGTTTTCAAATGATTTATATTCTCTTATTGATCATATTTTTGTCATTATATTTATATTTATCAATTGAAAGTTTTTCTGTAGAAAACAAAAAAATAAAAAGGCATATACTACGGCGGGTTTGCATATTGATGTGGCAACTTCGCTGCTGCTTATCAGTGGATTCTACTAAATTTACTGGAAATGGAGCTCAAGACCCTTCTTTCAAAACCACATATTAATAACAAAAATTATACAAAAAACAAAATTATTTTTAAGAAATATTTTTTTTTAATTTTTTATTTATTTTTTAGAAAGAAATATTTAATGCAGAAATAGAAATTGTAACAAAATTTACAAAAATCAATGTGCAAATACAATACGAAAAAGCTGTAATTTTTGCAATGGATTACTTTACCAATTGTCTATAAACTCACCAAATATTACCTTAAAAATTTTAATTTTAAAAATCGAATATCCTCCAAGTCTTTTGACGTAGCGTTTATCCCTTACTAGATTTTTTACAGATCTCTAGCATGAAGAATAAAAATTAAGTATCGCATAAAATATTAGGGTCTCAATAATATCCATAATATTTCTTTCAATTCACCAGGTAATTCTAGCAATTTTATAAAAACCGATTCACTCGCTAAGAAACTGCAGTTTTTTTTCTACCTTTTCTTTTAAGTCAATCCCTCCAAGTTATTTTTTAAAAGATATTTTTACGAATCTATTTAATTTTGCAATCTTTATACCCTTATAGGCCATCAACTGCGAATAGGTTTTATTCGTGATACCTGAAATATATTTTGTTTTTGATAAAATTTCTCTTTCCTGCGAATTTTTATGACGACTATATATTGTAACCTTAATACAGAAAATCCCGAACTAACATTTGTCCCCCTTTACAAGAAAAGGAAAAAACTTGATAAAAAGTACGGTTTTGTATTTGGAAATTTTTTATTAACGAATTTTGTTATTTAATTATCTAAGCAATTTAAAGCTGTTTTTTAAACATTTAGTGGTGCATTTGAGAACCATTATAAATCTTGATTAAAAAAAAAATTAGGGCCGTTCAATATTAAGGAAACGATATACATGTTTAGTTTTGTCTAGTAGAGTTCTGTAAACAATGTTAGAAACTTTCCGTGAACAAAAATAATATGTACTGACATGATAGCTGTTATAGTACCATTAAAACGCTAATTGTGTGCTTTCACATTTGTATCTCTTGTTTCTTTACAAAATTATATATTTTTATGAAAAAAATATATATTCTATATTTGAACCAAAGGTGTAAGGGATCTCCTCACAAAATTTTAATCAAATCCATCGTGATACGAACACAGATAAACAGGCGGACAGACAAGTTGTGGAAAATTAGTAGATGTCAGACTGACGGTGGTTTATCGAAAATGTGTAGGGATTATTTATGACGTTTTTCTTTTAATTTATTTAGTAGTTTTAATAATGTTGACAAACTCAATAAATTGCACTGCTTGAAGCAAAATGCTTTTCAAAGTAAAGTTGGTTTTTTCTGGTTGAGCAATAACAGACGACATAAAATTTCATTTAAATTTTTAACTACTGGTTACTACAACTACTTGAATATCAAATGTGTATTTACATCATAGCAAAAACATGTATCAGACTTATATTATAAAAAAATGAAGAAAAGTTAATATTTTTAATAAAGAAAAAGGTTTCTTTAAATTTCTTATAGTTCACCTAGCACAAGTTTACCCATAATGTGCTTTCGTCACTGTTTTAACGGCGACTAAATAGAAGAACATAAGAATGGCTGCAACGCAATCAATGACTTAAAGTAATATTTTTAATTTCATATTAAAAAGTGGCTTCGCAACAAATAGCGGTAATAAAGTAATAAACTACTCGATGAAATACTCGATTTAAAGTTACATATGTGTTTTTTCATGCGTATACAGTTCATTATATTTTTATTTTTCTATAAGGAAATAATTATATATAAGAAAATTAATATATTTTTCAAGGCGTTAATGAAGCATTTGCTGATGTTAGTGCCTCTAATATTTTATCATTATTGTCCTCATATTTCTGGAAATCTTTTTAACATAAGTACTTTACATGTGTAAAAGTGTAAACATTTAATAATTATTTTAATACTTTTACATAAGCGAAGGCATATTTTTTCATTTTTATTGGCAAAAGTTATTTTAAAATTTTATTAAATTAATATTTTTTATTCCAAGAAATGTATAAAACTTTAATTCTGGGAAGTTAGAAATCAAAAGTTTAGTTATTTTGACAGTTTATGAATTTCATGCAGCAATTAAAATATTAAATTCAATATTATTACAAACACAAATTATAAGTTTAAAAAAAATAACATTTACATTCATCAGACTACAGGCAGATAATTTTATTTTACTAATGCAGAAATTTCAAACAGTTCGTTAATTTAATGTTGAACCAATTTTCAATTAAAAACGACAGGAAAGTAATAAAAAAGTTATGTATCTATAAAAATTTTGTGCCATTTATTTTTCCATAGTGCATTTAGTAGAACAATCTTTTTTAGCGTGTCTCGCCATAAGGTATCAGCGCATATCGATGTAGACATACGCCTTCATCTTTTTAAAACAACATGTCCACATAAAAGTTTTCTAATAAAGGCTCGAAAAAATAAATAAATAATATTGCTATAGTGGTTCAGTTATGTTAATGATATACATAAATGCCCCTTGAAACAAACCAATTCGTAACTTTTTCTATGTGTGCCAAATAAGTCAAAAAATTTATTACTTAAATATTTAAATTAAACCATTCCTTTAAAAAATGCCCAAAAGCGGTGCTTGCTTTTAAATACGATCTTTATACTACAGTCATCATTTATGTGTGTGTGTTTTAATGTAATACTGCCAAAAACCCACAATAATCATTACGATTTAAAAAAATGCATGTCATTGAACAAATTTACATTATTTAAGCACAAACATACAAGAAACAATTGATTGTTCGTTTTATTAAGTCACTGACCATTGTTCAGCGAAAAAAGAAAAAGCATACTCAAACGAAAAGGAGGTAGCAGCATGTCACATAAGTACATACATATATGGTGTAAGAGTGAAGCATGCCTTAAATGGTATAAAGAGTATGAATTTTAAAGAGTTCGCACGCTTTTCAACGCAGAACTTTCAATTTCATTTTGACAGTGAAAGTTTCAAGTTCACAGAAAAAATAAATACAATTATAACAAGTAAGAGTGCTACATTTGGCTATGCCGAATCTTACATACCCTTTAACATGTGAGTAAATCTAGTTTAGTGAAAAAAAAAACAAATACTGCAGTGACTTATAAATAAAAATTTAGAAAAAAACATTAGTACTATAAACAATATTCATCGGCTCTTAATAAGTTAAGAATTTTTAAAACACTTTAGTATTTCCAGTAGATTTCTTCAAAAGCTTTTAAATGATAACCATATTAAAAATATGGTGCACAATCGTACTTTACTAAGAAAAGTTCAAAGGCCCATAACTCGGCAAATATGGGCGCCAGTCTTTTTTTCTTATTTTTATACCCTTCACCACAAAAAGTGGAAAAAGGATATATCTAAGTTTGTCATTCCGATTGTAACTTCCACTATATTCATATCCGATCCCATATGGTATATATATTCTGAGTTAAGGCGAAGTCTATAGAGTAATGTCCGTCTGTCCGTCCGTGTTAGTATTGAAATCAACTTTAAAAAATTTAAACTTTTGGTAATAGCACTTACATATAGCTTGCTTTTTAATAGTATATGCGAAAGGAGCTCTATTTAGGCTGTATGGTTTCAGACATAGATATATGTTTATAAAAACTTAATAAGGACTTTGATAAGGTTCATAAGTGGACCTCTGCTACTGGTCATAGCATTAACACAAGGAAGTCGAAAACAATTCTTGTCGGAAAATTCCCGACTATTTGCCGCATACACTTATTGAAGATTCAACAATTCAAATTGTTTCACATGCCAAAAACCTTGGAATTACTTTTAATGAAGAACTAAGCTGGACTTACCATATCAATACAATTTGTGAAAAAACTCGTGTGATGCTGCAAAATTTATACAAAACTCAATACCTCACACCTTTTTTACTTTCAATACTCTTATATTAATGTGAGAGTAATGCAGGTCTTGACTCAACTAGCAAACAAAAACTCCAAGTTACATACAACATCGTTGCTACATACATATATAATCGAAAAAGGTATAGTAGTTTTCGGACTAATCAAAACAAATTTTTAACATATATTTTAATAACTTGTTATAGTACTGTGCACTTCTTCTTTTGCATAAGATCATTTATATAATCGAGGAAAGAAACTTTACACTAAACGATATAATAAACAAGTATCTGAGAGAAATTTTTTTGTAATTTCAATTCGTCTATAGAAGCAACTTCCCGCAAATATTCAATTGTTAAGCAAATCAATGTAGTTTAAAAATGTTATTCTTAACTATAAGACCAAAAATTAATTATACTGAAATATATATACATATTTCAGTTTATATATAACTAATTTAATTTTTCTCCACAAAGACTTTTTTATAACTTAGGTAAACCAATTATAATATTTTATTAATTTAATATTATAATAATGTTTACCTTTATTATATTTAAAATATGTATGCTTGCATTGTTATTAAATTCATGTACTCAAAATCTGATGCCAATAACTACCCAAATAAAATAAGTAAAAAAAAGTTCGTTCGTATTTAGTGCAATTAGCAGTATTTAATGCTATTTTGTTGTTTTTTTTTACATACATAAGTAAGTATCTAATAAAAATTTAAGATATAAAATGATTTGGTTTAATTGAAGTTCAATTTTTTATATTTTATTAATGTATGATTATTAATTTTCTGATTTTACTCCACTAAACTAGATTTATATATATAGTGAAGACTGTGTAAGGTTTGGCACAGCAGAATATAGCACTCTTACTGCTTAATATTATTTTTTTTTTCTAAACTCAAAAAATTATTTTCTTAAATTAGTTTGTATTGAAGAAGTCTAAACAAGTTGTCAAGGTGATTAACGTCACCATGACACACGGAATGGCATTATTTTTAAAACAATATGAAATATTTTATATGCAATTATCTAGTACAGCACATCTTTAGAACCTGATTTAAGTGAGAGGTTATATTTTTTAATAAGTTTTAGAAACCAAATATCAGTTAAGTATATGCTTAACATTGAGCACTATAAGAATTTGAATTAGTTAATATATACAAGCTAAGAGGACTTACTTTTAATGGCTGCTGCAATTTCTAAATTTTTCTTTTCTGTTTTTGGATTTTTATGTCATTTCCTAATGTTGGAAAGAACTTCTTACAAACCAATAAAATGTTACAAACCTAAAAGAGGCAGAATAGAAAGATATTGAATTATCTAATTCGATAGAGAAGTAAGTTTAATGTAAAATAAGTACAGGGAAAGAAATTTTATCTAGAAATTAAATTCTTTAGTTAAAAATTTAACCATAAATTTTTATAGGTTTAATAAATTTCTTAAAATATTATGATATTTTTCAGTATACAAGGCTTCATTTTACAACATTAACAATTTCATAAACGAATTTTTTTTAACATTAACATTTTTAACATTAAATGACACACAATGTTTTTGACTTACGTACATGACTGCATTAAGGTGTATGTAGGAATTATGTTCACACGCAACTTATTTAATTTAAGGGAGAATGTATGCTCACAGGTGTTCATGATGAAAATACTTGTTTTATGCTCAGCAGCATTTAAATAATTTTGCTGTCAACCTTTGTTGGAATCCTAAAAATTAGTTTTTTAGTCAATCAGTGTTCCAGCATGAGACTTTTACAATTATGCCCACCAAATCAGTTTCCAACTACAATAAGTGTTTGTCATAAAAGAATTTAACCTTTATATATCTTTATGTCTTATCTATTAGCTTCAGGTTAATCTACTTAAATTTATTATATTATTTTTAATAACTGTTTTGTCTGCGTAAAGTGGCTCTACTTGTTAATTATCTTTGGAACTCAAACATGACAAGAATAATTAAAGCTTTTAATATAAAAAATTTTAACATCTCTTAGCTTATATTACCAAATTTAAATTTGTTCCGCAATATTTTTGATATAACAATTGATTTTCAACAATAGAACTTTTTAGAATCGAACTACTTACAAATTATTATGTTCAATTTCAAAAATTAAATGCTCAAATATTTGAACATAACATTTTTAAATTTTCAGAATATTTTAAGTCTTGTTTATTACTCTGTGTAGTTGAATTTAAGAGAAATAAGGTATAATGAAAGTGAGCGTAAAAGTTTTAAAACTTTTTTATAGATCAGTAGCGAAGAAGATTCTTGTTAGCCAATTTGCAAGTATTGCAAAGAATGGACGAGTTTATAACTCTCAAGGAATAAGCAACTTCAACTACGTTTACTTAAAAGATTATATCCCGAATTCGAATTTTTATTACCTTCACCACATGTGAAAAAGGGTATATATAATTTTGTCTAAAATTTCGAAAACATCAATTTTTATGCATAGCGAATTCAATTGAGCGATGTCTGTTTGTGTTCGTTTTCAAATCAACTTTGCCAAGGCACTAGGTGACCTAAAGAAAATATACGCAAAGTACGCCAATCGATCAGACTTTTTTTTCCAATTATTTTTATTTATTGAAACTTCAATCATTGAACTTACAATAAGCAATCAAATCTTAAAACTAAATTTCTATCACTAATTCCAGCTAGTGTTGGCAGTGAAGGTGTTCACTTATTATCTAGTAAGAGCGCGGACATCTCTCCTCTTCAAACGCGTATAGCCCCTATCAGCAGCGGTGATTGTCCTCAAGATTTTGTTTTGGCGTCTTTGTATCCTCTCTATGCTAGAAGTTGAGGCAGTGCCCCATATTTGGATACCGTAGCACTATATAATTTTCAAGATAGAATTATATAACAGGAATTTGCAATCCAAACTAAGAATGGAGTTTCTTCCAATGAGCCAGTACACCTGAGCTGCTTTCAATTTCATCTGGGTCAACTTGACATCTATGTAGTTCTTCCAGGTGAGACGTCTATCGAGGTGGATTCCCAGGTATTTCACACTCGAGTGCTGGGGTATTACTTGATTATTGATGGTAATAGGGGGGCATGTGTCCCTACATAGAGTAAAAGTTATATGTACACACTTTTGTTCATTCACTTTTATGCGCCATTTTCCTAGCCATTTCTCTAAATGTAACACGTTACTCTGTAGGCTTCACGATCAGCGTAGTTTCAAAAAAGTTGCTATTGAAGATCAGCAGATCGCCCCATGTCTCCTTTCATGTAGTGAGCAAAACACCACGCCTGCCTCTAATTTATCCATATCATTGGGAACAAATCTAGTTTAGTAAAGTGACTACTCCAATCAACAAAAAAAAAAAAAACAAGTATATAGGGCGACAGAGAATTTGAAAATAAGAAACAAACACCAAGTAAAAAAATTGGCGCTTTCCCAAATTTTTCAAGTTATGGCCCTCTAAAATTTTCATAAAAACTTTCGATATTCAATATGATTTTCAATATGGGTATCATTTAAAAGCTTTTGAAAAGATCTTTCAGAAAATACTATTAACCCGTTAAAGGCCGATGACATTTTTCTAAAGTTATATATAATACTAATATTGTCATTTCGTTTGCAATTTCTACAATGTCCATTTCTGACCCCATAGTGTACATGTATTCTGACTTCTTATGCATAGCGAAGTCGATTAAGCGATGTCCGTCCGTGTTAGTGTTAAAATCAAGTTTGCCGAAGCACTAGATCAGCTAATTTTTTATATTATTTGGAACAATGAAGGAACTCCAATCAAAAAAACTAATATATGGGGCAATAGAGAATTAAAAATTAATAAAAAAACGTTACGTAAAAAATAGGCGTTTGCTGATATTTTTAACATTTATTAAGTTACTGAATGATATTAAGAACACATAGATAAATAATTAAAAAATAGAACAGATAAGAAAATTTTTTTTCAATAGTGGATTATTTTCCTAAAAGCTTTAAAAACTAACATTTTTGGTTATGTGTAGGCTAAAAAAGGATTTGCTTATATACATTAAATAAAAAAATGGATGTTAGAATTTGCATAAGTTGTAGATAGTTAAGAAATAGCTGACAACAAGCAACAGATCTGAACTCTTCTGAAAGGCGTTTGCTTTTTAACGAATCGTGTTAATTATGAATAAATAATTGAAATGCTGTGCTTAAAGATTTATCCTAAAAAGCAATTTCAATTTAGCTTTTAACTATTTTTCAGAAACCGTAACTAATTTGATTTTATTGGATTAATTTGGTAAATAAGTAACAGAAAAACATATTTATTTTTTTACCCTTTATCACAGGTAGATAGAGTTTATAAAAGGTTGACATTCCATTTGGGTTTTTTACAATTATCATTTGCACTCCTATTAAGTATTCATAGCCATGATGCCTGCCGATTTAAACAACAAAACATTAAACTTGCAAAAATCCATAGTTCATTAAAATTTATATATATATATATATATAAAAAAACCATTTATTTATCCAAATTTTAGTAGAAATTAATATGAATTTAAGTAAACATTAATATTTAACTTAAAATGAGACTTCGAGGAAATAACAGATATACCTTAATAAAAGCGTTAAGTGCTTATTTGACGAAAATTGTCATGTTTGTTAAATTTGATTTTAAATGTGAAAATTATTATTCGGAATCTTTTTTATTATAATTTACTTAAATCGTGCTTGAAAATATAAATATTTCATGAGAATTTCATGAAACATTTATTATTTTCACAACAACGTATTAGAGAAAATTTTGTTACATCTTGAAAACATCCCCGAAAGAGCCGTTATTGTAACAAAGAAACAACTTAAAACTTGTAATGATAACTTGAATGTAAAATCAAAATATCTGGCATATATTATGATTTTTTGATTTTGTTCGGATTGTTAATGATTCAGAAAAAATCCTTATTTTTTAGATAAATGCGCAAAAACCTTAAATTAATGGTAAAAATAAAAATTAAAAAAAGGAAATGCAGCAAAAACTACTTACCTACAAATTTTGCACAGTGAAGGTTGCTGTCGGCAAAAAGTTACCAAACTACAGGAAACTAATGAAACTTTAAAAGAAAATTATGCTTCCACAGCAATCAAATAAGCTGTTTAGAAAAGTAGTTGTCGACGTTTAATAGCAACAAAAATAAGCAACCAAATAATCAATAAAAACTGTAATTAAATCTCATCTACCCTGATATCGACAAAAAATAGCAACAAATAACAAATTGTTGCCGCAGGGTGATTGCTTGTATGTGTATTTAGTTGGTTGAATGCTTAAGTCGTTGCAGTGATTAAGGTCACATACACCTACTTGACAAAATGAAGTTAAAAATTGTTTTTATATAAAAACAATCATATGCGACTGATATACATACATATTTACATTAATTAATAACATATTTTTTTATTTCTGGACTTATTAATTATAGTATAGTAATAAATATATATATTAATTAAGGCAGCACTCTTCTGTTGACTTCATTGAGGTGTTATTTTACTCTACAAAAACAAAGACAATACCTTTAAATTAACTATATAAGCTTCATTTTTAAGATAAGATAAAAAAATACTGCAAGAAGCAAAAAACTAAATTAAAGAGACCGGTAAAAATTAAAGTAAAAAATTAAGAGCAATCAAGATGGACGTGAGACAATTTATGAGATGATTAGTGTTGTCCAAATATAAAAATATTTAATATTAGTTATACAAACATTTTTATTTAATTTAATTTAGTAAAAGAAATTATATTAAAATATAAAAAAAACAAAATTTTTTAATTTAAAAAATTTAAAATTGAATTCATACGTAAAAGGTACAAAGCCAATGTAACATTTAAGTAATAATAATACAAAAAAAAGTACACAACTGATTAAATGTAGAAATAAATCACATAGTTCGAGAATCAACAAATAACATTTAAGTAATAATTAAAGATTAAAACTCGAAATCATAGTGGTATTTTCAAATATTTTAGTTAAAATAAAATTAAACTCTTGATTTAAAACTATATTAATTTTTCAATTAAAACATTCAAAATTTGTTCTTGTATTTTTGCTGCGGTACATTTCACTTGCATTAAATCTACTTAACATTTCGAAGAAACACTCAACATATTAAAAACGGACATCTACAACTTCTAAGAATGGTTAGTACCAGCAGCATCCTGATAATCGTAAACTTGAGTCCAATTTATGAAATATAGTTTTTTAGGGTGTCTGATTCTTTTAAAAAACTTTTGAACTGCGTAAGGTTTAATTTTAAATACAGAATTATAGCATTTTGAAATAGAACATTGACAATAAACTTCAGAAATAGAAATGTTTCTTGAAAGCCGATCAAGCATTTCTTTTATCAACTTTTAAAAAAAGAAACAACTTTCTTGTAAAATCAACGTAGTAGTTACATTTAGAACAGTTTTGTTCAATTTAGTTTGCAATTTTGTGCCAAAACGAATGTTATCCATTTCAAAAACAAATTTTTGCTGTTTCGGTATTAGCTAAAATATTAAGCTTAATAATTTTTCTCGAAAATGTGAGAAGCGTGTTATTAGGTTTTTGATGCATAGTTTCTGCACGCATATAGTCAGATTAGTAATCCATATTTAAACTATCTATCTCATTTATAATTCTATTTATAAGGTCTATACTTTTCATCACACAATTCCTTGAAAATATTTATAACTAGTTTATCATTTTCTGCCGCTGATAAAAAGAAAATTAGTACTTTAATTTCAACTGTGTCTGACTGCATTTTTTCTTTAGCGCCTTTATCACTAGACATTTATTTTAAAAATAAGTATTACGTATATACAAACGAGAATAGAAAAATAGAAGTTAAAACAAACTTGGTTAATCCGCTGATATACCTACATCTTAAGTCGACCATATAATAAAACAGTAACGGGCTCGTTTCTGTACATGAAGTGTTTTTTTTTTATTTTGGTGTAGATGGTAACCGAAATGGAATACTGTGTTCGCATCACGTAAAAACTGCTGGTTTGATTTGAATAAAACCTTTTAAGGAACCTTAAATCAAATATAGAATAATTTTTTAATCATAAGCACATGTCATTTAGTAGAGAAACTAAAGGTACAAATGTGAAGCCACTCAATTTTATCGGTATAGTAGTACTAAAATAGTTGTCGGCAGATTTTTTTATAGATGCAAATTTTTTAACACTGTTTACAGGTCTCTACAACAAATATTTAAAAAAATATTTTTATAAAATTGAATTTTAAGAAAATTATAAATGACACGCGAAAGAAGTCGCGATAGAATAAAGCTCCAGTGTTTTTTATTTTTTTTTTTTTTTTGTAATTGCAATGTTATCGAAAATAAAATAAAAGACAGACGAAAATATTTCACTTCTTGCCATTCTAAAATTTTTATCGACACGTTTGGCGAGAAATCGCAATAACTGAGAACGCTGCTTATGATACTCAAAACAAAAGCTAGTTAAATAATAAAATTAAAGTAAACGATAAAGTTCCTTAAAATTAACAATATTAAAATAATGCAATATAAACAATTTTTCTAAATTTCAGCAGCAATTCTAATTAGAATATTAAAATATTTTGACATAAATTATTAAGGCTTTAAAAATAATAAATACGTATATATAAAAGTTAAGTAAATTATCTGCGAAAGAAGATAGAAAATGCAGATTAGCGGCTTTTTCAACTTAAAATTTAATTGAATTGCTGACACGATTTGCAGAAAAATTAATTTGGTATTACATGCAATATTGACGTCGTTAAAAATCTATAATTGGCTACCCAAATGCAATTAACACTTCACGACATATATCCTTGCAAGAATTTTCTATCGCAATGGTCACTACATCGTTACCTTTTGGCGTAAATAGTGCCTCAAATATAGAATATTTCAAAATAAAGAAATTTAGTTTCAGAAAAATGAGAATGTTAAATTTAACACAATTAAAAAGTTAAAAGATTTAATATAAATTTAAGGAGTTTGTAGAACTGAAATGTATCAACTTAAGAGATATTAGGAAAATTCTTCTGAAAGTATTATGTGTTTAAATATATAAATAACTTACTTCTTATTATCACTTTACAATTTATTTTCCTTAGGTTGTAGTTTTGTAATTTTTTCACATTTTTTTTAAATCGTGTTTTTGTTTATCTGCAACATTACCGAAGTCACTCTTAGTAAATTCGAAGTTGTGATCGATAATATACGATTATTCTCTTAAAAATGGGTCTTGTTGTCCAATTTACTTCTGGTGGAGCCGAAAAATTTATTGTTGCAAGATCTTTGTTTGATAATAAAGTAGGTATTTAATTTTTGTAAAATCGCGTTTTTTATCTAAAGAAGCAAGGGAGAATTGACTTCTATCTAAAAATGCTCTACCAAATGCAGAAAATAGCTTAAATGACGACTCTAATCCAGAAGAACTACAATCTTGAAAAAATACCCAGCACATTTCAACGTATTTTTAAAACAAATAGGTAGAAATCTTAACAGACCGGCTGTCCCTTAAGAAAAAATAGTGAAAAATTTAGATTGATTATTTAATGTATAAATTTATTATTACCCCGAACATATAAGCTGATATAATCGAGTTACCACCTGTTGATATTATAGCAGCGGTCAATTCTGTGTGAGAAACAATTCCGACATTTTTTTTCTAAATCAAAAAACGAAAACACTGTTTAAAAAAAACAGAAAAAACTATTCCGTTCTTTACTTCAGGGTTTCGTAAAATTATTTTGCTTTATAACTTTTTGTTACTTTTTTTAATCTTCCGTTAAGGATTTAATTTGTAAAATGTTATTTTTTGGCTGTATACATTAGAATGCATTGTAATGTGAAATTAATTCCTTAAGTATTTAATTTTTCTTAATGGTTAAAACAAAATTCTTATAAGTTAGGTTACAGCTCTAACAGCTCTCTGTTGTCAAATTAGTAGATTTACTCCTAGATTAAGCGGAAAGAAGTATATTTAAAGTTTTTTGAAGGGATTTTTGAGTAAGTGCTAGAGACTGTTACCTGTTTCTTAGGTTGGCAAAAAGAAAGACAACAATGTACTGACTGTTTCGTAACAATATGGACTTGCATTATTTTGTCAAAATTACTTACTATCGAACAAAGTGTTAAAACCTTTTACTTAAAAAAATATATGAAAATCTAACGGTAATATAATATATTTAGGAAGTCTAAAAAAAATTTTAAGGTATTATATATATGTATAGAGCTTAGTATTTCATTATGTACGTGTGAGAACTGTTACCAGTAAGTCTCTAAATTCCTGACGATCTGTATTTTTTTAATCGTATAGTCTACAATTGGGAATGACTGCAACATACATTATATTATCTCATATGTAATTAGATTTGTTATATCTCTCAATTCATGTATCTTAAGATTAATTGTCTTATTATCTTATACTTGTCGATTTTTCAATGTTAATATATTTAGATCAAATCAATGACTTAGGTACTTTGTTCGATTACGTAAGATCCAGATTGGAATATGGCACGTTTATGTGGAGTCCTCATTGCTGAATTCATATAGATCACACTGAAAAGATACAAAAATAGTTTAATTCATTTTCCTTGCCTCATCTGAATTTACTTTGTCCGGCTCCTACCTATATTTGTCGTTGTTTACATCTGCAAAGTACAGTCTATGCTTTTTATATATTGCAGAAAATTATTTAAATTATTTGCTTTATAATGTTACTGTAAATTTAATGCAAGCACTTGTTTTAAAAATGATCTCGCGAAATTTTAACCAATATTGTAAAATTTTTTGCATTACATTTTTATAAATTAATTTATATAAAAATAAGCTATATTGTTTGGAAAACCTCCGCATACATTTGCAAAAAATTTTTCTTTTTTAAAATGTTTAGAAATTAAATTAAAAAATGAACCTAATTAAGTTAGAAAATAAAATTTTAATTCATTTATAATATAACCTACATTTAAGTATATTATTTATTTTTCATTTTATTTTTATTTATTTATTTAAGTCTTAAGACTTATGACTTAAATAAATAAATAAAACGAAAAATACTTTGGAAAATAGAAATCAAATTGTAATAAGAGGACAGAAACCATTATCGTTGTTAATTTTAATGTTTATGTATATCCGTGGAGTGTGTAATTTAATGTAAAGATTTGTATTTTATTGTATTAAAAACCCATAACACAGATTTTACTTTAAACAAGATAAATTATAACTGCATTTATAATAAATAAAATAATATCCTTTATTAAAGGAGATGTTTTGAAAAGAAGAAACGAACTTTATGATTTAATATATAAAAACCTATGATTCTACTTAACATTAATAGACTAAAAGAAAAACTAAACCTATTAGATTTTTGCTACCATTTTCTTAATTAAGAACCTATTGATTTTTACTTATGCTTTTACGAAAGCAAATCTATAGTCCACTATAATCTGCAAATACCTTTAGTAAAACGTTTTCTTCTGTTCTGCTGTTTTGTTCTTATAAAACTTCGGCCAAATAATCAAACTCCAAGTTTATTTTTATTTTAACAGAATCTTTAACAATTCAGTAAATGCAATTTCCTTAAATATATCACCCTGCTCGTAAATTTGGTTCTTTTTCCTTGAGAAAATGTCTCAAATAATTTTGCACTACAACATTATCGTAAAAGATGTCAAATTGTTATTTTATTTCTTGTATATTCCATGGCACTCTAGTCTTGGGAGTAACATGAAGAGAATCGTTAACCTTTTTGTCATTTTGTTTTGAATGCATTGATTTATGACAGAAATCATTGTTGGTGGTCTTATATTAAAGTTGTTGGTTTATATGTAGTAGGCAGCGGTAGAAGTGGTAGTAGTTCAAATTATAATGGCAGAGGTCGTGATTTTGTAAACAGGCAGCCTGGGAATCATGTTTTTTACAATCAGCTCAAGTTTATTATATAATTTTGTGGTCGTATTCAAAAGCTAAGGTTGTACATTGTAAATCAAATTTATATTTTTATTAATATAAAGTTATGTTTTTATTTTTTCTTTTAATTTCTTGGTGGCTTTTAGTTTGTTCTGATTTTCGAATAAAGTTCTAAAAAAAGCATCAGTTTATCACAACACTTTTTTGTTTGAATTTTAAGGCTAAATCCAAATTTTCTGTATTAAAGTGAGTTCTAGTTAAAAAAAATCTGTATTTATAATATTATTATTGTGTTGCCCGTGTGATAAAAATCTGAAGCTGTTAGTTTATATATTAATTTTGTTAGAAAAAGGAGTTTAAACATGTATCTGACAATTTGTTTTCTTGATTTATTTGTCATGATGATTTTTCTCAGACAAATTTTAAAAAGCAATCGTATTGTACAGACGTATCCTAAAGCTATATACGACCTACAAATAATTTATTTTTTTTTAAACTTTAACTAAATATATGTTTTTTTTTTTTTAATTTGCCTCATTTATTTAATAGGACTCAAGATATATATAGTAACTAAATTAACTATTATTTATTTTATTTCGTAATGGATTTGTTTTGATAGTATTTATAAACTGTTTTCAATATTCCAATTTGTGACGTAACACATATATTTTACCTGAAAAAAAGACAACCCCTATTTTTGAACAGAATAGTTTTCATTTCTAATTTGACTTTTGCTTTTGCACATTTTTTTCATATTACTTTAAAAACAACTTTCAAAACTAAACAATGTATAAAGCTTAATTTGTTATTTTTTTTATTTAATTTTTTTTTTTAAGTTTTAGATTAAATGTTACTTTTTCAATATAAAAACAAAACAACAATAAACATCCATTGTGAAAAGATAGCACAGAGCCTAATTTTCATCTCCCAGCCGCAACACAGGGTTGCAATTACGATAGCAGTTTTCGAGCCTTTATCGTATATAGATTTTTCTTAAAACAAAGTTTTTAATACCTTTCGATTTTTCGCTTAAGTTTATTTCTTTTAAACTTTGCTGTTGGAGTTCTGATGATTTTTAAATTTTTCGTTTTTTAACTTTAATTTCTGGTACGTTTTCATCGATAGGTGTTGCTGTTTTCTGTTATTCACATTTTATTTTAAAACTAAATTTACTTTTTGAGGAATAGCAAAGGTTGTTAAAAACCCATGATAATTATACTCAAGGTATTCTAAAGTTTGAATACGTTCGGCTGGTATATGGCAAAGACTTACTCGTTAAATATAATTTATTGATTTTTTATTGATTAAAGTTTTTCCCAACAAGAAAGCGATATGAAACAGAGATATATTGTAAAATTACTCCAACCAACTCGCACCACAGTTAACGGAAGTACTCAAAAAATTTTAAGAAATGGATAAAATAATGTGCTGAAACTTAAACTCGTACAAAACTCCAGCGTGCCACTAGCAAATCAAACAACGTATGGCAGAAGAAAAACGGATCATTTCTCCTTCCAAATTGTAATTTTCTAACACAAATAACTGATTACTTTGTGAGTCGCGACCACACATAACAATTTTTTATATGTAATTTAATTAAATACTTTTTCAAAATTACATCACGACAATACAATAACTCCCATTTCCTTTTTGATTACTTAGATTTTGTTTTTGCTTAAGTTTCGGATAACAAAAGAAGAAAAAAATCGTAGGTCGGTACCCTATTCAACTTTTCTTTCCACGGTGGCCAATCTGTCATTGATGGATGCACGATTTGTTCCTCGTTGTTGAGGTTTCTGTAAGAAGTTTAAGGGAAATCGGCATTAATAACAACGTCCTTCGACGGTACTTCTTCATAGCATTCGCCGGCGAAGTAAAATAACTAATAAACCCTTTCTCCTTTCACCACCTGTCTTATCACTTATCTATCCCTTTCCTAAAGAATGTACCACGGTTAGAAAAATAACTAAATAGGAAATATTGCCTGAAGTGCTACTTCTCTTAAAAAACAAAAAATATCTTATATTTGGACGTCCGTGACAAGCTTAAGGAAATTGTTGCTCTTTTGGTCTTAGACCAAATACTTGGCTAACTGGGTATTTTTAAGTATTGAACACAATTATCTAAAAAAAAAATTTTTTTTAAACTACAAAATATGTTATTATTAAAAATAGTAATTCATTTGTCAAGACTTACCGTTGCACAGTGACGTGAAATACAAAAAATCGAATAAAAGTCTGGAGCTTCTACAATATTTACCCGATTTTCATACAACAAATAAATTTTATGTTTACGCTTATATCATATATAATCGGATCTAATTAAAATAAGAAAATTTTTATATAAAATTTTTCGTTTCTTTAAAAAAAATTAATCAAACATCTTAAACTTACTTTTTAGTCAATCAAAAAGGATAAAAAATCTTAAAATTATAAAAGAGTTTAATTTAATAATTTAAGATAAGCGATCAATTATGTCCATCAACAAAACTCCTCCCAAAACTAATATCGGTTTAATTGCTTGAATCTTTTAGCTGGTGTGTTTTAGAAATGAAGTAAACAATTTTACACGAGGTGTGTTTTTATTTATTTTTCTTTAATAAAATAATAATAATTTTTTAATTATATTTTTCTTTATTGGCCATAAAGAACAAACACTATTTCTTTATTTTATCCGACATTTAAGTCTTTGAATATTTGATAACCTAGCAATTTAATGTTGTAGTCGCTGCTTAAGTATACACATTTTTATTAACTATTAATAAAATAATAAACACCTGTTGTTTAGTTAGTTGGTTTAATCTTAAAATTTATATATTTTGTAAAAAGAAAACTAATTTTTTTGTTAATTATACACTTAACAAAAAAGTGTGCTGTATATGCTTTGTAATGGTGTACTTAAATGTTAACTTTAAGCCAATTTATCCAAAATAATCTTGAAAGTATATATTCATTCAGTTATATATTAACTCGAAATAAATTTGCAAATAAGTTACTATTTTTCAGTTGCGCTTAAGATTTTTATTAAAGAGATTGACACATTCTTCATATCTGTCTGTATTTATATTTATCTAAAACTAGCAAATATTACATAAATATAACATTTTAACTAGTTCATAAAAAATTGTTTAGATTAAACCTGCAATTTAGTTTCTATCATTTTATATTGGAATTTATTACAGTTTAATTCTTTACATTCATTTATTCTTTCTTTATTGTGTAATATACCTGCCATGCGATTCCAATTTGGATAAAAATCTGATTTAAATATTAGAATAGAATTGGAAAGAATGATGTGGTATAGGATCGTAAATGTACATTAAGTATTTTTTGTGCTGGAGTTCATCTATTTAGAATAAAAATTACCAATTGTTTTGTCTTTTCGAATGCCTTTCTAACGCATTAAGTAAAAGGTGTCCAAAACTTTTTATAAAATTTTGTAGGTATCCCAATCGATATTCAGCACATTTTTATTTCAAGTTGGCAACTTTAACAATTTAAATAATACTGGAATACTTGACAGCGTCTAATATTTGTTTAACAAACCTACTTACCACAGGATTTTAACATCCATAAGCCTTTTAGCAGGGAACGGAAGTTGCTTCTTTATCCTAGATCTTTTGAAGTAACGATTTAATCCTAATGGGTAAAAATAATGTTATATTGATGTGTAAAACATAATCACAAACCTACAACTCCAAAAAACCAACTACAGAAAAGCAAGGCAATGCTTGAGGAAGAATTGTTCAAAAAATTTTGCGAAACCCAGAAGGCATATTAAGGAGTTACACACACAAGCAAAAACATGAACTGAAATGATAAAAAGAGTTTTCATTTTTTTAAGTATCACAAAATATGAATAATTTAATACACGGTTTTAATTATATTTTTATCTTTTCATTACAAAATCATTCTTGAACAAATAAACATGTAAAACTTTTTTATTTTCCAATATTGTAAACATAATTTTTAATTTATATATTTTAAAATTATCTTTTTTTACGCGAGCATTTCTTTGCTTATTATTGTAAAACGGTAATTTTAAAACTATCAGTTATTAAGAATTATGTATGAAAAAAGATTTATATATAATTAACTATATGCAAATAATATAAGCAGTTCAATTTTATATCTTCAAGCAACTGCATAATCAGCAACTGGTGACTTCTTTATTGTATTTGTTATATTGCTAGCGATGGAAATAGTTACACGTGCTTTGGTTCACACTCGGATACAAATAAGTTAACTTTTGAACTTGAAATTTGTCTTTTAACAGAAGCAAATATTTTGTGAAAGCATATAGAATTAAGCGATGCCTTATTTTCTTAAAAATAAGATCTTTAAAAATTGCAACAAAATGGTTTTATATAATGATTTTATTGAAGCTTCACGAAAAAAATAATCTCTTAAGAAGAGATGTTTATGAAAAACAGAATGTAATCAAAAGAAAGTTTTTGACACAAAATACTGAAGTCGCCGAAAAGAAAATGTATAGATGTTATTGTATTTAGTTTTTTTTTTCTTTAATGCTGCTTTTTACTTTAGTTATAACGTTATTACGAGTATACACTCTAGTTCATTTCAATAACAACAGTTAAAGTCATTGCTAAAAATTTACATTTCGAGAGAAGTAACAAATATAGAGACCTAAAGATCCTTTCTACATCCCTTTTTCAGACAACATAAAGGCATCATCTAAAACCTAAGTCACTCGGTTTCTCATGCAGACAGCCTGTGAAACTTAACGTAGCTTATATGAGTAACAACACTTAATCGTGTTTAACAGACTTCAAGACAGGCAGGAGATTATCAATTCGTCTGAATGTGGCTTTTTCTAAATGTTTGTACCTCCATAACTCAGACGCTTCCAGGTCGGTTTTGAATTTTTTTATTTGATTACAGATTGGGCTCGTTTTTTAAATTAAAGAGTGTCCCCTAAAACATCCTTTTTTTACGTGTATTATAAACCGTAAAGTACATATCACTATAGAACCGAATAGAACAATGTAAAACAAAAATAATTCTAAAAATTAAGGGCTGTGTACATAGGTGACGTTATAGGTAAACGATAGAAATTAGACAGAATGTCAATTATTGTGTCCGATACTGTAACAAGTATTAATACTCAAAATTATAAATTAAATTAATTAAAAATATAAAGTATAGAGTGTTACAACAGTTGATGAAATTTCATGTAAATTTAAATTTAAATTTACATAGGACTTGATTGCTAAGGCCGCTACAACAGCACGTTTAAAATTTGAATTTAAAAATTAAAGGATGCCATTATAGTTGATATAATTTGATTTATATATCCAAATTGTTTTAGATAAACGGTTGTAATTTACAAGTCCGCATAACAACAAGTATATAATTTGGATTTGAATATTAAAGGGTATCCCAATATTTAATAAAGCTGATAGCTGAAATCTGTTTTGAAGTCAGATTTTTTTTCTTGAAAGAATTATTGTTATTCTTGAGCAAATGCCTAACCTAATAATCTATCAGTTTTAATTAGTTTGATAAATTGCATTTCATAAAATAAAAATGTTTTTATGGTAGGTTGCTTGCTTTATTTTTTTTTTTTATCATCACCTTTTTATTGCAAAAAAAATTTGAAGAAAAAGTAAATCATTCCTTGGTTATTGTTACATTGTTTAATCTTTGATTTTAGTTTCTGATTCCTGACTTTATAATTCTATAGTTTATCTAAGAATCTGCGAGAATTGGCTATCGGGACCACCGAGTTAAAATTATTTAACCGATAATTTATCACAACTAAATTATCTAACAATGTTTAAATTTTGTTTAAATTTTCATAAGGTAATTATTTGTAGATTATTCTATAAATAGTTACCTCTTAGAGACAAATGTAGAGATTATTTTTGATTTGTCGGTTGCTTTCTCTTTTTGTTAATATCGTTATGGAAAAGTGTTAAAACGTATTTAATCTTAATAATTACGAAAGTTATTAGTATTAATACTAAAAATTTCTGTTTATGAAAACATATTGGACAGGAGATAAAAGAATAAAAACCGGTGAAAGATTAAACACAACCGCAGTATCAAACTTTTCGATACGTACGACCACTTGATACCAGGACTTTTGTAAGGCAAAATTTAGGACATAACGATTTATAGGTTGATTTAAGACTATTACTGAAGGTGAATCAAAAGATTGGTAAAAATATATTTTTCTGTAAAGTGTGTAATAGCTCTTAGTCTGTTGATTTTTTAAATTTATTTTTGAACAATGCAATTTTGATGAATTTGGAATACATTCTCTAGTCTGACAATATCAAAAAAAAAAAGATCAACAAGGCTTTTTTGTTCAGTAATCTACAGATTGCGTTTTCTTAAATACTTAATAATTCGCAACATTTTTAACCGACTTCAAAATAAGAAGGAGGTTATCAATTCGACTGATTGTTGCTTTTTTATGTTTGTGCCTGTAGAACTTAGCCATTTCTGAAACGATTTTGAAAATTTATTGTAAATTGATAGATTGCGCTTGCAGATTGGTCCTGTTTTTAAACAGTTCATAATCTTAAAAATTAAAAGGTGTCCCCATACAACATACATATGAATCGTAAGGCGCACTTCTTTCAATTGAAAAAAATGCTTATTACTCACAATAGCATAAATTAATACAAAAATAAACCTAAGAATTAAAGGGTGTCCCCATCGGTGACGTAAAGTTACTTATCTGCGTTATAGACAAACGCTTAAAACTTGGACAGGATGTCTATTACTATGACTGTTGTTAAAACAAATATAAACATTCAAAACTCTAAATTAAAGGGAGTTTCAATAGTTAATGTAATTTAATGTATGTGGCCAAACTTTTGAACTGTTATAGCCAGATATTTTAAATTTACAAAGAACCTGTATCGCTAAGTCCGCTATAACAACAAATATAAAATTTTAATTTAGACATGTAAGGATGTTCTTATATTTGAAGTAAATTTTTCTATATGGCCCGTAAATTGAACCGTTATATACAAACATTTAAAAATAAAACAGAAAGTCCACTGCTATTTCAAGTATATTAATAAGTATAAATATTTTAAATTATAAAATATATAGTGTTACAATAGTTGCTGTTATTCGATGTATATGACCAAACTGTTCAGAAGTTGTAGACAGTTGATTGAAACTTGCACAAAGCCTTGATTGCTAAGTCCGCTATAATAAGAAGCAAACTTTAAGTTAGAAATTAAAAGGTGTCCCTATAATTGATGTAAGTCGATCTATATGGCCCTATCTTTGAAACCGTTACAGACAAATTTTTGAAAATTAAACTGAATGTCTATAACTTTATCAAGTATTATTCAAATTAGAAAATAAAGGGTGCACTAATGGCTGTAATTTGATGCATATGGGCAATCCTGTTAACAGTTATAGGACTAACGCTTAGAATTTAAACAAATTTTGTTTTACTGTGTCAGCAATAAACAGTGTAGAAATTAAGGTGATCACATAACTACTGAATCTTCTTGTTTAATCTGCATTCATAATTTGACATATAAAAAGTCCTACGCAATCTTGCTCGAATATAATATAATTAACGTGTTACTACCGTCCTAAAGAAATATGATTTTAGGTTTGTCTATTTTAAAGTCGGTTTTTTTTGCAATAATTATTTTATTTTGTTTTTATTTTAAACAAAAATAATCTTAGACAGTGGTGGGCCTGATGCCAAGTTTTGTTTAAATAAAATACTAAGTGTAATTGTGATTTCTTTTAAACAGTATTCGTTTTTTGTTTCATTTTAGCAGCAATTAGGTCACAAAATCATTTAAAATAAACGTTTTTAAATATACAATTTGTCATAAGCAACTGAATACTTACTACTTTTTTTTTAATATTTGTTATCCAAGTAATTTTTGTTTTAATAAAATACATAACTGTCATTTATCATATCGATTTGAAAATCGAAATCGTGTTTAAAAAACTTAACAAATACATAAAGTTTTGAAAATAAGTATTTCAATAACGTTTCATTTTTCGTTTGCAATTCTGATGGGAACAGAACTTATTGTTGCAATGGTTTTCATTTGAAGCATTTCGTTTTAGAATTAAACTTTGCTCGCTGCTGTTTTCGTCAACATTGTCGCCAGAGCTTACAGTATTATATGATATTGACAATTAATTGGTGTCGAGACAAATGGCGAATAATTTATGCCTTGTAAAAAGTTTAAAACTTTGGCTAATTAAATCGATTACACACAGGTGTTTCGCTTTTTTGATGGCAATTAAAATTATAAACGTAACTTGATAGTTTTGTTTCTGCTGTCATTGTTGTTGTTGTGTTTGTAAAATTGTAGTTTGTCGGTGCTGACAAATGTTGTTGTTGTTGTTGTTGTTGTTGGCTTTGCTGTCTCTTAAGGAGATAGTACATGAAGCTTTTGTAGATGTTTTCAGCGTAGTCTTCGTTGGCAATTGTCTTTCTGCTGCTCTTGTTGATGTATATTGCGATATTATTTGACTTACATCCATCATTATTTTATAATGTAAATGTTATTTGCTTTACACATGTATGTTATTTGCTTTATTTGGGTAAAAACTTAATACTTATTTCAGCTTAAGTGACAATTTTCATCGAAGTCAAATAAATTTTTTTAAAAATTTTGTCGTTCGCACAAGCGTTTATTGGACCTGAACTCAGAGTACTTTTGACGAATGTTAATGTTGTAAGTTTAGATTTCAGAATGGTTTATTTAAAAAAAATCTGGCAAACTAATATGGTACTCAAGGTGACCTTACGCTATGCATTAAAAAGGCAGCGAGCATTGTATACAAATGTTCAATACTGGTTGGCAGTAGAGTGAGCACTACAGGCAGTCAAACATTCGATGCCATAAAGGGCATCGATCGAAAGCAAATCCTGGCATTTAAGCAGAATCCATGATAAGAAGGGAGCACCGAAAATTATCAGTCAATAGTCTGAAATACTGTTGAATGTAAAGGGCTTAAAAATGGGAACTAAAAAGTTTATGATCTGCCATAATATTTCCTCTTTAATGCTACACATTATTAATGCTATTTTCTGGAAATTTTAAGAAACAATATGAAAAAGGTTTTTAAGTAGACAATTTACTAAGAATGAGTTTTTAAAAGCGCAAAGATTCTTGTTTCAACTAACGCTACAAATCGCAAGAAAATCTTTACTGATACCATTACACAGCACTTCTTTGACATGTGCCAGTCCTGCCACTTAATAATTTGGATGCTTCTATATTACGGACGATTTAAAATTATTACAATCTAGACCAATCTTTTTTAAGAAAGATTAAATATTGAAATTCGAGCGGGAGTTTCTCGTTTTTACTTACATTTGTTAGTCGTACTTTGATTTACATTTTGCATTATAATTTTTCAGTTTCTGTTTAGTTTTTTCGATACAGAAATAGTACAATACGCTAAACGAGATGAATTGCTACTGAAGTCGGCATCCACTTCATAGTTATGGATGCAAAAGCAAAGATTTTCAATGCTGCTGCAAAGAAATCATTTTCAGTTTGCAGTCAGTAGGCTGAAATGAATAGTTTGTATATGCAGGATGTTCTATTGTTCTATTCTATTATTCAGCTTAGATTTCATATTTTTATATGAACATACATACTTCTAATGTGATGGGGTCTTTTCTTTTTTTTTTTTTCTTTGAAAATTTTAAAGTTGGTTTAAATAGCACATATGGGAGTTATTAATTATTTAGATACAGTACATAATTTACGATTTATTTAGCATTGAATGATAAATAATGCTAATGATTTAAGCATTATCATTATTTTCATTGATGAAAAGGTTATCATTACCATTAACTAATGATTAAATGGTTTTCAATCATTATCATTAATGAGTGTATTTCTAGTCTTTGTACAATAAACATAGATCTTAAAGTATAATAGATCATCATTTAAAAATAACATTTTGATTACAATTATTTGGTGAAATATGTATGTTTTAATCTTCTCAGGAAAAATTACACATTATGGAAACATATTTTTGTTTTCCTGTGACTTCAGACTTCAGATATAAAGTTTTACACCCATCTCGCTTAAAATTTATACGTTCTTAAAATTTAAAAAAAAAAAATCCATCTACAAAAAAACAACATATTTTTAGATTTGAATTTTGAGAAAATGAGAAATGACACCCACACAAAGTCGTGAGCACTGCTTGTAACTTAAGGCCGGGGCACATAGAATCCGTCGTACGTCAAACTTTGACAAATTCAACATTAGTTAAAGTAAGGACGGATAAGGTTGGAACAATGAATACTTTGCTAAAGGATGTTAAATCAAATTTTGCTCTCTATTTTTATCCACTGTTAAATTTAATTTGTATTTTATTTACTTGTTAATTTAATTAAATTTGTATTTTATTGTTTGCCACCAAAATTGTTTTATTAAAATCACAAAACACAATTGAAACACAGCAAGAGTTAAAAGAAAACAGAGAAGAAGAAGCAGTTGATGTATGTCAAGGTATTTATCAATCGTCAAAAGTTAAAAGTTGACCAACTTTCGTACTTTGCGTTGACGGACACGTATTGATTGTGACAACGCTCATAAGAAAACATGTATTTTAACTAACCTGTCAGTTAAATTTGTCAAAGTTTAAGGTATAAAGGATTCTATGTGCCCCGGCCTTTAATATAATAATTAAATGTAATAATTTGTTGTACTTATGTACCAGAGACAAGAAAACTGCATATTCACTTTTATTCCTCATTCATATGTTCATTGCTTTTGCCATTCATTTAACTGCCTAAAATGATCAACGCACGTGCTTGTGTTCAACTCTCCATTTGCTTTGACTGTTTTTTTTCGCACTACTTTTATTATGCCAACACAAGTTAATCAACCATTTCATTCATGCCACTTAAAATTTTTGAAAACTGCTAGAGACTTTGGTACCTATTCATTGCTAACCGTCATATTTCATAGTATTCACCATGGTATTCATAGTATTCATGCATATATAAGGAAAATAAGAAATGAAAAAATCTATGCTTGCACGAACAAAAACCATAAATTGTGCGTATGTACATACATATATATGTATGTATATTGTACATACACAGAAATATAGACAGTGTTGCCAATTTAACTGATTTTGTGGTAGGTTAAGCGTTTTTTTTAACACCAAAAGTATCATTATTTCTTTTAGTTTTTATATTGCAGTTTTTTTGAAGAACGAAATAAAAAGGTAAAATTTTAAACATGTGCCGATTTTTATAATAATTAAATACTTCGCACACAATCTAATTAACCAATAGTTGAGTTATATCAAATGAACTAATAGCTTATCTAAAAGTAATTATCTAATGTGTGTATATTGCGATTTATAAAACAAATTGTTATAAATCAAAAAAAATTCTTTTTGACTGCGTCCGTGAAATTTCACTAAATTTAAATAGATATTTTAAGGTTTGTTACACTATGTCCACACGAGACGAATTTTCATCATAATGCCTAATAAAACGCCGGCAGAACAATTGTCAAATTTATATTAATATCAGTTCAAAGGGGTAGACGTTGATGATTTAATATTACAAGGAGTCTACACCTGATGAATTTATATCTTGATGAAAGTCAAATTTATATTATGATGAAAATTCATCCTGTGTAGACTTCATTTATTAGTACTTTATCATCGTTATGATATAGTTATCAGAGCTCATAGACTAATAAATTCATCATGATATAAAACATGACATGACATATAATTTTTTTAATAAAATTTTAAATTATTATAGCTTAGGCATTTTGTTATTATATTATTATTATAAAAACCAACCGAAAGTTCAAAAAATAATATTTACACAGAAATATTTGGACAAATTGCCTTTACAATGACCAATAAAGAATTATTCATCATAATATTAAATCATCAACGTCTACCCCTTTGAAGTGATATTAATATAAATTTGACAATTGTTCTGCCGGCGTTTTATTAGGCATTATGATGAAAATTTGTCTCGTGTGGACATAGTGTTATGATGAATAATTCTTTATTGGTCACTGCGAAGTCAACATGTTCAAATAATTCTGTCTAAATGTTATTTTTTGAACTTTCGGTTGGTTTTTATAATAAAAACATAATAAAAAAATGCCTAAGCTATAATAATTTAAAATTTTATTAAAAAATTATACGTCAAAAATAAAATTACATATAAAATGACTTTTCATATCATGATGAATTTATTAGGCTATGAGCTCTGATAATTATATCATAACGATGATATAGTACTAATAAATGAAGTCTACATAGGATGAATTTTCATCATGATATAAATTTGACTTTTATCAAGATAGAAATTCATCAGGTGTGGACTCCCTGTTACCTAAAATATTTTAATTTTTAGTGTTCAAAAACTATTTTTATTTTACTGTTTATATCTAAACCAAGAAAAATAATATTATTTTATTGCAGTTATATTTATTTTAACATTTCCAAATACACGTATTTCAACGGATTTTTTACAACATCAATTATTACCCTTTTCACAACTCATTTAAAAATACTTTTTTGCCACTTTGTATAAAACATTTTCGCTTTTATTAATTATTTTATTGCAATATTACTTATAAATGTTCTTTTACCTGTTTATTATCTAGGGACTTTCCCAAATATGTTGGAATTTTTACAACCACAATTACTAATTATATTACATTAGACAGTATTGCTGTTTCATTTCTATAGTATTTGACAGTATGTGTTTGTCGCGTTTTTACATCAGTAAAGCATTTAAAAAATATGGGATGTCTTGATTATGTATTGAAATGTATTCTTGCAGGCCTTTAAACGGTACTTTCATGAGTGTACTTCTTCTTTTTATACTTTTCATTCTTTAAATTTCAGGCACTTTTTAATGTTGGTTTTTTAAACGGCTTTTTAGTAACTTTTTAATATTGCAATTGTGTAGAGCGTGAAAGCAGATATAAAAATGCAGTGCCAAGAAATTGTAGGAAAAATAAATTCCGGTGTTTTTAAATTAGTAAACAACAAAAATACTAAGAGTAAAGTTTGGTCAGTTTTTTCCCACATACAAAATGATCATAATGAAATAATTAATGGATTTGTTTATTGTAAAAATTGTAATCGTTTGTTTAAGTTTAACGGCAAACAAACATCCAATTTGGTGAGACTCAAATGCTATTTAAAAGAACACATCGAAACTGAATTAAGAAAAGTTAATAGCTGTGATAAAGATGACTTTGTTGATGCGTGTGCACAGTGGGTTGTCGAAGATTGTCGCCCATTTTCTGCTGTTAGTAGAAGTGGTTTTAAAAAAGTCGCTCAGGTCTTAATAAATATCGGAGCAAAATATGGAAACCAATTGAATATAACTGATTTAATACCAGATCCCCAAACTGTATCACATAAAGTCTCTAAGAAAGCAGAGGAAGAAAAGAATAAAATAAAAGAAGAAATTAAAGATGCAGTGGTAAATGAAATGGCATCTATAACTACAGATTTGTGGACGGACAACTACGTTAAAAGAAATTTTTTATCAGTTACGTTCCATTATGTAAAGGAATTAAAATTATCGAATATTGTTCTGGGGGTAAAATCCATGGATTTTCAAAAAACCACTGCACAAAATATTCTCGCAAAGCTGAAATCTGTTTTAAATGACTTTGACATTAATGAAATAGAAAAAATTAAATTCGTAACTGACAGAGGATCCAACATAGTAAAAGCTCTGGAAAAAAATACACGAATTAATTGTGCAAATCATCTTTTTAATAATGTGCTTAACTCCGCTTTCAATGATGCTGAAGAATTAAAGCCAATGTTGGAATCTTGCAAAAAACTTGTTAAGTATTTCAAAAAAAGTAATTTACAGCACTTGCTTGCAACCTCTTTAAAAAATTATTGCATTACTCGCTGGAACTCTCACCTGCATTTATTTAAGTCAATTGTAAACAACTGGGTTGCAATCCAAGAAATACTAACAAACAACGCAGAAGTGCACAGAATTGCTGAAATTAACTTTCCTGTACTAAGAGCTTTAGTTGAACTCTTCGAAAACTTTGACAAGATAAACAAAAAGCTCCAGGGAGAAAATTATGTAACAATTAATTATGTATATTTATCAATCAATAGTCTCAAAAACATTTGTGAAGCTAAACCTTCCGACTCTGCGCCTATAGCAAAATTGAAGGTTAACATTTTAAAGGAAATAGACGAAAAATGGATACCTAATGTGAGCATTTACCAATATGCCGCCTGTTTTTTTTTCCCACCAACCAATCGCGCTTTAGAGGAGGAAGTTTTAGGCCAAGTAAAGGAATTTTGCATATCACAAATTTTAAATAATCCAGAAATCTCAACTCCTGAAACACACATGCATATCTCCAACGAAAACGAAACACCAAGTGACTTCAAATTGTTTTTTTCTGATTTTATAAACACGAGAAATCCTACTACAGAAGAAAGCATTATGGACGAACTTAACCGATATTCTTCCTGCTATGTGAAGCCTGACATCAGTTTCGATGTTTTGGACTGGTGGAACCATCACACAAACGATTACCCCCGATTGTCAAAACTAGCAAAGAAAATTTTGGCTATACCTGCTAGTAGTGCTGCCTCCGAGCGTGTTTTCTCTGCGGCAGGCAACATCATTACCGAAAAACGAAATAGATTGGGACCTAAGTCTGTAAATAATATATTATTTCTGAATTCAGTTCTTAAATACAAGCAAGCCTAATGTAATACGCTATATATGTATCTAATTTTTATTAAACCTTGTTTTTAAACCTATTATACAATCGCACTTATTTTATAAAATACATTTGACAGTTGACAACACTCATCCTACGTACAATACTAAAATTCTCTTTTATGTGTTTTAATTTAGTTTTTAGTACCCTTCATTCACAGGTATTCACAAATGATTCATGAATACTGCGCGGTTTTCATGAATCTTTGTGAATGTTTGTTGTCATTTAGGTAACACATGCAATACACACATCATATTTCATCATATGATCTCTGTGTGAATGTGTTTTCATTCGCTTCATTAGCCTAGTGTGTAGTAATGTCAACAACATTATTTTTGTGTGAATGTATTCAAAGCAATAAAACCAATGCAATTTCTTTTCTCTGTTATGTACATACAATTTAATTGACTTCGATTACTTTAATACTTTCGCCTACCATAGTCCGGAAACATAAATTCATAGCTGTATACATTGTCTTTTTATGTTTTTTTATTTTGCAAATAAATCAATATACATAATATATGGATCATAAAAATAATTCCCACAACACTTTTGCTAAACCCTAAACACCTATTGCATTTTATATTGGCGGCCTAAATTTCAAAGAATTAACAAGAAATGCGCTGCTACAAATCATGCTGCGCAGTCACAAGAAAATGTAAAATTTTAATGACTGCAACAAATCTAAAAGCATTTGAAAGAGTGTATTTTTACGACACAGCCTAAGTTATCTTTGATGTGCGGTTTACTTTTTTTTTTGGATAACGAGTTGTATTCTTGATGCTCCTCAAGTGTCAGTCATATAATTATAACCGCTCTTAAATAGGAGGACACACAGTGGTTAGTTTGGAAAACGGAACTTATTATGAAATATAATTTAAATATTAGTTTTTTATTAAAAATGTAAACTGTGTTATGGCTCCCTAATTTTAATTTAAAGTACATATTCAGCCGAAGCTATAGGCAAACGTTTTCCAGCATGTTTGTAAAGATCCTAAACCAAAGTGTCTTAGCTCATTATAAAAAAAGGTATTAAGAAAGGTTTACCACGTTGTAGATATTTGGTTAAATATTATGACATTTTGACATGTGTTCACCTACCATCAATGTGAACTTTGCCCTCGTAATGGAATTAGTTGCCTTATACAGTGTTGCCACGGTTTTTTTAGTTAAAAAAATGTATATAAAAAGATCATATTACCAAAATGTGATAAAAAAATTATTTTATATTTTTAATATTGCTGCTTAGATTTAAAAAAAATCTACGTATCTTACACTGTAAAAATCACTGTTTGACGGTGTTAATGCAATTAGTTATTTAGATTTTTTACTTTGGCACTCTATAAAATTTAAATATTTTAAGTGTTAAGAAATACGTAATGGCATGAAGTATAGCAACGTCAATGCAAAGAATCACGTAAAGAGAAAAAGTTAATAAGACAACAATAAATTCTATGTATCTTAAACGTTTTTTTTTTTCCTTCGTTATCTGGTTTCATAAGAAACACCATTAACATTTTTGACAATTTTATAACAGACTTTGTATAATGAGATGTGAAGTTTAATTTGACATGCTTCTTCCTTATGCGAGTATGGTGTAGTTTATACCTCAATAAAGTTATATTTATTAAATAAGAGTTATGCATGGCCCTTGTTGCATACTGATATGATTTCTTTAAATAAAACAAGTTCTCTTTTTGCCTGTGAAATTTTCTGAGCCACGAAAAATTCAATAGTTTCAACTACTTGCTTTGGTTTGTCAATACTAAATCTTACAAATATATAAAGCTGCCTCTTGTATGCATGACGTAAAATGTACACAGAATATTTGCCATGATTGTGAAGAGCTAAAAATATAGCTTACGTTATGTATGACTAGGAATCACAAAAAAGCTCGCAATGTGCTATTCGAAATTCTCCTTATCGTTTCACTATGCGGTTGCTCAACAATTTTATTTATAAAGCGGTTTTTTTTTATTATTTTAATTATAAAAAGTTTATTTTTTTAAATTAAATCATTGTTATATCCACTTATTAAAAGTTGAAAAAAGAAAGAAGGCAAGGCTTTATTGTTGGTATTTATCTTTAAATGTTAAATATGTATTTATTGGCCTTTAAGCGGAATTCTCATTTTGTTTTTTTATAATTATTGTCTCGGAACTCTGGTGATCATTTTGAAAAAATTTATAATATACTAAGTCTGTAATTAAGGTTATCCTTTAGTGCTCTCAAATAATTCAGAGATCTAACAACATAGTTATTAAGATACATCGCCTTTGGGGCAAGGAAATATTGAACAAATTTCTATGAGGAAGCAATTGCCAATATTTCAGATTAAGTAGAGTTTTATTTAAGAATTTCTCCTTGAACTCCAGATGAATTTAGATCGAACAAATAAAGTATTTAAATAATGTCGCGCTCAATTTTTGCGATTAAAACATCGTTTTTGAAATATCTTACCATCATTAAAAATTAATTTAAGAAGCAGATTAAAGATAGCGCACAATAGATTACATGATTTTGTGTGGAAAAAATTGCATGTTCGCAATCAAATTAAATTTTAAGATGTTATTCACACAGTTGATACAAAAAAATTACTATGTTAAAATTATGTTAGGAAAATTTCGTAAATATTATTCTAAATTTTAGACAAAATTGCCCGTACTTTTCGGACCACTAAAAGCCTTTTATTCTAAAAATAGATTTTTAAGAAAACATTAGAATGTTTTTACTTTTCAAACAAATTTTGAAAGTTTAATTATTTAATTATTTGTGATAAAGCTTTTAAATAACAGATTTTGGGAGCATAAAATACACGCTTTTTAATTTTTTTTTTTTTAATTTCATATAGCTGTCTGTTTTTTAATTTAAAGAATTTTCGTGCAATAAGATGCAGAATGATCTCTCAAACTCACCTATTTTTAAACTTGCAGTTTTGAGTAAGAGATCCCACCGCATGGTGAGCGCTCCACCATCTTTTAAATCGCCTAATGTTGAATAAAAAAATAGGAATAGTTCATTTACCTTACGGCTGGCTTTCAAAGCGTCAATTGCTTTATAGTCAAACAAAGTATTGTGTTTCATAATGCCGCAATACAAAATATTGAAAATGATGCTATACAAATTTAAAAACAAATTATTATTAGTAACCCAGTAAAAAGAAAGCAGGGCAATAGTTTCAAAGTTAATGCTTAGCTTCGCATCTTTGCATACGTAACTTTATTTAAGTCAAGCAACTTAAATAAAGTTATTGTTGCTGTTGTTGTGACAATATACAAAATATAAGATAAAAAATCTTACCAGGTAAATCCATGCTAAAAAAGTTGTTTTTAGTTAATCGAAAGTTACTAATAAATTTAAAAAAATTTTAGCAAAGTCTTAACTTTGCATTTTTTATTTTCTGCTATTTTTCTGCTTTTTTGAATTTCATGAGTTTTGGCAAAGAAGAATTTGCCAAATATTTCAGAATAATTAAGTAACTGATGACTTAATAAAAAATTATGCCTGAAAGTATTTTATTTATCGAAACTGAATAAACCGGTGTCGTCATTTATCCTGTTTTTGTTTAAAGGTGGATTTCTCTGCAGATAAAGATAAATGTATTAGAGGTCCGCAATTATTTGAAATTAAATAATGTTTATTGAAAGAAAACTTACAATGGAATGAATAAAACAAATCAAAAAATATTTTCATAGAACTATTTTACAAACATGAAACTCATAGGTAATTTAATAAATTAAACAAGGTTTAATTTGTTGAGAAGAATACGAGTGTTATCCTACACCCTTCCTCAATCGGATTCTACTCCTAGTAAATATCGCAGTTTAAGAAATTTAGTTTTTGGCAACGGCTTTGTCATTATATCAGCTATCATTTCATTCGATGGACAGTAGTCGCATTTTATATGTCCCTTATCAATATGATCCTTTACAAAATGAGTTTTGGTATCAATGTGCTTGGTTCGGGCACTAAGCTTCTGATCTTTTATAATATGTAAACAGCTTTGATTATCCTCATATATTACTGTTGGAGCGTTTTGCTTGATATGTATGTCATCTAAGAGGCGTTTTATCCAAATGGCCTGTTTGCACGCTTCAGACAGTGCAATAAATTCAGCTTCAGTTGAAGATAAAGCGACCAGAGTTTGCTTTCTACATGACCAACTTATTGTACCACCATTTATCTGAAAAATATAACCAGAATTAGACTTTCGATCTACCCTATCCTCTGCCCAACTTGCATCTGCGTATCCTTTTAATATGTTGGGGTTATCGGTTTTGTAACTTAATCGTAAAAAATAATTTTCAGTACCTTTAAAATATTTAAGCACTCTTTTTAGCTCTAACCAATCTTCTTGAGTGGGACAACTAACTTTACGAGCAAGTATTGAAACACTCGCAGCAATATCTGGTCTTGAGCAAACACTGAGATATAGCAGAGATCCAATTAATCTCTGATATTTATTATTATCCAACAATAAATCAGATTTAGTTTTACCATACCCTGGATCTAATGGATATGAAGATACTTTCGAACTTTCCAAACCAAATTCGTTTGCAAGATTTCTAATGTAAATATGTTGACGAATGCAAAAATTAAAATCGTTATCTTGAAATATTTCGATTCCTAAAAAATGGCTAGCTCTTCCAAGACAGTTTATAGAAAATTTGGACGACAATAATTTTCCTACAGTTACATTGCTTAATTCCTTCTCACTAGCAACCAAAATATCATCAACGTAAATTAGAATATAGACTAGCCCTTCCTCGTTGGTGTTTTTTGTATATAAACATGGATCAGCACTAGATTGCATAAATCCTCCTGAATATATCAAATCATGTAATGTTTGATTCCAAACATAAGCAGCCTGTTTGAGTCCATAAATGCTCTTCTTTAACTTCCAAACGAGTTTATTTCCTTCTTCAAAACCAGGAGGTTGTTTCATATAAATATCCTCTTTAAGATCTCCGTTCAAAAAAGCACATTTTACATCAAAATGTACTACTGACATTTTCTTTACACCCGCCACAGATAGCAATATTCTTAATGTCGTTTGTCTAACAACAGGTGCATAAACTTCATCATAGTCTTCTCCAAATTTTTGAGTATACCCACGTGCGACTAATCGTGCTTTAAACCTTTGTGGCTTTCCAGCTACATCACGTTTAACCTTGAATATCCACTTACAGCTTATAATATTAGCGTTAGATGGAGCGCTTACCAAATCCCATGTTTTTAAATCCTTCAAAGACGTGTACTCCTCTTTCATTGCTGCAACCCATTTCTCTTTGTCCTCTGAGGTTAAAGCTTCTTTATAATTTCTGGGTTCAATAACATCTTTGCAAGTAGAAACTGTATTATAACCAAAACGATTCGGTGGTTTACCTTTATTATTTCGTAGTGATCTACGAATTGACAGAGGTTTTTTTTTCTTTATTTTTTTCTAACCTTTTATCGTCATCAACTACGATATTCATATTTTCCTCTTCCGTCAAAATGAGTTCCTCAAGACTTTGAAACGATGTATCGTCATCGTATAGTATATTATTATTGTAACATGGTATGTCTTCCTTATTCTTAAATTTGCCATAGCAAAAATCAATAGAATTATTAGAGAGATTTTCAGTTTTAATACCAGTAGAGGGCTCTTCATCCAAAAATTTAACATCGCGACTTATTGTGACAACATTAGTGTTTATATCTACCATCCGATAGCCTTTTGAGTGTTCATCATATCCCATAAAAACCAGAACTTTAGTTTTGTTGTCCAATTTTTGACGTTTTTCTCTTGGTACAAGAACATGTCCCTTTCTACCAAAAATTTGAAAATTGTCTATATTGGGAATGTTTCCTTCCCACAATTGATGTGGAGTACTATTTACTACCTTAGAAAAACATCTATTCTGTATGTAATTGGCTGTAATAATGGCCTCTCCCCAAAATATTTTTGGCAATTTAGCTTCGGTTATCATACACCTTGCCATTTAAGTTAAACTTCTGTTCTTCCTTTCGGCAACTCCATTTTGTTGGGGACAGTACGGAACAGCATATTGATATTGGATACCTTTCGAATCAAGGTAATTTCGGAGATATTTTGAAGTATACTCGCCACCATTGTCAGACCTTATAATTTTCGGATATCTAGAGAACTTAGTTTGAACCATTTCAATGTAGCATTTAAGTTTCTCAAAAACTTCGCTCTTTGTGTTTAGCAAATAGACAACTGTAAAACGACTGTAGTCATCAATAAATGTTAAATAATAACGCTTCTTTCCAGGAGTCATCGTTTGTATTGGCCCACAAACGTCAGTATGTATTAAATCTAAAATTCGTTTAGACCTGGACTGACGTTTTTTATTAAATGGCGCCTTAGTCATTTTGCAGTTAATACAAACTTCACAAAATTTTTTCGCTCCACAATCACGTATTTCCAAATGACTGACCAGTTGCCCCTTCTTCATTTCTTTTATTGCTTCAACATCACGATGCCCAAACACCCTGTGCCAATAGTGAATGCAATTCTTCATGCTGCATGTTGCTACCATGGCTCTTGGTTTTATTTCCTGTTGCAGTTCGTACAATCCATTTGTTAATACAGCTATACCGATTTCTTTACCATCAATAGCATAAATGATACCACGATTTTCCTTAAAGTTAACTTGAAAGTTTTTAGCCAATATTTTATTAACAGACATCAAATTTCCACAAAAAGAAGGAATAAACAGCACATCATGCATGACGAAATCAAAAGTTTGACCTTGAGAATTACATAACGATATTTTACATTGACCTTTACCACTACTTAGTATACTTTCACCGTTCACTACTGTAACCTTCTCTTGGAGGTTTAGATTTAAAAAAGAAAAACAAGAACGATCTGAACAAATATGGCAAGTTGCTCCCGAGTCTAGCACCCATAGTTTTGAACTAGAGCTTAGGGTAAAACAAAAGTTATCTATACCCTTACTTAAGACTGTAACTTCGTTGGCTTTATTACTATTTTTTGTCTTTTTAAATTTCCAACAGTCACGTTTAATATGACCCTTAGCTTTGCAAAAATGGCAAACCTTTACGTTACGAACTTCTTTTATGTTTGAACTTTTTAACACAGAATTTGACGGAATATCAGACAAAATTCTTTGACCTTCCTCTATTAAACAAGACTCTACCACACTTAGAGTAAGTTCTTCTATTTTCCTGGCTTCCAAAGCAGTAACAAGCGTATCGTACGAAGTTGGCAAACTACTCAAGAGCATAGCCACCAACCAGCGTTCTGAAAATTTTTCACCAATAGCTGCTAATTTTTCAAACAATAGCTTCATATTCATTATGTGTTCCGAGATACATGCTTCTTGAGAATATTTCATCCTGCAAATTTGCTTCATCAAACGTACACTAGTTCCAAGTGTATCTTTTTCGTGGTGATTACGCAAAATTCCCCATGCCTCATGAGCGTTCTTAGCATTTTTAATCAACAGCAGTTGATTATCTTCCACGGATAATCCAATTATCACAAAAGCTTCTTCATTCTTACGTTTCCAAGTATCATCGGGTGCAGCAGGAACATCTTTGATAACATGATTCCACAAATCATCCTTGCGTAAAACCAACTCCAATTTAAATTTCCATAAATGGTAGTTGTCAGCATTAAGCATAGCAAATGAAGTCTTCAATAAATCCATTGCGTGAAACAATGGCCCATAACCTATTAGAGGTCCGCAATTATTTGAAATTAAATAATGTTTATTGAAAGAAAACTTACAATGGAATGAATAAAACAAATCAAAAAATATTTTTATAGAACTATTTTACAAAGATGAAACTCATAGTAATTTAATAAATTAAACAAGGTTTAATTTGTTGAGTGGAATACGAGTGTTATCCTACAAAATGTGCCTTCATTTTATTATTCATAAAATTTATGTTTTTTGTTTATATTAAACAAAATAAATAAAGCGGCAAAAAATCTAAAACATTTAAATACATAAACATTGTACAGTGGGGCAAAATCAAAATATTTTTTAAATAACTTAGCCATTTATAAAGGGCTAGGCCGATTGATCCAAAATTAGGCATAACAATAGAAGAGGAGCGTTTGAGCTTAAGTATTTAAGCTAGGTACCATCCACTTTCCAGGGTTGGCGCTATGTGGTCTCAAAACGGGGTACGTAGCACCTTTAAATTTTTCTAAACTTAGCATTTCTTTAATTTTTGTCTGATTTTTAAATGTTATGCATGGTCTTAAAGGACGCATCAATATCTAAAAAATGGTGGTTTAATCTGCATGTTTGTGTTTAAAAATGATCGAGTTATAATAATTTTAAAATTGAAATTTTTTAACCCTTGTCCAGTTTCTTCAAAATACTGGATACAATTTTTAGCAACTTTATTCGAATTTTTTCCCGAAATTACAAATTTTATCCTTATCATATATTTAATATTGCAAATTTTTTTAAAATATCTCCAAATTTAAAAAATTATACCCTAATCAAGTTTTTACTTCGTGGGAAACGGTGGTTAAGCCTTTTTCTAACTTCATATAAAAGCTATAAATATAAGTATAATAAAATAATTTTTTGATCATCCTCTAATATTATTTTCTGTGAAATTTATTTCCTATCAATTACTTTTTACGGTTTTAATAAGGAAGGAACGTTAAATATGTTAGAAACACTTTGAATTTAATGTGTTTAAACATAAAACTTTATAACTTTATTGGGTGCTGTTTCTTGCAAGTCATAAAATGTCTTCATTACCTCGTTAAAGATTTTAAAATAATAACTTTATATTCGAATTAAGCTATCGCTATTTTAGTCTAAAATACCTTTTTAGAAAACAAAAACTACCTATTACTTGAAGCAATGTTAATTTTATTCTAACACTATTGCTCATTGCAGTCAGTGTACAAAATTATATTTTTAAGTTATTATTTTGGCGAGTGGCAGTGAAACCAAACGGTTCTCAAGGAATAAGTTTATATTTTTTGTTTGTTGGAAAGTTGTCAAAGCAGAATCTGAATATGTTAAGAAAAATCATTTAAAAAATCTATTTTACATCTGAATATGTTTGCAATAAGGTTCTACTGCTAGGCAGTACTTATAAAATATTTTAATGCAAAATAAAAAAAACAAGTTTGAAATGTCCATAATATTTGTCTGGAACTGTAAAAAGTATCCATATGCCGATGGGTTTATGCCATGATCAGAAGTAAAGATAAAAAACTGATTAACCATCGAATTGCGAATAACAAAGGAGAAATAATAACCTTTGTTTTTGTAACTAATTAAGAAACAAAATATAAATGTTTTATATAAGGTTTGTTTTATTCCAAAAATGGATAGTTATAGTACTTGCTTTATCCGCACATGTTAAAAAAAACTACTTTTTTAAATCTTTTTATGTGTTTTAAGATAATTTGTTTTCGAAGAAGTATAACTTCTCATTTCCAGTATATTAAAAAATATGAATGTTAACGTAAATTTATAAATAGTATCAAATGAAATACATTCAAATATATATATATATATATATATATATATATATATATATATATATATATATATATTTGACATAAATTAAATCGAAAAATTATATTATTGACTTTTAAGCTCTTATTTATTTTAAACCACGTCAAGTGGAAAACTGTTGCTTAGTTTAATTCATAATTAATATTTTTTTGTTTGTTATGGTTAATTAGATTGTCTACATAAATTTGTTTTCACAGATATGGTTTTCTTTAAATGTTGTTAAACGAAAATTAATCTTTAAATATCTTACGTGTTAATATTTACATTTTTACCTGCCTAGAGACTGTTGCATGACAGTATTCTTACGCAATACATAAGAAATATGAAAGTTATATTTAAAAAGCATTTACTTTGATACCAGAAATATTCAGTAATCACTATAAAAAGAATAGTCCGTAGCAACATAATGTGCGACAAGCAGCCGGTCAAAAATTTAGAAAGGGGTTATAAAAATTCTTATATATTGAGTTACGGTAATAACAGCATAAGAAATATCATAATGTATTTTACTCCAATGAGTATATATACAAACTACAGCTCCTAATTTTAGATTTATTTCGAGAATTCAACGTTTAATTCAAAAACTATAAATATTTTCAACAAAAAAGTAAAGTGCCATATTCGGCTATGCCGAATCTTTTTTACCCTTCACTATATACATATGTATAATCACACATACCATACTGCAGATTTCCCATTAAATAATTTAAATAAAAATCGGCATTAAACGTTCTTTCCCACAATAAAGTTTTTCTGTAAAAAAAAACTTTTTTTCAAAAAACTTAAAGTTTTGCTTTTTAACTTGGATTGGTTTTACAGTCTAGATGAGCCATCAAATCTATGGGCAAATTACGGCATTCGATTTCAATCGAAATTTATATATGAGTTCGATTCTAATTTCGATCGATATGGAATGCCGTAACTTGTCCACTGAATTTTGTAAGAAGAATATTTTCATACATATGTATCTACATAAATAGTACTTCAATAGCGTTATACGTAAAGAGACAATTCTTTTTTTTTTTTTTAGAATCATTGAAGCAAAGGAAAGTTTTAAATAAATGAAAGCATAATTTAGAGAAATTTCTTAGTTGTTTTAACTTTAAACGTTTGCGAATTGTTTGAAAACTAAACACTAAATGCTCAAATGTTTTTTTGTAAAAACAAATAAATAACTAAAACTAAAAACTATTCTTTATTGAAGTTCTGTTTAGTTTTCTATTGTTTAAAGTAAAATAGAAGTCTTTACAGTTTCTTAAGATCTTGCTTTGAGATGCAAGCATGTTCTAAATGTTAATATTCAATCATTTCCTTGTGAGTATTATTATGTATTATTTGATATTTATTTTCGTAGTTTGCTTGCATATTTTGTTATCAAAGTCATATAAAGTGTTTTGAAACCAAGATATGAATACAGCGAATCCACTCAACATTTTTCTATAAAAATATGCAATCGTATGAATTGTAGTGTATAAGCTTTTCAAAAAATGTGCGACATTAGTAAATTTTATTGTGTTTTAAAGCCAAGCCCGTTTTCTCTGTGTTTGGGAAGGTCAAGCTTAAAGCATGAAATACCTTGATTTCTTACGACCCATTACGCGATGTAAAATACTTTGCAAAATGTAATTTTCTTCCACTTACTGCTTGTATTGTTAAAATCCTTTAAGTGCCCATGATTTTTATATTTCCTTGAACTTTATTTGTAAGCTTTGACTAATTGTAAAATTGTTAAAGAAGATGCAAACTGCACTTGCACCGAAGATTTATAAAGAAATAAGTGGTAATTTGTTCATCTTCCTCATAATTTCTTCGCATTTTTTCGCATATGCTTCGTAAGAGTAGAATTGTATTGAAATGTACACTCAAATAATCATAAAAATACAAACAAAATGTGTTGATTAATCGGTATGCTTAGTGCATTTTTAATTCCTGACATATTGTTGCTTTTGTTTTTAGCGCCGCGTTTAAAAAAGTATTTCTTACTTCATCTAAGATATGTGACCTAAACATAAAAACTTTAATTATCCACGTAATAAAAAAAATTTGACAGCATGCAAAACATAAAGTTACACAAGTGGTTATGAAATATTATCAGAAGCTACATTCACTTTTATATGCAAGACAAAATTTGCCTTAAAATATAATAATAAATGCAAACTTCTACGTCATTGAGACAGAACAAATGATTTATAATGGTTACGTATTAATTAAACAGAAACCTGAAGTTTTTGTATTTTCTAAAAGTTAATATAAAAACAGCAATTGTTGTGTGTGTAATGAAGCTAAATTTTTGACGTAAAGTTTTTTTGCTAAATTATTCTCATACTGAATTTATCAAATCTTTGTCATTTTAATTAGTTCAAATTTAATTTAAGGCTTGTCTATTTCTTATTAGTAAAAATCAAATAATTTTTCAGAAAGAAAAAACAAAATTTTCTTAACAGAAAAAGCAGGTACATTTTTTTAAGTCATAAAACTCAACCAAAACAAGAACATTTAGACTTATGGCGCAACAGCTTTTGAAAAACATACACATAGAAAACAGAAATCAATTAAAATTATTAAGATGTAACTATTAATAATTTCAATTTTTAAAAAACTATAAAATTGACAAATTTTCTAGATTAAAAATAATCAAATGAGATTTGTAACCAATATTCAGTCGCAACAACCTCTAAGAAAGTCAGCTCGACTTATTTGTATCTTTGCTATAATCTATTCTGTTAATTGGAAGATGCAACCAAATTAATTTACATCAGTTTTTATATAAAAATATCAAGTTTTATTAAATTCACAATAATATTTTTTATTGATTGTCCTCTTTCTCGAATCATTTGTAAAGCAAATTCAGTAATTTCAACCGAATTTCAAATAATACTTACAACCCACAAGATTCGATTGGCAATAAATTTTGTTGTCATAGCGAATCTCTTTCTTTACTCTGAGTATTTAAATATTAAATTTTTTTCCCCGAATCTATTAGAACTGTGCGCATTTATATATGAATGACCGCAAACTTCTAACGAAATATAAAGTAGCTTTAAGTCGTAAATCTACTTTTTTTGCCAAAGACATTATATTCTTTTTCACCACATCTATCCTTTTTCTGAACTTTAATTTTTTTTTGGAAAATTTTGATTTTGGTATTGATAGTATAATACAAAACACCTATTTTTGAAATTTTTGTCTGTCTGTGTTCGTATCATCTAAAAACTAGTGGATGGGTTTAAATAAAATGTTGTAAGGATTTCCTTTAGAACCGTGGTTTAAACATTGAATACTTTTTTTCGGTAAAAATAAGTCATTTCGTAGAAAACGTAGAGGTTTAAATGTGAAAGCATCCAATTTTACCGGTATAATGGTACTAGAACAGTTGTCAACACAATTTATTTTTGCAAATAGAAATGTTTAAAATCTTGTTTCAGAACTCTACAATAAATGTTTAAAAACACATTTTTCTAAATTTTAATTTTAAGAAAACTGGAAATGATACGCGGACGAAATCGTGGGCTTTGCTAGGAAGAGTTAACAAGTGCACTTTTTAAACCTCTTATATCTATGTGTCCGTAATACTCAACACATTTTAAAAAGGGTATTTTGTAGGAATTGTCAGCTTAACAACGCCAATTTGTATGACACTTTATTTATATGAATTTTGAGTAGTCTATTTAATCCTCTTATTATATAACTAAATTATTTTAGGATTTAATATAAATATGTATTTGTATGATTGTGATATAGTTTTGGCACTTTATACATTTAATAGTTAAGACATTTCTTTGTCCTTTTACTATTAATACTGAAGTCGTTGTAAAAATAAGCAATTGCGATTCGTAATCATCATTGTATAATGATGAAGAATTTAAAAATACTTAAGCATATAAACATTTTAAAATAAATGAGGGACCTAATAATTTGTATATTCAAGATTTAAAATAATTGTAAACCACATTCTAATTCTAAGCTTATTTGTTGTAATAAATTTTTAACATTCACTCAAAAACGAAACTAATTTATGTTATTTTATGCTAATTATAAACTAATTGCTTTTCTAAATCTTCAACTCAATCAATTTTTCTTGCATAACATTACTTCGACCTAATAAGATGTTGCATAAAATCAAAATATACGTTGTTTCTAATGAATTCAGTAATGTGAAGAAACAAAAAACTTATATATTTGTGAAAGGATTTTTCATGATAATATTTAAAAACTTTAGTGTAAATAAAACTGTTTGTGGGTCAAAAGAGTTATAAAATAGGAAAATGTTCAAATGTCACGCTATGTCATTTGAAGATTTTTTTAGGTTTTATACAAATAATTATACCTACATTCAAAAGAAATTGTTTTTTGTTAAACTTAAAAATAAATTTCATTACTCATTACTACTTTATCGCAATTTTTGATTAAATAAAATATCTTAAATGTGTTATGATTCCTTTTTCTTAATAAATAATGTTTTGTGCATTAAATTTCAATTTATTTCACAAGCTTCTTATGATTCTTAAATAAATGGAATGTAAACTCACAATATCATTAAATTATCATAGTTTATATGCTCGAATGGTTTTTCTATACTTGTATGAATTACGGGAAAGAGGCACCCAAAAACGCAACATTGCATGTATCGAATTATTAAAAATAATGACGAAATTGACGAAAGAGTTGCAGCGATATTAGTCTAGAAAATTTTTGGGAAACAATATATTGTTTTCACTACATCGAAATAAATAACAGATCTGATGACATGTACTAAACATAAATTATTATTACAAAGTAAAAATGTTAATAAACAATTAATAGAAGAATACCTGGTAAGTAAATGCAGTTTAACAATCATTACATCATAAAGTTATAAGAATTAAGCAAAGTTCAAAAAAAAGTTAACATGACGAAATAAGAAAACACAACACCACAGATGGTAGGGTCGGTCATTTATTTAAGGAACCTCTGTCAAAATGGCTATAATAAAGTAAATAGAGAAGGTCTCCATTCGAAACATGTCATGATTGTACAGAATCTGCGATCACTTTCGGACTTTGTAAAAGCTGGACGAAAAGTTTTGTTAGATACATTTAAGTTTGCCATATAAGATTTATATGAATATATTTGCACAGTTGCTTAAGTTAGATTATGCAAACCACTATTAAAAGGAGTACTATTTTGTGTAGAAGCTATAATTCATTTCTTATACCAACTTAAAATATGTACTTCTGCTCTAAACTTTTGTGTCATGTCGATTTTTTTTTTTTGTACAAATCATGTCACTTTCAATGGAATTCATGCAAAAGCCAGTTTTTATTACTAAACCTTAAACTTTTTCAACTCTTTAACTCACTAACAACAGTAAAAGTATCATAAACAGACTATAAAAGTTTACCACTGTTTTAACTTATGTAGGGATATATTTTCAATTTCTTTTCCCTCCTGTTTTATTAGTAAAGTTAATTTACGAGCAAATAAGTGTCTCCGTATTTAATAATTTCCTAACACCCGCGGTTCTATCAAATTTATAACCAACCAAAATAATTTAAGTATTTTTAGCGTTATTTTATACCCTTCACGACAAAAAAAGGAAAAAGATATATATAAGTTTGTTTTTCCGTTTGTGATGTTTAAAATATCCAGTTCCGACCCCATGGCGAAGTCAATTAAGCGATGTCCATCTGTCCGGCCGACCGTGTTAGTGTTCAAATCAAGTTTTCCGAGACCTAAGATCAGCTAGAAAAAATCAGAAGTAGTGTCGAAAGAAGTGCTATTGGAAATCAGCAATATCGGTCCATGTCTTCGACGCCTTCCTCTAAATTTTCTATATCATTTGGAAGAATGAAGTAACTCCAATAAAAAAAACATATATGGGGCGGTAGAGAATTAAGAACTAAGAAAAAAAAAACAAAAATTGGCGCTCGCCCATATTTTCCGAGTTATGAAAAGTGCGATTGTACATAAAATTTCATTTCGATATCGATATTATTTAAAAGCTTTTGAAAATAACTTTCAGGATATTCTAACATTTTTTTTTAATTGCTTTACCCATTAAGAACCGATGACATTTTTATGTAAAATTTAATATAATAATAAAATGTATTTTTTTTTTTTTGATTGGAGTTACTTCACTAAACTAGATATGGTGATATTGCAGTTGTACATCTACATGTATGTAATTGTATAAAACAAAAGCTTAAAAATTCAAAGCGAAAACTTTTCATAAAATTTAAATAAATTAACCGTTTTTGTTAATTGCTCACACTTGTATAGAACTTGTCATTACAACTGCATCAAATGTGGCAACATTTAATCACAATGCCAATTGGAAATGATAAAACCTTTTATTTTTTTGCATATTTAAGAATCAGGAATCTATGCTCTTTGCATGGTATTCCAGTTTGGAACTTCGAATATTTAGTATGTATGGAACTGCATTTGTTATTATTATAAGAGAAAGTCCATCAATATCGAGAATTTTTAAAGTTTTTAAAATAAAGCTAACATTATGAAGAGTCACTTTAGATGAGTTACAAAAACTATTTTCAGGCATTATAATGTTTTAATAACATAAAAAAATCAGGCTATAAGAGGTTGTAAATTTAAAATTGTATAGTAGTAGAAGCATTACCATACTCTTATATTGAGTTTTAAATGCATAAAAAACTCTTCACAAATTGCATTTATTTTTCATGTTGTATTAAATAGCCCCAAAACTATAAATCAAATTACAAAAAATATATGCTATTTATTAGAGCTTTTGGTCAAGACAGGATTTGTCAATCCGTTTATAATTTCTTATGCATAGCGAAGTCGATCGAGCGACGTGCACCTGATTGTCCATCCGTGTTCGTGTTGAAAAGAACTTTTTCAAGAGACAACATGAGCTAGAAAAAATTTAAATACGCCAATCGATCAGACATAGCTTAGAAAATGTTGCTATTGGAAATCAGCAAGACCTGTCCGTGTCCTTCGAGGCATTGGTAAGACATCACAACTTCCCCAAATTTTTCATGTCTTTTAAAACAAGTCCAATTTAGTGAATTAACTCCAATCAAAAAACATATAAACCTGCAGTACGGTACAGATATAGTGAAGGGTATATAAAAAATCGGTACACCTGAATGTATGAAGATTCAGTTTAATGAAGTAACTCCAATCAAAAAGACAAATATTGGGGTGACAGAGAATAAAAAATAAGAAAGTAATTTAAGGAGTTTAGAATTTTATGTAAAAATGTCATCGGCTCTTAATGGGTGAAGCATTTTCAAAACATTTTAATATTATCTGAAAAATCTCTTCAACAGCTTTTATATGATAGTCATATTGACAATCGGAATTTTTTATAAAACTTTTAGAGGCCCATAACTCAAAAAGTATGAGCGAGCGCAAATTTTTTTACTTGACGTGTTTTTCTTAATTTTTTATTTTAATGTCGCTCCATATAATTGTTTTTAACTTGGAGTTACTTCAATGTTCAAATTGATATGAAAAAATTAGAGGCCGGCGTAGTATTTTGCACGCTCCTCCGAAGGTTATCGAAGATCCTGTTGATTTTCAATAGCAAAATTTTTGAGATTATGTCTGATTGATTGGCGTATTTACATGAACCTTTTAGACATACTTTCAAGATGGTTTCTATACAAAGTCAGCAATATGAGCTCATACGTCTTTAACTTTTTTCTTACTTTTTTCCATGTAACAGGGGTACATATATCTATCATAAATTATATGTGTTTATGCTAAGTTTATGTGCATAGCGAAGTCGATTGAGTCCGTCTGTCCTTTAGTGTTAGTGTTGAATTGAACTTTGCCAAGGAACTCATGAGCTAGAAAATATCTAAATATGCCAATAGTTCAGACATAGTTTCGAAAATTTTGCTATTAAAAATTAGCAAGATTAGTCCATGTCTTTCGAGGCAACGGGCAAAACACTACGCCTGCCTTTAATTTTTTCATGTCCTTTGAAGCAATGAAATAACTGCCTTAAGAAAAGCAAATATACAAGGCAATAGAGAAAAAAAAACCAAGCAAAAAACATCAAGTGAAAAATGGCGCTCGCCCATATTTTCCGGGGCATGGGCCTCTGAACGTTTCATAGAACAACAAAATAGATTTTCAGTCAAAAATTAAATAGATATAAATTAAATAGATATATTAATAGATATATATATTTAATCTTAATTTAGTTATGGCCAAACATGAATTGTTTTTTTTTTTTTTTTTTTGGTTTGTATATGTTAAAGCTGTGGGTTCCAGTTTTGTTTTAGAGACACAGTAAATATATTACTTCAGTGGATGCATTGATTTAAGAAGCGAGTTTCTTTATAAAGTAATTTGAAACCACAGAGTTTTGTGGTATTGAAGGCTGCGAAAGTTAGACGCATTTTTATTAGACGAGATATCGAGTAGTTAACCAGTCACAGATTATAGTAATATGGGTACCTGCGCAGGCTTGATAAAAGCTTGCTATAACTAAAAAAGGTACAACATTACAATTCTTCTAATTCTAGAAAAACTTGTAAGTAATTTTGACTCTTTTATCATCTCTACTAACGGCTCCACTTTTTATTTCTTGAACTTTTTTGTCTGGGATATCAGAAATTTCTTGTTATCATAAAAAGTATTTACCTGTATGTTATATTTTAACTTAAGCTATTACTTACGGATCTAAGAATTTTTTAAGCTCTTAAAATTAACAATGGATTTTAAGTTTTGTTTTTAGTCCCAAATAGTCATCTCTTGCTTGAGTTGCTTGATTTTTATCAACCAAATTTTTTCTTTTATTTTTTTTTTCAGAAGTATAATTTCTAAATTTTTCTATTAAATAACTTCTTTAGAAGTCATACAAATTTTAACCAACATTATCTGTATAGAAAATAAATAACGAAGAAAAACTTTAACAACACCATAAATAACTCAATACTTGAGCTGCTTGGGCCACTTTATACTCAAAACTGTACAGACTATTTGACCCTACAAATGGTGATTTTAGAAAAACGAAGAACAAAGTGAAATATTGGTATTTAAATTTAGGTATTTGTGCTTATATTTTGTTACTTTGGATTTTGAGCTTAATCACAGAATTCCGACAAGGCTTTTTACCATAATTGTCAATGCGTAAAAATGTATATGCGGACTTCTATATGTTTGCTAAGTTAACGTTCCTATAGTAATCAATGCAATTATTAAATAAGTCATATTTCTGTGTTGGATCATAATAACACACCATCTCGGCATCTCCTTCGTCATACTTCTTTATAGCATATCCGCCGGCGAATTGAAATAACTAATAACATGGCTATATCTATCTTTCTCTTTTCATCACCTTTCTTATCTCTCATCTCTCCGTTTCCTAAAGAATGTAGCAGTGTAAAAGTTATAGACGACTAAAGTCTGCGAATTATTACTATGTAAACATTACAATGTTGAGCACAAATTATTAATGTAAAATAAAAATTTAATGTAATTTAATGTCAATTGCTTAAAAATAATAATATGTTTTTTTTAAATAATTTAAGTGTAACCAAAAATTTGGAAATTTTCAAAGAAAACGGTTCAAAAGTTTTTTATATTATTAATGCTTGTTCTTGCCGATGAAGTCCGAATTTACTTATGGGCTTGAGGTGGTACTAACTGTGATTTTAGTATAGGATTATCTGAATTAATAATAAGACAAGTACAGAACGAAAACCTTTAAGATTTTTTAAACTAAAATGCAGAAAGGCCTGGTAACTAAAGTTATGACAGTTTAAATATGATGTTACTCAATTAATAAAATAGTTATTAATTATTTTGTCGCTTGCAGCATTATTAATAGTAAATCAAATACTGATTGATCAATGAAATTATTGGTTGATGATTTAGTATTTCTAGAGTTATGGCTGTCGTATTACTAGGTTATAAATTATCTTAGAAAAGTAGTTTTAACAATTACTTTCGATTTAGAATAAATTAAACTTAAGCATATGAGAACAAAACAAGACACATTTTGTCTATGGTTTTTTGAAAATAACAATAAAAGAAACAAAGTAAAACCAAATTTAGTACAAAGTTTTGTGTATTCATTATAATGACATGAATTATATGAACATTTAAAAAGATATTTAAAATTTATTTATTTCCTAGTTTTTAGATACACTTAAAATTACGAAAAATACATATAGAACATACTTTTGATGACTTTGCGCTTTAAACGTGCGTATAAACCTAATAAATAACCAGCGAGTGTGTTTTAGCGAAGGGGTTGATCACGTCATATAATACAGTGCAAGCGCAATACTTTTATTTTAATAAAACTTGTTTCTTTTTTTATTTTGTTATTATTCGGCCCTTCTGACAACTTTCCTTTTCACTTAAAGAATGTTGATAATGAAGATAAAAATAAAATAAGAACTTACGTAGAGTTTTAAAACTGTAAAGATAATTCGTGGCATGTATTTAACACTAAAAGTTGGAATTTTGTTTTTTTTTTTTTTTCTTAAACTTATATTTCACTTTAAAATAGCGCAACAATGACTAGTCTTAGCTGTTTGAAATGTCATGCCGAGCTTATAAAAGGAAGCAAAAAATAATAATAATAAAAATTAAGCTGATGTTTAATAAATAAAATTAAATAACTCAAAATTTAAGGCTTAGTTGGTTGTCTACTTTTATCCATTTTTAGATCTTAATTTAGCCATTTCATACCCTGAAAAAATGGAAACCTTGTACATAGCCCTGTTATATTTGTTTTTTTTTTACTATTTTTTTATATATGCGTCCTTCAAAGAATTACAAGCCACAACGTCAAATTAATTTAGTTATTTACATGACAACTAAAATATTAATAAATATAATTTAACTCCCAACATTAACAGTAAATTGTTTAACTTAAATACAAAAGACTCTAAGTCTAATAATGCTAGATTCCCTCTGGAGCTGCGAATTTACTCAATCAATTACTCCAACAAAATGGCTCTACTTCAGTATTAATGACTTTTTACTCTTACAAAAGCACTGCTAACGGACGTTTCTTTACACTGCGTGTAAATAGTGTTCGCTGTATGCTGCTAACGAATTAAACGCCTTTCCAAATCAACTATAAAAGTCTGCTACTGATCCTTTAAGCGCAAATGTATGATTTTTAAAGGATGCAAATTACTTAGATTTTAACTTAGTGCATTGTTTCTTCTTCGACTGATAACAAAAATTGAATTTAAAGACGTTTGCCTTTTCAAATAAATTTAACGTTTGTTTTGATCAGAAAAAAAATATATCATAGAAACTGCCCAAACAATATTAAAAACCCTCTTCTTAATTCATTACATATTAAAATGTAAAACAAATCATTCCAAATAAAATTCAAAATTTATACTTCCAGGTAATTTTTGTGAAACTAACGCGTATAACGGCATATAGAGAACATTAATATAGTAAAAGAGTTGTAACGTAAATATGTTGCAACTACCACTAGTGTTTCAGGAAAATTTCTAGAATAATCAGTAATAGTAAAAATTTTGCACAAATTTTATAAGACAATCTTCCGTTTACGTCCATGTGACTTGTAGGATTTTCCTAAACTATGATTCTTTTATTTCTTGTCAAAATTATGATAAAATTTAAATATATTTTAAATTTAATATGGTTTTTGTTAAATTATACGCCATAATTTACGATTTCCAAAATAGCCAAAGGTATAAATTTAAATTTTACTTTACAGTATTTCTGCACTAAAATCAAGTAAGTCACTTATCTGGTCATACAAGTATTAAGATGAGGAATGGTGTCCAATGAGTAAACTACATATTGTGTATGTGTAAATGGTCGTTGCATGGCTAGATGAGTACACCCATAAACATTATGAGATCGAGTTGTGGCAGCTTGAAAAACAAAAACTACAACAATACAACAACAATAATATTGAACGGAATCAAAGTTATTATGGATATCAGCAGTTCTGAAAAAAAGTGCAACAAAAAATTTATAAAAAATTATTTAATATAAACTTTCATTTTCATCTCAGTAATGATTGCAAACTGGAAGATTGCTGTTGCTTCTTTCGATTGTTTTTTGTTCATGGATAAATACGTCATGTGAACTAAATAAAAAGTTAAAATTAAATTGAATAAATCAAAATGCTTGCGATAATGCGGACACAACAAAAAGCTTTATTAACTCACAAACTGATGTGAAAAGGTAGGTAAAAATATTTGTAAAAATATGTCACTAAAGCACGCAATGCAAAAGTAATTATGAGAAAAATATAAAGGAATAGTAAATAAAAAATTCAAACTAAGTTTATATTGAAATTGTACGCAATTCCAACAAAATTCCTTGTTTATTTGTAATCTACCAATAAGCAAATATTTACTGCCTTTTGGAAACGCCCTTTAATTTACGCAAATTTTCTTCATCTTAATGTTGGAGATTTTTGGCCATTTGATTTAGGCTGACCGGCTACACTTGCGCAGAAAATTTTATATGATATGCATAATTTATAAAAATTTTATTGAATATTTAATATTTTTACTTTCCTCAAATTTTACCGTTTTTACAATTTTTTTTCGAAATTTTTAGAGATCAGCAGAAAAAATTTAAATATTCTTATAATATTTTACTTTTTTATGCATACAAATATAGATGTTGCTAGCATGTTGATGGTAGCATGAAAATGTATAGGAAATCAAGTAGCAAAGCAATTAATTTGGTCATATAAACGTTAACGGAAACGCACTATTATAATTTCTATAATTCAAAAAATTTTGAACTTCTAAAAATTTGTTAATGACTACAAGCAAACAAATCACCACGGTTTAGGGATGGACAAAAAACATTGATGTTTTAAAAACACACGCTGTATTGTGTCGAAACATCGATCCAATCGGAAAATATCGATGTTTTCTTTCGATGCATCGAAATGGCAAATTGTATACAGAACATGTAGATTGATATATAAACGTGTTCATAGAAATTGAAAAAGCAATAAGAATGAAGATATATTGCCTGATGAACTTTCAGTTTATTTGAGGACTCCTGTTGGAAGACTGAACAAAAATCCGTTGGATATTTGGAAAGATTATAAATCGCAGTGTCCTAAGCTTTACAAGCTCGCTTTTAAATACCTTACAATGGTGGGAATATCGGTTCGGTCTAAAAGACTATTCTCACAAGGCGCGCAGGTGATGACTCAACAAAGAATCAGATTGAGAGGTGAAAGAGTTGATAAACTTTCATTTTTAAACAGTATTGAAGAAAAGTATTGTGAGATGTAAGATAAACTTAAGATTTTTCGAAAATGTAATAATAAATAAAAAAAAAATTAAAACTTCAACAATAAATAATTAAAAAAAAACAATCGATATATAAAACACATCGATGTATTTTATGAAATATGGATGCAACATCCTTGTATGTTTGCGATGCATTCCATGGAAAAAAACGATGTTTTTTTACAGTGTCCATCCCTACCACGGTTTTTGTCTATAAAATTTTTATATGGAAGAAAAATATTTACAAATGTCTGCGAAGGTTTTCAAAAGAAAGCAGGTAAAAATAAAACACTAGCAAAATGTAATGCAGCATTTTCTGCATCACTACAACCGTTATCAGCAATCTTCGCACCTATTCATCATCTGCTTAACCAACGATTTCGACATAAAACCAAAAAGGAATGAAGGAGTAAAAATAAAAATTGCATTCCTGGGTTATTTTAACTATTTTTATTTTTATTAATTAGTAATTAATTTTTATTAGTTTATTTTATTGATTATTTTTATTTATTAATTTTGGATCGATGTGACTGAAATTCGGAAGTCTTCATGATTACGCACAGTTCGGTTCTTAATTTTTATAATGGTGAAGCTAAAAAACTAAATCTTGTTCATAGAATATTTAAATATATATGAAATATATTTCAGTACAAATTTGAATAAAAATATCTCATAAAACACATTTTAAAGTTATTTTATTTACTTTAAAAATAGCAGTTAATATCTCGAAAATAAATGGATACATTTTTTGAAATTAGGCATGATAATAAAACTAAGTTTTTAAAATAAAGGAACGTGATAGTCAGTTTGGTTTTGCTTGTAAGAGTCGTTATTTTTTTCGTGGACCTTGTAGCATTTAACAATAAATTTTTACAAAAAGTTTGAACCTTTTGCTTCAAAGAAGGCAAATCTTGTTTAAAAATCTTTTCAAACCGATTTAATGGATAATTGAAAACATCATCAGTTTTTTATTCGTTTCCCGAATATATTTCAAGACGGGCGTCTGAAAGAAAAGATGTTAACCAAAAACCGAAACAAAAATTAAATACGAATTATATCAAAATTATTTTCTTAAAATTTTTCATCAAGGAAAAACACTGCAGTCCACGGCCAACATTACCAAAAGCTTATGAGAAGTTTGTATTTATGAAAAAATTCATTTATTTAAAGTTAAGTTTAAAAACTCTTGATAACAAAAGCAATAATGTCCTCCAAAATATTGAGGTTTTTTTTAACACTTTTTCTCTTATCTACATTATTAACGATTTCCTTCTTTTTATTTATAACTGATGAAATTTAGACTTTAAATGTTGCACTCAGTACGTTGCTTCCATATGTCATATTCGACTGTCTTTAAATCAGCTGATATTAATTTTTCACAAAAACTAAATATGAAGTTGTTTGCTTTAATATTTTTCATCGAACGCTATTAAGAGAAACATTATCGTTAGTGCAAAAAATTATTTTTGTCTAAGATTTCGGGTAAAATAACCTACCGTGCTATTGCTAGCAGAAAGCAGGAACAAGTGCATATGACGATTTTCAGTTAGAAACAAAGAAAAGCTTGCTTTTTGTAACTTAATATCGCTACAAGATAATATCGTTCATGTTTTTCTAAGATATTATTGTGGACGGTATACAATTTAAAAAAGACGTTGCCAGATAATGAACAGCCAATAAAAGCGTTCAATTACTGCCACATTTTATTCTTTCATTTTGGAGATCCAATTTGCGATCCGAGTTTTAATGGAGTTTTGTGAGCCAAATTTTTCTGAAAACTAGTCGATAGCCAAAAATGGATTGAACGGAAATACAAAATTTAGTATTATTTATGCAAAATATATTTCTTTTATGTTGAATTACATATGTAACCTAATCCTCTGTACATTATATTTTTTAACAAAAATAATAAAAGTGAAATGTATGGAAATTTGGAATACTACCAAATAAATATCCCATTTTATGCGTCTTTAATGTGTCAGGATGGAACTGTAAAATATTGATAATATTGTTATGCAGTTTGTAATAATTCAATTTAACCTTAATCTAAAGTATTTAATTTTATTTAAAACAAAAAATTTCTTCTATACTAATTATTTGGCTTACCACTCAGGCACTACTTCATCAATCCATTCATATTTACATTAATTTATCTATCAAATCCTATCAGCCAACTTATCTGCCTACCTGTCTGCAAATTGACAAGTCATCCAAACATTTTAAAACTCAATTGAAAACGAAAGTTTAAGTCTACAAAATGCAAAAGAAAATAAATACATCGTTATGAAAATGCAGAGCAATTATCAAACATTTTCGCACCAGTTTAATAAAGATATAATATTTTTGCATGTGACATTAAAGTTTGTAACATAAAAGGCAGTTGTTTACCAAGTAGAAAAAATATGTTTTAATATGTCAATTTGGCCTAAAGTGTTTTACTAATCTATTACTTAGAGAAAAGCAAGACACTTTCAACAATTATGTTCATTGACTTTTATTGAGAAGTTTTTTCTTAGCTATAAAAATTTCTATAAATTAAATTTCTATAAATTTCTGTTATATACTGAAAACAAAATTTGTCGTTAATTCGCTTAAAATTAATTTTATTGAATAAATGTCTGTTTTTTGTACGTTGTGCCAGCAATAATGCTTGTAACAAAAAAAACTTAAAAGTTAAAAAAGCTTCCTAAAAACAATTAAAACCCTTCCTGTCCAGAAAAAAAAACTTTTTTTAGTGTTTTTAAATTAATGCTCATTGTTAGATGTAAAAATTAAAGGTTTTAATAATTAATGAATACTTTAAACTGTTTCGCGCTTATTAAAACATTGACCGCCAAGGCACTTTTATTTACTAAAAGATAAAGATAATAATTACTGCTTAGAAACAGAAGGTTTTTTACAAGTAAGAGCAGCGCATTGATGTGTCCCACGTGGCGCCTCCCATCTTTTTTCTTATAATATGTTTACTGAGTCGTTTCGAAATGACGAAAAGAAAATTTTTATCTGATACTGAGTTACAAAAAATACTTGAAAGTACAAAAAGTGATGAAAAATATGAAGATTACAGTTCTGATGAAAACTGAATTACATTTTTTTAAACAATTTTTTTCAATTTATTTGTGAGCTGCGCCGAAACAATTATTACAGCAATTTCATGGGGGCCATACATTATATTACAGTAATAAAATCCTATTTATCGTCAGCCACTAATTTTTTTTTATATCGTGCTGGACATATGTGTCCGAAGTGGCAGTCAATGTTATAATATTTTTACTTTTTTATATATAAAATTAAAGCAAGAGATCATTTCAACTAAAAGAAATCTTACTACAGTTAGAATGCAAACAAACTAATTCATTCTCTAGAAAAATAGGCCTCCCATCACAATGATCTAAATATATCTGAATAGCGCCAAGCAAACAGGATTGACTTATGTTTAGTCAAAATTTATTTTTTACGCATTAAAACAGCAATTTAATAAAACATGCTGGAATCTTAAATTTTTTTACATTAAAATTCGGTGTAATGTATTAAGGAAACTCTCAAAAGTATCTCTCAGCTGCCATAAATAGCACATAAATCAGAGTGCAAGCAAAATACAACTTAAATTATACTTTGGAACTGTCTGGTCACGAAGAAACCAGAAAAGGGTAATACAGCGTCAAATTGTATGCGAAATGTTTAGTTATCGGTACTATTATCGAAATCTGGAAACTTTTTAATAAAAACATATAACAAACTCATCACTAAGAACCCATCTGTTTACAGTCGACAAGACGGTGAGTCAAACAAATCATTATAGATAAAACAAACTTATTACAGAGGTCCTTCTCATCACTTTAAATTGGTACTGTTCAAATCAAATGCTTTCAAACACTGCTTCTCATATCCGCCTTTCCATAACCTCGTTCCCACATCATATAACTAGCGGTCTTCCCTTAAGTGATGCTACATTAAAACAAAGCTACATATTTTGGCCCTGACTATTTTCAAGTCCAAAAATTTTTTCTTAAATAAATTTAAGTGCCAACTTATAACTCGAAAAATTAGTTGCCTGTTTAATAATATTTTTAAGCTTTCCATTTCATATGCAAACGAAAATTTTAAGAAATGTATAAACGCAAGACCAACTTAAACGCTATATCTCTTTAAGTATTATGCAAATAAGACTTATGTAAAAATTTAAATTTTATTCAAAGTGTATCAAACAAATAACTCTACTTGACGAAGACATATCAGGTGTGGCGATTTTCCTTTTTTTTATTAATTTCTTGCAATTTTTCACAAAACTTTGTACATTTAAACGAAAAAGAAAAAAAGAAAAAGCCATTCAGAAGGCAATAAATCTGTCTATTGTTTGCATGACTTTAAACAAAAATGTTTACTGAATTGAATTATATGTTTTTTGACAAATGATCTAAATATTGTTTCTTTGCATTTTTACTCTCCAAAAATGTATATGCAAAATGGCCAACTAACAAATGAGAAATAAACAAGTATGTTTTTTAATTTTGTTTAATTTTTTTTTTGTTTTCTTCGACACAGCCATAAATCTAAATGCAAATTTAAACCATAATTTGTGCAGTTTTCAATAAACTATTTAAGCTTGTAAGCAAGTTTTTATTTATGCTCAAACATTAATTTAAGTTTATTTGTTATGCACATGTACATAATTCCGATGTATGTAGGAATGCACTTTAAAGCCACGTCAAACAATTGATTTTGGATATTAAAAACGTAGGTCTTTATAACTTAGCACGAACAAAAATGTTAAAACTTTTGAAATATTATTTACGGTACGTATTTATAACAGTAGTATATGCGTATGAAAACAAAAATATTTGTGCGTTTATTTGAAAACATGTATGTAGGTGTAATTATTTCCGCTGGTTAGGTGTTTTATGGTTTTAGTAAAAAAAATTTTTCTTTGCATTCCAGACATTTCTGGTGTCTTTCTTTAAATTTAATATCACTCTAAAGCAGGTGCGTGAGTGTATTAAAAATTGAAATAAATAAAAAATATTGGTATTTAAATGCTTTCAATCTTTTCCAACTACTATAGTTTTACAAATGCTGTAAGCATTTATATGGAAATATTTAATAAAATATATCACTTGTTTTCCAGTTGGCATTTCACGAGCTTGAATAATTTACAACTCTTTTTTTAATCGTTTAGATGGTTGTGCAAACAAATATGTATTTTATTCTTTACGAGTTATTTCAAAAAAATTATTTTTACATATATATTTTTATTGAAATCAACAACCGATTAGTCTAGTATTCACGAGTTTAATATAACAAAAAGTATTATATAATCCCGATTTTATAATTAAATTATCGATATTGGTTATCGAGGGTGAATGCACGTCACGATGGCCTTTTCGCTACCGCTTACTTATCTCTTCAGAAAACTTCTCACAAACATTTTAAATAAATTAAAGATTTGTGTCCAAACAATAAATTAAAGACAAAAATTAAAATTTAAACAAAAACAACAATAACCAGCAATGATTTTATTTTTCTTTCTAAACTGTATACTGCTGACTTTTTTTCGGGTCTTTATACAGTTAAAAGATGATTAAAAATAAAATATCAAAAACACTGCGATAATTTATTTCTATGCATTGGCACTTTCCTAATTATTAATTATTATACATAAGTACTTTTTCGACGTGCTTTTATAGAACCCTTGGTTTGATATTTTTATGGATCTGTTATTTAAAATTCTAAGAAGCTAACAGACAACGCTAAAATAAAGAAAGTTTCTTAAAAACATTTTGTTATACTGGTGATGATAGATTTAGAATGGATGACCCAACCAAAAAAGGTGACAGAACCTTGTAGAGGCATTTGGCTAAATTTTAACTTTAAATTTCAAGACTTTGCTTTTTAGGTTCCCCTTAAGCTTTTTTATGAAATACATATTCTGCCCAATTATATACAGAAATTCCTTTACCTTTTCTTCTATTATAAATTTGTTGCACCTTTTATTTCCTGCAGAAAGTGAAAAAAATTCGGGGAAACAAAGTAGGTATTATGAATTATGAAAGAGAAATTATATGTAAAAAAAGCAATTTTGCCAATTTTTTATTTTTTTTTGTTCCCACAGAATTCATATTTGAAGGAATTTTTTCTTGAGAAAATTTTTTGCCGTGAGAATATTCATGATTGGGCTGATTAATTCTTAACACCAGATATATAAATCATTTGAAGGAACAGTAAGAATTTTACACAATTTTTTACTTGCATCATTGAAAACTTTTATGTAAGATCGCTTTCAGGGCACAGTTTATCCCGTTAAACTGAACTTACACGATCGGAATATGACATTGCAATGCATTGCACACTATTAATTTCATCGCCCGCAAGAAGCGAGGAAAAGTGTTTTATGATTAAAAATTGTATCTACTAAATATCGTAGGATGAATGAAGTTATTTTGCACATTGTTGTCGGAATTTGAATTAATTATTTATATTTTTAAAAGAAGTTTAATAATCGAAACTACATTATCTTTCAAACACCATACAATTTACAATAGGTTTTGAGGTAAATAAATATATTTTGTTGATGATTGGTATTTTAAACTATTGTAATTTCTTAATTTTTTCTTACTTTATACAGACATGTGGACAAATTTTGCCATCCATTTTAATACACTAATGCCCAAATTAAAAAAAAAAAAAAAACATTTAAATACATTAAAATTAAAAAATCAGTTAAAATAATATTGCCAGAATAATATAAAGAGCAATCTAGACGTTGACAGAAAAGTTGTTTCTGTATGTATGTATGTATGTTAACAGTGCCTAATAAGTAAAGTGATATTTCATGACGTATTTTATTTTTAAAATAAATCGATGTTTTGTAAACAATCATGCAGGGAGACAGTGAAGCAGCGTGATACAATTTGATGTACTTTTTTTTAACTCCCATTTTTTCATAAGTAATGACAAAAATGTCGGCATAGAGCATCGACCACCCTTCAAATTAATGTCCGACTAATTCACTCCATGCTAATATAAATTCCCTTTTCATCACACAGTCTTAATCACATATTTGCCAGCATTTCTTTTAAATATCCAATTTACTGGTGCTATGAACCTTATATTAATGCAATATTGCAAACATTTTAACTTCTTATTCCACATCCATTTCCATGCTGGTGGGGCTATGAAGAGGGAACTTGCGTATGGAAACCTAAAAACAGTTAAGAAAAATTAGCTTTGATTCATAGCGATGTTTGTGGACCAATGCGGCTAAAGTCATTTGGTGGTAACAGATATTTTATCACATTTATAGATTATAAAAGTCGATGGTGTGAAATATATTGTATGAAACACGAAAACGAAGTTATAGAGAAATTCACAGAATACAAAAATATGTCTGAAAGAAACACTGGGATGACAAAAAGTGCCTCCGAACTGATAATGGCACTGAATAATAATATGAATAACCGTATGAAGGATTTATTGAAGAACCACGGAATACGACACGAATTAAGTGTTAAATATACACCACAACAAAATGGTTTTCAGAGAGGTAAAATATAACTTTATTAGAGATGTCAAGGTGTATGCTGATCCAGTCCGGATTACCAAGTTTTTGGGCTGAAGCAGTTTTTATGGCAAACTAAAGCTTAAGCGAAGAAATTTCCTTCAAAATTTGGACAGGTAAAATTCCGAGCGTCAGTCATTTTCAAAAATTCGGTTTCACAGCATACATGCTGTGTAAAACATCAGGTTAGGGAAAATTCGAACCCAAGTCAATAAAATGTACTTTTATAGGATGCTCCGAGACGTCCAGGGTCTAAAGATTATGAGACAATGAAGCCAGAAAAATACGTCGTATCCGTAACATCATATTTATGCCATTCCCAAATAAGAACCAAAACGAAAAATTTATCTTAAGTGATATAAAATTGCATTTTAACCAAAATTTTAATGAAATTACCCAACACAATACGCAGAATCGAAAGAAAGTAAGCAAGTTGGTCGGGATCTAACTGAAAAAAAGGCAGACCCAGAAAGGCTAAGCATTTGGTAACACATAATAATGACGACAGGGACAAGTCCGTTGAAACAAACGACGAAGAATACCATTCAGCAAATCTTATTATACCTAGCGATCCTAAATCTAGTAACGAAGCTCTTAACAGTTCTGAAGCCGAAGAATGGCGTAAAGCTATGATAAAAGTATATGAAACCTTGATAAAAAATGAAACTTGGGAAATAGTTGATAGACCAGTAGGAAGAAAAATTGTCGAATCCATGTGGACATTACGAAGAAAATATACAATAGATGGTTCAGTTAATTGTAGAAAAGCTAGACTTGTCCCGAAGTTATTCACTCAATATCCTGGTATCGACTACAATTAAGCCTTTGCTCCAGTGGCTAGAATGAGTTCCATACGTTTTCTGATGGCAATCGCCGCTAAAGTAGGATTAGAAGCTCACCAGCTCGATTTTGTTGGAGCATATTTAAACGGAGTCATAGAAAAAGAAATCTATATAGAAATGCCTAACGACCTGCACCAAGCCTTACACCTAGGGGAAGCTTTAAAAAATATAAACAGAGAAAGCAACTTACGGCCTAAAGCAATCTGGAAAATTATGGTACGAAAAACTAAACAGAAAACTTAAGAAAATGAATATGGTTGCGTCGCAATGTGATCCAATTGTATACATGAACAAAAATGTCCCCGATGTTGCACTAATTGCAATTTCCGTAGATGAACAAGTTGTAGCATCAAAGAACTAAAATATGATGAGAAATATCGAAGAAGAATTGGCAAAATCTTCTGAGATGAAAGAATTAGACGAAGACACAATTAAAATATATTCAGTAACTATTAGAAAGATTTGGAATGGAAAAATGAAATCCTGTGAAAACACCAATCAACGTAAGTGAAAAACTTTTCCAAGCAGAAAAGTATCCACAACAGAATTTGATCGGGTATCTAATGCATCTTACCGTTTCTACCAGACCTGATATAGCACATGCCATAAGCATTTTAAGCCAATTTAACACGAATTATGGAACAGGACCCTGGATAGCAGCTAAAAGAGTAATTCGTTACATGAAGCATACCCAAACTACTGGACTTTTATACTCAGCCAACATAAATCAATTGAAGAATATGCTGATGCAGACTGGGGTACAAACGCAGACAATAGAATATCATATACCAGATATGTGCAATTGCTGGGAGTCCAGAAAGCAAGAAAACCGTAGCTGTTTCCAGTACTGAAGCTGAATACATGCAGCTTTCCGATTCAGTAAAAGAAGCTATTTATCTTAAATGATTTGCAAATGAAATATTCAAATCCAACAACACAATTCGCATTTAAAATGATAATCAGAGTGCAGATAAACTATGTCACAATCCGATATTTCACAACAGAACGAAGCATGTTGATATCCGTCACCATTTTATACGTAACTGCATTGAAAATGGAGAAATCTAAATAAAATACTTGAGAACAGACGAGCAAAAAAGTGTCAATTATCGAGGATTGCTTACATTGATTATTGAAAAAAATAAAGATTATAGTTATAAGTACGTATTTTTAGGTATTCTATTCTCTATTAACTTAAAAAATTAGTTCAAATTTTTGCGAACTTATGTAATGGTTTTGTAAGCAAGGAATAAAATATGGCATTTTGAGGGTAATGCCAAATTTTGTTGTTTCTTTTTTTTTGCTAAGAGTGCACAGTGGTTTGGAAACGATTTTTTTTTTTAAATATTCGGTACCCTATGAACCACTTAAGATATCTTAATAAAAGTTTACAGTGGAGCAGAGGAGATTCCCAGATTGAAAGAATTATAAAAAGTTTATTTTTAACTCACTAACTTTTTTTAAAATACGTAGGCGTTACAAACATCAATAAACAATGAGCTTTCATTTGATTTTTGAAAGTATTTTTTTAAGTAGTACTTAAGCAATTTGCTATATTCACAATAAAATATAAAATATACCAGTTAATATTAATGTTTTTTAGATATTTTTATTTAATTTTTTTTTCAAATATCTTAAAAATTTTTAATTTTTTTAAAAATTTATGATAATGTACATACATATATGATTAAAATTTTGAATTTATTGTCTTTTGGCTTTTTGAAATTAATTGACCAACTTTGTGTTTACTTTTGTGTTTGAAAAAAAGTGATTAATATTTTTTGCTTTCTGTTTCCTGAAGAAAAAAACAGGTTTTTTTAAGCGCATTTCGTTTAAATGTTACAAGCTTTTGAATTAAGAAAATCCTTTTTAAGGATTTTCACTAAAAACGTGGAATAATTTCTTTGCTTATGTAATTTGTACTGACTTCAAATTGACTAGCAAATTTTTCTAAGCTAATTTAAAGAACATCTATAGAAATGCGAACAAAGAAGAAACTATGTCACAAATTATATCGGTTCTCCCTCTAGCACAGCCAAATTATTGTAAAATTCCTAGGAGTGTAAAGCACCAATTAAAACAAAGTATGCGGGCTTTTAAGTCTCCAATTATTGGCTTTAAAAAGTATTTCAGAGCCCTGTGCTTAATAAAGGCAGGGTAGACTTTCTTGTAAAAAAAACAAATTTTTGGACATTTTTCACCGTTCCTGGAATTTATATGTTTAAATAATAAAAAAATTAAATTTTGTTTCATCGTTTGATTAAAAGCTGCTTTATCTATATAATTTCAAAACATTCTGGGAATATATCGTTTAGTTTTTTTCTAAAAAATACTTTTTTTAGTTTTCCAACCTACTTTGAAAGACATAACGACCTTATTATAGCACTTATAACTTATATGTTGCATAATAATACAGAATTTATTGTGCATTAAAATATTTGTAAACAAAATAGTTATAGTCATTTAAAAATTAAAATAGAGTTTTAATTTTTGGCTCCCGATGTTTACTGATATTAACTTTTAAAGGAGTGACGTAACTATAAACGATGTAACCATAAAAATGATTTTTTGGCCACCTTCTCAAAATGTGACACAGTGCCGCGTTATACGGTACCGATACTGCTTCCAGGAGACATCACCATAGGTGGTTGTGTTTAAACAATTCTGTTATTACCCATCGCTGCAAATTATTTATTTAATGTTCAAAAAGTTGTTTAACAAAATCACTATAATTTTTCTATTTTTTGTTCAATAATTAATATTTCGTACAATCTCTTTCAATATTCATAATATAGTTATTATTCAGCATCTTCTTTTAATTTGTTGTATCTTTCATCACAGGTGAAAAAAGGGTATATATAAGTTTGTCATTCCGTTTAAAATTTCTACAATATGAAAATGATTCTATAAAGTATATATTATGAGTTCTTATGAATAGCAGAGTTGATTAAGCGATGTTCGTCCTTCAGTCCTTGTTCTTGTTGAAATCTACAGGTCCATGTCCATCAAGGTACCGGTAATGACCCCACATATCTGCAATTAGTCTTTAAAAGTAGGAAAGACAACCACTGCAGGAATACAAAGAAGTAAGGACAACCGTTATTATTCAACATAATTACTTTAGCTAGACACAATCCTAATCAAAACCTGCAATTTTTTTTTTTTTTTGAAAAGCAAAATTTAATGGTAAAAAGAATTTCTTATGTAGATGTTTTCTTTTTCTTTTTTTATTTATTGTTAAGAGTGCACCTGATCAAGATTTGTCTCAGTACCTAGCCCAAACCTGACGGTGGTCTTCCTAGTAAGTGAAACACAAAGCATGAACTAGAACCCTCCAGCGGCATAGCCAACAAAGTTGGAATTTCAAGAACATGGTTGTCAGCACCAAAAACTTCCTTTCACTTGAGGGTTGAAGACTATCCAACCCCGGCTGTAACAGCACACTTCCCTACAAATATAGACTTTTAACCACAGCCACCACTAATACGCCGAAGCGACCTCTCCCTTAACCGGCTAAAGAGATGGGCGACTCTCTGTATGGGCTAATGGTTTCCGTGGCTCCAGCTTAATTAAGGACACGGGTCAGTCCCAAGACAAGAAACAAATTTATCTTTCCAGATTTATTACCTGCACACCCGGAGACTGGATCAGCCTATACCCCGAGAGCACTATGTCTGAACGTAGGTTAGCTCAGCCAGATATTTTGAAACCCGGGGGAAATGGTGAAGAGTATGTAAGTTCCGAATGTAGCACTCTTACTTGTTAGAAACTAAAAAGATATGGTGAGTTAAGTAACTAATAATGCCTTTTTACTCTTTCTACTTTTTAAAATTGCCTTAAATAAACCGTTGTAAAAAAAGAAAAGTTTCAAGGATCAAAACGAGAACTTGAAAAATGCTTTATTTCTACGATGCATTTCTTGTTCACAATATTAAAAATTTACTTCCAGTAATATGGTCGAATGCTAAGACTTTGTATTGCATGGTTTTATATTGAATATTTTAAAGCTTAAGAGAATAACTTCTTATCAACAGACAGTGTTGTTACAGTTTCACTTAAAATAACAACAACAGAATAGTGATAATACTTTCTTTCTTTTGGTTTCTGTTCACTAGCTAATCTTTTTTCAAAATGTTTTAGTATTTTCTCGGTGCTATTCGTACCACATCCACTCTTCCAATTCACCCAGCTCCAGTTCAGTCTGTTGTTCGCTAGACTAAAAAAACTAATATCTGATATCGATAATAACTATACACTTTGTATGGAGTGTACTACGCCTACTATTCTAATCCACTCTGTGTAACGCTAGACTTGGTGTATTAATGGAGGGGTTGCTAATACAAATTTTCAAGATTTTACCTTTTATAGTGCTATAAATACACGGGAGGTACCACGCCAATTATCATAATTTATCCAGTTTTTCGCTACATTAGTGGCTACGTGTTAGATACCAAGTAACACGATGATAAATATGCCAAGCCCACGCATTTATTTTTATTTTTTAGGACGGTTTTCAAGCAAGTTTCGTAGTCAGCTTATTCTATATTCATAAAGCCGAACTGGAGTAAAGCAAAATTTCCTGTCAAGCATTTCATGCCAAATGCTGTCAAGAAAAATAAAATTATTGCAAAGTACGCAACAAGTAATGTTGCCGAAGTTGTACTCTTTTTCTAAAAAGGTACGAATATTTCTGGCAGCTAATTAATATGTTGCAAAATATTTCCGCATAATTTTTTTAAACTGCAAAATAATGTGATCTGCATTTAATGCGGAAATGCATTCAACATCGAACAGTGTTGCATATTTAAGGCCGATAAAAACGATAATTCTAAAACGTAGTATTGAAACCACTATTTTACACCTTTTTTTGAACCGAAATGAGTATAGTTGCTTAACAATTTTTTGCAAGTTAGAACCAGCTTAATGGATATTGCATCCTTGCACTAAGAAGTTGAAGTTTCAAGTAAGTACTTTCAAACTCCAAGTGCGTTTCGGCGTCTTTGGCCGTTACGGGAGAAAAACCTTCCATTTTGTTTTTTCATAGAGTCAACAAAAATAAATTTATAAAAACTTTTATCAGGCATTATTTTTTAACACAAACATTAACTAAACAAATTTTTATATATTAAAACGAAAAAATTTTCACTTGAGCTTTTAGAAATGTAGAAGATTTTGTTTTATTAATTTTAAAATCATAGTTATTAAATCGAACACATCTTTCATAATTCTTTAAAATATTAAGCATAAAAATGTAATTTTATTTTAAAATTTATTTTTAACTTTAAATCATGTTGTAAAATTAAACAAGTTTATTCTTTTGAGACATATGTCGCTCAAAGTCACATTTTTTTGGCTTTCTGTAAAAAAAAATAAATAAACAAAAGAAAAAAAAATCACTTTCATATTTATCTTAATGCCGCAACAAGTATATTTGATTTAATGAAAATCTGCAAATACACAAAAGTGACAAATGAAAAGACGTTTTTATTATTTTTTAAGTCTGTCACCAAACAGTAAGCAGGTATAGAGCATGCAAGTTTATTTGCAAAATAAGTTAAATAATTAAAAATAAGAGGAAAGATTATTTTAAAGAATTAAATAGAAAGTCGCGAAAGTCTGTCCAGTTGACAATATTGTCAACTTTTTGATATACAATACCGCAAAGTATATTAGATACGAAGTCAACAAAAATTGAATTAAAATTTAAACAGAATTTCTTGAGATCACACACAGATTGATCGTATGACATTATGTAATACAATAGTGAAAGTTTTGAATTTCTAAAACCTTGAACCAATATTTTTGAGCAGACTTCTTTAGGCAAGATTAATGTTAGGAAAGACAAAGACTTCTTAGATTTTAAAATTTATTCTATAGTAAAAATTATAAAGATAATAAAATAATAACAACAAAGGTAATAACAATTTAGCAAAAAAAGGGCGCATATGTAAATAAAAACGTTTATAAAATTTCTTTTGTTAAGGTGTTAAAAATAAAATTGTTGAAGATCTTATTTCTCAGTCAGTTGGTCATTATTTTATAAAACCAACATATGAGACAGACATTCTGTCCAAAACTAAAATTTCTCTTATATTAAAAAAAAATTGATTTTACTTAGGCCGAACGCTGTCAACCAACTAAATTTGCTTGCTTGTCATCAAACCTCCAAGTCAATTAAATATTTATATCATAAATTTAGAAATAATTTACAGCTTTTTACAAAAAAATTTAAATAGTTGACAGGCTTATGATATTAAAATACAATTAATTTATTATTATTGATTAATAAAAAATTCCACAAATATATTTCTAGTTACACTGCTAAACTTATCCTAAGACGTGAAAAATAAAAAGTTATATTTTTATAAAATTCTTGTTTTATATTTAACTACATTAACTTATAATTACAGCAATTTAGTTGTAAAAAATATAACAATATGAGATAAAATTAATTTCGAAAGTATAATAATTATTTTTTTGCTTCCATAAATAAATTATAACAACAAATAAGCTTGCAAAATATCTTGCTTTGTACAACCTATAAATAAACAAAAATTGTGGTTGTTGCTTAAGAAACGAGTGAATGAATGAATGTATTTCACTTAATTCTTGTATCTTGACAGTTAAATCAATTTTCGATAAAATATTTTTTTTCCCAAGTAAAAAATTTTAACCAATTTTGAAATTCGTATCTGAGGTTTTTAAAAGTATTCGTTGCATGCTGATTTATTTGCATAATTTTCTTGATCTTGATTTTTTTCCTTTTGAAATCATGTAACAATTAAAATAAAGATTGTTTTGTGTTTTTATTAAAAAAAAAAAAAACATTTATAAAAACGCAATGTTCAAGCCGTACAAAGATAATATATTTAAAGTACAATATAAAGTTAAAAAAAGTAATTTCTGGCGGAGGTAACCTGACATTATAAAAATTTCACACGACTTTTAATTGTAAGGAGAAGGACACACACTGATTAAAATAAATATTTATTGAAGGTTGAAGGTGTATGAGATCGTATTTTTGATTCGGCTTTTACCATGGAACTATTTGAAATAAAAATCGTTTTTGATTTTCTCCATTTCTACTTATAATAATACTCTATTCAAAAATATTATATTTTTTATATATTTGATAATTATTAAGGAAAAGAAAAATATTTTTAGCTTTTTGAAAAAAAAAAATAAAGTCCACGGTTGTTATGTCAATGGACTTTATGTTATAGCAAAAGATAAGATTATGTCAACGAATATAATGTTACTTTGAAAAACGTAATTATATCCATCGACATTGCCGTTTTTGGTATGAACATTGTGTTGGTTATAAAAATCTCATAATATCCGCACTTAAAACAACAACGGCATCGCTATCAAGGATTTTCTGTATAGCCGGATTTTCTTTAACATGGTTTGATTCACAGCGGCTTCGCTTTAAATATTTTGATAAAAATATACAGAACAAAAGGTTATAGTTAAAATCCCAAACATAATTTTAAGATAAGAAATATTTGTTTAGTCCTTATTTATACATCTATAAGTATAATAAAACAGTAACGGGGTAATTTCTGTACATGACATTTTTTTGTTAATTTTGATGATGGTGAAGTAATCGATTAGGAATACAAAACACCTATTTTTAGAATTTTTATCTGTCTGTCTGTGTTCACATCACGTAAAAATTGGGGGATGGATTTGAAGGTGAGAAAGACCCTTAAATCCTTAGTTCAAATATAGAATACTTTTTTCATAAAAATATGTCACATCGTAGAGAACTAGAGATACAAATGTGTTGTCAGTCAGTTAATTTTTGTAGATGGAACATTTTTTACACTGTTTGCGGAACTCTAAAACAAATTTAAAAAGAACACATTAATTTCATGATGTTCGTGGGCATTATGTCATCTTTTGATATGATATAAAGTCCATGGGCATTACCCCCGTAGACGATGTAACACCCTATACACATATAAAAGTTTGCTAGTTAATATGTTAAGGGGAAAGCTTGCATCCTTAAGTATTTCTTCGAAGGCTTATGCCAGATTAAGCAGAAACTTTTAGGTTAGTTTTTAAAAAAGCTAAAAATATTTTTCATTGAATAAGAAAAATGTAAATAACGGAAGGAGAATTTATTAATACTTAAAAAATATAATAAATTTGAAACTATTATTATAAGTAGAAATGGAAAAAATCAAAAAAGATTCTTACTTTAAGTAAATCCATGGTAAAAGTCAAATCAAAAATAATATCTCATAGACCTTCAAATAAAATACTTATTATTTTGAATCAATTTATCATCTTCTATTTTTACAATTTTAAGCCGTATAAAATTACAATAATGGCAGAATATCATGCCAGCAATTACTTTTTTAAACTTTTTATTGTATTCCCAATATATTTCATACTAAATTTATTAATTGTAGTTGTATGGCCTGAGCACTGACAAAAATTTATGTTACAAGTTGTATTGCATAATGCGCTTTTATAAATGTTTTTTTAATAAACACACGAAATCATCTTTATTATAATTGTTACATGATTTTAAAAGGCAAAAATTCAAGCTGAAGTAAATTATGCAAATAAATCAGCATGCAACGAATACTTTTAAAAACCTCAGATGTGAATTTTTAAATGCGTACCAATTTTTTACTTGGGAATTTTTGCTTTCATAAGATGCTAAAAATTATTTTTTGCGACTCTTCAAAAAAAAATATTATATCGCAAATTGATTTACCTGCCAAAATACACTCATATTTTTTTTGTCGAGTTATGCATTAAGTGGAATACATTTTAATACAATTTTATTTATAGGAAGGGCGTATTAAAACAAGATGTTTTACAAGCTTATTTGTTTTCAATTTAACAGTTCACCAAAAATAATTTTTGTACCCTAAGATTTTAAATTTCAGTATATGAGATTTATAATTACTATATTTTCGAAATAAATTTTAACTCATATCTTAATACTTAACTTTTTACCACTTAATTACTGTAATTATAGGCTTAAGTAGTTAAAATTTAAACAGGAATTTTATAAAAATATTACCTTTAAAATTTTTTAACTAAAGATATATTTAGCAATGTAAATAAAAATATATTTATTTTATATATAAGCTTGTATTTGTTAAGTACTTCAAATCCCAGCCAATCACTTAATGAGCAGTCCGAAAAAAGTCTCTTAGAAGAACCCACCCGTGGAACTTTTTCTGAGCATGTCTTAAAATGGCTCAAGCATACATATGTATCTTCGAAGCTTTAAATACATATGTCTTTTAGAGAACGGAAAAAAGTATCAAAAAGGAGTATTTTCCGAAATAAATTAAGAGTTCCTTAAATTGAACCAGTTAAGTAGAAGAAGGCCCCAATTTTAAAAGTTTTTAGGAGGGCATATGGTTATCTTTTTACCCTTTATGAACGTAAAAGCTCCGAGAAATGGGTTAGTAAAGTTTCCTTTTTGATTCATTTGGTTTGCTGGGAAGTATTGTTGCCTGTAGAATACGAGTATAAAAAATTCAGTAGCAATAACTGAATAATATTAAGAAAGAGAAAAATATCTAAAGTGCAAGTCGCCAAATGACAGCGAAGATAAATAATATTTAAATTTATCCATATTGCCATTAAATAGCTTGTTAAGCTAATTGATGGAAGTAAAATGCAAAAGATATTTTAGCCTGATATGTTACAGGTTGAACGTGGTAAAAGTAAAACTTTAATGTCTCAATTTTAGGTATGTTAAGCTTGAAAAAGAAAACTTGTCTTTAAATACTAAATGCTAAAGGATTTTGTGTAGCAAAAATATTTGTTTTTTGCATGCTTCATCCATCATTATCTAAAAGTGGATAAAATATAATTGCGTAAGAGTTTTTTAGGTTTTTTTAATTTTAATCCTAAATAACTTTTAATTTAGTTTTTTTTTAAAGTTATGAAAATTTTTAACTTGTATTTTAATTAGATAAGAAATTAATTCAATTGACTTCAAGTGTATATAAAATAATATAAGAAAAATTAAGAGGAAATTGTCTTAAATAGTCGTGATGTGCATAGACGTTTTAAATTAACCAACTGCTTGCTTAAGCAGTGTAGACTTTATGACTGAGGTATTTGGAGACATACTTACAACTTAAGTTAAAGTCATTTTGTCTGGCTAAAACTTAATTTAAAGGTAAAAGCGCAAGTGCACTTACCAATGTAAGTTATATCTGTACCATCTATTCCTGGCGATCTTTCTGGTATATTTCCCTTGAAACTGTGATCAGACAATTTCTCAACGGGGTGTCAAGATTTGAAAATTTCCGTCTTCCCGATAAATGACTTTTAGAAGGATATAGTGAGAAACCAGCCACCATGGCTTGTATGGGCCCTCAAAAATTCTTTTGCAATTTTTAGCTCTTGAAAAAGACCTTCACTAGATTCTTAAGTTCCGGTATAACACCAAGTCTTACGCATGTTTTTATAAATACATTTCAAGCTTTTCAAGATTTTGCGGCACTAGTATTTTTTTAACTAACAAAATTTGAATCTTACTTTTATAATTATTGAGTAAAAAATTGTGCCTTTTTTTTCAGTACTAAATACGAGATCAGCAGCCTTATTCTGTAAATTGCTAAATCTTAATCAAAAAAAAATTTTTGGCCACAAGTGGTATTCTGAAACATATTTTTCGTAAATAATTTTTAGCTTTCTAGCGATAGAGATTTAACAGAATAAAACAGATGTTATTAATAATATAAATAATCGAACACGGTTGAATTTTTAACAATTGTGAATTAATAAAATAATACTTACTAAAAATTAAAAAAATTGCAGCATTGAAAAGTAACAATTCGCTGTGACCCGTATTCTTTAAAATCGTGCTCGGCTGAATTTTATTAACTACTTTAATATTTAATAAACGAAAGCCACGCTTGATTATCCTATAAAATCGTATAATTTCTGTCCTATATAAAAAATCGCAAAAGTTCAACACAATATGTAACTCTGGACGTATAGAAACTATTATTTTTTGAAACTTATTAAAATCGGACAGGCAGACTTTTTAAAAATATTTCACAACTTAAACTTTTTTTACAACACCTGCGATTTTTAACAGATGTAGGACTAAATCACATAGTGTACCTTTAGGTCAATAAGAATACAAAAAATATTAATTATTAATTATTAAATTTGAATAGTTACAACCTAAAGTTTTTAGTCAATTTTGTAAAGTTAAAATACTAAACCAAACTTACATTTTTAATTATAAAATATGTATTTTTTTATGTGTCGTCAACCAATTATTAGTAAGGAGTATATGCCGCAGAGTAGATATGTATGAAAACGGAAAATGTTTATATATCGTTACCCTAATATATGAAGGCCTTAACTAACGTTTGTCCTTCTTTACAGGAAAGAGAAAAAACTTGATAAAAAGAACAGTTTTGTAGTTGGAACTTTTTTTAACGCATAGTGTTAGTAAATTCTCTAAGCAATTAATTACTGTTAAAAGTTTTTAAATTTAATTTAAATTTTTTTAGTAGTGCATAAGAGAATTATTTATCTAAATATGTATGAGGCCCTTCTATGTTAATGTAATGATATGTATTTATTAAGTCTGTTTATTTCATCAGAGTATATATGAAAAATATAACTTTAGGTTCAAGGTTTTGCATTTGTAAGTCTTCAAAAGGAAGAAACATATTAAAACAAATCACAAAACTTTAATATGAGAAAGCCAAACAAAAAAAAACTTATATACTTGATGTAAATTCTTCTCTCAAGTATCAAATTTATTACTTTTTTTTGTCACAATAGAAAAAGAATTCGAAATCTATAGTTCTATAAATACGACCAATCCTTTTCGTTGGCAACTAATTATGATGATTAAAAAAAGTGAGAGTGCCATATTTTTTGCCGAATCTTATATATCTTTTAGCAAAACGATTATGTATTTATTTTCTTAAAATATAGTTTTTACCGGAATAATTACATTTGTTACCACGGGGACTGCTCTGCACCCACAAGAGGCCACATAACTTCCCGTTCATTTTGCAACTGTTTATTCTATATACAAAAACACCAAACACATAACAGGTGGCCGCAATGCAGACCGTTGATACTTAGCTTCACTTGTACAATTAACATTAAAAATTGTTTTTTTTTTGCGAAAGTGGGTTTTCAGAAATCTTTAAAGCCGTTAATATTTGTAAACTATTCTTTTGAACGAAATTTCAAATGCTATATTTGGCTAAATCGATATATGCCCTTCACCATTTATGTATGCTATATGTACCATACTGCAGATTACCACATTACCAAAAAGTTCTTATTTTTGGAAAGAGCACCTTTTTGAAAAGGAACTCAATCGAAATTGAAAGAAAGATGTGAAAAAATTAGAGACAGGCGTAGGTGCCTCGAAGAACATAGACTGATCTTGCTTATTTTCAATAGCAAACTGAAATATGTCTAATCGATAGGCAGACTTAAATTTTCTCTAGGTCGTCTAGTGCGTTTAATATATTTGACTTTTTTGACAGGTCTTGCTGCCTAAAGACACCAAATGAAAAAACCGCAGTATGCCTATAGTAATCAAAAGAACAACCACGTTGATTTTATTCAATGATTATGGTTGTTTGGTTACCCTTCAAGCTTAATAAAATATCGTAATGACAAGTATACAGGCATAACTAACATATTTGTGTGTTTATTTGCAATCTCGGCGCCATCCAACAGCAAGGGTCAGGGAAAAAAGGGAAAAATAGTTATCTCAGACAAACACAACAGCTTGATGTGTATCGAAGTTAAAATGATTTTAACTAAAATGATCCTCTTTTTTCTTTTGTCATTGACTTTAATTCATAAATTTTTTATATCTTTATATATGTACATGTTTTTCAGTTATAATTTTAAATAGAGCATTCAATTTCTTAAAAATACTTAAAAGAATGTAAGATGACACTTGATATTTTTCGATTACTATTATGACTACATATTTTCCATATTTACAGTCTTGCCCACTAGTACCCAGGCTGATAGAATATCAGAACATATGTAGTAAATCCAGTTATACCGCCTTGAATTGCTTTAAATTTCTGCAAAATAAAGTTTAGAAAATTAATAAAGATAAAACAAAATAATCGTAAGGAATCTCTAAAATCTAATACATACTCTCTTTTGATTCTATGCAAATATTTTACAACAAATAATAATTTGTGATGACAGCAAAAAAAATGTTAAACTTTTGAAATTTTCTTTTAACAAATTCCTACTTAAACGACCACACATGTAGGTATGAATATCTATAGTCGTAAATTTTTATTATTTTTTTTTTTTTTACTTTAAAAGAGCTGTAAATAATCGTTTATTAAGATGGATTGCAAATATCTCTTCTTGTATTTCTATTAAAGTTAAATTTTTTTGTTTATTGGCTGCAAAAATGCATTCTATAAAAAAAAAACAGTACTCTTTACTTTCATTATTTAAGATCTTCCAGCGATTTCAACTTTTATTATTTGCTGTTGCCTTTCGGTCAGTGGGTGTTTATTTGGTACGTGTGGCCAGCGCTTTCGATGTGAGAACATCATTTTCAAGCCGCGCTTTGATTAGTACTGGTTAGATAGTGTAAGGTGTTTGTTGCATAGATAGTGGTGGGTTTAAGTAGTTTTGTCGGTTAGGATAGTGTCTATTTAAAAATGGTATTATGCAGGTAGATTGCCTGATATCTGTCATGTTTATTGAAGGTATATAATTTTAATATTTCAGTCTTTTATTATTGGGTAGGTAATTGTGACCATCTGTGTGTGTTTTGCGTTTTTAAGTTTGTTTTAATAATTTTAGTGGTGTAAAAATTGTGTCGGAGGTTGTATTTACCTGTTCTTTTATAATATCTCCGTTAAACGTTCGTGTTTTGTATATTTCCATGTTTTCAATAATGTCCAGTCTTCATCCTTTCTTACTAGGATGTATTAACGTCATACACTCATTTATTTCCCTTGGCTCGTTTTCATGTGTGTTGGATGTGTTAAATAAGGACAATATTATTAACTGTTAGTATATTTTTATCTCAATAAAACTTATTTTTGTTAAATCTTACTTTAACTAGCTGTTGCTTGATATTGCGCTATGTACAGAGGTTTTTTTTATAAAAAATATTCATATAATAAAACAGAAGCTTTCAAGCCTTTTTATATACATATTAAAACCCACCTTTATTGCCCACTCGCATCCCAACATAAAATTTAAAATTGTGTCACCTTAATATTTAATATGGCAAAAATACTAAAGAATAAATTAATAAAACATGTATAATTAAAATTATTAAAGCTTACGTGAAAGCAGTAGTGTAACAACTGCCAAATAACATGACAGCAATATGTATAATTCAAATAAGCCACACACATTTTTATTTTAAAAATTAAATTGACAACAGATGACTATACTGAAGAACGTTTCACCACAAATTATTTAGAAGAAAAAGATGATAAAACCTCCCTGGAGAACTGCCAATAAAAAAGTACAAACACAAGAGAATGTAACATTCTTTAAAAATATTTCACCGCATTTAATACAGCTAAACTAATAATTAAAACACATAATAGAAAGAAAATTTAAACAGACCCAAACATCCACAAAAATTGTGTAGCCATTAACCAGTCATATAGTAGACCTCACACAAGTCACTTAAGTTGAATCAAATGCCATATGTTTTAAGGACATAAATGAAATAAAAACCTTGAGTATCTTGAGCTTAAAAATAATTATGCATATATTTTTTTTAACTAACAGTGATCAATAAACTGGATTCAAGCACTTATTTACGTTCACTGTAATAAGTTCACAGTAAGTTATGCAAAATCGACTGAATTAGAAATTTTTTATTTATTATACGGCATTTACACCGAGCAACTTTTCATGAAACCAGCAAGAATTTTTTTTTTCGTTTTTTTGAGCGGATGTTAGTACTGCTTAGGTTTTTGAATAACGCATATCGCTGCAACTTAAATAGAAAATTAAAAAAAAATCATATAAAAAATTGTATAGTGTAAAAATGGACTTAGTCAAAGTTATAGGAGTAAATATGTTTAATCTTAAAGGGACTTACATTTGGTGAAAAACACAACAGCAAAAAATTAAATATAAATTGTGAAAGATTAGATTATTGTTCAAGTTTTTAATCGTCCCAGAGATATAAAAATTCTTAATATTTGAAACTTTATAAACAGAATAGAATACGAATTGACAAGCCAGGGGTGTGTAGAATGGTAAAATTATACAATGTAGTCTCGTTAACACAACAGCTACAACCACATGCAGTTTGTTTGTGTAAAAAACACATATGCATTTTTTTTATTTTTTGTCAGTTGCAATGAAGTCTGAGTCTGGCCTAGTGTGTGTGTCTTAGCCGAAATTCAAAAATATTCAATTAGCTGACTCGTCTATAATTTTTTGAATTCATATGTTTAAAGTTTGCATTCTAAGTGGAAAATAAAAGTCAAAGCCTCAAAAAGCGTTAACATTACTTTTGTGTTGAGACGAAAAAATTGTCCACCCATTTCAATAAATGGAGAAAGAATCCGAGAGCAGAGCCAAGTTAGATACTTGGGAATACATCGCAACTTGTGTCTCACGTGCGTCCATCATATTGCAATCAAAATTAGACAAATGAAAGTAGAACCACCCAGTTCTTCTGGCTCATTGGGCCACATTCCTCGTTAAATTTAGACCTCAACGTTTCCTTAAACAAAGCAACTTTAAAAACAATATGGTATTATGGTATCCAGTTGTGGGGTTCCGCCTTTGCATCAAATGTTGAAAAGCTACAAAGAAGACAGCCAAAGATCCTGAGAATGATTACGAGCGCTCCTTGCTACATACGAAATAATAGCATGCACAAAGACCTCAATATTCTTACCATCCGAGAAGAGAATTAAAAATCGTGCACGAGCTCAAGGTTTCCTTATTTAAAGCAAATTTAAAAGCAATATGGTATTATGGTATCCAGATGTAGGGTTCCGCCTCTGCATCAAATGTTGGAAAGCTACAAAGAAGACAGTCGAAGATCTTGAGAATGATTACGTGGGCTCTTTGCTATATACGAAATAATAGCATGCACAAGGATTTCAATATTCTTACCATCCGAGAAGGGATTAAAAAATCGTGCACGAGCTACGTTGCTTAAGCTACTGATCATTCCAATCCATTTGTGAGGGAGCTACTTTTATTTGAGAGTCATGGGTTCCTCAAACGGTTGCAAACTTTTTATTTGACAACATAAGTTTTTTCGAAGTAAGCGTTCAGTGCTCCAGTGGCCGTACCAACCTACGATTTTAATACTTATTGTAAATGTTATACAGACAGATTCAAAAATAAAAAGAATATTAAAAAAAAATCATCCTCGCCGTTTCTTTTCTTCGTGATACCAAAATTTTATCAACTCTTTGTCAGAGATACTTAAGATTGTTACAAAATTTATTTCACTTAAATTTTCCAAAAACTCAGCTGGTATTCACCAGCAATAAAGGCACACTTTGTCCAGTGCACAGATTATATATGGATTCGTATACCCGACTGGGTGTTTCTAATGATTAGGGAGAATTTATTTGTGGTGGATGTTAGCAGTTACTGTATTTTTATCTATGTAACTAGAGATTTTAAACATTAGCAAAATTTAAGGTAAAGTTTTCATTGTGCACTGAACAAAATTTAAAGGAGTTATACAAAAATCTTTTGGAATTTAGTGAATCTTATATTATCAGTCATTAATATAAAGAATAGAGGATATGTGTATTAAAAATGCAATTCAGGTTTTTTATAATATAAATTAATTGATATAAATAATAAATCATCATAATAATTATTTTGAAATTAGTTTTAATAAATATGCCTTCTAGAAATATTTCTCGCTTAAAATTTTGTGCCTAATTTTTCTACATTTTGTTACCTCGTTATTATTGTTCTTTTTTCTTAAAGTAGTTAACTAAGATCTAAATTTTTTTTAATAAAAGTTACTAAAAAGGTTTGTTTTATTTCCCCATCTACAGTTTTTGCTTAACTTTTAATATTAATCTGTACAAATAACAAAATGGTAACTGGATTATATCTGTTCATGAAATATTTTTTGAAAATCTTGTTGTAGATAGTAGTCAAACTGGAATATGAAACACCTATTTGTGGAATTTTTGTTTGTCCTTCTTTCTATCTGTCTGTGTTCGCGTCACGTATAAACTGCTGGACGGATTTGATTAACATTTTGTGAGGAGGTCCCATAGAGCTGTTGTTTAAGTATAAAAACTTCTTATAAAAATATGCCATTTCGTAGAGAAACTAGTAATATAAATGTGAAATTACCCAATTTTAGCGATATAATGGTACTAAAATAGTTGTAAGTACATTTTAGTTTTGTAGGTGGAAATTTTTTAACAGTTTTGTTGTTTTATTATATGCATAGATAAAGCATGACTTTGGAAGATTTCGTGCATTAAAATTATTGTTTGAAAAAACTGAAAATATACTTCTGCCAAGAAGATCTAGAATATCGTTCAAAAGATTAATATGTCTTCCCTAATAATACATATTTAACAAAAAATAATAAGTAAGGTGTTCCTAAGACACTACTTTATTAAGAGTTAATTTATTTAATTACATTTTAAATTTACGCCTACTCTTACGCGACACTTAAATTTTAATATGTTGCATGTATTACGTTTCATCATACTTAAATCAAATTTTCTAAAATTCTAAAATTCCCGTGGGGGTAAAATTTTATGGTTTAAATAATCATAAATAAAATCCTATAACAAAACCGAATAAAACACAAACAAAAAATAAAACCACAAGAAAATTTTACGTGCCTGATTTAACTTTTGTGTTTTGTAGATATTTTTGGGCGTTTTTTTTTTTTTTATTTAACAAAATTTTAAACTTAAGCATTTTTTGCAGTTTATGCTGTTGTTTTTTGCTTATGTTGTACATAGTTGCCAACTACAGTTGTTGACTTTCAATCTTTTGGTGTAGTTTAAAGAGGGAGATTTTTATTTTTTTTATTTTATTTTTTGACTTTAAAATAATAGATTGTTAATCGATTCACTATTTTTATTGCTATTGAAGAGCAGACATCTACAATTTTTTATGGGTTTTCATCAGTATTCGGCGCTTTTGTTTTAAAAGTTTTTTTTTTTAATTTTACACTTGCGGGTGTTGAAATTATAATTTTGAAATTTTAGCTTAAAGCTTAAAATTGCAACTATCTTTTTACTTTGCACAGAGGTTACAGATATAAGGTGTTATTTTCTTAAATATTGACTATTTAATAATTTTTAGAACAACAGTTAATTAATTTCATTAAACTAAATTAAAACAAATTAATTAAATTAAATCCTACCTCCATCATATTATCAACACTGATCTCCTACATTTAATTTATGATTTAATTTATGAATCAAAAGTTTCAAAACGCCCAGAGGCCTTGAGATTGACGAAAGGCTTAAAAAAGTTTGCCTTTCCGACCAAAAGTAGATAAAAAAACCCAAAACGAAAAGCTGCTATTTGGATAAAAGAACTGTGGCAAATATAGGTAGTTAGAGTCTAAGCAGGGTATTTGTCGATATTAAAGATTTAAAAAGTTGGTTTCGTTTGGTCGAACATCTTGAAGCCAAAATTTGCAAAAACTTACGGGAAATATTTAATACTTCACACTGACTGTTATTTTAGTTCCACTAGAGATATAATCATGAAAAAATATATTTGTTTACATACATAATTAAGTATATAAATTTAATTTAATTTAAATTTCTTCTAATCTTATCTTTCATTACACTCTAAAATCAACTCTAATTGATAATATCTTTTTTCAGTTATGTGACTTGGCATGTGACTTTTTCTGGTTATGTCACACAACTTGGTCATAGCAGAATGGCCTTAAGGGTATAAATAATTTTAACATTGCTCGTGTATCCCACAAGATAAAGTATAAAGCGGTCAAAGTGCATCTCTGACACAAGAAGTGGATATCGTCCAGACGAGTACTGAACCTTGTGTACAAAATTTGTCAAATATTATTCAAGTTAATTTCTTTCATTACATGCCATGAAAAATCGCTTATCATGATGCTGTAGCAGTCGCTGTTGTTTTAAGAAAGTTTCCAACATTAATTTCGAAAAAGGAGGTCATTCATTCAGTCACTCTTAAGTCCATAACAAACTGTCACTCTCTGCTAACGCAATGGCTTCTTAAAAATGATCCGAGCGTTATGCAATTCCCAGATGCAGCCGAGAAAGAAAAAATGATGGTACCTGGAATACCAAGTTCTTAAGATCGGTCAAACTCTCTGTCACTGCAGCAATATTGGCGTTGGTACGCACAGTTTGACCCCATGAGTTTTAATCTCTAACAAGCCAGTCTCAGTGCATGATATATCTCTGCCATACCTTTTTTAAAAGGCGCTGGAAATCACTTTGGATTGCTGAAGTATCATTCTATTAGTAAATATTTCGAATATCCCTAAAAATATTTTTGTATTTGAGCGATACTTTGTAGTCACAATATGTGACTTTTAACAATTTTCAATATGTAAACATCATGGCCTTTTTATACCCTTCACTTCAAAAAGCAAAAAAAGGTTATATCTAAGCTTGTTGTTCCGTTTGTAATTTTTACAATAACCATTTCCGAACCCATAAAGTATATATTCTGACTTCCTATGCATTACGAAATCCATTGAGCGATGTCCGTCTGTCCGTCCGTGTTATTGTTAAAATCAACTTTGGCAAGGCACTAAATGAGCTAGTGTAAATTTAAGTGTACCAATCGGTTAGACATAGTTTCAAAAGTTCTGCTTTTGAAAATCAGCAAAATCAGTTCATGTCCTTCGGGGCAGCTGGCAAAGCACCAGCCCTGCCTCTAATTTTCCATATCATTTCAAACATATCATTTTAAACAATAAATATACAAATATATGGGGGTGAGAATTAAGAAATAATTTAAAAACTCGCCAACATTTTCTGAGTTATGGGGCTCTAAACCTTTCAAAGAAAAGTACAATTACAACATATCAATATGGCTATCGTTTAAAATCTTTTGAAGAGATCTTTAAGAAAATAATTTTTTTTATATGCTTAACTCATTAAGAGTAAAATTATATGATACTAAATTTTTTTAATTCTCTGTCGCCCCATATTTGTTTTTTATTTTATTTTTTTTTTTTTAATGTAGTTTCTTCACTAAACTAGATTTACATACATGGTGAAGGGTGTGTATGATTCCGCATAGCCGAATATAGCACTGTAACTTTTTTACTATTGTATATAAGTATGCACATTTGTGAAATAATTAGTGAATTTTATATTTTCAAACTTTAATATCGTTTTTAAAAAGAAATCGATTTTTCAAAAAGAAAAAAAAATACACAAATATAAAAAGTACAAAAAAAAATACCAAAACAGCGAAATCGAAAACAAACAAAACATTATACTTCTGTGCATGACGAAATAATACAGCTGAACGAACGGGCGAAAAATCTCATCAGCTGTATACGTTGTAGTTGTCAATGCGAATTGAGCTTTCTTGAAAATTGTCAAAAACACATTATTTGTTGAAAAAAATTCAAAAAATTTAATGTGTTTTAATTGCCTATAAAAAATAAAATATTTTAATCGTAGCCACATATTCCTTAAGTGATAGAGATAGTGACAATATTGTTAAGAGTTTAGCATTTCGTGGCCTCCGCTTGTGATGTAGATATCTGTGTTCGTTTCGGATATGAATTTTGATGTTGGTATAGATAGTAGTCGATATGGAGTACAAAACACCTATTTTTGTCTGTCTGTCCGTCCGTCTGTCTCTCTGTGTTCGCATCACGGAAAAACTGCTGAATGGATTTGAATAAAATTTTATAGGGAGGCTCCTTAGAACCTTGGTTGTAATATAGAATATTTTTTTTTTGAAATATGTTATTTCGTTGAAAATAATAGAGATACAAATGAGAAAGGACCCAATTTTACCGGTATAATGGTACTATAACAGTTGTCGGTACATTATATTTTTGTAGATTGTTGATGGAAATTTTTTAACACTGCTTACAGAACTCTCTAACAAACGTTTAAAGCCCATTTTTCTAAATATTAATTTCAAGAAAATTAGAAATGATACACGGACGAAGTCGTGGGCATTGCTAGTCATAAATAATTTTTTGCACAATTTGAAATTTTTTACTGTCTCCCAACACAAGAGGCATTTATCGCATACGTCCAACCAATCCAAAATACAGCTTCAACAAAAGAAATTACCACATGGCGCTAGATTAGTATTCCTTCGTATTTCTAAGCACAACATACACTGGGGAACATTTTGTTCTTTTCCTAGTTGTCTCGTAAATGTCTGCTTATGGAAAAATCATTTAGGAGACTTTTCAAGTTCATAACGTTTTTCTTGTGTTCCTTCCAAGTTTCGTATGCTGCTGTAGAAAGATAAAAACTCTTTTGTAGAAACGTTAAAACACCCAAAACCTTTAAGCTATATAAGGACTATTCTGGCTGTAACCAACATCGAATAAAAACATAACTAATGCCAGTAGCTCCTTTAGAAATTTGTTATTTATCCTCTCCTAAATAGAATAAAGATCTATGTAAGGCTTTCAAGTAGGTGGGTGAGCATCGCATAAAGTTTAAAATCATTTTTTTAAGTTTCTTTTTTGCTTCGGGTACTACTTCATCTTCCTCTTCAATGTATTCCTCCAGTTTTTGAAGACTTTTAGATATAATCACCGCCGAATTCTAGTAAAAATAAAAATACTTTTGTTTATTTTATTTTTCCAAATTGTTATGTTTGGTTTTTTTAACAATTATTTTTGACAACATACAAAAATTTTGTACCAACAAATTTCCTGTTGTTTTTTGTGTTGTTGTATTGTTGTAGCCGTGCAATCACCTGTATTAATTCACCTTGCTTCTGTGACAATACTTGTTGCAAAAATCATTGAAACAATTTCAATATATTTATCTTTTTGCCATACAAAAGTCACACATTGAATGTAAAAGTTGTCAAAGTAAATTATTTATTTATTTTGATTTCATTTTTGCTTTTAACAGCAAATAGCACAGAATATTTAGCATAAATAAAGCCGACTTAAAGGTAAAGTCTCGTACAACAAAGCTAAAGCTTGTAAAATATAAATACATACATATATTCGTACATAAACATTTATATATACAGCTCGCTTTTAAGCGAACCATTTGGGTAAATGGAATACCCAAACTGGGTTTATGATAGACCTAGGACATCAGCAATCTTGTCTGTCATCATCTAACATTGCAGAATGCTGTAACATCAAACTGCGGGTTCACACGTGCCACTGTTGATGACATTACATTTTATAGTTGCTATATATGTGACGAAAAAGCTTAAGTGCTTTAAACCAACTGCACCCAGGGAAGAGCCAATTTTGAAGGTAATTATAGAGCACCTTTTTCACAGCAGGCTACGATTACTTGGAATGGTGACGAACATAGAGAGCAATATGACTTTCCGATCACGAACGAAGAGGTTGAATCGGCAGTTATGAGGTTTAGCAAAAAGAAGACTCTAGTTTTGGATGGTATCCCTAAAGTGACGTTGAAAGGGACATTTAAATATAACACTAACCAAATGGCTGTAATGATAAACAATTGTTTGAGGCATGGTATATTCCCATCAATATGGAAACGGCAAAGACTTGTTCTGCTTCCAAAGGACAGAAAGCCGTTAGATGATCCTTCATCTAATCGTCCACTTTGCATGATTAAGACGAGCGGAAAACTCTTGAAGAGCACTATCTGTAAAAGATAAGAGGCATTTTCTGAGACTGTTGGGGGTCTAACCGATAAATAGTTCGGGTTTAGGATATCACGGTCGACTGTTGATGCTATGCGCGTCATATTGGAAACGGCAACTGGGGCAATTAACGGCAAACGCTGGAGACTTGGCTCAAAGGAATATTATGTATTGGTTACATAAGATGTTAAGAACGCCTTAACACAGCGAATTGGGAGGTTATCTTAAATGCACTTACCAGCTTACATGTGCCAGAGTACCTTTTTGCTATCATAAAGGATTATCTTCGTAACAGAGTTCTTTATTTAGATACCATATAGGAAGTGCGACAATACCAAATCACAGGTGGTGTGGCACAGGGGTCAGTCCTTGGACCATTATTATGGAATCTGATGTACGATTGAGTGCTAAAACTTATGCTTCCGGACGGAGTTAAGATCATTGGTTTTGCAGATTACATTGCAATAGTATGCGTAGCTAAACAGCTGACGGAGGCAATGACGGTTACAAATGCTAGTGTACGAATGGTTCGTACTTGGCTCTTATCTGTGGGTCTCCAACAAGCTGACCATAAAACTGAGGCAGTATTGATATTCAGCCGAAAATCAGTGGAAACGATAACACTAGACTTTGGTTCATGCTCCATTAAGACTAAGTCATTTCTCAGGTATCTTGGTGTTATGATGGACAGCCGTGTTTCATTGAAAGCTCACCTGAAAAACGTTAACATTTTCCAGTATCATTACAGCATTGGCCCGGATAATGCCGAACACCAGAAGTTCGAATACCTTCAAAGGAATGTGGGTGCCGGGGTCTTTCGATGATTTCATCTTGTAAAATAAAAAATACATATACATATGTACATAATTCATCTAAACAGTACCAAACATTGTGGCCAGCTTAGCTTTTCAGTTTTTTTTTTTTTGATAGTCTCGAAATTTATGTTTAAACCTATTTTTTAAATACGTTATAGGTAAAATAAAATATATTGAAATTTTAACGCAAAAAATGCAAAATACAAGAAAATTGATAAAAGTTTGTTATCAAATTAAATTTAAAATTATATTGTTGTAGTGTCGATAGAGAATGCCAACCAAAACAACAAACTGAAAAATAAACTTCATTCGTTAAGAATTTACTAAAAATAAAAAAACGAAAAGTTATTCTTTAACTTTAAAAATGAAATCTTTAAGTACATACACTGAAGATGAAATTAAATTAAGTGAAATGCAGTTGGTATGTGTTACATACAAATAAGGAATTCTCGAAGAAAAAGAAAAAAAAATAGCAATCTTAGATATCGTCTTTTTGCCGAGAAACATATTAGCATAATTTACAATCTGGTGCATATCAGATTGCTAATGTAAGCAATAGTAAATATTTTCTATAAATTCTGAATGGCCTCTTTGGTTTATTTAAATTCACATGTAAAGAACAATTTTCCACTGAATTTTCTAGAAAAAGAAAACATGCATAACAAAAGCTTTAAAGAACAATTAGATAATAAATTGAGCTGCTGAAGAGATTATATCCGTAGAAGGTAATAATAATCACTAGAAGATGAACTGGTGAAGCCGTCGAATATCTATGCATATAACAGTACTGTAACGGAATCACTTCTGTAATAAAATATATTTTCAGAATTTTGTTGTTGTTGTAGATGATAATCGATATGGAATACAAAACACATATTTTTTGAATTTTTTTTTGTGTCCGTATGTCTGTGGCTGCATCGGATGGATTTTAATAAAATTTTTTGAGGAGATCCCTGAGAATCTTGTTTCAAATATAAAATACTTCTTTTTCGTAAAAATAAGTATTTAAAAAAAAAAATAAAGACCCAAATTTGAAATCATATGATTTTACTACTAAAATGGTAGTTAGATAGTTGTCAGAACAATTTATTTTTGTAGATGGAAAGTTTTATTGTTTAAAAACATATTTTTCTAAATTAAAATTTTTAAGAAATTAAATAAAATATTTGTCATATCAATATTTTGACACCGAAGTATGAGAATAGATTTCGATCGACTTAATTCACTTACTCTCAGCTGATGGTTTGCAATCAAATTTTCTACAACTAGATTATATATAAACTTTTGGATTCAAGCTCTAGAATAAAAATAATACCAATTTTGCAAAAGCTATAAAATTTATTTTTGTTCAGAATTGTGCTCACTCGACCTTACAGTTACGAGGGTAAAGCTGACCGCTTAAGAAAGCCTCTTTAAACATGGGACATTATAGGAGTACACCCAGAAAGAAGCGAGGCATGCATTAGAGTTTCTCACTTGCTTGGCCATCACTCTGTTGTTAAACTCATGTGGGTACCGGCACATCAGAAGCAAGCTTAGTGTTATCGTCAAACATACAATGCGACGGAGCTTATTCACCTTGATCCAGCACCTGGTATCTTCATGTGTGCGAATGGGTGGATGTTCTAAAAAAAGTGGTGTTATATAATATTTATACCCTTCAGCACAGATGAAAAGGTGATATACTCGTATAAGTTTGTCATTTCGTTTGCAATTTCTACAACAGTCATTTCTGATCCCATATATATGTACATAGGAAAGTCGATTTAGTGACATCCTCTTATCCGTTATCATGTTGAATATTCCCAACGTTTTTCAGTTATAAAACTAAATTAAAAAATCACTAAAAAAAAAAACAAAAATTTTTCCTGAATTTAATCTTCTTGAAAAAATTGTAGTTGCAGTTAAAAACTCAATTTACTCAAAACCGAAACTACAGAAACAAAAAAACTAAAAACTATAATCAATTTAAAATTTGTCTAGAAAGAAACTCCGCTATCGCAAAAACAACCCATGCAAATGGGTTGAATAATTTTTTATATTATAACTGTATAGTGAACCCGCAGCTCAAGTTCACCCCAAATGTCTTCGTTTTATCAAAGATATACACACACATTCTGGACAAAACTACGTGTATAGCAAGCACTCTTACTAGTCTTATTATAAATAAATCCAAACCGCAAACTTTTTTAGCAAGAGAACTTTGCAATTGTTTTATAAAAGGCTAGAAGTGCCCACGACGTTCGCGTACATATCATTTCATATTTTCCTAAATTTAGAAAAATGCGTTTTTAAACATTTATTATAGAGTTTTTTTTAACAGTGTTTAAAGATTTCCATCTAGAAAAATGAATTGTTCTGACAGCCGTTCTACACTATTTTTCATTGAAATTGGGAAGATCCAAAATAAAATTGAGAATATCAATTTGAAATTAAGAAAATTCCAAATGAAATTGAGAATTTCAATGTGAAATTGAGAAATTTTCATTTTAAATTTGGAAAATTCCAAATGAAATCGATAAGTTAAATTTTATATTGAAAAAACTTATTTATAAACTAACACTATTTTTATTAAATTAACAAATTAACATTTATTAAAATAATTGATACCTAAAAAAATTAATACAAATGTATTTAGAATTACTGACCGAACGAGTTGGCTGTATAGCTCTACTGCAATCTACAACTTTAAAAAAATATGTCTCTGCTTTCCTACATTAGGAAGCCCACATTCATCTTTGTTTTGCTTTACTTTTTATACTTGACCAAATAATTTTAATGGGGTTAAGTACGGGTGAGTAAGGGATTGATCGTTAAAGCGAAGCTGTAGATACTTTTATAATTAATTACCTAACTCCTCCCAACTATCAAAAAAAACCTTTTGACGCGTTCATTTGCGCCATCAGGTTCGATCGAACCCCTACAGCTATCCAGTTGATAGTCAACATATGTTATTATTTATTTAAAAATATTTTATAATAGTTTATAGTAAATAAAAATCATTTGAAATTTTCTGAATTTAAAATACAAAATTCGCAATTTCTCAATTTCAAAATGAAATTCCCAATTTCATTTGGAATTTTCTCATTTTCAAAATGAATTTCTCATTTTAATTTAGAAATTTCTAAATTTCATATTGAATATTTTCAATGCAAAATGGTGTAGTACCAATATACCGATAAAATTGGGAGCTTCATTGGAGCGATCACAGACAGACAGACGAACAAACAAAAATTCCAAAATAGCAGTTTTGTATTCCATTTTGATTCCTAGCTACAACAATATCAAAATTCTAAAAAAAAAGTATTTCATGTACAGGAAGGACCCCGTTACTGTTTTATTTTATTTATTGATTAGTGCGTATCTTGTTTATTAAATATCATTTAATACAAAATTAAATTCCACAAGTTTGTGCTACACAATTGATAATAATAACAACGCAAGAACAGCATCTTTTCCCACAACAAGAATACCAAGACAGAAATTCAGTTTTGTAACTTGTCCAAAAAGTTATGAAATTTATTTAACAAACTTGTACAATTGTAAAAAATAAATAGGGGTTAAAGCATATTTTGCAATGGTATAGAGATATAAAAAATTTTCCCTTTTTTTTGTTTGTTCCCAGCTCTCTTTAAAATCTCAAATTTGAAGTATGTGATGTTGTAGTATATTTCTAAGCAGCTTTATAGTTTATTTTTCCATTTTGTTTTTTTTTTCTTTTTTTGTTGCTTATTTTAAAATGAATTTTTCGTTGACATTGTTTTTTGTAGTTTGTTGTTGCTATTTGAACAACTTGTGATAAGATCTTGTGACACGATCTCTTGGCCCAAACCAGGCGCCAGTAACCCACTTTGATAGATTTTACTTCATTTTGTATATATGTTTATTTTCAGGTTTTTCTGTCTAGTTAATTTAAAGAAAAAAAAAATAAATAACTAAACTAGAAGAGAGTTCCTTTGTTTTGTTGTCGCGGCTATTGCCAAATACAAAACATGTAAGGTACTAATTTATTTTGATGTTTGCAATTATGTTAAGAAATTTTTCAATAAAAAGATCAGGACCTCTTGTACAAACTTTCGCTTATATACGTGTTTCAATTAACCAAAAAATTTGTTTTCTCTGTTTTATAAAAAAGATATAAACATTCTACCATTACCACATCAAAATTAACACTTAATAAATAAAAACACCTAAAACTGATTTTTTTTGGCATTTGCGTGACTGTAGTAGCTTTTATTAAGTTGCATTACTTTACAAATAAAAATATACTTAACACATATTTACAGATCATGTAAATTCATAATTTCTTAACCATATATGTACATACATACATATTTTTGTTTTTTATTTATTTTTGCAATTTTGTTTCAATTAAAGTATGTTCGTATTTTAACTTACTGTAATAGAAAAATTCTGCGACAGAACTGCAGATAACGTCACTTAAATCTGAATAAAGTAAAAATTTACCTTTAGAAATATATATGTTTTTTTATTAATTTTCGCAAAAACACAATTTTAAATACAAACATTTTCCAAATTTCTTTCTGAAAATCACTGTGTGATCCACCCACAAGGTATCGTTTACTCTCTACTTAATACTGACACCAATTCCTCCTACAATATAAAAAAGGTGATAGCAGTGGCCACTATATTTATTTTCCCCGTTGCAAAAAACGTCGAACTTCTAATAAAAATACATTCAGAACAATACACAACATGTATGAAAAATTCGTACATAAACGAAAACTAACACAGCTCAAAGAACTATAGACCCCATTTATACCATGCCATATCTTCATAAAATTTTTTTCAATTCTCTTTTTAAGTTGCAGCGATATTCGTTATTTCAAACAAAACATAAGCAAAAATAACAAACAAAAATTTCATGCGAGTTTCAATTAAATTTCATAGTATAAATGCCGTAATACACATATTTTTTTACATATCAATTGTGTTTGTTTTTAAATTTTGTATGTTGCTGAACACACATATATGTTCGTGTTTGTTTTTAATATATGCAGATTTTTTATGGAACTTGATATTTTCAGCTACGGCATAAATAAATGAATTCGCCACTGCCACCATCTGGTTAATAGTTTCACCTTGCCTGGGACCTAATTAAGGTGCCGATAGTATCAATAAATAACCAAACAAAAATAAATGTACAATCAGTACCGCAAAAAAAAGGTTGGGGAATGGACGCACTGGCGTGAATAACACCACCTGTGAATATGTTTATAATTTCTGTTGCATTGTGATAACCAAAAATATTTTTTTTATTTCGTCGTAAGGTTGTTCATCCGCAGTTGTCTAAGGGTCGCATGCAAAACAAACAATAGTATGGAGTTGGCATTGGTGAAAAAATGGCGCAGTCTTAGGTTGTTTTTAAGTAGTTTTGACACCTAAAATTATTTAAGAATGAAGTTGTTACCTCTCTGTCTCATGGCTGCTTTTGTTGTCAAATCGTGTTGATAGGCTTGATGAGATCCTGCACAGTTTCGACACTTAAGCTTAACTTTTGCTCTGTATACGGTCGTAAGTAGTTAAGCATATCATCGGCCTAATTTAGAAAGGCCATCGTATAATTGTAACTTTACAGGAGAAGGTAAAAACATATTAGAAATTATATTTATCACAATTTACATAATAATAAAAATGTAAATGCCTCTGAAACCCTTATTTTTGATAGTATTGCATTAAACTTTTGTGTCGAGAACTTTTTCGGTGTGAAATGAATTGGAATATTTATATAAGTTAAATTGAAAATGTAACAACATTTTTTACAATCTGCTTTTGTTGACAACAAACTCACATGAGAACTCACACAGTTTCTTAATTTACTTCTTTAATTTATTTCATTATCGATTATGCCACAAAATGGCTGCTCAAACACCTAAATATAATGTGCATAAGGTAGCTAAAACGAAATTAATCAACTACACACATATACATAAGTCATGTGTGGCTAACTATAATGTTCTTAAGAAAACATTTCAAGTTTCGTCACGTGTCACTTGCTTAAGCAAAGTACGAAACTAATCGCACGTTCCGGACGGAACGTACATAAAATTTTCATTAAGAAAATTTCAATGGCAGATCGACTGCGATATATAAATTTGTTTTTTAATTTAATAGAAAATGTAAAAAAGGATTTTTTTATTTCTTATCCATTTTTAACACAATTTAAATTTTAATTGTTTAAGAATTAAGTGATGCACAACGTTGCATTTTTTAGTGTTGATGTCGAAAGATAATACAGAAAAGCCTGTAATATTGTTTATTGATTTTTTCTTAGAACTAATGAAAAAAAAAAAAAATTAAATGTATATTTACGTGAACGACATAAATTGCATAAAATGTTAAGCCTTAAGTTTAAGAATCAGAAAAGCGATAAACTTTAGTTTACGTGAAGAATATTAAGTGTTAATGTATAAAATAATCATAAATGGAACTTTAGAATAAATGGCATAATTTTTTAATCTTTATATGTGTGTCAACTTCAAACCAGTGGTTAAAAATTTTTTTTTTTTTTTTTTTTTGTGGAATTGCCTATTTGCATTAAGGTGCAGTCAAATGCAACAATTTCTTATTTTAATTTTTATTCAATCTTTCCTACTACGTTTCAGTAACAATGACCATTTACAATGTAATAAATATGGTATCTTGCATTAAATATTGAGAATCCCAATATTTTTCATAAGTATTTGAGAAGGGCTAACATATTTTACTTTTTGGTCAAACATTTGACTAATCTGACCGTGTTTTTAGTATAAAATAAAACGGATACATTTGAAGTATAGATCATATAATCAATCTTCTTCTCTGCTGAAAATGATCAGTTAACCACTTGTAACTGAGCACGGGAAGGCAGTTAAGTTAAATTAATTGAAAAGGTGTCAGTAATTTACTTCACTGACCAATTGAATATTTTAATACTTAAAGTTAAATTTTTTTTATACAACAAAATAAACTGATGTGCTTAATTAAAAACAAAAATAACAATGTTATTGAGAAAATCAGGTTATAAGAGAGCTAAAATTTTTAAATATTTTACTAACAATCTTCATAATTTTCACTAAAAGAATTTCTTAATTTCTAGTTTTATGCGTGTTTAACTTACATCTGTCTATTATTTATCTAAGGCATTTGATTTGTCCAATTATATATTAAATTTCAACAGAAATGAAAATGAACTTTATACACAAAAAAAAAAAAAAAAAGTTACAGTTTACGTACGTTTCTCTAAAAAAATCAAGTGCCGGATAAAAACTTTTGATGTTATATTACAAATGTAAGATATCTTGACTTCTCTTAGATAGACGATTAACATGGAGTGAACACATTAAAGCAAAGCGGAAACAGTTAAATTATAAATAAAAAAGAATGTTTTGTTATCTAGAGGCTTGGGCGTATGGTATTCAGCTTTGGGGAAATGCTAGTAACTAAAAAATAGAGATTCTTCAAAGGTATCGATCCAAAAAGTTAAGAATTATTGTTAATGCTCCATGGTTTGTCAAAAACGAAGTAGTACATCAGGATCTCCGTATAACTACGATCAAAGAGGAAATTAATAATTACAGTGATAGATATCTTTATGGACTAAGTCATCATCCAAATATTTCACCACAGAAAGTGAAAAAAGTGTATAACTAGATTTATAACTCCGTGTGTAATTTTTCCAATATCCATTTCCGACCCCATAAAGTACGTATATTCTGAGGCCTTGTGCGTAGAGAAGTCGATTGAGCAAAAACCGTCTGTCCGTTCGTGTTAGGTTTGAAACCAACTTTGTTAGGGCACTAGATGAACTTCAGAAAATTTAAGTACGCTAATCGATCATATATAGTTTCGAAAGAGGTGCTATTGATAATCAGCAAGATTAGCCCATTTCCTTCGAGGTAGCGGGCAAAACACCACATGATTTAGAACAGTGAAGTAACTCTAATCAAAAAAACAAACATATGGAACAATAGCGAATTAAAAACCAAATATCAATAAGGGTATCATTTTAAAGCTTTTAATGAGACCTTTAAGGAACTGCTAAAATTTTTTAAAAAGGTTTAACCCATTAAGAGCCGATGGCATTTTTATTTAAAACTATATATCGTTCTTAATTTCTTCTTTTTTTTAGTTTTAAATTCTGTTACCGCAATATTTGTTTTTTTTTTTTTATAGGAGCTACTTCACTAAACTAGATTTATATACATTTCACATAATAAATATTTTCAAGCATCTTTAAAAAAACTTATAAATTTCAAATGAAAGTCCACACAAGTTAAAGAGCTGCAATTAAATAAATAAGATGTGATAATTAGTTGCAATTTAAACACCAGCTTTGCTTGTTTAATGGCCAAGATTACGGTCTACCCACGGCTTTTGAGCAAGCGAAAAAAATTAATATCAAAATTTGGTGTCAGAGTAGATTACGTATTGACAATATACACAAGCTGAGGACAATCTTGTGTGCAATTTACGTTTCTTAGTTTCTGCAAAATTATCCGTACCAAGATGGCTTATTGGCAGCTTGATGGTCTTTAGGTTATAAATAGAGTTGTGTCGCTTATAAACTTTCAATTAAAGAATTCTGTAAAGAGAGGCTCTAAATTTACTATAACACCATTAAAAGTTCCTATAATGGTTTTTTTATACATAGGATTTTTATACATTTTAATTTAGTTTGTTAAAGCTTTTTTGATAATGTATGTACATATGTACTTTTATGAAAATAAAGATTCAGGTACTCGTGTTAAAAGAAAATGTATACTTAAAGAGCAAATCAACACATAGGTTATTTTAAAAGAACTTAAATAAATTTACTCTGCAATATTTTATAAACTGATTTAAATTTTGCATTAAACTAGCTTTAACTATTATTTTCTTAAAATTTAAATTTAGAAAAATCTGTTTTTAAATATTTATTGTAGAGTTGTGTAGACAGTGTTTAAAATTATCCATTTACCAAAATGGACAATCACTGATGATGGATCAAATGACAATCACTGATGATGGAAATATCCATTACTGCGTAGAACAAAGTTTCTATCAAATTCTTAATGGAAAAATGATAAAATGTATGTAAACATTTGTATAAGTGTGACGTCTGTAGCAAACAGCGTTGCCAATGTCTTTTTTTTACAAAAAATATAAAAAAAATTTTTCCTAATATTTGAAACAGATTTAATTCCAAAATTTTGTTTTAAAACCTGCATTTAAAACTTTTCTAATCAACACAAGTTAAAACTTAGAATTCTCGGGCGTGCAAAAACACAGTCAGATCTAGAAAGAAAGCAGGTAACAAAAACGCAGGTACTGATTCGCTACGCCAAAGCAAGAACTTCGGAGTGGAAAAATATTATACGAGCAGCGTCTTCGTGCTAAAGTTCTTGATGCTTCTCTGGGTATCAAGATCTTTTGGTCATTTATTATAAGAGTAAGGGATAATGCTATTTGTTTAGTTCTTATTCTCAAATTTTTAACGTCCCGCTTGATAAAGCTAACCTGTTGTATGTAAATCTAACTTTCCAGAAACAAATTAGCACTGCTCGTACTGGGAGGAGTATTAGTAACTATGCATGATACATTCTTTCGAGCAAGTAAAGTTAAAAGATTTTTGGTGGATTCCAGTGTAAACAAAACTTCTAGTCCGTGGGGTTTAGGCACTTGTCTTGAAGCAGTGCTCTTCGAAGTTTTATACCATGTTGGTGAACTCCTAATGTTGGAAAGTTGCTAATGTAGAACAATGTGCGAAGGCAAATAGATACTGCGCTTAATTGTGATTTATTGGCAATCTTCGAATAAAGTCTTACAAACAGGGTACAATTTAACGCTCGTAAAACCCAGTGCTTTTGCGTAGAGATATTAAAGAACTAGAAGCCGTCGATGTTCTTGGTATAAAAATTCAATGCAATGTTCGGTTATACAAGCATATTTTTTAAGTCTATTCTTCTCGCTATCTATGTCACCTTTATCAGAACGAAAATTAACATAGAGGCCAATCCGCCACATAGGAGTGCGTTCTTAATTAAGAGCGTGCTTCAATGCCCCTATCAACAAATGTTATTTTTTACCTACTAATGCAAATATATTACATGAATTTATACTAAAATAATGTTTAAGGACCACTTTGCATTACATAAAATGTTAATTGAATAATATAATCTTTAAAAGCATTTCAAATGGTCATGTCATTTCTGACACACACACATGAAAAATAATAACATAAATTTAAAAGTTTCTACTTGTTATTTTTGTTAGGAATTTAAAACTTAATTAAATATTCCTGATAACCCGCAGAAAATATTAAAATACGATTAAGGTGTTTAATATAAAACATGAAAATAACGACAACAACAAAAACGAAGCAAACTTTCAATTATGCAACATTTTACAATTATTCAACAACATAACGAAAAAAAACCGAAAAGCCATCCTAATAAACATTGATTTATTTTCAAGTGTTTAACGATACCGTGTATATTTAATACACTTATCCCTAGGATATTTGATTTAACGAACAGTTGCCTTTTTTAAATTTTGTATAAATAGAAGTTGGAATATTTAAAACATCTATTACAATAAAAACTTATTTTTCGCCAATTGCTATTCCCGGTGTAGGAAAAAAGTTTATGTCCCACTTTATTGTGCCACAATATCGCAATGAACGAAGCTTCTCATTACTATTCATGAATTACTAGTCATTCTCGATGCTCTTCGCTTCCCTAATGTGAATAATAATTATAAACATTAAGAAGACTGTGGCAAATTCAAATAAAAATTATCTCTTAGTACTCCTAGCAGAAAGAATGATAACGTAAAAATATTTGAATCGTATAAATTAAAAATTTATTGGATAACACACAAAACTGACTTAAGCAGCGGATCTCTAAATTCTTGCTGCGGGTGCACAAAAACAGGAGTAGTGTATTGGCTTAAAGTCCTTTAAGTAATAAATGAAAAAATTATTTGTTGTTATTATTATTTGTTATTCCGTTTGTAATTTCTACAATATCCATTTCCGATCCCCAATGTGAATATATTCTGAGGCCTTATGCATAGGGAAATCGATTGAGCGATTTCTATGTGTCCGTCCGCACTAGATGAGATAAGGAAAATTTAAATATGCCAATCGATCAGGCATGGTGTTGAAAAGGTGATATTGAAAATCAGCAAAATCGATCCATGCTCTCGAGGCAGTGGGCTTAACAACACGCCTGCCTCTAATTTTTAAATATCATTTGGAACAAGGAACAATAAAAACAAAAATATGAAGCAATGGAGAATTAAAAAATAAATAAAAATATTAAGAGAAAAAAATTGGCGCTCGCTGGCCTCTGAAATGTTTATAAAAAAGTTCGATTGTCAATATAGGTATCATTTTAAAGCTTTTATAAAAAGCAATAAATACAAAAATTTTTTAAAAATACTTAACCCATTAAGAGCCGATGACATTTTTATGCTCTTAGTTTCTTTTTTCTTCTTTTTAATTCTCTGTGACCGCAGTATTTGATTTTTTTTGATAGGAGCTACTTCCCTAAACTACATACATACATGGTGAAGGGTATAAGGGATTTGGCATAGCCGAATATATCACACTTACTGTTTTTTTTACAACACTTTCATACTCAAATTATTCTATTGATGCATAATATTATTTATTAAACTTAGCCAAAAAAGTTACTTTGTTTTAAGAGTTAATTAAAAAAAATCTTAATTTTTAACAAAAATCGGCAAATCGTCACTTTGATAATTTTGAGACAAAAAACCTGCAAAATGACGATAAGTCAAGCAAATATGGCTGGCATGTATGAATCATCTCTTGCATAGGTATCTTAATTCGATTTTGTTCTTCTGCTTAATTTTTATATATCTTTAAATTTATTAGATGTCCAGTGATGTGATACTAATCTTGCTTTTAATTTAGTTCTAGTCGTGTCAACATATGCTTTCTGGCAAATTATTGTAATAAGCATTGCAAATGTATCATATTGTACCTTAATATTGATCTCTTCCTATCTTAACAAAACACTTGTATTAACTTTTTTAATTATAACTAAAGCATTTAATTATAACTAAGCATAACATAACTAAAGTATTCTATCAAAAATTTATAGAAGAGCTGTCCACCGAACATGGCAAGAAAAAATTCATTCCCGAAAATGAACATTAACAGCATGACAAATTTTCGTTTTTAAAGAATTTGTCAAAATTGATATAAGTTTTGTGACAACTGAAGATGATTTTATACGTTAGATGCAAATTTGTTGTTATTATTTTTTTAAGTTGAAATGACTTGGTTACACTAGGGATACGTGTTTCTTTATGTTCGGTAACCGCACAATTTACCAATTTGTTATTGTTAAAAGACAATTTGACCTGATGTTGCTTGGAGTGTTTTTTTTTTGGTGCAAATTTAAAAATTATTTTAACAATCCCGCCTGTATTCTCTTACAATGAAAAGAAAACCATATAGTAAGTTTGAAGTGTGCGCGGGCCGTTGTTTCTGCATTTGTTTTTCAACTCTTACAGCAAATAAAATTTTTCTTCGACAATTACAATTATGTTTGCAGGTAGATATGATCACTTTCTCTGCTGACAGACATTTCATAACAAATAAAAAGGAATAACTGATAACGTTGTTACAAATAGATATTTAAACGAAATAATTAACATAATCGTGCTGAAGTTTGTTTCTTTTATTAAGAAGAAAATGTATTACTTAAGGCTCTTGTTAATATTTGGAGCGTGTATATGAGTTTTGTCAGTACTTTTGTGTGAATTTAACCTAAGGCAAAATATATATAAAGAAAGACCAATAGATGCTAATGGAAACTATTGAATAGTTTTCTTTATGCAATTCATATAAATCAATTTTGTCACCAGGCACCATCTCACCTTTAATTTATTTTGGCTTAAGACTAGTATTTTCTGATATTTGATATCTAACTTCTTGTCACGGGCTTAGCTTAATTGAAAACGCTTATGCTAGAATTGGGTCTCAAATATCATTTATATGTAGCACGCTACTGTCGGTCATCCTTATTTCCATCTTTAAAAAAATGGCTAAAAAACTCTTTTAACACAGAAATTTATTTTATATTTTAAAGAGATTAAGGATGGTGCGAACATGGTAGATAAACCATTTCATAAAGGAAGCAAAATTTCAGTGGCTATCAGTATTATTTATTGTTATTATTGATACAACAGCTATTCGCTTATTTATAATTTAAAAATAAATATAAGAGAAAAATCTGCGAGGCCATCGCTATGAAAGCACTTCCATGAGAGACCAATGTCATTCTCTAGTATTGGCCAGTTCAAAAATACCACGAATCAGTGCATAATGGCCAATTTGGTCAGCCATAGAATGCATCTTAGGTAAAAACTTTAAAAAACCAGAGAAAATATATCAGAGCTATACTTTTGAACTGGAGCACTTATCGATACGGATTAAGATGCTGATTTTGAGGCAAATGAGATACTAGAAAGAGGTGCATCTGGGCGTATCAAAATAAAAGGGAATTGTTACGTACTCTTGCGTTAAATGTAAGGAGCCAATTTGTACAGAACACAGCGTTTGTTAAACTTAATGTTTTAAGGGCTGCAAAATCCATTACCGTTATTAACTAACTGCAATTAAAATAAAAAATTAATGAAAAATATAGTTTTATACACAACAGGTGGCATATTGGTAAATTTTAAGAAAAAATTAAATAAAGTTAAAAACCCTTTTAAAAAATTATGTATTTTACCAACTGATTATTTGGGTCTGTTACTTTGATATGAGTCTGCTGTCGGTCACTACCAGTAATATTCTGTCAACCGGTAACCAGCTTAAAAGTATGCAAAGACTTCTTGCAATATCTTCAAATAAAAATACATTTGATATAAAATGTGTTAGGAGTAAATAAAATTTTGTCAAATTTCTACAATAAAAGAAATATATTTGACATTAAAAACTACAAAAGTTTTAAAAATTGCTTATTACAATTATTTGATTAATTTAAGTAAATTCCAAATACAAAATACATCAATTGTTGTAGGTTTTGAAAAAAAAAAATCAAATTCATAAACTATAGTTTTTTCTCAAATGCCGCTTTAAATTCGTCAAAACAGCAACAAATTTGCAAACCTGCCATTAGTTCGATTTTTTTTTTCGTTGCTAAACAAAGGTTGTAATTTAAATATATAATTCCGCCAGATAAGGGACCAATAAACAAATCCAATTTTATTTAGTTTTTTTTAATTTTTCATTATTAACTTATCTTTTTTAACGCAACAGATAGATAAAAGGGTATGAATGGGTGGAATTTAAGATAATTTGATAAACTTAATGAAACATTTTATCGAGACAAGTTTGTCTTTCATCACCTTGATTAGCTTAAAAGTAATTCTGGTTTGCTGGACACAGGCACGAACTTAAAGAAACAAAAGCCAAAAGACCACATACATTTTATTTAACTAGTTAATTAACTATTTTTTCTTTTTATATAAAATATGATATTGCAACATTTTAGGGTGTAGCTTCATTAAATGACTGAAATTAAAATGAAAAAATTATAAATAATTAATTCACATAGAGACAATCTGTCTTAATTGTGCATTTTTTTTTTGGGTTCTTGTTTATCTGCTCTGTAATCAATAGTTTTGTTTCATCACATGTCTATAAGATATAAAACGATATCATTCCGTATCTTAAAAAGTACAAGCCTGGATATACTATTTACACTAAACACTCTTTAAAAAAATTTCTGCGCAATAAACAAATAAATTGTTTTAATTAAACTTGGGGAATATTGATTATTGTTTTTTTTTTTTTTTACAAAAACTTCGATTTGTTTTTACTTTATTGTTTAGACAAAAATCTTTTCTCAAACAATAGTCACAAACAATTGGATTATGAACAATTTAAGGAGTCATATTCATTGTTTTTAAAACACTAAATGCAGTAAAAGTAACACTCAAAAAAATTCAACATTGCTTGCATGTAGTTCATTTAAGAAATTTTAGCTAAGTTAAAAATAAATGAAAATATGGTTCTTTTAGAAGGACATTTTTATTTAACTTTTTCTGCTTTTGTTAAAAAAAGACCGATTATAAAGTACTGGTTTTAAGTGCAGTAAAAATGAACAGTTATTTTTTACCTTGTTACAGTAAACATGAAATAAATATTTATAAAAAAAATTGTTAGTATATAAATACTTTTAAAAATATATTTAACAAATAAGAGTTTTTGAAATATATGTCTGTTTAAAAATAATACATGTACATACATATGTATGTCATAAGTACCAAAAACGTTTAAAGATACATCAAAAATATTGATTGGAGGGCATTTGAATTTGTATCTTAAATTTACATTGCATTTTAAAAAAATAATTTAACTTTTTTTCAAGTACAGAAAAGTTTGATTTTTGTCGTTACTTTATTGTTTGGACACAAATCTTTAGTTTATTTAAGATATTTGTAAGAGGTTTTTTGAAAAACTAGGTAAGCGGCAGAGAAATGGCCATCGAGACGTTCTTTCACTCCCAATTATCAATATCGCTGATTTATTAATTTAATCGGGACAAAAAATAGCACGATTTTTTTGTTTTTAAATGAAATAATTTTATTTAATATTTCCCTGATTTATTTTAATAAATATGTATATATTTTTTTTAATCCTTTTAAAGCACTTAGCTTAAGCTTAGGAAGATGTAGTACGGGATATGTAGATGTTTTAAAGGATGATATTCAATTGGATTTAGGCTTTCGTGGTTTATGGTAGAAGGAGCAACTTTATTGTATATCTTATGTAACTTTTTCCATATAATTAAATATAAAAAATTTTTAACGTCAGTTTTATATTGAACACACAATTTTTTTAACAATCGATTTTATTTAGAGGAAAGATGTATTAATCTTTTTTTTCTTTTGCTGCGTATAATTTATTTTTCATTATGTAGTCTCATTAATCAAATTTTTTACTTGCTTTTTAAGTTTTCAAGTTTGAAAGAAATAAAACGCTTAAACAGAAGGAAAATGATTGTCGATTTAATGTTAATAATAAAGAAAAGAAAGTATATGTACATAATTGTAATTACAGTGGGAAAATTACCGATGAATACATTACACAAAAAAATACTTTATAACCAAAAACAGTTATTATATTAAACTTGATTTTTTCCAAAGTAATTGCTTAATTAGGCAAATGCATATCCATACACATAAAAACTGATTTTATTTTTAATTAAATTTATACAATTAAATAAAACATGAGCATGTTTATATGAAATTAATATAAAATATTTTAAATATCTTAAATAAAATTGTTTCAATTAATTTGTTAATATTTCAACATAACGAACTAAAATTGAAAACTTGTCGAGTTAGTAATGGAGATGAAAAACTATTACAATTGAGTTAAATTCTGCCTTACTTCAGTCATATAATTTCCTTTTGTAACTTGTTATGTAAAAATGTGGTTACTAAGAGTTTGTTATATATTTTAATATCAAGAAAATTTACCGATTCACTCCGTTCCGTTTGGTAAGAAGTTTTGTTTGTTTTTATTTTTTTGTTTTTTGTTAAAAGTATAAAGTTCATCTAATAAATATTAATTTAAACAGTCAAAATAAATACATTTCGCTAGCTAAAAACCCGTAAAACGAAAACGCAAAAGGTCTACGGGTAAAAATTTCTATTTGAATTGTCGTTTTTTATCGTCTATCACGGACCGGCTTTATTAACAAAGATCCTCTGTCTCAGTATGAAAACATAATTGTTTGCACCCTAAAGGAAAGGATTGGTCTGTCTTTGAAAGCGAACGCTACTATTATTGTGTTTTCTATAATATTTTTGTGTTAATGCTGCTTTACCCTTAAGGAAATTCTAACTACTGGCCCAATTCCATGCCAAGAAAACACATCCCAATTCCTAGCATTACCACCAATATGTTTTATTGTTGTTATAGTGTACATTGAATGATTCTGCAATACTAGGAGTCATCACTACAAAGCAAGTTTTTAAAAAGAATTTTGATTACTTTATTTGCAACTTCTCGCCTGGATTTAATGTTCTATTTTTGAAAAAGTAAAAGGATTTCATTGTGCACTCCAGTTTCGAATATCAACTTAATACTGTGCGATTTCCCCGCTTGAAACTTTACCTACCTGGCAATGCTTGGTATATGCTTTTTAAAATTTTGTTTTATCTTTTTGTTGTTTTTAGCTGCTTAGAAAATTACGTATATCTTAACAAGATATTTTATATCCTTCACCATTTCGTTTGTTATTTCTACAATCTTAATTTGCGATGTCCGTCCCAAATTGATGACCACTATTCTCTGAGACATATTTTTGAAATTGGCGCTATTTAAATTTAGCAACACCGGTTCATAAATGTTGGAGGTATGTTTTATAAAAGGTGAACGCAACTGTTTTCCTACGTTCTTTAGAATAAAATGCGCATGTTTTTGTTTCTTATTGTTGTTTTGCTTTGTTGTATTGAAATCAAATTTGTCAGAAAAAACCTATAAATTTTAAATTTTTAAATTTTAAATTTATTGAGCCTTCCTTTTTTTCCATCAACAGTAAATTTTACAAACAGTATTAAACAAAAGATAATTAAAGATTATAATGTAATGTCTTAAAATTATGAGTGAGTAAACAGTACCAAACTTAACTGTTATAGAATATATGTATATATACATACATATGTAAATCATTTTTAATGATAAATTAGAATGCAAATGCCCTTGCTCCCGGGGCTAACAGTGTCTTTAGAGAACATCTCCTAAACTAAATTAAACTTATAACTAATACTTACAAACTAAAAAAATTAAAAGCTGCCTAACCCCTATGTGAGCTAGGAATAGTTTTTTCAAAAAAATCCGGTAAAGAATTAGTCATATTAAAAACAATATTCTCATTTTGCAAACCAAGTGGGGATACATATGGAGTGTTAGTCCAATTGTAGCCCCTTTGAGAGTCAATTATTTCTCTAATAATAGTGTTATCATGTAATTGTAGTCTATTAATATAGTTTCTAATTATATCAAATACGTAATAGCTTAAAGGAGTTACCTTAGATTCCTTATAAATTACAGTATTTGAAAATCTTTTCAATCTTGTAGAAAAATTTTTACCAATACATGACCGTAACACCTTTCTTTCAAAAATTTCGAATTTTTTCATTAGGCTAGGAGAAATAAAGAACCAAACTGGGAATGCGTACAACATCATTGGCCTTAAACAAGTTTTATAAATTAATAATTTTGTTCTAATTGGTAATGGTTTATGTAATAGTACTCTACCAAAACAGCCTTTAACTTTATAAACTTTATTCAGAACAAATCTTCCGTGTTCATTAAATTTAAACAGTTTATTGAAATATATTCCAAGATATTTAAATGTATTTTTAAAAGGTATCTCAATACCATTTAAACATATTTTTAAAACTTTACTTTCCGGAACAACAAAGTAAGCACATTTCCCAGATGCATTTCTTAAACAAACTGCTTCGCTCTTAGAGACATTTATTTTTATTCCCCAAAAATCATAAAATTCTTTAACTTTATATAAATGTCTAGACACAACCTGTAGTGCCTCCAATGGAGATTCATGATGAGTGTAAAGTAATGAATCATCAGCATAAAGAATGCCAGTTGAATTTGAATAATTGTGGGGGAAGTCGTGAATGAAAATATTATATAAATGAGGCGCAAGAATAGAACCTTGAGAAACTCCACAATAAATTTGACCAAAATCAGAAAGAGAATTATTCATTTGTATACAAAAACGTCTATTATTAAAAAAAACTCTTAAATAGTTTAACTATATGTAAATCAAACTCTAAGTTATTTGTTTTGAAAATAATTCCATTGTGATACGCTCTATCAAAGGCTTTTTCTACATCAAGCGAAACTGCAACTGTACAACACCTCCGTCTTAAATTACAAACGACATCGTTTTGAAACTTTGAGAGAGCGTCCGCACTAGAGTGACCTTTCCTGAAACCGAACTGTAAATTTGAAATATAATTTCCATCTAAGCCAAAATCCATTTTCTCACGTATAATTTTTTCAAAAGGTTTACCTAAATTTGACAATAAAGAAAAAGGCCTCAGATCATTAATTTCATTAGAATTAGCTTTCTTTTTAATTGGAACTATTTTTGAAATTTGCCAACTATTAGGAAAGTAAGCATTATTTAAACAATTGTTAAAAATTATAACTAAAAATTCAAAAGCTTTAATAGGAAATTTCTTAATTATAAAATTAGAAATTTTGTCGATTCCAGGTGATTTTTTATTATTTAGATTTTTAGAATGCGACAAAACATAATCTAAATTTACAAGTCTATTGCAATTTTGATCATCTAGTGCCTATAAATTAACTAGTAATTGGAAAACACCACTTTCGCAAAAAATTCTTTTGGTGAAGAAGTATTCAAATTTTAAATCATAAAATTATACTTTTTTAAGCACAATCAGTATAAAAATTATTTTCATCCTTGCTTTTGTTATTTACAACTCATTTCAGTGATTTTTGTTCCAGAATACGATATTTCTGCTCTAGCCGTTGTGACTACAGTGGACGTGCTTGGGGTTTCTATTATAAAACTTTAATTTTTTACGTCAAGACCTTTTTTATCACGAATTAATTTAATTTTTTATTATAATTTTTCTTTTCAAATATAATATTTAGCGGTCACATCTTTTAACTTTTATATTAAATTTTTGTTTCAATTTTTTTATTATTATAATTATTATTATTTGGTTTGTTAAATGTTGGTGGCTTAATGGATATCAAATCATCAAAATCTGCATAACAAAATTGTTTAAGAGGAAAAAATTGAATATAAGTAAACATTTTACAATATAAAATAAATTGTCTAAATGTTTAAATAACTCTCATGTATATGGATTTTAAATAAACATACATAGCATATGTAGACAAAGTGCGCAATCTTTTTACATCTAACACTTTTTTAAGAAGCATTACGGCCTATTGGATTGTTTAAACATTTTTTAATAAACAAAGAAATAAAATAATAATAATTTATTATCAAATCTAACTCATTTAAACTTCAACCAAATTTTATTGCATTAATCTTTAGTGTGGTAACAGTGATTCGTGTAAATTGTAATGGAATTACACGCAGGTTAATGATACTATTTCGCTGCTTGTACACTATATAACACTCAAACATCAGTTCGATAATATTATTAAAATGGTTTGTATTCGCCAAGAAAAAAATAGTAAAATTAAATGAAATTGCAAAAAGAAAAACGCACAAACACAAAAACAATGACAAAATCGTAATTCTGAATTTAAAATCTCACTTTCTTTTATGATGATTCCTATGTTAATAATGTTAATGTTCGTTTTGTGAGCAAAGAAAAAAAGTGAACCTTAAAGCTATATCTACCTACTAGCGTTGCCAGTCTTAATTTTTTGAAGGTACATTAAAAAGAGCTTTGTAAATGTAAAGCTGAAATTTATCATCGCTGGTTGTTAAAGTCAAGTAATGAATTTCATTAAATCCCTTTTAAAATTTCACAGTAGAACTAGAACATTCCAAAAAGAAATAAAAAAATTTTAGGTTTGAAACAATTATATCTTAGAAAAATATATTGAAAATGTTATGTGTTTTGGATTAACTGCACCACACAAGTTCTTGTTAACGCCTCCATTTGATATTATTTATTAATGCATTTTAAAGTTTGTAAATGACACAGATTTTTTATCGCGACTTGTTACAATATTTCTCTCAAGGACCAAAAGTATTTAATTGCGTTTACAATACAAAAAGAAGTGTTTGAATTTAAAGAAAATTACAGGCAAACTAAGCACGATAATGTGTAAATATTTATAAATGATAAGTAATAATTAAAATAAAGCTAAACAATCTGAATCTTATCTGTTCATTGCGAATAATTTTTAAAGCAACAAGTACTATAACGAAAAAGGCAATTTATTTTTTAGTTAGTATATTTACAGAATTTCTGGAATACAAAATTGCGTAAAATAAATTTTGATTACAAATTGCAACAATTTAAATTTATTCTTATTGCAATTTTTAAGAAGTGTTTAAGAAGTGAAGCACAAAGAAATGTAAAGGTAAAAATATTTTAGTATGCTAAATATTAGTTTACTGATTATTTAAAACGTTTCGACCGTTTTTTAATAACCACATATTTAAATTCTTGCTTATTTTTTTTTAAATAAATTGCGTATGTTAATATTTTACTCCTTCCTACACTTGACGTAGAACTAAATAATTTAAATATAATTATAAAATCAATATCAGTGATTTCACTGTTTAAACGGGACTAAAAATAACACGATATTTTTTAAAATTATTTTCAATAATTTAAATTTTTTGTCGCTCTTAAGGTTGTTTAACTAACCTGGCAACAAGGCGACTTAAACAGGTGCGGTCAACATATGTTTTCTTTTTTTCTTTGGGTGATGTAAAAATTTTTGTTTTTTTTCTAATTGTACGTGACTTTGCTAATACGCAAAACACTCGCCTTGCTTTTAACATTTGTATATTTTACAAATCACCAGACGTTGTTGACTGCTCAACAAGATTTTACAAAAATAAAATACACGTAATAGCTAATACAATCACCTGGTATCAATTCGCCTTAGCTTTACCCAACAAAGTTGTTTTTAGCAAGTATCCAACTCTGCCCATTTTTTGACTTCAGGTACTCCACTTTTATCACAAAATCACTTTTACATGAGATGCTGAGCCCACTTAACCACCTAAGTCCATTTTATAACGAGTGATTTGTTTTGAATATCAGTCCGACCAAATTCAGAACCTTTAGAAATAAAAACTATAAAAAGAAAGTAAATTCGCATGCAGAGTGATTTGAATTTTAAATTTATTTATAAACGTTAAAGCAATAATTGTTTTAAAGCGAATTGTTTTTTGTAAGTTAATTTTAGGTTTGTTAAAATAAATTTCACAAAAAAATCTAATGTCTTAAAAATTAATATTAAAAAATAAATAACAATTTTTATTTAGCTTTAAGTTCATATATTTTTATTTCCGGTTTATTTAGCAAATATTATTTTCAAATGAAAAAAGAAAAACAATAAAAGAACAAATTATATGGTGACATGCAATTGCTGGATCGCTAAACCCGTTACCGCCATTCTTCGTATCTACCTCGTTAATGTACGTGTTAAACACATATATTTACCTCACCAATTTAAAAATAAGAGAAAATTCATTAACAGTACCCAGCGTACTGCGGCTGTCTTAACAACCTTCTGCGTCAGAATTCTATATGCCATTAGAGATTAGCATATGCCATTCATTTTCATTTCGCAATGGACTAAGCCTTCCGGAAATAAGGGCTATGCAAAGGCACATGGACGATACCCTTATTCGCGACCTTTTGGTTATTTCCGAATGGAGCCTTGCGAAAAAGATTTAATTTAATGTCGTAAAACTCAGTGTTGTGTGCTTTCGCACAGGCGTATGGCTGAATATACTACCTCATCTTTAATTATGGTTGATATGTGTATTAAGGAATCAGAAGCTTTCGGCGTTCTTTGCATGGAAATTCAATGCGATGTTCGGTGGAGCAGGCATATTTTTCATGTTGCAATAAAAGCATTCAAGTGCCTTGGTTTTCTCAAACAGTGAAAGAAATACTTCAAGTAGTGGGAAGAAGTTCATCGGTGACAGTAGGGTATCCGGCTCTATTGCTTCACTGGAGCATCGACGCAATGTGGGATGTGTTTCCCTGTTTTATCGTTACGACAACGAAATGTGCCAAACAATGCCTATGTGGTATGAACTCCCTGCAAAGGTCTTCAAATCAAATGTCCACCAGCACTACTCCCTCTAACTCCCTTTCCTCAACCTGGTGTCCTAGTTCTGGCACAATGCATTGCATAAGTAGGGGTCATCTCCTAAGTGCTAATCCCAATAAAAAAATTATTAGTTTGATTCTTTTACAATCGTTTTAAAGTACAAACGTGACTAACAAAGCGATAACAAATTTCATTTTAGTAGCATACATATTTGCAATGTTAAAACCTTGTGTTAACAAGCACGAGATTATTTTATTTTGTTTTATTTATATTTTCCTACTTAGCTTCTTTGCAGTGTTCATTGACTGTTACAATATCCATTGTTTCCTAGCGCTTTGCCTCCTGTTGTGGTTGTGCTGTTGCGATGTTTATATTATAAAATCATGTATCGATTGTATTTTGAGCTACTGTAACCATTGAAGAGACAAAGAAGATTTTCACTTAAACTGGCTAAAAATAGCAATTTCTTGCAATAAATCAAGTTGACTGGGCATCAAGATAAAACAAACATAGTAAACGATTTAACAAACATTCATTTTCATTTGCCGCTACTAAAACGACTTTCATTGTTTTTGCCGTTCTGTTATTTCACAATTTAAAATACAACCCTTAAGTCCTTATTTAGAATTCTCTTAAAAAATGTAAATAAAATGCGGTAAAATTGGGTGTAAAACTACTAGTTTTACAGAAATTTTTCATAATAATTTTTTAACTTATATAATTTCTTTTAGTTATCTTATAGTAAAAATATATTCATTTTTTAAATTGATTAAAAAACACTAACTAACTCACAATTTAATAATCTGAATTGTACTATTCTTTTTCCAATTAATCACAGAAAGCATGTAAGCGAAAAAGTTTTTACAATTTAAAATGCGAATATGCATTCAAAGTAAACAAAGCAGTAAAAGTACGTTTTCATTAAAACGTATGTAGTGTTTAAAGTTTTAATTCAGAGAAACACAGAAAAATATTTTAGAACATTTTAAAATCTGTATTTAAATGTATGTCAAAGAAAATTAAAAAACTAGCGGATGCCAATTTTATTAAACATTTACAAGGAAAGATGTAAAAAATATATCTAAATATAGAAAGTTCTCTAATATTGCGTTGGGTTGTGTGTGGACTTACTGTAACCAAATTAATATTAGTTTTGAATATTTCTTATATTCTTATTTACAAAATTAGTTGGTTAAATAAATTACGTTCATAATGTACATAACCTAATGTAGATAGATGCGAAGAATTTAGACGACGAATATACAATCGCGAAAATAAAGCCTTGCATCCTGCTGGTGTCTAATTTTTACTGTTTTCTTTACCCAATTGTACATAAAAATAAAATAAAACTTTGGCTTCAAAATATAATTTAAATAATAATAACTTTAATTTCGCCACAGTATGGTTTGGATGGTATCCAAATTCTGATATTTTTAAGTAAAGATTCACACGGTTCAATTTTGTATGCGTCTAAATTTTTTGTTGCCAAAGGAACATTTATGGTCAGAAAAATTGCACGACACAAATTTTTAATAGATTTTTTGACACTTTCTTTTTTAGTCTTTCATTTAGAGTATTATTGTTTTAATACAATCAAAAATAAGGTACAAGCAATAATAATGAAACTCAAATCAATGAAGTTAAAAAAATTAAAGGCCAGATTGCTCATAAAGCGCTAAAACGCACAGTAAATAATAAATTTTTTCTGGCTACATTAAATGTTTCAAACAAGTTTATTATCGTTAATATCAACATCATCTTCTAAAGGCAGATGCAATTGTGTTACATTTAAATATCCGAACCCAGTATTTAATAGTGAATCTGATATTGCAACAAATATTGTTTTATAATGAGTTCCCGACACTAAAAAGTACATAACACGTTGTGGATGCGTAGCTTTTAGTGAACTATCGTCACTTTTTATAAATTTAGCACCCTTGTCAATTAAACTTTGCAAACAAAAAAAAAACGAAGATCTTAAGCGATTGTAATTTATATACTCTAGGTTTTATAAGATTTGTCTAGTTTGCCTTTTTTGTCCAGATGGACAATTGATGCTCTCGGACTTTTATTCTCATCCGACCGTAATTATTAAACACATCAGCTGATCCACTTTCAGTTAATTATTCAACAAATTTTCTCGTAATAATCTTCCGATCATACTTCGTACAAAGTTTCTGAAATATGCGGCAATCACACTTTTTCTGTGAAATTTCGCTCGACAATAAAAGCTTGCAAAAGCACAAATTATGACAACTTGAAGTATTGCCTTATTTTTGAAGCTCCCTTTATTTTTTAGTATACGAAGTTAAAGAAATTTGTAATTTGTCAGTTTTTTAAACAATAAAAACTCAAGTAAATTTGTTTGATTTTTTTCCACTTTATAACTGCCAGGATTCGTCTGCACATTTAATCATAAAATCAGCTTTCAATAACTATAGATTAGTTATACTAAAAACTAAAATTTAAGCCCTAAAGTGGTAAGATGACGAATAGTGCCTCCACAAGTAATAATAATGGATAAGCAACAACAGTCTAGCAAGCCCAATATAAAACTTCAAATTTATTCTGGTTGCCGCTAATCATTATATTAATTAATTCTTTTTTAGTAATATAAAAGATGATTACAAGCAAAGTTTTTACTTAAATTCTGCTGAACGATTTAAGATTTTCATTTTATTATTTTATTCTCTTAAAACACGTTTGTCACAACAATAATATTTCTCATTTGCAAAATTTAAAACTTAAAGAAGCGTACTGTTGAAATCTGTCAAAAATAGTAAAAATCATATTAATAAGTGAAATTTTCGTTATGTCCAAATATGCTATTTTAACCAAAAGTAGTATAAAATATAGTTTAACAAACAAAAAATTTAACCCGTAAATAAAAAATTGCATGCTTAAAATTAAACAAAGAAATAAGACAATAACTTACTATCTAAGTAAAATATTAGCAGAAGGAGATGAATACTTGCTTGCACTTTTTGTATTCGTTGAAAGTTTAAACAAAAAACAAATAGGAATGCCATATGCGGCTGTGCCGAATCTTATATATCCTTCACCCTGTATGTAAACTCCAATCAAGAAAACAAATAATGCGGTGACAGTGAATTAAAAAAATAAGAAAGCAAAAATTAATTACTATATAAAATTTAGCACAAAAATGTCACCTGCTCCTAATGGATTAAGCATTAAAAAAAATTTTAGTTTTTCCAAAAAGATCGTACTTTTTATGAAAAGTTCGACGGCTCATTACTCGTAAAATATGGACCAGCACCCATACATTTTTTTTCTTATTGGATATCCTTCATTGGTCCAAACGATATTAATAAGTTTGATGCAGGCATGGTGTTTTGCCTGCCACTTTTAAGGACATGGACCGATTTCGCAGATTATCAATAGCGAAATCTTCGAGACTATGTACATATTTAAATTGTTTCTAGCTTACCCATTGCCTTTGCATAGTTTATTTTAACACGGACGGACAGATGAACACTGCTTCCCTATGCATAAGGACTCAGAATATATACACTTTATGGGGTAGGAAATGGATATTACAAACGGAATGACAAACTTAGTTATACCCCTTTTCCACTTTTTGTGGTGCAGGGTATAAAAATCAAAAATGTACGATAGATATTTACTCATGCTGCTCCTAACTAAATTTTTGTTTTTAACTCGTTATTGTTTGTAACGCCATTGCTGTCATTGCCTTTATTCAGAGTTCATTGCATTCATATGAATTAATGCGACACTTTTATGAAGAGGCCATTTCCAAAAGTAAATAAGAAACAACACAGTTTTCCACTTTTCTACATTGCTTTTTACGTATATATGGATATGATTTTAGTAGAGTTTTTCACGGGAATTCCCGGGAATTCCCGACGATTTTCAATCCCGAAATCCCGGGAATTAGTGCGGGAATTCGCGGGATTTTTTTTAAACGTTATTATAATGGCAACTCAGAAAAAGTAATAGTTTTTGTTACTAAAAGGACAACTCTGTTTTAGTTTTTACAACAGCTGATGTTTTTCAGTGTTTTCCTTGATTGTTTTGTGAGAATTGTTTTGTCAAGGTATGTAAATTTATTAACTAAAATACATTGAATTAATTGTTTACATTTTTCAGATGGAAAACTCTTATGTATGGGAATATTTTAAAAAGAAAACATTAGACACAGCAGCTTGCAAGCTTTGTTCTAAAATAATATCGTGTAAGGGAAAGAGCACAAGTGGCCTTATACGGCATTTAAAAGAAATACACAACAAACAATTAGAAAAAATGGAACCACAAGAAGAAACAACTCATGCCAAAAACACTCAAACAACACTTCTACAATACACTAATAATAAAAAGGAAGACATGAGTACCACAGTTTCGAAACTAGCTGCAATTGATGGTTTTTCTATTAGAGCAATAACAAAAAGCGTTTTTATAAGGGAGTCCAGCTACTTAGAGGATTTCATCTACCAAAAACAGAACGTGATGTACAAAAACTTATTATTGAGCAGTTTTTACGAATTAAAAATAAAATGAAAGATGATATCGATGCAAAGTTGAAAGCTAATTCCAGATTCTCTTTGGTTATGGACGAGTGGACAAGCATAAAAAATAGAAGATACTTGAATATCTGTTTGTATGCAAATGAAAATACATTTTTCAACTTAGGAATGGTTTATATGCCCGGAAAGAGCGAAGCTGTGGAAATCCGTAATCTAATGGAATCTAGATTAAAAGAATATAATATCAATTTCAGTAAGCATATAGTGTCCACAATAACTGACGGTCCAAATGTTATGAAAAAACTCGTTAGAGAAAGTCCAGTAATAGGCATATTTTGTCTCAGCCACGCTTTGCATTTAGCGGTTGTTGATGTTTTTTACAAGAAAACATCATTTGTACCGTCAAGTGTAGATTTAGAATCAAGTGGCGATGATGATGATGAATTTGATGACGAGTTTGAAGGTAATATAGATAATAACGACGTGCTCGTAATGCAGACTAATTTTAAATTGGTATTAGAACAAACACGTCGGATAATTAAGATATTTAAAAGAAGTCCAACAAAAAATTTTGTTTTACAAAAATACGTAATATCAGAACACAATAAAGAGCTATGCCTTGAGTTGGACGTAGTGACTAGATGGAATTCCATGGTTCCAATGATGGAGAAATTTTTGTTACTAAAGAATTCAAATAAAAAGAGCCTAATTGATTTAGAAATGGGTGAGCTTTGGGTTGAAGCTAATGTACACGTTTTAAAAAATTTATTGGATATATTAAAACCAATTAAATTGGCTGTAGAAGCTCTTTGCCGCCGTGATATCAATTTATTTACAGCTGATGTAATATTAAATACGTTATGCCAACAAGTTTCAACCACACGTACTTCTCTAGGACAATCAATGTTTGAATCCATTAAAAAAAGAATTGAAGAAAGAAGAGATTCAAAACTGTATACCCTGATAAGATATTTTAAAAATCCCGATTTATTTCAAAATGATAATGGTGTGAGTTTGTTTCTAAATGCTCCAAAGTTCTCTGTTTTTTTATATGCAGAACATATTTATAACCGTCTTTTTGGTGACGAAACTGAGCTTAAAGAAATTGAAAACAGCGCTGATAGTGATATTGAGTTAGACAAAACATTCGAAGAGAAATTGAATGCTGCAATAAACAATGTAAATGATAATAATAAACCAATTGCAAACTCACAAACGTTTTCAATAAAGAAAGATTTAAAATTTTTTGAAGGATCTGGTAAAAAAACTGAAAGCATTCAAATATTATTTGATGCTTTATTAACAATACGACCCACTTCTGTTGAAAGTGAACGAGTTTTTTCACTTACTGGAATGCTAGTAACTAAAATTAGAAATAGACTTTCGGATGAGTCCATTAATGCTCTTTCGGTCTTAAAAACACACTTTAAAAACTAAGAATATTTTTTATTATATTTAATTTATATATGTATACACATTGTTTTTACCCGATATATGTAAAAAAGGACTGAATTTTTTTTTTTTTTTTTTTGTTTTTAAACGTATTAAATACGTTCTTTTTGTTTAAACATAAATTCTTTTTAAAAGAATTTTATCGCTTTTGTGATTTTTTTTCAAATAAAATATAATTAAATAATAAGAAAATGTTTTTAATTTATTTTATTTTTGGAGCGGGAATTCCCGGGATCCCGGGAAATTCAAAAATGAATCCCGCTTTCCCGGGAAATGAATAAGTCCGGGAAAAGAAAAACTCTAGATTTTAGCCATCATCAAATGGTTTCCGTTTTTAATGAAATTTAATTTTTGTCTGCATAAAAGTATATGTAGTTAGCATAGTTTCTTGCTTACCTTGCAAGAGGTGTTTCCATACTATATTTTCTATATACTCGTATATACATATAATAAAACAGTAACGGGTTTTTTTCTGTACACGACATATTTTTTTAAAATTTTTGATGTTTGTGTAGATAGTAATCAATATGGAATAAAAAACACCTATTTTTAAATGGATGGATTTGAAGTAGTATTGCCGTTAGATTCTTTTGTTGAACAAATAGTTTTAAAAAATTTATATTTTACATAGCTGCTTATAAAAAGTGGGTTTTAGCATTTAGCGTTATTATAAGAACAAATTTATTGTACAACTAATATTAATATTGTAAGCAAAAATATGTCCTTCAAAAAATCCTATAAAAAGTGTTATGAAAAAGATTATTGCTTTTCGAAAAACGAGAATCATTCTAATAATTTAGACTTTTATTTAAACTGCTTTACTTCTCTATGAGTAAAAGTAAAAAATGTTCTGGAAACTATAAATTAACTTTTATTTTGTTGTATGTACAATTGCAGACTTACTTCTTTATTTTACTTCTATTTATTTTTATTTTTATTTTTGATATTCACTTTTCCATTGGATGCGCCAAACAATAATTTTTACTTTAAACTAGAAAAATGTAATTAAAAATATCAATATTTGCCTTGAAGTGATGGGAGGTATATAATTATATCAGACGGCGAAATATATTAGTAACAATTTTTGGTGCGGAACTGCATTATTTATTTACAAAGTTGTTGTAATTCTTAACAATGCTCATTTTTTCGATTCTTTGGTTTTTATTATTTACTGCAACAAAAAAATTATATTTTCAATAACAGTTAGGTGTTTGAATTAAAAGTGTAGGATGATATTATTTAGCTATTTTAGTTTTAAGTTTTTTTTTCGTTGTTGGTTTCACATTAACTTTGTTAATCGAAAAATAGTAAACGCTTTTTCAACTGCGAAACCTCAAGTTGCTGATTTTATATCAATAATATGAAAAGCACCGTATGTGCTTAAAACATTTTCTTCATTTATAATGTAAACATGTTAAAGTGGGTTACTGGCTCTTATTTGGTTATAGATCGTGTCTTTAGATCACTATCACAAATAGGAAAAACTATTTGTTTATTTTTATTTTTTATACATTAGTTTTTGGTAAAAAATGAAAATTTATCTTTAAGTACACAAGCACGTAAGTTTGCCGTTAAAGGAAAACCAAGATCCAATAAAAAGGGAGAGTTGTTTAGTTTATATTAACATATTTTTCTATTTAGTATGAAGGCTATCGTTGACATTTTAGTTACTTTTTACCAAAATTGGTTATTTTTTTTCTGATGTGCGATGTAACTTTTTTCATGTTGTCGTTTACACTTTAACCAAAATTTAAATTTTTGAATAATTTATTTTAATTATAAATTTTCCAAACTACAAATTATTACTTGTAAATTTTAACACGCCACACACATGTTCTTATATGCAAATATTCTCCATGCGAAACCAGGCAAAGTTTCATTAACATCAGATGAGCTGTATAAAAATTTTCTTTCCTTTATCTGCGGTCTGGGTGCGGATTATAAAAAAACAAGTTGATTTCAATTTCGTTAAAATCGGTGATTGAAACAATAAAATTTTGTTTATTATTTTCTATTGGTTACTTTTTTCACAAATTTTAGTTATAAAAATTTTTTGGTCGTAGCAACACTAATGAGTAAAAGAATTTTTTTAGGTAGTTCATCGAAAGTGTTTTTAGCATTAAGGATATCAAAAACGTTAACAAGTTTCATTAGACTACAAGGACTTTATTTGAATCTCAATACTTTCAGTGTTTGTAGTTTACGTTGTACTTAAGTTCACGTACTTTTTAATTTATACATAAAATAAGAAAGAAAAAACGTTGTGTGTGTATGTACGTGTGTGTGCATGTATATGTGCCTTCTTAAACAGATATAGAATACGTACTAAATATTCAACATGCTCAATTAAAATCGGCTTTCAGGTTGGCCTGGAAATATGGCTTATACGATTAGAATATTTTTTGTCTGCTCAAGTATTTCTGAGAAAACATTTTTTCATATAAAAATTATATGTGTTTTCTTTTTTAAAATGATGAAAAATTTAAGTTGGCAAAAAAAATTACAGTACATACTTGTGATAGCTTATTACTTTTTTATTTTTTTATTTATTTATTATATAATTCACCAAATGTTTTTAAATACAAGATAAATATTATAAAATAAATTAGGTTTAACTGTGTAAGAAAAATATTGTCTGAGGAACCTTTGATTTATAATGAAATAACTCTTCGACTTACTCCTTAAAAAAATTAGTCCTAGTAATAAAAAAAAACTTCATTGGTGTTTTTTTATTAATTTCGTTTTATTAGTTCCGACTTTGTATGAAAAAATTTCAAAGTATTTGTATAAATTCGTACACTAGCATTTACATAGAACATATACTATACTATGTCAGCTACACAACATATATAAAAGTTAAAATTAATGAGTCTCTCTGTAGAAAATTTAATTTGATCTATATGACATTTTCATTCGAGCCCTTATAAAAAAGTCTTGAAAATCTAGTTTATTGAAGTAACTCCGCTGAGGTCCAATTTTTTCACTTGATGTTTTTTTATTTGTTAATTCTACATCGCTCCATATATTATTATTTTTTGTTTGTTTTTTTTTTCTTTGATTATAGTTACTCATTATTGAAAATAATATGGACAAATAAAGGTAGGCGTGGTGTTTGGCCACTGTCTCGAAGGATATATACCGATTTTGCTGACTTTCAATAGCAAAATTTTCGAATCTATGTTTGATCGATTGTCGTATTTAAATTGTCTCTAGCTCATCTAGTGCCTTGGCAAAGTTTATTTCAACACTAACAAGGATGGACAGACAGGACTTAGAATATATGTACCTTATGTGGACGGAAATTTATATTGTAGAAATTACAACGGAATGACAAACTTAGTTATACCCCTCTTCCACTTTATGTGGTAAGGGGAATAATAAAGGGTAAAGAGTGATGTAATTTTACTTATATGGCATCACCTTAAGAAGCATTATATACAGATATTTGATATCTGTACAGAATGCTTATTATTATGTCACCTACAACAAGTATGATATTGGAAATGAAAGTTTGTTTTGCGGTCGCTATTTTTTTATGGTTGCAAGAATTATTTACATAATATTAAGTCATGAATTTTTCTTTCCATCGTACATTATACTTAAATAATATTTGTGTCCTTTTTTAATTTTTTCAATCGGTAAAAAAAGTTAAAGCAAATTATTAACTTTTCTCATAAACATCATTCCAAATAATTTAGAAGTTACAGCAAACAGTAATTGTTAGTTCGTAAAATGCATAAAATATGCCAAATTTATGTTGCTAGTATGATCTTCATTTAATTGATATCTTAACGTACAATTTGCTTTAAAACAGGAGTTGCAGATATTTTGTTTTTTTACTGTTCGATCAATTAAACTTAAACTTGCTAATAATTCAAGCTTGAATTTCATTACATTAATACTTTTAAGTTATTTTAAGGTTACTGTCAAAAACATGAAAATTTCGACACACTTAGTAAAATGTATTAACACGAGAGGCTTATATTTTGAACTACAACGGTATACATCGTGAATTGATACACAAATCTCTAAACATAAAAATAAAGAAAAAACTTATAGTTCTTGGCTGCCAGTAAATTTTCCATATTAACTAAGAAATTTTTAAACTGATTTGATTCATAATTTTTATGCACCGAAAAAAATAAAAAAAGATAAAAATGAAAGATTGCAAATATAAGCTTTCAGTAACTGCATTAATGGGATAAAAGAGTAGCGAGTGATAAGTTAGACAAGTTTGTTATAATGCAGCTTTGCAATTTAATATGTACTACACGAATTTTTGATATTGCTCTTTAGTTTAAGTTTTGTTTCACAATTTTTCTCACACATTGTTTTTATTTTTTTTTTAATTTTTTTTGTTTTGTTTTTTTATGCATATTTTTTAAAGTTAATTGCTTTAGTGCTGGCTATTGATTAAAACATGGTGGTTATTTTAACATGCCTGGCTGACAATTTATCAGAAAATACAAAATCTTCAAAACTTTATATTTTAACAGGCATGAAGTTCAATTTAATACTAAAAAAGCCAAATATGCGGCACAGAATACATTTCCCCTAAAGTTTGTTCAGTTTAAACGTATACATACACCATACAATCATTTGTTAAGTTTGTTGGAATTACAAATAAGAGACTTGTTAACATATACATCCTCTCAATACTAGTTTAATATGAGGTGACATGCAAGTAATTGATTAAATTGTACATAAATAAAAGTAGCAAGTTACAGAAATAGTTTCTCCGCCTAGACTCCATTAACAAATATGTAGGTGCCATTAATTTGGATAAATTAAAGAAAAGTTTAATGGTTTTAAAAGTAAGCTGTAAGATTAACAGCTATAATTTTAAAAGTGAAAACAGGGTATTTCAAAGTTTGTCATTTCTACAACATACATTTCCGTATATAAAGTATGTATGTATATTTTGAGTCCTTATGCATAGCGAAGTCGACTGAGCGAAGTCCATCTGTCCCTCCGTGTTAGTGTTGAAATCAACTTTGTCAAGACACTAGATAAGGTAGCGAAAATTTTAATACGACAATCGATTAAACATAGGTTCAAAAGAGTTGCTATTGATAATCAGCAAGATCAGTCCATGTCCTTAGGGGCACTGGACCTAACACTACTCCTGCCTCTAATTTTTCCATATCATTTGGAATAATAAAGTAACTCCAACCAAAAAATCAAAAATATTGAGCGTAATGAATTAGGTAAAAAAATAAGAAAAACACATAAAGTAAAAAAATTGGCGATCGCCCATATTTACCGAGTTATAGGCCCATGAAATTTTCATAAAAAATTTCGATTAAAGATATTTTTAAGGTAATACTATTTTTTTAAAAGTGGTAAACACATTAAGAGCCAGTGACATTTTAATGTAAAATTATAAATAATTTTTTTCTTACTTTTTAATTCTCTGTCACCACAATATTTGTTTTTTGGAGAAGGGTATATAAGATTCGGCAAAGACCAAAGCACCATTACTTGATTTAATTTTATTTTTTAAACTTGTTACTGTGAGGATAGTAAAACAAACATTGGATAAATTTAAGATAAAGTGCTTGGAAAATAACGTTACTATTAGGACACTTTTAATTTTAATTGTTCATACTTGACTGCTAAGTCATTTACCCCGCGTAAATTTATAATTTCAGCCTACAGCGGCTCAAAACAATAAGGACATACACATGATAATTACGTTACTATCGGGACATCCTTCATTTCATTTTAATTTTTTGTGCTTATTCTTGTAGCAAACATAACAGTAATTTTTACATTAATGATATTAACTTACCTTTTTCAAAAGGGCTATGCAAAATTAGACACAAAAAGTTTTTGTTGTAGCAGAGCAACACATAACTCTATTTATGTTTTCTTAATAATTCAACATATCCAAAATTTCGTAAGTTTATTGTAATTAAATAAGGTTTAAATTTAAAAAACTTTTTGATATTATGTACTTCTTTATGTTTATATGTAATTACGAGTAACATTTTTGTATATTTACATACATATTATTATTAAACAAATTATACTTTTAAGCGCATGAAATCATATTTCGTTAGTTTTGATTCCACATTGCCGTAGGGGAGAAATTTTTGGATTTTTTTAATAACAAGCAAATTGCACAATAAAAGTAGAAGAGAAAAAAACTGAAAAATTGCAAAAGTTTGTCTTGCATGATTTATCTATTACTTCACATCGATTTAGGTTTTTTTTAGTTTTATATATAAAACATATTTTTGTTTTTGTTGTTTTTCTTTTATGTTAAAAGAGCAGCACAATTTTTGACTTTCAATCTCTTCATATGGTTAAAGGCGGTGAATATGTAGTCATAGTTATCTATTTTAGTTACATTTTGTATATTTTTTTTACCTCTCCATATCAAATATATTTAATGGTTGCGCTAATTTTAATTTGATTATTTTAAAATAATTTTCGCTTTTTTTTTGGCTTTTGTTTTAGTAAATTTTTTTTTTATTAATTTTACAGTTGCGAGTGTTTATACCATATTTTAACAGTAGTACTCGAACGAGTGAAAATGTAATACTTTAAGTTTTTTTAAAGGTTTTTGTTGCTATGTGTTATTTAAAATTGATCGGTTTGCTTTAAACAAGGCCTTTGACATATGTGTTTTGATATTTGATAATTTAGGGTTTACCATCTAGAGCACGACAAATTACACAGTTCTTAATTTTAACAAAAAAATTTTATTAATAATTATTATATTAATTTAATTTTTTAATTTTTAATCGTGTTAAATAAATACACAAATGTTTGCATACCTCAAGCTTTCGTGGGAGCTGATGTTTAAAAACTTAATTGATCAAAAAAGAAATATAGACCAAACAAATTAATAAAAATGTGGAAAATTGTTCTTCGGTTCAACTATTTTAATTATTCGTTTTTTAAATGGGGTGTTTCCACTTTAAATACCTCATAAATAAATGTCTATAAGCACATGTATCTAAAACAGAAAGGAAGAAATAAGTTAAAATTGGGAACGTTCAGGTAAGTGATAAAAAAATGTAAGTAAATAGTGGATAGAAAAATGGGATGGAGCCTCCGTCATCACAAACCGAAAGCTTCTTGAGAAGAAGAGTGTCATGTTACAGTAATCTATGCGAATAGGTATTACATTCGTAAATCCGAAGAATGTATGGAATAATCCCGAACTTACTTAAGTTTTTATAGGGTTTCAATATTTTTGCTTCAATTATCAGAATTGCCATATTTTATAGTGTCCATTTCATAATAACTGTGCTTAAAATAAGAACAACATCCATCAGCTTCTAATTAAGTAGCTTAGCAGCATTTACCGTCGGTATGCTTGCCTGACAGGTTTCTGTCAGTTATGATACCCGTAGTTCAATTAAACTTAAGAAGCAGTAAAGATTGAGTTTTACACAAGTTTGCATTTACTTAAAGTTAGAACAGTGAAAACACTTTTTAACTTCTCAATATGAGCGATTGTCATTGGGCTGTTGTCTTTTAATCGTTAGGTCCGAATATGTTGTTGTTTTTCTGGATATTTAACGAACAGTTTTTGCATTGCTTAAGGATTTATTTTTGGCTCAATTTGTAATTAAATAATGTTTTAAATTGATTCAATTAATTACTTTAACAGAATTAGCTGCCTTTATTAAGTAAATAAAATCAAGAAAAACATAAATTAATTTCAATCTCTAACCAAACAAAACCTTTAAAGATGCAAAGACACTTTTCTGTTGACGCCAAACATAACATTTAGTTCACATTCTTCTGCAAATGTTCATAATACTTCATTCCACTGTAACACAGCCAAACAAAAAACAAATAATTTGTCCACAATAATAAATAACTATGTGGTAATTTATCAACACCAATTTTAAATATTTACAATTTTGCTGCCAAGCTTTTGTTGTAAATTTATATGAATTTAAGAGTGAAAAGAAATTATTGATATGTGATGTAAAAGAAGAATCTGTAGTTATTGTTACTTAATAATATCAAAGTGTCTAAGTTTGAAGCAAAACTCTTTTTTTTAATGTACTAATTTCATCCTGTGCTATTATCCTCGTTAAACGTTTAGTGACAAAAACTGTGGCAGTTACCTTCATTTTGATTCAATGGATTAATACAAAAACCGCTTAAAAAATTTTACTTGAAATTTAAATTTGTATTTTTGTTTTTAACTGACTTTAAGAAAATAAATAGGTTAATAAGTTGATCTGAATGTCGCTATTTTTGTTTGTGTCTGCAGAACTCCATCAATTCTGAACCGATTTAAACATTTTTTATTTAAAATGTTATGCTTACAGATTTATTCCGTTTCAAATTAGTTCATAATAAAAAAAATGAAAGAGTGTCATATACTACATACTTGTTTTTTAAGTGTATGAAGAGTAAAGGCCGCTACTTCAAAGTTTAAAAATAATGCGTTTTTTTTTTTTTTTTTTTTTTTTTTAATTAGGACCAGCACTCAGGGGATGACCCCTACTTATGCAATGCATTGTGCCAGAACTAGGAAATTAGGTTTAACTATAACACCCAATAACACAAAGCAAAACAAAAATTAATGTAAAATGTGACTAAAATTGACCTATATTTGTCTTTCTTTTGAACCGTTATAGGCTAACGATTGAAAATTAGACAGAATGTCGATTTCTATAACCGTTATGATAACAAGTTTAATGCTCAAAATTTAAAATTAAAGGGTGTCCCAATAGTTCATCTAATTTGAGACATATGACCTTGCTTTGAAAGAGTTGTAGTCAAGCGGTTTAAATTACCACAAACAATATATTTCTTAATATATTTAACAACAAGTGTAAAATTAGGATTTCGAAATTAAGGGGTGTATATGACCAATCTTTAGAACTGTTACAGAAAGACAGCTGAAATTTACAAGGAACCTCTATTGCTAAGTCCGCTTTAACAACAACTACACAATTTTAATTTGTTATATTTAAACACTTTAAAATTAAGCAGAATGTCTACTACTTTGTCTGGTATAAAAAGATCTATTAATATTGTTGATGCAATTTGATGTATATGTCAAGTTGTTGAACAGTTCTAGACAGAGTTTTGAAATTTAAAAAGAACCTGTGCTGCTTATTTCTCTAAAACAGCAAGTGTGAAATTTTAATTTAGAGATTAAAGAGTGCCCCTATAGTTGATGCGGTTTTATGTAGCCAAACTTTTTTACCGTTAAAGACATATAGTTAGAATCTGATTTAAAGTCGATTTTCAGTTTTTTTAAAGAATTATACTAATGTGAAAATTATAACAAAACTGGATTAAACGATTTTAAATAAAAGAACTACAAATAGATTTATAGAATTTGACAGATATAAAAAATATGTATAAAGTAAGCATTGCTGTGAATGCTAGTAACAATTCGTAATAAAAAAAAAAACTAAAAAACTAAAAACTTAAATTGAAAAGCGGACAATAATAATACGTTACAATATACACGTTACAAAAGAAAAAGCAAGTCACATCCAGTTGAAAGTAGAATAGTTAGTACTATGGACTCTTTAGATACAGCTGATCCTAATGGAACTAACGATGTCAGGAAGATGTCAGTGAATATTTTTTGTACGTAAATGGAAATAAAAGGTCTAGAGCGTTCTTTTAGTTACAATTTTTTATCTTATTCAGGCTCTCTTCAGGTTGCTTTGATATCTATAAAAAATCAGTACTAAAGCATAAAACGTTCCTAAAACGCGATATATAAAAAACTCAAAGACATCAAAAAGTTCCACTGGTTGTTCTGGTTTTTAGTCCAAACTATTGAAAAACTCACACTGGCGTTTTGATTGAGTAGTTGAGGCACAATCCAGTGCGTCGCTCCGGTTTTAGTTTAAGTTTTATTTTTTTTTTCTGTCTAAAAGCGCAACTTGGTAGTATTGGTGAAGGTTGTAAAAAATTTATATGTCTTTTTATTTTTTTTTTTTTGTCTGATGTGTTAGATTCTTAAATTAAAAACTAAACACGTTTTTTAAATCTTTAATTTTTAAAAAGCAGAAAATGCACACAGCAAGGCTTTATTTCGTATAGTAAATTAAATTAATAAAAAAGGGAGCTTTATTGATAATTAATTGATTTATATTTGCTAAGTCCTAATTCCTTTACTAATAGTCAACAACGAGACCAACCTTTGGAAAATTTGTAATAAAAATATTTCCTAAGACCGAATTTTCCCGTTTTAAAGTTTTAACATTTTCATATTGAAAATTTCTGCTAGTTCCTTATGTCTCCTATGGGTTAAACATTTTTAAAAAATTTTATGATTTCTTAAAAGATCTCTTAAAAAATGTAATGCACAATCGTACTTTTCTATAAAAATAGATAGACGGGCATCGATTAATCGGCTTTGCTATACATAATAAAGCCCAATATTTATGGGGCAGAAATAGATATTGTAGAAAAAACAAACGGAATAACAAAATTAGATATATCCTTTTCTACCTATAGTGAAGGGTAATACAAATTACAGCAAGAAAGACAGACAAACAAGCAAATAAAATAAAAATTGGCTTTAATATGATAAAGATTTTGACACATAACGTAAATTGAGTTGCTCTATAGTGTAAAAAAAATATTTTTTAATGAAAACACCATGTTTTAGTTTAAAAATGTGTAAGTATTTATTTAAAATAGATAAAAATACCAAATTTAATTTTTAAGTTTTTAACCTCGCAAACTTTAAACCTTAAATCTAGTCCGTTGTTTAACGTGTTTTCATTTTACTTGTAACACGTTCATTTTAAGCGGCTATTAGAGGTCAAATTTCGCATGTGTGGTCTGTTTGATGAGAGGGAGAAGAAGAGAGTTTTAATAGTAACAAAATTTGAAATCCATCCAGCGCCTTCCACAAATACGAATTTTACCCTATTACACGAGTATGATGGCATGTCATGAAGCTGTGCTCACATGCCAAGTTCGACCGTCTTATACCCGTCTTAGTCACTATTCGCTTCTTAATTATCACGCTGTTACAATTTTGATATGAGTCCGTATTAACTCATCCCATTCAGTGTTGCTAGATTAGCAGGCTTATACCTAAACTGAGGGCTTAATTTAGACAGGTATAAAAAATTAGATTTGGGGATGCCGATTTTTTTTTTGTTTTTTTTTTTAAGTTTTAAATGTTTAAACGATTTTTCGAAGATTATTTCTCTATTATTTTCAGTACTAAAACAATTGGTTACAAATACTTACTTTTAAGGCGCTTTTTAAAATTTTGCAAATTTTTACTACTGAAATTAATAACAAAACACGCACATATTTTGGCGTTTTGCAGCTGATGTTTTCCATTTAAATTTAAAAGCGCTTTTTGATACATTATTTTTTATTTTGTCCTTTTCTCAAGTCTAACCACTTGTGTAAAATTATGGTAGTTTTTCTTTTAATTACTGGGTTACAATATTTAACATATATAATCTTCTTGCTATATTGTTTTTTAGGATCTATAGGATTTTAGGATAATTATGGGGATCTATAAACAATTTGAGAAATTTTCAATTTAAAAAAATAAAATGTGCTGAAAACTGTTTCAGTAACCGCTAAGATTATGTGCTTTCATATATGTATGTAACTCTACTTTCCTTACGAAAAACATTCTTTTTTTGAAACAAGTTACCACGGGACCTCCTCACAAAGTTTTTTTTTTCAAATCCAACCAACAGTTTTTACGTATTTTGAACACAGACAGACGGAAAGACGGACAAAAATTCCAAAAAAATAGGTTTTATATTCCATATCGATTACTATCTACACCAACCTCAAACTTTTCAAAAAATATTTTATGTACAGAAATTACCCCGCTACAGTTTTAATTTGATCTACTTTAATCTTTTTTATTTCTTATTTATTTTTTATTTATTTATTTAATTTCAATACATGGAAGCCTTCATGGCCAATTATAAATGTATTTAGAGATCAATATACATGCCCAAAAACAACAACAATTAGGCTATAGGTAAAAACTATAATTAAACTTAAAACTAAGTAAGAAATTTTTATATATTAAATATAGCTAACAAATGGCTCCCCAGCCACATAAATATTGCTAAAAAATAAAACAATTTAAATAATAAATATCCCATAAAGCCAGATTTTAGAAATATATATAATTAAACATTATTTTATTAAACAACCCCGGTAGTTAAAAAATGAAACACTTTTCTTTTGTATGTTAAAAATGAATATGAGAACAATCTTAGCGGAGGTGGCAGGTGATTCCAAATACGACAGATTCTTACTTTAAAAGAGCGTTCCAGAATTGAGAGGTGAATACGAGGTATTTTAATTTGTATATTGCGTGGCTGTCCCAATTTCGTGATTTTATAAAAATATAGCAGTAATCGTAATTGTAGATAATCATCAAACGTACAGCCTAAAAATTCCGGGATAAGCTCAGTAACACGATCGTGATCATAAAGTCTTACACCATACACATACCGGACAGTTTTTCTTATTATTCTCTCAAGGCGATCTAAGTTTCCAGAGAGGGCACCGGAAAAAACTTCAAGACAATAGTTAAACTGTGACATTAATAAAGAATGAGCCAAACGATATCTAACTTGTAAAGGTGTGTAAGCTTTTAAAGAATACAATCTTCTTAAAGTGAAGCAGACTCTATTAGTCAACACATCAATGTGACTATTAAAATTAAGGCTGGAATCAATAATCACTCCAAGACACTTTATTGAGTCAACATAATCAATAGATTGCCCATTAATATGAATTGATGGATACATAGGATTTTGATTGGGTAAATGGAAACACAGTGCTTTGGTTTTATTTGAGTTAATTTCCAAATAATTTAACTGCATCCAATTTAAAATCGAATTAAGATGGTTGTTTAGTCGAGTTTCAAATGTATCACATCAGCATCATTTTTATACAATAGAAATATGTCATCAGCAAAAACAAAAGATTGGCAAAAAGTGTTGTCCATATGCGAAATGCAGTCATTTAAGTAGGCTAGAAAAAGTAAAGGGCCCTTGAGGGAGACCCGAGGTAACATCACCGACGCTAGAGTTATAGCCATTAAGGGTAACAAGCTGTGAACGCTCACTTAGATACGAGTATATTAACCTACATGCAGATTTAGAAAAGTTAAACTTTTCTTTAAGCTTTCCAATAAGAATATTATGGTTAATACGATCAAACGCTTCAGTGAGATCAAGAGATATCATAGTACAAATTTCATGCTTATCAAGCTGGTTTCTTATTGAGTCAGTGAGAGTCAGAAGCAGAGAATTAGTGTTGTGATTACGACGAAAAGCGTATTGGTTCGGATGGATTAATGAAAAACGTTCAAAGTGGGATAAAATTTGTGACTTCATAATATTTTCAACAATTTTTGACATTGATGGTAGAATGCTAATAGGTCTTAAATTATCCACATTGTAATTGTTATTTTTAGCAATTGGTACCACACGATCCAATTTCCATGCAATTGGAAATTTAGCAACCGTTACCATTGTGTTAATAAGTTGACAAAGCAATGAAGAGATTGCTGGGAATATCATTTTTAAAAATTTAATAGAAATCAAGTCATATCCAGTTGCATTAGATTTAATTGTAGTTATAGCAAGTATAATATCATTCTCAGTAACGGTAAAAAACTCAAAAGAATTTTCTCTATCTAAAAAATTTTCAAAATTAAATTTACCTAAGTGATTTGGATTTAGATTATTTAGAAAGCCTTCAGCTATCGATTCTACATCGGTCTCATTTAGTTCAGGGCACTCACGACCAACTGAACCCAGTTTGCGTAATCTGCTCCACATCTGAGTGTTATCGACACCAGTAAAAAGATTCATACCATATTTCCTTCGAGCCTTTCTTATAACTGATTTAGCTTTGTTCCTAAGTTTGCAGTAATTTTTCCAGCTATTTTCAGTCTGATCACGAAGGTGAGCGCAATATGCAGAGTCTCTTAGGGACCTAGCACGAATGATTTCCCTAGCGTTTATCCAATTTGTATCATTTGATTTAATTCCCGTTCTATAAGTAGGTACTAAACCATGAAGCTCATTAACTAAATTATTAATCGTAGTTAGTTGGGAATCAACATCGGCAGTGCAAAAAATAGGAGATACATCAAATTGATTAATACATTGAAGTAGCTCATCATAATTAATCCTACCATAATCCTTAATCTTTTTTGTTATTCATCCATTAAGTATTAACTCGGACATTAAGAAATTAGGTATGAGATGGTTTTAATATGAGAGTTTCAAAAGTAAACAATGCTTATGAACAATAGGTGTTTTAGTTAATGTTTTGGTACTAAACAAATTTTTTAATCTTACAGGCAGATTTAAATAAATCTCATTTTAAAATATTCTGATGAAAAGGTCTGTCTTTATTTCTTTGTAGTCGAATGCAGTAAGACCTGGTAGTCTATACGGTTTAAATATCGTAAGTGCAAAGGCAACAGCAAGAGATTGAATACTTTGTTTTGAAATCAAACTAAGAAAAATAATAATTTTCATACAAAATTGTTTTTAACTTTTACGAGGGCTGCTCTATATATTTCTGGCCTAATAATGAAAATGCGAATATTTATAATCAAAAATGGTTTTATTGTTTTTCAAAGTATTCTCCAGCATGATTTATACACTTTTGCATGCGCTCGAACCAGTTGTCGAAGCACTTTTTCCACTCCGATTTAGACACCTCTAAAACATTGTTTTTGAACACTTCAACAGCTTCTTCTGGCGACGAAAATCGTTGACCACGCATTTTTTCTTGATGTGCGGAAACAAGAAGAAGTCATTAGGTGCCAAGTCATGGCTGTACGGCGGATGACCCATTAATTCGACTTTTTGGCCGCTCAAAAACGCTCTGGTTTGAGCCGATGTGTGGAAGCTCGAATTGTCATGGTGAACAATGATTCGTCTTCTCTTGTTGGTTTTTCGAATTTCTCCGATGACTTCAGAAAAACAAATTGTAGTGTACCACTTAGAAGTGACCGTCCTATGTTGCTCAAGCGAAACAGTCGCCATATGACCAGCTTTGCCGAAGAAACAGGCGACCATTTGCTTCGAAGTGCTTCTTCCACGCACAACTTTAATTGGATTTAGCTCGTCTTTAAAGACCCACACGGTCGATTGTTGTTTCGTTTCGGGCTCATACGCATAGATCCATGATTCGCTCACCTGTGACGATCTTATAAACGTCTTTTGAAGCACCGCAATCGTATTTTTGCAACATTTCTTTACACCAATCGACACGACCTTTTTTTTGAGCGACTTTCAAATTGTGCGAGATCCAACGAGAACAAACCTTTTTTACGGCCAGGTGTTCACGCAGTATCGAATGTATGCTGGTCGAAGAAATGTCGAAGGATGTCTCTATCTCTCGGTATGTCGCATGTCGATCTTGCATTATGAGGTCAGGCACGGCATCAATGTTCTCTGGCACAACAGCCGTTTTTGGACGACCTTCACGGAATTCGTCTTTGAGCGAGCTTCGGCCACGATTAAATTCATTATACCAATTTTTCACAGTGCTATAGGATGGTGCTTCATCGCCATACAAAGATTTAAGTTCATCAATGCACTATTGTCTTGATAATCCACAAGTTATCCAAAAGTTGTGAAAATCCAAAAGTTGTGAAAAATGATGCCACGAAAATGTTCACGAGTTAATTCCATTTTTTTCTATATTAATTTTTTCAAGTCACTGTAAACAACACAAGTAATGGTCGTACGTCAAAACGTTTTGAGTACGATAATGCTTAAAAATGACAAGCTTTCCAATGGAAATGTCAGATTGCACTTGGCAGCACTCAGTGTTGCCAGACCAGGAATATATATAGCAGCCCTCGTACCTACGTTTTACAAAACAAGCTTCTAGAACTGGAGCCTTTGAGTTACAATTCGATTAGTAAAACTGAAAAACGTATCCCATGTTACCTGTAAGGCAAATCTTCGATTAAAAGAAACCAATTATAGTTTTGTTTTATTTCTAAAATTTAACTTCTTCGACGCGTATTCCACGTAGAAACAATTGATCCAAAATAATTTCAATTGTGCTTTTTGCTAAGTAAAAATATACGTGGTCTTCTTTTGTTTTATTATTTAAGACTAAATGAAAATTATTAATGTATAACGTGTTATTTCTGTACTACAAGCGATTTGCTCGTCTAAAAAGTTTTTGTGAAAAGCACTAATTTTTTTTGTTAATTTTTTTTTCATTTTAAATCAACAACCTCAGCGCTGGTAAAAAATAAGAACCCATTTTTATTTTCTTGTGCTCAATTATTACTAATTTACTCACTGTATATTATTATTTAAGTATATCAATTGATTTGTATGTAAAAACGTCTGCTGATATGTTCAAATATGCATGTACATATGTATGTACAAACGATAGTTCAAACATACGTATGTATGTTTTCTTTGTAAGTAAGTCTAAGCCCCACACAGACACACAAAAAACTTTGCAATTCAGTTGCTTAAAAATATTTTTCTGTTTATTTGGCTTAGAAATAAAAAAGTACAATACAAAACGAAAAAAGGCCAAAAAGATTGCAAGTTGTTGGTGGCCTGGCTACTGGCTTACGTCGTGACCCTTGTTATGCAAAATATTCAAATTCACCTTAAGTAACATTAAAAAAAATTAATGGAATAATGCAAAGCTTCTTATATTGAAAACAAATGTACGAATAGTTTTAAATAAGAAGTACTTTTCGATATCTAAAATAAAAATAAGGCGTATTTATAATTTTATGTTGACTTTTTATTTTTATATATCTAGTTTTAAAGCAAGTTTTAAAGTAAATAGCCTCTGTATATGTAAATGGATTTCAATAGTTTTTCGTTTAGAAAAATTTACGCTCAAAGCCCATAAACTGTATTTCATAGGAATTAAAAAAAAATTTACTTCTAAATTCTAATTTTCGTTTTTTGATCCCATTTTCTTATATATAACATGAAAACTTTTAAAATGGTTTTACAAAATATAATTATTAATGATGAAATTAATTGTCTGCAGTGTCTTATCAAGATTGCACAAGTTCAGTTTAACGGGAGAAATTGTGTCTTGTTAGCAAGTCTTTCGTAAGAGCAGTCTACGATGCACCGAAAACAATTGTGTAAAACTTTTTAATTCATTAACTTTTAAGAGCCCTAAGAGTATCTTACAAAAAAACAGATTTAAGACCTTTATACAAAAATTTTTTTGTACTATGGGAGCTTTAATTCTAAATTATAAATTAAGTTAACAAAAACTATCCATTCAATTAGAAAATAAAAAGATTTTAAAGACACATTTTAAATAAAAAACTCATAAATTAGAATCATTTTTTAGGCAAATCCCTTGTCGTTTTTTAGGTATTGTTTTTTAAATTTGACACTAACAGCGTCGTCGTTCGAAGAATTTTAAGCGCTAGGTTTCTATAAAAAATAGTATTATTCACAATAAGGAATTTCATACTCATATTTCTTACCACTTTATTTAAATTAATAAAGACCGCGACACGTTTTTTAAATTTAAGAAAATCGAAAGAACTTTCTTGTAAAAATAAATATATTGGAATAAAAAAATATATCGAAAAAATATTAAGCTAGCAGAAATATTTCAGTAATTTAGTTTAAAATGAAATAAGATTGTGATATTTCGTCAAAAAAATCGTGCAACAATCAATGAAACGGCTCGTTACAGCATCAATTACAAGAGTTAAATGCGATCTTTGGCAACAAATGCTCCTCAAAATACGTATGAGACGCTTTATTATTCTATAAATCTTCATGTGACATTCAAAAGCAAAAAATTTAAAAACAAAATACAAATTTTCTTGTATAATCGATCGAAAAAAGAGCCTTAAATTGATGGTGCTCGTCAAACAAACTTCCGAATGCCAGTTGGGATAACAGATCAAGAGTTTCTAATCAGTTTACATTTAAGCGTCAAGAATGGAAAAAGTGACGATAAAAGCTTAGTTATTAGCAAAGCTTGGTTATCAGTGCTATATAAGCTGAAGTTTGACCATATAAAACCCCGTTCGATCGGTTCGTGAAACGTTTTATGATGAAAGAAAAACATTTTAGTATAAAGCAGGAATCTACCGATTTTCGCTTTACTTACATTACATTACTTCCAATTAATGAATTTAAAATGTTAAACTAGATAAAAACACAAAATTGTTTTTTTTTTTATTTACTAACGTGAGAAAAGTATTTGCTGACTAAGTTTTCTTTTAGGCACACATAATCTGATTAATTTACGTGTAATATGTATAAGAATCATATATGGGAACAATAATTTTGTTGGACTAATTTAATAAGAATTTTATTAACATTGATGATAAATAATGCTAATAAAAATTTAGCATTACCATTATTTACGTAATAATGCTTCTTAATGCAAAAATTTTCATTAATAATTAGTAATCAGAGCATTACCATTAATAAACGTCACTACTTGTTTTTGTGCACTAAGCAGCGGCATTGAGGTCGTAGATCATTAGTTTTAAGCGGCATTTTTATCAGAAGAAAAATGGTAAAATATGTATATATTTTAACATACTCAGAAAAAATGATACACTATATGAACATATTTTTGTTTTCATATAAGTAGTAAGATCTTCTAGCCGGGATCTTAGCTCACTATAGATCTCAGACCTCAAGTTTTACATCCATCTCACCTAAAATTATTTTGTTATTAAAATTTTGAAATAAAGATTCATCTACAGAAAAGTTAAGGCTTGTTTATTTTATATAATTTCGTTTTAAGGTTCTTCTAAAAAAACGCAAGAACAATTATTTATTGCGAAATATAATTAATGGCATAACGATTTCATTAAAATTTCATTTCCATTAGACAAACAGTTATAACTTAAATAAAATCATTAGCATTTAATGATAGTTAAATTTTATTTATTGTCATTATTCCAAACAATACCAATAAGATTTTAATGGTAATTAAAAAATCCCAAGTTTTGTTCTTTGTAATAAAAAATATTTGATACTTATAAATAAATAATGGGTTAGGATCTCTTCAAAAGCTTTAAAATAATACCCATATTAATACTTTAAAAAAATTTGAAAATTTCAGTGGCCTGTTATTCCGAAAATATGGGCGAGCGCCAATTCCTTCACTTGATGCTTTTTTGTTTTTAATTCTCTATCGCTTTCATAAGATACATTGATGTTTTTTATACATCGAATGTTTTTTTTTTTATTATATCTTATTGAAGTTTTAATGTTTTTTTAATGCTGCTTAGAAATAAAAATTAAGTCTTTCACTTCTCAATCTGTTTCCTTGTTGAGACGGACCCGATGTTCCCACCATTGTAAGATATTTATAAGCGATCTCGTAAAGCTTTGGAAACTGCGATTTATAATCTTTCCATCGGATTTTCGTGCAGTGTTCCAACAGGAGTCCTCAAATAAACTGAAAGTTCATCAGATAATATATCTTCACCCTTATTGCTTTCTCAATTTGTATCAACACGTTTATACATCAATCTACACGTTCTGTATACAATTTGTCATTTCGATGCATCGAAAGAAAACATTGATGTTTTCCGATTGTTTAGGAGCAAAAAAAAAAAAAAAAGCATCGAATTATATCGATGTTTCGACACAATACATCGAGTGTTTTTAAACCATCGATGTTTTTTGTCCATCCCGAGTAAATAGTAGTCGATATGTATGGACTTAAATAAAATTTTGTGAGTGAGAGGTCCCAAGAACCTTGGTTCAAAAAAAGAATACTTGTTTTTAATAAAAATATGTCATTTCGTAAAGAAACTAGAGATCCAAATGTGAACTCACCTAACTTTTCCCAATTTTAATGGTACTAAGACAATTGTCAGTGCGTTTTATTTTTGCAAATGGAAAGTTTTTAAATGTTTACAGAACTCTACAACAAATATTTCTAAATTGATAGTAAAAAATAAGACAGAAATAAAGGTTACAAACTTGGTTTAAAAGGAATTTGAGTCATTTGAAGCCAATAACATTAGAAACACGAACATGGATAGTTTTTATAACGCATTGTTGGCAACAAAACCTACCTCAGTGGAAAATGAAAGGGTTTTTTTTATTGTTGGAAATTTTGCAACGAAGGTAAGCAACAGTTTGTCCAGTGAATTTTAAAATACAGTTCTAAAATCATATATTAAAAAAATAATTTGTAAAATACTTTTTTTGTATTTTTATCTTTGCTATCTCTTGTTATGTAGTACAAATATTCATATGTAAGTTTTGTCGCCTGAACTGGTTTTAAGTTAATAAACAGGTAAAACTATTATTTATCATTTATTTTCGTTGCTTGTTTACGTTTTAATAAAACTATGATTTTTTTTTTTTTAATATTGTTTCATCAAATAACTTAGTTTCTTCAAGAATTCCGGGAAATCCAGGGAATGCGACAATTTTATTCCATTTCCATTTAAAAAAACCGGGAAATCGCAAACCTTTTCATGAATTTTTTTTAATTTTTTGCATTATATATTTAAAATCTACTGTCAGTCCCATGATGTACAGTGCAGGATTTTGAAAAATGTTGTTTTGGTTTTTTTTCTTTTGTTATAATTGTTTTAATATTATAATTATTGTTGTTGCATATGGCATAAGAATCGCTATCGCTTGAGGCCGCACTTAAACCACTGGCGCAGCTATTACGTTATTACGAAGACGTTCAGTTCATACTATCCTGACGATTGGTCAAACGTCTTAGCATGTACTTATTTTTGTTAAAGTTATTTTTGGTAATTAATTCACTTCGTCCTTAAGCACATTTCTGTGAATTTGGCAATTGGGGTCTACCGTTGAGTCCACCACCATACGATTTTTTTCATCTTTTGCTGCTGAGGATGTGAGTGTAGCGGTTGACGTTAATGTTTTAGTGCAACGGTTCTCAAATGGGGGTCCGTGGACCCCTGAGGCTCCGTAGCAACCATCCAAGGGGTCCGCATAAAGAACCGAAAAAACAGTGTTTTCCAAAATAATAAAAGTTTTATTTTGAATTTGGTCTTCTGAGGGGTCCGCAAAAAAAATTAGTTTACTAGGGGTCCGTGAGCAGGAATTTAATGAGAACCCCTGTTTTAGTGTCACATGAATTGTTATCTTTTTTCCCATCATTAAAAGTTATTTGTGACAATTGATTAAGTGATAACCGTTCAAGGCTATTCTCCACGCCTACAAATAGACTTTGTAAGAATTGTGGCAAATCGTCGTTTAACATTTCGAGTGTTAATGTGCTCAGGTACAATTTGGGATCTTGGTAATCAAGTTGACAACTTTTTAAAACTAACCCTGACTCCTATAGTTGTTGGTACTGAGGTTTCTGTTAAAATGTGCTCGCTTGGCCTACGCCATACAGCATACCAATGTGGCTTTTTGTTCCTTTCAACTAAAAACAAATAATTAAAACATAAAATACATTCATATATTGAATAATTGCTATTAGATATTTTGGTTTTGAAAACCATGGTCGGCCGATTAACAAACATACATAAGTATGTAAATAGAACAAATTAAGAATTATTTGAGTAATGTTTGGGCAATTTTTAATTTTTAAAAAAATAAAAAATCACTGAAGTACAACTTGAAATTGTTTTTTAAATTATTTAAGTGATACACTCTTTATAATGTGGTTTTTTGGCACATACAATAACAATATTTTGTTTATACTGCTAACTTAAGAACGCATAAAACCAAATAACGGTGTTTTTTATGTACAGGTGTTATAGTAACTGATTAGCGGATTGTCCGAGTTAATTTTTCGTATTAGCAACGTATTTTAAATTTTTCAATGCACCAGTTCTTCAGCGACGTAAATTGCTTTTCACACTTAACCTCAAAACGTAGTTGGCCGAATTTAAGCTCGTTTCACGCCTTTAAAGAAGTCTTAGGAGTTTAATTAAATTATGTAAGAAGAAAATTAAATAAAATTGTCGTGAACGTCAAAAAATCTTAAGCAGCTTTTATTTATTTTTATTTCTTCAAAAGTATAAAGAAAAAAATAAATAAAAAACAACCCCGATAAAATAAAAAATTTGTAGAAAAATTATTTGACAATAATATTACATTTTATTTCACAGTATTAAACTTTCTCATAATACTCAGGTATTTAACAATTGTTATTACTTGGTATTATAATGTGAAACGGGCTTAAGCCGCGCACTTATTTTCTATCTGTCTATTTTTTTTTTTTTGCGGGCACATTATTGTTGTAAAATCATGTCAAAAAAAATTTTTAAAAAAGGGTAAAAGTTTTAAGAGTCTCAAGGAAAATATTTCAAATTTTACAATGAAGAAAAAACCTAAGCGTGTGTGACTTCAAAAATATACTCATAAGGATCTTAAGAGGGAGTACAAAGTTTTGTATGAAAAACAAAGAATTTGAGCGAGATATGTGAGCCTAACTCGAGAGTGGTTTGTTCTTTTCGGATAAGAAAAATTACGAATTACAAAAATTATTAGTTCACGATTTTTACCTGTTATAAATTCAATAAAAACCGACAGAAATTAAATAAATTTTTTCATAAATATAGTTTCATGTCTTTTTAATCACGTAGCTATATTTAATCAAAATTAATAAAATACTTTCTATTTTATTTGCTAGTAAGTGCCGGTATTCTGATTTAAAAAAGTACTTATCAAGTTAGCATTAATCATGATCAACTTGATCAATTCTATCCAATAATAACATGGAGTGTAAACGAATGAGCTCGCTGCTATTATAATTCCGTTATTGCTTAGTTCAAGTTGTTTTGTGGAGATTGTTGGAAGCGTGAAGCCCAGCATTGAAGAACAAATAACCTCATACAGAAAACTGAGGGGTAAGTGAAAATTCCTAGTTAGTATTAAAATTTAACCATTAATGTAATATTTAAGATTTCATTCCCAATAAACTATATTCTGGGCATATTTTATATATTAAGAACAAAAAATTATATAGCAGTCGGACGCAACAACCGTTAGGAAAGTTAGCTCGACCGATTTGTTTCTTTACTCTAATCAATTTTGTTAATTGGGAGATGTAATTAGATAATTGATTAGTTAATTATAAAAATGGATTATGATACTTTTGAAAACAAAACCTCTTTTTACCATTATAAAAAAAGAAAGAAAAGAAGGGAGAGAAGACTAATACACAAACTAAGAAAATAAAACGATATTTTTGTAAAAAAAGACAAAAAAAAGCACAAGAAAAAACTTAAGAGCAAATTAAAAAAAAGAAATCAGGAGAAAATAAAAACCACAAGTACTGAGGTGTTCATCACATGTAATTTCTGACACACGAATATTTTAGAAATTGCATATGACTTCAAGCCACTTTTGTTTTACATGTTCTAAAGCCCCACGTTCTGCTTGCGATTTTCTTATTTCAATCTTATGTGTGAAAAAGAAAAATTAAGTTTCTTTTATTAAAAAAAATTAAAAGAGGAACGAATCAAGAACAGACTCGTAAAGATTATTTCAATTCAATGAGTGTTCGAATCCAATGGATATTTATTAATTAAAACAATAACACAAAGCCAAAAATATTTTAGCGACAAATGGATTTTCTCTTAGTGATATTGCATTTAGCATCTATAAAGAAAAAGATTACTTACGTCGTGAGTAATCAGTTCTTAAAAATTATTTTATTTAGTAAAGTACTTTGAATAAATATATTAAAGTACGTTAACATATTAAATCACATATTAATTAAAGAAAGAACATGTTTTAAATTTATTATTTATGACCTTGACTGTGTAAAAATAATATTAATTTTTGTATCAAATTAAAGAGAACAAAGTAATATTAATTTGTGTATGATTTTATTTTCGTTTTAAAGTTTATTGGAGTAAAATTCATAACTTCACTGTAGTATGTGCTTGCGATTTAAAGTCACCAAATTTTTTGCGATTGTGAACTGCAGAACACATTCCATACGATTTTAACTCTCAACGCAAGTTTTATGCGATTTCCCATTGTCAGAACATAAATAAAGTTTTATATGAAAATATCAATATGTTTCATTTAATTCACAATAATTTTGTTTCGACTGCATCTTTCTTAATTCATTTCATAAAACGTTACTAGTACCATATTCATTCAGTCATTTCAATTGAATTTCAAACTATAGTCACAAACGACAATATTCGACTGGTAACAAATTTGGTTGTCTCAACGAATCTCTTCTCTCAGTGCACATTTAATTTTTAATGGCTAGTCTTACGTTGGAAACTATGCGCGTACATTATTTTCCTCAACTATAATTAATTAATGCATCATTAAAACTTTAAGGTAAGACCTCGAATTAAGAAAGACAAAAAAAAAAAAATAAAAAAACAACAACAAAAATTTAAGAATGAATAAACATTGATTCTTTAATTTATGAAACGACCCACTGTGTTTTAACATAGATATTTCTTTATCTGCTTTAACGTATAAATATATTTCTGCTGGTTTAATTTGATCGTCATCAAGGCCCCCCAAATGAAGTATAAGTTCGGCAAGCGGTGTTACAAGAGGCCATCCTTGACACAAAATTAAAACCTACAAATAATTAAAAACAGAATAAATTTATTGATAACAATTTTATTATTAACTTTTTAAAATAAAAAAAATATGTTTGTTTACATACTTATGCATGTTCATATATAATTTAAGTATTAAATATGCATTCAGAAATATATGTTTGACATCAATATTAATCTACAGGTGGCATTCAGAAGAATAAAAATTTATGAACTTTTAAGCTCATGGACATTCACAACATTTTCTGGATTCTAATGTTTTATTGCTTAAAAAAATTTAAACTACAAATTTATTCAAATGGAAAACAGTTATTTTTTTTAATTCATTGTTATATATATATATATATATATATATATATATATATATATATATATATATATGTATATATATATATTTTTTTTTTTTTGGTAAAAAAAAAAGACCAAGCCCTTCTTTCTCAGCAAGTAACGCTTGATTAGATACTTATTGTGTCAAATTTCACTTTCAATACATATTGTTATCTTTCAACTGCGTACTGGGTGGTTTCATTGTCAATATTTAATTGTTTTCGCAGATCTCGTTCTTTGTGCTATTAAATAACAATGTGTTTGTTTTTATGTGATTTTAATTATCATTATTTCATAGATAACAACGCAGCCTTAACTCATTATGACGCCAAGTTTTTTAATTATTAATTTAACTATAATTACTATAAATATTATAAAAAAGTTAGAAGGCTTTTGATTGAATGATAGTTTTTTGTGCGATGCCTTAGAATACGACCGTTACAAATGTTATAAAAAAATATATATCAGCAATCTGTGAAAAAAGCAAATTAAAGTTTAATCTTAAGCAAAACTAGTTGCAATAAGCAGCGGGTCAAAAGCCTAGTGGCAATCTATGAACAAATTTTTAATAACCGGATTGTGATAATTCACCGGTTTGCGAAGGAACCGACAAGGTAAGTTTATTTGAAAAACCTAAAAACTGAACAAGAACTAAACAGTGATATAAAAGACAAAATGCGTTGTGGATTTTCCAATGTAGATTCTAAAGGATTCAAAACGGAAAGACGAAAGCAAAGCGGTATAAAAGGCAAAATGTGTTGTGGACATTTATATGCAGATTGTGAAGAATTCAAACGAAAAGTAGAATTTAGGGAAGAAACCAAAGAAACCATTTGTTTCGAATTCTGCCGACTTTAAATCAAACAAAATATTCCATTTAAGGTGAAGGTAAAAAATCATTAAATTAATAAAAAGTAATTTTTGTTATGTTTCAGTTAATACTTACAATTCTGGATCCAACACTCTCAATTTTCTACAAACCAAACAAAGGGCACCAGAAACAAGTTGAGATCTTTAAATATGAAAAAAAATAGGGAATGAATAGAGGGAAGAACAATACACATTTTAATTTTATCTTCTTTTTTTAGTTATATTGTAGCCCCCAAAGGGGCTTTTGAAAGTGTTAATTTATCTCTTTTTAAAGTATTTCAGAGCCCTGAAAAGGGCTTTTTTAAGGTATTTTTGGTGCCCTCAAACCATTTTACATAAGTTGTTTAAGAGCCCTTACAAAGGCTTTTTTATTTAATTCAATTTTTATTTTCAGTTAATGCTTACCAATTTGTATCCCATTCTGCCAGTTTCCACCACCCAAATAAAAAATTTCCAGATATATGTATGTAGGTAAGTGCCTTTAGAAAAAAACATATCTTCGCAAGAATTAAAGAACGCTGTAACTGAAAAAAGATCAAAAACACGCTTTTTTGCATCATTTTTATCAGAAGAAAATACTGCGTCGATTGGTATCCACACCATATTTGTATGATAAAAATAAAATAACTTTTTTTAAACATTTTCTTTTTAATTTTTAAAAAATACCCGTGTCTTCTTTGTCGTAAGCTTAAGAAAAACTAGTGTTTTTAACATTTGTTGCTTACGACACTTTTCCGTCAGTTAAAATTTTCAAACTAACACTCACGTCATTCTTTGCATTTTGTTAAAAAAATGTTTTTCTTACTTTATTTATTCACTTTAACTTACGGCTATTAAGTTTTACTTAAAAAAAACCAAATGTGTCACTTAAGCGTTTTAGAATTCTAAAATTTTGTTTCTAAAAAAAAAATTGTAGTTACAGCATTTATGGGTCTGTGAAAGAAAAATCTTTTGCTGTAAGCCGCAGAATCACCGGAAATAATAGACCTGAGAAAAAATGTCTACAGCCGATATATAAAGTCAGAAAAAAATAAAAATAAGTTTTTAAAATCATGTTCTTAAGTTGTATAGTTTTTTTTTATATGAAATCATGCAGGCTTTTTTGACTCTTTTTTGAACATTTCATGTTTTGTCAGTTACAGCGTTTTTTAATTCTTGCGACGATATTGTATTAATAAATAAGTAATGAATATTTCATTTTCACCAAATACTTACCAATTTGTGCAGAAATATGTCAATTACTTAGCAGCCAAACAATTAAATTCTAAATGTGGGTAAGGGATTTTGAAATTTCTATTTGTTTTTTTAAATATTTATTGAGCCCCCAAAAGGGCTCTTGAAAGTTTTAGTTTATCTCTTTTTCAAGTATTTTAGAGCCTTTAAAAGGGCTTTTGTTTATATGTAAGTGCCTGTAAGCAAATATAATACACGTTATTTTTGCAGATAATTCTTACAGGTTTCTGTCTATTTGTGCAAGTTAACATCAAATAATTGTAACATTTCCTTCTGCCAATAATTCAGCGGCAAACAAATCGTTTCCACTTCTAAGTACCTTTAAAAGGCACACTGTGTTAATAAAAAACTAATTCAGAAAAACTTACCATTCTATTGTTATTATTGCGCTAATGGAAAACTAATTTATTTATTTTTCAAGCTGCTACTTACCATTTTGTTCACAGTTTTGCCAATTATCCACCAGCCAAACAAATCGTTTCCAACAACTGATTATGTTTTCAGCTAATTTAGTTTAAATTCTTCAAATTACCAGCAGCTAGTACTTACCAATTTGCCTGAAAATAGTCAAATATTATTAACTTTCTTATGTTATTATTTATAATGTGTTATATATTTAATTTTTTTAATAAAATTTTAAACATTTCCAGAGTTTTCCAGCAAATACTTTTGTTTATTTTGTAGCTGTCATTAGTTTTTTGTTTGCTTGTTGAGGTAAGAATTGTGTATAAAGTTACTTGTTTTTCGCGTTATTTTTAAAGATGCCACTTTTTATTTTCTTTCTAGTATTTCGTTGTGGTAGTAGTAGTAGTAGATATGTAGATTTACCAAAGTTACTGGATGTTAAAGGTCTTCAATAACAAACCGTGAATTTCGCTAATAAATAATTATTGCCAGCCAATTTATCTCACGTCTTGAACTGTAGGCAAATATTACCTGTCGATTTCACTTAATGCGATCATACACTTTTTTCTTGTATCGAAAACATAATATAAAAATTTGTTTTTTTTTTTCATTATAAATATGCCAAAGAAACGATCATTATGTATATGAAGATAAACTCGAATTTAACTCGTAGAGACTTGAACCTAATTTTTTAACATAGCTGATTTTGCAGTTATCAGACCAAAATTAATCACTTAACAGTCGTTTATTACTTATAATGCTTAACACGGAAATTTGGACCCTAGTCCATGTTAAATAGGATATGGTAAAATTGTGCTAGAATGCACTTAGTGAGACTATAAAAGTACAACATAAAACACAGAGTTTTTTAACAAAGTAATTTTTAAACTTTTCTTAAGAAGATTAGTGGCCGCAATGGAAAAATTGAGAATGGCTGGTATTTCACACCCTATACGACTGGAGGTCTAAGGTCTATTCTATCGATCCATATTAGTAAGATATCTGAAATAATCTTAGAAACTAGTACAAATTTAACTGCAAAATCAGCTATGTTAAAAAATTTGGTTTAAGTCTCTATTGGTTCAATTCGAATTTATCTTCACAAACAAAGTTCGTTTGCATTTAGTAAAATCTGCAGTAAACTATTCGCTAAATTTTTTATTATTTTTCCTTCAAAACTTTTTACTTAATCTTAACTGGTACAGTAAATTTTTAAATACATGGAAAGTTAAAAAAAAGGAAAGAATTGAGTGAACGGCTTTCACACATCAAACAATTCATATCATATTCTGTAAATCTAGCAGTGTGTAATCTATGTCACCTTTACCAGACCGAACATGGAATTCAACTCAAAAGGGCGGATGCTTCAAAGATTGTTTTGAAGTTACCCGATCGCGTACAGCAGATAGCGAAAATCTCAATGAGCAATGAACTGCATGAGTAGGGGTCACCCCTAAATCTGGTCAGGGTGTTAGGCGAAATAATCTTTTAAAAAAATTATGATGTATTCAATTCCTGCTTTCCCGCTAGGTATTTAAGTATTAAAAAAATTCTTTAAGTACGACAAAATAAATTTAACTACTTGGAATTAGAATGTTTCAAAGCTACTGTCTATTAATGTCGTCATCAAGACGTCAAGTCTAAGTAATATATTACTGCCTGTCCCACGATGTAAAACGAATTATTTCGCTCGTATGATTACAGTAAAAGCAAAAATAACTTTTTAGAATTTATGTTTTAAGTATAATTGCGCTAACGAACGAACATCGTGATATATAAACTTTCTGTTTTACCTTTAACATACCCTAACGGAACGAAACTTATTTTATAAACATTTTTTTAACAAATCTAACTATAATCAATTTTACCCGAAATTAAATATATTAGAAAAATCGGCTTTATCGGCTTTGGAAAAAAAACAGGTTTAATCCCTCACTTATCCTTTGAGCGTTTAAATATAGAAAAGTTCCAAGCATGTAGATTAACTGTTTTTTCTATGTCTGCTTTAAAGATACAAAAATATTGTTTTGAGCACTTTCCCTTTTTTCCCCTATCGAAAAATAACACATATTTCGTAGCATGTTGTTGCCCCTTTTAAATTACAGCTGATCCGATGGCAAAGTCGTTTTTATAATAAATTTTCAATGTTCATTATTCAGTTTTGCAAACACAAAGGCAATATGCTGCAAACTGCAAACGGTTTTTATTGAATATAGTAACAATAAATCTATAGTATTTAAAACTTTGAAAGATCTAGGACATCTAAAGTCTACGAAGAGTGCGACCACGGAAAAAAAACTAACATGTTGCCTTTCAAAAGAATATATGCCAGATTGTGCTGGGTACTAAAACAACATTCAGAAAAATATGGCTACATGTCTTTATTTTAAATATACAGATTTTTGGTTATTAAAACGGTTGATGTTTATTTTTGTTTTTGTAAAATGTAGACCAGCGCAGGAATTTAAAATATATTCACTATTATGATATACATACCTACATATATAGAATGTATGATCAAATCAAGGTTGAATGATTAGATTTGACTCATGTCATATTTTATATTTTACCTAAACAAAATGTATAAAATGGAATTTATCTTAATCGACACTAGGGTATGCTAAAAGTAAAATTAATTAAAAAGTGTTTTCATCTGTACAAATAAGTTGACTTAAGGCAATTTATAATTATTACGTTTACAAATTGAAAATGAATGCATGAAAAATAACTTTAAAAGAAAATTCTACAATTGCACTATGAATGCTAAAGTAGTTATGACAAGGTATGTGTCTAAAAGTCTATATCGACAATTAATTCATATTTCAAAAACACAATTGTCAGGCGAATATTCATGAGTATTAACGTACATACAGACATATATACATATATATGTAAATATGAACATACATTCCTATGTTAAGGTTTTCGTATATTTAATTATATTACATTGTCATATGAATATATTAAATTTTTCTTACGAGCTTAAAAATATAAAAAACATGCATTCACAATAAATATTAATTATTATATGTCACATAGAAGGTAACTTCATAATAATCAATAAGTCTAGTGACTATTTGCATTTTAATCTAATAGAACGTTGATAAGATTGTTAACTTACAATAATTATGTAATGGTTTTTACAATAAAGTCAAAACAATTTTGTAGTTATGTAAATAAACCTTAATTTAACACAGCATAACTTAACTGATACGTATTTCGATAGAAGTGTAAGTTTAAGCTTAAAATACAGCATTAAATTTCTTTTAAGCATCTGCCGCGAGAAGTTATTTGCAACTTGCACAGTTTTGTCTTCAGCCAATGACTTAAGAACACAACATATAAACTAGTAAGTCATAATATGAGGTTTCCCATCTTTTCTTTCAGTATATTAAGCACAACTTAAGCATAATGATGTATCATTAATGTTCTTATGTTCACATAATTATGGCCAAGAATAGTATTATAATGAAGCACTACTCGTATAACGAACTCAATTAACAGAAACTTGTTCTATTATTTTCATCATCAAACAAAAACGTTTTCGGCTACACGACTCCTTATGTTCCATTATTTAAACACGTAAGTTTCTCGTTTTGCAAAAGCGATTTCCTTGTAATGTCTCGATGATTGCACAGCTGAGTTTAAGCTCTAGTTTGTTTGTAAATAAATCACACCAAAAATTGGAGAATAGCAACCATAATATTGTCACCTTGAAACATAAATTCGTCATATTTGTGCCTTTAAATTCAAAAATTGTTGACGTTTTGATGTTGACTGAACATACAAAATTAAAGAATAAATGTGTTGTGGTTTGCAGATATTTTCTTTAATTATAATTATGAAATTTATTGAATATGATGCAGATCTGCCCTACTGAAATTAGAGGGATATAAATTTTCGGTATATAACTACTCACTTTTCATAAATCCATTTTATATGGACATCGTAATTAAGTGCTTTAAAGCTACTGCCGATTGATGCATAAAATAAAAAAATTCATTAACCCATTTGAAGTAGATGATGTTAATTTGTTTTAGTCGCATAAAAAATGAACGAGTTATAATGAATCTAATTTATATGATAATGAAATTTTTAAGGATTTTCATTTTTTTTAATTTCTGATTCAACAAATAATAAAAAATTCTACAGTTTAACAATTTTTTTAATAGTCCACTTGGTTTCAAAATGTAAAGACATTTTAGACTGATATTTGTTGAAAAAATAAAACTGCTTCAATTTATAAAGAAGGGTAAAAATGCTTTTGAATTATTATATGTCACGAAAAACGTAGGTAAACATGTAGATGTTTTTCAAACTTTCGTTGGTAAGCAGGGCACTTGAAATTATTTCAGCAAATACCTTTGAAGTTAAATACTACTTAAATTTAAATAATTTGACAGGTAGGGTATACACGTAAATAAAAAAATTATACGCAAAATGGATAATGAAAAAAATATCCTGCAGCCACACGATCAAGTTTTTTTTTAAGCTTTTCACGCACACTGCTTGTTAAAATTAATTAAACTGACAGCTTGTATAGGTATGTTAAGGAAGTTTTTACTATAAGTATAATTACCACAAGAATCTTTTTAAGGGTCTCTCTTATTCTTAATGTTTCTCCGTGATCTATTTTGTATTTATAGCGCAATAGGCACAGTGGGAGAGAATCAAAAAGCTTTACATTTACGTAGGACAGTTGGTGATTTGGAGGTTAGGTAATGATAATTAAAATATGCTACTATTTAGTTATATTGAGTTATATAATGGTATAATTGGTTTTAATTTAAAAATGTTATCGCTACTTTTTAATAGATTTGCTTTCTTCTTAGTTTTTATAGAACATTTAAGAGAGGTTATCGATCATGTTTTACAAATCATTTAAGGTTTGGCAAATCAAATAGAAATATACAAATCTGAATTGCAAAATTGACTTCAGTATTGAAAAGAGCGTATTTAGTTAGAGTGGTTGAAATATGCAAAGCTCTTTCTAGAGTCCTAAAAACATTTTCTGGTTCAAATTTTTTACAAAATGACGCCGGTTTGCATTTTTTGCATCAAATTTATTCAGTGAATTTTGTAATTTTAGTAAACTTTCCCCCCGTAGGCTTTGAAGTCGTATTAAAAAATAAAAATATTTTCGAAGTTAAGGATTTAAAAGTTTTTAAATTTTAAGTGTTAAGTACCTTGGTAAGGCACATATACGACGTGCATTTTCTAGCAAATATAAATACATATTTTATTGAAAATTATATAAGAAGAAACGAATTTAATAAAATGATAAAATTTTTATATATTAATGAAAATATTTACCAATAGTTGTTTAAGCATTTTAAAATAAATTTTTCATTAAAAATTAAATTTATAAGTTTTGTCTACAAAGGTTAATGACTTAATAAAGAATGTTAGAATACAAAATATGCAGTCAATGATAAAAAGCCTGCCCTATAATTTCTATTTATATTCTGCTGTGTTTTTAAAAACTATATCTACTTAAAAACATTCTTCTTTCTTGTGCATGTTATTTTTAAAGAGGCCATATTTTTTAATTTAAATGCATCCATAAAAAATATTAAAAAACTAATAACATACTCTACGACCAGCATTCTTTAATACAAAAAAGACTTCAAAGATTAGAAGGAGAACACATAAAATATAGGAGCAGGGATTGTTTGTTTTTTGGGTTTTTACACGATAAACAATAAAAGCATGCAACAAAAATGTGTTATAATAAAAAAGATTTAAACTATATGTACATATACAAAAATATGTTGCATCGTGTAAGTAAAGGACGTTCTCTGTAATGTCTGCACCAATTTTGTTTCCGTAAATTTTGCACGAAAGGTGTTATCGATACTGAGACCTTTATGTATACTGGATGTGTGTTGTTTCTTGAGTTATAGGCATTTTAATGAACATAGCCTTGTTTATGTAATTGCGGAAAGCTTTAGCTGCCTACACCACTAGATTGATTTTTCTAAAATTTTTGCAGTTGGTTTCGATATTTCAAGGGGGCATGACACTTCTCATACAAAGGTAATATTTGAAATCTTGTATAATAATGGTTCGATGGGAATAGTGAGCTTGTTAACCCTTCCCAATCAAAGTAAAAAAAATATTATCGTGTGTCTTAAGAACTCCAACATGTAGAGCCTTGAACTTTTGTATAAATAACTCATTTATTAAGGTGCACAATTCAGCAATGTTGTGGTACTTTCTATACAAAGAGAAAAGTTATTATCCTTTACCTAGGAGACTGTAATAAAGTAATGAAGTTTTGTAAAAGTAACTCATTAATCGAAGAAAAAAAGTGATGAACTGCAAGAGTGGATGTGGTAGCGTTATTCAAATATCCTTTAAAAGAGAATTTGATTCTTATTTAAATAGTGTAACATGTAAAGTGACAATAAAACTTGACCAACTCTTTTTAAGTAGCAGTCATTCAATCACAGAAAAATATTGTTTAAATTCTTCCTGCACTTTGGCGTAGTGCACAAATGAAAACACAATTCAATTGAACTGTTTTGTTGTTTAAACGTCTGTAAATTGTTAAATGCTCTTAAATGATTTTCAAGAGACCGGAAATGAAACATTAAATGCTTTAGTGTTTATTTATTAAGCCAGTGTTATGTTGCGTTTTACAAAGGGGTACACAAAATAAATAAATGTAAATTATTTCGTTATTGAAGTTCTGCTGAGTTTGCTATTGTTTAAAGTATTTTTAATAAACTCTAGCACCTTAACATCTTGTTTTTAGATTTAAAAATATCCTGAGTGTTAACAAATATTTCGCTGTGAAGTGTTCGTGCTTATGGTTACATTATTTGTTTTTTTTATTTTTATAGTTTGCGCTGGCTTGTTTTTTTAAGAAAATCCTCATAAATCGTGGCTATTATTATGACACCATCTGTTCACAGTCATGTTAAGTATTTTAGAGTCGACATATGAATATAGCGAAAATACTTAATATTTGCGCAAACATCGATATGCAGGCTAAGACTAAGAATTGAATGTACATTATGTCTAAATATGCACGGTACACTTCTGTAGGAAAAATCATTGTTTTTCTATTTGCTCAAAAATTACAGTTTCTGAGATGACCAGTGGAAGCTGGTGCCGTTGCAATAAGAGCTTTAATATTTATGCTTTAAACTTAAGCTCGACTACATATCTTCTACAACTTTAAAGTTCTTACAAATTGTAAAGTTTTAAAAAAATAATTTATAAATTCCTTAACTTAAATCTTTAAAACAACGCAAACTTTTAAAACAGATTTAAAAAATAATTTTTTTTTTACCGTAGGCAGTCTAATAAAAAACTGCCTTTTTCAAGGTTAATTCGGCAATGAGCGTAATTATTCAATTGTAGTATTCGTGAACAAATAGGTGTTTCAATGACGTATAACCGGCCGCCTTTGCAACGGCTCTGGAGAAACTGGGAGTCGAGAATAATGTCAGTAGATTTTTTATCACCTTCGTACTAAAAAAAAATGTTTGTTGTTGAAGGTCGACAGATCTGCGCAGGTGGATAAAGTCATGTGTGGTCACTAGTTGGGGATAATGTGAATTCCAAGTTTACGGGGCCTAGCTTAAGGTAGATGTAGCGTTTAATGTAGTTTCACGTGGACACGCTGAAGATCAGAGGCAATGATTTTTGTAAAAGCTAAATGCGTCAGTAGAGGAGGCTGTGTTGGTTAACTACCATTTTTAGGCTTATTGAAGAAATCTGGTTGCCTCGACTGAAAATGCAGAAAACAAATCTCTTACTGCCTGCTGTCACACAGTGATCTCTGAATCTGGATCTGATATACAGACTGTAACTCTAGCCAAATCCTCCATATAATTAGAAATTTAAAAAAAAAAAAACAATTTATTAAAATGTTCTTTTTTTAAAGAGCTTAGTAATAGAATTAAGGACTAAAACTCTGCTGGCAGTAAGGGAACTATAATTCACAAAAATTTGTATCAATTGATGTTTAAAGATTTCATCTTCTTGCATAATGTTTTAAGAAAAATTGCAAGAGTTTATTTAAGTAGAAAACAGCTTTAAATCTAACCGCTTGGCGAGATGCATAGAGTGAATACACTCTCATATCCTTTGTAAAAATAAAATTCTATTAAAATAAAAATACTAATGTTTATGCAAATAATAAAATGTGTTGATTCATCAGTATGCCCAATGCATTTTTAGTTCTTGACGACTTATTAGGTTGCAGCCCCGCCGATATTGTTAGTTTTTGTTTCAAGTCCGCATTACATTTTGGTAGCGAAGTTGTTGACATTAGAAATTCATAGCCAGCAATAAAACAAAAAACAAACAAAAAAAATTATTTCTTATTTACATCAAAGGTATGTGGCAATTTTAAATAATCACACAGTAAAAAATTTTCAGTTTGCAAAAGGCATAAAATGAAAAGGCACACAATATGATTACGAAATGTTTTTAAAAGTTGTATTCAGTTCTACATGCAAAACAAATGTTAGGCTTTGGACACGATTGTGTATTCGTTGAATTTTTGCATCCTAGCGGTATAGGAAATTTTTTTTTACTTACAAAAAATTAAAAAAATAATCTTATTTCTTTCTTCTTAAATCGATGCGCATAAAGTCTTCAGTGCTAAAAAATAAAGAGGAGGTAAATTCTCTTATGTTGTCAAGCGAAACTATAACATAAGGTTGCGACTAGCGGTCTAAATACAGTCTACATTTATCAAACAGGTCGAGTTGGCAAACCCACAAAAACTAATTCCACCGATAAATTCTAACTCTAGGCAGGATTATGATACAAAATACACATTGCTTTTTACAAGGCTCTATTGATCACCGCCGTGATCAATAGAGCAGACACGTCTTATTTTAAATGAGTAAACTTTCTAGCAACGACGATCAAATAAAAGTTTTAATTAAAGAATGGAATAAAGTTAGTGCAAGCTTTTTGCAAATAAAATTGATTTGCAATTATTTCTCACTGCTTATGCAGCAAATTTCAAAAAAGAGAATTTTTCATTTTTAGAATCAGAATTACAATCAATGGGCTGGAAACACTGCTATACAATACATATACAAATATATTTTAAAGGGGAAGACTTGAAAAGTGGCAACATTATACTTTTTTTGCAAATAAATTTCTTGTTCACGTACTTTTTTCGTGACTTAGTTATTTGTATTAGGGAAAAACTAATGATTTGCAATATTTTTATTTGCAAATCGACGTACGTTTTTACGTGGTACGAACACAGAGTTACAGACGGACAAAAAAAAATCAAAAATTAGGTGTTTTGTATTCCATATCGATTACTATCTAAGCCAGCATAAAAATTTGCAAAAAATATTTCATAAACAGAAATGACATCGTTACTGCTTTATAATATGTAAAGATATAAAAAATTGCGTACTTTCATATTTCTCTATCTGCTGTACGAAATAATATACTATTACGCAAAAAAGGCTTCTATATTTTAACTAAGGTCCTAAGAAACCTTCTCACTAAATTTTACTTAAATCCATCCAGCAGTTTTTACGTGATGTTCGCAAACTGACAGAATAAAATTTCAAAAATGGGTGTTTTGTATTCCATATCGATTACTTTCTACACCAACACTAAAATTTAAAATAAACATTTCATGTACAGAAATTACCCTGTTACTGTTTTATTATATGTATAAATTTAAAAGAGAATTTTGTTTTTGATTAAAGCTTTTCTTAATGAATAGATTTTTATCAATAAAAAATTTAAATAGAAGAATCTATAATTTTTTTCACTGTATGAATATTTTATTGGACTACTGTATTTTTACCAAGAGCTATTAGAACTATGATTATTTTTATAAGAATCACTAAAAAACTATTGCGATACATAAAGAAATATATATAATAAAGCTTTTATTTTTCATTCTCCTTTGTTTAATAGCTTCTGGATCATGTCTGATTATGTTATTTCTTAAAACACACGACTCTTGTTATAATATTATTCTTGGTCAGATTTAAATGTTTTTGTAATTATCTTTTTCTAGAGAACTTTAAAGAGAAATAGGTCAATTCAATTTCTATTACATAATTATAAAAAAAGAATTTAAAAATATACAATTAAAATATTATGTAGGTAAATTTGAATGAAAATTTACTTATTACAACTACTTTTTCATTTTAAAAACGGTACACTTACATATCATTTAAATTAAATTAAATTTTCAATTGTTTTTGAATAATGATTTTTTGACTAACAAAATGTGTTAAAACAAATAATTTTCTTTTATTCCAAGGCACAAAAAAACCTATTGGAACAATAAAAAGTACTGTTTTTTCATTTATTTTATATTTTGATAAATATAACCTACTTAAACATTAGTAACAAGTGTTTTTGTATTTATTTTAACTAATATATTTAACCTAGAAAAAGAGTAAACTAAATAACTTTTTCATTCATATACCCCCTAAAAGGAATCTACCAAAATGGTAAAAACAATTGTTTTTCTCATGTTATCCAAACTACAATAAATAACTTACGAAAACAATAAAAATTCCTGATTGTTATTTGCTTTAAACATTTAAAAAAATTTACTAAAAACGATACATAAATACGGTTTTTCTGTTGATTTATTAAAAAAAATAATGTTTTCCTAAAGTTTTTCGCTTTTTTTGGAACGAATCCTAAATCATCATCGTCTTAAAATTCTCCTCGTATTCATTAACAAGAAAATCTGATGGAATTCTCTACTACATAGTAAAGTTTTAATATTTTTGGTGATTCTTTGACAAATTTTTTGTTTTACTTATTATATTAAAGTACATACTTACATATATTTTTTTTATGAACAGACATATTTTTCAAAACTTTTGTTTGTAAAATTTATTTTTAAGTCTATGTAAAAAGTATTTTTCTACACATGATGTTTTTTTTATAAATATGTACATATTTCATTTTTACTGCAACAACGTAAAAATTAATTGTTAATTTTAATTGCACCGAAAAACAGTACTTTATTGTCGTTCGTTTTTTTAACAACAAACAAATAAAGTTATATAAATATTTTCTTCCTAAAACAACCATATTTTCATTTATTTTTAACTAAACTGAAAACTTCTTTAATGAATTATAAACAGTTAATGCTAAATTTTTTGAGTGTACTTTTAGTACTTTTTAAAAAGGGAATTAACTACTTTGCTGTTATTTGATTTGGTGGACTAAATTTGTATCCCTGCCTCTGCAAACTTAACTTTAAATTTATATAATACATATTGAGATTTTTGGGATAAGTATATGCTAAAGCGATATCTGAGCAACTTCAGGGCTGGTATATATGAAGCATACACATACACGTCAACCTTCTTCACCATACATCTCTCCTATTTTATCCTTTCCTGAGTACTACTTCTTTTAAAAAAATATTTAGCAAATATTTGCATAAAAAGTTATTGATATATTGATATTGATTGATTATAATATTCGTCGTATTGTTATTAATCAAATAAGTGGTTTAAATACATGATGTGTACGTCTTACACAAGCTAAGGTAGATAGAGGAATGACCCGGAAAATGCTGAATTACATTCTGTTAGAGTCTATTTTTCCTGTTTTCTTAAAAAAACAAAAGTTTATAAATAGTTCTCATTTCTTAATAAATTTCATAATAAAACTATACGTGAACTTAAGCGCAACTAAAAATTATTTGTTTGGTTATAATTAACGAAATCAGCTAAAAATAATAAATTTTTATTTAAATATTGTAATGCAAAACTCCACACTTTTTTACTGGATGGTTCAAGTATCGGACCCAACGAAAACTTTATTTTTAAAATTTAAAAATTTAATTATAAAACAAAATCATACAAAAGTGCTAAAATATATGCCTTTATTATGTTAAAAAATAGTAGTCATACCCATTGATATGCTGATACACAAATAGTATTGTAACGAAAAAGCGTTTTTATGCAAATAATTGTATCTAATAATAAATTTATATGTATCATGAAAACTTTTGTCACTGCAATATATAATGAAAAGTTTACAGCCATTCAACTGCAATTAAATAAGGTCAGACAAATTGCAATACTTCTTTTAACATTAAAATAAAATGTAAAAGGTTCTTTAAAAGTTCTTTCCCATTTATTACCTCATTTTTTACTTATTTTTTTTTTTTTTTTGCTATTTGAAACACTTTGAAATGCATTAGCTACCGCCAATTAAATGTCATAAAGTGTCTGTACTATCGTTGAAAAAGTTGTTCGTTTGAATATTTGCAAACTTGAACAAACACTTTCAATACCAACATGTAAGAGACAAAAACACGAACATGTTAAAAGTTACACAAATGTTGTAAAGTCACTTGTTGGTGATAATGAATCCTACATATTTTGTCTTGCGTTTTGTTCAATTTCTACGCACAGTTTCATAAATATTTGTATAGTCTTTGCTTACATTAGTACCAGTATCTGGCGGATGATGTTTATGTTTTGTTATGTGATTGCCTCATTCTTTATCAGAGATGATATTTCGACTGCAAAGTGTTCAAGATTTATAAAAATTATATTAATTATATATTTGTATAAAATAACCAATACTAATAAAATAAAAAAATCCATTGGAAGATATCCTTGCTTATTGAACCAGGTAGAGAACAAAACTCGTATGTGAGTTCTAGACACTAGGTCTGGCTTTCTTATTTTCCGGTTAAAACTGCAGATTATTCTAATTCGATAATATTTATTTTTTAGAAATTAAGGAGGATTTTGCCTATGGTAGAAAATTTTTAAGCAGAAGAACTAGTTTGTTGCTCTACTGAAGTTTATACCCTTCACCACAAAAAGTGGAAAAAGGGTATATCTTAGTTTGTCATTTCGTTTGTAATTTCAACAATATCCATTTTCGATAAAATGTATATTCTGACTTCTTATGCATAGCATGTAAGTGTTGAAATCAAGTTTGCAGAGGCACCAGATCAGATATAGAAAATTTTAATACGCCAATCGATCAGACAATGTCGAAAGGGTTGCTATTGGAAATCGGTATGATCGCTTCATGTTCCTTCAGGCAGTGGGCTAAACACCACGCCTGCCTCTAATTTTTCCATATAATTTGGAATAGAGAAGTAACCCAATCAAAAAAAACAAAAATATGTAGCGACAGAAAATTAAAAAAAACCGAGTTATGGCCTCTAAAATTTTCATAAAAACGTTCGGTTATCAATATGGTCAATATGGGTATCATTTAGAAGCTGTTGAAGAGATACTAAAATTAAAAAAAAAATGCTAAACCCATTAATAGTCGATGCCATTTTTTTTGTAAAATTATAAATCGTACTTATTTTTTTATTTAAATTCTTTGTCAACACAATATTTATTTTTTTGAAAGGAGCTACTTCTCTAAACTAAAGTTACATACATGGTGAAAAGTATATAAGATTCGGCAGAGATAAATATAACACTCCTACTTCCCAACGGGACTACCAACTTAGTGATTTTAATATGGCATGTGACTATTAAAATCAATTACTGGAAATTGATTAAACTGATTATTGCAGAAAATAATTGGAACCACTAGTAAGTATTTTAAAATATTCTCTTTTAACTTAAAGCACTAGTTTAAATATTACTTTTTTTTAACGAGCTAATGTAATGTGTTTTGCAAGCGAGTTAAAAAAATATGGCAATCATAAGAGTAAGTCTTTATATGGAAAGTACTTTTTAAGGTTACGTCTAATTTTTTGCTGGGATGTATTCCCCAAGATTGTGTAGTGGACATTTATTTGCGATGTGGGTTTGTTCACAGCCACAACACTATTTTACTTACGTACTGTGTTTAAACAAACTCATCACAATTTTTGCAAAAATACAAATTGACTGCAAATGTTTGTCCGGGCAAAAATGTTGGAGTCATAGAACAGCGACTAGAGCAGTCACGTAAATGTAGATACATGCTGTTTTCGTATTTTTTAACAACAGTGCAGGTTTCTGATTTGAATTTGTTTAATTTTAACTCCAGCTAAAATAATAAATAAGTATGTACAAATAAAAAATGCAGAAAAAATAACGCACAACAAGAAGCTGTTTGTCGCCTATCCGGAACAAATGACTGTGATATATAAAGGGTAAGTTTTTAAGCGTGTTGTCTTAAAATTAGGAAAGAGAATTATGAAAGTTAATAAGCCAAGGTTGCCATTTACTTATCGCACTTGACGGGACTGGGACAAGAACTAAGTATAAACATGTTGATTCCAATCTACGATTATGAAAAAAATTGGTGTTGCGAATGGTTATTTAAAAATTTTTAGCCCAACTTAAAACAGACCTATTTCTTATAAAAATATATTTTAAGCCACATTTTTTCTTATCGCATTACAATGCAATTAAAATTTTTGATCTAAAGTTTAATTTTTTGCAGAAATTTTCACTATGCGTCATAAATTTTTAATAAAATATTTGAAGTTCTTGGCGTTAGCACACAAAAAGTAATCCAGAGCTTATAAATAACAAATTTACTACTTAATTCTACAATTGTTGTATCTCATGCATGTTGAATAGAGATATTCAAGCTAAAAGCTTAGACTTATGCTACATATCTAAAGTTTTCCAAAATCGCGATCAATAAAAATGCATTGTTGTGACGAAAGAACATATTTAGTTTTGTTTAATTAATATCAGCTCCCATGTGTTCTAAATAAAAAAGCGTTTAAACAAGTTATTGTTCTCCTTCTATGGGCTGCGAAAGTAATATTTTTCTTTGGTAGAACTTTAAGTATACGAATTATTCCGGCTTAAGAAGCTGAATTGGCTTGAAGAGAAAACTTGAATTCGGCCTAATACAGCTTTTGACAGAAGGCAGCAATTAAAAAAATCATCTCAAAAATACTTCACAGAAGACCCACACACCAAAAATATTGCAGTATATATTTATAAATAAACTTATCAGACGCTGTAACAGTTATTTTATAGCCTGAAATGAATTGATTATTACTTTCGGATTTTATGCACCGCAAAACATCTGCCTTTAAAACTAAATAGTTACTTTTCAATGTTAGGTCTTAAGACTTCTGTTTATTTAATTAATCACAAAGGACAAGTCTGTCGCGATAACGAAAAAAAAACGGATACACAATACAAGGTGCAAGGTAACGGACCTAAAATTGGTCACAACAGTTGAAGCAATTATTTTACGTTCTTTGTCACGCCATCGAATGTTGGAAATTAATTCTCTATGTGGTTTAACATCAACTTGAAAGCATAATGACATTCAAATTTTGACAATACATTTGCACCACCCTGTACATTAAGAAAATATGTTCTCTTTTGTTTTTGCTGCTGTGTGTGTTTTTTGCATTGACCGGAAAGATGTAAAAACAATATTTATTTTTTTTTTTTCTTTAAAGATTTAATGTGCGGTTTGTTAAGATCTCATGTTCAGTAAAATTGTAGACAATTTATTTATGTAATAATTAAAATGCTCAACCAGTATCCATTTATTCATGTAAAAATTTTCTGTTTTAATGTATTTATTACAGAATTTAATTATAAATTTTATTAAGTAAATGTTAAAAGTAAATGTTAAACTCCTCATATAAAGCCAAGAAATAACTTTTGATTTGATATGTTTTGTAAAATAAAATAAACAGAAACATAAGAAGGTAACTCTTTTTTGGGCTTAATTGAAATTTAATATTTAAAAGATTTATAGAGAAAACCCTCGGTTCCACCATTTAACCGCACTATTTGAAACCGACCCTCTGCGGCTACTTACGAAATTGTTATTTTAGCTGATATTTTTCTTTAATTAGCTGCATAAGCAACAATTCACATATTAAATGTATCGGATACATTAGCGAGCTCTTGCTCACTTTAAAGGGTAAAGCCGAAAATTAATGTTTTTATACTAAATTAAAAAAACCAAAAAATGTTATTTAAAAAAAATATTTTTAAAATTTAATTTTATAATTTATTTGGGAAAAAATTTTTTCTAGAAATTATTTTTTTTGGCAATTTTAAAACCGTACTGATTGAAGCAGTGCTATGCGATGTATTCTAGTCATTTAATTTTTCTTATCTATTTAGCTAAGCTTAGTGTTAGGCTACTTTATTGTGTAGATTTGTAAGGAAACAAGAAATGAAAAAGTTTTATGACAAGCACTCAGTTTTTTGAGTTATTTCCATATAAATTTTCCAGACAAGTTGATCGCCAGTAATACAGAAACAGCTCTGAAATATATACATTTCTTATTTAAAATGTGCTGCTTCTGTATTACAAGCTAGCGACTCGTCTAGAAAATATGTATGAAAAGAACTTATTTTATTGAGTGATTCCTACATAAGAGTTTAAGAGGAGTCGCTCGCTTGCATTACAGAAACACGTACGTTTTTATTAAACACTTTCTGACTGTCCTACGACATTAAGAGAACATAAATCTTTTAGAATTTGTTTTTGTTTTTAATTTAATTGTGCGGACAAAAAAAATTTGCGTACATCTTGAGATAAGTAGCTCGTTCCGTTTGCTTGTGAAAGCAAAACAAAATAATTTGTTTGTTAAACAATAAACGACAGGGGTAAACGTCTTTTTTTGTTTGTTTTGCTATACATATTTTTTCAAATATATTTTTACAAAAATATAAATTCGGTAATTAATGCCTGAAATATGTCACGTTAGCTTTATTTCCCTTAAGTATGAAAAATCTGACCCCAATAAATTACTTGTAATATGTATGAGCAAGGCATACATTTAGAAAATATAGAAATTATTACTTTCAAAATGTGGTTTCCAAATTTTTCATCTTCCGTTCATTATTTTTAATTTCAACGATAAAATTGTATTTAGAAAAAAGAGTTTAAAGTATTGTAACAAAGAAAAATAATCTGACAGCTAAATAAATGGGTCACAATTTTATGCTTATTTATAATTTTTTTTTTTTTTTTATGCTTATTTATAATTTTTAATTTGTTGTTGTGAATGTTTCAAATAATCTTGTTACTTACAAATTCATTAAGCATGTAATAGAGGTGCATTGCTAACAATAGAATACTTTATAACCATGAATAATTGAAAAATGATTGAGAATAAAAAAATTTCCAAATAAAATAGGGACCCAATAATTCTTTTCTTTAGAATGTAACATATTTGTACATAATAAATTCAAACTGTAAATTTCTTCATTGTATCAAAACATTCACTTCATATATTCGCTTCCAAAAAATAAATTTAAGCAATTATATGCTAATTATAAACTAATTTTTATTTAGATTTAATTTATTTTTACTAAATAAATTATTTCAGCATAACATTACTTCGACCTAATGAGATATTGCATAAAACTAAAACCTTAGAGCTTTAATTCTTCTTTGTTTCTTTGTTTAGCTGGAAAGAAGACATAATAATAATGTGAGGGAACAAGCAACCGTACAATTATTTGTAAAACGATACTTTATGGAAATATTCATTCAAAGACATTGGTGTAGATTATATTGCTATGTGGATCAGAAGACTAATTAAATAAGAAAATGTCTAAATGTCTTTTAAATGTCTCGCTTTATTATGTGAAGATTTTTATCTTGAATTTTCTGTCTGTTGAATAATAAATTTGATTGCATATTGGGTAAGAAGAGAACATATAAAAGTTTTATTCATGTGTAATTGAACTATAATCTGAAAACAAACAATTTTGTTCATTAAAGATGAAAATTGATTTTTCTTGGTAAATTTTGGAGCACAGTCGTCAGTGTCTCGTTTAAACTATTTAGAGATAAATATGTTAAAACATATTTTTCATTACTAGTTATATGGTAGATTCTAAGAATATGTTGAAATTGCAGTTCTTATACATATGTTTATATTAAACACAGAATTATTTTTTGTATTTTGGGATCAATTTATTTTAGAGTATAATTAATTAACTAGTAGTTTTTGTAATCATCAGAGGAACTTTTGCTTGTAATTATTCCGCGATTATATTACAAATTATGTGTATGAAGATAAATTTTAAAATTCATAACCCTAGCCACATTCTTTTACGATAACAGAGTTCTGTTAATCACTTAACATAACCAATGTTAATATAAAAAATTTAAAATAAAAGTATTTTAAATCACTTCTACTAATGTCGGTATTAAACTACAATGGTCAAATATATTAAAATTTAGTTTCTTAAGAATTATCGAGGTTTTTCCAAAAACACCACTTTTGATATTTGAAAAAGGACTTTGGTCCTTTTCTCGTCAATATAAAAAGTGGGCGAAAAAAAAATTAATGGAGAAGACTTCTAGTAGTGTCTTTATTAAACTCCAATGGTCCAATATATTAACATTTTGTTTTTTTCAGAAATTATAGAGGTTTTTCCAAAAACACCACTTTTAAAATTTGTTCATCTTCAAACGTTGGATAGATATTTTCAAAAGTAATAAATAAAAAAAAAATTTACATTTATTAAAAAGTAAATTTTATTTGATTTATGAAAATCCTCGGTTCAACCTCTGGCTGGGGAAAAAAAAATAACAATTGAAGATTTTTTTCGAAATATGAAGATTTTTTATAAAAGTTTCTGTCAATTTCAATGTCAATGCAATTTACATTCAAAAGTCATTTTTAATAGCTAAACCTTAACCTTTTTTAACTGTTATTTTAGGTTTATTTTTATTTTTTGTTTTTGTATTTCATTATGATAGACAGGAAGGAAAAATTAACGAAATACCATAAACAACAATAACAGCAATAAAAAAGATAAAAAGATTAAGGTTTAGCCTCTTGTTTTGTTGTTAAAGTAAATGTACGAGCAGTTTTTGCGTATTTTATGATTTGAAAATCGTGATAAAGTTTTAGCACCCGCAATCCAAAACTTAAACAAATATGGTAAACATTCAAGTTTTTAATGCATTAAAATAATTAAAGTATTTGTTTTTCACTATTATTACAATACACACACTCGTTAGCTTTTTGTATGTGAATGCATAAAACAAAAGTTTATAAAATACAAAGCAAATAACTTTTATAAAAATTAAATAATAGTACGAACAATTATTCATATTTATTTTTTTTTCCTTTTTTTCTGTTTTTTTTTTTTTTTTTGTTTTTGTTAATTGTCTTTATTGTTTTAATTTTAAAACTTAATATTCAAAATCAACGACCAACCACAAGTATAAGATAAATGAGTCAGGAGGTGTCTACAAAAATATTCACACTTATATAGACTTTGCCCCTACACTTCGTACGAAAATATAAATACAGAGTGTGTTCATATCGAAAACAACTACGCATAAAAAATTAGTATTTTAAGGTAGGTCAATTAAAGTTTATTTGTTTTTCTTTTCTGTTTAGTTTTATTAATTTGTTATTGTTTTTCATGTAAAATTTAATATAGTTCTTTCACCAAGTAGAAAAAAATATTAAAGAATTCTCAACAGTAGTTTTATTAACTGCCATTGCACAGTGGGGCAGAATAAAACTATTTTGGAAATGTCTTAGCCATTTGTAAAGGGCTAGGTCGAGTGTTCAAAATTTGTATGAGCATAGCAGATGAGTATTAAAGCTTAAGTTTTAAAACTGGGTACCATCCACTTTCAAGGGAAGGAGTTATGTGGTCTCAAAATTGGTTACCTCGAGCCTGAAAATTTTTCTAACGCTTGGCATTTCTTTAATTTATTGTCTGATTTTTAAATACCTATAAAATGGTGCTTTAATCTGAAAAAAATTAGTGAGTTATAAGCGCTTTAAAATTAAAATGTTTAAATTTTCGATAAACTGGTCCAGTTTTTCTAAAATATTGGTTATAAATTTTAAAATAATTTTTTTTTTAATTTTTTACCGTAATTATTATAACGAGTAAAATTTTAAATACTCTGGCTTAAAAATTATACCATTTCTAAATTAAAATTATTGCATTTTTTGCCTTTTAACCTAACAGTAGCCACCAAACTAATTTTTTTGATAGAAAGAAATTTTCTTAAGAAATATATGAAATTTTTTTCTTCATGTTTGAGCCAACTTTATGTTTGTACGTTTAAACCAAATCTCGTATTAAACTGATGATTCTTGCAGGAGATGGAGGTCCTTTAATACGACCTACTTTTCATATAACTCGTGAGTTTACCACTATTTTTTCTAAAATCCCAAAGCTGGGATCGTACTTCGAATTGTTGCTAAAAGTATTTCATGAGCTCTAGTCCTTATGTGAACTTTATGCGCAAAAGAGATAAAAATTCCAATTTGGGATTTTTTGGTGTGTATTTTGGGATTGCGTGATTTCCTTTATCTTTATGTTGCAGATTTTCAGCCACTTGATTAGAGTTGACCATCTACACATGCACATGAAATAAATAGAAGAAGAACAGAAGTACCTTTCTATGTGTGTATTAATGTTGTTGTCAATACAGTACGATATTTTTTTATCGTTTGTGTCATAGTCCATTGCTACTTATCGACGGCTGGCAACATCATTTTGTCCTCGTATTTTAAAGTGTTGAGTAGTATTGTGTGTAAATACAAACTTTAAACAAACTGCAAAACAAAATAAAAATTCAAGAAATTAAAACTATTAACCTCAGCTTTTTGATAAAGTTAGAGAAAGAGTTAAAAAAGAATACACCTTTTTGCAAGAGGATTTCGCAGACACGCAGTTTCTAACGACTTTAAAAAATAATAGAAAGTGTTGCAACTGTACTAAGCCCCTTGACCAACCTAAAAGAACTGGTGATGGATAATAAAAGATGCTAACAAAAGGTGCGTTTTTAAATAAATGCGATTTGACACATTTTTTTGCAGTTCAAAAACAATTAAACTCTAGGGGTTTGGTTTATATTCCTACTTGCGACCGATTAATATATTACTATTTGCACGAGAAAACTCTACCACCAGTAGCAAAGCTTTTACAATACCAACAATAACTATACGATAAACAGCAACAATCCCTTAAAGGCAAAGTTTTGTCATGCCAAAAAGGGGTGAAAGTCCTTTAAAACATAATGAATTGCTTTACAGGCGTAGTAATGGACAAGAAGAGTTACGAGTATCAACAAAATTTTAGTTCTTTATTTTCAATGAAAGACAGATATTAAAAGAAAGGAAAATATGTATAAGGCCGTTAGATATGTGATTTCCATTCTTTTAATTAATTTAAACATCGCCGTCAAACCGCTAGGAAGAAATAAACTGATGTTGACATTGCCAAATAACACTGACTTAAAACTGACGTGGTTATTCAAGTTGTAAGCATTAAAGTTTAGCAAAGGTTAGCAAGGTGAGGTTTTTTCCGTGAGGTAAGTATTCAAGTTACATTTACATTTAGATTGCAAGTGAGTATTTTATGTTCTTTGCGATTTAATAAGGGGCAAATAATACTAAAGTTTAAAGTTTAAACTAATCTTTGCACAAAAATCCTTTTAAAGTATTGTGTACCGAAGGATGTTGGTAGAAATCTATATCTTGTAGTTTTTGTTTTGTAAGAGTAAATATAATATAACTGAAGTGTCGATAAATTTTTAAAATTTGACACCAACAAATGTAATTTAATTGCACAACGCCTTTTTACTTTTATCTCTGTAAGATCAGGGCCTTTAAAAAAATATTTTCTACCGAGTGTTTGCAGAGATCAAGGGAATTCTAAAAAAAAACTTACTTTTATATCAAATGCAATTTGTAAAGTACCTGTTGTTTAAAAGTTTGGAATTTTTTCTAATATTATTTCCAAGCAGTTAATTAAAATAATTATTTTATATACGTAAATATTTGGAGGGAAAGTAAACTGATAAAATTTCATACAAATTTCCTAGGCGAATTGTTAATCCTTTAACAAAATAAAGTTTTAAATTTCAAATAAACTGATTTTAAAAAGCTGGTTGCGTGAATCTCTTCCCGAAGATGTGCATAGTGACGAAAGTAAAAACAATAATAATAGTCTAATTTATAAAAGTACTTTAAGAGTTCATAAACTTTTAATAAGCGAAAGTCTAGATTACAAAAACATAACTGGAATAATTAATTAATTAATTAAGAAAAAAATTTTCTTACCATAAAGGAAGTATGCTGTTAGGGGAAGTATAAATTCTGATAGTATAAAAAGGCAATAAGAGCCTATAACTCCCAAATACTGCATCTCGGTATCAGCTGGAAAGCTGATTGTGCCTGGGTTTAATTAGAAAATTATTTTCATCTAATATAGTTAAGATGTTAATGTTTTTTTGATTATGAATGACCTCGGGATCGAATGAAAAATTAATATTATTTTATTTTTAATATGTGCGTTCAATAAACTATATTGTTTCGATTATAAAAGACTCAACTTCTTGTCTCAAAATAAATAAAAATAGGAAGCAAATAAAACTTGCAGTGCACCACAATTTTGCTCAAATCAAAGTGAGAATCAAATCAACGTTCATAAAGTTATTATTTTTATAAATTTAATTAAATTTACATATTTTTACAGTTATTCAGTTAGAGCTAAGTTCGTTTTTCGTCAACAGCATAACAAAATGATTCTTCTGATTCGCTAGAACCTTCGTCCACATTTTTCGTATTCATTTCCAAGTTAGTTACCAACTTCTATTTATACAACTATTTAGAATGAATTAATAGTGAAGTTAAGACTAATAAGAAAATAATAACTAATTCGTACAAATATTTAGAATAAAACAAAAAAAAAAAAAAATTCAGTTAAACAAAAAAATACTCATTTCTCAATATATTGTACAATTTAGGTGTAATGAAGTACCAGCCAGTGTAGTTGTAAATATAATGGTGTAAGTATCTTTTTTTTGAAATTCTCAAATCACTAAACTTTCAATAAAAAACAACAGCTTTTTAATTGGAATAAAAGTATAAAATTAAAACAAACGTTATAACAGATGTTTATAGGTATAAAAGTATTCGAAGTCTTAGCAAATATTATATGTTTGGTAAATTGACCCCATATTTATTTATTTATATATAAACACACATATTAACAAAAAAGCAGTAAGAGTGCTATAATCGTCTATGCAGGATCATAAACACCCTTTTCCATTTATGAAAGAAATTCTTTTCTGTTTTTCTGTTAAAAAAAAATAAACTTCAAAAAGCTAAGAGTAATATTATTATTTTTAACTTCACTTGTGCAATTATCATATAAAAAACGACTTAAAAGTGGAAATGTTTTAGTTTTTGTTGCGAAAGTAAAATTTTTTGGAAAACTTTAAAATTGTTAAAAGTTTTTTATTTTATTTTTAGTGAATTTTCGGTTTTGATTTCAATCTCAAATTTTTTATAGCAAATCCATTTTTATAGAAAAATTTAAATTTTTTTGTGAAATTTTAATCGTTTAGAGAAGTTGGTGACAATATTTTGGTTAAATTTAGATGATTTATTAATATTGCAATTTTTTGCTTATTTATAGTCTTTTTTCCTGAGATTTTGAAATTCAATACAACAAAGCAAACAGAAATAACAGAAAAAAAAAAAAAAAAAAAAAAATTAAATAACCACACTTCGATTTTAAAACGTAAGGAAAATTAAAGTGCTTGCTTTCTGTTGAACATATTTCCCACCACAATGATGTTCATTAATATTCTTTACCTCTTCTGAGAACTTGGAAAAACTGAATTTTATCCTATTACGGACAGACGGACATCGACTTCCCTATGTTTAAGGATCAAGAATATGTAATGTATGGGGTCGGAAATGAATATTTTAGAAATTACAAACGGAAATACAAATTTATGCATATCCTTTTCATCTGCGTTGAATGGATGAAAAAAGTTTTAAAAAAGAAGTTCAAAGCTGAAATCGTCAATTATATATTTAAAATCATTTATTCGTGCTTAAGATTTAGATAATGAATGTTAATTCTGACCTCAAGATGTGATAAATAATTCAGAATAGTAAGCTGTATATTTATTTTTTTATTGTATTTTTATTTGCTCCAAATGAGTTTTTGCACTTTTGTTTTGAAGCGCAAAGGAAAAGAAGGAATAACACAGTTTTTCATTCCGTTTGTAATTTCTACAATATCCATTTCAAACCCCATAAAGTATATATATTCTGACTTCTTATGCTAAGCGATATCGGTCTGTCCATCTGTGTTAGTGTTAAATTCAAGTTTGCCGTGGCACAATATCAGCTTGAGAAAATTTGAATACGCCAATCGATCAGACATAGTGTCAAAAAAGGTGCTATTAGAAATCAGCACGAGCGAGAATTAAAAAATAAGAAAAAAGCATCAAGCGAAAAAATTGGCGCTTGCACTAAAAGTTTTCAAAAATGCTTAACCCATTACGAGTCGCTGATATTTTTATTTAAAATTATATGTATATCGTACTTTTTTTCTTATTTTTGTTTTTGATGAGAACAATTTTTTTTTTTTTTTTGATAGGATCTATTCACTAAACTGGATTTATGTTCATACATGGTGACGGGTATATAAGATTCGGCATAGACAAACATAGCACTCTTACTTGTTTTTAATAAATATTTTTATTATTTTGAAATTATAATAGCTCTCATATTCATCATTTATCAAAGTTTAAAATTACATATTTAAGAATGTAAAAAAATCGTATTTCATAGAAAAAGTAAGAAAAGGATTGATATAAAACAAATAGCTTTGAACACAATTATTTTTAATTTTTAATATTTGGTTTGTTTTTAATCTAATCTTCTAGGAACAGGATTGACCAAGAATTTCTTTCTTTTTATTCGTTTTTCTATCCAAGTGTTTTCTAAGGGCAGTCTAATTTTTTTTATACCTGAGGCCAAATCCGCTGTCAAAATATCAATAAATTGTTGTAATTTCATAAAAGTGCTGTTATTTTTGCAAACAATATCAAAACAAAAAAATAAAATAAATAAAAACACGCTTTTTGAAGCAAAAATTTTTAGATTTTTTTTAGGTGGTTGATTTAATATTTGAAATTCTGAAAATCTCCTTTGTATGTAAACTTTATTCCATAGCAAATATTAAAATAGGTATGAATATAATACAGAAAATATCTTTATTTTAGTTAAGCAATTAATTTTAAAATTAAAGTTTTTAGTTAGTATTAGTGATTTAGCACGTCTTAAAAATTTTTAGAAAACTTTAAATTCTTAAAATATTTTCACATACAGACATATCTTTATAATTTTTTTTTTAATTTTTTAAAACTTTTTTTATTACATGCACTATTCTGGCTTGATTATATTTTTCTATTAAAATTTATGAAATAATGTTTTTCTTTTGTTTTTATTCTTAAACACATTAATATTTACCTTAAACACAATTTTAATTTTAATCGAATGAAAACAAAATCTATAAATTTTTTAATTGGTTATTTTCAATTAATTCCTTTAATTAATTAAGAAAAAATTATTTTATGAAACAAATATACATTCAAAGCACTTGACTTTTGTTATTAAAAAAATTTACTTAATCTCAAAATATTTTTTTTATATTCACAGTAACAAATTACTGAAAGAAATACAAACTTAAACATATAAATATTTATTTTTTAATTTCTTTTGATATTTTTATCATGTTTTATTTTAGCACATCAATGTAAATTTATTACAATAGTATTCGATATATGTATTTTTAGACAAATTCTATGTTAAATAATCAAACATTTTTCTAAAAGGCACTTTTTATCGTTTAAGACACTGCATTAAAAATTATAAACCGTGGTGATATTCTTTTTGAAATTTTATTCAAACATTCGACGGGTACGCCTGAACACTGCAAACGCAGCTGGTAAACTGCATCAAATGTGGCAACATTCAAACCTAATGACTTCATTGGAAGTACCGTCACGTTTTTTTATGTTTTACACATTTGTTTTTATTGAGCATCTGTTATCTTTTCTCTTTGGTTGTTATTCCAGACTGGAACTTCGAATGTTTATGTTAGAATGGAATTATATTTAACAGCACACTTGAGGGCTTAAAATATTTAGCAGTTTAAGTATTTTTATGAGACCGTTAACAGTATGTAGAGTCACTTTAGACGAGTTATAAAAGTTATTCTCAGACATTATAATGTTAAGCTAATTTTAAAATGTTATTAAAATGCTAAAGCTGTTAGTATTGACTTTGCATCAGACTACATTACATTTTGGTTTGATAAGGATTTTTTTTACAAAATTTGATATTCCATGAACCATTCAAGATATCTTAATGAAATTTTACAGAGGCAAAGCAGAGGTGAATCTACGAACGGTCGGCCCGCTAAAGTGAAGGGTAGCTTCTGGGTAGGTCAACAAATTTTGGCACCTCGAATATATAATTTTTTTTAAATATCATAAAAAGGTTATTTTTAACTAAAATATTAAGATTTCTTAAATTTAATTAGACCCTGAATATATCTATAAAAAATATGCTTACATGTGTGGATTATCACCTTTAATTTCGGAGAAAATTGGCCTACATTTTTTTATTATTACTTTTAGACATTTGCTATATTCTTAATAAAATTTAGAGTAAACAGGTTTCAAGTTTTGTTCGGACAGTACTATTCGTTAAAAAGTTAGAAGCCTCTGAATTGAAAAGAATTAAAAAATAGCTTTTTTTTAAGTATTTTCTCTAAAGAGATGTTATTCTTTTTTTGCTTATATAATTAAAATTAAAATTCGGTACTGGCAAATTATTTTAAACCATTTTAAAGACAACCTGTAGCAAATGCAAATAGGTCAAAAACTAAAACGGTTCCCATTCCAGCCCCGTCCAATTACAGGCAATTTGGAAACAAAATTTTAAACTCCTCGGAGTGCAAAGCAACGATTAAAAACAGGTAAACGTGCCTTTAAGCCTCCAATTGTTTGCTATTAACTTCAAAAAAAATTTGACAGCCCCGTGATTAATAAAAGCGGGGTAGAATCTTTTGTAAAAAAATCATCTTTAGGCACACTTTGTTCCCGTTCCAGTAATTTACATGTTTATATAAAAAAACTAAATATTCGCAATTTGATTAAAAACTCTTATGTATATTAAATTTCAAAGTCTTGTAGAAATTCTAGATGAGCTTTGATTTTGTGGTAATTTTAATTTCATATATTATGTAAAAAAATACACCTTAAAGTGATTTTTTCAGTTTTTTAGGCAAATGTCATAGAAAATATGAAGCGAGAAAAAAAATTACAATATTATTAATGTAAAAATCAAAAGCTTTTATTTAATGCCACTAACATGTATATCTAGATTATATTGAAGCTAAAGGAGCTTCTTAAACTTTGCCTCCTCATGATTTTTTAGCTTATTTTATATGCAAAAATTTATTCATTAATTTCTTACTTTTGTGTTTGATGGTATTTGAATTTTTATTTAAAATAAATAAATATTATTTTTTTAATATAGTGGAGAAAACACATTATTTATCTTTGAAAACCATAAAAAGTGTTTATTTAAGATTTAAGGTTTACAGTAGTTATTGGATACTTTTCGTTTATTAAACCATTTTTGAAAATATATATATAAAAAACACACAATAACACAATAATCTACTACATCAATCTTACGTTTTTACCTTGCAACACCGATTATCTTTTAACAATTAGTCCACTTTTACATTATTCAATTTTTGTCGCTGCAATTTTTCCCTTTTATTTTTTAAAATTGCATTTTCTTTTACATTGTACGATTTTTATTGCTGCAATTTCTATAGATAAGAAAAACTAATTAAAATATCACAAAAATTCTGCACAGAAAAAAGTTTTTGTACCTATTAGTGTCTAATCTGTTTTCAGATAGAAATTTAATTATATATACATTTCATAAAACTGTAATGGGTTCATTTCTGCACATGAAATATTTAAAAAATTGTGTTGTAGACAGTAATTGATATGGAATACAAAACACCAATTTTCGGAATTTTTGTCTGTCTGTCTGTCTGTGTTCGCATTACGAATAAGCGTTTCAATAAAATTTCTTGAGGAGGTCCCTTAGAAACTGGGTTCAAATACAAGGTACTATTTAAGTTAAACTAAGGCATTTCGTAAAGAAAATAAAGATACTAATGTGAAAGCACCAAATTTTACTGGTATAATAGCACTAAAATAGTTGTCAACATATTTTATTTTTGTATATCGAAAATTTTTAACACAGAAGTTTACAATAAATATTTGAAAAAATAAACAGTTTTTTAAATTTGAATCTAAGGCGAAGTCGTAGGCATTGCTGGATTTTATCACAACATGCCGTCTGTCTCAAATGTCGAACGCTTAGTTAACAATACATATATTTATTATATGTACAATATATTTACTCTATAAAAATTATCATTTAGAAAACTTCTAAAAAATGCTTATGAGATAAAAATTCCATAAAAATATTCTGTGTATCATACTAAATATGCTGTTAATACATATATGTATGTTCATTAAAACTACAGATATTGGTTAAAAAGCAATTGGTTTTTAATAATAATGCAGATTTCTTCTATATATTTTACAGTATAAAAAGTATTAACAAATTGTATCGGCCGATATATCGCTATTGTTATTTTATTGCCGACACAACGTTAAAAGTTCAATTTTTAATAAGAAAGAAAAAATTTAAATAAGCCAATCTATGAAATATAGTTTCTTTCGGAAACTTTGCTATTAAAAATCAGCACGATCTTTCAATGCCGTTTGAGGCAGCGAGCAAAACATCACGACTGCCTCTAATTTTTCCAGATAATTTTTTCAACTTTCGTTTGTGCTTCTGAATGGTGTTGTCTGAATTTTTGTAGTACTTTATTTTACTTCTAATCCTGCTAGTGGCCGCCTTTACTAAGTGCAGGAATACAAACGAAAGTAAATGGAGCAATAACCCTAATTCCCCTCTTACTATTTATTTAACACAATTATTCTAGCTTGATTGATTTCCAATCCTAAGAAAAACTTACACTTTTCACAGCTTTTTTGGAACAGAAATACTTAATGGTGTGTGCTTACATATATAGTAGAGAATAAATAAGATTTGACCGAATATAGCACTCTTAATTGTTTTCTACTTAACTGCAACCGAAAGTATTACAAAAATCATAAACCCTCCATACAGTTTTTATTCTGGGAATCAATCAAAATCTAGACTTTGGAGCGCTTGTTAAAATCTTATTTCAGAGTTGATTTAAAATAATACCCTCTAAGGGTGTAATTTTTATTTTAATTATTTTGCATTAATTAAAAAAAGGGACCCTAATGATTACCTGTTTTGTAAAAAATAACTTTTTAATCATTTTTTTTATTTTATTTTTTAAGTGTTGGTTCATTCTTAAAGTATACAATTTTGGTATTTTGGAAGTATGTTTTCGTTAAAAAATAAAAGTCTTTTTTTTAATTGCTTTTTTACTTAAAAAAATATGATAAAATCGATTTTATATTTGTAAAAGTATAATTATTTATAATTAACGTTCATCAACATAGAAAAAATACATCTTAAATACATTTCAATTTGATTAAAGATAGAGTTTTTTTTTTTTTTTTGATAACGTAGCATTTCTCTTAAAAAGTTTTTGCTAATTTCTTAGCTTTAATTTAAAAAATATTTTTTGAGTTCCCTGATTCATAATTACGATTCGTATCGGTATTGTAGAGTATCAGTACCGAATTGGTTAAAATGCATATTGTCGAATCCCTAGTATTTCAAAATTTTCAAAATAAAATTGCTTACACATGTGTTATAATCTCTGTTTGGTTTTCAGTTAAACTAAAAAATAAGGTTTATTGGTTATTCAGTAAGCCCGCATATACGAAAACATCGCAAAGTGTTTATATCGCACAAATTGTTAAATTTTAATTCATTACTCTTTTTTGATACTTTGTCTTGGTTATTAAAATCGTAGTACATAGGACCGCTTGTGGGCTTGTGTATAAATTACAATTAAACAAATTTTAATAATTCATTGATTTTAATAAAATAATGTGTTTAAAAAATAATGAATACGACTAAAATTCGTTTTTTTTCAAATTACCACATTGAAAAATTTTTAATTATTGATTTCTATTGATGGAATCATTATAATTCGATCAATTGAGCATCGCGCTAATTTCTAAAATTATTATTATTATTAAACATAATTTTAAATTGTTTTTATAAGACAACGCATGAATAGACCAGTTCTTTAAATGCATTAAACGTATTTTTCACTTACATAATTATTAGTCTTTAAAATTTTTTAACAACAATTAACTTACCTCACCAACTCGATGACGTTCTTTTAGTATGACAGCGATTTCAATAAATTTACAAAAGAATTGCTGTTCAAATGTTGTAAGGTAACCACGATAGTTGTTCACGAGTACATCACGTGCTTCACGTATTAAAACTGCACGTGTTGTTTCAGTAAAGATGGGATAAACACAAGCTAGACGATTGTCTATCAAAGCAGCAATATTAGACTCCTGTGAGAAGTAGAAATTGTATTTTCAAAAATTGAGAACATGGAACAAATCAAGCATTTAGAATGTAATTTTTTTAATTCTAACACAATTAGGTTTTTATCGTTAAACTCAAGTAAAAAGGCCTTGTTTTAAGGTTCTGCGATGAGGACAATTTGTGAGAAATGTATTGGAATTACAAAAAAAATTAATTTATAAAAATTCGAGTTAGGGCCTTTCTACATCAGACAAACGATATGTTTTAAAAGTTGTCATTTTTTTTTAAATAAAAAATAAAACAAGTTGATACATAGCATTAAAAAGTACTTACTATTTGAGCAGAATCGATTAATTTTGCTACATTGTTTCCATTATAATCATCTTCACAGTCTTGAGTCTTTTGTAATGCCATTAACTGGAAATATTTTTCATCTCGTTCTGTTTTATTTTGAGCAGTATTACAAACATTGTTGCTGTCTGTACATGATGTTGAATCATTACGGCTGTTAGCCAATGCTGCACCCAAACCAAAATCAATGTCCTTATACGATTCATCAACAACTTCTTCATCGTCATCGACATAATTTTTATCCTCTGCTTGTTCCCTATACACAGGAGCATAATTTACTTTGACATGTTTTGAAGCACCACCCAAAGACGATTGCAAGTTTGAAATTACCGTTATTTCTGTTAATGTCTTTGATGACGTAGCTGTTGGTTTTGTATCTTGAGTGACACCTAACTTGTTTGCGGCAGAAGTTGTTGGTTTTTTATCACGATCTGTATTATATTCTTGCTTTTGATTATGTAAGCCTACTGCCAACCAGCGATCTTTGCATTTTCGTAAATAATTACGTACACGTAATGATTTACTCACGGCACTATCACCTCCACCACCGTTCTCCTCACTCATGTCATTGATTACTAGTAGTTGTTGTAGTTTTTGGTGGTATTCTTCTCCTACTTTTTTGGCCTCTATCATGTTTTCCTTGCATTTCTCTTCATACGCTTCTTCGATATCTTCGTCGGCAACTTCTTCATATGCAATTGGAGCTGTTTGATTTGTTGGTGTTGTTGATGCAACTTCATTGTTGTAATGAATTGTTGTTAAGTTTCTAGTAACATTAACAGTTGCGGCAGTTGTGATTGTAGGAGTATTGTTTTCTACCAATATTTCGTTTAAGTCTCGTATATTTTCAAAGTTTTCGTTGCTACTTTTTAATATTTTGGCTGGCGTATGTTCTGCGTTTTTTGAAGAATTATTATTGTTCTGAAAGGTTAGATATTAATTAATTCATATTAAAAATAAACATAGTTTGCAAGTTTTTCTTATAACACAATAAATTTAAAAGTTAAAATTAGTTATTACGATAAACTTATCACAAGTTATTTTATTGATGTCTATTGTTGTGTAATTCATATAATGGCGAAATGGATGGAAGATGTGAACTTCAAAGTAAAACTGTTATATTTAGACGACGACGTATTTTATATTCACTAAGTGGTTTAGTTGGAAATGTATGAAGTTAAAAGTCCGACTTAAGGCGGCACCCAGAAAGAAGTTTCTAATAGAGATACTTACTAAATATACAAAACAGGCAGGCAGATTGAACTCTGTTGGAAAATAAAGGTTGCAAAGGGCGAAAGATTTAACTCTACGATAGCTCAGCAAGAAAACTACGCAATGGGATGACTCCAGTAGTGAAAGGATCTGTAGAACCAATGAAAAAAGAGAAACGTTAGAGGATCGGCAAAAATTATATAGTAAGATTTCTAAATTCTGCTCTTCTTCTACTTTAGATAAAGAATGCTCCCAATAAACAAGCTGTACAGCTACAATATGGCTTTCTGCTGCACTAAATTCAATTATATATTGGGTTATAGTAAAGCAGTTAGAAGTATTTGGAGACGTCTAGTGTTGCTTGAAGAGCATTTATCTAGAAAATAAGTGCTCTTAAATACCATATAAATGACTAAGTAGGAACATAATGTTTTTGCGGTTTGTTTGCTAAAGGCACATGTTAAAAGCACACTTTGTGTGTGAATTTCCTGCACTTATGTTACAGACAGCACAAATCAAATGCGTAGATGCAGTGTAGGAAGAGACTATACTCCACACTACGGCCATAAGTCGCAAAAATTTAGTAAGAAATTAGAGCGGTAAGTTGTTAGTTTTGAAATTTAACTTCCCATATGTAGAAGGGGAGTACGTATATGAAATTATCACACCCTTAGTATTCGTCGGATCAACTAAAAAATCGAAAATAAATAATAATACAAATATCGAAAAATTATAAAAGTTTATTTTATTTATACAGCTAAATGTCACCAGAAATTGTAGTTATCATCAAACTAATCTTAATTTTACACAACAACAAAAAAAAAAAAAATAAGTCACAAAAAATCGAAAATTCATAAGAAACTTTCTAGCTTTCTTTTGAATCATTATTAATTTTAAATTTTATTTTTCATACTTTTAGGAAAAAGGGTAAATCTAAGTTTCTCATTCCATTTGTAATTTCTACAATATCCAAATTTCTAAATATTAAGGAAGTAAACATGCATGAATACAAACGAAAGTTAATGCGACAACAACCCTAAGAATAATTGAAAAATTTCTACGTTTTTTTTTTTTTGAACAGAAAAACTTAATTTAGGAAAGTGTTTAGTATGCGCAGATCATTTTAGAACGATAATTTTGAAAAGATGAGTTGTATAAGAAGTGTAGGTTAATATATACGTGTCTAGAAAGCAATCAAATAGATAGTCTTACTTTTAAAGGAATAAATAATTAATTATTAATTAAGGTAATTAATAATAATAATAATGAAGAGAATATAAAGAAATACATTTTAGAAAATTACAAAAATACTTTGTTTTGTATTATAAATACTACTATAAAATTATTCTACTTAACTTTCACATTGTTAATTTTATTCATAGTATAATTTGATTTATATATTAAGAATTTTCAATGTAATAGAAACTTAATTAATAAAAGAGTTATTAAGAACATAACACTTTGTAAACAACTGCAACTGATTTGTCAAATAATAAACAATTATAATGCCTTTTATTACTTCAACAATTTTCAAATATTTCAAAGCACTACCATTATTCAAGGTTTTTCTTTGCCTTTGTACACTAAATAAACACTTAAAAGTAAACAAGGTCTCCCACTGAAAATTGGCATATTAAATAATCTTCATCCACCTACAAAAATAGAGGTTAATTGATCTTCTGCATACTTTTTAAAGCTTCTGATATTATTAATTTTTATTTCTTTTGAACAATTATATATATTTTAGTTAGTTTTTCAAAGAATTGTTTTTTTTTTTTCAATTGTAGTTAGCAATTTAACCATTTTATTGAGATCTGATATCAATTGTAAAAACAATATACAGTTTTGGTCATTATTTAAATTAATGCCAATAAAATTTAAATGGTAATAAAAAACCTAAGTATAAAAGTTGTAATTAAACTAATTTTATGCCATTATTTATATTCTGAGCCTTGCTGTCAGATCCGTCAAAAAAAATTCTATCTGCATTGCAAACATTTCACTTTCTAATTATGCTAAGTTTTTTGTTAGGGCGTTTGGGCAAATCCAGAAACGATGGTTTGATACGTTTGAAAGTTTTTGAGTGTGGTTAAAATAAATGTTGATTTCACTTAAAAGCTTAAATTTGAATATTTAAAGAGATTTCAAGCTCAAATTGTGGCTGTTGATTGAGTTGTATGATTTTGCTTTGCAGATTTATATTTACTTATATTAACTCTAAAATAAAATAATACCATTAATCACAAACATGCTTACATACAAATAATAAAACATTGTTCTCACTGTATATTCGTATGTATTAAGTAAGAATGGAGGAAAATTAAGAGAATTAAGAGAAAACGGCAAAAGCTAATTAAAGTATTTATTTGTATTCATCCAACACCATGTATATAAGGAACTTGTGTGAAATACAAACTTTAAAAACACAATGTGAAAGCGTTACAAAGAAAACATTAACTGCACCACCAAAGGCGCCATAGTTGAGGTGAGGGTGGGTCCAATTTACATTTATGATGTCGTACCTACTTGTACCATATTTGTTGCATATAAAATTATAGTCTCCATTATAAAAAAAAATATTTTTATGTGTCGTTATACATGAGCCTGTTACGTTTGAGCATGTTTACGTTCTATTAATTATTATTACGGAAATTTAGTAATTACCGTAGGTCAAGGAAACTTGTTTCAATCAAAAATTAAATTACTTTACTTTCATGCTTTAATGCATACATACATACATATACTACCAAAAATGAAATAAATATGTAATACATACATGCGAATACTAAATATCTTGGCCAAGTTAAATTAAATATGTTTGAAAATTTAACTCTTATTTTGCCTTAAAAATTTAAAATGTCTTCAATATATTTAAATATCAATGAAGCTTCTAAAACTATTTTTATTTACTATTTATTACACTATAATTCTTTTATATTTATTTTATTGTACCACTTATAGCACTTTATTGTTGCAGGCAATTATTTTTACTAAGTTGTTAATTTCTTATACTAACACTTAGGCTGCTTATACTTATTAACTGTTTTCTATTTAAAAGCTTTTCGAAATTGGTAAATTTAATGCATTTCAATAGATGGCGTCTTAAAATTTGACATGCGCACAGACTGGTATTTAAAAAAAAATTATACACATTAAATAATGTCTTTAGAACAGGGGTTCTCATCAAATTCCTGCTCACGGACCCCTAGTAAACAAATTCTTTTTTGCGGACCCCTCTGAAGCCCAAGTTCAAATAAAACTTTTATCATTTTTGAAAACACTGTTTTTTCGGTTCTTCATGCGGACCCCTTGGATGGTTGCTATGGACCCCCAGGGGTCCACGGACCCCCATTTGAGAACCGTTGCTTTAGAAACTGATCGCTATTGGAATATGAGAGTTGTTCAAGGGAATATGGAAAGAAACATATACATGTGAAAATTAATTAAATGTTGAACCAAACGGACTAAGCCTAGGCCGAACATAAAAAATTGTTATTTTCACTTTATACCTGCGACTTTAAGGTTTCTACGTAGTGAGTATTTGCTTTTTAAATATTTAAATAGGATTGAGTTGGTGTTATAATTAATCTTTATACAAGATAATGTGTGTTAATAATAGAACTTTTAAAATGTCTGCGTATTAAAGACTCAGGAACCAATGCAGTTGAGTGTTAATTTTCTGTTATTGCTGTTTTATTTAGGTACAATAAAGATTAATATAATGAAATTATGACATTTTTAATATGAATTTAATTTGGATAACCATTTTTAAAAGCTTTATATTTCATTTTACGCAAAACCTCCGAAAGTGAATGAGATCTGTTTTTGGACATGTCGCATTTGTTATTCCTTCTATAAAAGAGTTTTATTATAACATTTTACTCGAAAATTTTCAGTATAACGATTTAATAATAAAATATGTAAAATATACAGAAAATAGTTTTTTATAGAATTTATTTTCACATTGAAAAATAATAAAATTTTTAATTGCCTTAATCAAAAAATCAGTTAATCACTTTGTTAAATCAATTAAAAATTTTATTAATTTTTAATCCTAAAAAATATAATGTTTATTACAAAAACAGAAAACAATAATGTTCTGTCTTGTATTACAGGCGATTAAATCGTCTACAAAATTTTTATAAAATTAACTCAAAAACTGATTTTTCAAACTAGTCGATCGCCTGTAATACAGAAACAGGATATTAAACTTTAGAGTTTTCTATGAACTCTGACGTAGTAAATTTATTTTTGTAAAATTATAAATGTAACTTTAAAGTTTCGAATATTCGAAAAAAATCCGACTGTTTTGTAGGACTGATATCTTTAATTGAAATTCTTACATTTTCTACCATCATTTCTTTTGCTGAAACTTTGATATTCTTGTGAAATAACATTTATTTTCTAAAGTTCGATTTTTAAGTCACATATCTACTGTTGTGTTATATCCTTTTTTTAAGAGCAATAAAATAATTATAATAAGAAATAAACAAAGGAACTAAAAAAGTGAAGATGCTGATATAATTCGTTAAATCTTAAGTAAATGTAGGGGGGTTGTAAACACTTTTGATGCCAAATTTGAGAATATGTGCATTAAAATGTGGGTTCTTATTAGTTTGCATGAAAAGGCGATTTAAGTAACTGTTTAAAGATTTTAAAATGCTTTTTATTGTTGGACAATTTCTAATTGCAAGCATGAAGTATTGTGAGCCAGTCACTTATGTATAATTACTTCTTACTACTTTTTTTTAAACCATAATATACTACTGAAAGTTATTTAATTAAACTAACGTAAAAACGATGCTGTTGCAATAGAGAGACTTAAAATGTAATTTAAACTTTCTATCAATATGTATGAAATTGCCTCATAATAAACGAAATAGGTTTTGGAAAATAAAATGATAGGAATTTTGTTTAAAGATTGTAATAGTTGATATTAAAATGTAAATGAGATTTGCAAACAGTAAAGGAAAAATTTATTAATATTTTTTTTATTTTCAAACTACATTTTTATTAAGTATGCGTCTGCAAAATTTATATCACACAAATTTAATGAATGACGCCGATACGATTTTTTTAAAGTTCATTTCAGAAACAATTTTTTTATTTTTTTTTTTTTTTTGTAAATTTCCATTTTTCTCAGAAATTTCAAACGCCATGGCCACACATCAAACTTCCACAACGAATTTTGTTTATGCATTCATTATTTTTGTTTTGTTTGTAAAAGGAATACATCAATTCATCCCATCAAAATTAATTTCAAAGCTGAAGGAACATATAATTTGTCATTCACATATTATTTTAATATTTTTTGTTTGTAAAGGGGAAACTATTTTTTACTGAAATTTGCATGGTGATTAAATGGCAAAATTTTTAAATTATCTCATTATTATGAGATTAGAATAGATCACTTCTAAGTTGTTGCTAAGTCACATAGTTAAGGACGACAAATTTAACGATCGAAGCGTAAAATTATACGTGAAGAAATAACCAAGGTATTATGTTAATTGGATTTATTCCGCCACTAAATATCATACTGTTGTCATACCTTTCGGTGAAGACCGTCGAAAGGTATCACAACAATACAAATAACCAAGGGTTCAGTAATTAATTTAAGTGAATATAGTGACATAAGAATATTGTTTAAGAAATTCGATTAATGTCTTTTTATATAGAACTAATTTAGTATGAGAGCAATTTCTTCTTAAGAAATATAAGTTTAACTTTTTTCATAAGAAAAGCCAGTTTCTTTTACTGATAGTTTTTGAAATTTGTAACAATATGTTAGTATTACGTTTACATATTTTATATTGAATAACATGATTCTATTAAAAAAATAACAAATTTTCAAAATTACTTCGCTTTTAGTAAATTGTTGCAATTTTAATAAAAAGTTAAAAAAAAATATGGCTAAAGCAAAGATATTCATTAATTTTCACAAACCAAATTATAAGTTATAAAATTTCTTTTATTATTTTGTATAAAAAATTGTGCATTAAATTTCTTCTTTTTTGTATAAATTCCCAATTTCTACCAACCGGGCAATTTAAATTGTTAAACAAATTAACAATTACATAAACTAATTAAACTACGTTTTGCAGCCAAACATTCACATACACATCACATATAATAAACTAATTTTTTTTATTCACTTTTCCAGATTAAGTTTAAAATTATTTTAAACCTTTTTTTAAAGATATTTGCTACATTTGAGTAGGCTAAACTGACTGGTGTGTGGTAAATTTAAGGTGCTCTGTTCTTATACAGAAATTATTTTCTAGTTTATTTAGCTGTAATGTATACAAACATTCTTCTGCGAATAAAAGAGAATAGTCAATAACCCTGTAAAAAAAATTGTAGTACATGCCAGCAAAGAAATGTGCCACCCAACTTACTCTTCATATGAAATAGATGTATAAACATTTTTCCATAAACTACTTACACTTTATACAGTGCAATACATAGCAGAACATAATTGTAGGTATGAAAGGAAATAACAACTAGCAAAATGTGTGCTTCACAAGCAACGAAAGCATAAAAAAGTTTGACTGCAAAAATATTTTTACTTATTTTATATTTATTTTCTTTTACACACAGTTACTGTTTATTAAGTCGCTTTACTTTATAAAAATACTTACCACTCATGCCCTACTGCGCCACCATTTAATTAATAAATTTTATGTGCTTTATGCTTAGTAGTAAAAACACCATCAACCCACTTGTTTCTTCACCAAAACACACCTATGTTTGCAATTCATTCATGAGAAAGTCAGGAAAAAGTTAAGTAAAACTCAACAACTTCGTGTTAAAAATTCATCTACATCGAAGTAAAACATTGAATCCACTTTATGTATGCATTTTAGTTAAGTTTGCGTGTTTAAAAAAATGAACTGAAATAGTGAATGCAAAAGTTTTTCGAAAACATGTTCCATTTCACACATTAAAACAGAATATTTTTCTTTGCAGTAATTTAAATTATAATTGGAATTTTATGTTAAGAACAATCATTAGTTTACTACAATGTATCGTGAATTGTAGGTTTTATAAAATTCAATTATTGTAGTTGCAAACCCTCTGTTTTAAAAAATATAATTCTAATTCAAATAAAAATTGCGAAATACAAAAAACATAGGAAATATCAACAACTGTTGTAAAATCTGACGACGAAAAAAATTTCTGTACATGATAATTATTTTTTAAATTTTGTTTTGTTGTAGGACACTGCTACATGTTCAATATATACTGAACGCAATCCAATATCCCGATATTTATTGAGCGTGTAGCATGCAGTATTGATGGATCGCGATCCATATCGCAGAATGGCCTAAAATATGGATCCAGATCGCGTATCGCGTGATAAATATTGAACGTGTAGCATTTTTTTCATATTAGATGGTGATACGTTACTACATAAGAAGTGGAATAAAACATAAAATAAAAAAAGCATTGCGAAAGTTTGTTTCAATAAATTTTAATGGCAGAAGGTAGTGAAAGCGAAGGGGTTTTGCTAGTGGAATCGGAATTAAAAACCGAAAAATTTATTCTGAAAAACTTTATTTTTAATTTGGGGGCATTACCGGTGTTGTGGGACTCCTAGGCTTATTTGTATTCCGACAAAATAAAAAGAGCGGCTGTCTTTTTTCAATAAAAATGGGATAGCTAATTCCAAATTTATTTTAAAATTTTTATTACACATGCGGAAATAATTTTCAAAGTCGTCTATTTCTTTATAACGAAGAATTACTCCAAGATTTTCTCTCCAATTTTCTCTTCATTGAAAAAGCAAGCAAAATATCTAAACGGGATTTTTTTGGTTATTGCAACATTTTTTAATAAGCGATCTGTACTGCACAAAAATAACGTAAATACTGACGCGATAAATATTGAACATGTAGCATACGATAAATGATAAGGAATACAAAACATCGACTTTTGGAATTTTTGTCTGTCTGTTTGTGTTGGCGTCGCGTAAAACTGCTGGATAAATTTAAATAAAGTTTTGTGAGGAGGTCCCTCACAAAGTTGCTTCAAATATAGAATAGTTTTTATTTCATTTAATATGTCACTTCGTAGAGAGTTACAAATACGGAAGCACCCAATTTTACCGGTATAATGATAATAAAACATTTTATTTTTGTAGATGGAAAATTTTTAACACTGTTTGCAGATCGTTATAATAAATATTTAAATATATAAGCCTTTATAAAATACTCATGTATTTATTCTTTTAGAAAACTTTTAATTTGTTGATAATTTTTAGTTATGCAACAAAATTTTCGGTTTTAAGTGAAATTTCAAAGGTTTTGGAGAAATTTATATTTTTGGTGAAATTTTTATATCGTAACCAACTTTAAGGTAATTTTAGAATATTTAGTGATATGTTAATAAAAATGTATTATTGTGGTAAAATTAAGATGGTTAATTGATATTCAAATTATCTAAAAATTTAGTTTTTAAAAATGAATTCTAAATACAAAAAATAGCGAAACAACAATAGCCAACAAAAAGTCAATTTATGGGACGATGTTGCTAAATCTCAGTAGCATGTCTTTCGAAACTCTGTCTGAAAGAATTGTGCTTATCTGGGGACGTAGCAAAACTGACTTTAAGCGGATTACGGACATAAGAAAAAACATCTGTAAATACTTTATGGGGTCGTAATGTGATGAAAGCTATAAAAAGAAAGTAGAGAACAAAGGAGCATCTAATATTCGAACGAAAATGTATCAAGTAGTCAAAAGTAGTTTCTTTTTACAACGCTGATTTCTAACATAAATTAATAAGTTTCTTAAAATATTTTTAAATAAAAAACTAAAAAGTAAAGCTTACTTACAATTGCCAAAAATTTTGCGTGACAAGAAACTATAAAATCGCGGGGAGATTATAACAACCCCTAGAAATTCTATTGAACATTTTTTTGTCATTTTCTTATGAACAAAAGTTTAAAATATTTGTAAAACTTCCGGTTTTGCTTGAAGTATTGAGTTGTTTTATGGTTATTTTCTGCCATAAAGCAAGGGAGTACAAAAGGAGCGGTTCGAAGTTGTAAAAACATGAGTATGTAAATATGAATGCTCACTCGGACTCACAATTTACTTTCATATAAATTTATTTGCGGTATTAAGTTGTTTGTATGAGAAGTAGACTTTTTAGGGTGTGTTACTTTTACTTAAAAGGTTTAACTAATAAATAATAAAATCAATTAAAAAACATAATATAATTACTGAAGTCAGACTATTTAAAGTGAAATTTTATTTATTGGAAAGACGGCAGTAAAATTACTTGGCACTGGATTGATTTTTTATTGTTAAATTATCAAAAACACACACAGTGTAGAAATTCAAATAATTGTTATGCTTTATCAACCTTGTTTCGTAAATTTCACTGTTTATATTAAATACTGTTTTAAGTTATTCTCTTATAATTTATGTCTTTAATTTGACAATAAATACGCAAATCATGTTTAGATTTTAATATTTATGTATATCATCATTATATACACAACTTCATTTATTTATGCAACAATAAAAATGGTATATTAATTTTGTAGATTTACGGTTTAAAGGGTTAAAAAATCTTTAGAGTCAATAGATTGTTTACAAAATAATTATAATAGCAATTATATTAATCTATGTTAGTTTTGCTTAGGTCCTTCAAATATCGATATTTCATGACATCCTCATTACTACGGGGAAAGCACATCCTAATGGCCATTTCGCTCATAAAGCTCATTAGTAGATTCTTTCTACCCAAATTTCGTATAGAAAATGCAAGAGTCTTACATCTCAAGTCAAATTGACTAAATAACTAATATAATAATAAAGATAAAACGCAACAAAACTCAAAAACCCTTTATAAAATAATTCTTGCAAGAAGGAAAATCAACACCAAAAGAGATACCATCTGTCTGTCTATAGCGGTTCAAGAGTTTAGCCTCATACATAAAATTACAATAGCTATTGAGTTTGACAGCATACATTAAATTCCAGCAGCAATAGGGACACCCTTTATTTTATAGAGTCAAAAAATATACTTGAGGTTGTGGAAAACTTAGCAATCAACGGTCTTTCTATTACGATTTAACAGTTTGGCCATATAAATTAGATTACGTCAACTATTGTAAAACCCTTTAATTTATAATTTAAGATATTTATACCCCTTGTTATATTAAACAAAGTAGTGGAAATTCTGTCTAAATTTCCAGTGTTTGTATATAATGGTTTAAAAAATATGGAGATATAATAAATTACATTAATTTTGGAACAACTATCCCTTTGATTTTAAAATCCAAATTTTATACTTGCTGTTTTAGCGGAGTTAAGGCCGGGGCACATAGAATCCGTTACACGTTAAACTTTGACACATTCAACTAAAGTCAAAGTAATGATGGATTAGGTTGGCACAATGAATACTTTGCTGACGGATGCTAAACCAAAGTTTGCTCTCTATTTTTATTCACTTTTAAATTTAATTTGTATTTTATTCACCTTTTAATTCAACTAAATTTGTATTTTAGCTAATTCCAAATTTATTTTAAAATTTTTATTACACATGCGGAAATAATTTTCAAAGTCGTCTATTTCTTTATAACGAAGAATTACTCCAAGATTTTCTCTCCAATTTTCTCTTCATTGAAAAAGCAAGCAAAATATCTAAACGGGATTTTTTTGGTTATTGCAACATTTTTTAATAAGCGATCTGTACTGCACAAAAATAACGTAAATACTGACGCGATAAATATTGAACATGTAGCATACGATAAATGATAAGGAATACAAAACATCGACTTTTGGAATTTTTGTCTGTCTGTTTGTGTTGGCGTCGCGTAAAACTGCTGGATAAATTTAAATAAAGTTTTGTGAGGAGGTCCCTCACAAAGTTGCTTCAAATATAGAATAGTTTTTATTTCATTTAATATGTCACTTCGTAGAGAGTTACAAATACGGAAGCACCCAATTTTACCGGTATAATGATAATAAAACATTTTATTTTTGTAGATGGAAAATTTTTAACACTGTTTGCAGATCGTTATAATAAATATTTAAATATATAAGCCTTTATAAAATACTCATGTATTTATTCTTTTAGAAAACTTTTAATTTGTTGATAATTTTTAGTTATGCAACAAAATTTTCGGTTTTAAGTGAAATTTCAAAGGTTTTGGAGAAATTTATATTTTTGGTGAAATTTTTATATCGTAACCAACTTTAAGGTAATTTTAGAATATTTAGTGATATGTTAATAAAAATGTATTATTGTGGTAAAATTAAGATGGTTAATTGATATTCAAATTATCTAAAAATTTAGTTTTTAAAAATGAATTCTAAATACAAAAAATAGCGAAACAACAATAGCCAACAAAAAGTCAATTTATGGGACGATGTTGCTAAATCTCAGTAGCATGTCTTTCGAAACTCTGTCTGAAAGAATTGTGCTTATCTGGGGACGTAGCAAAACTGACTTTAAGCGGATTACGGACATAAGAAAAAACATCTGTAAATACTTTATGGGGTCGTAATGTGATGAAAGCTATAAAAAGAAAGTAGAGAACAAAGGAGCATCTAATATTCGAACGAAAATGTATCAAGTAGTCAAAAGTAGTTTCTTTTTACAACGCTGATTTCTAACATAAATTAATAAGTTTCTTAAAATATTTTTAAATAAAAAACTAAAAAGTAAAGCTTACTTACAATTGCCAAAAATTTTGCGTGACAAGAAACTATAAAATCGCGGGGAGATTATAACAACCCCTAGAAATTCTATTGAACATTTTTTTGTCATTTTCTTATGAACAAAAGTTTAAAATATTTGTAAAACTTCCGGTTTTGCTTGAAGTATTGAGTTGTTTTATGGTTATTTTCTGCCATAAAGCAAGGGAGTACAAAAGGAGCGGTTCGAAGTTGTAAAAACATGAGTATGTAAATATGAATGCTCACTCGGACTCACAATTTACTTTCATATAAATTTATTTGCGGTATTAAGTTGTTTGTATGAGAAGTAGACTTTTTAGGGTGTGTTACTTTTACTTAAAAGGTTTAACTAATAAATAATAAAATCAATTAAAAAACATAATATAATTACTGAAGTCAGACTATTTAAAGTGAAATTTTATTTATTGGAAAGACGGCAGTAAAATTACTTGGCACTGGATTGATTTTTTATTGTTAAATTATCAAAAACACACACAGTGTAGAAATTCAAATAATTGTTATGCTTTATCAACCTTGTTTCGTAAATTTCACTGTTTATATTAAATACTGTTTTAAGTTATTCTCTTATAATTTATGTCTTTAATTTGACAATAAATACGCAAATCATGTTTAGATTTTAATATTTATGTATATCATCATTATATACACAACTTCATTTATTTATGCAACAATAAAAATGGTATATTAATTTTGTAGATTTACGGTTTAAAGGGTTAAAAAATCTTTAGAGTCAATAGATTGTTTACAAAATAATTATAATAGCAATTATATTAATCTATGTTAGTTTTGCTTAGGTCCTTCAAATATCGATATTTCATGACATCCTCATTACTACGGGGAAAGCACATCCTAATGGCCATTTCGCTCATAAAGCTCATTAGTAGATTCTTTCTACCCAAATTTCGTATAGAAAATGCAAGAGTCTTACATCTCAAGTCAAATTGACTAAATAACTAATATAATAATAAAGATAAAACGCAACAAAACTCAAAAACCCTTTATAAAATAATTCTTGCAAGAAGGAAAATCAACACCAAAAGAGATACCATCTGTCTGTCTATAGCGGTTCAAGAGTTTAGCCTCATACATAAAATTACAATAGCTATTGAGTTTGACAGCATACATTAAATTCCAGCAGCAATAGGGACACCCTTTATTTTATAGAGTCAAAAAATATACTTGAGGTTGTGGAAAACTTAGCAATCAACGGTCTTTCTATTACGATTTAACAGTTTGGCCATATAAATTAGATTACGTCAACTATTGTAAAACCCTTTAATTTATAATTTAAGATATTTATACCCCTTGTTATATTAAACAAAGTAGTGGAAATTCTGTCTAAATTTCCAGTGTTTGTATATAATGGTTTAAAAAATATGGAGATATAATAAATTACATTAATTTTGGAACAACTATCCCTTTGATTTTAAAATCCAAATTTTATACTTGCTGTTTTAGCGGAGTTAAGGCCGGGGCACATAGAATCCGTTACACGTTAAACTTTGACACATTCAACTAAAGTCAAAGTAATGATGGATTAGGTTGGCACAATGAATACTTTGCTGACGGATGCTAAACCAAAGTTTGCTCTCTATTTTTATTCACTTTTAAATTTAATTTGTATTTTATTCACCTTTTAATTCAACTAAATTTGTATTTTATTGTTTGCCACCTAAATTGTTTTAATAAAATCACAAAACACAATTGAAACATAGCAAGAGTTAAAAGAAAACAGAGAAGAAGAAGTTTATAGTTATCAAAGTATTCAAAAGTTAAAAGTTGACCAACTTTCGTTATTTGCGTTGACGGACACGTATTGATTGTGACAACGCTCATAAGAAAACATGTATTTTAACTTACTTGTCAGTTGAATTTGTCAAAGTTTAACGTATGACGGATTCTATGTGCCCCGGCCTTTAGCATTACAGTTTGTTTCTATACTTTAATCGTCTGTCTTCAACTGTTTTAAGGTATGGCTATTAACGTAAAATTAAATGAACTATTGGGGCACCCTTTAATTTATACTTGTTATTATCACGGTTATAGTAATCGACACTCTGTCCAATTTTCAAGCGCTTTTTTATAACGGTTCAAAAGATAGGTCCATATAGATTAATTTACGGCACCTACGGAGACATCCTATAAGTTTTTTTAGTTTTAAAATACATATATGTTGTATGGGGACACCCTTTAATTTAAAAGATTATGAACTGTTTTTAACCTTTTTCTTTTTTTGAAGGCGTTTATAGATTCGCAAAAATGCGCTTAAATATTTCAAACACAAAAATTTTGGCAGCCCAAATTTTAATTATTATAAAGTTACTGTATATTGATAAATCAAGTGTAAAAAAAGAAAAAAAAAACAGAAGTTTAAAATGATATTTTTACTTAAAGAAAACTTACCCTTTTCGAAAATTTTCTACGTATCCACTTAATAGACTCACTGCGTCCCAAAAACATGATGACACTTTGGTAAACGAATATTAAGAATATTAAAATTTGGTGCCATAAAACACCGCAATCACTTTGAGAAATGTCAAACATTGATTAAATGAGGCAAATGAAAAGAAAATAACGTTAGCAGTGATAAAGTTAAGATTAAAGAAGATATGCACTCAAAGAAAAAGAAGGCAAGCGATTTTAGCATAATAATTATTACAATTAACCAACAAAATGCAAAAAACCGTTTTAAAAAAATTATTTATTTACGAAAATGTTTAATTATGACATGAAAAGTTATTTAAAATTGAAAATTACAACATTTGTATTCCATGATTGATTGGCACAATGAATGACACTAAAAGTACTAAACTAGGCAAACAAGTGTAAATATGATTTTCCTTTTATTATTTATTAATAATCTCAAAATTTTATATTATAATGTGCTTAAGGAACTTTTTTATTTGCTTCATTTTTAAATATTAATTCACAATTTTATACGTATATTTTAAAATGCCTTCAATATTAAACTTTCGTTTGTTTCGCTTTTGTTTCGATTTTTTTATTTCTTAATTTTCGATGCACTTCTAACGATTGTAAGTCCGTTAATGAGAAATTTAACCAGCGTGTTAATAAAACGTCGTCAGCGTACGCTGCAAACACAAGTCAGTGTTGTTGTTTACATTCGTATACAATAAAATTTTTTTTTGTTATTATTGGTGGATGTTTGGAGTTAAAAGGTAATCGGTTACTTATTTTAATAAGAAAAAAAAAAAAAAAAAAAAATAAATGCGAATTTCAACTTGAACTTTAACGTTATACGATTCACAATTGGTTGTTGATTTGTAATAATTGCATTAGTCGCAGGCGTGTTAAGGTTATGATTTAAATCCACTTGACTTTTTTTCTATAAATTTCACAGTTCTACAATTGGCGATTTTTACTTTAAGCCTTTTTGTCATCTTGACGATTTTCAGTCGATGACTATAACAATTATGTAAAAGTTAAACTAAAAATTGCAATATTAACTAACACACTACAGATCAAGCTTGTTATGGCTTAATTTCCTAAAATTATCTTTAGAAAGACATTAAAGAATTGTATGAGACCCTAAAAATTAAATTTGTTTTATGTCGATGGCATCTATAGTGGTAATACACTATAGAATTTTCTATTCTTTATATTGTCTTTAATTTACTGTGTAAAATCCTTTTAATTAAAATTAATTGATTACACAGGCCAACACTCAATTTGCTTCTTTGAATTTATCAACTGATTCTAAATAACTTGGGTGCGCTGAATTCAAATCTGTAATCAGTTTGCCTCTATCAGCTTTAGTTTTCAAAATTTTTTTTAATTTTGTCGGGCTGTGTTATGAATATTTCTGGTATTTTTATATACAAAAATAATATGTTAAATAGATGATGTTTACGATGTACACGTCCTAAGGTAGATAGATGCGAAGAATGTTAATGACGAATGTAACGATCCAGAAAGTGCAGCATTACATTTGTGTTTAATGTTTCTTGTTTTCTCTGGAAAGCGTCCGCATACATTTGTAAATAATTATTTTCTTAAAAATTTTTAGAAATTAAAATAAAAATGAATTTAAGGTAAAATTAATTTTAATACAATTATTAGTACTTTATCTTTTAATGTCAAATTCTTACTATGATTTACAGATATTTTTCAACCGATTAATCGTTACCAGTCCACCACTATTAATGGCACAAGGTAATATCTCTGTTGTCTGTTAGTGATACAAGGGATTTGAATTGTTTTAGTATGTTGCTTTTGTTTTTTGTATTTTTTTTTATTTATATTTGTTGGTTGTGTTGTTTTTGTTACTGTAGCATGTCATGAAAATAAATAAATAATGCAAAAAAGACATAAATATTAACAACAGCTACAATAACAAAAACAATAAGTAAAAAACTTTTAGAAATTCTCCATATGGACTGACACAGAAACTTGAGAAAATAACAACAACTACACTAAAAACAATTTTTGAATAAATAAACAATTGCTAATAGACATGCATACTTTATTGTTCACCTACTCATTCACTCACTCACTCATTTGTTCATTCACTACCAACAAATACCGTTCCGTACAACAAGGTAATGCGCGCGCGTAATTTAAATTCGATACAGTACGTTTTATGTTTCTCACATTTTTCAAAACAAAGAAAAAAGATATAATTTTTTTTATATATAATGGTGATTTTGTTAAAAGTACATTTGTTGTGGTCCTCTTTCGTGTCATATTGCAATGGCCTAGTCTTGAATTGTCAACATAATTGAACACCGTAGTGTATCATAAATTTGTTGATTTTACTTTATTATTAGTTGATTTCATTTCTACTTAACTATTTCAATCAGCACCTTCTGTTAATACGCAGAGACTTGTCATATATGTGGTAACCGCATGTGGTAACCTACAAGCGTAGAAAGCTATTCGATTTATTAATATCGGTAAGCGTTTACCCGTTACTATTTTGAATTAAAATCTAAAACATAACTCTTAGAACTTTTTAACATAGAAATCGATAAAAAATTTAGTTAGACTATTTGCTTAAAATATGCATGTTTTTTAAATATGAAAAAATTAAGAACTCCCTATAGTTTAGAAACCTCATCCTAAATCATACTTTTTCAAAAGAATTTATAAAATCAATTATTATAAAGTTTGAAAATAAATGGTCAAAAAGTCTTTTTTACTTTAACAATAAGGGAAATAGAAAAAATTAAAAGTTAAACGTAAAAGAAAAACTCCTTAAAGATCAAAAATTACAGCAACATTATAAAGTTATTCAAAAATTCTATATATAGCAAAATGAAATGCAATACAAGCTGCGAATTCCTAAAGTTTTAAATTTATTGTTCGAAAATAAAATATATATCAATTTGATGAACAGTCGTAGGACAAGTTAATGGTGGCGTACAGGGTTCTCAGTGATCAAAAGAAGTCACTTATAGAATCACTTGCAAAAGTGATTAAGAACAACTGGAGAGATTTTTTTGGATTATTTGTAGAAACTTTACGATGAAATAAACAAAAGCACAAGGAAGCTATAACACACTTTTAAAATTTCTAAAACATTATAATAAAATATTATTATTTTTATTATTTAAGTTATTAATATTTAAATGTGTAATTAAAATTAGTTAATTTAACGAAAAACTTTTTTGTGTGTTTCGGAAATAGGGAATCTAAAAAATTTTGAAATAAACTTTAAAATTATGATCTTAGGAGTTTTGCGACAAAAGTAATAGTTTCAAGTGGTAGATACGGATCAAAATAAAACGGCAGTATGTCAAAATATCGCCTCTAGAGAAACCTTTAACGGTTTTATTAATTTTCTACAATTGTTATCATACGAGTACTTAGGATCTGTTCATAAGCATTAAGACTTCACTGACATTGATATATTATTAGCAATGTAAAAAATTTAAGTACCTTCTATTGCTAATTTTTTTTTGTGATTTATGATTGTTTTTACTAATGATAATATAATTTTTAGTAAAATTGAAAAAATAATTTGTTTTTTATAAAAAATAAATCTAAGACAGCAGAGCTTTAAGAAAGATTTATGTATTAAACAAACGAACTTTATCTTCTTACACGTTCTACTTTTGAAAATTGTAATAATTTATTATTTTTAAGTGAGATGAGTGTAATACTTGAAACCGGTTATTTGGCCGATCTTATTAATTACCTAAAAACAAAATAATATTTTTGTATAGTGTCATATTTTTCCTGAGATTGTTAGAACTTACATTTTTCCCAATATGTTTGTGTTAAAAATTACATTTTAAAATAAAACCTTACCATACTTTAAGATGTTTATTTAGTGTACAAAGATAAGGAGTGAAGTTTATTAATAGTAATGCTTTGCAACCATTTATTCATAAGTCAATAATAATGACTGATTTTTAACTAATTATAAATAAAACCATTTGATTAAAAAGCATTATCATTAGTGAAAATAATGACAATGCTAAACAAAAGTAGGTGCCATCGTGTCGGACTCCGATATTTTAGAGAGTCTTCCAATTACGCTTCTGGTAGATACAAAAAAAAACGTTTAGTTTTTTTTACAAAAATAAAATAAAAAATAACACAAATTAGAAATTATATATACTTTTAGCTTAAGAACATACTCTTAAAATTGGCAAAAAAAAAAATGACGATTTCCTAAAGTAACAAAAATAACAGTTATATGTTTGAAGACCGTAAAAAATTTACTATTCTATTTTAATTATCAGTTATTTCGATATTTATATGTGCATAAAAATGTAATAGATTAGGAATTAAATCATTTAGTAGTTTAATGCTCATCTTTATGTAGTTCTGTGTCGAAGCCTTATACATACATACACATATTAATCTGAGTAAAAAAATAAATTTCTCCTCATACATATATCTAACGATGTAGAAATCTTAGACTTAGAGATGTGATATGTTTATTTGTGACTCATTGTAAACCTTTTTCGTGGTTATCACGTATAACCAAAGCTTCGGTGTTAATTCTTTCAAGTACTTTTGAACTGTCTTGTCTCTCGACTATTATATAGAGTTCTTAGTCAAGGTAAATAATTCTATAAATGAATATTCCACAAATTGCATTTTGAAGCAATGATTTGTTTCTAATATTATAAAATGATATTATAATGGCGAAGGTAATGTGGTAGTGAACTTTGTTTTAATATACAATTTGAATTCGGAGTAAATTCATCTATTTTAAAACTAAGTAAAACAGTTTGGAATATTAGTTTCACTTGATGTAAAATACTTCTAATTAAGTAAACTGGGAAATAATGGCAAATTTCTAAATATTTGTTGGTCGTGGTAAAAGTTGACTTGAGTAATCGAATTTTAGTATACAACACTGATGAGCATCTTCTGCATATTATGTTACAAATGGAGTTCCTCAGTATTCGGTTATTGGCCCGTTGCTGAAAAATACGAATATTACGAATATGTAAATAAATGTTGTTTGTTGTGTTGGTGGTTAAGGTCCATCGGTCAGATCACAAAACTCAAACGGTCTGGATATCCAGTCGCAGTTCAATAGAGTTATTAGGAAATATCCTAAAAAACCTTTAACCCTTCTACATCCCTTGGATATGTGCCCTTCCTATGATCCTTTGGGTCAATATGACCCAACAATAAAATGTAAACAATATTTCATACTTAATATAGGAAATTTATCTGTTCTTTTATTCAGTATAATAAAATAAATGAAAACTAATATAAATAAGCCCTTCCTGAGCAATGATTAAAAAAAGTACATACATATATAAAATAAAATTAAATTTGAAATTCAGTCTAATGGATTTGTGTGACAATTTATACACAATGTGACCATGTGCTCTTTGCAAATAAATTTTTTACAAGAATCACATTTAGTGGAATACTTGTTTGAATTCCTTTCATTTAGACAAAAGAAACACCGCTGTCGTTTATTTGGAAAATTACTGGATAATGGTGAATTTGTGCTATTTTGTTTAGAACATTGCGGGGCAACTGTGCGATCATTTTGTTCTTGAATATTTTTAGCTGATGGTCCATGTGGAAAAACCTTTCTTCGCAAAATATGCTCCTTTATTAGCTGATCTGCCAATTCTACCAGATAAAGCCTACGTCTGAAATTTTTATTGCAATTCCAGGCAAGATTTATATCAGTCCATATGACGTAGGAGTTATATGCTGATACATCTATCATATTTGAAAATAACGCAACAGGCCATCGTTTAGTCATGCGCTTACATGTGTAATTAGCAACTAGTTTGTCAAGCGCATCAACTCCAGCTTTTGTTTGGTTGTAATTGTGTATTGTTTCAGGTTTTTTTTGTCATCATCTCTTACATCGGCTAAATGATGAAGAGAACGTAAGAGGAGAACGTATTTATATTTTTTTGGAACATATGATACTATTGTTATGTCATTGGAAAACAAAAAATTTGAGTGCAATACGGGCTTTTTTTCATATCTAGAATTTTTGATTGCAAAAAGTTTTATTTTTACGGACAGTGCCAACTAATGTAATATTCCGACAAAGTAGTTGAATGGCAAGATTGTTTGTAGTAAAAAAATTATCACATGTAATTGTGCATCCCCTTGGCAGAGGGTCTGATAATGTTAGCACCACTCTCTCACCTAAATTAAAAGTATGGAAATATAGCAAATGTAGTACGAAGTACAAAAGTCTCACCTTGATTTTTTTCTGGCTGTGTATTTCTTGCTTTGCCTGTGTACACCTCTATATTCCAGGCATATTTAGTTGTGGAATCGCAAAGTGCCCAAATTTTTATGCCATATCTGGCAGGCTTTGATGGAATATATTGCCTGAAACTGCACCGACCTCGAAATGGAACCAATTGTTCATCTACAGTAACAAATTCATGTGGATTTTAAAAAGATTTGAGCTGATTACTCCACTTGTCCCAAACGTTTCTTATCGGTGATAGCTTGTCACGAAGTTTTCTTTCTTCTCTATCTTCAGAGCTGTCAAACCGTAGGCACTGTGATATGCTCGCAAATCGCTTTAGTCTCATTGTTGCTCGAAAAATAGGTCTTCCGTTTTTTTCGCTCCACAAGCTAGTAAGATTTTCTCCATGAGATTTATAAACTCCTGCCATTACTTGTAATCCAAGGTATGCGTCAAGCTCTATCATATCAATGTTTTGCCAATCATTTCCATGTACTTCGACACCTTTTTGATTTGAATTAACTCTCTTGTTTACAAGTGTCAATGCGTTACCATATCATCATAAAACAAATTTCAAGAGATACCTTTACTGGCTTCTTCACATCTCACCCACAGTTTGAGATAATAAAATTTTGGATAAAAAATGTATTCAATGAAAGCGATTTTATTGACTTTTTTACTAAAAAAATGATTGATCGATGATTCTAAATGAATATGAAATCAGTTTAATTATATTCAAAAGGAAAAAAATGGAAAAGAGGAATTAAACTTGCAATATCGCTTGTTGGGTCATATTGACCCAAGAGATATCAAATGATTGTAAATCGTATTTTGAAATGTGGAGGGGGAAGGACGAAACTAAAGTTTATTATTTTCGTTTGAAAGCATAATTTTCGTCCCTATAATGGATAAATTCAAGTTTAACGTTCATATCTTATTATGAAAGGAACAAATTTTGCGTCTGAAAATTAAAGTTGGGTCAAATTGACCCAAGGAGTGCAGAAAGGTTAAATATCATCTCCTATACTTTGATGGAAAGTTTTTAAAAACATGTACTGCCCTCTATCGGAGAGTGCCGAATAGCAAGAATGCCTAATATATACCTGCGCTATAGGCTTTTGTTTTAAGAGATTAAAAGGGTTCTTCTGTATGCATCGCCAATATGGCTTAGGGCTTTAAATTTAAAGATCTAAAAGAATATTATAAGCCCAGTGTAAAAACTGTTGCTCTGCGCGTTGGTTGCAAGTTTTAATGAGACAGCTTTGATGAGCAAGCACTGAATGATGCCCATCGATGAATTTTTCAAACCGCTAAGGAAGAATTGATGAACGAATTAAAAGATGTTTTCAATAAGGAAAAGAAAGGTGGACATTTTTGCTTATATAAAACTTAACAACCTTATATAAACGGACTAAGAGAGACCAACATTTTTACGTTAAGCAAATGTTAGAAGAACATGTTTGTTTACATGTTACTTGAAGAGATTTTAACAGGATATTTGTCAATGTTATTATACTTGTGATGGTAATATGGTAGAGAATGCAAATCATGTCAAAGAAAGGCCGCATGTTAAGTTTTGATAATAGCCCAAGTAACATAACTGAAGCTGTGTTATTTTCTGCGCTTAAATGAGAGTATATATGGCAATTTGCAAAATTTTTTTTTAATAATGTACGAAAATAAGAGAAAATCCACTATCAGTTCGAATTAGTAGTGACGATCCAATATCTTTCCTGCACCGCGAAGGAAGTCAACGTTTTTTTTGACGACTTCATCTTTTAAATAAAGATATAAATGTATGTATTTATGCATGATCATACAAATATTTAGGTTGTTGTTTTTATTGTTAAAAAGCTAAATAACCCAAACCCACTAATTTCTATTTTTTATTTATTTTGTATATTTTTTTGAAGTATTTTATTTTGTATTCTATTTTGAGGAAAATGAGCATTTATTTCATAATTTGATAGAATATTAATGTATTGCATGCATCATGTTCATGTACAAGTACACTTTTTGTAGATTTTAGTTTTCGTTGCCTTGCTTAGCACACATGTATCATGCTCACAATCACTGTTTAATTTAATCGCTAATAAAATCGCTATTCTCTCACCACTTTAGTTTACTATTCTAATAATATAATTTATTTCAAAGAAAAATTTAACAAAAGAAAGCAGCTAAAACAAAGAACGATGTCAAGGATGAAATTAGTATTTACTATTCATTTGTAGCCCACTAGTCAAGCCGTAAAAACCTGAAAAAGCTGTAGGAATGTAGAATGGTTAATATAGTAGTTAATGATTTTAACTAACTGTGCAAATTGCCTTTATGCATCATTTACTATTGTAACCCTGTTACAATACATATGTTATTTCCAATGATAAACCAACATTAAAAGAATAATATAAAAATATAAATGAATTTCCGATGGTTACTGTGTTTTATACCCTTCACCACAAGTAAAAAAGAGAATATATAAGTTTGTTATTCCATATGTAATTTTTACAATATACATTTCCAACCCCATAGGTGAATATATTCTGAGTTCTTATGCATACCGAAGTCTATTGAACGATGTCCGTCCATTCGGGTTCGAACTTGAATCAACTTTGCCAAGACACTAGATGAGCTAAAAAAAAAATTTAGATAACCCAATCGATCCGACAAAGTGGCCAAAACTTTACCCCTGCCTCTAATTTTTCCATATCATTTCATCAAGTAACTCCAATCAAATATATGGGGCGTTAGAGAATCAAAAAATAAGAAAAATCATCCAGTGAAGATATTGGTGCTCGCACATATTTCATGGCCTCTTAACTTTTCACAGAAAAGTACGATTGAACACTATATTTTTTAAGATATAAATATAGGTATCACCTAAAAGCTTTTGATGAAATCTTTAAATTTTTTTAATAATGCTTTACCCATTAAGATTTTAATATTTGTTTGTATGGTGAAGGGTGTATAAAATTCAACATAGCCGAATATGTCGTAAATAACTTACTTGCTTGTTTATTAAGATTTAGTTAATTAATACCCACTTTGTTGCACATAATTCTTATTTGTTCCATAAAATTTAAGACAAAAGATTTCCATGTTTCCTTTAAAAGTTAGCTAAAACCTCTGATGTGCTATAAACATACTAGCGAAGTGGGCACATTGATAAGCTTTCCCACAGTAATTTATTTTACGGTTTTATTTTATAGAAATGAATGTTTAATGAGAATATTACAAATATTTTTTTTAAAGAATAAAATTTGTTAAATAAATAAAGCACACAAATTTTAGTAAGAAAAAATAAACAAATATTTATAAACCATTAAAAATATTAATTATATTTTTTTTATCAGTCAAGCTTGAAAAGATAAAGCAAATGAAGGGAAAAAATGAGATTGATGAAGAAGAAAAAAGGATTTCTTTTTTAAATGGTTCATTGGCAAAGTCCAGATATCATTCTACTAGTAGGTGTAATGTTATTTTACTACGCAAAAGGATAAACTTGTGCAAAATTACTACCAAAAGAAGCAATGCAATTAATTAAAATTTATAATGTGTGGTGCCAGGGTCAATTTCCTTATGTTGATTATTCTAATTATATCGAATTGCTTTCTGACATACATTTTGAAATAATTCTTCGATGGTGGATTCTAAAGTTAATGTAGTGGATGCAAGTAAGAAAATGCGATGTATAGTAAAAAGAAATCAAAAGGTAATCAGATATGCATGTTGTTTTCTTTTAAATTTTCGAAGTTGCTGATTTCTCATTTATTCCTCTAAAAAAGGATTGGTGGTTTTAAATGTTTTGAGTAAAAAATTACAATTCGTGACTTCTTTTAATAGAAAGTGCAAGAAATAATTTTTGTTTAACAATAGCGCACGCACAGAGAATAATTTTTTCAAAAAAAAATACTAAAAAAGGCGGTGGAAGAACATTTGAGTTAGCTGCTGTAATAAATGAAAATACTGGGTAAAAAGTGATGTTATTAATCAACTGTATAAGAAAACTTTGCGGAAATATTACTATATTTTATAAAATAATACTCACAAAGTCTTCTTCTCTCTCGGATAACACCTGTATGGCAAATAGTCAATAAACCTATAAATTTTGTTTTAACTATATTTAAAATTGCAGGGCTTCACCACTAATCATATATTGCATTATTATAGCAATCCATCTCTGAAGCAGAATATATATAACTTCTCTTCTTGATATAAACTTAAATTTTTTTATATTTATATATATATATAGCAAATAAAAACAAGTGAGAGTGTAATATTCGGCTATGCCGAATTTTAATTATAATTTACCATATATGTGTAACCACATGTAACATACTGCAGATTTCCTATGTATAGTTTCAATAAAAAAACGGTTCGTGAAGTTCTTTCCTACCATAAGGTTATTCTGTTAAAATTTTTTTTTTTAATTGTATATTTTGCTAAGGGTTTTTATCAGAGATTAGCAAATAAAAAGGTTTCTGTATTAGCTATAAAGCTCACCAATTTTTTTAACTTTTTAATAAGTTTTTATCATACGCCCGACCATCAGCGGGAATAACCACAAGAGTTGAAAAAAATATATGCAAAAATAAGATGCAGGCGTGGCGTTTTTTTTTCAACAGCAACATTTTCGAAACTATGTCTGTACGATTGGAAATTTAAATTTTCTCTACCTCATCTAGTGCCTTGACAAATTTGATTTCAATACGAACATGTACAAGCAGACGGACCTAAGCTGAACCACCTAATTTTCTCTACGCTTGTACCTTAACCAAAAAATATAATTCAAAGATTTATGGAATTATAAATTATATATTATAGAATTATTATAAATGGATAATAATATTTTAATACATTTTTAATTTTTATTTATATTGTCAATATTTCGCTACCCCTTTCTGTAGCATCATCAGAAAAATCAAGTGTTTATTTAAACATAAAATAAAATAATAGCAAAAATGTAATAAAATTTTTTTTCAAACTAACATATTTCAAAAATAAAAAATTAAAATTGAGAGACAGAAAAAATTACAAAAATAGGTGTTTTGTATTCGATATCGATTACTATCTGTACCAACATCTACATTTTCAGAAATTATTTCATGTATAGAAATGACCCCGTTGCAGGTTTATTATATTCTTAGATAAAATTTTAGTTCGAAATAAGTTTTCACTTTTGACTGAATTGCTTTTAATTGTTTTTAATAAAATATTATGTCAGACTTAAATTGTTTGCTCATAATAGCAGTGTACTTGTTTGATTAATCTGAAACGAATAACGTTTGAAGCTTTAAAGCCTTGCTCGTTTAACACTCTTAATTTTTGAAAAAGGTTATGAAATTACTTTTGTTGTTTTTATGTTTTTTAATTTCAATAAAAAACATAAAGCAAAACCAACATTCAATTGAATTCATTCATTTCTGGATCGATTTTGATTTTTTTTTATGGCGATACTTACAGATTATTCCTGTTTTAAAAACAATCCTTTATCTTATAAATTAAAAGGTGTTCCCATACAACATACATGTTTTTTACGCGTATTGTGAGCAGCAAAGGTACCACCTTAAAATTAAAAAAAAACTGTGTATCAATATAGCTTTCAATGTCAAAAAATAATACAAAAATAAATTTGAAAACTAAAGGGTGGAAAGAATGTGTAACAAAAAGTGTAAATATCCTACGGTCAAACTGTTGAACCATAATAGTTAGTCGGTTGAAATTTACATATAACCTGATTGCTAAGTCTACTACAATAGCAAGTATAAACTTGAATTTATAAATTAAAGGGTGCCTTTATAGTTGTTGTTATTTTAAGTATATTTCCAAACTGTTGAACAGTTGTACAAGTATAACGTTTGGGGATGAAACATAAGGGTGTCCCAATAATTAAACCGTTAAAGGACAGATGAAATTTATTATGAAGTCGGTTTTATTTTGAAAGAATTATTAATTCAAGAAAAAAAGCTATAAAGGAATTACCATCTTTATCCAGTAATACTTTTTCCGTATTTTTAGTTTATCCAAATTATTTGATTAACAAAAAAAACAAAAAAAAAACACAACAGCGAAATCAATGCTTCAGCGGAAGATTACTTTCGGATGCTTTTTTAAATTGTATGTTTTTAAAATACAAATTTTCTTAAATACGTATTATATTTTATGCACTACACTTTTGAATTCCGATATTTTTCAAAACCATTGGAAATTAGCATTCCTATGAAAATGCTGCCTTCAAATTAACTATTCTCCTTTCCGTGCTTGCTTTTGTTTTGCTTATTTGTTGATACTGTTTTTACCAAATATATATAAAACTATCATTTTCTAAATACTTTTACATACCACTCAATTTAAAAATATACTTAGCTTATTAACGAAAATTTTAGCTGTAAGCTATCATTTCAAGATGCTTTTCTGCCGACAGCAACGACTAGATCATCATATAAATGACATTTAAGAAAAGCCAAAAAACCTAAACGTTGAAAGACACTTTAAACAATTTTTGCTTAATAATTTTACCTTTAATTTAAAATATTTATATTTAACTGAATTGTGCCAAAATGATTTATTTGCTAAATATCAAGGGAAACAGCAAGCAGCTAGGCCTTGTTAAAAATAAAACTATGTTCATTTAACAAGCCTTAAAAACATATTCATTTATAACAAAACTTTCACAGGTGTATCACAAAGAAGAAGAAAAATAAGAAGTGGATGTATGCTAAAAGAAATTGTGCACCAACAAGAGATGATTATTGTATCCTTGCCATCGGAATTTCATGCGATTGAATGTGTTTTTATTACATACATGTACATGGGTGGGCTTTTCACATATTTCTTTTTTGTTTTAACAAAAAAATCTATATCGAAAAGAAATAAAACACATAGCGACAAACTTAGCTCGTACGATTGTATCCAAAATGTTTTACCAAATAGCATCTGCACGCACTTGCAAATATTTACTATCAAAATGTTATTAAGTTGCCGGTTAATCGATTAAAATGGTCAGGGGCAGAGGGGCGTTAACTTTATTGTTATTTACGCTATTAATATTTAAATTTGTAATTAAAATTAGTTAATTTAAGGAAGAATATTTTTGTGTGTTTCGGGATTAGGGAATCTAAAAAATTGTGGAAATAAACTTTAAAATTATGATCTTAGGAGTTTTGCGGCAAAAGTAATAGTTTCAAGTGGTAGATACGGTTCAGAAGAAAACACCAATATGTCAAAATATCGCCTCTAGAGAAACCTTTAATGGTTTTATTAATTTTCCACAACTGTTATCATACTTAGGATGTTTTCATTAGCATTAAAATTTAATTGACATTGATAAATTATTAGCAATGTAAAAAATTTAAGTACCATTTATTGCTAATTTTTAATTCTTTTTACTACTGGTAATATAATTAAAAAAAAAAAATTGAAAAAATATTTTTTTTATAAAAAAATAAATCTTAGACAGCAGAGCCTTAAGAAAGATTTATATACTAAAAACTAGAAACTTCACCTTTTTACACGTTCTACTTTTGAAAATTGTAATAATTAATCATTTTTAAGTGAGATGGGTGTAAAACTTGAAACCTGTTATTCGGCAGATCTTATTAATTACCTAAAAACAAAATAATTTGTTTGCATAGTGTCTTATTTTTCTGGAGATTGTTAGAACTTACATTTTTCCCAATATGTTTGTGTTAAAAATTACATTTTAAAATAAAACCTTACCATACTTTAAGATGTTTATTTAGTGTACAAAGATAAGGAGTGAAGTTTATTAATAGTAATGCTTTGCAACCATTTATTCATAAGTCAATAATAATGACTGATTTTTAACTAATTATAAATAAAACCATTTAATTAAAAAGCGTTATCATTAGTGAAAATAATGACAATGCTAAAAGTAAGTAGGTTCCATCGCGTCGGACTCCGAAATTTTAGAGAGTCTTCCAATTACGCTCCTGGTAGATACACAAAAAACACATTAATTTTTTTTACAAAAATAAAATAAAAAATAACACAAATTAGAAATTATATACTTTTAGCTAAAAAACATACTCTTAAAATTGGCAAAAAAAAAAAAATGACGATTTCTTAAAGTAACAAAAATGACAGTTATATGTTTGAAGACCGTAAAAAATTTGCTATTCTATTTTAATTATCAGTTATTTCGATATTTATATGTGCATAAAAATATAAAAGTTTAGGAATAAAATCATCTTATAGTTTAATGCTCACCTTTGTGTAGTTCTGTGACGAAGCCTTATACATATATACAAATATTAATCTGAGTAAAAAAATAAATTTCTCCTCATACATATATCTAACGATGTAGAAATCTTAGACTTAGAGATGTGCTATGTTTATTTAAGACTCATTGTAAACCTTTTTCGTGGTTATCACGTATAACCAAAGCTTCGGTATTAGCACTTTTAAGTACTTTTGAACTGTCACAAATTTCATTGTGAAGCTACGATTTGTTTCTAATATTATAAAGTTATATTATAATAACGAAAGTAATGTGGTATTGAACTTTATTTTAATATACAATTTTAATTCGGCGTAATTTTTTTTTTTTAAACTAAGTGAAGCAGCCTGGAATATTAGTTTCACTTGATGTAAAATACTTCTAATTAAGCAAACTGGGAAATAATGGCAAATTTCTAATTATTTGTTGGTCCTGGTAAAAGTTGACTTAAGTAATCGAATTTTAGTATACAACACTGATGAGCATCTTCTGCATATTATGTTACAAGTGGAGTTCCACAGTATTCGGATATTGGCCCGTTGCTGAAATACGAATATTACGAATATGTAAATAAATGTTGTTTGTTGTGTTGGTGGTTAAGGTCCATCGGTCAGATCACAAAACTCAAACGGTCTGGATATCCAGTCGCAGTTCAATAGAGTTATTAGGAAATATCCTAAAATACCTTTAAATATCATCTCCTATACTTTGATGGAAAGTTTTTAAAAACATGTACTGCCCTCTATCGGGGAATGCCGAATAGCAAGAATGCCTAATATATACCTGCGCTTTACTATTCTAGGCTTTTGTTTTAAGAGATTAAAAGGGTTCTTCTGTATGCATCGCCAATATGGCTTAGGGCTTTAAATTTACAGATCTAAAAGAATATTATAAGCCCAGTGTAAAAACTGTTGCTCTGCGCGTTGGTTGCAAGTTTTAATGAGACAGCTTTGATCAGTAAGCACTGAATGATGCCCATCGATGAATTTTTCAAACCGCTAAGGAAGAACAGAATTGATGAACGAATTAAAAGATGAGAACATCTTAGGAAAAGGAAGGTGGACATTTTTGCTTATATAAAACTTAACAACGTGGTATAAACGGACTAAGAGAGACCAACATTTTTACGTTAAGCAAATGTTAGAAGAACATGTTTGCTTTACCTGTTACTTGAAGAGATTTTAACAGGATATTTGTCAATGTTATTTTACTTGTGATGGTAATATGGTAGAGAATGCAAATCATGTCAAAGAAAGGGCGCATGTTAAGTTTTGATGATAGCCCAAGTAACATAACTGAAGCTGTGTTATTTTCTGCGCTTAAATGAGAGTAAAAATGGCAATTTGCAAAATTTTTTCTTAATAAAGTACGAAAATATGAGAAAATCCACTATCAGTTTGAATTAGTAGTGACGATCCAATATCTTTCCTGCACCGCGAAGGAAGTCAACGTTTTTTTTTTTTTTTGACGACTTCATCTTATAAATAAAGATATAAATTATGTAATTATATTTATGCAAGTCAAAGGATTTTAAACGGTTTGATCAAAAAAAATTATATTCAGCCGCACCAACTCGCGGCTTTGTTAAATGAAAAGCTTTAATATAAATTACCTTTTGATTAAATTTATTCACAATATAATTATGTATACAAAATTGACTTTAATTATTATAATAAGAATTTTTAACCATCCGACACTCGTCAAACCTTAGCCAAGACTGCCCGTTCTCAGCCAACCTTGTTGGCTCGTCACATTTGATGATCACGTTGCACCAACATGCGCAGGTATGCAGACGCTGATCGTGCAAAATTATTTTCCCATTGTTTCAGCAAAAAGGCAATTTGTGTTGAAGTAAAAATATTAAAATAGCTTAGGTTGCAAAGTTATTCTTTAGGCGGCAGAACTGCCACTGTTGTTAACTCCTCCCTCCTTAAATGTCTGCGTCCCGCAGATCCGGGTGTCTATAGTTGGTAATTGAATATTTAGCTTTGGAAGATTTAATTTTCTTGTTTGCCGATACCAAAGCCATCCAATGCAAAAAGCCATTGAGACAATGATAATAACGTTAATTCCAACTGTACCATTGAGTCTTACTCCTAGCTGGTTCAATCGGTTTATATTGCTTAGGCTTACCTCATAAACATATTTGATGTCCAGCAGCATGTCATCATGTTTCACACTTGCTAGTACTGGCGGTAAGGCTTGAACCCTCGTGATCGAGCTACTTGAGTAAGTATGATTCTTTATTACTACCAACTCGTTGGAAAGCTGCAGAAGATATGTGCCATTCAGAAACTCGGTTTTGCCATTTGCCTCAATGAAACCCTTGTGGTTTGTCACATAGATAATGTCGTCACTCAATAACTCAATGATTTCTTCTTGGGTACGTCTGTATTTACAACTTGCTGATCCGCCTTTGAGAATGCGGTTAAGGCAGTTACCCTCTTCCAATTTGGTTACAGATGCTCTTTTGCAGACTGTAGAATTACTTATTAAAAGGCATTCTCCTGTGATTCCATACGTCTCCGCTTCATTAACAAGCACCCGCTTAAACGACAGATCTATCTGCTTCCCTTCAATAATAGTAGCTCTAGTTAGAAGCAAGTTATAAAAATTTCTTCCGAGCTTTAGTATGGACAAAATGTACAATAGTGATGAACCATTCGTGTAAATTGAGGGTGTTCCATACTCCACTGCTTCTATTGCATTACCATAAGGTAACGTTTCCAGCTCATCAATTACTCTATTGATCTCCGATTGGTCTAGCAGATTTGTGTTTACAATACCACTCTTGGCTAGCTGACAGGCTCGGACAATTTCATTTATTTCATCCCTCAAAATGATGACCTCGTTGATGGTACTTTGTTCCATTAAGGTGTAGTCCTTACCGCTTGTTACACCGTTCACTTTGGTGACAATTTCGTTTATCTTCCTAACCACTTGGTTTGTGGCCCGCTGAAGCTCCTTGTTGATTTTGTATTGTTCGTTGTTATTCGTGATAATAGTCTCCTGACTTCTTAGTATGTTATTCCAATCTGTTGAATCAGGACTTCCTGCAACCCACTTCCAAGCCGATCCGATCCAATCGATTGATCTAGGTGTCCTTCTTTTCATATTTGTCAATTCGTCAAGGCGTTCTTGTACCTGCAGCATGTGGTGCAAAATGAATTCTCTGTTTCTGCTTGGCGGAAGATGCTTCTGAATAATAGATGATATGTTTGCAGCCATTCCCCTGTACTCTTCTAAGTTGATGACGTGTACTAATTTAAAGTTCCCATCGACTATCCATCCATTTCCAACCTTTAATGAAACCAGTGATGTTTTTTACTGGTAGATTTGTACACTAATTACAAAATAAATCAGGTTGAATGAGATTAAGGGAATAAACTTTAGATGCATGGTTAAATAATGTAATTTCTGAAAATAGTATAATGTAATTATATTGATAAAAATGAGAGGATATTCTACAATGAAATGTTTAAATGACATATGATTAGATTAAAGATTTTATTTTGCTTAAAAAGTATTCTTCCCCCTCTTTTTTATATATTTTTTCTTTTCTCTTTTTATTTAAGTACTCGTAGTATAAGTTAAGGGAGTGAAATGAAAAAGGCTCTACAATTATTTATAATTGTTTTTCTTTGGACTTTGCCCTTTTAGATTCTTTATGTGTTCTTTGAAAATCTTTCTTCCACTTCTTGTCAGCACAGTTACCATATTATCTTTTTCAACTATTTCTTTTCTAAAAAGTGCTTTGTTTTTTCCCTGGATAGTTCTAATAGCTACGTAGATTCTATCACCCTTTCTATATTTTATAGGGCTTTGCCTCCCACGATTCATTTTTGCCCTGCCCTGGCCGCCATATTTCTTTTAAGCAAGTGTCTGAGGTCTGTATTAATCTTCTTCTGTACCGAGAGTAGGTTTTCGTAGTTTGCTCCGATGTTTCTATTAAAAAATAAGTCACGAGGTCTTTTCTTTGTTGTTGAATGAATGTTATTATTGTACCTATCGACACAGATTTCAATTAACTCTTTTACTGATAGATTTAGGTATTCAACCCTTAAACACCTATAGATTTCAATTATTGTTGAATGCAGTCTCTCAACTTGCCCATTCACCTCACTTCTTTGTACTGGTGTAAGGTATAATTTAATACCCAAAGACCTGATGAAGGTTTCTACTAAAGGGCTTAAGAAGCTGCGTTCATTATCAGTAACTAGAATTTTGGGCACTGTGAAATAATGCAAAATTTTAATTAGTTTTTTCCTCACCTGTACCAATGATCTTAATACTAAAGAACTTAGCGAATTTTGTAAACTTATCTATGCAGGTAATAAATTTCTGCCCCTGAATTTCCATAATGTCCATATGCAGAATTTCACATGGATATTTGGGATCTGGTGTATCTTGGCGATGTATTCGTGGAGGTTTCCTGTCATACTTGCATCTATTACATACGTCGCAACTGGCAACGTATTTCTTTATATTAGCGCGCATATGCGGGAAGTAAAACTGCTCTAAAATTTGTTCACCATTTTCTCTGGGATTACGATGTGCTCTTCTATGTTCATTTTCGATTATTTCCAATTGACGTTCTTTTGAGGTAATGTCTGTAACTAGCTTCTGCGTAATCCTTACTTTCTACTTAGAAAAATGATCGATATAAATTTCCTGTAGAACACCAAAAAGACTTTCTGGTGCCTTAACTCCATTAAGGATATTTGGGCGAAGTTTTTCTTTTAATAAGGTTACAAGTTCTTCCTTAGACCAGGTTTTTGAAGAAATAAAATGCCTAGTATATCCACGATGTGGTTCTTCCATTGCCGTCAAGTCCATTCCCATTCCTATTATAATCTGGTTCTTAAAGACGTTTATAGGTACTTCTACATGGGGTATCAAGTCAGAAGCATCTTGTTCTGCACTGTAAACTGTTTCCACTGATGAAAGATCATTGTCCTCTCGGCCCTCTGAAGCAGTTAACGTTTCATCCGAATTCATAGTCGTTCCTTCACTCGCTGTATCGGTAGAAGAATGATATAAATGATTTGAAACGGTTTTTAATCTCGAAAGGGCATCTGCCACGTGGTTTGATTTACCAGGCTTATAAATCAACTCGTGGCTATACTCTTCTATTCGTGCCTTCCATCTTTTTAGTTTTGCGTTAAAATTCCTATTTCCTAATGCAAACGTCAACGGTTGATGATCAGTGTAGATCTTAATTTTTTTTGCACCATATAAGTAATTTCGAAGATTATCAAGAGCCCATACAATAGCCAACATCTCTTTCTCGTTGGTGGCGTAGTTCTCTTCAGTTTTGTTGAGCGATCGAGAAATATACGCAATGGGTTTGTCCTTGCCGATCTCACCTTGTGACAGAACGGCACCAAGAGCTGTATTAGAGGCATCCGTCGTCAAATTAAAAGGTTTCTCGAAGTCTGGGAAAGCCAGGAGCTCGGCCGTAGTTAACATGGATTTAAGTTTATTGAAAGACTTCAAAGATTCATTATTTAGATTAATAGGCACCTTTTTGGACTGACTAGCTTTTATTTGAGCATGCTCGCCTCTTGTAAGGTTTGTAAGGGGCTTTGCCACCTTTGCGTAGTCGCGAATAAATCTTCTATAATATGAGGTCATTCCCAGGAAACTTTTCAACTCTTTTAAGTTTGTAGGTGGTAACAAATTTTCAATGGACTTTACCTTAGCAGGATCCGGTCTTATTCCCTCAGACCCAACGATATAGCCAAGGAATTCTACCTCAGTTTTCATGAAATGCGTTTTTTCCAGATTTACCTTAAGATTTGCTTCATAAAGCTTTGCAAAAATTGTATCTACGTTCTTTAAGTGACTCTCAATATTTTCGCCGATTACGATTACATCATCAATATAAACAAAACAGATTCTTCCTATGTACTCGCGGAGTACGTCGTCTATCATTCTCTGAAATATTGCCGGCGCATTCTTTAAGCCAAAAGGCAATCTTAAAAATTCAAATTTACCGTTCGCTGTTGAAAAAGCGGTTTTTGGAATATCCTTTGGTTTCATAGCTATTTGGTGAAAGCCTGATGTAAGATCTATTGTCGTGAAATACTTTGCTTTTCCTAAACTAGCTAAAGTAGAAGTAATGTCAGGGATTGGGTAGGTATCTGGAATTGTTACAGCATTTAAACGCTTAAAGTCCACTACCATTCGATATTGTTTTTCGCCACTAGGTTTTGGTTTCTTTGGGACAACCCATATGGGTGAATTGTACAGACTTTTTGATGGCCTTATTACTCCTTCTGAAAGTAGTTCCTTTATTTGTCTTTCTACTTCTTCCCTCATACAAACGGGATATGGGTAGCTTTTCGTGTATATTGGTTCATCTGTGCTTGTTCTGATTTCTGCCTGGACATTTGTTGATGCAAGTTCGCTACCGTCGAGTGGTCCGAAAAGTGGCTTATATTTACTAATAAGACTTTCTATTCTTGTCCTAACTTCTGGCACATATTCTTCTCCTAATATATAATTTGATTCAACAGCTATTTTTTCTTTTAGCGGAATTTGAAAACTATTTTTCAAAACTAAAACATTTTCCTTTCTATCAACTACAGCACCTAACCCCTTAAGTGTGTCATCCCCAATAATACCATCAAATGTTTTTAGTGTTGGCAAGACGTAAAATTCAATAGGTTCTTTTATTCCGAAAAATTTAAAAAATGGTCCAATTACTTTCCTGTCTATACACACATCTCCTCCTACTGACCGCACATTTATTGGTTTTTCTAAAATTATGCTACCGTGTGATAAGCGAGGGCTGCAAAAGTTCTTGTTAGAGCCCGTGTCGATCAAAAAACATAAAATATCACCAGTAGCAGAAGGGTACTCTATATAGGGTAAACTTGAGGGCCTTCCCCCATAAAATTTACTTCCCCTACCGTCTCGTCCCTACGGGAATCTTTCTCTGGCTGGTTCGTAGCTATATGGTCCTCTTCAGAAAAGGTTTCTATGTGATAGATTCTAGGCTGTTTGTAGCCTGTATTTATTTCGGATGCACCTCTTTTCTCGGCTGTCCTAGGGTTGTTTATGTAATTTACCCGTCGAGATTGAATTGTCCTATCAACTTCCATAGGTTCCTGTTTTATGGCCGGATATCTAGGGGGTAAAGCTGGCTTATAGTTGGTATATTCATTTGTCCGAAAGTTAGAATAATTGTTGTTGTGTTGCCAATTTCTAGGCCTATAATCTTTATTCTGCCATCCCGATCGAGCAGCAAACAATTTTGGTGGCCTTGAAGGCCCAAGACGATGAGTTGTCTCCATGGAAATCGAGTCGTGTGGCTTCGGTTTTGCATAAATTATATTGTTTCGCATCGTTAGGTTTTGCAACTCCAGGCACGCGGAGTATGCTTCAGGGAGCGTTCTTGCTCGCTGTATAATAATCATACGGGAAAGGTCCGGCTTTAATCCGCGTATGAAAATGTCTAACGCTCTGTTTCTATAAGTTCCCACCAGCGCCTTGATGGTTTCCTCACTGTAAGATTCTGTCTGCAATTTGTTGATAATAAGCGAAAGTTGATGATTAGCCGTTGAATAAAACTCGTCCATTGACGAGGATCCCTGGGTAAGCTGATTGAGCTGATGTTCCAGAGTTTGTATGTCTCGTTTATCAGCGTAGTGGAGTGAAAGTATTCTTTTGATTTCAGCCCAATCACTATTAAATACGTTATAGGATACCAAAGCTGTATCAGCAGCGCCAATAATTTTTTGACGGATGCTCTGGACAATTGCACGATAAATCGGCTTATCCTTGACAATTTCAAAATCTCCTAGTATGGTTTCCACAGAATTAACCCAGGATACATACTGGGTTGGATTACCCTCAAATGTTCTTAAATCCCTTACACTGTCAGGAAGTCGGCTTATATCCCTTAACTCGGTTTCGGTTCGTGGTCGCTGAAGAGTTACCTCCTCTGTGATCACTGGGACGGCCGCGGTGGCCTGCCTACCTTCAAGAAGCTCTAACCTGCCCAAAACTTCTCCTAATATATTGCTACCGAGACTTGATTCTGGAGTTACTATGCGCGTTTCAACAGACTTGAGCTGTTCCATAAACCGGTTGATGGCTCCAGTCATAGTCGTTAGTATAGCTTTTACATCCTCCATTATTTTAATAATAAACTGACAAGAAGGGAAAAAAATATTCACTTACCTGAAATATGTATCAGTAACACTTTAATAAATGATCCTTGCCCGTTGCACAGTTTCACTTCCTTTCCTTGAACTTTTTAGCTTTTCAATTTCTCTTTTTCAATCTTATTTTCAATTTAGGCTTTCAATTTTAAAAGAATATCTTTTTTTTAAATTTATTTTTCAATACTATATTTCTTTTCAATTTCCTTTTTTTTCAGTTTTATCAATATACTTTTTTCTTATTTTAACTTTTGATTTTCTTTTTTAATTTTTAATTTTACAAATTGCTTCAGTTTTAAATTCTCTTTTTTTATTTTTAGGGATCAACTTTACAAGCATATATTCTTTTATATTTCGCTTTTACTTTTCAATTTTCAAATTTATATTTTGTTTCAATTTTACATAAATTTTTTCATTTTTATTTTCAAAAATCAAGCATATATTCTTTTTCATTTCAATTTTGGATTTTCTTTTTAAATTTTATATTTATTTCAATTTTCTCTTTTTTTTTAATTATTTGTATTAATATTTTTATTTTTTTTTTATTATTTTTTCACTAGAGAGCCTTGGCTAGGACACGTGACGCGACCGCTTAAAATCCTTTTGTCCTCACGGAAGCTCCGTATGGTTCCTTTTTGTTGCCCCACTTTGATTTTCGCGGGAACCTACTGGGGTACGGGTGACTCCACTTTCACTCCGATAACCTTCTGTAATTTTTTGTGTTTGGATTACCAGGAGTATCGGTTTGGTGAAGGAGGATTAGGTCTATTTATTGTTTTTTTATTACTTTTGTTTTTTATTAGTCCTGGAGTGATCCGTAGATATCGCAGGAGAGATTTATTTTTGTTCCTGGAGTGCTCCGTAGAGATCGCAGAAACGTTTTTTATAATTTTTATTTTTTATGAAGGACCTTTTTCCAAGGTCCCTGCTCGGGCGCCAGTTAAAGGATTTTAAACGGTTTGATCAAAAAAAATTATATTCACACGCACCAACTCGCGGCTTTGTTAAATGAAAAGCTTTAATATAAAATACCTTTTGATTAAATTTATTCACAATATAATTATGTATACAAAATTGACTTTAATTATTATAATAAGAATTTTTAACCATCCGACACTCGTCAAACCTTAGCCAAGACTGCCCGTACTCAGCCAACCTTGTTGGCTCGTCACATTTGATGATCACGTTGCACCAACATGCGCAGGTATGCAGACGCTGATCGTGCAAAATTATTTTCCCATTGTTTCAGCAAAAAGGCAATTTGTGTTGAAGTAAAAATATTAAAATAGCTTAGGTTGCAAAGTTATTCTTTAGGCGGCAGAACTGCCACTGTTGTTAACTTGCATGATCATACAAATATTTAGGTTGTTGTTTTTATTGTTAAAAATCTAAATAACCCAAACCCACTAATTTCTATTTTTTATTTATTTTGTATATTTTTTTGAAGTATTTTATTTTGTATTCTATTTTGAGCATTTATTTCATAATTTTGCACGCATCATATTCATGTACAAGTACACTTTTTGTAGATTTCAATTTTCGTTGCCTTGCTTAGTGCACATGTATCATGCTCACAATCACTGTTAAATTTAATCGCTAACAAAATCGCTATTCTCTCACCTCTTTAGTTTACTATTCTTATAATATAATTTATTTCAAAGAAAAATTTAACAAAAGAAAGCAGCTAAAACAAAGAACGATGTCAAGGATGAAACTAGTATTTACTATTCATTTGTAGCCCACTAGTCAAGCTGTAAAAACCTGAAAAAGCTGTAGGAATGTAGAATGGTTAAAATAGTAGTTAATGATTTTTACTAACTGTGCAAATTGCCTTTATGCATCATTTACTATTTTAAACCTGTTACAATACATATGTTATTTCCAATGATAAACCAACATTAAAAGAATCAAATAAAAATAGAAATAAATTTCCGATGGTTACTGTGTTTTATACGCTTCACGACAAGTAAAAAGGGAATACTTAAGTTTGTCATTCCATATGTTATTTTTACAATATACATTTCCAACCCCATTATGTGTATATATTCTGAGTTCTTATTCATACCGAAGTCTATTGAGCGATGCCTGTCCATTCGGGTTCGAACATAAATCAACTTTGCCAAGACACTAGATGAGCTAATAAAAATTAAAATACGCCAATCGATCAGACAAAGTGGGCAAAACTCTATCCCTGCGTCTAATTTTTCCATATCATTTAGATTAATCAAGTAACTCCAATAAAATATATGGGGCGATAGAGAATCAAAAAAATAAGAAAAATCATCCAGTGAAGATATTGGCGCTCGCACATATTTTATGACTAATTGGCCTATAATTTTTAAGATATAAATATAGTTTTTGGTGAAATCTTTAAATTTTTCTAAAAATGCTTTACCCATTAAGATTCGATGACATTTGTCAGCTTAATATTTGTTTGTATGGTGAAAGGTGTATAAAATTCCCCAGATCCGAATATGTGCTAAACAACTTATTTGCTTGTTTATTAAGATTTAGTTAATTATTACAGACATTGTTGCACATAATTCTATTTTATTCTATAAAATTTAAGACAATAGATTTCCATGTTTTCTTTAAAAGTTTGCTAAAACCTCTGATGAGCTATAAACACAGTGGCGAAATGGGCATATTCATAAGCTTTCCTCACAGTAATTTATTTTACGATTTTATTTTATAGAAATGAATGTTTAATGAGAATATTACTAATATATATTTTTTTAAAGAATAAAATTTGTTAAATAAATTAAGCACACAAATTTCATTAAGAAACAATAAATAAATATTTATAAACCATTGAATTTATTAATTAATTTTTTTTTCATCAGTCAAGCTTAAAAAGTTAAAGCAAATGTAGTGAAAAAATAAGGTTGATTTTTGACGTTTGATGAGGACGGAAAAAGGATTTCCTTTTTAAATGGTTTACTGGCATAGTCCATATATCATTCTACTAGTAGGTGTAATGTTATATTGTGCTATTTAAGACAAATAATTTAACTACGAGTATAATTTTTATCAGATCAACCACTCCAGTTTGCAGTTTGCAATCGCTTACAGAATTTACCAAGCAAAATGATAGACCTGTGCAAATTTACTACCAAAAGAAGCAATTTAATTAATTAAAGTTGATAATGTGAGGTGCCAGTGTCAATTTCCTGATCTTGATTATTCTAATTATATCGAATTGCTTTCTAACCTACATTTTGAAATTATTCTTCGATGGTGGATTCGTAAAATTAATGTGGTGGATGCAAGTAACAAAATGCGATGAATAGTGAGTGATAAGAAATCCCAAAGTAATCATAAAGGTTATGCATATTGTTTTATTTTGAATTTTCAAAGTTGATGATTTCTCATTTATTTCTTTTAAAAAAGGATTGGTGGTTTTAAATGTTTTGGGTAAAAAATTACAATTCGTGACTTTTTTCAATAGAAAGTGAAAGGAATAATTTTTGTGTAACAATAGCGCACACACAATAGCGCACAAAATTTTTACGAGCAATTATTAACTTATGAGAATTCGAGCTGTAATACGTCGTTGCAAATACATTTTCTATGTTTACAATTAGATTTATATTCTCAAAGTTTGGGCTTCATCACAAATCATATACTGCAAAATTACAGAAATCCATCTCTGAAGCAAAATACATGTAACTTCTCTTTCTTGATATAAACAAAATTTTTTTTATATTTTTATATATATACCAAATAAAAACAAGTGAGAGTGTAATATTCGGCTATGCCGAATTTTATATACAATTTATTATATGTATGTAGCCCCATGTAACATACTGCAGGTTTCCAATGCATAGTTTAAATAAAAAAAGGCTCATAAAAAAGTTGTTTTTAATTGTATGTTTTTCTAAGGGTTGTTATCACAGATTGGCAAATAAAAAGGTTTCTTTATTAGCTAAAAAGCTTACCAATTTTTTTAAACTTTTTAATAATTTCTTATCATAAGCCCAAATATCTGCAAGAATACGCACGAGAGTTGAAAAAAATATGCAAAAATTTGATGCAGACGTGGCGTTTTTTTCAACAGCAAAATGTTGGAAACTATGTCTGAACGATTGGAAATTTAAATTTTCTCTACCTCATTTAGTGCCTTGACAAAGTTGATTTTTACACGAACACGTACAAGCAGACGGACCTAAGCTGAACCATCTAATTCTCTCTACGCTTTTACCTTAACCAAAAAATATTTTATAAAGATTTATGGAATTATGGATTATATATTATAGAATTATTAAAAATGTATAATAATATTTTAATACATTTTTAATTTTTATTTATATTGTCAATATTTCGCAACCCCTTTCTGTAGCATCATCTGAAAAATCAAGTATTTATTTAAACATAAAATAAAACAACAGCAAAAATGTAATAAAAATTTTTCAAACTAACATATTTCAAAAAATAAAAAATTATAATTGAGAGACAGAAAAAATTGCAAAAATAGGTGTTTTGTATTAGATATCGATTACTATCTGTACCAACTTCTAAATTTTCAGAAAGTATTTCATGTATAGAAGTGACCCCGTTGCAGGTTTATTATATTTTAGATAAAATTTCAGTTTGAAATAAGTTTTCACTTTTGACTTAATTGCCAGACTAAAATTGCTTGCTCATAATAGCAGTGTACTTGTTTGATTAATCTGCAACGAATAACTTTTAGATTTTTAAAGCCTTACTCGTTTAACATTCTTGATTTTTGAAAAAGATTATGTAATCACTTTTGGTGTTTTTATGTTTTTTAATTTCAATATTTTTTTAAAGGACTTAAAAAGAGAAGGAGGTTATCAATTCGACTGAATGTTGCTTTTTCTTTTCGTAACTCAGTCTTTTCTGGATCGATTTTGATTATATTTTTTAAAGCGATACTTACAGATTATTCCTCTTTTAAAAACAGTTCTTTATATCATTACTTAAAAGGTGCTCCCATACAAATACATGTTTTTTATGTGTATTATGAGCAGTAAAGATACCATTTTAAAATTAAAAAAAAACTGTGTATCACGTTAGCTTTCAATGGCAAAAAAAACAATACAAAAATAAATCTGAAAATTTAAGGATGACCTTTTAGGTGACGTAAATTGTCCTATATGGTCCTATTTTTGAACCGTTGTAGATAAATGCTTGCAAATTGGAAAGAATGTGTAACAAGAAGTGTAAATATCCTAATTTATAAATAAAAAGTTTTACAATAGTTGATGTAAACTGTGGTATACGGTCAAACTGTTGAACCATAATAGTTAGTCGGTTGAAATTTACACATAACCTGATTTCTAAGTCTACTACAACAGCAACCTTGAATTTATAAATTAAAGGGTGCCTTTATAGTTGTTGTTTTTTTAAATATATTTCCAAACTGTTGAACAGTTGAACAAGTATAACGTTTGGGGATGAAACATAAGGGTGTCCAATAATTAAACCGTTATAGGCCGATAGATGAAATTTATCATGAAGTCGGTTTTATTTTGAAAGAATTATTAGTTCAAGAAAAAAAGATTTAAAGGAATTACCATATTTATCCAGTAATACTTTTTCCGTATCTTTAGTTAATCCGAACATTTGATTAACAAAAAAACCATAACAGCAAAATCAATGCTTTAGCGGAAGATTATTTTCGGATGCTTTTTAAAATTGTATGTTTTTAAAATACAAATTTTCTTAAATACGTATTATATTTTATGCACTACACTTTTGAATTCCGATATTTTTTAAAACCATTGGAGATTAGCATTCCTATGAAAACGTTGCATTCATATTAACTATTCTCCCTTCCGTGGTTGCTTTTGTTTTACTTATTTGTTGATACTGTTTTTACCAAAAATATATATGTAAAACTATCATTTTCTAAATAAATTAACGAAAATTTTAGCTATAAGCTATCATTTCAAGATGCTTTTCTGCCGACAGCAACGACTAGATCATCATATAAATGACATTTAAGCAAAGCAAAAAAAACCTAAACGTTGAAAGACACTTTAAAAAATTTTTGCTTAATAATTTTACCTTTAATTTAAAATATTTATATTTAACTGAATTGTGCCAAAATGATTTATTTGCTAAATATCAAGGGAAACAGCAAGCAGCTTAGCCTTGTTAAAAATAAAATAACGCTAATTTAACAAGCTTTTGAAACATATTCATTTATAACAAAACTTTCCCAGGTGTATCACAAAGAAGAAGAAAAATAAAAAGTGGATGTATGCTAAAAGAAATTGTGCACCAACAAGAGATGATTATTGTATCCTTGCCATCGGAATTTCATGCGATTGAATGTTATTACATACATGTACATGGGTGGGCTTTTCACATATTTCTTTTTTGTTTCGACAAAAAAATCTATATAAAAAAAACAAAAACAAAAACACACAGCGACAAACTTAGCAAAGATTGTCGCTCTGTCGATTGTACCCAATATGTTTTACCAAATTGCATCTCACGCACTTGCAAATATTTACTATCAAAATGTAATTAAGTTGCCGCTAAATCGATTATAATGGTCAGGGGCAGAAGGGCGTTAAGTTTTATTTTTGTTTTTACTTCATTTTCTGTTCAACGATAAGCACATCGGTGTCTACCAGTTGTACTTTATAATTTAGTTTTTATGTTTGCATGTTTCTTGGTCTTGTACCAGTAAATGTTTTCCCCTTTTTTATGTACATATCTTTGTATTAATATTTTCGTTAAAATTCGATTAAAAGAACAGCTGCTCGCACTTGCATGTTTTGGTTTAAATAAATAATTACATAACTAGTCATTGGTCGAAAAACATACCGCTCTAAACACCAGTAGATGTAGAGTTTTCTATTATAGAACGTGACGAAAATCTTGAATTTCCTACTTACCTGCTCAAATCCGTTACATAGCATTTTGTTTTTGAGCAAAGTTTAGTTCTTTTTATAATCAATTTTTTAATATAATTGTAACGTTTATTTGATTAATAAACGCTTTGTTTATTGAATTGAATTTACAATTCACACAACTTTGACAGCTTTAATTAAATTACACAATTTATTTAGACTATTATTCACAGTTATTACACAAAGATGGTAATTTAACCAATTTGAATAATAGATAGAAACTTCTATATCAAATATTCGCGACGAATCTTAGCGCGACAACTTTCAAAATGACTGAAGCTGTCGTTATGGTGGTGTTTTCGATATACCGACTCCAAGGGGTTCTTGAGTACCTGTGGAATGTTCCAATTTTTCAATGGAGTTATTTGTTTTGTAAGTATCTTCTGTATATCTTTCGTTCTGTTAGTAGTAGTTTTTATAAAATATTTTGCTTTAGGGTGTAGCTCAAATGCCAATGGAACTCATGAATAGAAGGAAAATAGTCGAAAACTGCATCGTACACTCATTGCTTTTGTTGTAGTACATCTTCATTTACCATGCAGAACTGCTTGGGTTGCTGCATGCGATGGATTACTCGCTGGAAAGTCGAGTGCATGAGAGAAAGTCTCGCCTTGAACTTGAAAACCAGTCGATTTTTAAGTGCATGGAACAAGTGAACGCGTACTCTACCCTGGTGCTGAAATGTAGGTAGTGTGGGTTAAAGGACACATAGGCACAGCTGAAAAACTTTCAGATTATTTTTTAAATTTATGAATCTTTATAATAGATATGTAAAATACATCGCGTTAAAAACAGATTATAGACATTTACATATTTTTAACTACTTTTTTTACAGAACAGTATTAGACAAGATTTTTTGACTAATAATTTTTAAGCTTTTCGCTCTTTAAAAGGCCTGGTAACTTATATATGGCGCTATAATATTGGGTATGTTAAATAAAAAAAAGGGTTTTTTACCAATTAAAGCTTTTTATTTTCAATTTTTTATTTAAACATTGATCTCAAGCATGAACGACAACAAGTGCATTTCTGAGAAAAGGAAATCTAGTCATCATGCGATTACTTCATGTTAATAAAACTTGTTTTAATTTCGCTTTTTAATTTACCGGCCGTTCTGACAACTTTCCTTTTCATTTAAAGAATGTGACTGAAAAAGAAAACGAAGATCCACGACATAAGAAGAGTTTTTAAATTTGTTGAAAATATTTCATAACATGTATTTAGCATTACAAATTAAAGTTAAGTTTAAGAAGTATGAGTAGAGTTGAAAGTAAAAGTCATTGAGTGAAAATTTTAAAAACATTGCCTGTGGAATTTCTTGTTTTTTTGTACTTTTCACATAATTTTTTTTTTTTATGCTTTATTAGAGTTAAAACTTTACAAATTGTCCACAGAACTTTAACCAAAAAGTCACCGCCTAATTCTTTTACAATGCAAGTTTAAAAAGAAAACTTTTTTCTGAATGAATAGAACAATGTTCAGTTAGTGATGGTCACCATATTTTTTTTATGATGGAAAAACAATAAAGTTAATAATTATTTTATAACGATAAAAGAAGAAGCCGTATGCAGTTTAATTAAATGTCAAAACATTAAATAATTTGCCATTTTACATAATGATAATTTAAATAGCAGATTCAATAAGATTTAACATATAAAAATTCCACCTGCAAGAAGATTCGATGTAGATTTAAATCAATTAATTGAATTCGGAAGAAAAAAAGTTTAGCTATAGGCAAACTGTTTTATACTCAAAAGTGGTAAAGTTACCATCGTGTATTTTGTGTAATAATCGAGAATAAGTAAATAATCGTCTAAATAAATTGTGTAGTTTATAAAATAAATAAACGTAACAGTATGTTACATGCAGTAAAAGTTATTTTCTTAATTTTTATTTTTTTTTTTACATGTTTATCCCCTGTCAAAGTAGCATCAATGCTCAAACAGGCGCAATTCTGCATCAAGGGGGCAGACATTTTTAAACTTTAATTAAATTCCTTTTCACATGCCGGCCTATTGAAAACTTTCATTTGTGTTAAATTAAAAACTTCTTCACAGCGAGAAAATATGTCAATTGTTAAAGATATTTTATGACGTAGAGCCTATTTAAACTGTAGTGTTAGTTTTATTTAAATAAATTAATTTTTGTTTTTTTTTTTTCTTTTTAGAAACTGTGTATGGAATAAAAAAGTATTAATTTTAATTTTGACAAAAACAAAGCTGTAAGAGGACTCAGTTTATATGCTGGTCTAATTTCACAGCTAAAGTGTAGTGGACTATTTATGTTCGGTCAAGTAGCAATACAAAATTTAAGAATATTGAAACTTGGTCGTACACAAAAACAAAAGATTTAGGATAGTCCATGAGGAATACTTTAGAGCACTGGCGAGATAGAGCCAAAAATGCAGCTTCTAAACTTGCATACAGAGACATCCCCATTCCAAAACGCTCGAATTTTTCGGGATGCCAGTATCTTTAAAACTTCTGGAACTTTGAGGTTTTTTAGAATTTTTAATGATTGTGTTTTTGTAGAGTTTAATATGCTTAGCTTGTAGAAAAATAACTAAAAAGTTATTGACTATTTGGTGTTCTGCAAATCACTCGATTTTAAGTACTTATTAGAAATTTATTTGATATCGAAAAAATTTAAAACTTTTAAATTCTATACAAGCCATACATAATCATGTTTATTGTGGAATTCATGTTAAGTTTAATTTTACCTAATATTTTACCAATAATACGCTTAGAGTCCAAAATGACATTTTCTATAATTTTTGATACAACTTATTACGGCAATCAATATTAGTACACAACTTCATCGATTTTTCTTACTGCTAGTTTTTATTTACAGAAAACAATAAAAAATTTTAAGAATGATGTTCTCATAGGTTTTACAAATTTACAACGCCCGATTAGTGTGAATGGTCTGTCTCACATTAAGTGACCAGATTCGTGTCAGTTCTATACCGTCTACCGATATTTAAGGTTTCAAAGATTTTTATTTTTAACTATGTTAGTTTATGCTTTTCAACAAAGACGTGTTTAATATTTGAAATACGTACATATATATGTATGTGTACATTTATGTGTGTACGTATTTTTGAATTTCTTATTTTTTTTATGCGCGTTTGTTTTATTAAATACTTTTAGAAATTTAGCTTTTCATTTTTTTTTTTTTTGTTTTTTTTTTATTTTTAAAAACTTGTAATATATGTACATATCGTAACTAACCATAAGCAAGAAAAAAAAAATAAATAAAAATTTGTTTCTTGATAGCAGAAATTATATTTATTTATTTATTTTGAATTTTTTGTTAGTTACATGGTTTTTCATTTTAACTGATATTAGAGAAACATGATTTACCATTTTATCTTAATGATTTCTTAAGATACTCTAAAGATCGGGTTGCATTTGAAATCTGAACAATAAAACAATTTGGACAATGACTAAAATATTTTCATTATTATTATTCATCAGTGTAGTGTTTATGCTAAAATAAACTCTATTGACGTTTTCTCTTGCAAGCAATTAATGGAACTGCAAAAATGATTATTAATTATTTGTTAATATATTTACAATCAAATGATGAACAGTCGTTTCTTTTTTACAGTTTCGTATGCGTGTCATTCATTAAATTCTTATTAAGAAACATAAATCATTTTAATGCCTGCTGCAAGGCTGACTTGTTTTGGCTGTTGTTAAATATCATGCAGAGCATGTAAAAGGAAATTGCAAGTAATTTCTTGAGTTGTGTTTAGTGCGAATTTTATCGTGATTTTACGTCATCTTCGGTTACTTAATGTTTAAATTTCGCACACTTTATTAAAATCTGTACTGTACGAATAAAAAACATATCTTGGGTTAAAAAAATAAAAGATATAACTTCCTAAGGATTTTCTTTTTTTACAGTTTAATGTTAATATTCATGTTTAATTGTATGATGGGAAATTTAAAACTAACAATTCTGTTTAAGGCCTCACATTAAGTGTGTACGTAAGTACTTATAATCATGCATTAATATATCTAAAATAATTCAATGTTTGTATATCCTGTGATTGTATAAAAATGAAAATCAAAACAAGAAAACAATACAAACGCTCACTAAACCATGTAAGAGTGCTAAATATATTCGTCTGTGCCAAATCGTCAATACCAAAAGTTTTTCTGCATTTTTAGTTTTAAGTAAGATTTCAAATTTTTTATTGCAAGAACAAATTTTTGATGAAGTTTTCGTATAAATAAATTAAGACAAATATAAACTTTTTGCAAATCTAGAGTATTTTCATTTAAATATGCTTAAAAGTTGTAGTTTCCTTAATTTAAAAAGTCTCTCGCATATTGAATTAAGACATAAATCCTATAAAATATAGGAAAGGATTAAAAATTATGGTCATATTTTATAGTTTTCTTCCACACAATACAGCGTTTTATTTACCCACTTCTGATTACTAAAGGCCAGGATAAACGACTGATAAAATATCTTGGTTAAACTGCGTGTACTTGTATCATCGTTGACAGGAATTAAAAAAAGAAAATAGTGAAAGGAAATGTTAGTTTTGCAGGCGTGGATCCGACTAACAGCCCATAACTTTTTTTGCTATAAAGTACTAATCTTATAAAAAATTACTTTCGCATATTATTAGGCGATCGCCAAAAAATTGCCAGATTAAGTAGAAGTCTTTCCGTATACTGGAATAAAACATGGATTAATTTGGACATGTTTTAATATATTTCTTTAAAAACCATAACAAATTTTTCTATTATATTTCATTCATTATTGCCGAACAAAGTTCTTGTTGAAAAACTGAATGTATATATCCTATATGCATAATGAAACAGTAACGGGTGATTTCTGCACATGAAATAATTTTTGAAAATTTTGGTGTTGGTGTAGGTAGTATTTTTGGAATATTTCTCTCTCTGTCCATCTATCTAGTTTTAATATTAAATATTTTTTGTTTCGTAAAAATAAGTTATTTATTTTTAGAGAAAATAGAGATACAAATGTGGAGTCACCCAACTTTATCGGTATAATAGTGCTAAAACAGTTGTCAGCACATTTTATTTTTATATATGAAAAATTTTTAACACTGTTTACAGATCGCTAAAATAAATTTTAAAAAATACATTTTTCAAAGTTTTAATTTTAAGAAAGTTATAAGTGACACGCGGACCAAGTCGTGGGTACTGCTAGTATTAAATACAGTCAGTAAATTAAAATAAATAAGAATAAAAATAGAGTTCACAGAAACTATTGTGTTTTCTTTTAAGACTAAAGTAATTTTAATTTGTTATTTTTAAGTGTATGAGAATTTATAGGTATGAAACCAGAAACAATTGTTTTCTTGTCGTATTGAAAAAGAATAGATTCAAGACGAGTTAAAACTCAATTAATTTAAAAACACCATTAAGCAAATTGTTCAAATATTTAATTGATAACTTCCTGTAATGAATATACATTTGTAGACCTAAGATATATTTTTACAGCTTAATCTTTTAAGGAGCGTACCAGGCTTTTAAGTTGACCTTATAAATCCCAAAAGAAGAAATCTAAATATTAAATTTTATAATAGAATCTGTAATTAATTCCAGTTGTAAGTCGATTCTCTTATTATTAAAAACCAGGAGTAGCATCGGCAAGTGTGTTGGATAAGTTTATATAAGAAAATTAACCGGTTTGAAATCATGTCAGATTTGAAATTCTTGACTTACTTCATAATTCCAAACGAGAAAATACTTTAGGTTTATAAAATGACAAATAACTGCCGTATTAATCTCTCCTCTATGAATGATACTTTAGAAGGAGAAAGCCATCTAAATGTAATAAATCATTCTAAATATAATTCAGAATTTATCTACTAAGAGACTTAATTGCACAAAATATACTTACTTCACTTACTTGACATAGTATGTTCGTTTGGTTTTCTGTATGTACTCTGTATTTATACCTATCACTATTAAAAGCGGAAAAAGGGCATATTTAAGTTTGTCATTCCGTTTGTAATTTCTACAACATCAATTTCCGACCCCATAAAATCTATATAAATTCAGAGTCCTCATGCATAGCGAAGTCGATTGAGCAATGTCCGTCAGTGTTAGTGTCGAAATTGAATTTGCCAAGGCACTAAATGAACTAAAGAAAATTTAAGCACGGATTAAACACCACGCCTGCTTCTAAGTTGTTACCATCATTTGAAACAATGAAGTAATTATGTGCAAAAAAAAAAACAAAAATATGGAGCGATTAAGAATTAAAAAATAATAAAAAAAAACATCAAGTGAATAAATTAAAGCTCGCCCATATTTCCCGAGTTCTAGTTCTCTGAATTTTTCATAAAAAGTTCGATTGTCAAGTTGATCAATATGTGTATCAATTAAAAGTTTTTAAAGAGGTCTTTCAGGAAATACTATAATTATTATTAATTATTAATTGTCTGAAATTTAAAAAATCTTGATAGCTGCAAAATAATTTTTTTGTGTAAATAAGATACCGAAGTGTGCTTTATTAAATATTCTATTAAACGATCACATGGAAAACAAAAAAGCATTGCATTAGAAGAATTTGTGTTTATGTGACAACATTCACAAAGAATTAAAGTTATTCATTAGAAAGTGCATAGTTAATGAAGACTCTTAAAGTCAAATGAGCGATAAAATCCGTAGAGATTTTATCACTTAAAAGAACTTCGCAACAAATGCGAATAAATCTATCAATAGTAAAGCTTTTTTAGCAAAACTTTCTAGCATTATTTGGGCTTTCAGTCTGTAAACAAGCATCGGAGAAAATCTGTCATAAATATTTTGTACTCTTCAGCATAGCAAATCTTCTGTTAGTGCAATTCTACTTGAAAAAATATAAAAACTTATTTTAATGAAATTTTTATTTTATTGCCTAAAATAAAGGAGTTTTGGACTTATTTTTACATGAAATCGCCCGGTTTAAATAGAATAAAATCGTCATTCCCCAATTTAATTCGAAATGATAATTTTTGTTTGATATTATGTAGACAATTTCTTCGTTATATGCAGATATTAATTTTTTTGAAAGTGGCCCGAGAAAACTGGAAAAAAACTCGATTTATAATAATCAATAATGTTGTTAAAATACGATCTGTCTAAACTAAAAGAATGTATATAAACGCATTAAATTTACTCTTGCGAAATTTCGAAAATGCAATATTTTGGTTTTGTCCACAATTCTGACAAGTTTGCAATCATTAAATTTATGTGAGTGATATATTTGTGTTTTTGGCATTTTCTATCTGATTTTGATTTTCTCTTTTACAACGTTTTCAGTTTAAATTATTTTTCGTTTAACTATATGCAATAATTTATATATATTTCAAAATAACCAAAGGTATTTATTTAAATTTCACTTCACAAGTTTACTTTATTTTTATATATTTAAAAAATGTAAGTAGCCATAGTAAAAAACAAGAGAGAGAATATACATCCAGCATTGTCTTTCAATAAATTTCAGTAAGCCACTAATCTGGTCATGCAAGAATTAATGAGGAATGACAATAAGCGCAAAATGTGTGAATAATGATTGCATAAATAGATGTGTGTTCACATAAACGTTATGGGAACATACAGTAGCACCTTCAAAGAAAAACGCAAGCGCATTGACACAACAGCAATAATGAACGATATCAAAGACATTGTGGTTGTCGGCCATCCTCAAACTAAATGCAACAAAAAGTTTATCAAAAATTGTTAACCTTCATGATTTTTGTTTGTTTGTTATTTTCAATTTATTATAAGAGAATAAATTAGTTAGAAATTCATTTCTTCTACTGTTTTTAAAAATGGGTATAATAATCCACTAAGGAAACTTGTATTCCTGCATCTTATTAAACAGTAAACAGTACATTATTCTTTTAAAGTTGCGACTGAATACGTAATGATAATTTAAAATTGACTACATTTTTATCCCAAACTTCTAAAAGGAAAGTTTTTTTTAAAGCTCCTTCTGCATCCCAAATAACAATAATAATTTTTTTATGTAAAAAAAAAGAAGTTTAATTGAAAAACTTTTAAATGGTTTCACATTTGTGCTTGAAAAACATATATAAAAATGCGTATACATTCTTACATGTTTGTTTCACACGAGAGATTGGCCAGTACCTCGAAGGACATGGATCGATCTTGCTTAAATATTTAAAAAATAGCTATATATTCGAAACTATGTCTGATCGGTTGGGGTATTTAAACTTTCTCCAACTCATCTAGTGCCTAAGCAAAGTTGAATTAAGCACGAACACAGACGGACCAACCGACATCGCTCGATCGACTTCGCTATGCATAAGAAGGGTTGAAAGTGTATACTATAGAAATTTGCAGCGGAATGAAAAATTCAAATTAACTCTTGTTCCAGCTGGAGTGAAGGGTATAAAATGATTTGTAAGTAAATCTGGTGCAAGTGCTTAAATTTTATACCGTATTTTTCTTAATATTTAGCCAACACACGCTTAAGTTTTTTTTGAATGCATGTCAAATTTTACATAACGTTTTGATATTGACTAACACGTTACACGTTTTTGTAAACATGATTTAAGTATTAAATTTTAATAATCTTAAGTTAACTTAATAGAAAACAATAACAGTTAAAGTTAATGCTCAATCTTTTTCTTTCAGCACTTTTTCTTGCACTCTGTGATAAGCAAAATTTTTAATATGTTACTTTGATTAATAACAAAAAAAATATTTTTATTTAATCTACAACGTATTTTAAAACACAACCTTTAATCGCTGAATGGATGGAAGTCTGCGAGTTATTGAATGTGTTCGCACGTCTCTTAAGTCTTTTGTTTTAGTACACTGGGCAATCACGTTTCAAGAGAGATTAAATTTTCATTGCGGAATATCTCCAAAAACATTTTCCGCCTTTCAAGGTCAAACTAACGCTAAATGTCTAATATGTCAATTTCATGTTTACTTGGTTATATATGATTTGTTTAAAATAATTTACAATTTTTCTCTAAATCTTTGTAACATTGTTAACATTGATGCGTGTTTACCATTTAGAGTATTTTGATCTTTGTTGTTTAATAAAGGAAATATATTATCTAATAGTCAATATTTTATTTCGAATGTTGTAGTTCAAATATGAAAGAAAATAATTTCATAAGAAAAATATTTTTTTTCTGTATTTTTAATATTATCACCATTAATAAACAATACTTTTTTAGTTAGGTTTAAGGAAATATCTGCGAGATTTGTGTAGTTTTGTAAATAATTTATCCCATATTTGCATGTTTTTGTCAATACTTCATATTGTGCACCACTCATTCATTTATAGTTGATACCCATTAGTAATCCCGTTTCTGCCTTTCCGTATCCCTTTTCTTAGTTCCATCTCAACTATACAAATTATATATTTATATGAATCAATAAAAATGTTTCTTAGATATAAACAATTTTATATTAAAAATAATATTATTTATTGTGGAAAAAAGTATTACAATTTCTATTTGATAGTTTATGAAAAAAAGGAACAAAAATTATGTTCTCAAATCCATAAGATATAAGTTTAAGACATTTAATGTAATCAGTCAATTGCATTAAGATAAAATGAAAAGCAAAACTTTTTTTAAAATAACATAGAAATGATTGTAGATATTGTTAATTTTAAATAGACGTGTCTTACCATAACGCGATAGCTGTGAAAAATAAGTAGCAAATTAAAACAGTTATACTCACTAGTTAACTTGTGTATGGTTATAGTAAAAAAATTAAAATTTATTTGATGGTTATGGCTGTGGAGTTATGACATGTCACCAATAATCAAATACAGTGTTTCCCATTAAGTTGGTTTGAACAGCTGTCTAATTGAACCTAACATTGTGCGTTATCAATATTGCTCCTATTTTTTGTCAATCCACTAAACAAGTGAGCTTAATCTACTGCAAATTGAATTATAAGTACATAAAATTACTAACAAATTTAAAAATTTTTTTTTGCTTGTCTACAAAATACATTCGAAATCAAAAAAAATCGATGGTTAAATATCGGTTAAATCTAAAATTTTAAGGCAGGTCTAATGAAAATTTACTTTTGGCTTTAATTAATTTTTAAATTTCTAAAACCATTTTCAAAAAGAAAAATTATTTACAAATGTATGCAGAGGTTTAAAAAAAACCAGCAAAATGTAATAGACCACTACGTACAGCATTCTTCGCATCAATCTACCTTAGGTTGTGTACATTTTAAACATCATCTATCTAACCAACTTACGGCAGTATTCATATCAATATTTGTTTGATTAGACGAAGTCCACACACAACCTAAAGTATTTCTTTACTGTTCTCTTTTGTAACTTGTCTTACATTTTTTTATTCATTTATGTTTACAGTTCAATTCAAAATTTCATAAAAAGTAAATCAAGAATTTTAAAAATGTTTATAAACTTTAAAACAATAATTTTTTAAAATTATAATTATATTTTGTATTATGTAAAAATTTAAAGAACTTTAAGTGTACTTTTAAGAAAAGTAAGGGTTTTTTGCATAATTTGTAGATATTTTTAGATAAAATTAAAAACAATAATTTAATTTAAATTGTTATAACAAGCTGTAAAACATTTGTTAACTTTTAATAATCGTTAATATAGGCTTAAAATTTAATTGAATATAATAATATTACATGTATAAAAGTGATTGATATTGATATAATATCTCTACTGACTTAGAGACTTCTAAAATAAAATAACAAAATGCGAAACTGGAACTGAGATAAATGCGTTTAGAGTTTTAAATTTTGTTCCAATTTCTTGAAGATCGATAACACATTTCCGTCTCGTTATAATATTAAGTCATGGTTTTGAAATATGACCCTTTTTGTAATGAATGTGTTCTCGTTGGCTGAAATATTCAAAAGAATTTGTCATCGCAATAAAGCATTTTATCTTTAAATTTTTAAAATTTTTAATTATTTTTCTTTTTTGTGAATTAAAGTTTTCAAAAAGGAATAGTAAGTTTTGAAAATTTTTAACTAAAAACTATTAATTATTTTAATAACGATAACAATAAATATAATTAATATTTGTTGTTTTTTGTAATTGTGTCACTTCAATATTTGAAATTTGCTATTCTCATTTCAAAAATTTCTGTTTTCATTGGCTGACATTGCAAACGTTGTACGGCCCCCTTTGAGTGCTTAAAAAAAGGAAAAAAAAAACGTATAACATATGTTTTTAGGGTTCGCTGTACGGTACGGTTTAGTGGGTTTTGAGGTTAAAAATAAATTTAAAGAAAAATATTTAAAACTATATCGATGCAAGTACATAATTGAAAAAGTATCCTATTAATCATACCAGAGTCTTCGTTATACGATGTGAAAATTTCAAGAAGACGGGTAAAGCAGTGTGGTCTACCTAAGGGGGCATAAAATAAGGTGTGGCGTTGAGAAGTATTAAATTAGGTATAACTTATGTTTGTCACTAATATGCCTCCCTATTTATGCTTCTGCAATGTCTGAGGAGTCCAAATTCAAATAATAAAAATATTTTTACGCAGATACATTTTTAGTAATAATTCCATACAACCTGAGCGTAATGCATTTAATTTTATCCAAACCAAAATTTTCTCTTATGTTTAATGTTTCGCATCACTTAGTCACCAGTCCGTTAAAACATTCATCATTACTTTCAATAACCTATCTCATCTTGTCAGTCAACTTATCTGCCTAACTGTCTACAAAGTGACAAGTCAACATTTAAATTTTAAATTTAAAGTGAAATTAATAGTTTTGTCTATAACATGTAATAAAAAACACAGTTTTATGAAAATACAAATGTTAAGCATTTCGCACCAATTTAATAAAGAAATATTGTTTGTTACATGTGACATTAGTGGTGTTAACGTAAATTGCTATTGCTTGCCGAGTAGAAGAAATCTGAATTAATACGTCAGTTTGGCCTTAAGCTCTTTAATAAGTCTATTACATTGAGAAAAACAAATAGCTCTCAACAGTTATGTGTGATGACTACTGCAGCGTGGATTTTTCTTAGTTGCAAAATTAAATTTCCTTTATACATTGAAGAGTACAGTTTTAATTTCCAACGTATTGTCGTATATTAAAAAATGCTTCTTTATAGTTTATTTCGGAAAGCTGAAGATCCTAATTTACAAAAGTTATTTGTTACGTAGTATAGTAGAATCGCGACACTTTGTGCCCTGATAAATTAAAAATTGGCAAATTGGCGTTACCCCCGATATTTTGTAGCTTTTCCAATGCTATAACGCAAAGTTAAATTAAAATCCAGATTTAAAACATGTTTTAACGTTAAATTATTATTAATTTTGTTTATTTGATGAGCGTAAAGAAGAAGTTTTTTTAACCGCTTTAATTCGGAAAAAATTACTGTTTTCTTTTATTATTTTTTTTTTTTTATATTTTGGACTACTATAACACTTTTGCACTAATAATTAATTGTATTCTTTTACAAATAAAATAATAAAATGATTTTTTTCTATGAAATTAAGACAAATATTTAATACGTTGTCATGTCTCAGAAATAAATAACAGCAAAACATGATTATTACACTTAAACACGATCTTGTAACTATCTCTGAATTGGGTCATGAGAACAGGATTTATTTTAACTTACATGAGATCCAGAACTGTATCCCCTTTTTTTGTAATTATGTTTATAGTACGTATAATTACAATAATATAATAAAACACTGTCCCTTAAGCGGGCACTCAAGTACATCCAGTATTAAAGTACAAATATAATTTTTGGTTATACAAATTTTTAGTTATACAAATTATTTATTAATTTTTTAATGTACAATGCGAGGAAAAATTTGAAACAAAATCTCACTAAATTATTTAAGAAAATAAAAGGGATTGTACAGGATTAGATATATAACAAAAAAAATATTCGATGAACCACTAATGTTTACTTGCGATTGTTTTTATGTTAACTCGCCTAAAGAAGTGATAAACGATAGGTATGCCAGTTTCGTTTTGAATATATCCATGTCCATCTTATAAAATAAAGACTTCTGGTGGGACGTATTCTTTTTGTCTAAAATTAAATTATTTTCGTAACATTCAGAGCTTTTTAAAATGTGGTTTCTTATTAAGTGGTTAAAAAAAATTTATTCTACTAACTTTTGCCACATTGTACAATCTTTGATATTTATTTTTGATAATTGGCGTTTGAAGATCTGTGAAGTGAGGTACAGCTTCTAAGACATTTTCCTTCAAATGCTCTAAATTTTTCATATAAGATGGTGATAATTATATTAAACTTGACAACCATATTTAAATATGGGCTTGATTGGGACTGATACATACTTATCTAAGCCTTTGAATTCAGAAATTTTGGGAAGAATAATTTTTTATAAATAATAAAAGGCATTCCTGGCTTTTTTAAGTTGAAGATAAATATGATTATTTAAGTATAAAAACTTATCTTTATGTATACCCAGATACTTTACAACATGTTTATTTTGTATAGAAATGTTATTTACGGATTTTACAATAAAGCCTTTCCAGTATCGTCTAATGTTGTTGTTGCATTTTTCTACAGGTGGACGGAAGAGTATTGTTTCGCATTCATTCAGGTTAATTTTTATTTGCCAATCGATTGTATATTTTTCAATAATATAAAAATACTTTTGAAACTTATCATTTATTTTTTCAATTTTATTATCAGTTTGATAAATTATTGTATCATAAGCAAATCAAGTGATATGCTCTACTTGATTCAAAAGTTCGTGAATTAATAAATTAAAATGTATTGTCACATTTACCGTTCCCTCTTGGAGACCATTGACAATGATAAATTTCTTTGAACTTATTTTTTTTTCATCTCTGACTTGAAATGACTTATTATTTAGCATATTAAATATGAGGTAAATTAAATGAAAGGGAAATCCATAATTTACTAGCTTATAAATTTTTCCAGGTATCCAGACGTTATCAAAAGCTTTCTTAAAATCGATTAAACAAGCCACTGTACCCAAAGATTTGAACAAATTCCAATTTATATTTGATACTAGCAGTTGTACTGCATGAATTATAAAATGTTTGTGTTTAAAGTCAAATTGTTTATAAGATCCTGTTTTTTTTCTTTACTAATACTTTATCTATGTTGTTATTAATGCAAATTTCGAAAACTTTACTTATTTTTGGGAGCAAACTAATTGCTCTCAAATTTTTTGGGTTACTGGTGTCCTTGTCTTTTTAGGTAAAATAACCACTTCAGCTACTTTCCATGCATACGGAAAGTACAATTATTTAGCATATTGTTAAACTGCGTTGAATATTCAAGGATAATTTTTTCTGGAGGTATCCAATTCAATGAGGTATCCACTCAAATAATTGACCTTTTTACATACACACTGTAAATTTAGTAGTAGTTGATTTATTGTATTCATACCGATTTTTATCTCTTAAAAATCTAGAGAAACAGTTTTCAACTTGTACGTGCACGCTATTATCAGTATTAATCTCTTTATGGAGTAAACTGTTTCAAAAAAGGTTCCAATAACGTTTGCTTTCTGGTTATCATCTGCCACTAAAAAATTGCTACTATCTTTTTCCAATACCTGTGGGTTTACTCCCGTAATTTTTAATAAGTTTTCTTTTTCTTGTGGTATTTTAGTATTTATCTTAAAGTGTTGCGAGTTTTTAAATTGTTTTTTAATCTGAGTTGTTAGGTTTAATTTTAAAAGTTTATTCTGAAAATGTTTATTGACCGTTAGTTTAAAATTATCAAATATGAGCTTTTTTGTTAGTCCTAACTGTATTTTCATGAGATTTAATTCTACCTGTGAAAAGTTTATGTCCAGTCTGTTTTGTTTTTTTTTTTTTTTTTTGATAATGGTGACTATTTTGTTTTTTTTTTCAGATTGAACCTTTTTTACAGTAGAGTTGTTAAATGTTTCAATTGGGTTGTTATCTTTTTATTTGTCTATTATATTTTAGGATTGATTTCTGAAGAATTTGATTAAGTCTTAAAAGATATAATTCTACTTTTTGAATTTGTTAGGCTTCTCTCATTTAGTATCAGTTCTATATGTTTCAGTTCATCTAACATATTCTTATTGAATTTTTTCAAATTTGCTTTATTATAATTAAATTTTGCATCAATTTGTTCTTTCAAAAAGGTGGGAGGGCTGTCATTTTCTATTTTAACAATTTGATTTTTAATTGCATTGTGATCACTATCTTAATCTAGAGTTTCTAGACAATTCAAAGAGTTGTTTACCTTGTGGATAATCAATCATGCATCTCCTAAACATAAATCTTAGTAGGAGCAATAACGAGGATATAAGGGGGTTGTAGATGCGAACAGTCTACATCTAAATATAATTTCATTACACAAGGCCATTCTACTAATTTATTTCCTTGTGGGTTGTTTGAATTGTTACCATAGTCCTTATAATTACAATTTAGATCCCCTTCAAGGATATAATAGTTGTTTTAAGAAGTTTCGATAATTACAAATAAAAATAATTTTTAGTTTTTTTCCTGCTGGAAAATATGTTAATATAATATTCAGAATCTTATTGGATTGCAAGGGTATTTTTATAGTGCAAGTTTCTAAATACTCAAACATGCTAATTATATTATTATTATTATTATTATTATTGTTATTATTATTATTATTATTATTATTATTATTATTATTATTATATTAAATATATTTTATACAACTCTTTATGAAAATAGTAGTCCCATCTCCTCTTTTTGCATTCTTTCTATCGTTACGCACTACGTTATAGTTTTAAAAATGTACTTTATGTCTAGAATTAAGTAATACTATATCAGGCTTATTATTATTTATAAAGTTAGAAAGGTCGTATCTTCTACTTACTTTAATTAATGAACTAATATTTAAATGGATTATATTAAGGGTTTTTGTAATTGTGGCAGCCGTTGTAATAATATAAGCTTCCAGTATTGAAAATAGGGTGTCTTTTCTACATGTTTGTAATTGCAATTGTTTATTAAAATTTATTAATTGCTTTGCCAGATCTTGCATGGAGTTATTTAGTTGTTTCGGTAAATTGTTGATTGGGTTATTTATATTTTCAGTTTGTGGGTTGTTTTTTTATATTTTGGCAAAACTGCTGCTATTCTTTATTTTTTTCACATCCTTTGTACAATATTGGGTATCCGTATTTGTTGCATACAACACAAAAAAGTTTTTCCCTTTTGTTACTAGAAACCTCTTGGATTGAACACTTTCTATGTTCATGGTTTTCGTTGCATTTAATGCATCTTTGTGGTAAAAAGGAATTGGCGGTGCTGTGAAAAAAGCGTTAACAATTTCTGCATTGTGGTATTTCAGGCTTTCGCAGAGCCTCCCAGCGTATACAACGATAGAGAATACCTTTAATTGACTTAAGTTCATTTACTTTACTCTCTGAGGTAATTCGAACTAGATATATAGGTAAAGCTTGAACAATATTATATGTTTTTTTTTGTTGCGAATGGGCTAACGTTCAAAAATTTTAAATTATCATTTTCAAATTTATTTAATTCATCTAATTTTTCTTGGGCTTAATATTTTGACTTAGGCCATTTAATAAATAAGACTTCTTTTTAATGCCTTTGGGTATAAATGAAAAAAATTTTGTTTTTTCCAAATACGCTTTAATTCTACAGTAGTCATTTAATGATGACGTGTTTAGGCATAACTTGTTGTTGTTAAATTCTTTTATTTTAAGTTCTGTAATTTTTAGTCCAACTTTGAAAAATTCTACGAGTTTCTAAGATTCTACAATTTATATATTTATAGGTGGATTTTTGTTATTATTTTTATGAAGCTCAATTATCTTTAAAAATTTTTTGTTTAAATCATGCAGTATAGTTTTCTTGTATTTTTTGAAAAATTTTAAATTTCAAGTGAAACAACAACGCACTGTATAATGCGCTTTGCAAAAATTAGTAAATAAACTATAAAAAAAATATCGATCGCCTGATTACGTCCGTCTATCATGACAGTTACGAATGAAGTCCCAGTTCTGTATCGCTTGGAGCAGAATTACAAACATTTGCTTTATTTGTAGTTATGAGTTGAATATGTAGATATTAAATACATATCTAAAAGCTCTTGGTATTTTTGATAATCAAATTCAAGTAACTAAATTTGTACTAATATCAGATCAAAAACAAAATATACGCCTACATTTTTTTTGCAACAGTAAGAGACAGCGGCAGTGTGATACTTAAAGCTACTGACATACTAAATAGATTGTCGACTTGATGAGTGACATATCTCGTTGTCGTCACTGCAATTAAATGCGGTCTATGGAAACCTTTTTCGAAAGCATGTAACTCATTCTGCATCAAGAGCCTATACATTTGTAGCCGATTGGCCAGTATTAAAGTCATTTCCATTCTTTGAAATGGAAATATCCACATCAAGTATTTGCAAAAACTTCCTAAATCAATCTTTTTTACCATACTTCCTTCCTCCCTGGGGTGCTACAAGTATAGCCGAACAGACATAGTGCACTCGGGAAACCAGTCCCCCGGTGTAAAGGCACTAATTGTGGATAGGCAATTTTGGTACTTGTCGAAGGACTGACCCCTGTCTACAAATATACTGGAGCCACGGAAACCGGTAGCGCATACAGAATGCCGCCCATCTCTATAGCCGGTTATTGGTGTGTTCCTTCTTACCCGTGGTAAATGTTGTTCTTGATCACCTTTTACCTACTTCCTGCATCCTACAAGTAAAGAGCAATGACTTTTTTTTCCAAAAAAAATTGTTTTTGTGTAAATACGTTTATGTTTCACGTTATTTCTCTATTAATTGTGCATTTATTATTAAGTTTTATGGGTTATTTACTTGTTTTTCATAATAAATTATCCCGGAAAACAAATATTTTCACAATTTTTTATACAAATTAAATGTTTTTTGTTAATTCATAGAAATTCCCCGTAAAGGATATCCTTTTTGTAGGTTAAATTAATTCTGTCTTCTACATTTTAAACTAATATAAATAAATCTTTTATTTAATAACGTAATATTCTGTTCAAATTTAGAAATAAAACGCAATTATAATTTTATATTAAAATTTTTAATTCTCATAATTTTGAGATTTTCTTGTTTATCTACTTGGGTTGTTATGGTCAGTTATTTGTTTCCAAATGTACATAAAAATAAAACCATTTGTATATACATACATTTAAAACTTTTAAAGTCACGCGTATATTTAATAACCGCAAAGAACATGAATGAAGATCGAAATAGAGATAATCACCAATGAAGTGAAAAAAGCTGCAAGCTTCAGCATGCATGGATAGAATTCTTGTGTCATTGTTTTTTCATCATTCCGTATTTTCATTCGAAATTTCTGAAAAATATTTACTTAATTATGGAATGCAAACTAAGGTGGTGCATTACTGCCCTCAAGTTTACATTCGATATTTCGATAAGTTTTATACTCGGCCTTTTGATTTTAGAGAAGGACGAATTGCTTAAGCTTTTTGTTATAAGTTTCTGATATTCTTCGTCACGATATACATATGTAAATAATAGATAAAACAAGTAAGAGTGCTGTATTTAGCTATGCAGATACATTTTTAGTAATAATTCCACACAACCTGAGTGTAATGCATTTAATTTTATCCAAACCAAAATTTTCTCTTATGTTTAATGTTTCGCATCACTTAGTCACCAGTCCGTTAAAACATTCATCATTACTTTCAATAACCTATCTCATCTTGTCAGTCAACTTATCTGCCTAACTGTCTACAAAGTGACAAGTCAACATTTAAATTTTAAATTTAAAGTGAAATTAATAGTTTTGTCTATAACATGTAATAAAAAACACAGTTTTATGAAAATACAAATGTTAAGCATTTCGCACCAATTTAATAAAGAAATATTGTTTGTTACATGTGACATTAGTGGTGTTAACGTAAATTGCTATTGCTTGCCGAGTAGAAGAAATCTGAATTAATACGTCAGTTTGGCCTTAAGCTCTTTAATAAGTCTATTACATTGAGAAAAACAAATAGCTCTCAACAGTTATGTGTGATGACTACTGCAGCGTGGATTTTTCTTAGTTGCAAAATTAAATTTCCTTTATACATTGAAGAGTACAGTTTTAATTTCCAACGTATTGTCGTATATTAAAAAATGCTTCTTTATAGTTTATTTCGGAAAGCTGAAGATCCTAATTTACAAAAGTTATTTGTTACGTAGTATAGTAGAATCGCGACACTTTGTGCCCTGATAAATTAAAAATTGGCAAATTGGCGTTACCCCCGATATTTTGTAGCTTTTCCAATGCTATAACGCAAAGTTAAATTAAAATCCAGATTTAAAACATGTTTTAACGTTAAATTATTATTAATTTTGTTTATTTGATGAGCGTAAAGAAGAAGTTTTTTTAACCGCTTTAATTCGGAAAAAATTACTGTTTTCTTTTATTATTTTTTTTTTTTTATATTTTGGACCACTATAACACTTTTGCACTAATAATTAATTGTATTCTTTTACAAATAAAATAATAAAATGATTTTTTTCTATGAAATTAAGACAAATATTTAATACGTTGTCATGTCTCAGAAATAAATAACAGCAAAACATGATTATTACACTTAAACACGATCTTGTAACTATCTCTGAATTGGGTCATGAGAACAGGATTTATTTTAACTTACATGAGATCCAGAACTGTATCCCCTTTTTTTGTAATTATGTTTATAGAACGTATAATTACAATAATATAATAAAACACTGTCCCTTAAGCGGGCACTCAAGTACATCCAGTATTAAAGTACAAATATAATTTTTGGTTATACAAATTTTTAGTTATACAAATTATTTATTAATTTTTTAATGTACAATGCGAGGAAAAATTTGAAACAAAATCTCACTAAATTATTTAAGAAAATAAAAGGGATTGTACAGGATTAGATATATAACAAAAAAAATATTCGATGAACCACTAATGTTTACTTGCGATTGTTTTTATGTTAACTCGCCTAAAGAAGTGATAAACGATAGGTATGCCAGTTTCGTTTTGAATATATCCATGTCCATCTTATAAAATAAAGACTTCTGGTGGGACGTATTCTTTTTGTCTAAAATTAAATTATTTTCGTAACATTCAGAGCTTTTTAAAATGTGGTTTCTTATTAAGTGGTTAAAAAAAATTTATTCTACTAACTTTTGCCACATTGTACAATCTTTGATATTTATTTTTGATAATTGGCGTTTGAAGATCTGTGAAGTGAGGTACAGCTTCTAAGACATTTTCCTTCAAATGCTCTAATTTTTTCATATAAGATGGTGATAATTATATTAAACTTGACAACCATATTTAAATATGGGCTTGATTGGGACTGATACATACTTATCTAAGCCTTTGAATTCAGAAATTTTGGGAAGAATAATTTTTTATAAATAATAAAAGGCATTCCTGGCTTTTTTAAGTTGAAGATAAATATGATTATTTAAGTATAAAAACTTATCTTTATGTATACCCAGATACTTTACAACATGTTTATTTTGTATAGAAATGTTATTTACGGATTTTACAATAAAGCCTTTCCAGTATCGTCTAATGTTGTTGTTGCATTTTTCTACAGGTGGACGGAAGAGTATTGTTTCGCATTCATTCAGGTTAATTTTTATTTGCCAATCGATTGTATATTTTTCAATAATATAAAAATACTTTTGAAACTTATCATTTATTTTTTCAATTTTATTATCAGTTTGATAAATTATTGTATCATAAGCAAATCAAGTGATATGCTCTACTTGATTCAAAAGTTCGTGAATTAATAAATTAAAATGTATTGTCACATTTACCGTTCCCTCTTGGAGACCATTGACAATGATAAATTTCTTTGAACTTATTTTTTTTTCATCTCTGACTTGAAATGACTTATTATTTAGCATATTAAATATGAGGTAAATTAAATGAAAGGGAAATCCATAATTTACTAGCTTATAAATTATTCCAGGTATCCAGACGTTATCAAAAGCTTTCTCAAAATCGATTAAACAAGCCACTGTACCCAAAGATTTGAACAAATTCCAATTTATATTTGATACTAGCAGTTGTACTGCATGAATTATAAAATGTTTGTGTTTAAAGTCAAATTGTTTATTAGATCCTGTTTTTTTTTCTTTACTAATACTTTATCTATGTTGTTATTAATGCAAATTTCGAAAACTTTACTTATTTTTGGGAGCAAACTAATTGCTCTCAAATTTTTTGGGTTACTGGTGTCCTTGTCTTTTTAGGTAAAATAACCACTTCAGCTACTTTCCATGCATACGGAAAGTACAATTATTTAGCATATTGTTAAACTGCGTTGAATATTCAAGGATAATTTTTTCTGGAGGTATCCAATTCAATGAGGTATCCACTCAAATAATTGACCTTTTTACATACACACTGTAAATTTAGTAGTAGTTGATTTATTGTATTCATACCGATTTTTATCTCTTAAAAATCTAGAGAAACAGTTTTCAACTTGTACGTGCACGCTATTATCAGTATTAATCTCTTTATGGAGTAAACTGTTTCAAAAAAGGTTCCAATAACGTTTGCTTTCTGGTTATCATCTGCCACTAAAAAATTGCTACTATCTTTTTCCAATACCTGTGGGTTTACTCCCGTAATTTTTAATAAGTTTTCTTTTTCTTGTGGTATTTTAGTATTTATCTTAAAGTGTTGCGAGTTTTTAAATTGTTTTTTAATCTGAGTTGTTAGGTTTAATTTTAAAAGTTTATTCTGAAAATGTTTATTGACCGTTAGTTTAAAATTATCAAATATGAGCTTTTTTGTTAGTCCTAACTGTATTTTCATGAGATTTAATTCTACCTGTGAAAAGTTTATGTCCAGTCTGTTTTGTTTTTTTTTTTTTTTTTTTTGATAATGGTGACTATTTTGTTTTTTTTTTCAGATTGAACCTTTTTTACAGTAGAGTTGTTAAATGTTTCAATTGGGTTGTTATCTTTTTATTTGTCTATTATATTTTAGGATTGATTTCTGAAGAATTTGATTAAGTCTTAAAAGATAAAATTCTACTTTTTGAATTTGTTAGGCTTCTCTCATTTAGTATCAGTTCTATATGTTTCAGTTCATCTAACATATTCTTATTGAATTTTTTCAAATTTGCTTTATTATAATTAAATTTTGCATCAATTTGTTCTTTCAAAAAGGTGGGAGGGCTGTCATTTTCTATTTTAACAATTTGATTTTTAATTGCATTGTGATCACTATCTTAATCTAGAGTTTCTAGACAATTCAAAGAGTTGTTTACCTTGTGGATAATCAATCATGCATCTCCTAAACATAAATCTTAGTAGGAGCAATAACGAGGATATAAGGGGGTTGTAGATGCGTACAGTCTACATCTAAATATAATTTCATTACACAAGGCCATTCTACTAATTTATTTCCTTGTGGGTTGTTTGAATTGTTACCATAGTCCTTATAATTACAATTTAGATCCCCTTCAAGGATATAATAGTTGTTTTAAGAAGTTTCGATAATTCCAAATAAAAATAATTTTTAGTTTTTTTCCTGCTGGAAAATATGTTAATATAATATTCAGAATCTTATTGGATTGCAAGGGTATTTTTATAGTGCAAGTTTCTAAATACTCAAACATGCTAATTATATTATTATTATTATTATTATTGTTATTATTATTATTATTATTATTATTATTATTATTATTATTATTATATTAAATATATTTTATACAACTCTTTATGAAAATAGTAGTCCCATCTCCTCTTTTTGCATTCTTTCTATCGTTACGCACTACGTTATAGTTTTAAAAATGTACTTTATGTCTAGAATTAAGTAATACTATATCAGGCTTATTATTATTTATAAAGTTAGAAAGGTCGTATCTTCTACTTACTTTAATTAATGAACTAATATTTAAATGGATTATATTAAGGGTTTTTGTAATTGTGGCAGCCGTTGTAATAATATAAGCTTCCAGTATTGAAAATAGGGTGTCTTTTCTACATGTTTGTAATTGCAATTGTTTATTAAAATTTATTAATTGCTTTGCCAGATCTTGCATGGAGTTATTTAGTTGTTTCGGTAAATTGTTGATTGGGTTATTTATATTTTCAGTTTGTGGGTTGTTTTTTTATATTTTGGCAAAACTGCTGCTATTCTTTATTTTTTTCACATCCTTTGTACAATATTGGGTATCCGTATTTGTTGCATACAACACAAAAAAGTTTTTCCCTTTTGTTACTAGAAACCTCTTGGATTGAACACTTTCTATGTTCATGGTTTTCGTTGCATTTAACGCATCTTTGTGGTAAAAAGGAATTGGCGGTGCTGTGAAAAAAGCGTTAACAATTTCTGCATTGTGGTATTTCAGGCTTTCGCAGAGCCTCCCAGCGTATACAACGATAGAGAATACCTTTAATTGACTTAAGTTCATTTACTTTACTCTCTGAGGTAATTCGAACTAGATATATAGGTAAAGCTTGAACAATATTATATGTTTTTTTTTGTTGCGAATGGGCTAACGTTCAAAAATTTTAAATTATCATTTTCAAATTTATTTAATTCATCTAATTTTTCTTGGGCTTAATATTTTGACTTAGGCCATTTAATAAATAAGACTTCTTTTTAATGCCTTTGGGTATAAATGAAAAAAATTTTGTTTTTTCCAAATACGCTTTAATTCTACAGTAGTCATTTAATGATGACGTGTTTAGGCATAACTTGTTGTTGTTAAATTCTTTTATTTTAAGTTCTGTAATTTTTAGTCCAACTTTGAAAAATTCTACGAGTTTCTAAGATTCTACAATTTATATATTTATAGGTGGATTTTTGTTATTATTTTTATGAAGCTCAATTATCTTTAAAAATTTTTTGTTTAAATCATGCAGTATAGTTTTCTTGTATTTTTTGAAAAATTTTAAATTTCAAGTGAAACAACAACGCACTGTATAATGCGCTTTGCAAAAATTAGTAAATAAACTATAAAAAAAATATCGATCGCCTGATTACGTCCGTCTATCATGACAGTTACGAATGAAGTCCCAGTTCTGTATCGCTTGGAGCAGAATTACAAACATTTGCTTTATTTGTAGTTATGAGTTGAATATGTAGATATTAAATACATATCTAAAAGCTCTTGGTATTTTTGATAATCAAATTCAAGTAACTAAATTTGTACTAATATCAGATCAAAAACAAAATATACGCCTACATTTTTTTTGCAACAGTAAGAGACAGCGGCAGTGTGATACTTAAAGCTACTGACATACTAAATAGATTGTCGACTTGATGAGTGACATATCTCGTTGTCGTCACTGCAATTAAATGCGGTCTATGGAAACCTTTTTCGAAAGCATGTAACTCATTCTGCATCAAGAGCCTATACATTTGTAGCCGATTGGCCAGTATTAAAGTCATTTCCATTCTTTGAAATGGAAATATCCACATCAAGTATTTGCAAAAACTTCCTAAATCAATCTTTTTTACCATACTTCCTTCCTCCCTGGGGTGCTACAAGTATAGCCGAACAGACATAGTGCACTCGGGAAACCAGTCCCCCGGTGTAAAGGCACTAATTGTGGATAGGCAATTTTGGTACTTGTCGAAGGACTGACCCCTGTCTACAAATATACTGGAGCCACGGAAACCGGTAGCGCATACAGAATGCCGCCCATCTCTATAGCCGGTTATTGGTGTGTTCCTTCTTACCCGTGGTAAATGTTGTTCTTGATCACCTTTTACCTACTTCCTGCATCCTACAAGTAAAGAGCAATGACTTTTTTTTCCAAAAAAAATTGTTTTTGTGTAAATACGTTTATGTTTCACGTTATTTCTCTATTAATTGTGCATTTATTATTAAGTTTTATGGGTTATTTACTTGTTTTTCATAATAAATTAACCCGGAAAACAAATATTTTCACAATTTTTTATACAAATTAAATGTTTTTTGTTAATTCATAGAAATTCCCCGTAAAGGATATCCTTTTTGTAGGTTAAATTAATTCTGTCTTCTACATTTTAAACTAATATAAATAAATCTTTTATTTAATAACGTAATATTCTGTTCAAATTTAGAAATAAAACGCAATTATAATTTTATATTAAAATTTTTAATTCTCATAATTTTGAGATTTTCTTGTTTATCTACTTGGGTTGTTATGGTCAGTTATTTGTTTCCAAATGTACATAAAAATAAAACCATTTGTATATACATACATTTAAAACTTTTAAAGTCACGCGTATATTTAATAACCGCAAAGAACATGAATGAAGATCGAAATAGAGATAATCACCAATGAAGTGAAAAAAGCTGCAAGCTTCAGCATGCATGGATAGAATTCTTGTGTCATTGTTTTTTCATCATTCCGTATTTTCATTCGAAATTTCTGAAAAATATTTACTTAATTATGGAATGCAAACTAAGGTGGTGCATTACTGCCCTCAAGTTTACATTCGATATTTCGATAAGTTTTATACTCGGCCTTTTGATTTTAGAGAAGGACGAATTGCTTAAGCTTTTTGTTATAAGTTTCTGATATTCTTCGTCACGATATACATATGTAAATAATAGATAAAACAAGTAAGAGTGCTGTATTTAGCTATGCAGATACATTTTTAGTAATAATTCCACACAACCTGAGTGTAATGCATTTAATTTTATCCAAACCAAAATTTTCTCTTATGTTTAATGTTTCGCATCACTTAGTCACCAGTCCGTTAAAACATTCATCATTACTTTCAATAACCTATCTCATCTTGTCAGTCAACTTATCTGCCTAACTGTCTACAATGTGACAAGTCAACATTTAAATTTTAAATTTAAAGTGAAATTAATAGTTTTGTCTATAACATGTAATAAAAAACACAGTTTTATGAAAATACAAATGTTAAGCATTTCGCACCAATTTAATAAAGAAATATTGTTTGTTACATGTGACATTAGTGGTGTTAACGTAAATTGCTATTGCTTGCCGAGTAGAAGAAATCTGAATTAATACGTCAGTTTGGCCTTAAGCTCTTTAATAAGTCTATTACATTGAGAAAAACAAATAGCTCTCAACAGTTATGTGTGATGACTACTGCAGCGTGGATTTTTCTTAGTTGCAAAATTAAATTTCCTTTTTACATTGAAGAGTACAGTTTTAATTTCCAACGTATTGTCGTATATTAAAAAATGCTTCTTTATAGTTTATTTCGGAAAGCTGAAGATCCTAACTTACAAAAGTTATTTGTTACGTAGTATAGTAGAATCGCGACACTTTGTGCCCTGATAAATTAAAAATTGGCAAATTGGCGTTACCCCCGATATTTTGTAGCTTTTCCAATGCTATAACGCAAAGTTAAATTAAAATCCAGATTTAAAACATGTTTTAACGTTAAATTATTATTAATTTTGTTTATTTGATGAGCGTAAAGAAGAAGTTTTTTTAACCGCTTTAATTCGGAAAAAATTACTGTTTTCTTTTATTATTTTTTTTTTTATATTTTGGACCACTATAACACTTTTGCACTAATAATTAATTGTATTCTTTTACAAATAAAATAATAAAATGATTTTTTTCTATGAAATTAAGACAAATATTTAATACGTTGTCATGTCTCAGAAATAAATAACAGCAAAACATGATTATTACACTTAAACACGATCTTGTAACTATCTCTGAATTGGGTCATGAGAACAGGATTTATTTTAACTTACATGAGATCCAGAACTGTATCCCCTTTTTTTGTAATTATGTTTATAGAACGTATAATTACAATAATATAATAAAACACTGTCCCTTAAGCGGGCACTCAAGTACATCCAGTATTAAAGTACAAATATAATTTTTGGTTATACAAATTTTTAGTTATACAAATTATTTATTAATTTTTTAATGTACAATGCGAGGAAAAATTTGAAACAAAATCTCACTAAATTATTTAAGAAAATAAAAGGGATTGTACAGGATTAGATATATAACAAAAAAAATATTCGATGAACCACTAATGTTTACTTGCGATTGTTTTTATGTTAACTCGCCTAAAGAAGTGATAAACGATAGGTATGCCAGTTTCGTTTTGAATATATCCATGTCCATCTTATAAAATAAAGACTTCTGGTGAGACGTATTCTTTTTGTCTAAAATTAAATTATTTTCGTAACATTCAGAGCTTTTTAAAATGTGGTTTCTTATTAAGTGGTTAAAAAAAATTTATTCTACTAACTTTTGCCACATTGTACAATCTTTGATATTTATTTTTGATAATTGGCGTTTGAAGATCTGTGAAGTGAGGTACAGCTTCTAAGACATTTTCCTTCAAATGCTCTAATTTTTTCATATAAGATGGTGATAATTATATTAAACTTGACAACCATATTTAAATATGGGCTTGATTGGGACTGATACATACTTATCTAAGCCTTTGAATTCAGAAATTTTGGGAAGAATAATTTTTTATAAATAATAAAAGGCATTCCTGGCTTTTTTAAGTTGAAGATAAATATGATTATTTAAGTATAAAAACTTATCTTTATGTATACCCAGATACTTTACAACATGTTTATTTTGTATAGAAATGTTATTTACGGATTTTACAATAAAGCCTTTCCAGTATCGTCTAATGTTGTTGTTGCATTTTTCTACAGGTGGACGGAAGAGTATTGTTTCGCATTCATTCAGGTTAATTTTTATTTGCCAATCGATTGTATATTTTTCAATAATATAAAAATACTTTTGAAACTTATCATTTATTTTTTCAATTTTATTATCAGTTTGATAAATTATTGTATCATAAGCAAATCAAGTGATATGCTCTACTTGATTCAAAAGTTCGTGAATTAATAAATTAAAATGTATTGTCACATTTACCGTTCCCTCTTGGAGACCATTGACAATGATAAATTTCTTTGAACTTATTTTTTTTTCATCTCTGACTTGAAATGACTTATTATTTAGCATATTAAATATGAGGTAAATTAAATGAAAGGGAAATCCATAATTTACTAGCTTATAAATTATTCCAGGTATCCAGACGTTATCAAAAGCTTTCTCAAAATCGATTAAACAAGCCACTGTACCCAAAGATTTGAACAAATTCCAATTTATATTTGATACTAGCAGTTGTACTGCATGAATTATAAAATGTTTGTGTTTAAAGTCAAATTGTTTATTAGATCCTGTTTTTTTTTCTTTACTAATACTTTATCTATGTTGTTATTAATGCAAATTTCGAAAACTTTACTTATTTTTGGGAGCAAACTAATTGCTCTCAAATTTTTTGGGTTACTGGTGTCCTTGTCTCTTTAGGTAAAATAACCACTTCAGCTACTTTCCATGCATACGGAAAGTACAATTATTTAGCATATTGTTAAACTGCGTTGAATATTCAAGGATAATTTTTTCTGGAGGTATCCAATTCAATGAGGTATCCACTCAAATAATTGACCTTTTTACATACACACTGTAAATTTAGTAGTAGTTGATTTATTGTATTCATACCGATTTTTATCTCTTAAAAATCTAGAGAAACAGTTTTCAACTTGTACGTGCACGCTATTATCAGTATTAATCTCTTTATGGAGTAAACTGTTTCAAAAAAGGTTCCAATAACGTTTGCTTTCTGGTTATCATCTGCCACTAAAAAATTGCTACTATCTTTTTCCAATACCTGTGGGTTTACTCCCGTAATTTTTAATAAGTTTTCTTTTTCTTGTGGTATTTTAGTATTTATCTTAAAGTGTTGCGAGTTTTTAAATTGTTTTTTAATCTGAGTTGTTAGGTTTAATTTTAAAAGTTTATTCTGAAAATGTTTATTGACCGTTAGTTTAAAATTATCAAATATGAGCTTTTTTGTTAGTCCTAACTGTATTTTCATGAGATTTAATTCTACCTGTGAAAAGTTTATGTCCAGTCTGTTTTGTTTTTTTTTTTTTTTTTTTTTTGATAATGGTGACTATTTTGTTTTTTTTTCAGATTGAACCTTTTTTACAGTAGAGTTGTTAAATGTTTCAATTGGGTTGTTATCTTTTTATTTGTCTATTATATTTTAGGATTGATTTCTGAAGAATTTGATTAAGTCTTAAAAGATAAAATTCTACTTTTTGAATTTGTTAGGCTTCTCTCATTTAGTATCAGTTCTATATGTTTCAGTTCATCTAACATATTCTTATTGAATTTTTTCAAATTTGCTTTATTATAATTAAATTTTGCATCAATTTGTTCTTTCAAAAAGGTGGGAGGGCTGTCATTTTCTATTTTAACAATTTGATTTTTAATTGCATTGTGATCACTATCTTAATCTAGAGTTTCTAGACAATTCAAAGAGTTGTTTACCTTGTGGATAATCAATCATGCATCTCCTAAACATAAATCTTAGTAGGAGCAATAACGAGGATATAAGGGGGTTGTAGATGCGTACAGTCTACATCTAAATATAATTTCACTACACAAGGCCATTCTACTAATTTATTTCCTTGTGGGTTGTTTGAATTGTTACCATAGTCCTTATAATTACAATTTAGATCCCCTTCAAGGATATAATAGTTGTTTTAAGAAGTTTCGATAATTCCAAATAAAAATAATTTTTAGTTTTTTTCCTGCTGGAAAATATGTTAATATAATATTCAGAATCTTATTGGATTGCAAGGGTATTTTTATAGTGCAAGTTTCTAAATACTCAAACATGCTAATTATATTATTATTATTATTATTATTATTGTTATTATTATTATTATTATTATTATTATTATTATTATTATTATTATTATTATTATTATTATTATATTAAATATATTTTATACAACTCTTTATGAAAATAGTAGTCCCATCTCCTCTTTTTGCATTCTTTCTATCGTTACGCACTACGTTATAGTTTTAAAAATGTACTTTATGTCTAGAATTAAGTAATACTATATCAGGCTTATTATTATTTATAAAGTTAGAAAGGTCGTATCTTCTACTTACTTTAATTAATGAACTAATATTTAAATGGATTATATTAAGGGTTTTTGTAATTGTGGCAGCCGTTGTAATAATATAAGCTTCCAGTATTGAAAATAGGGTGTCTTTTCTACATGTTTGTAATTGCAATTGTTTATTAAAATTTATTAATTGCTTTGCCAGATCTTGCATGGAGTTATTTAGTTGTTTCGGTAAATTGTTGATTGGGTTATTTATATTTTCAGTTTGTGGGTTGTTTTTTTATATTTTGGCAAAACTGCTGCTATTCTTTATTTTTTTCACATCCTTTGTACAATATTGGGTATCCGTATTTGTTGCATACAACACAAAAAAGTTTTTCCCTTTTGTTACTAGAAACCTCTTGGATTGAACACTTTCTATGTTCATGGTTTTCGTTGCATTTAACGCATCTTTGTGGTAAAAAGGAATTGGCGGTGCTGTGAAAAAAGCGTTAACAATTTCTGCATTGTGGTATTTCAGGCTTTCGCAGAGCCTCCCAGCGTATACAACGATAGAGAATACCTTTAATTGACTTAAGTTCATTTACTTTACTCTCTGAGGTAATTCGAACTAGATATATAGGTAAAGCTTGAACAATATTATATGTTTTTTTTTGTTGCGAATGGGCTAACGTTCAAAAATTTTAAATTATCATTTTCAAATTTATTTAATTCATCTAATTTTTCTTGGGCTTAATATTTTGACTTAGGCCATTTAATAAATAAGACTTCTTTTTAATGCCTTTGGGTATAAATGAAAAAAATTTTGTTTTTTCCAAATACGCTTTAATTCTACAGTAGTCATTTAATGATGACGTGTTTAGGCATAACTTGTTGTTGTTAAATTCTTTTATTTTAAGTTCTGTAATTTTTAGTCCAACTTTGAAAAATTCTACGAGTTTCTAAGATTCTACAATTTATATATTTATAGGTGGATTTTTGTTATTATTTTTATGAAGCTCAATTATCTTTAAAAATTTTTTGTTTAAATCATGCAGTATAGTTTTCTTGTATTTTTTGAAAAATTTTAAATTTCAAGTGAAACAACAACGCACTGTATAATGCGCTTTGCAAAAATTAGTAAATAAACTATAAAAAAAATATCGATCGCCTGATTACGTCCGTCTATCATGACAGTTACGAATGAAGTCCCAGTTCTGTATCGCTTGGAGCAGAATTACAAACATTTGCTTTATTTGTAGTTATGAGTTGAATATGTAGATATTAAATACATATCTAAAAGCTCTTGGTATTTTTGATAATCAAATTCAAGTAACTAAATTTGTACTAATATCAGATCAAAAACAAAATATACGCCTACATTTTTTTTGCAACAGTAAGAGACAGCGGCAGTGTGATACTTAAAGCTACTGACATACTAAATAGATTGTCGACTTGATGAGTGACATATCTCGTTGTCGTCACTGCAATTAAATGCGGTCTATGGAAACCTTTTTCGAAAGCATGTAACTCATTCTGCATCAAGAGCCTATACATTTGTAGCCGATTGGCCAGTATTAAAGTCATTTCCATTCTTTGAAATGGAAATATCCACATCAAGTATTTGCAAAAACTTCCTAAATCAATCTTTTTTACCATACTTCCTTCCTCCCTGGGGTGCTACAAGTATAGCCGAACAGACATAGTGCACTCGGGAAACCAGTCCCCCGGTGTAAAGGCACTAATTGTGGATAGGCAATTTTGGTACTTGTCGAAGGACTGACCCCTGTCTACAAATATACTGGAGCCACGGAAACCGGTAGCGCATACAGAATGCCGCCCATCTCTATAGCCGGTTATTGGTGTGTTCCTTCTTACCCGTGGTAAATGTTGTTCTTGATCACCTTTTACCTACTTCCTGCATCCTACAAGTAAAGAGCAATGACTTTTTTTTCCAAAAAAAATTGTTTTTGTGTAAATACGTTTATGTTTCACGTTATTTCTCTATTAATTGTGCATTTATTATTAAGTTTTATGGGTTATTTACTTGTTTTTCATAATGAATTAACCCGGAAAACAAATATTTTCACAATTTTTTATACAAATTAAATGTTTTTTGTTAATTCATAGAAATTCCCCGTAAAGGATATCCTTTTTGTAGGTTAAATTAATTCTGTCTTCTACATTTTAAACTAATATAAATAAATCTTTTATTTAATAACGTAATATTCTGTTCAAATTTAGAAATAAAACGCAATTATAATTTTATATTAAAATTTTTAATTCTCATAATTTTGAGATTTTCTTGTTTATCTACTTGGGTTGTTATGGTCAGTTATTTGTTTCCAAATGTACATAAAAATAAAACCATTTGTATATACATACATTTAAAACTTTTAAAGTCACGCGTATATTTAATAACCGCAAAGAACATGAATGAAGATCGAAATAGAGATAATCACCAATGAAGTGAAAAAAGCTGCAAGCTTCAGCATGCATGGATAGAATTCTTGTGTCATTGTTTTTTCATCATTCCGTATTTTCATTCGAAATTTCTGAAAAATATTTACTTAATTATGGAATGCAAACTAAGGTGGTGCATTACTGCCCTCAAGTTTACATTCGATATTTCGATAAGTTTTATACTCGGCCTTTTGATTTTAGAGAAGGACGAATTGCTTAAGCTTTTTGTTATAAGTTTCTGATATTCTTCGTCACGATATACATATGTAAATAATAGATAAAACAAGTAAGAGTGCTGTATTTAGCTATGCCGAATCTTTCTTAAATACCCTTTATGGGGTCGGATACGAATATTATATATATATATATGTTATAGCGAAGTCGATTGAGCTATGTCCGTCTGTCCGTCCTTGTTAGTGTTGAAATCAAAACGCTTAACTCATTTAAAGCCGGTGACATTTTTATGTTAATTTATATAAAGTACTTAGTATCGTTGACAAATAATTTAAAGTTTATTTCTTTGCCTCTTTCTCTTCCAATTGTATGCAATTTTGCCAACTAAAAACCGCGATAGAAACAAGTGCAGTTATTTTAAATATTTTTTTTGCGCTGCCATAAATCTTAATGAAAGTTTAAAGCCACAGTTTTAACAATTGCCAATAAACTGTTTTTGCTTATAAGCAAAATTCTTTCATTTTCAAACATTAAATTTATTTGTAATCCACATGTGCATAATGCAACGGCTATTCAGTGCGTGTGTCTTTATAATTTAGCACGAACTAAAACTTTAAACCTTGAGTAGTATTGTTTACAGTACGTATTATTAACAAAATGTTCATGCATATGAAAACATGAACGTTTGTCCGTTTATTGCAAACATGTTAGCGCAATTACTTCCGCTAATAAGAATTTGTATGGATTCCTTAAGAAATAATCAACAAAAAATTAAATTTAACCAATATTTTCTGATTTGAATTAAATTATTTTAACTTTATTTTTTGTTTAAATTTTTTAAATTTCATTTTATTTGAGAGCAGGTATATTATGACTTGTAGGCATTTCAATTCCACTTTTGATTCAAATGTATCGAATCTTTTAAAACCGCTGGCAGGATAAAATTGGTTTTTTTATTTAAAGGAAAATAGCAATATTCTGTTTTTTAAAAACTCTATGTTTGAAAGACAATTTATATTTGCACAAGACAGCAAAAACAAGCTGTACAAAATTATGGTTGCTTGTTACACAATGCAAAGGAAAAAGACGTAAAAGCAATTATTCAAAAAAATTATATATGACAGATAATTAGCCAACTCTACTGAATTACAGGAGCATTTTCTTAGAATTGTGTTAGAAACAAGTAAGAATACTATATTCGGCTATGCCGAATCTTATGTATCCTTCACTATCTATATTAATATAGTTTAGTGAAGTAACTCCAATCAAAAACGCAAAAATTGGGGTGACAGAGAAAAAAAAAATAAAAAAATAAAAATTTTGGTACTGCATATATAAAATTTTACATAAAAGCGACATTGCCTCTTAATGGGTTAGGCATTTTTAAAAATTTTAGTATTTCCTTAAAGACCTCTTCAGAAGCTTTAAAATGATACCCATATTGATTTTTTTAAAAATTTGAAAATTTATAGCCCCGTAACTCGGAAAATAAAGGCGTGCACCAATTTTTTCACTTGATATTTTTTGCTTAGTATTTAATTCTTTATCGTCCTTTACATTTATGTTTTTGATTGGAGGTAATAAATTGACTTGAAAAAATTAGAGGTAGGCGTGGTGATTTGCCTGCTGCCTCGAAGGACATGGACCGATATTGCTGACTTCCAATAGAACCTCTTTCGACACTATGTCTGAGCGATTGACGTTTTTATATTTTTTTTGTGGCCAAGGCAAACTTGATTTCAACACTAACACAAACGGACAGACGGACATAGCTCAATCGACGTCGCTATGCATTAGGATTCAGAATATATACTTTATGGGGTCGGAAATAGATATTGTAGAAATTACACACGAAATGACACACGAAATGACACACTAATATATATACTTTTTCCACTTTTTGTGGTGAATGGTATGATAATGGGATCAGCAAGGCGTTTACAATTAAGAGCACATGCTTAGTAAGCCAGAGACCAAAGGATCAAGAGTATAGCCAGAGTCACTGAGTAAGAAATAGAGAATTTGTAATGTAATAAAGTGGTATTTGTAATGAAAACTCAATTAACTGTATTCTTATAAAATGAAGGTATCTATTTAAAATACACTAAAGTTTTTTATATGACATGCTCATCATTATGAGGTCAGATATTATTGCTTGATTTGACAGTAAATCCTTGAAATTATCACAGCAAGTGCTTGAACTCCACCTTGATCTAATTTACAAAATAACAACTACAAAAATAATTGCATAGCAATTATGATAAAGAAATAAAATTTTTATTGAAAAATAATTGTTTAACTTTATGTAATATTTAAAATAAATGCAGGTAAAATAGCTAAATATGTGTATAAGTTTACAGCTTGTACGTAGAAGCCGGCTATATGGTGGAATTGTAAAAAGGGTTAGCAAAATTATTTTTAGTTTACGAGTTTTTTGCCCGCGACTTTGTCAGCGTGTCATTTCTAAAATTTAAATTTAAAAAAATTTGTTATTAAATATTTAATGTATAATTCAATAAACAGTGTTTAAAATTTTTCATCTAAAAAACAAAATGTTTTTCCACTTTTTTTCCCTATTTTCCCTAGGAAACGACTTATTTTTACGAAAAAATTATTCTATGTTTGAATCAAGGTTTTAGGACCCTAATCACAATATTTTGTTCAAATCCATCTAGCAGTTTTACGTGATGCGAAGACAGACAGAAAAACTTCAAAAAATAATAAATTTTTTTAAAAATGTTTGCTCAATGTCGTTGGTGGGAAATTATGGCAAGTAAGTAAAAATAGAAATATGTATAGAAAGATGACGATAATTTTTTACTTACTTGCCATGATTTCCCACCAACGATACTGAGCAAACATCTCTACATATCGCTGATCTCATGCGAAAAGGCTCTAATTCGCATAATCGTTACTTTACAGGAGGAGAGATCACGATCATCTTTTTATACATATTTCTATTTTTTTTTTTAAATTTGTTATTTTATTTTAATTCACATTATTAACCTGTGTATGGATCCTTCGTATTAAATATAGAAAAAAAAAGAAAGAAAAATACTAGGAAGAAAAGCGACAAAATAAAATTCTTTTTCGGTCATAGCACAACAATATTTTAAAAATTCGCACACTTACAAAGATCTAATTCTATCCAAAAAATATTAAAACAAATTTAAGCCTGCCTGGGTGGAAAGATGAATTATTGTTTATCTTAGTCGAACTTCAGATAAATAACTATAATATAATGAAAACGACCACGGTTTAATTATACCCATTTACATATAAACTTCAAAAAATAAATTTTAAAAAATTATATTTAAACTTTTTATATCATATTTTTTAAAATCGAGAATCTGAAATCAAATTGCTCTAGTTAGCATAAAATGTGTTTTTTTTTTAACAAGTGTTAGATCTTTATATTGCTGCGAAAATAAGATTTTGCAACCCTGTACGTATATGAAAATATTGGATTGTGGTTCAGCTAAGAAAAAAGTAACATTCGCTTCCAACAAGCTCAGGGCGGAAAAGTTATTTAATAGCTGATGGGCGGACTTCTTTTTTAAGTTGATAGAGGCATATAATCACAAGTTCAAATCCCAACAGCATTTTGAGGTAAAAGAAAACAAATTGTCATCCAGGCGCCCCGATTAGCGAGTTGCTTAAAATGTGAATTAAAAAAAAAACAATATCCTGGAGTCTTAATAAAAGTCAAACATCTTCTTAGCAGCAGATGGGATTGCTGCTAACTGTTTATAGAAACAATAGATAAAATGGTTAAGATAACTTCACTGTAACGCTAGAAAATGTCGATAAAACATTAGTCACTGAGGAAAATAATAATATAACTATAGCGTGAGAGACCGTGAGTGTTTAAGTCTTGGAGAAGTCTCAGCAGATTCTACAATATTGAGGCTGCGCACACTCCCGAAGCAAGTTTTCTAGACGAGACATAGCGTACTTCGAGTCTAGACGCAGTAAAATATTATTGTGTCAGTGATGGCTGCGTGAGTTTTTAGAAGAGCGTATGTAGTAAAAAAATTCTGGCAACAAATCTAGTCCATTATAACTGTACAAATTGTCATAAAATTTCTTAATTTCAATGAATTCGAATTGTTTATTAAGACAAATTTGTATGAAAATTTTTTCTTAAGACTTATATTAGTTTTCAGAATACGTTAGCATAAATTTAAAAAAATTTATAAAATTAATTTTTAGAAAGCAAGTATCAAAATTTTATTTTGAAAAAAAAACTAACTGCCAGTTTCTCTACATGCGAACGAAGTATACGAAATTGAATTTCTCCCAAATGCCGGAAAAACACTAAAAATTTGCCTATTTGCCTTGTTTTGATAACTATGAAACCAAAAAAAATCTAATTTTTATAAAGTACTTGATGTTTTAATGTAACAAACTAACACCAAATTTAATGTAAGTTTTGTTATATATAATGTAAAAAGTGGTTTTTCATATACTGATTTTTAAGATTCCCCTTAAAAAAAGAACAAAAACATTCTATTATTTAAATTTAAGAATATAGGCCTAAATAGCTTATGGGGAAAATGCAATAAAAAATCTTTTGGTATTAAGTTAATTGGATTTATTCCGCCAGTAAATATAATACTGTTGTCATACCTTTCGGTGAAGACCGTCGTCACTGGCTGTTTATTTGGTACGATTGGCGAGCGCAAAAAATCTTTTAGTTGAATAGTTTAAAATGGCCTCAAAATTTTCAGCCAACGATCAATTAAAAAGAAATTATTAAACATTAAAAAATATTAAACATGTACCAAACTCTTTTTTTACGGGCCATCATCATATACGTCTGCCGATAAGAATGACTAACGTGTAAATTATTTTTAATTGCTTAAATTCAAAATATAATTATCTGAAATATAATTCATCACAGATAATAAGAAGCAATTTCGAGGCAAAACATTTAATGGCTATTAAAATAAAAACATACTACTGCTTTGCATCTCAGTGATTATAACCCTTACAAGCCTGTTAGCAAAATGTTCAGTTGACATTTAGATAGCATTACATTGAAATATTCATACAAGAAAAAAATAAATGTAAACTCTACTGAACAGCTTAAATGTAACAAACTGAGATGCTGGTATCGGAGTTAAATTAATAGAGCATGCATGCGTATTATTTTATATAAATATTTACGTATAAAGTTGTCCATTTAGTTTGGATGAGTTTATAGATTTTACAAACTTCAATAAAAATCAAATACCTAATTCTTCATAACATGTATATTTTTTTAATATTATCTTTAGCATAAACTGCCATAAACATAAAAATTTTAAAGAGCCACATAAATATTTAATTTAATTTAATGTACTTAATTTATTAAAATTTTCAAGCAATTCCTTAAAAAAAATTATTGCTATTTTTGCATATCGATTGTCATATTTCAGAAAACCAGGTGCGTTAATAATTGGTTTCGGATATTTTACACAAAAGAACAATGCCTATTGTGTACAATAGAAAAATAAAAAAACAAAACAAGAAACAATTTTATTACGCTTTGCTATGATCACATTATACAAATTTAATTAAAATTTTATTACAATAACTTTTAAAGTGGGAGATAAAATAAAGTTAAAGACAAAGTAAAAATAATCAAAATTAGAAATAAATTATTTGAAAAGTATATTATTATTACTAATAAATTTGTGAACATTTATCATGAAGAATTCTCACAGGTTCTAGTAAGGTTGGTACTGGGGTTATTGAAAAGGTATCTCAAGATCTATGACACTAACCTCTACACATATGCTTTTAATAGATTCTTTCTTCTTCTTTATTTTATACCACTTATTGTTATTACTTACAGAACCACATGCTTAAATTGTATTTAAATAAAAATCAATAATTTTTGATAAAAAAAAACAACTCACACCACAAAAACCCACTAGATAACTGCAGCTCATGTCTAATTTTCTTTGATATATTTATTAGGCCAGGTAATATTTACAAAAAGAAAATGTTTAGCGTTGATTTTAAACCGAATGCATTATAAATGATACAACAGCTTAATTATACAAGTATTAATTACTAATTTTTCTTGTTTTTCTCCAGGACGATGTGGACATTAAAGACGATTTTCCTTATAAAGATGTGGTTTTCAGATTTGAGAAAAAGTATCATACATCCGTTACCAATCTCGCATAAAACATCTGGGGGCTAATTATGGGAGTCGTGATCGAAATAATTTCTCATCGAGTTTAATTTCGATAGTTCGAAATTCTTAGATGATGGTACTCGATAAGAAACGAATCGATATTTTGTTTAAGTGTTGTAAAGAAAGAATTTAAAAGAGTTTTTCAACACTGAAAATTAGTAAAAGATTAAAGAAAAAATGTAAACAAAAACATATGTTTGATAACAAATTTATATATATATATATATTATATTTATATTTATATATATATATATATATATATATATATATATATATATATATATATATATATATATATATATATATATATATATAGAAAGGAAAATTAATTATAAATATATATTACAAAATAAATAAAAATGGACCCGAATTTGTTTTTTTATTGTTCATCTTCTGAATCCGAAGACGACTTTAATATAAATTCAATAAGGAAACAAATACGTAGCACCAGTGATCCATTAAGTTTGCCAAATACTGAGTAAGTTTCAGTTCATTTTTTATATAATAAATAGTAAAATATTTTCTTTTACAGATTTAGAAAACGTTTTAGGCTGACTAAGGAAGCTTTCAATTATATTCTAAACGAGCTAGAATGCGAGGCACACTTATCCACAGCTGTAGCTCCCAAAATTCAATTGGCTGCAACGTTATCGCTTCTGGCTTCCGGGGGATTCCAAAACACCGTCGGAAATGATTTTTTGATTGGTGCTTGCCAATGTACAATTTGTAAAATAATAAAAAGAGTCTTGGAGGAAATGGAAAGTAAACTTTGTGTAAAATTCATCGTATTTAATCCGAGTAAATTTGACGAGTCTAAACAATATTTTATGGAAAAATTTAGTCTTCCAGGAGGTAAGCGTTTAAGACTACTTATTACTTCAATTCAGTTATTCATTTCATAAATTATAGTTATTGGATGTGTAGATGGAACACATTTTGGGTTGCAAAAACCACCAAATGAGCACATGTTTTTTAATAGAAAGGGATTCCATAGTATAAATTCCATGATTGTAAGTGCTTTTTTATATTTTTGATTTTGATAAAAATTATTGTCTTTGACAGATTTGTGATTACAAATACAAAATCTTAGCCATAAACTCTAAGTACGGAGGTGCTGCCCACGACTCTTTTGTATGGAAGCAGTCTGAGGAAAGAGGTTTTTTAGAGCAAATGTATACGAACAATATACGGAATTTTTGGCTTTTAGGTGAGATATGGTTTTTTATAACACGGCTGTGTAGTAAATAACATTTATGAATATATTTTATGTTAAAAGGCGATTCTGGTTACCCGCTTGAGCCGTGGTTGCTTACACCATACCGCAGTCCTCAAGAAGGCTCAATGGAATTCCGTTTTAATGATATTCATTCTAAAGCCAGATGCGTAGTAGAAAGCACCATTGGCATATTAAAAGCGAGGTGGAAAATTTTATGCCACGACAAAAGAAGTCGGTATACGCCTCAAAAGGTGGCACAGTTTGCAAATGTTTGTGCTGCCTCGCACAATATATGTATTCAATTTAAAGTGCCAAATTACGAGGACATTCCGCAAGTCCCTGTTGAAAGCACCATGGCAGAAGTGGATATTGGAAACGAGACCCAAATAACTAAAATAGGGAAGCAAATCAGAGACAATATAAAAAATTCGTTATGATCAATTTGAACTAAAGGCAAAAATTGTTAAAAATTATTTCTTTACTAATAAAAATAAAATTTTATTTCACAAAAAAAAAATATATTTAAATAAAAAGGTGTAATTCATTGCGGTTTTGATTTAAGAAAAAGTTTCTTATATATGTATAAAGCTTTAATAAACTACATGGAAATGAAATTGAAGCGTATGGACTTCGTCAGGAGATTTTAAATTTAATTAAATTCATTCAGTTTCTCCAACTCCTTTATTCGAATTTGTAATTCAATTCTTTTATTTCAGTATTAATTTCATGTTCTTATGTCTTCATTTCTAACTTTTTTTCTTTGATTTCTATAATTTTGTGCAATCTCTCTAGGACTTTTGTATGATATACATCAGCGGCATTAATATTTTTTTTTAGCAGAAGAGTCTTCGTTTCTCTTGGCTCTTTGCTTGTAGAAGGCATGCCTTTGTACACAGGTTGTTCTTTTTTTGGTGGTACTTCGCCCTTTTCATCATCATCTATTGCGTCAATTACTGCTAAAATATTTTCATCCGTTTCTTCTGTTTGTAATATAATTGACGATGTACTTGGTTCTATATTTTGAATTTGAGATCCAAAGGTTCTGACCTCTCCTAAGCCAGCAACAGCCACATTAATTCCTGCTGCCTCCAAAATTTGTTCTTCTGCAATGCTCAGCTGTTTTTCCTCGTATGGACCTCCACCGGTTTTCTTTTTAGAAGCTTTGTTAAATGATATCTTTTTCTTTATTAAAAGCTTTTGATCGGCATACACCTACAGAATAAAAGTTTAATAAATGAAGACAATGAAATCATTTTGTAGCATACCTTTCGCCACGTTTTGGAATCTTTAATAGATGGGCCAGAGGAATTAAGTTTTATTGTCAAGTGTTCCCACAGCTTATTGGCAGTTGCTTTTCCTTGTGATGTATTTGGCAAAATTCCTTTTGCTAAATCACTGTGTTCAGACATGAACTCTGCAAGAATTTGCTTTTGCCTGAAGTTAATTTTTGTTGTATTTGACCTAATAATAAATAAACATCTTATAATATATTTGCAAAAATAAAAAATTGTCTTACATGTTCTTTATTTTTAAATGTATTCTTTGAAAAATAAAATTTCGATTGGTATTTTGCTAACGAGTAAAAACTCGCACGGTTGTATTCGAACGTATGCTTGTTATCGAGTGCTATCATTAGAAATTTCGATACACTTTACTCGATAACGAGCGACAGAATACCAAAAGGCAAAAATTTCGATAGTTCGAAAAAAATTCGCTCGCTATCGACTGCGGTAATTTGGCCCCTGAATATTAAGTACTAACAACCTTAAGTTAACAGCTTAAAGTTTAAGACTCGTTGTAATTTAAACACCTATTAAATGAAAAATTTCTGAGATCAAGTGGATTTGCAATTATTTTAATAACCCGCTAAGTGAAGATGAATACAACTCAGTACTTTTCTTAATCGTTTTCTAAGTTATGCAGTACCATCAGGTGTAATATAATAAATCAGTGTGAAACAACGAATTATACTTTTTATGAAAATTTAAGGCCTAAAGTAAAAACAAAGAAAATCGTTAACCCACCTGCTACAGCCTTATTTAATAAAAAAATATAAATATTTTTTTATTTAAAATTGATTTGATTATTTATTAATTTAAATTGCTTCAATTGTTTTTAATTGAATATAGAGCTGATGCAATTTATTATTTATTTAAAAATATAATTGAATTTTTATCTGAAAACAATTTATATTTTAATTAAGTAATGCAAAAAATTATTTTTCTTATGATTTTAATTGCAAAAATGTATAAAATGTTTTGAGATCTTAGATATATCAAACAAAGAAAAACTTATTATTTGCTTTTATTAAAATTGCTTTTGTTAACTTGTATCAAATGCGTTAACTGTGTTAACAAATGTCGCACGGTCATAACAAAAGAATGAAAACGGGCAGGAGATAAAATTTAAAATGCCATAAAAAAGCTTCTTTTCAGATAAATCGTAACAAAAATTAATTCAGAGTTTATTTGTAAAATTCTTTTAAATGAAAAATAAAACGGCACATCTGGTTATTATTGCACTTCAGAAATATTTTGCCATTGTTTTATATTTATTACATTTTTCTTTTGTTTGATTTCTTTTGATTAATTCAATAATAAAATATTCCGTATACGAGTGAATATGAAAACAAAACAAATATTGGGCTTGTCATGTGAACAGAAACATACGTAAGTTTAACAGTTGACCTTGACACGAAAAAAAAATAAGAATGAGTTTAGTAAGAAGTCAATCAATACAGCAAACAAATCATTTATTCTTTGTTGAAATGTGTTTTTTTTACATTTATTGGATAATTATACTTATTAAGCATATAATAAAATAATGATAATTTAATTGTGTGTAAAATTACAATTACAAATGAAAAAGAAACGCTTATAAATTAGAACAATAAATTTATCACTTTCAAATAAATATAAACATATAATTAGTTTAAGAGTTTTGAGCAAGAATTCTATTAATAAACATGTTTTTTACATCTGACTTTTTATCTGTGTAAGTCATATGTAATTCTACATGTGTCTCAAAATTGGTATTTTACAGAAGACTTTTAATATTTGGTCACAAACGTACATGTATAATTACGTCCGACATAATTATTATTTGTTTACAACAGTTGATCTGCTTGTAAATTTTATTAAAATTGTTTTTTGTTAAAAGTGATTTTTAAAAAAATGGACTTAGAAACTAAAACAATCGAAATGTGTAGTGTTATTTCAATTGTAACAGCAATTAAAATAATATCAAAAATAAAAAGAAAAATTTTCATTTTTGATTAATTCGCTTTATTCACTGTACAAATATCCAAGCCGTTTGGTTTTAAAATGGCTTGTAGTCGTCTTAAAATAGTTTTGCGTGCGTTGCGGAATTACTGAAGACTTGTCAATTTAATTAGATTTTTTACTAAAAAAAATATGCAGAAGATCAGTTTGCATTGAATAATGATACAAAATTTACATAATTGTTGCTAAATAGATAAAAGCAATTTCAAATTTTGGTCATATAATATATTATCTTCAGTCGGCTAATTATGATACCGCCAATGCTCAACCGCCGTTGACATGTCAGATGTAAAAAACATGTCGTGTATGGGTAACTTTAGATTTATTTAATTTGTTTTCTATTTAAATAAAAATATCTTTTTTTTAATATGAAAAATTATAATTTATTAATTTTCAAATAATTTTTTTGTTTATTTTTTCCCAAATCAGAATTTGAGCCGTGGATTTTATAATTTAATTTCAATTTAATTTCTACAAATTATTTACATAAATATATGCGGACGTTTTCCAAAGAACACATAAAAAATTAGACCCTAGCAGAATGTAAAGCCGCATTTTCTGGATCGCTACTGCCTTCATCAGCATTCTTCGGATCTATCTATCTATAGAAAAGTACGATTGTGCACCATACTTTTTAAGATATCAATACAGGTGTCATTTAAAAAGCTTTTGAAGAGATCTTTTAGAAATAACTTAAGTTTTTTAAAATGCTTTACCCATTAAGAGCCGATGATATTTTTATGTGAAATTATATATAGTACTACTTTTTCTAATTTTTTAATTCTCCGTCATCCCAATTTTTTTTATTGGATTTACTTTACTAAACTAGATAAACAAACGCGGTAAGTTTATATAGATTCGGCGCTCTTATTTCTTTATGTTGTAGATTTTATTTAGAATATTGTAATAGAAAATTTATTAGAGCATATTTGATGAGTTAATATCTTTAAACCTTTGTAAACCTAGAGTCTACTAGAATATTATATAATTTTGGATTTTATTTTTTTATAAAATTAAAATGTCTTATTGTCTGGTCAATTTTCAAAGTGACAAAAATACTGTTTACAAGGTCAACACCCGCTAATTAATCTACAAAAATGAAATAGAAACTTTAAACATTCTTAAAATAAAAACTTGTAAGCCAGTGTAATTCTTATTTTTTTAAACATGTGTACATATATAAATACATGCATAAACATTCTACAATTTAACAAAGAACTGATATTTAGCCGTACTCCCTATATCGTGTTCATAGATATTTTTGACATAGGAACAAGACAAGAATGCAAATTAAAAAAAAAAAAAATATAAAACTTTAAACTGCATGTGCACTTATGTATATTTCACTGCAAACATTAACGGGAATTAAAAGTATTATTTTTTCGATGCATGTCTTTGCTTTGGTTAAATAATAAGTAAAGTGCTGCCATGCAATATATTTTACTTGATCGCACCAGAACTGTTGTTTTACATATATGTGGGTGATACTGCTCAAATTAATATAAAAGGCGAGTTTATTTTACGAAATCCGCCACTGTATCTGATAAAATAAACAAATAATAAAATATTTTTTAATGGTTTGGCATAACAATTTTTTAAAGATAGACAATTCACTTCATTTATTTATCGTTTGATGCAAATTTATATTTGTCTTAAATTACAAAACTCGTATGATGAATTATGAGTTTAGCCTGGCCATTGTTTTTTGCATAATACATATATACATACGTTTCTAAAAGCAGTTTCTCTGTTGACAACTATTTTAATTGAAATAAATCACTTACTCCTGCATATAAATATAGCAAAAGATTATAGAAAATAATTAGCGTTATCTATACATATAATTAAATTGTCACGGGATTCTTTCTGTACAGGAGAATTTGCAAATTTTGTTGTTTTTTGGAATTTGTGGCTTTTTGCATGTGTTCGCATCACGTAAAAACTGCTAGATGGATTTTATTAAAAAAAAAAAAACTAATAAAAAATTTTAATAAAAAAGAGGTTTCCTTAGTTCAAATATAGAATTTATTTTTGTAAAAATAAGTCACTTCTTAAAGAAAATAAAAATGCAAATGAGAAAGCACCCAATTTTACCAGTATAACGATACTAAAACAGTTGTCAGCATATTTTATTTTAATAGATGGAAACACTGTTTACATAATTCTACAATAAATCGGGGGTGTCATAGAATCCGATGTTATTGGAATTGGATTTAAAACCAATAAAAAATTCGATTTGGTTTCATAAAAACAAATGTTATCTGTTTTATGTTCGAATTGGAATTATTGGAAATAAAACAAGTAGCTGGATGCTGACAGAATTATTTTGCCTGCTTTTAATGTTTTTTTTAATCTTGGCTTTTTTATAAAAATATGTAAGTAGATTATATTATGTTTTGGAAAAATATGTACAATTTAATATTTTATTGAAAAACAGGGATAAATTTAAAAATAGAACGCAAGACTCTGTTATCATAGAGCTTATGGAAAAGTATCCAGATTTGGCTAAAGGCTTCACCAAACGAGATAAACCAATTGTTGATTCCCTTTGGCAACTGTTGACTAAATCACCAAATAGTGCTGGTCCTCCTCAAAAAGATGTCAATGGGTGTAAAAAGGTACGCCTGGCTCGTACTGTCTAAGAAAATACTGTCTTGCGCTGCCGTTGTTCCAAAACAAATCGCCATAGCTGATAATCTTTTTATTGAAAAAAGAAAAAAAAAACGTTTTACACAATATTTTACCAGAAGTACCACAATTTACTAAAAAAGTTATAAAAAAAATTACATTAAGAATATAAACATATCAACAAGTACGCAAAATAGCCGTTTCGATTATTGGTTCTATGGTTGTTTGAAAAAGACAAAGCCAAGACGATTTCATGACACCAAAAGAATGCAATATTGGATTTCAAGTCCAATTAAAAGCGAAACTGACTTGGATTCTATGACACCCCCAAATATTTAAAAACGCATTTTCTAAATTTAAATTTATTTTACGAGGACTGTGTCGTAGGTACTGCTAGTCAGAAAATTATCAGTAGTGACTTTTGAATATTTACAGAGTATGTGTCCTATGAAAACGTGATGTACATATGTATATAGCTTTTAAACTAATATAAGCAGATAGAAAATTATGGGTGATGCCTTAGAAGACTTATTTATCATGCATTTGATTTTAATTATAAACTGTTATCATTACATTTGAAACTTATCGCAAGGTTGGTACTCTATAATAAATAATGTAGAAAATAAAATTAATAAATTTGCAACTGTGATTTGGATACACAAGCAAAGGGTTTCGTACTATATATGGACCACCCTTTAGTTTTTATGGTGGAATCATTTGCTGTAGAACATTATTATTAGAGTTAGTAAATAAAATTAAATCGTGTAAGTAAAAAATTATCGAAGGACTGTTACCCAAAGCTTTTAGGAACAAGATCAATCTCTTCGAAATGCCAGAAAACCAGTTCAAAGATAGGAAAATGTTTAATGGTATTAAAAACAACAAAAAAAAAGCTTTTTGAACTTTAGTCTCCCGTAGTGATCTGTCATTTATATTTTATCTTGTGTTGCGATAACACTGAAGCTGCAATAATGAATAATTGGTAAGTACTCACATAAATAAAATTTTAACGTATCCTTTTTCAGTTTTATTCAGGTCACTTGCATGCTTATAAAGCAAAAATTAAAAAAATCATTGGACATAATGGAAAAAAAAAGTGGAGCCATACTTTGCCTTATTTGCAATTATGAAAAATTCAGTTATTTTGGAAGCTTGTAAAACAGATTTTTTATCGAGGTTATAGAAACACACATTGCTTTTTTCGCAAAAGATTTAAGAAGAAAAGAGCAATCATTTGGGCAGAGCGATCGATTTTCCATCTATTTGGAGAGATGTACTATTTTGTCATTCCGCATTAAACTGAGGCGAAAATTCAGTTTTTTTCTTTTTTTGTTGAAAGAGACAGATTACTTAGTGTGTCCCTTTTCTACTCTCCTTCCGAGCAAAGTGCTTATAGTTAACCAATTTGTAGTTTACAGCGGATTGACATTAGTGATCTTAAACTGTCGACTGATAACTATTGGCCTTCTTTCTCATTACTGAGTTTCTAGCAATTGAGATCTAAATCTAATAAGATTCTGGCTGTTTCTTAGCTTAACACCAGCCAGTATCGGATATTCTCACAATATGTGTGCTACCGTCTCGAAAGCACAGTCTACCCGTATTAGCTGCATTGAACGCCATGCTGGCTTAAACTTTCCATGATTAGGCTTTTAGTTTTAAAATTTTATAATTTAAGGATAGATAAAAATTATTGTAATTTATTGAGTGTAATAATACTTTGAGTATTCCGCTTTAGAAATTTACAATAAAGGCGACCAGAAACTTTTATGTTTTCCTCTAGAAGTCTACTTCTTCGAAGGGAATGTATCTTATACCCAAGTAAGCAGGTGGGATACTTTTATCTTTATTTTGCTTTTTATTGTTGTAAAACCCTTCTTAAATTATTTTTTTTAAAAGAAGCCTTATTTTAATTTGTTTTTTTATTTTGTCTTTTAAAAATCACGTAGTATAATTAATATTAGAAAGACAATTTTTTCCGTTATATTTTGTTACTGTATGTAATATTTGAAATGTATTAAAAATTTTAACAATAAAAAAACAAGTGTTCAAAGTTATTATTTTAGAGTTTTCTCTTCTAAATGTGGTGAAACGCTAATTAAGTTTTTAAATTATTTTGCAAACGTGAGCAGAAGTTTCTTTTCTATCCTTTTATATGCGTTTTATGAGTAAGATTTTATTAAACAAATTAAATCATTTGAGTGTTTTGTGCTTTGTTTTGTCTGTTTTTAAATGTCATGCAACATTTAAAGAAGGAAATGGCAAATTTTTTCTTTGGTTGCTGGTTTTTGTGTTGATTTTTTCTTACTGCAACTTCGCTTTTTATGTTTCATACTACGCACCTTGAAGCTTTTATTTCACACAATTGATCCTGCATAAAAAATTGGTAAATTTAAAGTAAGATAAAACTTCCTACAGTTTTTCATCTTGTAGTTCCTTTGACACTCTTGCTTAAGCCACCATGCGTGTTGCTAAGATCATGTGTTATTAATATCTACTAAAAAATGTTTAATTTGTGTATATCCTGTGCTACTACAAAATCGGAAACTAAAGAAAAAAAACAATAAACGATGAGTTAAATAACATCAGAAAACTACACATGTTTTTTGCAAATGCTATTTCAGTGTGTGAAATAACAATACCTCTTCTTTATGACTAACGACAACAGTCGAAATATTGGATTTTTTGGAAAACAAATTATTCAACTAATATTGATAAAATTTACAATTTTATAAAAGAAGAAAGAAGTTTTTGTTATATTAGACCTTGAGCCGGAATAATTACTTTTTTAGTTACAATTACGATTTAATATCTCTGTCATAATATACGTGTCTGTCCCATGTCTATGTCATAAGTATCCTTTTTTCGCAAAAACCCTTTTAATTTAACTTCGAAACTTTTTCTAAAAAGCTTTAAAAATTTCATTTTAAGAAAACGATTTTTAACCGACTTCAAAGAAGGAAGCATGTTATCAATTTGTCTGAATGTTGCGTTTTTTTTTATTTAAAAGGTTTAAAAATAGTTCATAATTTAAAAAAAGTAAGAGTGTCCTTACTAAGCATATATGTCTTTCACGTGTATTATAATTGAAATGGAAAAAAACTGCGTATCAATTTAGCTCCCAATAAAAATTGATAGACAAACGCTTAAAATTGGAATGCTATGATGGTTATATTAATATATATAAATAATCAAAATTTTTAATTAAAGGGTGCGCTAATAGTTCATTTGTTTTGATGTATGTGGCCGTACTCTTGAAAAGTCGTTGACATAATTTTAAAAATAAACTCTATTTTATTTGACATTTATGGCCGTACTTTTGAACAGTTGTAGACAGACGGTTGTAATTTTTGCAGTTGTAAATTAAAGCGTGTCTCAATATTTGATGTTAGTGGATTTAATTGGCCTAGATTTTGAGCCGTTATAGACAAACAGATAATATTAACAAGAAACCTGTGTTGTTAAATCCGACATAACATCAAGTATAAGACTTTAATGAAGAATTTAGAGACTGTTCGTATAATTAATATATTTTTTTAAGATCTGTATTCATATTTTGTTCTACGTCATTTAAAAAATCCTTCCTCAATTTTTCTCCAATAAATAACATGTGTAAACATAAACAGGTGAAAATACCGTCTGAGGGAAACATGACTTTAAGTTTGTCTGTTTTGAGGTCGGTTTTTTTTCTTATTGATTTAAATTGTGCTGCTCTGCTATAAATAAACTTTATCTTAATGTTCTTAAAGTGTCTTCTAATACAACAAAAAACTCTAAATTTTGATTACACAATCAATATAATTTTATGTTTAAGCTACGTGCATAAAGAATTTGTATGAGAAATGCATGAAAAATTGTTGCAGAAATACTACACTATTTTTGTATCACTACCACAAAAGTGAAAAAAGGGTATACCTAAGATTGTCATTTCCTTTGTAACTTCTGCAATATCCATATTCATAAAGTGTATATCTTCTGAGTCCTTATGAACAGTGTTAGTATTAAAATAAACTTTGCCAAGGTACTAGATGAGCTACAGAAAATCTAAATATGCCAATAAACCAGACAAAGTGTTGAAAATTTTGCTATTAAAAATCAACAAGATAGATTAATGGTTTTCAAGCCAGCAGGCGAAACACCACGCCTGCCTTCATTTTTTCCATATAATTTGAACATGGAAGTAACTCCAATTCAAAAAGCAAATATAGAGGTGACAGCGAATTAAAGAATTAAAAAAAATTACAAAAAATGAAATCGGCTCTTATAGGGTTAAGCATGGTTAGAATGATACCTATATAAATATTTAAAAGATTTGGAAAATTTTATATATTCCGAGTTATAGGCCTTTGAACTTTTTATAGAAAATTACAGTTGTGCACCATAATTTTCAAGATATCAATATGGGTATTATTTTAAAGCTTTTGAAGAGATCTTTCAAAAAATGCAATATTAAAAAAATGCTTAGCCCATTAAGAGCCGATAACATTTTTATGTAAAATTATCAATGCTACTTCATTTTTTTGTCTTTCACTAAACTAGATTTACAAATTTGCTGAAGGGTAAGCCAAATTCGGCATATCCAAATATAGCATTCTCACTTGCTTTATCAGATTGTGGATGAGAATGTTGTTTTTTATTTTGGCCTTTGGCTGTTCATTTTTTCGTTATTTTTAAATCTGGTGCCGTTTTTAAATAGAATCTTAGCAACGATACACAAATATAGAAGCGTGTCTGTCTATTAGAATGGAGTGAAAATCAAACTATTTAGCTTTTTTTATTAATTTTTTCACAGCTTGCAGCATTTCGCACCCATACATTAAGCTAGAAATCAGGTACGTCTTGAATAATAAAGTTCTCATACCTAATATTGTGTTGACCAGAGAGATTTTAACTTTATACAAATCTGACCGACATAATAGTTTACGTCATCATTTCAAGTCAAAAAACTGTTAAAAATTGCATAACGATTGGCGATATTGTTCGAAATATAGGGGTTTAAGGATCTAAACTGAGCAATCAAAAATGATCGATTTTCCATTTGAAGAGCCTTGGCAAGTCATTTGAAAAGCGATTAAACTTAAACCTTACAATTCGAAAGGCTTGAAAATAATAAATTGGTTGATGTGCTGGTTAACCTAAAAAAGTGTCTCAATTTTTAATTTAGTTGGTCTACGTGTCGAGAATCTTACAACGATCTAGAAGCGAGTTAACTTAGCATTTTCCCATCCATGCCGTATATTATAGCAACTTCTAATAATGCTGCTAATAAACAGCAAGCCAAGTCGTTGACATAATATTTTTGCTTCCTACGCATTTAATTTTATTTGTGGCAGAAACATTTTTGGTATCCCTCTATTTTTCCTCATATCTTCCACTTTTATGAAGAAATATAAAAAATTTGTGATAACAGATAAGGATTTTATTGAACATTTGAAGTCTTAAAATTATTAATCTTTTTACCACATTCGATTATACAATAGTTTAAAACTTTCAACAAAGCTTTTGTCTATTTTTTTTAATATCCCATGTAATAACTTTTTTACTAAAAATTTTTTGTTTGGTTTAAGTCATTCATTACTCATGATAACTTGCAAGCTAGATAAGCCAGCCACACAAAAAGGTTTTTTTTGCAGTGACAGTAAAACAAAGATAAAAAGCCCACCAGCAACAGTAGCAGTTAAAGTTGTACAATAAAAGATAACAAAAGGCGGAAGCAGTGAACATGATTAAATATACAGTGTTGTGAATATTGCTGGAAGTTATGAATAAATAAACGAAATTTTAATGATAGAAAGATACGATATGCACACACTTGAAAATAAAATGTTTGCTTGGGTACTGTTATTAATAGGTATGTTTCTTTACTCTACTTTGGGATCCCGTGGGATCCCAATTTGCACGAAAAGCGTTCCCGTACTTAAAAATTGGGTAAATGAGAGCGGTTTTGAGAGATCAAAGTTCTTTTTCTTTTTGCACGAAACAGCTGTAAAACATAGACAAAATAAAAACAAATAAAAAAGTTAATAGCAATATTTAAAACAGGGTAAAATAGTAATTCTAATATAAAAGACAATTCGTAATGCCAAATGAAGTCGAGCTAAAAAGCATTGTTGTAGATTTGGTAGAGAGAGTTCAAGTGGTTTCAGTGATTGTGACGACATCCTAGACATTATTGAACATGATTTCTTTTTGAAATTTTTAAATGCCAAAAGAGGAATAGCATTCCAAATTATTTGAATGAAATAGTTATATGAGAGTTATATTTAAATTTATTTGCAAAATTTGCAAAAAGCCCCACATGTGCTTCTTTGCGAGCTGACAAACGTAACAAATTTGTAAGAACTGTTCCTATTTGTTTTTTAAATTTTTTTTAATTGATTAGTTTATTGAAACAGTCAAAACACTATGACGGTTTAATTTGTGTTTAAAATTTAAATTTTGTGTTCCCGTACTTTTATACAATTTTGTCTCTTTATGAGAGAAAATTTAACTTGCTCTCATTTTCACGAACTTTACCCAAAAAGTAAAGAAACAGACCTAATATTATAATTTTCACCACATAACGATAATAACTATGGTTTGGTTTTTAACGTGTTCATGTAAAGGGTGTTATTTATAGACATGTAAAACTTTAAATTGGTAACACTTTTTTAACTGGTGCCCGCTTTGTCAGCTGACAAGTGGTTTATTATCAGTTTAATTTGGCATTTCAACAAGAATATAGAGACATCTGAAGATTCTGTGGAAAGGTTTTAGTTTGCATTCCTATAAAATCTAACTTTTGCAACAACTGAAATCACACGATCACAGAGCACGACGCATATCAACTTTCTTTACTTTCATAAGCGAATTTTTTTTTAACGATAAAGCTTACTTTTGGTTAATTGGAAACGTTAATTAACAGAAGTTAAGAGAAGAAGTGTTTGTTGAGACACATCCACGAAAATTGTTTGAGAGAAGCATTACACCGTACTTCTTTAAAACCGATGCTGTTCAGAACGTTACAGATAATTGTCACCGGTATAGAGCCATTGACCTTTAAGTTCATCGGTTGAACAACCATGATGTGCAGAAGCTGCAGTTACAATAAGACGGCGTAACATGTCACGCAGCTCGTGCCACAATTAATTCACTGAAAGATATATTTGGTTACCGCATAATTTTACGTTTCGGACTCGTGACCTTGCTTCCATGATCGTGTGAGTCTCTAGACTTTTATATGTGCGGACATAAGATGTATACGGCGATAAGCCCGAAACAATTGGCTACTTGGAAATAACATTCGCCGCTTTATTGCCGATATACGGCCACTAAAGTTGGAAAAAGGAATCGAAAATTTTAATTATAATGCAATAAGATTTTTGTTATAAACTAAATTAAATGTCAATTTAAAAAAATAAATTTATTTTATTAAAATTTTTAATTCTTTACGTCTATAAAAAACACCTTTTATAATATCACAAGTCGATGTATTTCTATAATTTCTACTTCTAACACGTATAAAGCTTAACTTGATATTGAACATTTTAAGTTTTAGAAAATGACTAACAGCAGCAGACAGTGTTGCTGTTGTCCTAAACAAAATTTAATAATTAATAACAGTTTTAAATGAAAAATTATTGCTTTTACTTCTTTCGGTTTCTTTAAAGTATTTTATATCACCTAAAAAATGTTGGCGTGTTTTCAGCGATTATTATCGACTGTGATTGTTTTAGTTGTTAAAATGAATGAGTTTTATATTAGATAATTTGAATTAATTATTATAATAAAAAGAAGTATTTTTCTTATATTTTTTACCTTAGTTGTTTGCTGTTTGCAATATTAAATTGAAACTATGACAGGTAAAATATGAATGGTAAATTTAAGCATTTAATAGTTATAAATTTTTATATGTGTTTGAGTAAAACTTTAAACAAAACAAGTTCAATTAAGACACTTTGATAATTAATTTTAAATTAATAACTTATTTTGCATTGTGTTAATAGGTATTCGAATAAGAGAAATACAACTTCTTATTGTTAACAATCACACCTCTCGTAAAAATTTTTTTCGTCGAAAAATTTTCCCTTTTTTTATTTCATTCATCGGGAAATATCCCGAAAATAACGCGTTGTTTCTGTATTTATGGTTAACCATCAATCAAAAGTCGTTTTTATCAAAACAACTTTAAGGAAAGGTTTAAAAATACATAAGTTTAAAATGTAGAATTATAGTAAAAACAATGTGTCGCGATAGTGGGATAATCAGGTGTATATAGATTTCCAGAATAAATCTTTATAAGTCTTAAAAATAGATGGAAGTGATATATTCGGCTTAGCCGAATCTTATATACTACATACTATTTATGCATAAAAGTACCATAAAATGTTATGTTCAAGATAGCCGAAAATAGCACCATTCCTAGTTTTTCTTAAAAACAGCCATCTGCGGGAAAACAACATTTTTAAAGTAAACATAATGACATTAAAACTTATTATTTAGCATATTTTTTACGATGAATCTACGTTAACTTTGATTGATTTCTTCAAATATAAGTTTTTCATGAAATTCTCATGAAATATTTATTATCTAAAACAAAAAAATGAAATGTGAATGCGGGGAAAGCAAAACCATATTGCTGTTTCGCTACTGCTCATATATTTAGTTGAGGCTTTTTAATTTTCCGCAACAAAGCAGCTAGTAAAATTCGAAATGTTTCAATAACCCATGAGGATACTTAGATAAAACTTCCTTGATAAATCAATCAATCTTAAAAATTAATTACTAAAGTGCAAAGCGCCAAGTGCTAGTGTTATAAACATAAACGTCTTCTACTTTTAAAATTGACATTCACTGTTTACGCGTTTTGTAAAAAATGGAATATAATCTCACTAAATTTAAAAAAAAGCCCTTATGTTAGCTCAACTTTGAAATTTTGCTCATAGTATACGCAAATCCCAAAACTTAAGTGATAGGCTAGTTTTTCTAAATTTTCCAAGAACCGTAAAATTCCCTGAACTTTATTACGTGTTAATGCCGGGGAAAAGGAAAACTTTCTATAATTGCAGATGTACAAACGAACAAGCTGAGCAAGATATGTCACGACTGAAATTTACCTGCTTTTTTTCCTTATATTAATTTCCTTTGGAGTTCTACGAAATCAGTTTCAAATAATTTAAACCATTAAGAATACTTAATAATTACGACAATAATTATTCAAATGATGTTTTGGTTAGAAGTTAATAAAAAATTACAGCAAAATTATTAGTTATAATTGCGGTGGTAATAGAGATAAATGCATGAATAGACAAATATAACTTCAAAATAAAATGTAAAATTAAAAATAAAATGTAGCTTGAATTACTTTTTTTAAATTATGCATATAAGCAAATTCAAGGCATATTCATATGTAACTGTTTGCACTATACATACGCATGTGAAATATTTGTTTAATTTAGTATTTTTTCACATATTAAGAGTAATTGAATAATATTTCTTACTACTCTTATTAAATTATTAAACCATTGACTACGATATTTTAATGTGTATTGTGCACGAGATAACTAATTGCATCTTTGCTGGGTTTTTGAAAACATATTATTTAAGGTCCATTATATAAGTTTGCGCATGCAATACTAAGGATATTTTTCTAATAAAAAAAAATTTATAAACTTTAACTATTAAAGATAAAAAAGACTTATAATAAAATATAAACAAACTTTCTTTAATAATATATTTGCAAATGGCAAACTCAAAATAATTTGAAAATAATCGTATTTTAAAATTTTTAAGAAATCAAAGTAAAAATTTTTAAGTGTTGCGAGAAAAATTACAGCAACAGTCATCTAAACTTTAAAATAAGTTCATCAGTTAAGCGAAGAATAGAAAAATTTTAACGATAATTGTTTATTTTCTATTATTTTTTCTGCTTCGAGAATTAATTAGAGTTTTAAGTTTTATCAAATAATTAAATGACCTGTATTCTAAAAAATGCAATAATCTTTTCGGCTTACGTTTATATTTATATGAATTTAATTTTTAATTTATGATATAACAAAAGTTCAACCAAATAAAAAGAAAACTTGTTTTAAACATACTTACCTGTATATAATATATAATATTTTCAAAGTAACCTAGTACTAATCGAAAACCGTGAGCAAGCGGAAAAGTCACACCAAATAAAGCAGTAGTTTAGTGAGGTTCAAATCTGATGCCTTCTTCTGTTCTTAAATGATAATAACCTCCTTGTAGCTCATGCAACATACAATGTCATCATGTTGACAGTTTTAATATTGAAATAAATCTGACAAAAGAACAAAAAATATTTTATAATAAATCATAGATCACCTAATAATCCTAATGGTTTCAGTCTTAATGGAATTCTTGGTAATAAATTTGTTTTTTTATTTTGTAGTAAGTCTTTTCGACGGAATAACTTACTGAGTTCTAAGCCTGGTCCGGTTTGGAGTATCAAGTTGTATTCAAAAAATTTGTGGACATTTATTTTTTAAAACCCTTTCTCTCCCTTTTATTTTTGTTACTGGGAACTATAGTGATACTCAGTTTTTTTGTCTTTATTTTAACGTGGTGCCCTATGCCGTTTATATTACACGTAAAAAACATGTATGTTTATGAAGACACTATTTAAGTTTGAGAAACGACTGAGATTTTCGGGCACAAAAATTAAAAAAAGCAACATTCAGACAAATTGACAATGTTCCTATTTGTTGAAGTCGGTTAAAAATAAAAATTGTCACTCTACGGTTATTATGTTTTTAGGGTTTAAAGATCTGAGTTTTTGTTGATTTTTTTTGCTTTGTTGGTTAAATGTACATAGTTCTCATTAAATCAATTTGGCGTCCTGTTTAATTGGCCACTATTGTTTGTTTTTTTTAGAATTTTGTCTTGTAGTAAATGTTAAAAGTAATTTTACGACGTTTAATTTTTTATGTTTTGATTTACTAAAAAAATAAAATGCATCTTTATAAAATAATTTCAATGCAATTAAAATAATTAAATATGCGGAGCCTATTATTATATTGTTATTTTAAAGACCAGGTTTATTGTTAAAATGTCATACCTAAATAAAAGGGTCAAAAGTGGGTCATGAACACTGTAAATACACACCACTTAATAAAAATAGAAAGAAATAAAATAAAATATATATATTGACCAGATAGTGACTCCCTTGTCATTACTCTTTAACAATAACAAATATTTATGAACAAACGAGCAGCAATATATCTGCTTAACGGGCTGTCTAAACCAATTGCACATCATTCACATCACCGTAAAAATAGAATTCGGTGTAATGTTAAAAGTAAAAGAATGCATTTTTTGTTTGCATGAATATGCTTTACAACTAAAGCTCAAAACCTAAACACAAACAATATATTTTTTCTGACTGCTAAATTAAAAAAAAACAATTAAGAATACTATATTCGGCTATGCTGAACCTTATACACCTTTTACCATGTATGTAAATCTAATTTAATAAAGTAACTTAAACAAAAAAATCAGGGAATTAAAAAGGCAGAAAAAATTAAGTGCTATAGGTATATAATTTTATTTAAAAATGTCATCGGCTCTTGTTAGAATAAAAAAATTTTTTTTAACTTTTATTATGGTGCATAATCGTACTTTTTTTAAAGTTTAAAGGCCCATAACTCGGAAAAAATGGGAGGGTGCCAATTTTTTTACTTAATGTTCTTTTCTTATTTTTTATTTCTCTATCGCTCCATATATTTGTTTTTTATTTTATTAAATTTACTTCACTAAACTAGATTTGTTCCAAATAATAGGAAAATATTAGAGGCAGGCATGGTATATTGCCCGCTGAACTGGTCTGATCTTGCTGATTTATAACAGCGAAAATACCGAAACTGTCTAATCGATTGGCGTACTTTTCTCTAGCTTACCTAGTGCCTTGCAAAAGTTAATTTCACCACATACACGGATTCATTATGCATAAGATGGATTTGTAGAAATTTTAAACGGAATGACAAACTTAGATGCAGCCATTTTTCACGTGCATTGAAAGGTTTAATAATCAATTGAGTTGAATGACTACTGAAACAAGTGAATGAATTAATAATTCCACAAATGTGATTGTATCTGGTTAATCATTTTGTGGTAAAATATTTTTTTCGAAGAGTAGAAAAAAGCGCAAAAAAACTTAAAAACTGTTTTACACATTTTAAAGGTTGCCACTGAGTTTTTTTATTTGCATTAGTTGCAAGATTTAAATCCAATAATATCGATTTTTTCTTTTTAGATCATGTTGGTACATGATTATAATATAGATGTTTTTGTGTATTACGTTTTTATACTTAAAGGCAGAATTAGTCTTTACTTTCAGTTCCGTGACGAATCAGCTGATTAATTTCTGTTAAATGGAAAATATGTATTTTTGGTTTGTTATTACTTGACGTTCTGTTCCGTTCGAATCAGTAGAAAATAGAATTTAACGTTAAGTTACTTGAAAGTTGTTCGGTAGTGTGAGTGCAAAATTGTAAAGCTGGATTCACCCAGTGTTTCCGAATAAAATGTTTCGGAACAAAAATTTTATTTGGAAACAATGGGTGAATCCAGTTTAAACAAACAATTTTGTAGTTGTTTTTGTTGTATTGTGTATTGTGTTTTCTTTGTTTATTATAAACGGCTGGTTTGTTGTTACAGAAAAACTAATTACAATGCTTTAAAAAGCAGAACGGCACGGCACAGAACAGCAACAGAAAGTAAAGACTAAAGAGGCCTTTATGGAAAAACACTTGCAGTTAATTTTTTTTTTAAGTGTTCAAGCCGACTCTTAAAATATTGTAAATTATTGGAAAGTATAATTTTAAAATTTCATACTTTTAGATTAGATTTGAGAACATATTGATGAAAAAATATTGTGTTTTTAAAGGGTAAAATATCCCATAAATGATTTTCTTTTTTTTTTTCTCTTTTGCTTACTGATGACAGTTTTTGCTGGTTATTGTTTTTTTGTTTGACTTTAATATTTTAATTAAGTTAAGTCTCTCGTTTATCTAAAATATTTGTAACTTTCCTGATGAGCTAAATAAGCGGTAAGCAAATTGGTATAGAGAGGTGCTGATATTATGTCTATGAACCTTAATTATTTAATAGGGAATTGAACACGTTAAGATTTATTTATTTATTTTTAGTATTGTATCCAAAATCCTCTCAAATAATATAAGTACAAGTGCGCTTCTTTTTGGTAAATAGAAAAACAGAGACGGAATCTAACTAGATTTAATATTTTGTATTCGCATCGAAGAATTTTCTTTCTAGGAATTTCTTAGGAATTCTTAGGAATTTATTTACTATAGGAATTTTTTCTTAAATTTATGAAAAGCAATGCTCATATTTTCAAATCTAAATTTCCTTAAAATATATTATAACGAACTTATTGAACAAAAAAAACGAAATAACAATACTGAATGATAAATGCGTAATTTTGTTAGTGCAAAGTTGCAGAGTGTTGGCATGTTAAGATAAGAGTGGCAGTTCAGTGATAGTAAAAGTTTATGCTTATACTAAAATTTAATGATCCATAGGTGAGTGATCTAGGCTTTAGAAAAGCCACATGGGATTGTCGGATTTTATATGAATTATTAGGCATTATTTTTCTAGTCATATTCTATAAGTAGATATTTTGACATCATAACATATTTTTTTTTTTAAGCTGAAACTCGTGAACTTAGTTACAGAACTAGACATTTTCTGGAATTCTCTTTTCCTTTTTTGGTGCCCTTAATTGTTATTATCAGACATGCCTCATTCGATTTTGTTTATTCCTAAAAATGCTGAATCTCAACTCTTTAAAGTTGGCAATATTTTGCACACCAAAATAAACAACAAGCCACATAATAAGAATAAACTTATAGACTGCAAATAAAAAATTTCAAAGAAACTAAATTCGACTTTGAAATTTAAAAGCATTTTCATTCCGAAGCCACTTTCGCTCGGAATTGAGTACTGCGACATGACTGTATAGATCGTGTGTTACTAAACTGCTAGAAAATTGGAAGAATCTCTACGGCCATTTGTATTCAACTACAACCGACTTTCTTGGCTGCAGTTTAGTGAGAAACTAAATGGCGTGTTTTTTCAATCAATATCTTTTAATGTGATTGATATTTTAATAAGTCATTCTTTTATCTGCAGCTTCCATTTTAAATTCGTCATTAATGTGATTTTATTCCACAACATTCTTAAATTTCTTAATTAACCAAACCTCCTGCTGGATTCGAGATCATTCAAAACCGATGAACAGTATATTTATTTTTAACTCTGTTTTAGTTGATTGAATTAAATGTCATTAAGAAGATAAACTCCAAGAGTAAAATATCTTACGTGCAAGTATCCAAATGACAGTTGAGCAAAATAATATTTCAATTAAACCATTCTGTCCTTAAGTAACTTGTCGCGCTAACTGATCAAAGTAAAAATGCTTAATCTGTTTAGTCTGAGTAAGCTGAAATATTGCAGATTGAGTGTTGTAAAAGTAAAAAAGTTTTTAAATTCAATCAGTTTCAAGGTAGTCAGTGCAGCAAAAATACCTGTTTTTAAGAATCCATCATGTATCACAAAGCAAAGTGATTAAAATGTGATTGCGTAAGAGTTTTTTACTTCTGATTTATTTCAGTATCTTTTCTTGCTTAAAAATTTTCATTTCTAAATCTCATTTTATTTTATTAAATTTTTAAAAATATTATATCTATAACTTGTTTTTAAAATGAAGTACATTAAGAATAAGAAACTAACTAATTTTAATGCAACTTTCAGAAACTCCTTAAAAAAGCTTAAAATTTTTTAAACCTAAAATTAATAAACTCGTGATAAGTATTTAATTTTAAGATTGTTTAATTAATTTCATGTTGCGTTTTTTTTTTTTTCGTTTGTTTTAAAACATCATTTATTGCAGGAAAACTCTATTTCGCAAAAAGCGGACTTTCGAAAGTTTGATTTAAAGAATAAAAAAATGAGAGAAAGAAAGGGCTATTTTAAATTATGTGCTTGGAAAAGAGATGAACAAAAACTAAAAAAAGACTAAAAATTTATGTCATAATTTGCCTAAGAAATGGCAAATTTAACTGTGTTATAGTGGAAGCTTAATATTCAGAATGGTAAAGTGCTTTCTTTTAAAAGCTTTTCGTGAAGGCAGGAACATCCCCAGTTGGGTGCCAAAAAATAAAAATGGAGAGATTTTTGAACGTTCTAAAAGAAGGGATGTTATTAACTTTCAAAATTTAGAAAATAAATATCATATTAGAATTGAGTAGATGAAACAAACAAAAATTTGTTTCAATGCGTATCAAGACCTCTGCTATAGTCCTTTATACTCCAAATTTCAAATTCGAAAAACCTTCTTTCTAGCTGTTAAGAATTGGATAATTACTCATAGTGTATTGTAAATAAATACAAGTAAGTTACTTTAAAGTTACGAAAGTAGTTTGTTTTGTATTTTTTCAATAAACTTTAATACACAGTGAACACTTTTATAGGGATAATTCTGCAGCAAACCTTGAGCCAGCTTAATTATTCGAACTTTTATTAATCTGCAAATACTAATGAACAACTATACATTTTTTATCACATTGTTTTTGAGACTTTTGATTTAAATATTCCTTTACAAAATTTTTACCCTCAGAATAATGACGCTTGGATGGACTGCAATGAGATAAAGATCGCAAATCTAGCTTGGAATGCATTTATTAGCAACAATTGTAAAATTTACTGCAGATACAGAAATAGGTTGAAAGCATTAATCAGACGTAAGCGAAGGTTATTTTATAAACGTTATTGTGAAAATTGTTTTCAGTCTCAATATTAAAGACAAATATGATCTGAAGCCGTTTTCGTAGATGAGCATGTACATAAGTGATTTTCTTGACGTAAATGAGTTTAACAACCACTCCATTCTTCTACCAATTTGCAGCTCGGATAACTTTAATAACGTTTTTAATGTAAAAAAAATTTTAGTTTAGAAATATTGATGAACTTGAGGGTCCAGATGGTATTCCAATAAAATTTCTAAGATATCAAAAGATTCTTACCTATTTGATTAACTTATTAACAACCTATTTAGAATTTCCTAACCTTTGGAATGTTGGTAGAGTTGTGCCCATACCTAAGGTAAAAACACCTCGCTCTCTTTCAGATTTTCGCTCAATAAGTGTTTTTTGTTCAAGTTCAAAAATTCTAGAAATAGTACTATTTCTAGAATTTTTGAAACCAAATTTAAGATCACCTTAGTTCAAAAAACTTACTAAGCCCTTATCAGTCTGGTTACAGGAAATGTAATAACACAACGGACCTAGTTTTAGATATTGCAGAGGCATTAATGCATTACATGAATAAATCGTACAGTTCTATACTTGCTACATTACATTTAAGCAATGCCTTTGATTCCCTAAATTGTGAATTACTATGTCATAAACTTAGTAAAGAAATTCAATTTAATAAATCGGCATGTATCTTATTGTCTTCATTTGTTATGGGTAGACTGTAGTACGTTGAATTTAACGGTCAAAGATCATATACACTAGAAGTGTTTAGGGATGTACCGCAGGGGTCTATATTAGGACCATTACTATTTTTATTGTATATGAATGAGCTGTATCGTATAATACATTTTTGTAAATGTTACACGTAAGCAGATGATATTTACTAAGTGATGACCCTAATTTGGGGTTGAATTATCTTACCAATAATATTATTCTTCTAAACCGTAGTGTATGTTTTTTTCCCACCTTCAATATATCTTAGAGAGGACCCAATAATATTTGTGTCACACCATAAAGTTCTAGGAATATACCTGGATTGCAAACTTAGCTTTTTATATCAGGTCAGCAATATAAAATCAAGAGTGTCTTTTCTCCTAAGATGAATATACAACTTGAGCACATTCCTTTCTTTAAATGTAAAAAAACGGGTAGCAATATCGTTGTGTCTTGTGGGATTGAGGTTTTTTCAGGAATGTCACAACAAATTGTTTCAAAACTTCGTATTTGCTTAATTAAAGTAGTTCGATTTTTTTATGGTCTCAACTATAGGGACCACATTACAGCTTATGTAATTCGCACATTATGTTCAGAGTTTCCAACTTTTATAAATCTACGAATAATTACACAGTTTTATAAAATAATAAAAATCGGTAAGCCATCATATATTATTGAGAGATTTAACTTTGGTCGTTCTTCTAGAACCAATATTTTGATATGTCCAATTCACTCAACTTTATACATCAGCCGATCAATCATGGTAAAAGTAGCAAGAATTTGAAATAGTATACTTTCACATGAAGTTCGTGGGTTTGATAAAAATGTTGTTGTTACTATTCTAATTAAAATATTGTCAGATTACTTTAATTTTTAATTTTTTTTTTTAATTTATTATCATTGTGTAACATAAAAAGCCCTTTATGGCCAAAATACATATTACAATTCAGAATAATTAAATTTAGTTTGCAGACAACCCTAAACTCAAATTAATATTAATACAGAATCGCTTAAAAGCTAGTGTTTTGTTAATAGCTTCAATTTATAATAATAAATGTTTTGGGAGGAAAAAAAAAATTTTTTAAATATAAATAACTATTATATTTTTAATAAAATTAACTAAAATTATTTATATAAAATTTAAATTTTAATTGTTAAATTGTAGTTGCCATGTAAAATACTGAATTTATTTGGCCTTGTAGGCTTGTAATTCTTTGAATAAATAAATAAATAAATATTTTTTTCTTTAGTTGACTCTAGGGAAGCTACTTTTATATCAAGATGAGGTATAAAACTTTTTACCCACTTACTGATTATTCACCACTTATACAAGGATCTAATATTTTCTAAGCAAAGACAACAACTGATTTATGGTGAAGGGTGTATAAGATTGGGCACAACCGGATGAAGCAATCTTGCTTGCTTCGTATAAGTTTTAAGGTTTAACTCCTTATTAATTAAGTTAGGCATATCTTTGAACTGTTGAATTCTAATATCCTGAACTTTAAACAAAAAAGTACATATGCTTTGCAGTAATAAATAAAAAATTTGTCATACAAACAAAATTTTTTATGAACTTGTGATATTTATTTGTCTCCTTACTGACAGTTAAACCCTAAAATACCATAGCTTTCCCATAACGCACATATACAAATACACTATAACGCTGATTTAATATTATTTAGCAAACAAGTATATCCAAATATCACTTTGATTAAAAAAAGTCTTATATGCAAAAAGTATTACAGTTGTAAAAAAAAAATTTTGATTACATTTTTTTAACAAGTCTTTCTAAGCTTCAAGATCATATTGCTGTAAATCTTGTATTTATATTGTTTTATAAGGTCGAAAATGTCATTGCATTTCTTTTTTAGCATAAAATGAGAACCACCCTAACATACACTCGCATTTCACTAATGAATTGAAAATTATTAAAGTTTATCAGTTAATATCGCAGACAGCAAAAGCGAAAAAAAAAAAAATAAAATAAAAAGCTCATGTGCATTTTGTAGTGTAGCAACTGTCAAAGAACATGACAGAAACATGTGTAATTAAAACTAAGCAATTTGCTACTATAAAAAGGAAATATGACAGTAGACGACTTTATTAAAACTCGACTCACTACAAACTATACAGTTAAAAGGAATTATACAGAAAGAAAAAGATAAATCCTCATTGGAGTACAATAACATAATGACTAGAAAGCAACATGATGTTACATTATGAAAAAATGTCTTAATTATTACAGCTAAACTTAAAATAAAATCCTTAAGGAAAAACTTAAAAATATTTTTCAGGCACTGACTTATTTACCTTTATTTAATCACTAAATTTCATAAAACATTAAATATGGAAATTTTGCGAAAATAAATGAAATAAAATCACTCACCTTGAACTCAAAATTAATTTTGAATTTATTTCTTTAAATTTACCGGTGAGCAACGAATTAGTTTTGAGCACTAATGTGCTTGAACTAAAACGTAAACTGTAAAAAGTTTATCGTCGTTACGGTAGATTAAGCATAAGTTATGCATAACCGACTAAATGAGAACATACTTTTCTTTTTATTAATACTATTAAAATATATGGTAACAACAAAAAATATTTTCATATATTTTAGAAAAAAAATTTTTAGAATTAATAATTTGCTCAACTTTTCGTTTTGTGGAGATAGACCTCTTACCTTCTGATACATCTAAATATGAGCCTGTTAATGTGAATGCCAAAAATATTTTTATCGCATTAATTTATTTTAAAAAAAATCAAATATTCACATTTCTTTTTTGTTTTCAATATACAGACAAGATTACACATTCCAGAGCTGTAAACCAAATGAGTAGAGGGGAAGGAAAAGTGGGCATTTACAGATACAAAAATAATAATCAAATTTGAATTAACTGCCTGACATTGTCCTTTAAATAAAATTTTGGTTTGTTTAAAAACAATAACAAAACTTAATTTTTGGTTTATGTTTTGCGCATAGATTACCCAAAGAAAAACATGCTGTAAATAACCGAAATAAATATCATAATACTATAACATAATATTCGTATTAAATTCAAATAAAATGTCCATCAAGTTTCTTACTTGTGTACATTTTAGTATCAAATTTGATAAATTGGACCTGATAGGTGACGATTTTACTGAGATTTTTAATATTTTGCCTTCTGATATGTTAGGAGGGAAGCCCAATAGTAAGCTATAGAGTACCTAAAAATAGACGTAGGCAACACCGGGTACAATAAAATGTTTATTATGAAAGCATAACCTTATAAATCATGTGGTTTTATTATAAGAATGCAATTTATTTGTTTGTTGAAAAAGAAGTTATTATAATAATAATAATTATATGTTAATAGCATAATATTTTGCCAATTATTTTTATTAATTTTTTTTTATAAAAACTTTTATTTCTAACAGCTTTTATGCAAATCGTTTACGCTAAGCATACGATTTCTTCTAGCCCTGTTGCAGCATTGGAGTCTCTGTTACTTCGCTAATATAATAGGACTTAATTTATTTCAATATAACCATAGCAATGTTTTTGTAAATAATAAATCAAGTATTTGTAAGAACAACAATTTATAAACAAATCATAATATTTCGTTTGATGTGAATTTTTAAAATAATTTTGGATTAAAATCATACATTTTTAGAAAAATATTTTCAATTTTTCAACTTTATTTGCGCAGTATTAAAAGTTTATTATATTGCATGTATTACGTTTTGTGTGCCTAGAATTCAAAGTTTTGATTACAGTCTCGTTCGGGTGAATTTTGTATGTAGTTTAGATTATTATAAAAAAATGTAACAAAAAAAAAAAAAAATAAAAAAAACAAAATATTATGCAAACATAAACATACAGCCAAAATTTGCTTTGTTTGATTTCTACCTTTTATATCATTTTTGTACTTTTTTATTTGGTTATGATTTTGTATGTAGTTGAAACCACAGTTTTTAATTTTCAATCTCTTTGTCAGTTTAAAGAAGGAAATTTTTTACTGTTATATTTTTTATTTGTTTGTCTACTCAACATCAGATTATTACTGCTTGTGCTTTTTATATTGCAAAATAGTGTAGACATCTACAATTTTTTTAAAGGTTATAATCAATTTTCGGTTCAGTTTTGCACTTGCGGTTGTTGATACAATATATTTTCAATTTTACTGTTTTGCATAAAGGTTTGAGATATGAGGTGTCTCACTGAAAACTGTTTTAAAACATTATTTGAATTACCCCTTTTAGTCTGCTGCCATAAAAAACGTTTAATTATTCCTTGAATAGGTGAATGCCTGGAAATCCGGGATATGCAAAAATTTGTTTACCATTTCTTGGGAATGAAAAATCTCAATTTCTTGTCTCATTTCCAGTTTTATTAAAATTTAATTTTATAAAATGTGTTTTAAAATATATACTGTTAAGTTTTGTAACCAGCGTTTTTCGTACCATTACACCGGTTAAATTAGATGGTTTCACATTTGTATCGCTATTTTCTCTGTGAAATTACTTATTTTCACGAAAAAAGGTATCCTCTAAGGGGTTACTTCTCAAAATTTAATTCAAATCCATCCAGCATTTTTTACATGTCGCGAACACAGACAGACAAACACACAGACAAAATTAAAAAATAAGTGTTTTGTATTCCACATCGATTACTATCTAAATCAGCATCAATGTTTTCAAAAAATATTTACTGTACAGAAATGACACCGATTATGTTTTATTATATGTGTAGATTTTTATATACTGGCGAAATTTGGCGAGAAAGCTCGAAAAACTGGCCACCTGCCTGTGGTTAAAGAATCACTTGTCACTGCAGTGAATGAGTTATTCAGTAACAGTTTCGTGTAAGAACGTTTTTTGTACTTTTAACTTAAATTTGATTTTACTTTGTAAAGAGAAATATTATTACTTTTGGCCCTTTCAAAATCAAAGCTGCTTCTTTGCTGTATTCCTTCTTCTTGCTCTACTTATTAACAACATTCTATTATTTTTTCCACAAAAAAAAAACAGAAAATGTTATGTAGTTTTTCAATTAAATCCATATTCAGTGATACCGAATTTTATACTTTTTACTAAATTTAATTAGAGCTGCTTTGAATGTAGACGTTTTCTGTTTACATTATTCATTATGTAGTATATATATGTTCTATATACTTATATAAACATGTATGCTAAAATGAAAAAAAAAGCAATCCGTTATCACGGTTGTTTGTATCGCAAATGCTGCGTAAGAGAGAAACAGTGTTTTTTTGGTTAGCAAGACTCTTTATCCCGAAATATAAAACACAAATGTATAATCTTATTTTCATAAAAACCTGTTTTAAAATATTTCCAATTATTTGGGAAACCCCATTCGTTCTTGACACGTAACTGTTACACAACAGTTGAGTCTTATCCCAGAATCGCATTGTTAAGTTGACCGGCTCATAAAATTTATAAGCTACCTATAATTGACATGTTGTGCTCAGTCTCCAAAGCTGATCGAGCTATTAGGAACTGTGGATCTATTAGGTAGCTCCACAGTTCCCAACTATTTCGTAGCAGTTGAGTTGAAAAAACAATAATCCATTAATTATACATACACCTTTTTATACCACTGACCGTCATAAATTTTTAGTTGTGCTTAAGTTTGAAAGTATTTAGTATAAATTTATTTAAATGAAGTTAATATAATTCAGAGATGATTTTATTTGCTCTTCTAACCATTTCGCTTTCATAACATCTTATCCAGCCCTTATATGTCTATTGTATGCCTGTGAATTTATATTTACTTGTTTAGTGTCCAGCAAAACGTGACTTGTAAAAATGTTAATATATAAAATTTTTTGTTATTTTAAATATGTTTACTCGTGAAATTAAAAAAAAAAAATATTTTTTATTTTTTAATATCTTTTTAAAAAATAGATCGAGTCTTTAAAGTAAAAAATACTAAACAAATAAATATGAAATTTACAATCAAAAATGCTTAAAAAAATAAATCGAAAATACAAAAAATATTATAGTTTGTAATAACTTTTGCAGCAAGAATCATTGTAAAAACTACAATATATTTTTTATTTTGCTATACGTTTAATGTAAAAATTGTCAAAGTAACTAATAAAAATAAAAACGACTTAAAGGTCAAGAGACTTAAGAATAAAACTGATTGTATATACACACCCTATATGATATACTCAAAAACTGAGAGTTTATTGAATAGAAATATCTTCTCTAAACTTTAAATAGGAAATAAAAAGTAGGCAATGTCTAGGGAGAGTTCAGCTAACCACAGAACAAATTAAGGTTTTCTTTGAAATGTTTTTCTTTAATAATTTCCCCATCTTTAGAGAGATACAGCCCCTGAGAAACCACATTACTTTAATAAGACCGGCTTATTTCAATAAATAAAAATCACTTTTTTAACTATTAAGGATAATGCATGTACTTGGCATTGGCGTAGCTAAACAGATTTTCTGAAGCCAAAGACATTCATGTTTTCATTTTAAGTACATTTTTTAGCTACTGAAAAATAAAGCAATAACAATAAAATTATATATTTACGAGAACATAATTTTTAAATATATTTCTTTTCTTAAGTCCTTATGATAAATATTTATAAACATATTTAAGATAAGAAATAAAAGGAATCACCCTTAAAATAAGGGCAGTTATTAAGAGGACGCGCTTATAGGAAGACTAATGCCAACGTTCTTACCAACCTTACCCTGTAACATAATTAATTTTATTTATTTTTCTTTGGATAAACGGACCTAAACAGGCCTAAGATGAATCAAGCTTAAATGTATAGCAAAAACAGAACAAATGTGAAACCAAAAGCAATTGCTAGAAAAACTCAACACAACATTACCAAATATTAATTAAAACATAAATGTTACTTTGATCTTTAAAAGTAGATCATCACAATCTCGCTTTAAAATGGATCTGCTGACAGTTTTACGAATTATTTTTATCAATAGTTACATATTTATTGCTCCGATTTATACAAATATACGACCTAAAATATTCAAGTCTCAAATATGACCGGTTGCTGATGACTGTAAGAACCAGATATTGTTACTCAAGAATAAAGACACCATTTGGTTATAATACTCTTCTGTTGTTTGAGTACCGTTATTTAAAATCTCTTGTGCTCAAGTATTTAAAAAAACTTTTGCCATCATCATTTGACCGTTAATATTACTTATTAAAATTGTTTCCAGGCAATAATTCTAAAGGACCTAGAAAATCTTTTTAGTGTAAGAGTGGTCACATTTCCCGAATATAAAAAATAAACCATGTGTTTTGCAACGGAAAATTTCTATGCTGGTTCCCTTAAACTTTGGAAAATTTACTATAATATTTTCCTTAGGTATAAAAGCCTGACCTCCAGCGAGTGTTTGAAATAATTTGTTAAGTAGAATATTCTCTCAGAAAAAAAAACAAAAAATTAGCAATTAATATTTGATTTCAGTGACTGTTGAAAATTGTATTTTTGAATTCTAAAAGGAAAAGGATTCACTAAGGACGCCAAAACAATATAATTTTTTTTCAGAAAGCGTATAGATAAAAATTTAGTTCAATAATGCTTACACAAAAACGAATAAAATTTTTTTTAACAAACTTATACAATTATTTATAATTTTTGCATAAAACAAAAAATAATAATGACTTTAAAACAGCAAACTTAAAATCATATTTTTTAAGGACGGTAATTATACATTAATTATATTATATTCGAGAAAGTTTGTGTCAGGATTTTTTATGTATCGTAGAAAAAATATGAATGCAGATTAAAAAAGAAAATTTAACAGTTATTCAGCTTAGTTTTTACACTTTTTTTGCTGATACAGTAAAACAAAGTTTTTTTAAATTCTAAGCGTTGGTCTATACCTATTCAAAAGGTTGGCCATGTACATAAAATTACAACCATTAGGGCACCCTTTATTTTCTTATCCTAAATATATATACTTGTTATTATATCTGATACAGTAGTGGACATTCTTTCTAATTTTCAAGAGTTTGTCAAAGATAGAGCCATATAAGTTAAATAAAATCAGCTATAGAGATACCCTTTAATTTCTAATTTTAAATTTGCTACTTGTTATAGCAGACTTAGCAATGAAGGTTCTGAAGAAATTTCAACCAACTGTCTACAGCTGTTTAACAGTTTGATCATATACATAAAATAACAGCAACTATTGTAACACCTTAAATTTTTAATATTCATACTTCTTAATGTACCGCACAAAGTAGTTGATTTTCTATTTATTTTCAAGAGTTTGTATGTAACGGTTAAAACGATAGGGCTATATAGGTCAATTTATTTCAAATATGGGCACACCCATTAATTTTTAAATTCAAATTCCAAATTCAGCAACTTACATCAACTATTTGGACACCCTTAAATTTATAATTTTGAATGTTTATACTTGTTATTATAATGGTCATAGTAATCGACATCCTGTGCAATTTTCAATCGTTTGTCTATAATGGTTCAAAAGATAGGCGCATATAAGTAAATTTACGTCACAATTTACATTTATTTTTGTATTAATTTTTGCTATTGAGAGCTATATTAGTATGGTTAAAAAACATGTATATTGTATGGGGACATCCTTTAGTTTTTAAGATTACGATTTTTGTTTTAAACAGGGCCAAAATGCCAGCGTAATCTATTAAATCACAAAAAAAAATTATAAATCGGTTTAGAAATGACAGAGTTCTTCAGGCACAAACATAAAAAAGCAACATTCAGCCGAATTGATAACCTCCTTCTTTTTTGAAGTTGGTTTACAAGTAAGAGTGCTATATTCGGCTATACCGTATCTTATATACCTTTCACCTTGTAGTGAATCTAGGTTAGTGAAGTAATTGCAATAAAAAAACAAATTTCGCGTAACAGAAAATTAAAATTAACTACTACATAAATTTTTAAAAATTATAGCATTTTTTGAAAGATCTCTTCAAAAGCTTTTAAATGACACCCATATGGATGTATTGAAAAATATGGCACAAAATTCTAATTTTCTATGAAAAGTTCAGAGACCCACACTTTGGAAAATATGGGCGACTGCAAATTTTTTCAAGTGATGTTTTTTATTTTTTTAAATTCTCTATCGCCCTTAATATTGGTTTTTTGTGATTGGAGTTACTTCATTAAACTAGATTCGCTCCAAGTGATATGGAAAAACTAGAGGCAGGAGTGGTGTTTTGCTCGCTGCTTGAAAGAATATGGGCTAATCTTCTAGTAAATTTGATGTAAACTTTTATCTTCGTAATTCTTCAATAAGAATTTTAAGAAAAATAATATTGTATTATTTTAATTTTGAAACTGCCTCCCTGTTTCAAAAGACGAATTTTTTGGATTCTTAAGCAAATTGAGAAGAAGAAGCTTTTCAGTTCGTCTATTTGTAATCTTTATGTTTGTTACTTCAAAATGTCAGTAAATTGAAACTATTTGGAAATCTTGTTTTTTATTAAAAAGGCAATGGTTACAGATTGTGCCCATTGTAAAATATTAAAGCGTGCCCCTATATAACACAAAAAATTATTACATATTTGTTGAAACATATTTGGCAGACTCCTTAAATCACACGGTTTTTTTTAATACAAAAAAATAAATAGCTTCTGAAATGTCCTGAATTATTATGTCATTAATAGTACTATAAAAAGTAATAATTAAAACAAAAGGGTTTTTAATGAAACCCGTGATTTTTTCATGTATGTCCTTATCTGTTAAACATTAATAGACAGACACTAGGTAAGTTTATAATTTTAAGGGTACCTCATTTAAACTTCTAATGGGTTTATCTTTTGAACCGTTATTGTTACATACATGGTAACATAAAAAAGGCGAATAACCGTTTTCATTGCAACAGGAAAAATATAAAACTTAAAGGCTGCCCATTTTATATGTGATCCTTTCTTCTAAGCCGCAAGATACGTGCATTTTAAAATGCAATTGATAAACGCAGCTATACATACCGTTATATTGAACTGTTAACCGACTGGGCAACTAAATTTCAATTTACTCAGAAAGAGAGAATACTTTATCCAATAAAAAAGCACAAAATTTACGTCCCAACAAGAGAACTAATTTTCTATGATTTTTCGTTGGCTAAAAAATAGAAAAAAGATCATAGGTGCGCTTAAATATGACACCAGTTAATACTCTACACAAAAAAATCTATCTTCATTTGCTTTTATATTCATTTGCATTTAATATTATGGCCAATTATTAAAAAGATTTTTAATAACAGTTTTTTAGTTATATAAGTATTTAATAAAAAAGAAACATTTTTAAACTTTGGTAAATTAATCAATCATATTCTCTGCTTTAAATGATTAGATAACAGATTTTAGAATTTTCTGAAAACGCCACTTTTAACTGAGTTTTATTTATTACACGAGTTTACAGGTAGAAATGCTAACAACAGATACAGTCAATAATATGTGGCAATGAATGTGCCAAACTCTTTAATAAACTCTTTTGCCAGTTACTTGAAACTAAAATAAATACAAACTAGAAGCACAATGTTTTTGAGACAATCAGGTTGTAAATTAATTTTGGTTTTAAAACTGCTTCTTTTCTTACTATAATATATTGATATATAACCCCTAATAACTAATGAGTGTTGCCGCAACCACATATTAAAGGGAGTACTTAATATGGTTCTTATATTTTTTCTCTGCGTGACCATATATAACTTTATACTAGAAAAGAAAACCTGTGATGTGTATAATCTATACCTTCGGTAGCTCTTTCTATGATCTAAAAAGGTGTTTTTAAACTTTTTTTTTAAACGAAAAAAAAAAAATCCTTGTCAAATAAAACATTTAGCTTATGAGCAAAAGTATTTATTGCCTTACCATCTGATGAAAGATATTTGTTATTCACACGAAGCAAATAAACATGATAGTAAAAAAAATGATTTTTGATGTAAACTGCTTCTGTGTTATACATTACCGAATTATTTTAACAATTTCAATTAATGTGGCATAGGTAACTTAAAACCGAACATGGTTGATAGACGCGGCTATACATGAAAACCACAAAAATATATTTTGCAAAAACTTGTTTTTAAATATCTATTCGCATATTCGAAAGTGAAACTGCGCAACATTTTCAAAGAATTTAAGGATAGGTGGCGCTGTTAAGATCTACTAAAATTTTTCATTTTCATAACAAGACATCTGTTTATAAGACGTATTTTTACTGCGTTTAGAATGGACAAGTGTATATAAATAACAAAAGGGTTATTCATTTTACAGTTAATTAAGGAATTTTTCCACTGACTTAAATTCAACTAGTTTTGAGAAATCTACTTGTAGTGTTTTCATTGCGTTGAACTGTTTTATAAATTCGAATTTGCAATGCAACAATTTGCCTTATTTTCGCTTTTATTATACACTTCACTACTTGTGGAGAGTATAAATATATAGGCTCGTCATTCCGTTTGTAATCTTTACAATATTCATTTCCGACCCTCTTACCTAGGCGAGCCGTTATCGGCTTAAAATAAGTTTTACCACGTTCCCACGCGAGTTATAGTAAATTTATTACCACCATTCTCCCGGACATAGTTTCGAAAAAGGTGCTATTGCAATTTAGCAACATCTGTCCGTAAATGGTAGAGATTTGTTTAAAAAAGGTGAGAGCCTATGATTTATTTAATTGAATTGTGCTTTATTTCTTGTTTTTTGAGCTTTTGTTTTGGTTATTGTTATTTTTTGCATTTTTGCAGATATCAGCAATAGTTAATTTCATAAAAAACCAAAAAGCATAAAATATTTTCAAACACTATCAACAATTTAAAAATTTTCTAAAAAACTCTACTTATGCCAAAATAACACCAATTATTCTGGTATATATATCTGGGTATATAAGATTCTTTACAGCAAAATATGGCGTTCATACTTGTTTTTAATTTGTTTATTGCTTTAACACACTTTTAATCATATCTTTTTTTAGCACAATTTTTTGTAACAAAAAATGTTTAAAAACTTAAAAGCAAAGACTCTTTTTTGATAAAAACACAAGTTGATTTTGAATATTGCAGAACAATACAGTGTTACAAAGACAAAATCAGTTCGAAAAAACAAATTTTCGACATTGAAGTAAATTAAGTGATTTAAGTGGTTTTGGTAGCATGAAAAATGTATGCGATAAATGTAGCAAAACTTGGACTTAATCATATTAATAAATGCGCACTATTAGAAAATTAATTATTATAAATTAAAAAACTTAATCCGAATTAAGTTTATTTTTATTTTAATAAATAAATTTTTATGGTGAAAAAAATGTTATTAACAAATTGTTGTATTAATTTTTGAGAAAGAACAGGATAAGCAGATTCTAAAGCATCATTTTTTGAATTGCCTTCGCATCTTTCTGCTTTGGTAAATATAATTTGTTTAGTAATTAAGAATACGGGGAATACTATCGACTCATTATTATTAATTTAGCTGTCTAAGTCAGTTTATGTCGGCTTAACAATTTTCTTTACCATTTTTTTACACTTGAATTGTTTCTAAGTTTGTTATTTCCTGATCAACTGATTGGCCTTCATAATTTTTGTTATATAACAGGACATATCGTTTTAAAGGTTTTGATGAAAAAATATCATTTATACAATTGATAATTCTGCAGTACTTGTGTATGTTTCTAAGATTTAAACTTTCTTCCACTAATCAATTTATGGTCAGATATGTCAAATATTTAACTGCAGGTTCATTAAATCTTACTTGACAAAACATCAATACAAATTAAGATTTATAATATAATATATGTAATATTTTTTTATATTGAGTATGATTTTACATTTCTTATTTATTATTAGTTGAAAGCAAAAAATTGTTTTCATAATTTAGTGTTTCCGTTTTCGTAGGCAAATATGTGAAATATCTGACCACTCCTTTACTTTAAAAATTATTTGGGCAATTTCCTCTTTTATTATTTCATATTAAGCTAACCTTTTGTTTTTGAAGAAATTAAAAAATCTTCACAAAAGGAGCGAATCTTAAGATTATAGATTTTATTGAATCATGTAGATTTTTATTTTTGGTAGATGCCTTATAATGTGAAAAAATAAGCGAGGTTGAGATTTTACTTTAGTTTGCAGCACACTTTTGCGTAAGGACATTCAGGTGATTCATAATTAAATTTAAGTTTACACGATAATTTTTATAATCAAAATGCAATACATATATAAATTCAAAGCCAGATGAAAATGCGAAACATTATTTTATTTATACATTTTTAACTAAATTAAAACGTAAATATTTTTCTTTACATATTAACACATACACGTATATTCGTATTTTTAAGGAACACAACAAATAACGATGGTAAGGTAAAACTCTGACTCACAGTTTGGACAGACAGCAAATGGTAAAATGTAAGAATTAAATAAGAGTGAAGTTTTTATTCACGGAAAGGACTACTTTTTGTACTTTAACACATTTTATATATGTCTGTCCATAAATTAAATTTTTTTAAATTTTGATGTTTGTGCAGATAGTAATCGATTTGGAATACTAAACACCTACCTATCTGTCTTCCCACGGGGGGTACTACAAGTCTGGTCGGCTAACTAAGGCTTAGACACAAGTGCTCTCGGGTTATAGGGGGAACCAAATGTACAGGCAACAAATCTGGATAAACAAGTGGGTTATTTATCGAAGGGCTTACCAGTGTCCTTAAAGAGAGTGGAGCCACGAGAACCAGTAGCCCATATAGACAGCCGCCCATTTCTGTAGCCAGTTATTGTTGAGATCTCTTCGTGGTACAGTGATGGCTGCTGGTTTAGGTCGGTTTCCGCGGAGAAGGTGCGGTGCCGTTCCGAATGTGCTGTTGCAATCAACAGATGGGATTGAATAGTCCTGCAAGCCATGTTCCTGTAATTGCAACTCTGTTTGCTACGCCTGCGGGAGGCGTTAGTCATCGCTTTGTATTTCACTCAGTAGTAAGACCACCGCCAGGTTAGACACACCACGGCCAGTTACTGACGTTAATCACGTATGTATGTCTGCCTGTGTTCGTATCACGAAAAAAAACTACTGGATGGTTTTTTATCAAATCTTGTAAGAGATCCCTTATTTTAAATATATAATACTTTTTTTTTTGTAAGAATAAGTAATTTTGTATAGAAAATAGAGATACAAATGTGAGAGTACCTAATTTTACCGGTATAATTGTACTAAAACAATTGTCAACACATTTCGTTTTTGCAGATGGAAATTTTTTAACACTCTTTGCAGAACTCGACAAAAAATATATGAGAACACATTTTTCTAAATTAGAACTTTAAGAAAGTTAGAAATGATACGCACGCGAATTCGTGGGCAATCCTAGTATTATATATTTTTATTGCTATATCCCCTTCAAAATATCCAATATTTTTATAGTATTTTTAACTAAATGTAAAATGTTCGAAAAAATTCAAGCTCCTACGTCAAGTAGGTTATACACCTCTTGAATCTACTAGTCCTAGGCTACTTCCACTATGTCGATGATTTAATTCATGTATTTCCTAAATATTCTCCCCTCAAAGGAAAATATTCGAAATTTAAAATCTCCGATATCAGGCTAAATAGGGACGAGGCTTATACACTTTTTAAATCTAATAATGCTAGACTACCTCCGCTATGACAGTGCTATTTTTGAACATTATATTTTATTAAACAAATTAGAAAGTTTTGATTAGTAACTATGTTAAAAAAGTCTTATGTTTTTTTTCTAAATTTGTTAACTATTTCTTCTTTAATAGTTTTTTTATGATTTATAGCTGCATGAACATACAAAACTTTTTTAAATATAAATTTCTTGTTAACCGTTCAGTTAGCAGTGTGTGGTAAGTATTTATGTGGACGTATTTACCTTCACACCCTGTTTCCAACACCTATACTTTTCTGCAAAAGTTCATTACTTCTAGTATTGCACACATTCGGCATATTCTGCTAAATTTCTTTATAAACTATATTTCCATATTCCTTTTTTTTTTGCAAGGTAAACTCTGCTACGTTTAAAGCAACAAATCTACTTTAAATGAAAAAATGAAAGTATTTTTGTATGTACCTAAAAGTCTTTTTTTACCCAAACGTTGTGGTAAATTTTTTTAATAAGTTATTTTTCATTGAAATTAAAAAAAAAAAAATAAAAATATATAAAAATTTTGTTATAGCTTTGATAAACGCAATTTAAATTTATTGTTTAAAATTTTTTTAACAATTAATTCTTCATTATTTAAACACTTTTCATTTTATAGATATTTATAAAGAACTTAAAAAAATAACAAATTGTTAATGAAAGTCAACACACCGAAGCATTTTTTTGATATACGTCTCTACAAATTTAAGTGCCGCAATTAAGGAACATAAAAGTGTGATAACCAGTGGCAATTAAAACTGAGCTTTCGCGTTTAATGCCTAAGATTACGGTCTACCCACTGCTCTTCAGCAAAAGAAAACACATTAAAAAATTTCTTTATTAAAGATAAATAATGTATTGACGATATGAATAAATTTAGGAAAACGTTTTAAGCAGTCAGTTTAGTACTTTATGCAAAAACTTAGTGGCTTAAGCTTTAACAAAAACCCCGTCAAATGCTTCAGCAACTATTTAGAAATTAGAAGGTGACAACAGCGATCTAAATAACTAAATTGACACAGTTGCACATTTATGGTTGATTCATACTTTTAAAAAAATATATTTTTTAATAAATTAAATTTATAAACATGCTTCATGTTTCTTCGTAAAGGATGGTGGTCAGCAAGCGACTAACATACAAACAGTTATGTTTCCCTATTTTGATGGTATTGATATGACTTGAGGATGTTGCCGTATACATTTTGTTACTAAAAATAAGTTAGCTGAAGTCTTACTGTCTCTCACTTCTGTAATAGAAATAAGCAATCTCACGCGCGTTGTTTCGAATCCTTTTTCGAAGCTTATTAAAGGAGAAACGTCAATAATTTTAGCCTTGTTTATGTAAAATTTTTAAGTTTTTCACATAGGTGCGTATGTTTCAGTAAATTCTCGTGGGCAATATAGTTTCGTGAACGGTTTTGTTCTCTGAAATTTATGAACCGATTAACACTAGATATACGAGACCAGTTTTCGGTATTTTAATTTAAAATTCCTACTACGTGTAATATATTTTTTTCGTAAAGATATCATGAATTTTCTAGTTATAACTAAAGAATTAATTTTATAAAGTTTATATTACTGTATATATGTTGTTAGTAAAAATAATTTGTAAATAGACTGAAAACCCCATTAAACACTTTCTTTTTAGGAATAGTCATTTTGACTGGTTTGGTATAAATAGGTATACTACAATCGCTGGTATATCTAGTATTAAAATATGTACAAATTCACCCTATATATACAAAAATATAAACACAATGGACACATGAATAATTCTAGAATTGGCTCCGAATGCGAAAAAAAAATTATCGCATTCCCGAGAAAAAGCAATTGTTGAAGAATACAAGTTTATTTAATGAAATAATATTAAAAAACTCATAGTTTTAGTAAAATATTAACAAATGATAAAAATAATTGTGAAATTATAGTTTGAAAAGATAAAACTTAAAACTTAAAAACAACTCAGGTGACAAGACCTACATATGTACACTTGCACTACATAACGAGAAATAACAAAAATAAAAATACTGAAAAAAGTATTTTATTAATTATTTTTTGAAAGATATAATTTTAGAACTGCATTTAACAATTCACTATACGTACTGTTGTTTTTTTTTTTTTTTTTGCAAAATTTCCAAGTATGGAAAAAATCCCTTCACTTTTTACTGAGGTAGGCTTTGTTGTCAACAATGCCTTATAAAGATTATCCATGTTCGTGCTTCAAAACTTAGTGGCTTCAAAAACTCAAAATTGTTTTTAAATAAATTAGTAAACTTTTGTTCTGTTTTATATTATACTAGCAGTGGCCACGACTTCGTCTGCGGATCATTTCTAATTTTCTTAGAATTAAAATTTAGAAAAATGTGTTTTTAAATATTTTTTGTAGAGTTCTGTAAACAGTGTTAAAAATTTTCCATCTACAGAAGTTAAATGTGCTGACAACTTCTATGCCATTATACCGATAAAATTGGGGGCTTTCACATTTGCGTCTCTAGTTTCTCTGCGAAATTACATATTTTTAAGAAAAAAAAGTATTCTATACTTGAACCAAAATTTTAAGGAACCTACTCACAAAATTTTATTCAAATCCATCTATCAGTTTTTACCTGATGCGAACACAGACAGACAAAATTCCAAAAATAGGTGTTTTGTATTCCATATCGATTACTATCTACACCACCACCAAAATGTCCCCGTTACTATTTTATTATATGTATTAGATGTATTTTTAAAATTTGTGTTGTTGAGAAACTATGCTCATTATTATTGAAAGTTTATTAAAAAAATATATTGGAAAGAAGTCTAGTTATTTTATGTCTGCAATTGTGCCCACAATTATGAAAGTGGTCTAAGTCATGTATTTCTTATTTCGAGATATATATTGGATTTATTTAGTTTAAAATAATGTGGTATGAAAATAACTGGTAAATTTCTTTCATAATCATGGGCATAATTGTTTGCTCGAAAATCACACTACAATAATTAAAATCCACGAAGGAAAAATATTCAGAAATAACCCGCTAGTTTTCCTAAAAAAATAATTTTTTCAGACGAAGCCAATATTCACTTGTCGTGGTATATCAACAAGCAAAAATTCCGCATGAAAAATGGAAATGCTGTCACGCTAACAAGTGATACGCCTTTGAAAAAAATGACCAAATATTTCCTTCTTAATTCACTTTTATTATTTCGTAGAGTAATTAAATCATTGTTTAAATTAAATTGAACCGTAAACAATATCAATCGCCATTATTTTTACACTAAATTATTATTCGAAGCACCAAATTTCGATAACTTGCATGATGGAAAAAAATAAACAGTTTTTTCTATGAAACAATAGCTTTAATCATTATTATATAAATACCTGATTGAAATCGCGGTTAATATGTCAAATTTCGTTAAAGGAAATTGAAAGAAAATCGTAAGATGTACATGCGAATAAATACAAAAATCTTTACTTTATTTCCTTTTATATTACAAAATTGCGTTGGCCACAAAAACTGGTAAGAAAATAATGCCTTGAGGAAAAATTGATTTAAGATCAAAAGCTGCATTTGGTTTAAGCGGTAATTAGTTCTTTAACCACAAATCAATTGACTGAATAAAAATAATAAAAGTACAAGTGCTTGTTGATGTAAAAGGAATAGTTACAAACATAAGCAAAACCAAAATATTATTATATAATTTTTTTTTATAATACAGCTTGTAGATTTTTATCGGTTACGTTTTTGAATGCTTTCAAGGATATTAATGTTAAAAAATAAACAAACAAAAAAAAAAAAAAAAAAAAAAAAAAATAACCGATGCAGCATGGGAAAAAGGTGCTTTATGCTAAAACATAAATTTTCTTTAAACACAACAGGTTTTGACTTAAGTTAGTGTTGCAAATAAAAAAATTGTGGTCTGTATCTTAAATAAAAATTTATTGGATCCTTAATTTTAAATAAATTAAGTTTAAATTACACTTAAATTCACTATTTTATATGACTGATTAGAAAAAAACAGTAAAAGTTGGATACTAGCAGAATGTAAAATATCGCTACACACTACTTTATTATTTCTCATATTCAGTTCGAAAGTTGTTTCAACTGCAAAATTTTTCAATTCTAAAAGTTTTTTTGGGAATAACTTTTAATAATTTTGCGAAATAATAGCAAATTTCGTTGTTATTTTAAAAAAGACCTTTGCAAATAAGTAAAATTTCGTTTTTATAAATAAATATATGCTTAATAATTTTGTAATTAAAATGAGAAATGTTATTTATTTTTTTTAATTTTTTTATAAAAATCAAACACCAGTTTGTTTAGAAACACGTTCGTATACGTATCAATCTATTGTAAAATTTTTAATGTGGGACTATCTCTTAAAGTCGATATTCACATGAAATATTTGTTATTTAAAGCTGCGAAATGAAATGTATAACGGAGGGAATAGCATATGCATATTCGCTAGTGCTCATATAACTTATCAGTGGATTCTTCCCAAATTTTGTGCTGTAAATTTGAGAGCATTATATCTTAAAACAAATTGTTTAAATAGAACTATTTTCAATCAAAAAAGTAAAATCTTCAGCGCTTTTTTGTGACCTTTAAAAATGCTCTTTTAACAAGTTACGTTGTATATTCAAAAAAATTTTCAAACTGGTGGAGGACTAAAGCTACCAGAAAAGGAGTATTCACTGGAATATATCACTGTTTGGCTACCTAAGGAATTCGTTAAAGATAATAATGAATTCATTTCTGATACCGTTGGAACGGAGATAAATTGAAGTAGCAATAAACATATAAATGTGTAATTTTGCATACTAATTTATATTTAAAATCTCACGAAACTTTGAAAAAACGAGCCTCAGAACGGTAATTATCTATTCCAATTCAAGCAAAACTGTTGAAGAAAAAGAAGAACAGTTCCTGAAATGGAAGAAGTAGCTACTGTACAGTAAGCAGCTATACAGAAAAAAGAAGCTTTTTTAATATACACAATGTATATGAATTTTTAAAAAATAAAAAACGTTATTGAAACATTATTGAATACTTTCTAGAGGAGAGTTTTTAACATGGGACTTCTAGTACCAAATCTCATGCATTGCACTTGTTATGCAATGTCGCAATATTTAACGAATATTTCATTATTTTCACAAAATATCTGATTTCTTGAACGAGAGGTTGTGTCCTCCCCTAAACCACCTTCGTATTAGCTTTAAGTAGAGTAGTGATCCCAAACAATATTGTCTTTTCTAGGAAAGAAAACCAGGTCTGAATCTCGGACTTATCAATAAACATCTAGCTGATCTTTCGGTTTCCCAAATTCGCCCCCATGTCTCAGAGTAGATTTTAAAAAAATCTCTTCTACCGCCCTAATTATTTGGTCACTATACCAACTACAAGCTGGCTCCCGAACTGTCTGGAACAGCAGGAGCGAACCAAAAAACATCATATTTCCGGACGCATATATCATGTACTTGTTGGACCTGAAAAAAGTGCTTGTAAAGTCAAATTTCAATTTGATTATAAAAATAGAATTGTTAACATATTTGCACATTTAACAAAAAATTTAAAATAAAAATTATAAAACAGCAATAATATAATTGTTTGAGTTTTCGAATATAAAATAAAATTCATATTTTATTTATAGTTAAATCTTATAGAATTATTTCAATATGATCATATAACATAAAATTTACAAACCTGCCATCAATGCTTTTTCTCCCGCAGAGACATGAATTAAATCATAAAATAAACTTTAAACCCACGAGAGAATAATATTTGTGTTAAGAAAAGCAAAAACGTCAAGTAGGAGTTTTTTAAAAATAACATGCCAAGACTATGAAATCAAAAATCGTTTAATCTAGTTTTGTTTAAGTATTTTTATTTTATTTTTATAACAAATTTATGATTTTTATCTGGTTAATACTTACACAATTGGAATATATTTGTATCTATGCAATTTAAAACAATATAATAAACTTATAAAAGCAATTTATTTTGACAGGATCGTCACCACTTTGATGAGCTAATAAGTAATGTTAGCTTGCTGAAGGAAGAAACTCACTTAAAAAAATAAATACGAAAAGACTGCTGCAGCGCGCTGTAGTTAAAGATATGACACTGAAAGTACTCAAACACGTACAAATGAAACAGAAATATAAACTTATGAAGATTTAAATCCTTTGATTAAAGTTTTTTTATTTTCTAAACTGTATTGCAACTTGTTAAGGTGCAACTTGTCAGCAAATATGTACAATTAAAACATTGATAAATACTTACTTTACACAAAGTCAACCAACAGTCGGTCTGTTTTATTTCTTCATCTTTTGAAATCGTTTTTTAGCTGTTATTTAATCAATAGTTTTGCAACAAGATATAAAACGATATCATTCGTATCCCAATTTTCATCTTATTAACTACACGTTTGAACATATTTATTATAAACTGATAACACTATTGACAAAATTGTGTAAAAACAGCATTTATTTAAAAACATTATGCATTCATATAAACACGTATGAAGTAGAAGTAGGAATTGCACAGAATAAAATTATATAAATATTTTTTTTTATTTTGATAAATTTTTGTTTGACGCTAACTTTATGTTTTATTACTCTTTTAATTGCGTTTATAAAGGATTTTGTTAAACTTTCTATTTAAATTCTTCTATAAGTTGATTTTTGAAGTGAAATATATTTACAAATTTTTACATTTAATTTTTCTCTTTATATTTTTTTCTAATTCAGGATTTGAACTGTGGATATTTAAATGAATAATTTATTATTTTCTGCCTTATTTTTTAATTATTATTATTACTATTATTGTTATTATTGTTGTGTATAATAAGAACAGTTTCAATAAAAGATTAGTTTTATTTATAATCTTGGTAATTAAGTACGAAATTTAGGACTGTTTCCAAAGGTATTGGGAATCGCCTTTTATAATTTATGAAGCGCTTGTTATGAACTTCTAATAAAAGATGTTGTCATTTGGTAGGGCATGCTGCGGTTAATCTATATATTTAATTTATTTAATCTACGTACATATATGTATATTTAATAGGCTTCTGAATTATATTTTTTTAGCACAGGTGGCACAATTTTGCTATCTAATTTTATACACATGCTTTTGTTCCTTTGTGAACACAATTTGAGCAAAATACTTCAATACGACAGTTGCAAAGCAATTTTTGATATTTTTTCTATGCCTCGTTTATATTAAGATTAACTTTAAGAAAAAGGAGGATGTATTAAAGAGGCATTTCTTTTCATAAGGATATAAATAATAAATTAAAAAAGTAATATAATATATTTTTCTAGAAATTTAAAAGATGTTTGCCTAAAATAGAAGAAAGTATGTTCAGATATTATTATCTAATTGAAGCAGATTAACAATTTTCGTGACGCAGAATATAATGATATATTTTTATCTACACTTTGTGTTCTATTTTCTACTAAAGTAATTTTTTAATTATTATTACCACAGAAACAATTAACTTTTATTTAAATTAGTCTTATTATATTAATATAATTTATAAACAAAAAACAACGTAGTCGGAATAATAACAATGTGCTGAACTTTGATGAATCCTTTTCGAACTATTAGGAAGAGTCCCCAAAGTACAAAAGTACATTTGGAAGTGTCAGATTGGCTACAGTTTTTAAGAAATTGATATATATCCATGTTTCATGGATACAGGTAAGTCTGCGCTATTTAAAAAATTTTATTAGACTGTATTAGTTTTCTTTGCCTACTTTAAGTCAAACTGCAGTGCAGCGATGAAGGGAGCAACGTATTTACTACGATATACTCAATAATAAAATCTTATTATTGACTAGCAGTGCCCACGACTTCATCAGCTATCATTTCTAGTTTTCCTAAAATTCAAATTTAGAAAACTGTTGTTTAATATATTAATAAATTTATTAAAGAGTTCTGTAACAGTGTTAAAAGTTCCATCTGGTAAAACTGGGCATATATATATATATATATATATATATATATATATATATATATATATATATATATATATATATATATATATATATATATATATATATATGAATTTTAGGAAAACTAGAAATGATAGCTGATGAAGTCGTGGGCACTGCTAGTCAATAATAAGATTTTATTATTGAGTATATCGTACCAAATGACTTATTTTTACGAAAAAATATTATATTTATGACGTATCAAAGATCTAAGAGACCTCCACACAACATTTTGATCAAATCCATCCATCAGTTATTACGTGGTGCGAAAGCAAACAGAGACAAAAATATATGTCTTGTATTTCATATCAATTATTATCTACACCAACAACAAAATTGTTAGAAAATATTTCATATACAGGATTGATCCTGTTACGGTTTTATTATTTTTTTACTATTTCGAAGACACTGTTTGTCTTATATAAATTACCAAACCGACAACTTTGAGGGGCAGATTTTTCAATAACTTTACTTGTGTATAAATAAGATTTTAATATATAACTTCAATTAATTTTTCGGTTATGCTCTCTTATAAGCGCTGCTTTTGAAGCTGTCTTCTTAAGGTTTCAAAAATATATAACCTTTGGACTGATAAAAAATGTTATTGGTGATGATAGCATTGATGGAAGGTGATGTGGCATTGAATAAAGAAACCAAATATTTAGTGTTATAATTGCGGGGGAAAAGCGGCAAATAAATAGAAAATAAAACTTTTCATATCAAGCCTAAAAAGAGGTAAAAGTATAATGTTTGGTTTTTGCCAAGGCGATTGATTTTTACGTATATATTTTTTTAAAGTATATAAATGATAACTAAGTTTCAAGAATTAAACAAATGGTCGGTCAGTACCTGTCCATTTTTTCCAGACTTTAAGCAAGTAATCGAGCTGAATTTTTGTAATGATTAAAAAAATTGTTTGAATTTCTCTACATAAATTATTTGGAGATTACGCATTAAGATACCAGAGTAGAATTCGAAGCAAGCGGTTGTGAGGCAGAAGATGATATATCTCTTTTTGAACAAAGTAAGTTTGGTTGGTTGGTGATGGAAATCTTTCCTGCTAAATTGGGTGAAAGGAAGTTGCCATGTTAATTGGCTCTGGGTGTCGCTTTATCCTGCTAGAAGAAAACGACTGGAAATTTTTACAAAATTATACGCTCAAATTCTAAAAACAAATTGCAAGTTTATGCTGCTTACTGTTCCTTGGATATTATCCTAGTGTTTAATGTTCCAATTTATACTTAAAACCAAAAAAACAATATCCACATTTTATGTTATCAAGAATGGCAACCTATCTCTCCTTGGGAGGGAAACATGAGGAAGAGCACCAACCAATCCAAAAATAAGTAATATTAAAGTTTTTTTTATCTATATATCATTCATTAACACCGCTTCAACAACCGTAAATAGTGTTCCAGTCGCATTAGTGAATAAAGTTTCAAGTAAAATAAGTAAAGCTTTGCGCCTTGACATAATTGAGCCTGTCCTAGTAAAGCGATTTCTCATATATTAATTGTTTCAAAAGGAAATGGAATTCGCATTTGCAACTTTCAACTTTTGAGTCGCTTATGAGCAGATTGAAGCCAGCAAGAATGTTCTACAGATTAACTAGAGCTAGATGAAGCAAGGTGTAAAATCAAACAAAGATTTGTTAAGATAAAAAAGATTGATGTTTAGAGTATATTCTGCTCCTGAAAAATGAAGAAAATAAAGAAGGTTTATTTTTCATGACGAATTGCGCTTAACTATAAAGATGATGTCATTGTGTTTTGAATCTGTGACGAAGAGCACGATGAAGCCTTAACAAGTGTTATGAATATCTTAAAGGAAAATTGCGTCACCTTAAATCAAAAGAAATGTATACAGAGAGTTAAGAAACATGTCTGTGTCATATACTTTTAGTGGATGGTGAAGCTAAATAATCAAAAGATGAGATTCGAATTTCTTTTAGGGCTTACTGACTTATTATAGAAATAAAAAAAATTATTACCTGAATTAGTGGAATTTATTTATTTCCTCTGAAAAGTTCTTGCTAAAGATGTAAAATTTGAATAGGGTTACAAACAAGAAGAAGCTTTTCGCAAATTGAAGGCGATTATTTCCTAAACACCGAATCTTTCATATTTTCTTTCCTATATAAGGTGATGTAAGTTCTGTTGCTCTGGGAGTAATTTTGTTGCAATTAATGTGATTTAGAATCCATAGTCATCCCATTGCAAGTAAGAGCTTATCTTCCACTGAAAAGATGTGTTCCTAAGCTGAAAAAGAAAGCTTAGTCCTGATATGCTCAGTTGAAAATGATTTTATTATTATTTAGCGGGCTTAAATTTTAAGTGGATAACTGATCATAAGCCTCTAGAAACCTTTTTTAAGCCTTCTGCGAGACCTCTTGCTAGAATTGAGAGGTGATTACTTAGATTGCAGGCGTTCAAGTTCAAGGTAATATACCGGCCAGAAAGAAAAAACAAAGCTGAGTCATTTTCAAAAGAAATTTGATTTGACTTAGAATGCAGGGAGTCAACTTTTATTGTTCTAGAGAACGCAGTTTCTACCTCATTTACTATTATCGTCATTTGCAATGAAACAAACAAAGATGTGGATATTCGTCATGCTATTTCCTGCATGGAAAATGGATTCTTAGACTCAAGTATTTCAAATCCATACTTTTTTTTTTAGATTTGAGTAATCAGCTATTAGGTGAATTTAACTGCGTGGAAACGGAATTATAATAACAAAATCATGATGGTCAAAAGCACACGAGAGCCACCCAGGTTAAGCGGCGATGTAGTGTCGTCTTCGGTCAAAAGTTTGGTGGCAATTTCGAGAGCGAGACGGAAATTTAAAAACATATCACAATAGTCTATTATTATTAATTATTATAATGTAAAACCTATAACATTACTATTTAAGTAAATAAGTTAGGCGTTATTTGCATGAAGCAACAAATAATACAACGAAATATATAGAACAGTTCTACATAGCACAGTTGAAAATAACTAAGCAATTTTTGAAGGGCCGATTGATGCATGAGCATAGCAGAGGAGTATTGGAGCTTAAGTTTTGAGGATGGAAGCTATCAAGGATGGCGTTATATGGGCTCCTCGCACCTAAAAATAAGTCTAACGCATAGCATTTCTTATATTTTTGTCTGATGTTGAAAAATAATACATTATCCTAAAGGGCTCATCTATAGCTACAAAAAAGTGCTTTAACCAGCATGTTTGCGTCCTAAAATGATCGAGGTTGAAGCATTTTAAAATATTTAATTTTTCGATACTCTGATCGAGTTTTTTTTTTAAATACTGTATACAATTTTCAGCAAATTTCTTTAAATATTTTCACATAGTTAGCCAGCAAAATTTTAAATATTTTGAAAAAAAAATCTTGAAGATTATATCTTTTCTGGCGTAAAAATTATATGATCTTCAATTTAAAAAATCTAAAATTATTGCATTTTTCTGTACTTTAGCCTAAAATCGGCCACCAGTCGAATTTTCTTAATAGAATAAAATTTTCTTAAAGAATATATAAAAATTTTTAGTCTTTGCTTAAGCTTACTATATATGTGTACGTTTAAACCAAATGTCGTATAAAATTGATCATACCTGTAGCAAATAGAAGTCCTTCAATTTGACCTATCGTACATCGAAATTTCGAGTTTACCCTAAAGTAAAAAAAAATAAAAAACTTATGTTTTCCTTAACAGAAAGTTTATTAATTTGTGCAGAGTTAATATACTTAAAATTAAAGATGTTCAATAACAGGCGAAAGTTTTAAGTTCTAAATGAAAATCTATTGACCGAACATTAAGACAAATTTGCAGTTACTAACAATATGTAATCGTATTTTAAATATTTAAATACTTCTTTGTATATCTCTAAGACATTTTAAACTAAACTAAAAAAACAAAAATCAAAAAAAAAAAACATAATAAATTTTTAAAACTTTAAGTTTAAGGTTCCCAAATGTAAGGTGTCCTTTTGCTAAAAAAAATGTACATAAAAGAATAATTTTGTCGGTTTTTTAGCAAAAGATGTCACAGTTTGTGTTCATACAAAAAGAAAATTTTTTTATCATTTTGGACATTAATTTACTACAGGATTAATGTTACTTTCACAAATAAAAATAATATTTATGAGTGGGGAATGTATCCCAAAATAAACTGTAAAGTTTTCAACTTTAAGTTATCTAGTTTAGCTACTTGCAAAGAAATAGTGAATGCTACTTTAAAAACATTTTTCTGTTTAATAATCAGCAGCTGTTTTTTGTTTGTCCGTTTCTATGCGTGTGATGCGTGTAATTGCGTTGAGTGGCATAAATCATTTAATTGTCTGGTGCAAAACAAATTTGTTGACTGCTGTTTAGTGTCATGATGGTCTTATTAAAGGAAATTGCATTGTGACTATTCTGTTGTTTCTCTTTATTTTATTTTGCTGTTACTTTACTTTCAGTGTTTTGTAGCCTTCTATTGCGATTAACTCAATGTAATCGACTTCATTTGATTACACTTATAGTAAAGGTATTACTCGTATTATAATTCTTACAAAAAAAAAAAAAAAAAAAATACTTCAAAACAACTTTTTACTCTTTGTTCATAACGATTCAAAGTTGTGCCACATACATTAAATTGCATCGTCTGTTGGGACAACCGTTAATTTCTAAAACCAATTTTTATACATGTATGTAAAGTATTGGCATATACATCAAAATAAATGAAGCAATTGGGCACCCTTTTATTTATAATTTTAATATTTATAACTATAGTTATAACGATCTAATAACCTGACCATTCTGACCAGTTTTCAAGGGTTTGTCTATAACGCTTTAAAAGATGGGTCCATATAGGTAAATATACGTAGCATTTTTTGCATATTTATTTTTGTATTACTATTTGCTATTAATACCCAGTTCTTTTTTTAATTTTAAGGTTGTATCTTTTGCCGTTTATAATAACCCTAAAAAACGTTTATGCTGCATTGGAACACAGTTTAATTTTTAAAATTGTGAACTGTTATTTAAATCAGACGAATCTGTAAACATAACCTTTCAAGTAAAGAAAAACATTTCCAAATTGGCTTAGAAATGTCTGAGTTCAGCGGGCACAAACAAAAAAAAGTAACATTCAGACGAATTGAAAACTTCCTACTTATCCTTATTTTGAAGTCGGTTAAGAATTGATATGTTAGGTTGAAATTAACAAATAAATTTTCTGTATACGTAAGATGGCTGATGTTGTCAATATACTTGCCTGCAGAAGTTTTCTTCTGCGACAGCTTTTGTAAAAAAATTAATGTACTGGGAATTTATTTTGAATAAGAAATTTTCCAAATTATAGCAATTTTCACTTGAAAAAAATCATGCGCACCAGAGTGGGGTATTTAATAATTCTGCAGTTTCTAAAGAAATAGTGTTATTGTAAAAAATTTTGATATGGCCCTAATATAGGTATATTGTCCAAATTTAAACTAATCTATGAGTCCATTATTACCGTATGGAGTGTCCATACAACCGTTAAGAAACTAGAGAATTATTTGCATTTTCTTCCAAAATTCACACTGTTCGCCGGATATGCTTTTAAATTTTTAGCACATGCATGGGACACGCACTGGTTTTTCTAGTCCAAACTTGTAATCGCATACTATGCTTTCAATAAGTAAATATTAGAATAAGACCGCGGTATACATTTTTTAAAAATAATAACTAATAACTAATAATAAATAATTTTTTAAAAATATTAACGCTTAGTCGGAATCTATTCACTGCTTTAAGGCGATTGATATCGCTAAAGCATCTTATGACATAAGCTGTTTGGCATTTCATGCCATGAGAAATCCGTAATTATGACTCTATTTTCGCCTTTTACTTAAATATTGTTTCAAGCAGATTTTTTTTAAATAGGCTAATGGTGCCATCACTCATCTTTATAGGATTCTTTCATCTGGAGTTCAAAATATCTATGTCAATTTTGTGTGCTTATATAGCCGCCTTTTTAAAAATAATATTTGTCAGAAAACATGATTTTTTCGGCCAAATTCGATGTCCTATTTGATTTCTTGTAGGACCCAAATTGACAAACCATAGGAAGTGGAAACAGACATTGTAGGTAAATAATCCCCGACCTTTAAGCAAACTTTCTCTCATTCTGGTGCATAATATAACGAGATGGCTAGTCGACCTTACTCGATTGAGCCGCACAACACTTGTAACTATGGAAGCTACACTCTAATTAGTACGAAGCGTATGACGACGGAAACCATTTCATTTCATTTACAAACGTCATAAACTTTCCTTTGTTTATACATATATCTGCTTAAAATTATTTGTTATAATTTAATTTTCTGAACTTTTATGTCAATTAACCTCATTTAATTTAAGTTGACGATAACTTATTTTTTTTAAACCTTTTTACGAAATATAATTATAGTAACAATAATTTTATTAAATTTGTTTTGAGGGGATTTTTTAATACTACCTTGTCAGGAAAATTTTTCTGCTTTTACGGCGGCTGATTTCATCTCATTGTTGGCTTAAGTAGCTAAAAGTGTTAAAGTTTTTAATGTTAAGACTTTTTTTTTGCAGAACATGATTTGTTTAATTATTGTGTTTTTTTTTCACTTCGATCGAGCAATTTAATTTCAAAAAACCCAGATTGTAAAAAAAATTTTTTTATTAATTTTTCAGAAAATTGAGAAAATGTTGTTAAAGCTTTCTTGGACAAAAATCATATAACAGGTAACACGGTGCATTATCTCATGGAGCAATCAAATTTCATTATTGTTTTTGTTTTAATTATTTTGAAGATTCTGAAGTCTCGATTTTTTATGAATGTAATCTTTTTCGCTTTCGCGACCACAGTAGTGAAATAAGTCAAGTTTCGTTGTGAAAAATTTTATTGAAGACTCACAATAACTATACTTCTTTCACACATTTTTTAATAAAGTTCAAATAATTATACGCATAATTTGTGAACAACATGCATAACAACATAGAGCATCGGGGTTATTTTGGTGTAGGTGTAGATAGTAAAGTGGAATGCAAAACACCTTTTTTGGAATTTTTGCCTGTCTGTCTATCTGTCCGTCTGTCTGTCTGTGTTGGCATCACGTAAACTCTGCTAGATGGATTTGAATAAAATTTTGTGTACAGGTCCCCTAAAACCTTGGTTTAAATATAGAATACTTTTTGTTTCGTAAAAATAAGTAATTCCGTATAAAAACTAGAGATACAAATGAGAAGTCACCCAATCTTATTGGTATAATGGCATTAAAACAATTGTCAACAAATTTTATTTTTATAGATGAAAAATTTTTAACTCTGTTATAAAACTGCTCAATGAAAATTTGAAAACACATTTTGATAAATTTGAATTTTTAGAAAAATATAAATCACACGCGGACGAAACGTCGGCACTTCTAGTATTTAAAATATCTTAATGATATGTCTGTCACTAAAGTTTGTTTTTTTACACATAATCAAATTTCAAATACTTTTTTTATTACCTTTTCTTGAGGCATGAACATTTTTGATTTCACTAATCTACGACACGCAAAGTACAAATTTATATTTAACACGCTCTCATGCAATTAGTAAATTAAGCAGTAAAATTTTAAATAACATATTTTTTATTATTGAACAGCATCCAATTAAATGTAAATGTTTAATAAAAACAGAAATGCAATATATTTTTGAGACGTTAATTTGCATTGCTAGTTAAAATAATTTAAAGATTTGTTAAAGAAATGTATTTAAAATGCAAATTAGGGTTAATGGCACAGTATTTAATTTTAGCTTCAGTTTTAAAAATGCTCATATTATTTTATGTAAAAAGAAAATGTTTGTGATATATGAATATCTAATCACTAAAATCTGCATTTGCGTTACAAACATATCACAATTTATAATACTTATCAATGGAATATAATCGAGTTACATACGCCATCAAGTAATACAAATAGCTAAATGTTCAAATAACGGGCATATGTATGATTGTATGTACTATATGTACTATACGCCTAACGAACGGTCTTATGGAGAACACAAATATAGTTCTGAGTTTCTTAAGTTTTTTTCCTCGTCACAACAGACCGAACAAAGCAAAAAAAAAAAAAAGAAAATAAATAAATAAATCAATAAAATCTTACTCATTAACAAATCGACAAAATTTCATTGTAATGAACGTCTGCGTAATGATAGTGACTAGTGTGTTATGTTATGGAATTACACGCAATATCAAGTGAATGTTGTTACTGCTATACCAAGATGTAAGCAAATATCAGTTCGAGCAATGCCAATGAAATAAATTGATGAAAAAAAAAATATTGAATGAAATCGCAAAAAACAAACCACACATATACTTAATAACAAACAATGACACAATAGTATGTAGTAATTTTAAATGTGAAATTTCACTTTCTTTTGTGACGATCGCTATGTTAATAATGTTAATGTTTAATTTATAGTCGAAGCAACTAAGACAACTTCAAAGACATATCTGACTACCAGCGCTGCCACCTTAGCTTTTTCGTGAATAAAAAAGACAACGTTAGAAAAACTTTAAATTAAAAAAATTTTTTAAATTTCATTTTCATCACAGTTAAAAGATTTTTTATTTCAGGCAAAATATTCGTCTAAAAAATTTATACAGAAATAACCTGAAATCTGATTGCTTTTCGTGCAAACTTTTCAGACAAATTGTTTGTCTTCCTACCCGAGAATATCTCACTTATATTATTTTTGAAGGAAAATGGCTTTAACACAGCCGACGGTGAGAGACTGCACCTTTAAACCGTGTGAGGTTTAAACGAAAGTGCGTTGCAAAAGGTAACGCAGTTAAGAGCAAAGCTGTGTAATAAGCCGTTTTAGTTGGAGCCTGCTGTAATTAAATTTAAAGTAGAAAACTAAAATTTTTTTATTTGATTACATTTTACTTTAACCGAGTTTTCGAACAGTATTAAAATTAATAATAATGTTTTTAACTTTTCTAATAATTTTATTATCTAATTTATCAACCACTAGGTCAGTTTTAAAATAAAAATGTTGTTTATTATTATCATTTTTATTTTTCAATATTTTTATTATCTTTAGGAAATATTGCAAAAATAAAAAACAACTTTTTATTTTCAAAACTCACCAAGTATTTCAAAATTTTGAAAATAAAACAGTATTTAAAATAAAAATTGATTTTTATGAACTTGTTTCTAAAATGTGTACTAAAATAATCTTTAATCTTTAATACCACTTTCCTAAGGATGCCTTAAACATTGGCATAGATTTGCAATTTGCAAATTTGCGTGATATCCTTTCATCCGTTTTCAAATTCTCTTCTAGAAAACTAGTAATAAACAATACTATTTATTAAATTAGATTTTTTATAGATTAGAGTTTTATATAAAAATTTTGATTGGAGCTTTATTTCTCTTGAACTTATTTGTGTGAGTATCAATTTTATTCTTAAACCTAGACTGCGTGATAATAAGCATAGAAAGAAGTATTTACTTACTTTCTTAGTTTTTAAAAATATTTGCTAGTTTTAAAACCTGTTGTAGCTTCCTTTATTTGCTTAAATGGCAACACTAATGGCTCACTTCCAACCGCAACAGCCAAGACTACCTCAATAACAGTATCCATAGAACTTCGTAGTAATATATCGGCATTCGTTTATAATAACAATGAATGGCATCAATGTCAATTGTACAAAGCGGCTGCAGAAGCTAACCCACTTACATTTTCATCATTGATTAATATAATCGCTGTATTTGGTGTATGTTAGTTATAAGGAAAATAATTGAATGGGAACTAGTATAGAAATATTTTAGTAGGAAGTGTACGACCTTTAAAGGATGTACATTTTTCCAACTAAGCAATAGGCAACTAAGCAATGTTTAATTGCATAAAGATATATTTTATTCATTATTAATTTATTACTTCATATTATATCGACAATTTTGCTGTTTCCTTATTATAAATAATCATCTGCAGAGCCTTGTTAGTTTAAAGATACGCGGGTATCGTGGAGCCACCAAATAACAATTGACAATTATTAACTCTTAATGGAAAATAGAAATAATAAAAATTACTGATTATATTAACACAAAACTGAACAAATATCACAAATTCTAACAATAAAAAAATAACATCAAATAAAATAAAACCACAACACATATAAAAAAAGGAAATCATTTGTAGACCGCAATACGCTGGTGCATTTAACTGCTTTAAATTTTCTTTTTAGCGCCTTTGTATTCCTTCAGTTATGTAATATTTACTTACGGCGACCAAACTGAATTATACTATACTGTGGTGATCTTAAGAGCTTTAAACTTCGAAAATTATGTTAATTCAGTATTTATTTAATCATTGTCTTTTATACTCTTAAGCACAGGCGGAAGAGAGTTTATTTAAGTTTGTCATTCTCCTTGTAATTTCTACAAAATCCATTTCCGACCATATTGAGTTCTTATCCATAGCGTAGTCGATTAGCCAATGTCGATCTGTCCGTGTTCGGGTTTAAATCAGCTTTGCTAAGACACTAGATGAGCTAGTGAAAATTTAAATACTCTACAAATCAAACATAGTTTCGAAATTTTTGCTATTGAAAATCAGTTCCGTTTATGTCTTTTGAGGCACCCTAATTTTGAACAAATTTAGTTTAGCTAAATTACTCCAATCAAAAACACAAATATATAATCAGTGGTAGAAAATTAAAAAAAAAAAAAATAAGAAAAAAGCATTAGTTAAAAAATTGGTGCTCGTGCATATTTCCCGAGTTATGGGCCTCTAAACTTTTAATAGAAAAGTACGATTGTGCACCATATTTTGAAAGATATCAATATGGGTATCATTTAATGGCTTTTAAAGAGATCTTAAAGGAAGTACCAAAATTTCTTTAAATAGTTAACCCATTAAGAGGATAGTTTTTAAGTCACTGTCACCCCAGTATTTGTTTTTTAATTGAATTTACTTCACTTTATTAGCTCCACATATACGCTGAAGGGTATATAAGATTCGGCAAAGCACTCTTACTTGTTTTTTTCGTAATTTTATTTGCAGAATATGATGAATTTTTTTGGATCCCTTTAAAAAACTATTTATATTTGTCTACAAACTTGTTATGAATAACAAACATTTAAACATCTATTTTAACAAAAGGCTAAAATTGCGAAAAAAAAACAGTCGAAAATTTTTTAGTTAAGACTGGGTAAATGAGATCAAAATGAAACAGCTTTTCCGTAATAAAATAGTGATTTTCTAGGCCATTTATTGTAATTTAATAATAGTTAAAGTTAGGAGTTTAATAAATATAAAATATAAATATACTTTAAACTAAAGTTGAAAGTGTTAATGGATATCCCATTCGGTATAGAGCTTATGGGTGTCTTGTACATTAATGCCAAACCAAAACTATTTATATGGTCTACAAAGTCGTAGCTTTAACTATTTATTTAACTATAAGTAACATATAATAAAAGTGCTGATATGTGAACTGCAGAATTTAATCTGGTAGAATTTTGCGCTATTTTAACAATTAACACCATTTAAAATAACCAAATTAACGGTTTTTTAAATGGCACCAAATATTTCTACAGAGCTTTGGAGATTCATAAAATAAAGTGGAAGCCAAAACACAAAATATTAGATTCATGTGAAATATAAGGAAAACTCAATTTTGTAGGAAGCTGTTGTTGTAAGCCTTTCAGTTAATGCAAACTTAGCAGACATTCTGCAACACCACAACAAAAAAGTAAAAAAGTACGTTGCAGATTTTAAGGAGCAAACGCTTGCAACTACAGCAACTGAGTTTCCTTTACAGGAATTAGATTAACAAATTTGCACTTTAAAAGTTTTATGGCGGAGGCGGCCTTTAAGAAAATTTTCAACGGCGGATTTTAAAAATTAAAATTGAAAATATAATATAAGTAAATTTAATTTTTTTTAATAATGTTCGGTTAAAACACGTAGAGCAGCTTTGCCTAATTTTTTGAAAAACTTGAACCTTCCGGCTTTTAAAACTATTAAAAGTTAACGAAAATAATTTTATTGTGAATTAAAGTGTTAGCCAAAAAACAAATGAATTCAGAAAAGAAAAAGATTAAGTAAGCAAAATATAATCAACAAAAAGTAGAGAGTAGAAAGAAGCATAAATTAAAAATTTCTGAAGTATCTGCAAGAAAATAATAAAGTTGAGGTTTAACGAAAATTTTTTGTTTTGAAGACGACCGCACAAGTTTACTACTGGAAACTTCTAGATAAAAACCATATTGAAGTCACCAGGGATATAATAGTTGATGGAAGATTAGACACCAAAACTAGTTACAACGAAGCGAGGATTTAAAGAAAGTCTACTATAGCTTACCTACCTAAAAAATTTGCTAGACTAGAAAATATGCTACGAAGAGCTAGTTCCGATATAGAATTCATGTGGTTTCAAAACATTTACGTACATTTTCTTTTAAAAATGAAATATAAGTAAAATGTAAAACTTATAATAGCTTTTGTTCCTTTTCCTGTAGATATTTGTTTAATCAGAAATATGTAGCATATGAAAAAGGATATCGCGATCCAGATAATAAATATAAAGAAAAGTTTTTATAAAAAAACTAAATGAATAGTTGAATAATATTATAAGAGAACATGTCAAGTTCCGATAGTTTCCTTTTAAAGTTAGAAAATTTAAATGAACAGGCACCAATCTTAGGTATAAACAAGCTGATATGTAAGTTAACGTTTCACAAGTATGAATTGATATAAGTATTTTTGTATCATAAAGCGTTTTTTCTTCGTAATCTTTTTTTTCCTATATTAAAACTAGTATCAGCGGCCCCTAAAATATTTATGGAATAAAATGAATTAAGAAAAGGCTGCAAAAATAGGGAGCTACTTAAATTAATTTGTAGGGTACAAACGTGATTAATAAAGCGTATAAAGAAGCTCATCTTAGTAACATACATATTTAAATGTTGAAAACTACTGTTAACAAGTATAAATATATTTTATTTTTTATATGCTTATGTATTCCTCTTGTACTTACTTAACTACTTAGCATTGTACATTGACCTTTACTGTATTTATAGCCATATTTAGTAACATTTTGTGTTTTATTGTAATTGTACTGTTGCTTTATTTATACAAAATCGTTTGACTTTTGTATTTTTAGCTACTGTGGCTATTGAAAAACAAAAAGATTTCTCCTAAATGGTAAAAATAGCAATTTCTTTCAATAAATCAAGGTGACTCGGCATCAAGATAAAATAGACATAACAAACTATTGAACAAACATTTGTTTTCGTTTTTCTCTAGTTACTACAACGATTTTTCTGGTTTAGTTACATTGAACGAAGAATTAAGGATGGCTGTTATAGATCGGAATAATCCTTGCTTAATTTTAAGAACACTATTTATAAAATTTTTAAGTTAAATTCTTAACTTCTTAAATAATAGTAAAGAATTTTTGTTAGTTTCACTTTTTGTCTACACTAATTAGAAAGTCAAAAAACCTAACAGTTTTAAAAAGTATCTTACACAAACTAATAATTCATTTTAAATAAAAAAAATCATTTTAAATTTTAGTTAAATTAAAGTCTTGAATACAGCAATCGAATAAATATGATTTAAAGCTGTCGTGGATAAAAAAGAAAACAATACCTTTGTCCTTAGCTACTAAGAGATTAAAACGAGTAGCGCTTTTAATTTTACTCTGACTAGGGGTATTAAAATTTCAAAATAAAAATATTCTTTATTTGAATTACCTACCTTTATGGATGTCTAATAGTACAGCCATTTGGTAAAAAAAATTAAAGAATACCTAGAAAGCTTTTACGGGACTTTTGAGAATTGATAATTTTATAGATTTTCGCCTGACCTGTTCGCCATATTTGAAAAATGGCTCCCAAAAGGAGTTTTTTGAATATAACTCCTTTGTGATGCAATGTAGGGGAGAAAAATTTATACACAAAATAATTGTAGAGAAAATTTCCTGCAATTTTCTATCCAAATCATATATTCCTAAAGTCAATAGTTACGTCATACGAGTGTTGAATTGCAGTTCAACACACCTTTCGACAAAAATACTAAATTCCACACCACCATGAGGTAGAGAAACAGGCGCGTTTTTAATTCTTTTATCCCCGGTAGTTTTAATCCACATCTGACTCAATATTTCTTAATTTAGTTCAATCTCGCATCATTGTTGTTGACGGACCAGGTGTTGTGCTTCCATCGTCCTCAGTATTGATTGGAATATCAAAGACGGAAGTTTCTTCTGCATCATTGGCGATGGTATTATCAATCCATCGTAGAGTTTCATATATTTGAAATAAAAATATTGCTACTCCGACCTGAATCGATGATATAAACAACAATAATGCAATGTGTAATAGCAATCCTTGTTTTTATTTATTTCTCATTAGTATTTTTCAAGGTCATACCACTCTAGAAAATTCGCAAAGCTTCTATATCTGATCCGATATCTTGAAAAAAATTATCTGGTAGAGGATAATGTTTTGTCTTGTACATCCTAGATCGAATATCCTTCGTAACAACCACTGCTTCTGCTCTTAAAATACGCTTAAGTTACAAATGGGGGACTTTGGTACAATTTCTTACTTTAAATATTGTGATATTGTGCATCGTTTGCTACTAAATCACTAACCTGTTCTAGACGTTTGACAATTGCTTGGCCTCAATCATTATTACCAGCGTGAGCAAGCTCTGAAACACTGTATTTCATCTATAATTTTTGCACACTATACACAATATTACGGTCACATACTTTTGCTTAGATATTAACTATACTGCTGCCTCAGCAGCACATTAAAAACAATTATTCTTAAATAAGAACGTTGGACGCGCAGATCGTAGTTGTACTTGCAAAGTCGTAACATCGCATCCTTAAGCAAAGCTGCAGCTTTTAAAATCGTTTTCGACACACATCGTCAAGTACTATCGATTTTAATCCCACCAAAAATTTGTATTTGTTTTTTATGTATAAAGGCTTCCGCTACCCGTGCGCAGAACTATTGATACGTAGTGTCAAAGTTATAATTTAGAAAGAGCACATCAAATCTATAAAATTGCTCGTAAAGTATAAATACCCAATGACTAGGCTGTATACATATATAATTATAAATATAAATACTTCACGAATTCTCATGAAAACTTATTATAAAATACTACATACTGTACTGTTCATATAGCTCATTAGTGGATTCTACCTAAATTTTTTATTCCAAACTAAAGAGTCTTGCATCAAATGCCAAACTGATTAAATAATATCTACTTTGAACCAAAACAGCAATAATAAATTTCATTTTGTAATTTTAAATATTTTATGAGAATATCATGAAATATTTATATTTGAAGAAATCCAGCACAATTGAAGTAAGTAAAAATAAAAAGATTTCAAATAAAAAATTTTCATATTGACATAAATTTAAAATTCAAGATACTGAAACAACATCTACAATGTTATGACGAAAAAAGTATGAAAGAATAAAAATAAAAATTGCATTCATTAAAGTTTTGATATGCTTTTATTCCCATAAATAGATTTATCATGAGTTTTCATTTCAAGAAGTTGATGGGCGTGGATGCCGTATGGAAAGCAACGCTGTTTAATTTAAATCAGCCTCAGTCAGACCAATGTCATCTATGATTAAAAATCAAAAATCATTAATCTCCATCGACCATAACGCAATCTCCGGCCTTATTTTTGAGGAAATAAGATCTAATGTTACTGACTAAATTTCAAAGTAAATATTGGTAATTTGGAAGCGTCATTCTATTCATGATGATTTGCCACTGTATATAACATAAGTGAATAAAAGTAGGGCTTGAAAAACACTTAACAAACATATGATATTTTTCAAACGACTTATAAAAACCTCATGTCATTAGCTTGTGTGTGGCCTTTCTTGAGTTGTACTTTATATTTCGATTTTTTTTTAATTATTTCTAGAAGAGCACACACAACTGCCAGTTCCCGTCGGTACGCATTCCATCCGCCATATTCCAGTGGTAATGGCGTAATGGCAATGATATAAGAATCAAAAACACACAATAACAATTATACAACGACATCATATTAAAGGCTATCAATTTTACTGTAGTTGCCGGCAGTTCTAAAACTAAAGGCTACAAAGCTTTCATTTTCAAATCAATGTTGTCTGGTAACATAACAAGTTGCTGCTATGCTTTATTTTGTTTTAGTTTGCCGTCGTTGTGTTTGTATTTGCTCATAGATAGGAAAGTCATGTGTAAGAAATAAAAAGTGAAAATTTTATTGAATAAATCAAAATGGTTGGGATTATTCCGACGTAATGAATACCTAAATGAAATAATAAACAAATGTAAAACCGCCATAAAATACAAAAAATTAATAAATAAATAAATAAATAGATAAAAAACATTTTAAAATTTGCCCGCAAAAAAAGAATAATATGTGTGTAGTAATACAAATCTAACTGGAAACATACAGCAAATTTAAAAGAAAATTTACGATATAACAATAAAATATAAAATCCCTTTTTGGCATTAGAAAATCTCAGTATAATGTACATGTAAACAAATTAAACTTTTGTTTAGAATTCGACGAATTGATATTAGTTTTCATTTTTTAATTCCAAGTTCGAAATTTTGAGTATTAAAAATCATAGTTATTGTCTTGAAATAAGTTTTATCTAAATTCCTTTTAGATGTAAAAAGACTAAAAATCTTTTATAATAAATTTGCTTAATTCATAAGTGGCCATTGAGTATATTACCACAGCGATGCCAGGATGAAGATTTTACCTTATTTTTTAAAGATTTTGTAATCAAAACAAGATTTGAATGAAGATCTTTTTCGCAAAACTAAGATTTTTTGATTTAGTTGTTTGACACGTAATATTGCATCATCTTGTTAAAATTTATTGAACATAATTACCTATGTGAAATAATTTTATTGTAAATTAATACTCTAAAACAAAAATTCCATCTCTGCCGCTAGTGGATAAATATGTAAAAAATGATGACGTTTACCAGGTACATACATATATTTGTAAAAACAAACATTTTCAATAAAAATTTTAGTTCTGCTGAAATCAATGAATGCATTGATAGTTGTATAGCCTTTTACATTGAGATGTGTAAACAGATAACAAATCAATTTGATTTTAACGACGCAACCATAAAAAATCTTTCTCATATTGACCCAAAACAGTCTCTTCAGTAGTAGGTCTAATAAAACTTTTTCGAATTTTAATTGAAGACAGTGAAAGACAAAATCAAGATGACGAACTTAGGGAACTGCGCCACATGAATTTAATACATATTTTTAGAATTTCAAAAATGTTACAGTGGAAGAGTTTTGGCACACAATGTCAAACATTTCTAGAACGTAAAATTAGTTTATATTTACAACTATGACGAAGTTAGCGATAGTTTGATATGTCCCCCTTGTTCCTCTGGAAACGTTGAACAGATATTTTTCAATTGAACATTTTTTTTTCCTAAATTAAGATATATTTTTCGATAAATGAAGATTTTTCTATGGAAATTTCTGGTACCACTGTATTACCTTGTGGTCACGATGGCGAATTAAAAATAGTAATATATACGCGAATTAGTTCTCTATCGTTTTTTTTTTTTTTTGATTGGAGTTACTTCAATGTTCAAAATGATGTGTAAAAAATAGAGGCAGGCTTGATGTTTGCCTGCTGCCCCAAAAAACATGGACCGATTTTGTTAATTTTCAATAGCAAAGTTTTGGAAAATGTCTGATCGATTGGCCTATTTAAATTATCTGTATCTCATTTAGCGTCTTGGCAAAGTTGATTTTAACACGGCGGACAGACGATCAGTCTACTATTAGCATTTATTAAAGAATTATGTGTAGCTCCTATATGGCAAAAATAATTTAACTGCAGTTTTTGTTATAAAAATTATTTTGTTATGTTTAGCAAAGACGAATATTTCAACAAGCAAAATTTTCTCACACTTTTTTATTAAAGAGTTTTCCCATCTTGTATACCCATTTGTAGATCTGTTGCCGGTAAAATTATCTGACCTAATTAAATTATTGATGGTGCCTCTCCATTAACAATAACAGGAATAAAATAATGTGTATAATTTTTCTACTTACTCTCTTTTCTGTATGAGCTTTGACTGCCAAAACTTTTTTCATATTTTAAAAGAAAAATAGTGGCCAGCACCTTAAAAATAGTTTTATTGCTATTTATCTATTACATTTTTTAAATATTAGTTATCTTTTTTATAAGTTTCATGGGTATTCTATGGCTATTTTTTTAAATAACTCAATGTTATTTTAGTATAATTGAACTAACAACAAGTATTCATAACTTAAACATAAGAGCTATACTCCACTAATCGATTTAGCACTAGACAAAAAAATGTATAATTTAAATTTTTATTTACTACTTTTTATTTCAATAAAGTACTAATATTCTTTATTACAATGTTTTTAAAAAATATAAAAAAACAGGCTTAACGTAAACAATTTCTACATTATTTATTTCCTTTTTAATTTCGTTAAAAAATTTTTTTTAGTTTGAAAATATAGAAAATTGGGAGAAAATATAAATATTTGTGACCAAAGTTTTAGTTCTGACCAAAGTGGTAAAAGTCATTATAATAAGTGAAAATTTCATTATGTCCAAAAATATATTTCTAAACAAGAAATTAAGCCAATAATCGAAAATTGTGTCCCAATAGCTAAACGAAGCAATGAGGCAACGGTTTAAAGTAGAAGTAAAAAATGGTAGAAGAAGATGAAAGAAGTTTAGGCCAAAAAATTAAGAACGTGAAATATATTCATATTTACTCATGCTTTGTTTTTTGCTTTTTATGTTATTGTTATTTCTAATACCATTGACGTCATTACTTTATTCAGAGTTCATTGCATTCGTATGGATTATTGTGACACTTTATTGAAGAGGCTATTTTCAATACAAATAAGAAATAATACACAAGATGCATTTTTTTCTTTGCTTATTTTTTCAGCCTCAAATGGTCTCTTTTTTGATTAAAAGTGATTCTAAATTTTTGTTCGTATACAAAAAGGTTAGCATAACGAATTGCTTAGCTTGTAAGAGGTATTTCCATATTTTTCTAAGTTTTCTAAAGGTATTGATTTATTACTATAGCCTCGGAGTTGTATTTAAATTTTAAAAATTGTTACACATAGGGATAACTCTCTATCTAATGTGCAATTAGGACAAACTACCCAAAAGTATAATAACTTGCTTAAAATTATTGACGGGCACTGGAATGGTTCTTATTATACTCTTATAATACAGATTGAGGCAGTTCAAAAACTAAAAGGGTGCAAAATTATTAATTTGTATAAACTGACCTTTATAGTTAAATACGCTGTTAAATGTTTTGTATGCCGATGAACTTATTTGATATTTTTTGAAAACAAGATAGTAATTTAATTGGAAGTGCGAGCAGATTTTACTAATCTTTTATAATTTAAGGTTTATTTTTGTGGTGGTATCAGACACGACTACTTTGTTGTTAAATAAATAAATTCTGTACCACATATGTTTAACGTTTAAAACATAAATAATTTAAGAGCCATTTTAATTAAATTATAATAAAGATAACTATGTTATGATAAAAATTGTCCAACATTAACAGACGCAAGATTTAATGCAATTCGTTTTGGTGGATTTGTTTAAGTATTTTCTTCTGAAAACTTATTTATAAATTTAATTTACGTTGACAAACTAAACAAGTTTCATTATTTTTAAACAGATTTCACTCAAAGTAGTTTAGTTTTTTCTTATAGAGAAATAAGAGACGAAATAAAATTTCACTTAAACTTTTATATACTGAAAAAAAAATGCCAAAAAAAATGTGTGGTATATATGTATATGTGACATTCATTATTTTCTTAAAACATGCTTGAGTCTGTGAAAATCTAGTTTTTTTTTTTAATTTGAAACAAATAATTATTTTAAATGTTATATTAACTTGTTATTAAAATTTATATCGAAAAATAACATATATAACACACATCTTTATATGTAACGCACAAAATGTGTTTGTCAGAAAGCTATGGCTGCATGCACTACTGAACTGATCTTTCTGGAATTTTCCCAGTTTCTTACCAGGTATGCGGTTGGTAAAATAGGATATTTATTGTTTTGATAATTCACTTGGGCCTGGCACTTCCTATACATAGTAAATATTTACCATCGTGTTACTTGGTAACTGTAGTAGATAGAACCTTGAAATTTTGTTCAAATATTCATAATAACGAAAAGTTGTTATTATTTACCCAGGGAACTGTAAGAACGAGAACTTTAAAATTTCATACATGTAACTTCCATATTAATGTGCATGATCAGCTAAGAAAATAAAGAATATATACATACGTATATTAACAAAATAGTTATTTCCAAAAAAAAAAAAAAAAATAAGAAACCTGTTAAACATAATATTATTATCAGCAGTTATATTATCTTAATAATTTCGTTTTCATTATTTAAAATTGAACAGCACTTTCAGCTTTCATAGCTGTGTAATTAATTTTTATAATAAATAAATTAAAGCAATTTCGGCTCCAGTTCATTTTTATTTTTATTTATAAAAATATGTCAGAAATAAAAGTTGTTTTCTAAAGAAATCAAGAAAAATTAGGCACCAGCAAATTGTAATGCTTCAATTTCGGGATCGCTACATCCGTTATCGGAATTCTTTGCATCTATCTACTTTAGATTGCACATCATTTATTTATCCAACTAATTTTGTGAATATTAATTTGGTTATAAGAAGTCCACATACATCCTAACACATTTTATCGTTTTTCTCTCCGTGAATGGTTATGTACATTTGTTCTTGCTTTCTTCCAACCATCGGTAGAGCCATAAACTTTTTCCTAACAGCATTGCAGATGCTTTTTAGTTTCATATGCTAGGAACACAACTAGCATGAACGATGGATTTTGTCAATAGCATGGCTGGGGGACAGTACCTTTGTACGCCAATGAAAGAAAACAATAAAATTAACATCCAATATATCAGGCATGTTACAGAACTCAATTCCAATCGAAAGTAGTATCAAATACGCATATTGGATCTAGAAAAAAAAAACGAAATATATATTCGGAATGAAACCGTTTTAAATTTCAAAGTGGAATTTAGCTTCTTTGGAGTTTTTTAGTTGCGGCTTTTAAATTTACTTTTAGTATATGTCATCAGTTACATAAGCCTTGTTTTTTATCTTAGCATGCGCAATATTGTCATATTTAAATTAGAAAGTGGTAGATTAAACACTTTTTGAAACAAACAAAATCGATCGGAATCTTAAGAACGTAAAACAAAATCGATTGGAATGGTTAATACGAAATAAAACCATTCCGATCAAATGTGTGACATGCATTTATGAAATATTTCGTATTTTGCTATTACACAAAATTATGAAAACTGTATCAATTATGTTTTAAGTCGATTTTTCTTCCTTTTGTGCTGATATCTATTTTCTATAATGATTAATTGCAATTTGTCTCAGTGTACTGTGCTTACATGTCGCACGTGGCTGCCTTAAAGCTTAAAATTTTTTCTCTCCTGTCTTTGCAAAATCAAAGTAAAAAAATGCACATACTCAATAATAAACAAACACTAAATCAGCTTTCTAATATTTAATTAAGCTTAGCTCACACACTTAGTACATATCATATGCGCTTCTCTAAGTGTGTCCTTATTCCAAAAAATATCTAGATTTTTTTTTTTTAATTTTAATGGCAATTTTATTTTATACATAATTTATTAAAATTTTTTTCTCATCTCTGTTTATATAATTTTTGGTGTTACCACAATTAAGAATATACAAATTATTAAAACAATTATTATATTTTCTTTTTAAATCAGATTGTGACTTAACTTCCATAGATATAGTACCCAAAAAAACATTTTTATATGTTAGTACCTTAAAAGAATTTCATTATATGATATGTATACGAGAATACCTAGCAAAGTACTGCTTCGATCAGTTCAGTTTATCTACAGTACGGTTTTAAAATTACAAAAAAAAGTTGTTCTTGGAAAAATAGTTCTAAATAATTAAATAAAATTTTCAAAAAAATTATTCTTTTAAATAAAATGTTAAGTATTTTTACTTTGTTATGAAAACATTAAACGTTCAGTTTTTCCCTTTAAAATTAAAACGTTAATATGAAAACATACGGCAAGCGTTCGCTAATAAATTCGATACATTTAAAGTGTGATTTGTTGTTTATGCAGCTTAATAAAGAAAAAGAAACATGCAAAACCTAATAGAAGCCCGAGTGCCTCTATTAGGCACAGTGGCTTCAAATAATAAGTAACTGAAATTACCGAAAAATATTAAAACGCAAATAAATTTAGTTTGCATAAAATTTTAATGTAAAATTTAAGTCTTAAATAAACCAATTATGCTTTATTAAGTCCAGCAAGTAGCACACAAAATAGTCTTTAATCATACTAAGGGCAAACGTTAGAATTTATCTTTACTACTAAGGATTGTGGCAATAATTGGAGTTTAAATTTTTTATGGACCAGGGAGCTGCAGTGAATTTTATTTTGATGCCTTTATTTTTTATTTTTTATTTACTTATTTATTTATTTTTTGCACAGAGACAGTGCTCTATAACCGTAGCCAAAAGTATCTCGTAACAATTTTTTTCTCAAATAGCTGCTTAAAAAATAAAGTCATCTCAGTTTTTTTACTTGAAAAAATTTAACGAAATAAGTGCAACACATAGTTTTCTGGAAAAGTTGTGGCCAGGAAATTTTGCTATGAATAAATATAAAACTAGAAACATTTGTTTACTTTTGAGAGAATTTTTCTAAAAATACTTAACATATCACCATGCTTTACGAAACGAAAAGAAAATGCTAATAATGGGTTTAGTGAGTAAAATATTTTTTTTTTATTACATACTTACAAGATACATAAATTCATATTGAATACCTATGCCTGCATGCATTATTCTTTTGTTTTTTTTCGTTAGTTTCAGTTTAGTTTTGAAAAAAATCAATTGAAATTGTACAGTAAGTTTTTCAAAAAATGATAAATAATTTTAACATTTGGCTGCAATTAACATTAATTGCCGTTGTCTGGTGACAACGAGGTGTGGAAATATAGGTAACCACATATCCTGAATAATGTTTTTGTTTATTTAATTCAATAATATTTGCATACGTTTAATTTTTGTACAAACATCTTTGAAAATAATTTGATTATTATATATACGGGCTAAGTTCAATTGAAGTAATTTTTCATTTCTAATAAAAGAATAAAATGATTTTTATTTTTAAAGTTGCTTGGTAAGCATTGATGTGTTGCGAACTAGCAGTGTTACAAATAAACGTTTCTTGAACTCATTTTGTTATTTTTTGTTAGGCTGAAAAAATTATGCATTACGAACATAGAAGCATATTTGTGTTAAGTTTTTTATGCTCAGGAACATAAATATACATATGTACACATGTATGTTAAGAAAATAATTTAAAATTCGAACAATGGGTCTTTAAGCTGACCTATTATGCAAACTTTTTGATTATACACTCCAATGCTTTTTATTTCTTAAAATAATCCAATTAACCTGCAATTAAAAAAGAGAATGGTAAAAAATTTCATCAAAACTGTCATGATATAAATCAGAACTAATTTTGTTAAAGTAAATTTAAATTGATTTTTATTAGTTTTTATGCATTTAAACATAAAAATATTTAAATTTTTATGTCGTTAACTTTACGTTCGTGTCTTAGGTCTTTTGAAATTTTAACTTTAGGTCTGTACAGTAACTAAAAATTGTTACTAATTTTGCTAATTGTTACAAGAACGTGTTTAAGTACTCCAAAAACTTGCAAGTAGAGTTTAGATTTTGGAATTTCCGGGAATATTGCATTTTCCAGGAAATGGGAAAATATTATTACATTCCCGGGATTTCCCGGTATTCCCGGGAAAAACAATTCTTAAAGAAAACAAGTTTATTTAATAAAATAATATTAAGAAATTCATAGTTTTATTAAAACATAAACAAACAATAAAAAAATTGTTAGATTATAGTATTATCAGATTATTAAACTTAAAAACAACCCAGGCAACAAAACATGCATATGTACTTTTGTACTACATAACGAGAGATAATAAAGATTAAAAACTAAAAAAGTATTTTATTAAATAGTTTTTTGAAAGATAAGATTTTAGGACAATCACAACAACAATTTTCTAGATATTCTGTTTCTTGTTGTCGTTGCAAAGTTTCCATAAAAAGATTATCCATGTTCGTGGCTCGAATGTTAGTGGCTTTGAATAACTCAAATTCCTTTTCAAACAAATTAAAAGCTTTTGTTTTATATCTTATGTAGTAGAATTCTCACGAAACAGGATAATTGAAAATTTGTAAATGTTACAACAAAAATATTTGAAAAACAATCCCGTTTCCCGGGAATTTAGCCAAAATTTTCCTGGGAAATTGTGGATTACTTTTTCCAAGCCTTAGTAGAGAGTCAAACAAAAAGAGCGTAGAAACGTGAGAGAAATAATTTGTTGCAAATTTTGGTTAGTAAAATTTTTATTAGTCAAACACCTGGCCCTTACTTTTGTTTACAAAATAATTTGCTTAAAAATGTCCAATAAAAAAATTTTTGTAAAACTGAAGAAAATTCAAGCATTTGGCAATTAAAAGAATATAAAAATAAAATTGTTTTGTTATTTATCTTTAATTTAGTTATGGAAATACACAGTAAAGAAGTGTTAAACAGCAGAAATTTAGTTAAAATCTTCGAGCTTTGCTGGTGTTTGTATTGTTTTTAGAATTAAATGTAAAGAAAAGTGGTACAATTGTAACGTATAATTATAAATAAGTTATACACATGTATGAAGTTAAATTATTTTTAATATAAATATTTTTGCATCGAAATCGCAACAAGAATGTTTAACTGCTAAAAAAAAAAAAATTCATGATGCGCTTAAACATCATAAACTCTTTTGAAAATTACCTGATAATAAAAAGAAAATGCAAAATATTTTGTGTAAACATTTTTGCTATTTTGTTAGTGATAGTACCATTTGCAATTTTTCCTTGTGGTTTCAGTTTGCTGGCCTTTCCTGGTCTTTGATTTATAATTTTTTGCACTCCAGTACATGTTTTTAATTGTACTATTTAATTGTAAAAACAGATAAATAGATTTGAATAAAATTTTATTTCGTAAAAATAAAGTATTTCGTAGAAAAAAAGAGATACAAATATGAAGTCATTATATTTTATCGGTATAATGGTACTAAAACAAATGTCAGCAAATTTTATTTTTATAGATGGAAAATGTTTAACACTGTTTACAGATCTCTACAATAAATATTTAAAAACATCTTTTTATAAATTTTCATTTTAAGAAAATTATAAATGACACGCGGGCGAAGTCGAGGGCCCTGCTAATATAAAATAAAACAAACAAAAAACATTTATTAAAAAACGAAAACATTTTTCATTTTTCATTTATTTTTTTTAAACAAAATATATATTCTTACAAATAATTAAAAAACGGGTTATTGTGCGGTTTGCAATAATGAGATGGTTAAAATATTCTTCATAACATTTAACATTTTAGATTAGACCCATATTCGGAAATAATAACTTTCTTCTGTGGAACATTAAAATTACTGCGTTTAATACCTGGAGAACCGTCATGTCAACAACATCCCAGTTTTAATTTGATTGTGTTCTGGAACCAGCAGCAAGTTTTACTGCCCTGCAAACGTTTCTATCGAAAAAGTCACTAAATCGGTAATACATTGAGTTGAAATGAGTCGCTAATAATTTTGAATCCTGATCCTAATAGTATCCCAAGTCAGAAAAGAACGTGTAAATGGAGTGATACAACTAACGGGAAACTATTTAGCATCTCTAAAAAGGATTAGAATTGAGTATTCTGGTAGTGTCGAATATGTGTCTGTTAGAAGTTTAAAAAGGACAATGTACAAACTACTTAAAGTAACGAAGATCTGCTTATCAAAACGGAAAATGTAAATTTTATCATAATAGAAAGGTTTAAAGTAAGAAAGCTAAAATTTAAATTTTAAGAATTGCTAAAAGTAGAATGCGAAAAAAGATATAGAGCTTAAGAAATTTCTAGCCTTAAAATATTTTGTATTTAAATTTATAAATAACTTGTTTCTTAACATAAGTCTCCTTACAGCTACATATTTGCTTTCTTTTTTTATTTTTTATCAATTTATATTTTGGAATTTTTAAAAAATTTTTAACTTGCATTTAATATAACCGAAAACAGCACAATTCAAGCTAAGTGACACTATTGATTTGTTGTTCTGTTACGTTAATTAATTGACTCTTAGTAGAATCGAAGTTGTGATAAACAAGAGATCAATATGCGATGCCTATGCTATTTGTTTTTGAAAATAAGAAAACATGAATTTTAACTGACTTGTCAGTTGAATACGTCAAAGTTTGACTTATGACGGATTTTATGTGCCCCGGCCTTTAGAATATCTTAATTTGACAATAATGTATTTTGTGTATTCAAAATTTATTTTTAATATAAATAGGTACCGAAGTAGTGACTCTCTGTAAAATGCTGGCAGTGTAGTGATCGATATTGTAATATGTTACAGAGTTTACGTTAAATAATGAAGTCTTATTACTTTTCCGTTAGGATGTAAGTTGTAAAATTTTTTATAGTTTAGCATTAGTGTTTTTTAGTATAATCTCCAAACCTTCATGCTCTAATAAATGATAAATTAGATTTTCGTTCAAAGGCTTTATAAGAACCTTTGTAGTTGCAGCAAACAAATCTAAGTAGTTGTATTTTAATCCTATAACTTTACGATCTTACTTATTGCACTGAACAAGAAGTCGAACATTCATGCAAAGTTTGCTAACATTTAAAAACTTAAGTGAACTGTAATGTCATAACATCATCAAAGACTATCATAGGTAAAGTAAAATATTTATCATAAAGCTGACTTTTGTGTAGATGACAATTTACTACGAGTAGCGTTAAATTGGTAAACACGTATTACAAGTTATTCATAGAGTTAGGAGCTTTTCAATATGTAGAATATCACTTCCATACAGGTATATTTTAAAAAAGTAATGGTGCGTTAGAAAATACATACAAATTTCTTATGGAATTTATTTTTCAATGGATTAATGAAATACTTGCTGATCGTAATTGCCGCTAATATTTTCTCATAATTATACTCATATTTCTTTCAATATTCACAACTTACGCATTTGACCAGTGTAGATGTGTTAACATTATTAATTAATTTTACACTTGTATGTCATACATAATCATTAGTCAATCAATAATAATTTAAAAATTTTGAAAAAATTTATTTTTAATTCCAAGAAATGTAAACAACATTATTTTTGGGAAGATAGAAATCGAAAGTTTTGTTATTTTAGATAGTTTTATGCATTGAATGCAGCAATCAAAATATTAAAATGAATATCACTACAAACACAATAAAAAAACAGAAATGATATTTACAAAAAAAGAAGAAAGTCATTCATCAAACAACTTACTGTGGTCGCTGTTATAGTCCAAAAATAAAAAACAAAAGTTAAAAGTAGTCACTAACTACATAATTGCCATCTCTAGTAAAAACGAGATTTTATTAGTTGATTCTTACAGTACAAGAAGATTAAAAAGTGCAAATTTAAATAAATTATAACTGTATAAAAATAATCTTTTTAAGCATGAAATAAATTAATAAAATAAACATTAACTTTACTATAAATGAATTAAAATTTACTTTTCTAGTTTGGGTTCATTTTTTAAATTTAATTTTTAGCAAAACAATTCTATTTAAATGTATGCAGACGTTTTCCACAGAAAACAAAAAAAAATTAGACGCTGGCAGAATGTAATGCCGCATTTTCCCGACCGCCAAATCATTAAAATTATTTTAAAATAACTTTGATATATCAAGCACGATGTGTATTATAAATTATATTCTCAGTATCAATTCTGGAGTTTACTTTTTATCTATTTGAGTTTAAGCTAAAGTTGAGGTCATGTACAACCTGACTTGCTTATTAAAACCTATTTCCTAACATGGTTTAATATTTAAAGATTCCATTCTATCAATATCAACTAGTACCAAGTGCTCCTTTGTGTAGTGAGCACAACGCAATATTTTTAATGTGTTCTTTGTCATAACTTTTGTTATTTTAACTGTAATTTATAATTACGATCTTTGTTTGTCGCTTAGAAAGTTGTTAGTGAGTAGAGCAACTAAAAAATTTCCCAAAAATAATTGCAAAAAACCTTTAATTATAAAATTAATTTTATTTTTAATTGTTCTCATTTTAAGTTTTTTTTTTTTAATTTTTTAATGCTTTCTATATTAATAATTTATTGTTTCAAATAGATACTGACCACTCCAATTTAATCCTTCAATAACTCGAACTTCTTTATAATGCCGTGACAAAAGTTTCAGGTAGCTATCTTGAATAAAGTTTGTTCGTCCACTACGTTAATATGCTTATATAAATTTATTAAAATGATGTAGAACGTTAAACAAGTTGGTAAGCTTTAAATCCCTTTTATGCAAAAAAGTAAGAAAGACAAACCTCTCGCTTAAAGGCTTAAGAAATAATACTTCTTTAACACTTCTTTACTACTTACAGAACTGGTCACAACTTTGTTTGAAGCCATTTTAACTAATAATATGACTGGCTAATCGCTTGTTTTTGTTTTTTATGATGTCGCAAAATTGTCGATTGTTACCTCTACTTAAGGTATGTTTAGACTATTATACTTTTGATTTGATTTTTAGAAGCAATCATGATATAAAATTAGCTTCGTACCTAAAAAATTAGAGTAATAATCGGTGGTAAATCTTATTTACTTTTAGACTATTAGTGCAAATAGCGCAATTTCCAAACGTTGAAAAAAAGTTGAATATATAATTGTTTATAGTAAGATTTATTTAAATAAGTAAAATTCAGTGTAAATTAAAATGCACCACTAAACTAATGAAAAATCTTAATTTTTTCAAATGGTTTAAAAATAGAAGTTACCATCCACTTGTCAAATTTTTATCCGTAATTACTCTCCGTTTTGCCACATTTTCTGTTTTATTCAGAATAATTTGCTCTAAAATTATTTTACTATTTATTTTTCTCATTCAACAAAACTTTATGACATATCTAAATATATATGTGGGACAATGTAAAACAGAGTTTAACCCATAGTTTTATAAAAATTAGAATATCTATATCAACACTTAAAAAAATAAATGTTAACTAAAATATCGGAATTGAATGAATTTATTTTTTGAAATCATTTCTTAAAAATGTTCAAAAGCAGTGTTTGTTGTAAAACAGTCCTTAGTCTACAGCCGGCAGCAATGTGTGTGTTAAAGCCAAAGAGCCAAAAACTCACAATCAACATTATAATGTGTCATTGCACAAATTTACATTATTTTAGCACAAGCATACAAGAAAACAAATACTTTTTTTATTTTCTTAAGTCACTGGCCATTGCCCAGCGGAGGAAAACAGCAAAAACAGACTGGAACGAAAAAGTGGTAGGAGCGAATCAGACAAGTACATATATGGCTAGCAATGAAATATATCTGAAATGGTTAAATGTGCTTGAATTTTAAATAGTTCACACGCAGAACTTTCAATTTCAGTTTGACTGTGAAAGTTGCAAGTTCACCGAAAATAGACTATAATAAAAGGCACCAACATGACAAAGTTCAACTTTTATAATTTATGCATACTTGTATCTGTTCGCTAAATAAGTGATTTTTGTGTAATAACAAATTTTGTTATAAACACAATCCAAATGTTAATAAAAACAAGGTACTTGAAAATAAAAATTTAACTTGAAAATATGCAATATAAAATTTAATATTGATCTACTTGATAGCATCTCAAGGGTACAGTATGTCACAAAGTTATATTATTTTAACCGACTTCTAAAAATGAAAAAGGTTATTAATTCGCTTAAATGTTGCTTTTTTTTAATGATTGTGCCTGCATAGCTCAGTAATTTTTGAACCGACTTTAATCCTTTTTTCTTACAGATTGGTTTCCATTTTAAAAACAGTTCATAATCTTAAAAATTAAAGGGTATCCCCATACAACTTATATGTGTTTTTTTTCGTGAATTACGAAATTTAAAAAACTTCGTACCACTATAGCTACCAATATAAAAATTAATACAAAAAATCTAAACATTAAAGGGTGTCCCCATAGCCGACATAAATTGACCTATATGGACTTATCTTTTGAAGGGTTGTAGACAAACGCTTGAAAATCAAACAGAATTTCGATTACTAAGATCGTTATACTAACAAGGGTAATTATTAAAAACTTTAAATTAAAGGGTGCCCCAATATTTCATTTAATTCATGTATATGGCCCTACTTTTAAATAGTTGTATACAGACGGTTGAAATTTACAACGAAGCTGTATTGCTAAGTCTGCTATAACAACAAGTATAAAATTTGTATTTTAAAACTTAAGGGTGTCCCAATAGTCAATGTATTTTGATGTATTTGCCTGAACTTTTAAACCATAATAGACACACAGCTGAAATTTACAAGGAACTTGTATTGCTAAGTCCGCTATAACAAGAAGTACACAATAATAAGCTAACAAAAAGTTCAATTTAAATTAATATAATTGTAACTCCAATTTAAATACAGTAATGACGAGCAGTATATCTGACCTACTTGCAACAAGCAAAAAAAAAAATGAATAAAGAAAAATACAAACATTTTATTATCCCATTTAAAATTAAACATTTGTATATGGTGGTTCCTCTGCTCTGTTCTAATCATTTACCAATTTATCCAAATTTGGCAATAGGTACATTTTATTGTTTCTCCTGTTTTTTTGTCTACTGTTGTAGTGTAGAAACCACTTCATTACTATGACTAATAGGCACTTGGAAAAACTACACAAAATTACTGATTGTTAAAAACTTCAACAGCCAGCAACAAATGGTTTGTTTTTGTAGAAGACCAACTCAAGTCATGAGATATCAATAGCGGAATGGTAACTACGACATAAGCATATATTTGCATGTAGTTCGATACATTTTGTTGATATATAAATTAAAATTTTACATACGTGTTGCTGAAAACAAAATTTTTAATTTAATTGAATTTGCAAAAGCAAACGTGGGCTTGCTATGCCGATACAAAATTATTTGACTTTAAAGTCAGACCCTGAATGTAAAATAAATAAATAGCATATTTAATATTATTTAAATGTGTACATACATATGTAAGTATGTTCTTGAGTATATCAGCTAGTAGTCCTTATAAAAAGAATATGAATTAAAAAAATAGTGACCACAATTATTATTTTAAATTCAATTTATCAATCTCAAAATACAAATACCGAAATATTATTCTTTCTCCTGCCTTATTTAATTTTTTTTTCTAAATGACCTTCTTTGTCAAGCTTAAAACCCTATTTACTCTTTTGCAGATGACAGCATCATTCGCAACCCATATTTGTTCGGCGAACGGCCAAGCCTTGCAGAGGTATTGGCTATGCGGCTGAATATAAATGATACGCTCAAAATGGCTCTCATAACAATATCTGCCGGCCGGGCGATTAGGGTCTATTTGTATGCTCGTAAGCCCCTATGTTGTGCGCTTACGCACAGCCGTTTGATCGAAAATGGTGCTTCATCTGTAAGTATAAGTGGTTTAGTATTTAGCAATTAGAAGTTGTTCGATGGACTAAATATATTTTTCATGTCTCAAAAAAAGCTTTCAAGTGCGTCGTCTTTTTGAAATTTTGAAAATGATATTTCAGTCCAACTGATCTAACTTTTACTACCTACATCCGGCCGAGAATGAAATACAACTCTCATATATAGGCAGGTACTTCAAAGTCTATTTTGAAGTTACTCGGGAGCGTACAAAAGAAAAATTTAAATCGAACATCAACAAACACTACTCCCTGTATCCTCTTTTCTACAGCCTTATTTCCTTTTATGTTATTTTTTGTATGGGAAAATTAAAATTATTAGTAAAATTTTCGTGAAAAAAAAATATTTTGGTGAAATAAAATATATTATGTAAAACTGTAACATGAAATGTATTACTGCGGGGAAAGCATATTCGTATGACCAGTTCGTTACTGCTCATATAGCTCACCAATGGAATCTACCCAAATTTTGTACAGAAAACTCAAACCAAACTGATTAAGAACTGTTCTAAATCAACAAAGCAAAAAGACAACAAAAGCTTAAAAATTTTGTATACAAAACACAGTAACCGTTGAGTAAATATTTTTATTATTTCTTTAATTTCTCGTTAATTCTAAAACAATCAGAATGCTTGAATCTTTTCACAGAGTGCTACTATATTTGCTATAACAAAAAACATTTAAATTTATCAAAACTTAAAAGGTCTTTCCATACCATATTTGACTTGGAACTATAAGATCTTGTCTTTAGAACCATAATCAGCAGAAGCTTTTTTTTTAAGAGAAGCAATAAATTAGTTTTTTTTGTAAATTTATAAAAAATACTAGCTTATTATATTCGGCGTAACTTGATCACTTAGCTACTACATAGTTTTTATCTCACTTGCATCTAAGTTTACTTAAAAATAAGATTTACCCGTTATTGGGGCTTAAGAAAACAAACAAACTTTCTAAGGGTTTTAAGGTATGCATTACATTACCTATCTTTTTCGGACTCTTGAAATCAAGTATCGTATTTTTAATTTAGGTTTTAAATTCGATTAAAATGTCCAAATTCTGAAGTCAGACACAACCTTTAATCTATGTTTAATATTTAGTTAAAATCGGTAAAAGCATATACGATTAGTAATTATTTTCCATATCTCTTCCCTGGATGAAAGTTTTAACAAAACGCAGCTTATTGCTCCATCTACACAAGGATCTGCTTATGTTTAAAATTTTCTTTATTTCGTTTGAGTGGTATATAAGACCTTAGAAAAAAAGAGGCTGTTTCTTATTTCTGTTAATAACTTTAAAGTTTTCTTACTAGAGATGAATGATACCGTGGTTTTTTTTTTGGAAAATCGTTAGCAGTGAACGTGATTTTCAAATTACCGTTATTTTAATAGTTCCCGGGATCACATACATATTTATAAGGGAGGTATTAATTACATATAATGAATAATATATTATGCAGACAGCAACTATAAGGCAAAAAATATTTTGATATCTACATTTAAAGCAGCTGTAAATAAATTTGGTCAGAAATATCACTTCGGTAACACTGAATCATTTTTTTTCGTAACACTAGAATTTTCTTTAGATTCACCCTGTTAGTAAACCTAATTTAGTAAAGTAACTCCAATAAAAAAGAAAAACAACAAATGTTAGCTGACAGAGAATTAAAAAAAAAAAATACATAAAAATGTCATCAGCTCTTTAAGGTTAAGGATTTTTAGTGTTTTCTGAAAGATCTCTTCAAAAGCTCTTAAACGATAGTCATATTGATAACTTAAAAAATATGGTGAATAATCATTCTTTTTTATAAAAAGTTTAGTGCTCCCAATTAAAAAACTTTTGTGCCAAACTCAAAACACCAACAGCTAACAGAACGTGTAACACATTTTTAATTTCGATTTATATATAAGAGGCAAAAAATCGCTATCAGAACAAATTTTAAAGTAACAACAATCAAGTATTTAGAAATAAATAACTAAAGAAATAAAATCTAATAATGCTACCTAAAAATTGAATACATTTTAAGATATGCGACTGATTATAATTTGAATATACATCAGTTCTGAGTGTTTTTATTGTTTGTTTTTTATTGGTTTTATCTCTTGATCGTTATTTTGAATATTTTTAATTTGAAAATTTATTCAGGGCGAGGCGGATAGTGTATGGCCCGTCAAAATATCATGTTTATTGGCTACACTTACTTTGTTGTTTTTTTTTATTTTTTTATTTATTTATTTTTCCAAAAATTCATTATACATTTGTTAATTAAACTACATTTCTTATTAAATATTTCTTAACGTTTTAAAACTTTTCTAAGACTAATTTACACTTATTTAATTACATTACAGATACGCTGTATACAGTCTTTCTTAAATTAATACATTGTTTTTCTTTTGTTTACATTTCCAAAAAAAAAGGATAAAAAGGAAGACACTCGTTTGTTTTTTTTAAATTTTACTTAAAACTAATAACTTAAACTACCCTACAAACTAAATAACACTTAAAACTATAAAATAAAATAAGCGATATATAATATCTATGACAACGTCCTTTTAAAACTACTGTGCGGTGTTGTACACCAAGTCAGTAATGTCAAGGGTTTTCACCCTCCTATGATAAAATAAGAGGCCTGCATCCCCAAAAAGAAGACCTCCATCATTTAAAGCCAAAAGGCTAACTGGGGAAAGATACTTGTTCCTAAGCAAAACTTCAAGTTCAGGGGCACGATGAAAGCACTCCCCAACCATACGATTATCTAGAGATGAGGATTTATCAAGAAACCTAAGAGCAGATCTCATGAGAAAAACATCAATCCTCTCAAAGTCTATACTACTATAGATCTTCCTACAAGACGGTCTTCGAAAAATGCCGTCAGGGCCCATCCTGGGATGTAGCCTTAGGCAGGAGCAGAGAACACGTCTCTCCCATATCCTAAGCCTTTCCATCTGGTGTGAAGATATTCCAAACCAAACAGGAAATGCGTAAGATATAAGAGGTCTTATAATCTGCCGATAAATAAGGAGCCTAACTTTCGTACTCAGACCGCCTCTGCGGCGTAAAATTCTATGGTACAAGAAATAAACCTTTTTAGCACGTTCTATTATAAAATCAAGGTGCCTATAGAATTCAAAATTCTCATGAAATACTACACCTAAATACTTCATCCTATCAGAGGTTCTGACGCGTTCTCCAGCAATGCTTAAGTTTGGCACAAAACTTCTGGCATTTGGATAGAGATTACCTCGTCTTCCCTTAATCATCACTCCATCTGTCTTCTGAATATTCAATTTCAGGCCCCACTTCATAAAGTAATCATGAAGAATGCTCAGGTAATTGTTAACCCTGTTATTTAAATTCTTAGCTCTAGGACCAGTAGCAGCAATCAATATATCATCTGCATACATGAGCAGAAGATCGCCTGAAGGGGGCTGCGGAATATCAGATACAAAAATGTTGTACAAAACCGGCCCCAATAAGGAGCCTTGTGGAACACCTGCCTCCACTGCTCTAATATCCGATAATTCTGTACCTACTTTCACTTTAAAAGAACGAGCCCTCAAAAAGTCAGCTACCATCCTACAAATAGAGCGTTCAAATCCTAAGCCCATCATTTTGTAAACAATTCCCTGCTGCCAAGCAGTGTCAAAAGCCTTTGAAAAATCTAGACTTACCGCCAGCGTTGGGTACCTATTATTTAAGCCCCTGGCCACAAAGTCTGTGAAAACCATTAGGGCGTGTGATGTTGAATGGCCTCCCTTAAAGCCAAACTGACAGTCTTTAAGCACATTACCATTTGAAATTTCATTTCGTATTCTGGATAACAAGAACCATTCCATTAGTTTTCCAAACGAGGATAGTAGAGAAATAGGTCTATAACTACCAGCTTCCCTAGGGTCCAAACCAGACTTTGGAATGGGAACTACTATTGCCTCTTTCCATTTTCTAGGAAAATAACCAATGTTGAGACAATGGTTGAAAATTATTGCCAAATAACGCCATGTAGTAAGATCCGTCTTTCTTAGAATAAAATCAGGAACTCCATCACCACTACTAGATTTCTTATTCGATCTTGTCTTTAAAGCGCAACCTACATCGTAAGATGTAATTAAATTATTCCCTGTCTGAAATCCACCATCAATTAAGCTGCCATCAGCCATGACTTCCTGGCCGAAAGTCAGGGATGGCAAATAGTCCGACAATGCGGATACTTCCTCTGAGACCATATTCTCAAAAGAAGGCGATCGTAAGTTATCGCCTCCCCTGTGAACTTCACAGAAGTAATCAGCCAGTTTATTGGCCTTATCACAATCTTCTGTAAGAAAAGAGTCCCCAGAAGCTCTTAGACTTGAAATATTTATTCGTTTCTTTAAACCAGCACCTTGTTTTACTTTCTGAAAAGTCCTACTATTAAGGCGAATATTCTCAAGAAAGTCGGTCCAATAATTTTCCTCAAATTTTGCAATGGCCCCTTGGATAATCCTGTCCAAGTTTCTAATATCAGCTTTTAAAATTGAGCATCTGCTGGGATCAGCAGTACGCCACAGAATCCTTCTAAGTCTCTTTTTTTCAGAGATAAAATGGAGGATATTAGCTGGAAGCTTAAGTAGTCCCCTGTTACCCGCAGGGATTTTCGGGATTGCTTCGTTCATAGCATTTGAAAATACTATGTTCATGGATTCGATACAGTCATCAATTTCATGAGATGACACATTGCGGTCAACTGGAAGTTGACTATTCGGTAGATCTCTGGCCAATAATCTATTAAGGCTATTAATATTTAAACGGCTGAAGTCAAAATGATTAGGTGGTATTCTTCTTCGCAACTCCCCTACCTCTACAACAATTTCTACTGCACGATGATCAGACTGAAAATCTAGTGTTCTTAGTGCTTCAACTGATGCCGGTAAAACATCAGTTGATGACATAACTATGTCTATGAATGAGGATGTAGTTTCCGAAACTCGTGTCGGGCCATTGGTGCGGTGTATAGCAATATCAGGGCACGACAATAGAAATTCATGGAGGGTGTTACCTTTAGGGTTGCATACATTGCCCCCCCAATATGGATGCTTAGCATTCAAATCAGCACCTATTAATAGGCCTTCCCCATTAGATAAGTCCATTAATGGATCTAAATCTGAAAGTGTGAACGTACTTTGTGGGGGTGAGTACATCGAGATGACAATCATCCTACTACCGTCAGTCTTGTTTATCCTGACAGCTGTGTTTTCTATAGGGCCTAAATCGAGAGAAACCCTGTTACAGCAAAAATTATCCTTTACTAAGACGGCAGTGCCGCCGCCGCGACCATTCTGCCGATCCTGCCTAAATATGTTATAACCCTTTAAATCCAACACATGTCTTGGAGAAAGTTTATGCTCTGCTAACAAAAGAACATCCGGCCGATGTTCTTTAAGAAATAAATCCAAATAATGCCTCTTGTGCCTGGAGACAACTGAATTAACATTAATAAATATGCATTTTAACGAATTAGTCATCATGCTGTAAAGAAATTAACATCCCGAGTAGAGCTCGAGATTTATCCCCATCATTATTCAGTGCCCTATACTCACGAGCGAACCCTTTCATTTTCCCTAGGCAGCTAAGGAGATCACCACCGAAAAATCTCTTGCAATCTTTGTCGAGAAAATCAAAACCTGCCATTGCAGACTTTACAGATATACCAGCGCTAGGAGTGCTGGTGACTTTTGGTTGAGTGGTCTTTGTCACTGCTGTTTTGGCAGCAGCGGCATAGGATACTCCCCTTATTGTTGTAGAAGGGACAATTGGGGTAGGACGTCTTACTGGAGGCCTTGTGCCCTTTCCTGCAGCCTTCCTGCGAAGAATTTCCAAGCGTTTTGGACAATCTCTTGAGCTGGCGGCATGTCCCTCTTTTCCGCAGTTCACGCAGTTAACGGGTAACCCGACCCTTACTACTGCTTGACCCGTGACTGGATCAGTCATACGTGTCTCTTCATTGTTCTCACCTTTTGGTGGAACCTGGCAATTTTTTGGGCCATGAGAAGCCCCACATTTAACACACCTAAATGGCATGTTGCAGTTAATTGCTACGTGACCAAAACGTTGGCAGTTGTAGCATTGTACTACATCTTTTCTATTATGTTTTTCCATGTAAACTCTACAATGAAGAATATAATTTATGTTCCTAAAACTTCTTAGGTCTGAATCTTTACCCAATTGAAACAGCCATCTATTTCTGCCCATTTTGTGAAGCCCCATAATCTTCACATTAATATTTATGCCCTGCATATATTCAAGGACCTCATTTGAATCAAAAGTGTCAGATAGACCACTAATCACGACAGAAATAGGTCGTTCAGATTTCGGCGTGTGGGTGTAGTAACTAACCCCTTCTTGTTTTAAGAATTCTTTCAACTTTGAAAAATCTTCTAAGGTGCAGACCCCTATGTTCGTCACATTTCTGCCTAGAATTCTCATATTAAAATTCTTGTGACCTAGCACACTCTCTAACTTATTACTAATAAGTTTCACATCAATATTATAACTAGTAACTATTGGTACAGACTTACTTTTTTTAATAATTCGGCTGGTGACAGCTTCGTCCTTCTTTTTTAAGCCAATTGTGTCCACTGCAATCGGCTGAACTACTTTTGTTGTTGGTGTCGCTTCTGTTTGACATTCCGTTGTGTTGCCTGTACTCGCGGATGGTACAACTTCTTCTTCCTCCACAGACATTTCCTCTTCACTAGAGGTTTCGCTGTCATCTGTTTCATCATCACTTGGTGAAACTTCGTCTAGTTTTTTCTTCAGTTTATCGTTCTCCTCGGCCATTTTAATATACTTTTGGTTGAGCAGTTTATTCTCCTCCTTTATTTCCTTAAGCTCTTTTTGCAATTCGGCAATTGTGATTGCAATTCTCGCCCTCTTGTGAGGATTTAGACTTTCATCTTCCTCCATTATGTTATTGTAACACAGAAATTCAATTCTGTACTAAGCGGTTAGTAGCGGTTTGTTGTTGCTACACAGGTACCAACGCTTTTGCCTGTTTAACAGGTACAAACGCAGACACACAATTTTCTTTATTTATTATTTTTTTTTTTAATTTAATCACTTTTTTCTCCGTAAGCACGTACTTTACTGCACGACGGTCAGCATTCGTTTTCCTTAAAAAAAAAAAAAAAAAAAAAAAAAAAAAAAAAAAAAAACTTACTTTGTTGATTAATCAACTGAATTTTATATTTTTTACGGTGTCACTTACGAGTAAGTTACTATGTCAGTATTTGAGGTTGATTTCAATTCAACACAAATTATTAAAAAACAACATGAAAAGTTCACTAAGTTATGAATAATATTGAGACAACCATGTTCAAGAATTCAAAAACGTAAAATAAAAAGAAATGTAATAAAACATTCTCCTAAAAGCTTTTGAAACTAACATTTTTGGTTGCATTAAGGCTAAAATAAAATATATGATTTGATACCTTACATAAAGCTTATTTACAGCTTACTGACTATGCCTTTGTTTAATGTTGTTTAATATTTTTTAAATATTATTTTGCAACACTGGTAATTTAGGGCTTAAGCGAATATGTTTAAAAATGTATCTAAAACCTAAATTTAAATTTGGCTATATGTCACAAACCATATTTTTTTAATAACCTCAACAGTTTCGCGTCGTTTAGATATCATAAAATAAAATGGATAAGACTTTGACTTTTGTAAAAATTTAAAATTTTATTTGCATAATAAGTAGCAGATTTTACTTTAAAACCTTCATAATAGATAGACAAAGTATATGCCAATTAAAAAAATTATAAAACTGTAGATTTTGTTATTGAAAAAAACAGCTTCTGAGATGACAACAATCTACATATATAAATCTTTTAAAATTTCCTTTAAAATACAATTTAAATATACTTCAATTCAGTCATTTTTATCCGTTTAAAACAATTTAAGGTACGGTTAGATTAGTCAAATATTTGACCAAAAAACGTAACTTATAAATATTGGAAACAAATTTTTATTCTTTTCAAAAAATTTCTAAGATATATAAGATTCTATAATATAAGATCACTTGGATGTTGATATAAAGGGAAGTATATATGGACACTTTTTTCTTAACAGAAAAACTTAATTGTTATTTTTGTCTTCGGGCTGTACGCGACTTTTATTTATTAAATAAAACTCCTTTTAGTTATTAAATAATTGTTATAAATATTTTTATTATTTTTATTTTTATCCAATATTTCAGACAACTTCGTTGTCCCTCTTTAAGAACGAAAAATATACAAATAAGAAAAGTTAAAAAACTTCACGTCATCATTAATTAAAAAAAATTAAACATCAAACGTTGCCTTACTTTGGGTGAAGCCGTTAATCACTTGGAAGGCGTTTTATGTTTACTAAAAGTTTTATTATTTACATTTTGTTAATATATGTCTATAGAAATACACTTAAATTTCGGGATCATTGTTTTGTTTTTATGAGTATTTATGATATGTAGTATTTCCATTATGTATCTCTTCTAATAAATATTTTTTCTTGTTGTAATATTTTTGCTTTCTCTAAGTCGGCGGGAGTGGTGATAATTATAAGAACAGATTTATTAGAAATGCTAGTTTTTATAAATACTCCCGAGAAAAAAAATTAATTGCAAGAGATATACTGAAAATTAGGCGCACTGATATAAACATTTATCAACAAAATATAAACAATAAAAACTTTAGTTAACATAATACATCCCCAAACTTATTGAAGGCTTTAACGAAATTAAGGCAATGTTTGGTGTTTTATTAAAAAAAGCCATGGAGATTTTTAAAAAAATTAATTTGTTTTTTAAAAATATCGTGCAATTTTGTTATTCTGGTTGAATTATTGATTATAAAAGTAGATGTTTGTTTCGATGGTAATTTAAATACCGCTTACTTAGCTCTTCAGGAAACTTCTCACAAACATTTTTAAATAAACTAAAGGTTTTTGTCCAAACAATAAAGTATTAATTAAAAATCATTAATTGGTTCTTTCTGCCAAAAAATAAAGAAGTTTAATGTGTTTTTAATTTTTCTTTTTTATTTGTATGTTTATACCTCCTGAAGAAGGACACCGATGGCGTTCGAAATATTGAATCAAAATAAAAAATATTTACAACTAATAATAAAACAAAAATTAGTTTCCTTTTTAATCATAAACAATAGTGACCTAGTACCCAAAGACAAAATTAAAATTTACTTACTTAAAGGTCCAATAAAATCACCAAGACCAAAAAAAAAAAAAAATAAAAATTAGTGGTAGATAAAAATATCTTGCGCCGATTTATATTTAAGATCCGACATAGCCGAATATACCACTCATATTAAATTTAATTTATTTTATCAAGCATTGTAAAATTACATAAATTTTAAAAATACATTAAAATATAAAATATTAATAAAGTGAAATACACTAAAAACCTCTTAACCTTAATTGTTGCTAATAAAAGGTAGCTGCCGGCTAAAAGTTCAGCAATCTTAAATTGACTATTGTTTTTTTATTTAATCCCACGCCAGCACAATATCAACAGAAAACTAAATCGCAACAAATTAAATAATAATTATGCTAACACAGCATTCAAAATAATTAGCTAACAAATATTATTTGCAGCTGCCAACATTAGCGCCGTAATTGTGAATATTAATAGCAAAAAACAAAGCAAAATATACAATACAAACTTTAATTAAAACTTTTTCTCGCAGGTCTTTGTGAAAAGAGCAACAGGTAATATCTTGTTACCGCAGGGTGCACTGCTTGACAAATGGATTCATATGTAGTTTGTTGGATGCTTAAATCTTTGCAGTGATCAATGCCACATACATCCACGTGACAACAGTGATACAAAATAAATAAATAAATAAATAAATTTTATAAAAGCTAACGCATGCCATGAAAATATATAACACTTGTGATCGTTATACAGACGTTAATTGAATGAAATGGTTTAATGAATAAATTCACTTTTAATTTCAATGAGTAATTATACCAAGGCTTTTTTAATATTGACTTCACACTTTTAAATTGAGATAAAGTAACTGTTAACGTTAGTGGACAAAAGCAAATCATAATATAGTCATTTTAAAACAAGTTAGCCAAAAAAAAAAATTCATTACGAAAATATATAAAGAGTTAATATACACAGACAAAAATAATAAAGACTGAAGTTTGAAAATTCATGATCATAAACATATCTTTAGAACAATTGGAAAAAAATTGAAATTTAAACTCAATGATAAAATTATTTATTTAATTATTATATTAGTAAACTAAGCTAAAATTCATTTTTATTTTTAAATTTTTCATAAATTTAAAAAATTTTTTTCGGATGTTTTTTTAAGTAAACAGGAAAAATGAGACACCAGAAGAATGTAATGCAGCATTTTTTAGAACGATACATCCGTCATCATCTTTCTTCCTATCTATTTTCTTACAGTACTTTATCTACATATCCAACTAAATTTTTAACAAAGATTACGAGTTACATTTGTAATCTATCAATATTAATTTGGTTAGACAAAGTCCATACATATCCCAAAATGACGGCTTAATCTTGAATGATATTTTTTTATTTTTATTCTCTCATACTTATTTGAATTTTTTATATTTCCTTGAATGTGGAATTTAGCTGCAATTCTCCTTAAAACGTTAAAATATTTTCAGCATATAATTACGGTTTACAAAATAAACAAAAATATGTATATAATTTTAGCTCTGCCTTTTATGGATTCGAATAAAAAACAATCTTTATTTTGCTTCTACTGGTAGCGTCATAATTTTTTTTTTTTATATATTAAAAACTATAAAGTTGCAAGTGCTGAATTTATGTAATTTTGATAGGTGGCCGGGGTTTTCGTTTTGTAAGCGGCAGTAGCATTTTGCATATACAATTTGTGGAGTTTAAGTTTATAAAAACAATTCGCCGACGATTAAACTCTTTCTTGTCTGATTTGTACTTACTAGCCCTGTAACCAATAACCCTTTGGATCATTGAAGAAGTCATGGACACATCAAGTGAGTCTGATCAAGACGACATTTTGGACTTAGTTGCTGAAGATTCAAATGGGGAAGAAATTTTTGTTGAAATTCTTGCTACTTTCGAAGTAGAAAAAAAAAACAATATTAATAAACATTTAGAAGAGTTAGAGTTTCAAAAGAGTTGTATTTCAATTTGTGTAAAAGCATGAAATTTGAAACAAATATTTAGATGATTGCCTTGTACCTTCTTCAGTTTGTATTGAATTACTTTTTACAGCTGTTGGCAATGCTGAAAATGCTTTGTTTTTAAAATATTTGTTATATTAAGCGTCTTAAATCACTAAAATAAAATTTATTTTACTAAGTCAGCACCATTAGCATTTTAGGATGTTCAATTGTGGTTTTTTGAGTTCCAGCAATTTCGAAATAAGAGAGTAATTTCCTTTTTACTCTCAAAAGTCCGGACTATTTTGTCATGCATCTAGAGCAAACCTATTAAAAACAAATATTGTTTTAGTGATCCGATTTTCGTATTGCAATGATTCGAAAATTGCTTAAAGACTCGAACATATAGTTTCACGTCGAGAACGAAGCGTTTTTATTTATTTATATATTCTTAATACTGTACTTTTTCAATAACTGCTACAAAGCAATAAAAAAATTAATTATTTAAGGTACTACTAAAAGATGGAAAAATGTCTGTCCTTCTTTGTTACTTATTAAGAATTAACGATCCTTCTTAATATAAAAGATAGGATATTAACATTATTAATTATACATCGTCACTCGTAATAGTAAGTGTCAGAAAATAATGAAAAAGTAATTATAAAATTTAACCTGACCGCACCCTTATATGAGGCTTTGTGAGCTTATATGAGGTCGTTTGTTTCTGTTCTAAAAGACAACCAAATTAAAGACATTCAATTCAATTCTTGCATATTTCCTTAATTAGGAGGTAAATTTTTAAAAATATTTCCTTAATTCCTGCTAACTTTTTTCTTTTTAATTTTCTTTATTAAAAAAGGCTTATTTAAAAGCAAACTTGTCAAGAATTGTTTATTGTTAAATATTATTGGAATTAATAATAACATATGGTTATTAAATTTTCGGACATTTAAAAAAGAATTAATTATTAGAAATGTTCAAATCAGTTGAAAAATTAGAAAAATTGGAGGTCAATAAATAGCATGTTGATTTATTCCATCACGTTTGTTTTTAGCAATTACCGTTGAGGAAAAGTTGGATTACAATAAGTCATGTATGTTTATATTTACAATCATTTAAATACTTTTATTTTGTTGCATAACTTTATTTGTGGTTTATAAAATTTATGAAAATAATAAAAACATTCCAATATTAAGAGTCGACACAAAAAAACGTTAGGGGAAAAATCATAACTTAAGAAATTAAAAACTTAACCAAAAAAACCTTAGTATGTGCATTTACGTATTAGGAATACTCTACCTGATAAAAGTTGAGTTGCAACGACAGGCAAATTATTATTATCCAATTAATATATTTTAACACAACTGTAAAGTTTCTGTACTTAAATAAAAATGTTATTGGGTTTTCTACAATTTTTGATAAAAAATTGCTTAAATTGAGTTGCTTAAACAACCATCACATGCCAAACAGAAACCAGCCCTTCCAACCTACAAATAAATTGTATTTTTATTGTAAAACTTTATAGATTCTTTAGCATAACTTTTTTAATAATAAAAATAATTTTAAATATAAACAAGAAAGAGTGCTATATTCGGATATGCTAAACATTACATGCCATTCAACATATATGTTAATCTATTTAAATGAGGTAACTCAAATATAAAAAAACAAATATTGTGAGGACAAACATTTTTTTTTAAAGTGTCATCGCATCTGTGTAAAGCATTTATAAAAATTGTTATTATTTTCTTCTTCTTCTTTTTGTTTATGTACTTTTTAATTCTCTATTTTCCCAGGTATTTGATTTTTTGATTGGAGTTATTTTACCAAGCAAGATTTGTTTCAAAATTAAAATTAGATTCAGGTGTCGTGTTTTGCCCGCTGCCTCGAAGAACGTCGACCGATCTTGCTGATTTTCAATAGCAAAGTTTTTGAAACTATGTCTGATCGACTTAAATTTTCTGTAGCTAATCTAGTGGCTTGGTAAAGTTAATTTTAACATAAACACGGACAGACATCGCTTAAATGACTTCGCTATGCATAAGAACTCAGAATATACATACTTAATGGGGTCTAAAATGGAAATTGTAGAAATTAGAAACGGAATACAAACTTCGATATGCCCTTTTTCCACCTGTAGTGAAGGGTATATAAAGAACTAAATTAAAATTAATTTGAATTGGCTTGAAAAATATTATTAAAATAATTACGAGAAAGCCAACAGCTATAGTAACACAATCAAATCACTCAATTTGTAAAGCTATCAGATTACATTTAAAGGTGTCGGTTGTTAAGAAAAATTAATCTAGTTGCTATGTCTGAATTTCTATTAGTATTAAAAAAAAATTCCAGGTAATCATACATAGTTTTTTATTTTTCTATTTAGTAGGGGGCTACAAAATCATGACAAATCAGCCGTTGTTAAAGCAAGTTATAAACTAAGTTAAGGTTGTTTTGTAAGGTTGTTTGAACAAAAAACCAAACCCGCATACATACATATGTGGAACACTCACTCAGTCAATGTAAATAATGGTTGTTTTTCATAACGTTTGTTTTTCCTGCCTTTAATTTTGTTTTGGTTTTTAACATTTATTGCGTCAGCGTAATATCCACAATATTAGATAAATACTTTCATCATTTACTTTAACAATAATAAAGAAGATAAAACAACAATTACTTGGAACTATTTCAAGTGAAAGATATTGTCCGAACATTAAAGACACTCGTTTTGGGGCAATAGTTTAATTTTTTATTTCTTTATATAATTTATAAATAAATAGGCACACTTAAGCTCAAAAATAATGGACATTTTGCTGATTCGATGTTTAACAATTTTTTTTTACAAAATCTTAACCTTAATACAAAAGTAATTAAATTTTTATAAAAAAAACTTGTGAAGAGTTTCATTACTGACGAATGGATTACAAAAGTAAAAACTGATTTTACTACATGTGGGAGTATCCACGACATCGTCAGCGTGTTATTTCTATTTAAAATTTATAAAAATATTATTTTAAATATTTTTCGTAGAGTTCTGTAAACAATGTTAAAAATTTTCCATCCACAAAAATAATATGTGCTGACAACTGTTCTAATATCATTATAATGGTAAAATTGAGTCCTTTCACATTTGAATCTTTGTTTTCTCTACAAAATGACTTATTGTTTGAAAAAAATGTATTTTTTATTTGGACCAAGCTATTTAGGATCCTCTTAACCCATATTTATTCATATCCATTTATCAGTTTTTACGTGATAGACAGACAAAAATTCCAAAAATAGGTGTTTTTTACGCCATATCAATTACTGCCTACACCTAAAACAAAACCTTCAAAACATATTTCACTTACAAAAATCATCTTGTTACAGTTTAATTTTATGTATAGATTATAAAAATAATAAAATATAACTGCTATAAAACAAATTTTTTTTAATGCTGTTTTGGGTCTGATATTATATGATGTGTTGTACACCTTAACTTTTGTGTGAATAATAAGTTAAATGCTCAATCGGCTTGAGATATAAACACGGAGAATTACTAATATGGAAGAAGTGGTGTATCATTTATAAAGACCGACAATATAAGATGTACTATAAGAATCATTGGCTGTAATGCAAGCGTTAAGCAACGTTATTGTTACTTACGTGAACTGCTTACTAAACTTCATTTTAAATAATTATATGTGTCTTTTTGGAGTGCACCACTTAAACGGTGTAAAGGACTTATTTTGACGTATACTTTCTACTTTGGGACAGACGTTAACAATTTTCATAAACAAACTATAAAAGCCTAAAAATAATATAAAACTTCGGCCCATATAAGATTCGGAACAGTCGGTCAGTAAGTCTAACTCTCTATGATAATGTAACTTATAATGATTTTGAACGCTTTTCGAGAAGAATAAACTTTTAATTTGTAAAAAGTTAAATATATAAAAAAATTTCATACCATTTTTTTATTAATTAACGTTCTGTTTTATAAAGATCTAAGGTGGACTGAAAAAATCATTTTTTATACCCTTCACCACAAAAGTAGAAAAATGGCATAACTAAGGAAATACTGAAAGTTTTTAAGAACGATTAACTCATTAAGAGCCGATGGCATTTTTATGTAAAATTTTGTGTATGTCGTACTTGAATTTTTCTTTCATATTTTTTTTTTTTTTTTATTTTATTTTTGATTGGAGTTACTTTCCCAAACTACATTACTATAGATGCTTAAAGGTATATAAGATTCGGAATAGCCGAATACTTGTTTTTTTGAATTCCTACAAAATATACCAATGGTCAATTTAGTTTACACATTAAGAAAAAAAGAAGTAGAGGACCAATTTGTATGCCTCAACTTTTAATTCGATTAGTGATACCAGCAGGATAAGTCGTTCTCCTGTAGTCTTTGTCATCGGGAATGTAATATTATTAAAAAGGGAACTCACAGATAATATTCAAAAAACATACAAGTACGCAGAGAGCAATAATAGAAGGAATGGCCTTTTAAATTAACAAAATGAAAACTTTAGTATAAAAACTATTTCCTAAAGCTGGATTCACCCATTGTTTCCGAACAAAATTTTTGTTCCGAAACATTTTTTTATATGTAGTTTGACGTCTCTCTCTCTCTCTCTCAAAAAGAAAAATGTCAAACTACATATAAAAAAAATGTTTCGGAACAAAAATTTAAATTATTTGCATCACTGTACATTAATACTTAGGTATATTTAAGTAATTGCACATACGTTCAAAAAGGCACGTACATAAGTTCAAACATAAGTATGAGTTTTTCTATTTTTTGTTACAAACACTTAAAAAGACGTAGCGATGCATAAAAATATTTTTCTGTTTGTCTCGTTTTGAAGAAAAAAATGCATTGCATTAAGAAAACCTACAAAAAATATTATTGATAGATTGCAAGTTATTGTCCGCTGGTTTCCCTCGTGACCTGCATTATGCAAAATGTAAAAATTCAAAATATAAAAAATAAAAAAAGAGGTAAGTTATGTATTTTTATTGCAAATAAATAAACAGCTTAAAACAAAACACCAAAAAATAAAAGATTTCTAACAAAAACTGTCGAATATTACAATTAATCTATTAGTTTTCTATAATTGATTATCTTTCATGATAAACTGAAAAATCCATATTTCGTAGTTGAAAAAATATTTGCATCATTAAATATTATTTTGTTGATAACCACAATTATATTACAATACTTAAGTAGTTTTCTGCAGGATAAAAATTCGATCAAGATTTCCAAATCTAATTTATTAGTAGACGATATCTTTTATAGCATGTTATATTGCACACTCTAGGTAAGAATTTGTCTATTTCGAACTTCATTTTAACTATTCTGCACCCTAGTTTTGAAAGGAGACAAAAATGCTTTAAAGGAGACGTAGCAATGCACACTCGTAAATTCAAAGTCAACAAGATAAGGTTATCTACATAACAGGTTACCACATCTTAATTAGACAAAAAATATTTCTTTGCTTTTGTTAAAAAGACTTTTGACTTTATACCGCCTTTTTGTTTTATTGATTAAATGAGTTCTCATTTGATTAATTTGGATTTTGATATAAGAATCTCAGGTATCCTTTACAAAATTTGCATAGAATCGACTGATGAGCTATCTGAGCAGCAGCGAAATGGCCATATGAATATGCTTTTCCCACAGTAATACATTTCATTTCGTTTTTTTAAATAATAAAGACTTAATGAGAATATCATAACAACAACAAAAAAGTCAGCGGTATACAGTGGAGAAAGAAAAATAGAATCAGTGGTGGTTATTGTTGTTTTTACTTAAATTTTGATCTTTTTCTATACTTTGTTGTTTGGACAAAAATTTTTAATCTTGGTGAAAAGTTTTCTGAAAAGCTAAGTAAGCGGTAGCGAATTGGCTGCCGAAATGTGCTTTCACTTTCAATAATCAATATCGGTGCTTCTAGTGATTTTTTCAGAATAATCAGCGCGATGTTTTTAAAGTTTAAAGAATGAAATATTTCTATTTGTCGGAGTCAAGCACAATTAAAGTAAGTAAACAAATATTCACATTAAAATTAAATTTAACATTTCAAAAACTTTTGAACCGTTATAGACAGACAGTTTAAATTTTCAAGGAACCTGTATTGCTAAGTCCGGTATAACAACAAGTATAAAATTCGAATTTAGAAATTAAAGAGTGTGCCTATATTTGAAGTAAATACAGCCCTATCCTTTAAACCGTTATATACAAACACTTGAAAATTAAACAGAATGTCCACGACTTTGTTCGGTATATTAAGAAGTATTAAAATTAAAAATTATTAATTATGAGGTGTCACATTAGTTGCTGTTTTTTATGCATATGACCGAATTGTTAAACAGTTGTAGGCAGTTGATTGAAATTTCCTTAGAACTTTCGTTGCTAAGTCTGCTATAACAAGTAGCGAATTTTAAATTAGGAATTAAAAAGTTTCTTTATAACTGATGTAATTTAACTTATATGGCCCTATCCTTGAAACCGTTACAGACAAACTCTTGAAAATTAGACAGAATGTCCAAAACAATAGCAAGTATAATAAAAAATATTAATTTTTAAAATTAGAAATTAAATGGCGCCTTAATGGTTATAATTTGATGTATATGGCCAATCTTTTGAACAGTCATAGACTAACGCTTAGAATTTAAACAAATTTTGTTTTACTGTGTCAGCAATAAAAAGTATAAAAAATAAAGGGTGCCCACTTAACTGCTGAATTTTCTTGTTTAATCTGGATTCATATTTTGTTCTACGACATATAAAAAATCCTGACGCAATCTTTCTCAAAAATTGTAGAATAAAAATATTGTATATTTTACCGTCCTAAAGAAATATGGTTTTAAGTTTGTCTCTTTTGAAGTCGGTTTTTTTTTTGCGAGAATTATATTACTTTCGACATTAATCTTTATATACCATCAATTGTTCAGTTGTTTATTCATGGTTTGCTAATACTTTTAATTGCCTGTCTTTTGTAACACACTCCACTTTCCTTCAAAATATCGTTTTTTGATTTTAATTTAAGTTTTATTTTTAATTTTAAAGTTGTGAGTCTATCCTGTTAAAAGAAATTATTAAATTGTTGCAGTCTTTAACTGGCCCTGTTACCTAAACAATTCCGGCACCAATGTGTAACAAAATAATAAATTTTATTTACAAAGCATTTCAGTGCTTTGTTTACAAGCAAATTTATTAAAGCGATAGATAAGCGTCTCTGTGACGATTAAGGGGACAAAAAAAAACCCCGTAGCACTGCCACTAGTATCCCAGCAAAATATTTACTCACAACTTCAATGAGAAGAACTTCTCCAACGCATTACTTTGTAGCTTTATTCGCCACTCTACTAACTGTTCTATAATAACTTCCTTACAATAAATCTTATAACTCATTATTTCCTTATAAAAAAAATAATGAATTTAGTTTAATTACTGAAAATTATTTTTCCGTTGTACTAGTTATCTTTTTTTAATCTAAAATGTTAGACTATATTAATATTTTGTATTGAATACACTATCTGTTTATATGCTTGTGAACACGCAGTGTATTATCAATTATTTTGTATATTAAACGTCAAAAAGTAAATAAAAAGAAGAAAATAAGTGTTCAGAAGAAGGTTTTCAGGAAGTAAAATGGACAATAGGACTGAAGAAAGCAAAATTAAATTTGATTTTGTTAACAAATTTTTAACATCAACAATACAAGTGTATTTTGTTTAGTTTCTTCTTCTCAATGTGATATGGAATTCACAGGTAGTTGATAACACGATTACCAATACAACTTTTAAAAAATATGCAAAATAAAAGTGTATTGGTGTATTGAAATTTTATAGGAAAATTTCCAACAACAAGCATACACTATTGTATTTTAATTGAACAATACACAGTATACACGGATACAAGGGGTTTTGTGAATTAGGCAATTGTGTTTTTTGTGTAAGATATAATCAAACTTTTTTAAACCAACGGATGGATTATGCCAACATATTACTGTAATAAATAATTTAAAATTTTAATACATTTAAATGCAGTGTTAATGAAAATCGTTACTCAAAATATCGCATATCTTTTATAAAAATTATATGACTTAAACATAAAGTCATGACTTTTAGAATTTTTATAAGTACAAAAAGAATGGCTTAATTTTTTGGGTTATGATTTTTTAATTTGTATAGGACATCCAAAGCAAAAATTATTGCTTCTTTCAGTCAAATTGTGAGCATTTGCGACAAAGATTTCTCATTATTGAATAGCTTCTTAAGTAAAGCTTTTGCTGGGTATATTTACTTTTTTCCTATAATCGACAAATATGTTAAGCAACAGAAAAACTAATTTTGCATTAGACAGCTTAAAAATATTGCTTCCGTATTACACTCTACTAAAATTTGTTACAAATATTTACATACTCTTTGCATAGTTGCTGTGTTTAGCACATTTTTTTAAGTGTTCAGCATGCAGGAAAGACTTTTTTTGTTTTTTAAAATATAAAATTTGTGCTTATAAGAAATTTACATCCAACACCATATTTTAATTAATTGGGAAATTTTTAGACTTTATACAATAGAAGTACACTACTTTTAACATTAAAAAAAGCTACACGTAAGAGAGCTTTATTCTGTCTTATCAAACTTATTTTATTTTATAATGAAACAATAATAAGAATAAAAATAATAATATTGTTTAGTATTTATTATTTTTTTCTTTCAATATTTCGCCACACCGTTGGGTGGCATCTTCAGGAAACAGGAAATAATATTATAAAAAATAGTATGGTTTTCAAAAACAAAAAATTAAGTCAATTAAAAAAAAATGGTAAATTAACTCAAAAATTTTTTAAAAAACAAAGACAAAAAATTCAAACATTTTGAAATATACATACTCATAAACTTTCAATACTCAAAAAACACACATTCAAATTTTAAATATCAAAAAATAAAAAATACATAAAACATAATACAAATACATACACATGAATTTACTTAATGAAAATGTTACAAACAACTAAGTTAAGATACATTATAATGTTCAATATTTTTTATGCACTAAATGTCTGTAACACTGCGCAACATTATCAGTATCAGCCTTAAACTTTATTATTTTTGTTGTTGGCACTTTAATTATTTGTAACATCTTTAACATATACCGACGTTTATAATTATTTTCTATATTTAAAACTGATGCATTTTCAAAATTAGGAAGATGATTTAATATGGCACAATGGGAAGATAATGCAGTACATTATTACAATCTTCTTTATCATTACCATTACAAGGTATACCACATTTGGCATGTCCCATTTCTGTATTCTATCTTTTGTTTTACTAAACAATCTACTTAAAGTATTATAAGTTTTGTATGCCATTTTATATTTTTCAGAATCAAAAGTTTTTGATCTTTCTATCCTTTCTGCTATTTGTGGTACTTAAATTAAAGACTTGTTACCTTTTGTTGTTGTCACATTTCTTTTGTTACTTGTTCTTCCGTATATCAATTGTTTAAATAATCTGTTTATTACTTGCATTGGAAAATTATTATCTCTTAAAATCTTTACAACTCTACTCCTTATCACTAATCTTAAATACTTTTTCTATTAAATTTCTGCCCGTATTAATAACTATTCTCTTGTCATGTTTTGAATAAAAATTAATAATCCTTCCGGAAGATTTCGGCTTTTGATACCAATCCATTTTCAATTTGTTACCTCTTCTAATAACCAAAGTATCTAAATAATGGAGTTTAAAATCACATTCTATTTCTATTGTAAATTGTATACAACTATTAAATTTATTAAATGTTTCCAACATTTTCTTAATTCCAGATTCAGAAATAATAATGAACAAATCATCTACATATTTAGTAATTAATCTTGGCTTAATACTAAGTTCTTCACTGCACACGTCTAATAACTTCTCCATAACAATATCCGCCACAATTCGAGAAGCTGGGGATCCCGTTAGAAGTCCCATGTTGAAGAAGTATGTTTTTTTTTTTAACACGACTTTTTAAATATCTAAATTATTTTTTTTCTTTTTTTGGACTTTAACTATTTTTACAAGTTATCTTCCCTTTAATAGTTGAAGTTAGCGATGTCAGATATAGCGAATTTCCAACAAACCTGGCGATTTCTAAGCTAGTATTCCATAAAATTCTTTAAGTGAAAAAAATAATAGTTATTAAGAACGTTTTACCTTAGTAATTTTTACATTAACGTTATAATCTGGCACAAAGCCAGATTTATTAAATCTAGACAGCATTAAGTTTTACGTTTTTTATACCCTCTAACACAGGGAAAAAAGCTATAATTAAGTTTGTGATTCCGTTTGTAATTTCTACAAAATCCATTTCCGATTTCATAACTTCATATATATTCTGAGTTCTTATGCATAGCAAATTTGATTCAGAAATGTCCTTCTGTCTGTCTATCCGTCTGTCCGTCCGTATCCCGGTTGAAATCAAATTTGGCAAGGCGTAACATGAGCTAGAGAAAATTTAAGTACATCAATCGATAAGATATAGTTTCGAAAATTTTGTTATTGAAAATCAGCAAGTTCGGTTAATGTCCTTCAAGGAAGTAGGCAAAATACCACGCCTGCCTGTAATTTTAAATCCGTCTAATTGTTGCTTTTTTATGTTTGTGCTAACAGAACTCAGATATTTCTGAACCGATTTTAATTTTTTTTTCTTTATTTTAAAGGTTACAGATTGTTTCCGTATTAAAAACAATTTATAATTTCAAAAATTAGGTGTCCCTATACAACACACATGTTTTTTTCATATATTTAATATCGCAAGGCGCACCACTTTAAAATTAAAAATAAATTCGTATCACGATAAATAAATATTAAAAATTAAAAATTAAGGGATGCCCCAATAGTTCATTTAATTTAATGTATATGGCAATACTTTAAAGAGTTGTAGACATTAAATTTTATATTAAATTTTATATTAAAATTTTATAGACAGATAGCTAATTTGTGTTTTGAAGTCAGTTTTTTTGCAATTATTCAATTGTTCCATATCTTTTTTTCTGCTTTATTACTTAGTTTTTAATACATCTTAGAATTAAGTCGTAGAGCCAACCCACCTGCAAGAATACGAACGAAAATTGATAAGCGAATAACCCTAATCCAAACTTACAATTTTTGAAGTTTTTTAACAGAAAATTTTAATGCTAGGAAAGAATTTCATGTGCACGGTATATAAGTTTTGGCATAGCCGAATATAGCTTTCTTATATGTTACTATTTGGTACTTAAGAATACATTTTTATACAGATTTTAAAACTTCATTTTGTTATGAGGTTGCTTGTAGTCAAGTTGTAAGAACGCGGTTCACTTCGATTCTTTGTTGCTACCTATTTAAAATAAGAGGAAAGTCTAAATGTTTACGCGAATGATCATAAAGAACATGTGTTATGAGAAACAGTTACAAATAATGTTTAGTGGCTATCCAAAAATTAAGCAACATAGGTCTTTCGCTATTCCTTATCACGTCAGTATAACAAAACAGTGCGTATTAAAAAAACAATAAATAGTAAATTTTATTGTTTATTGGCCAATTAAAATTGTTTTAAATTTTTCCTCATTAGGATAAATGTTAGAAATTTCAAATTTATGTTGGATATAATTCGGTATCTCATGAACCAAAGAAGATTTCGTAATGAAATTTCACAGAGACAAGGCAGAGGTGTTTCTGCCAGCCTCTTAGGTTTGAGGGGGCTTCTAAGTAGGTCCCCAAATTTGGGTACCTCTGGCATATAATTTTCGGATATATCATTAATGAAATTTAACTCAAATGCTAAGATTTTAAAATATTATAGGACCTTAAAAATGTATAAAAAATATACTTACTTGTGTATCTCCTTTAGTTTGAAAGAAAATTTACTCATAATTTTTTTTGATTTTAGCCGACCTTAAATTAGTACTATTGACACAGTGTACTTATAACTGATCGGGTTATAATTTTAAGACATTCCTAGTTTCAAAATTTGTTTGTTCAAGCCTTTGAATTGGGAAAATGTAAAAATGCTGTCTTTTCAGGATCTTTCCCTAAAATGATGGTATTTATTTTTTGCGTATTTAAATTAACTTTACATGGTTACTAACAATTATTTTAAACTATTTTAAAGATAATCTAAAGCAAAAGATAATGAAAAAAATATTTCTAAAATATCCAAATATCCAAACATAACCAATTTTGAAACAAAATTTATAAATTATTGTAAAATTCCTCGGACAGCAAAGCACTGATAGAAAAGTTTAAACGGAATTTTTAAGTCGCAATTATTCGATACCTACTCCAAAAAGGATTTGATAGCCCCGTGATTAATATAGGTAACCCCTTTTGTAAAAAAAAATTTTTTTTGGGAATTTTTTTCCGCTCCGTGAATTTATATGTTTCAATAAAAACAAAATTTGAATTTGTTTTCAAGATTCGATCGAAATATCTTTTGTTTATATAGATTTAAAATTTTGTAAGAATATCTTGCTAAATTTTGGCTTGTAGTAATTTTAATGCTGTATATTTTACCGAGCCAAAAAAAGAAGGAGGTTATCAATTCGACTAATTGTTGCTTTTTTATATTTGTTTCTCCGTAACTCAGTCTCCAAACAACATACATGTTTTTTACGCGTATTTTGAACCATAAAGGGCACCACACTAAAATTAATAAAGACACGTATCAATTTAGCTCCGAATGGCTGAAATAAATACAAAAATAAATCTAAAAATTCACATGTGTCGCCATAGGTGACGTTAATTGACCTATATGGACCTATTCCTTGAACCGTTATAAATTAGCGCTTGCAAGTTGGACAGAATGTCAGGTTCTGTGACCGTTATAGTACAAGAATTAATAAACAAAATTACAAGTTAAAAAGGTGCCCCAATATTTCATTTAGTTAAATAATTAATGGTCATACTTTTTACCAGTTGTAGACAAACGCTTGAAATTTACAACGAACCTGTATTACTAACAACGCTATAACAACAAGTATAGAATAAAAATTTTGAAACTTAGGAGTGTCCCAATAGTTGATGTAATTCGATTTATGTGGCAGAACTTTTAAACCGTTACAGACAGAACGCTCAAAGTTAAAAAGGGACCAGTTTTGCTAAGTCCGCTATAACAACAAGCTTATAGTTTGAATTTAGAAATTAAAGGGAATTCCGAAACTTAATATAATTTGACCTGTATGGCCGTATCTTTTACATCGTTATATACAAAAATGAAATGAAAATTATTTTTTACCTTGCTTGGTATAATAAGAGGCGTAAATATTTTAAATTATAAATTAAAGGGTTTTACAATAGTTGATATAATCTGATGAATAAGGCCAAACTGTTAAACCGTTATAGACAGGCGGTTAAAATATAAAAAGAATTTGATTGCTAAGTCTACAACAATAGCAAGTATAAAATTTAAATTTATAAATTAAAGGGTTCCCTGTATTTGCTGTAATATGATGTATATATACAAGTATATAGTTTGAATACTGAATATAATATAATTTGATATATATGGCTATATTCTTGAACCAAAAATTTTTTGAAATTCTAAGCGTTAGTCTATAACATTTCAAAATAATAACCATATACATATAATTAGAACCATTAGGGCACCCTTTAATTTCTTATTTCAAATATTTATACTTGTTATTATACTTGATATAGTAATGGACATTCTGTCTTATTTTCAAGAGTTTGCCTGTAACAGTTTCAAAGATGGGACCATATAGGACAAATTACTTCAGGGGAAGACACCCTTTAATTTCTAAGTTCAATACTTGTTATAGCGGACTTAGCAATAAAGGTTCTGTGCAAATTTCAACAGTTTGGATATATACATAAAATACAGCAACTATTGTACCACCCTATAATTTAAAAGTATAAATTTTTATACTTCTTAATATACCAAAGTAGTGGACATTCTGTTAAATTTTCAAGTGTTTGTACATAACGGTTCAAACGATAGGGCCATATATGTCGGTCAATTCACTTCAAATATAGGATCACCTTTTAATTTCTAAATTTAAATTTTATACTTTTTGTTTTAGCGGACATAGCAATAAAGGTTTTTTGTAAATTTCAGCTGTTTTGTTATAACATTTTAAAAGTTTTGCCACATTTTTGAATGTATATACTTGTTATAGTAACAGTCATACCAATCGACATTCTGTCCAATTTGCAACCGTTTGTCTATAACGGTTCACGAGATAAGCCCATATAAGTCAATTTGTGTCACCATCTGCAAGCAAATTACAAAAAAATGACTTAGTTCTGCAAGTTTAAACATAAAAAAACAACATTCAGCAGAGTTGATAATCTCCTTCTTTCTTTAAAGTTGGTTATAAAGGTAAGTAATTACATTGATTATATTATTAAATTATAAATCATCATTACGGTTTTTGGTCAAATATTTGGCCAATTTGATGGCACCTTTAGAAATGTAATTTATTATGGTTTTTATTACTTTTTTATTACACTTTCACAAGTTTATAGTAAAAGATGTAATGTGTTTAACATACATGTGTATGTATGTGTGCTGACTTATTCTAAGTTTCAGCAGTTTCAATAATATTAATTTTTTTTGTTTAACATTCACTTTGGCATTAAATTTATGATGGTAATAGCTAATACCATCACAGTAGGAGAAATGGTAAATTTGACGGCGTTTTAGTATGATTTTAATTATAAGATTCGGCAGTATTTGATAACTAGGATACCAACGAATTTTTGGTTTTGTTTTTTTTTTTCTACAACCAATATTCGCCAATCTCTAAGCTTTCTAACTTATGATTTTTTTAGCAAGTGAATTGTGTTTTGTGTGGGTTTTGTACAGTACAAATTTATTGGTAAGAGTGTGAAATACAAGTTGAGTATATATGCACGATATTCATCCATCATTTTTAAGTTAAAGACATAAAAGTGTTCTGTATTTTATTTTATTTTGAATTTTTAAATATCTTTTGGCCAACAAAAATCAAATAATAATAATAATAATAATAATAATAATAATAATAATAATAATAATAATAATATTTATAATGAATGCCTTATTTTTAAACTTTAAATAGTGGAAAATTACATACTTATAGCTTTTACTTATCAGTAGAACAAATTAAAAAATTGCTTAAAAATGCTTTAATCAGGCAAATAATGTTAATAGTTAATAGCGCAGAATTCAGTAATTAGTAAGTATGGAGGTCGATAAGTGCAATTAAAAATGATTTGAAAAAGACCCAGAATATACTGATATCCATAAGAATCCCTTTACAGAATTACACGAACTGCTACTTATATAAAATTCGAAAAAAAAACTGATACCAATAAACGCAATCAAACAAAATGGCTGTTAATTACCATTTATTTTGTTAGACACATAAAAAATAGAACATATATTTTTCGATACGATTATTATTTCGCTTCTAATGATAAAAAAAAGGCCACACCCTTTGTGGTGATAGGCAATAGCGATATATTAACTGGACCTGAAAAAAAAAATGCACATACGTATATTTATCTTGAGCCTGCAATATTCATCAAAAGAAAATACTTACTTTATAGAATTTCAACCATTTGGTAGGTTTGAAACAAGCGCACACTCGTAGGAAATTAAGAATAATCCTTGAGCTGGTCCGTAGGGAGTTTTGTTTTCCTGAACCTAAAAAAACAAAATTATAAATAAATAAGGTGTAAAATATAATTTTTGTTTTTTAAATACCTCTGCATACAATGAATTTTATAATTAAAGGACAACTTCAAGAAGAAAGAAAAGTCCAGCACCTGTGGAAAGACGTAGGAAGAGAGAAGTGATAAATTATATTTTCAAATTTTTGTAATAATTGAAATAGTTTTAATAATTGAATGAAATTCTTTTATAAATCAATTCCACCTCTTAATGCACTCGAAGAGCGCAATTAATGATAAGGGGTCCCTTGGAAATGTTGAATTCTTGTTTAAGGGATGTTACTCATTCTTTAACTTTGATATATACAAAGGGCTATTAGAAAAGTATATTAAGCTCACTTTACGACACCAAGATGATTTACGGTAGACGTATGCCTTACTTTACTTTCATATACATTAATCATAATCAAAAGTGCTGTCATTGAACTTTGGTAAGCTTCCACTGGCGCACAAAGTGTAAATTCAGTTCAATGGGCCCAACCAGGATTATTGCCAATTGCATAAAAAAGCTACTAGTGACCCTTTCATTACAGGAGAGAGTGGATGTTGTAACCCCACCCCGATATCCAATTTGATCTAAGGATTGGCTTTAAGTATTAATGACATTCAGTGTATCACAGAACTCCCATTTACGTTGAAGTCTATTGGAAAACCTTGTGTCCCTTGGCTTTCACATGAATTTCATTGGCCGTTTCGGTGGCTATAAAATATGCTAATTTGAAGTACGTGTGGGTTTTAATTACCACTCTGTAACGCGCATTGATAATATTTAGGTGTTTGAATATTAGCAGAAATAAAGCAGTTGCTTTTAACTTGCCATCAGAATGAGTAGTAGCACTTTTTCCATAAAAAATTATAAATAAGCAACTAGCAAAGAAGAAATAGAAAACATGCTTTAAAACATTACATTTTTTTCTTGCTGGTTGCGCCAAGTAATGCAACAGAAAGTTTTAGCTTTATACGAAATAAATAGTAAAACAAATACAACTTTAATATTTTAAAATACTTGAATTAGGAAAACTAAACAAAATTCAGACAATAATAAGTGGCGAGGAAAGTTATATAAATTAAAATTTTATTTCCAAAATTGTAAAGAAGTTTATTTATTTGTTATATATTTTATGGTAAAAAAAACATATGTCATGGAGGAGCTACATCTTATAAACGATTACGTAAAGAAACTACGACCAGATAGATAATAATCTATAACAGAACACAAACACAGCACCTTATGTTTCTTATTTCAGATGTAGCAGTGCTACAGTTCCAGTTAAGGTGGATATACATAAAAATTCACAAAAGAAAAATGTTAAGACCAAATTATTTATAGCAATTATAGCTTTCAAATAGTAGATTAAAATTTTTCTTTCGGTTATCTTTTTAAATAAAGATGGAAATATGATCCAACACACGGTCATTTCTTTTTTCAGACCAAGATCTATCAAGGGAAAGTCTAGAAATAATTGGTAATAAATAAAGCAAGTATAAGAGTGCTATATTCGGCAAATCTTATATACCCTTCACCATGTATGTAAATCTACCTTAGGGAAATAACTCAAACCAAAAAGAGAAATATTAGACCGACAGAGAACTAAAAATAAAAGATTAAACGATTATTATATATATAGTTTTACATAAAAATGTTACCGGCTTTTAATGGGTTCAGCACCAAGAAAAATTTTTTTACTTTGCACAAAATATATTCTCTCTTAGACAATATTACAGCCAAAATTAATAAATTATGGACAAAAAGTAAGATATCTTTGAATTCTAACAAAAAAAGTTTATTGGCTTAGCAGAAACATATTTCTTCCATCTTATCACAACAAGTATCGTATTTTTTTGAAATCAAAACAAATTCTTTCCCTGCAAAATACTTGCATATCTAGACAAATTAAGAATTAAAATCCTCAATAAGGGTGTTGTACAGACGCGCCCATAACGTCCATATTTTTCACCGGAGTCAAGAAAAATTTTAAAAACCTGCCTGGCGGTTTCGAATTGATACGTTAGTGCGAAATTTCGACAAATAGATTAAAGTGACATTATCACCAGTAAATTTAATTACTGTCGACCGAAATGCCGGCGTATACCAAATTATCTGTCACATTCTTAAAGGTAATATGACCAAAAAAGAAAAACCTTTGTTTTCATGCGATAACTGCCACAAATATATTTTGAAACAAATATAATCACAAAATATTTTATAACCTGCACAATAAATTTTGCTAAGCAAATGCCCGTAAGCATAAGCCAAAAACTCAAATTTATTTCCTCGGTTCAATATGTGTAAAACTAATTCAAATGTGTAACTGCTGGAAACTGAAAATGTAAACATAAATCCGTTTTTATCTCTACTTCTACAAAAGAAAAAAGTCTCGGTTGAACAAATTCTGAAAAAGTGAAAGAAATGTGCACAAACTTTCGGTTTTAAAAAAATTGTTATGTTGCAGCAAGTAGATGAAGTTATTAACTGAAAATATTTAAGCATATCATAATAGCTAAGAAATTACTTAATCATAATTAAAGTATTCTAAGCAGGTTTTAAGTTTAATACTCCGAAAGCGTTAATCTTTCTCTAGTATAATATGCGCCACTTTTCGCCACCAGAACAGAATTTGTCAAAAGTTATATGATACTTTTATATAGGTTATTCTGAAGCGAATATATACATACATTTTTAGAAAGAGCCTCAACAAATGTGGGGTTAAATGCTGTAACACACTAAAAGTCTTTTATGACGCACATTCATATTTGAAATCAATTTTGTTGTAACTGACAATTGTCATCTAAACAAAGGAAAAATTTTTAGGCCGACGAAGAATTATAGCGGATTTAAATGAATGCTACACGACCATACAAAACACTTCACAAAACGATACATGTGTATAGACACATACTCAGTTAAATTAAATTAATCTGGTGTGAATTTAGTTACCGCACCTTAATGCTGTCATATATATTCAGTTAGCATGCGAATTGTGTGTCATATTATAAAAATGTTTAAATGGATGCTTGAGATTATATTTACGAACTAGATGTGCCCACGACTTCGTCCGCGTATCATTTCTAGTTTTCTTTAAATTAAAATTTAGAAAAATGTGTTTTTAAAAATTTGCTTTAGAGCTTTGTAAACAGTGTTAAAAAAATGCATACTACAAAAATAAAATGTACTGACAACTGTTCTAGTCAGGGACGTTATAGTTATAAGATAAACGATAAAAAAATCAGATTTAACAATTATTACTGATACATTTACTTAATAGTTATAATCAACCATTAACAAGTAATATATTTTATTTTGGTTATTTTAACCAATTGAAATGAGAAATATATTTTTTTTTGTTTTTAAATAATCGTTATATAAGCCAAAAAACATTTATGGCGAAAGTAATCATGGCCGAAAATAACCATTGTTTTAACCAAAAAAATTTTTTGGTTGATAATAACTATTATAATTTTTTTTTTGGTTACTACTTTATATATATTACATATTTGAGTTTGATACCTAAACAATATACGTACATTATATATATATATATATATATATATATATATATATGTATGTATGTATATACGAACTCGATGACAACAACAAACCTTTGAAGTTTTTGGTTTTTTTTCGATAATGGCTTAATACCAAATGGTTTCGATGATGGTTTATAACCAAATTTTTTATTTTCTTAATTAATTAGTTACGGTAACTAATATTATATAAAAGTCACGATAATGGTTAAAAATTCCCAGATGCTGATAAAGGGCATTTTTGCCTAACTTTTTGCTCTAAAATAAAATCATGGCAGTTATTTATGGTCCCTGGTTTTAGTACCATTATTCCGAAAAAATTGGTGCTTTCACATTTGTATCTGTAGTTTCTCCACTAAATGACATAATTTTATGAAACAAACAGTATTCTACATTTTAACCAAGGTCTTAAGGGACCTCCTCACAAAATATCATCAAAATCCAAAAATAGTATTCCACGTGGATTACTATCGACACCAACATAAAAATTTTCATAAAATATTTCATGTACAGAAATGACCTGTTTTAATATATGTAGAGATAAAGCTTGTAAAACTAAATAAAGGTACCTTCGCACAGCAAAAAAAATTATATATTTTAGCAAATTACTGAATTTAAAAAAAATATTTATCAGATAAATTCATAATTGAAATATTTCACTAACGAAATCAATGAAAAGTAAGAAGCATTAATAATAATTTTGCTTGTGATTAATTTCGTCTTCAAAAATAGTGCCTAATTACACTAAACCATAACATGACCCTGCCAAGCTTAATTGATACAACGGTATTACCAAAGCGCCTTTGTGTAAAATTGTCATAACTCTTGTTATTGCTATTGTGAATAAAATACAGATTTTGTTGTGTATAAAGTTAATACAAATATTTTTATTAACCGTTTATTAATGACACCACCTAATTGTGTGGGAAAATATTTAAGATAAAAAAAATTAATAATAATTATACAAATGCTTTTGATCTTCAAATATTATTATTAAATAAAAGATATTATTATTTCATTGTGTTTCACATTTGCTGGGGCCACATTTTAAATTTTGTTTCAAATAAAGTTACCAATTTCGAATACATTACCGTATCTTCTTTTACAACTTACTCAATATAATGTCCAGGTCATAAAAATATTTCCCATGAATCTCTCTTCAATAATGAGATTAACTTTATAGAAAAAGCTGAAGCTTCTAGTGTCCTTTATGTTTACTGCATTTATCTTGATGGCCTAGAGGTGTTATAAAATCATAAAATTTTCAAAAAATTAACGTGAAGTGCGTCGCTACAAATCATGTTGCACAATCATAAAAAAATTTTAATGACTGCAACAAATATAAAATCTTTAGAAAGAGTGTGTTTTTACAGAGCTGCTTAGGGCTTCTTTGATGTAAAGAGTGTTTTTTTACCCGACATAAATGTCAGTCATATTCTTTTAACTACGTTTAAGTAGGAGGGCACAGTGGTTATTTGCGATAGAGAAATATGAGTGCAATTGGTTAATTGTGTGAAATTGAATTTTTGTAATTTTAATAACAGGCTTAAGAAATAAGTCCTTACAACAGTATATTATTAAGATTTAAATCATATAATGTTCATGGTGAATTTTAAACACAAATATCTATTTTCTATTAAAATAATATAATTTTAAACTGCTTCTATTTTAAAGGTGTCGTTAATTACTAACATAACTTGCTGTTACAGTTTACATTGCTTTACCCTTGCTTCTATGATTTATTGAAAAGGTGAACTAATATCTAATATCTCGCTGTAAGTGTAGCGATTTACTATACTACAGAGATACCTTCACTGCAATATTATGACATATTTTAACCTGCTCAATCAATGTTGCAAATTTAGATTCAGTTATAACTCTTGGTTACAGGTTTATTTCAGTTCTTGGTAACTTATAAACAAAGAAAATAAAACTTTTTAAGTAGATTCTGCTCTAATGTCTCTTAGTTGGCTGTAACGCTAATAGGTAGACTCCGCCGCTATAATACTAAATACTTAGAAAGTTTCGAAAGTAACGTGAAATCCATAAAAATATTGTGTTTTCAGCTGTGCTCTACAGACAAAGCAAAATTGCACAGTTTCAAGTAGAAAAAAGTAAAACCTTAAGTTAAAGGGTGTCCCAATAGCTTCTTGATTTTCATATACGTGGCTTTGTTTTTGAGCCGCAAGAGACAGACACTTTAAGCTTAAGTAAGCTTGTGTCCCCGTTATAAAAACATGTACAAAGAATTAAAAACAAAATAATTGATAAAACTAAACTGTAAGGACTATTTCTGTAGTTGAGTGATTTTAACGTATAAGAGGTTAAGTTCACTTTGTAGGTTAACATTTAGAATTTAATTCGAAAATGTAAACATATGTATGTCTACTAAAAAAATAAACAAGCAAAAAAAATTTTTAAATAAAAAGGTGTTTCTAGAGAGGTCGATATTTTTGCCGAATATGGCCTAATCTTTACAAAATTTTAAATAAAATTAACAGTGTCCCGATACTTACGTGCTTTCAGGCAGAATTTGTATTGCAATTAAAAGAAGGTGGACATGATATGAAACTCTTTACTTGTGAATCTAACACACACTTGATGGAATTCTTTCTATTATTTGGTTGAAACTTTTAAAACTACTGTTGGCGGTGCGAATACAGTTGGCTTTCTTGGTTTTTTTTTTCGTTGGCATGACATTGAATTTCAATACTTTCGGTGTGTAGAAAAAGCTAATGCATCCCCAATGCGAACAACTAAATAGAGAGAAAATACAACAAAACAACATCAAATTCTTTGTATTTTAGTTGGCTTGAAATGCCTTTCGTTTTTTATTATTTTGTGCATAAAAACTAACAATTCAATATCTTTGACAGTTTTATAACACACTTTAAAGAACGAGATGTGAAGTTTTATTTGGCATGTTTCTTTCACATGCGAGTATTGTCAAGTTCGTATCTCAAGTTTGTATGTTGCTGGTTCAACAAATACAAGTTTAATTATTTTCTGTGAAAATTTTTAGTCACAAAAAAATTCTTAAGTTATTTAATGGGTTACTTTGGCTTGTCAAAACTAAATTTTGCAAACGTATAAAAGGTGCCCAATAACTTTACAGCAAATATGTAAAAAATTTAAAAACTTAAGGGCTAACTATATTATGCTTAAACTAACTTAAGCTACTGTCAAAAGTCAACGAAAAGCCTGTAAAATACGTAAGAAACTTATTGAAGACTTTTTTAGGTTATATTGCACTTTATGAACGTTCCTAATTACTTCACATAGTTGCAGAATTTGGCCTTCGAAAAAAATTGTTTTCTTCTTTTACCTTTTTAATGTATTGATTTTTTAACCGAAATGTTATTCAATATCAACAATATTAAAATATATTACCAACAAAAAATGATTATGAATTATTCTTTTAATAAAAATGAAGGAAATTATAAAATAAATAAAAAATTACTAAAAAATGCAACAATGCAAAATGCTCTGAATATATAAAAATTGCATTAGATATTTGATTGCATAAGATATTTTATTTTATGATATTTTAATGTAATTTAAATTTTCCACAAAAAAATTATTTATTTATTTTTTATTTTGGTAGTTCGCTTTTTTAAATTTATAAAACAATTGACATCTGTAGTGCGATTCACTACTCTTTTTTAACGACTATTGCTTGGTTTAATTGACTTAACAACAAAGTTGTCGATTTTGCTATTCAGTAATACTTTTAACGATTCTCGTTGTTGCTTAAAACCAGTTGTAATAGTTAGCGAGTTGTTCATAGTTAAAAAAGCGACTGTAATTTTTGGGTTGTTAAATTTGTTGACGATACGAACGACCTACAACATGTGTATGTACATTTATACATACATACATATAAGCATAAACGTAGAACATATACATATTCGAACACCAAATAAATATGTAAATAAAATAAATTCAGTTTGCTTTTAATTTAATTAAATTAAACATTAATGTTTTATTAAGTCTAACTAAGAGCATCAATAATTTATTTTAAAAATAAATTTCTTGTTAAGAAATTTACAGATAAGCATATTTTTTACTGTATTCAAGAAGAGGTAACCGCAACTCTTCAACAAAAACAATTATTATGCTTTTCTTAATATCAAACTCCATACATGTATATTAGATAACACGTATTCATGTGCGTAAATTGACATTAAAGAAATAAACACATGCATGTGTTCTTCTTCTTCTCTTTCGTGTTTTTCTTATATTTGCTAACCAAGATGCCACTCAATTTTAATTTGTCTTATAAGAAAATTAAAAATGTCTAATATTGTTAAAATAAAGTTAGTGAATCACATAATCTTTACTGCAAACAACAGAATATGACGACTAATATAACAATTGTCGTATTGTTTAAGGTTAGTGAATCGCACTACAGCTTTACATATGGCAATAGTATAGAAAATATTCGTAAAAAAAAAAATAATACATGTGTGTATAAATATTTGAATGATATCCAAAAAATGTTTAACAATTATACTAATGCACACATACATATGTATATGTAGTTCTGAATGTAAAATTTGACTTTCATTTGTAAAGATTACGATGTTAAAAATTGTTAATGTTTAATTTATAACTTTTATAACTACATATTCACAACACACTTGAAAATTCAGATTTTTTCCCAGGAATACCGGAAAATCCCGAGAATGCGATAATTTTTCCCTGTTTCTCGAGAAAGAAAAAAGTTCCAGAAATCCCAAACACTAGTATCACGGCAAACGTTTAAACAAACATTTGTTTTCATATGCCACAGTGATTTTATTATTCGCTTCATTTTACAAGAAAACATATAAATATTATATGTATTTATGTATTAGGTACTAGATAAAATGCAACTTAGAGCCAAACTTAAGTAAGAAAGAAATGTTGAGGATCCTTGTTTTGCAAACCATAGTGAGCTACCAAAGAATCTTCTTGAGCCTTTACTTTACATTTGCAAGTTTTCTTGTAGCATTTTAATAATCTAGTACTCCCACCTCCTCATTGCATGCATCCCTTCCCATCCCTTATTAATTCTACTTTTATAAACCCAGAATTGCTGCAAGAAAATTTCAAAGTCTAACCCCCTTTTAAGTCTTAATTTTTAAGTTTGGATAAATAAAGTTATTTACTCGCAGTTTTATATTTATATTTATAATTTTATTTTTTTTATAATAATTAGTTGGTTTATTGTATTTAGTGATTTTTCACTGAAATTAAGCAAGACACTAATCCTGTCATACAAGTGTTAAGATGGGTAATGACTTCAAATAAGTAAACTACATATGGCTAAGTTATTATTGCCTGTACAGACCCACGAACATTATCAAAAAGAGTTGTAGCTGCTTTACAAAAAAAACTAAAACAATACAATAAAACAAGTATTGAACTGTATGACTGTCAGCAATTCTGAAACTAAGTGCAACAAAAAAAGACACATAAATTATTGAATACAAACTTTCATTTTCAACTTACCGATGCTTGGTGTTTCGTACGTTATTCTGTCATCGATAAAAGCGTCATGTGAACGAAAGTGAAAACTATATTAAATAAATCAAAATGCTTTCAATAATTTGAAGACAACAGGCTTTTTATTTTAACTGACGTAAAGAGACGATCAAAGTATGTCGTTGAGAAATTACAGGTACAATAAATCATTTTAAAACTTTAAATTGCAGAATTTGTGCTGGTAAAAAAATATTTAAATTTTATTACGAAAATTTACTCTTAGCTTTTCTGACAAAATTTGAAAAAGTTAGATGTAGAACTTTTATACATTGCTTATTTATTTGCATTCTGGCACCAAGCAAAATTTTTTATTGTAGTTTTAAATATAACGTTTTTTTTTTTCTTCTCTGCGATCTTTTTATAATTTTCTACCGATTGTTCAAGAAAACAAAGTGCCTCTTTCTTAGTTGAATGCATCTACAAGCATTTGGCACGTTAATGGCTATAGAGTTTGAAACTGTTTTTTAATTCAATCAAAAAACTTAAGCATGTATGAAGTTTTTTAAATATTTTACAATTTAGAAACAGGCAAGCTATTGATTTGAGGTGCTTCTGTTCTAAGTCAACAACATTAACTGAGTTTATGTTGACTGTATCGACATTTTTCGCTATTCAAAGTCAAATTAGCATTGAATGTTTAAAAGGCCATCACGACAATTTATTGTTTTTATCAGACATTTTTACATAATTTTCATTTATTTTCACTTTCTCTACTTTTACTAACAGCTAACGTTTTCAGATAATTACTATTTAATGCGGCGGCATCAAATAAGTCCCCATTAAATTAATCACTAAATTCAAAATTAAATAAGTCCCCAAAAAATGTACAAAAGGCAACAATAACATTTTTGGGGGCCTTATTTCTCCGTTTTGGGGACTTATTTCATTTTGATATTGGGAAATTATTTCATATAAAATAGATACCTAGAAGCATGTAATAAAATTAAACCCTAAACGAGATTTTGAAACGCGGAAAATCCTTAGAAAGCGAAGCTGGTGTTGGTTTTTCCATAGAGGAGAAAATCTTTGCGTCCGGCAGAAAAAAAAATCGTTTTTTCTATCTTGAATTTAGTGCGTTATTTCCTTTCATTTGGGACTTATTTCATTTCAAAAATTGGGAACTAGTTTTATTTTGGATTTGGGGACTTTCTTCGTGGGGACTTATTTCATGCTGCCATTCATGTACCATTTATATATACGTAGCTAAATGTAAGTTGAGCTGCTGTAGACATAGTACTAAGTACGTAGACTACAAATCAGGTTCAACACCTGCAGTTACCAAAAAAATATATTTTTATTTTTTCTGTTGAATGGTATAAAATACATAATCAGAATTTAATAATATAGCATGCAGCCAGCTTCCATCCACGGTTCTTCTACATAGCACCACCTGTCTTTTCTCTACTTTATCCCTTTCTTAAAGAATGTAGCACGGTTAATAATTAAATAGACATTGTTGCCTCAAGTGATACTACTCCTAAAACAAAAACAAGTTAACTCTGTAGTACCTGCTTTAATAATGTTTCAACTTATTTATTACTTTTCAATACCTGATATAAATATATATTCTATAACCAAGTTTAATTAAAAATTCTTAAAGCCTCTAACAGAAGGCAAATTACGGCATTCGTTATAGATTGAAATTTTTATTTAAATTCTACAGAAATTACGATCGATATCGAATGCCGTAATTTGCCTCCAGATTAAATATATTTTAACTTGCAAATACCCACTAAATTATGGAAAATAATATTTGTCTTTGTCAATTAAATTTTAAGATATATAATGTAAAATTTAAAATGTAAGACAACATGCATGTCAAGAAATATTGTCTAAATATTTCTAAAAAATAGTGGTTATGCTATTTTCGTCAAATACTTGACTAGTCTGACCGCATCTTAATAATTAAAATACAAGGCAAATTGAATACTAGGTAGTCACATGAGGAAAAAACAAAAAACGCGTGTATTTTGTTTGTGTAAATTACATGCAGGTGTCAGTAAGCAGTGACGAATAATCTAAAAAACAGAAAAGAAAAAAAATTTATTAAACAAATGAAAGTGTCTTTCGGCATATGAAACAAAGTTCCACTTCCACAGTCGTACTTTTTTGCAAACCGCAAAAGTATTTCTTCTTAAATATTGAAATATTTTTTTTTTTGTAAATGTATATTTTGTTATACAAAAGTAAACAATTTTTAAAAATGTTTCTTAAAGAAGCATGTTGTTTTTCGTTTGTTTTATATTTTAAATACACTTCTTGGGCACACGCACTCTTTTCACTTATTCACACATTTACTATTTTATGGATAAATTTATTATCTTAAAATAGTTTTTCGACTTAAATTTTTTTCGTTTGTTTTTTTTAATGTCAACAAATTGTAATCAAATTTCGACTTTCGTTCTAAAAAGTTTGTGAACCGTATTCGATCACCTGCGCTATTAGTTTCTCCTAATATTTTTTTTTTTTTTTAAGAGAAGTAGCACTTCAGGCAACAATGCCTATTTAATTAGTGTGAAACCGTGCTACGTTCTTTTGGAAAGGGATAGAGGAGAGAAAAGAACAGGTGGTGAAAGTATAGCCAATTTATTAGTTATTTTACTTCGCCGGCGAATATGCTATGAAGAAGTACCGACGAAGAATTATTTCTTCCACGAAAATCAAACAAAAAACAATTTCAAAAACACAAAGAACTTATTAAGATCACTCTCTTCTTAGATTGCGATTAAGAACACTTTAGCATTATAATGTTAATAAAACAAAATATACAATTAATTTTGGTAAAAAATATTCTAAGCCAAAAAAGCGATATTTTGAATATATATTCAAAAACTTAAAAATTTTACATTATCCGTTCTGTTTGATTTATTACTAAAGTAAACAAATTCATTTAAAAATAAAGGACAACAACTATGAATGCCGGTGCGGCAGAAACAAATCATCATATAAACAATTCATCATGTAAACACATCATCATGTAAAGTAAAAATTATTTTTTTTTCTATAAAATATAATAGAAAATGTATACTACAATTAAATTTCCTCATTAAAAGCAACATCTTAATTTTCTCTATTACTATTAAATTTCATTTCTACTATTGGAGAACAAATTTTAAGCACTTCATACACATACATAGATATATTATTAATAAATAAAAATTTATATGAATTTATTATTTGAAATCTGTATTATATTTATTTACTTTAGTTGTGCTTGATTCCTTAAAATATAAATATCACATGATATTCTCATTAAATATTTTATGAAAAACTACAATATGTAATGTATTACTGCGGGGAAAATATATCCATATGGCCATTTAGTTACTGCTCATGTAGTTTAACAGTGTTTTTAGGTGTTTGTCAAAAAAGTATTTGTTCACACTTCATTACACACTTAATTATAAAACAACTGAAGATTGTGACTAATCTTTTATATTTTGTCATTGGGTTGAAATATGGTATTATTATCCGCATATATAATAATATTTTCGGGATGTGTCATTGATTTGGGATTTTTAATTAATATCATTTACCGGTATCCAACCTAGTTGTGCGTCGAACTGTTAATTTTTAAAACCCCGAACAATCCTAGAGGAGAAAACAGGCTTTATAAGCTACGTATTGGTGTCCTAATATATTAAGCACAAACGCAGCTAGAGCGGGCCAAATTTGACTACCTCGAAATCTAAAAAAATCTGATGATGATTTCTGTAAAAAAGAATTTGGATAAATATCATTATCACAAAAAAAAGGATATTTTTTTCTTTATACATTTTGAATAGATACGAAGAAGAAGAATCTTATATCTCTAAATGTCCATATACATGTTTCTTATTTATTTAAAAATTTGACTGCAACTATGCAGCTGTATTTATAAAATACAACTTTAGGACATAATGCAAAAAGAGAAAAAAAAAGATAATGCGTTCTTGTAACAGTAATCGATATTAAGTATTTCTTAAATATTTTGTATAGTTTCTACTACACCAGTATTATTTATTTGTTATTACGTCTGGAAAAACAATCATAATATGATTAATTTCGTTTTTATTATAACTATTTAAATTTTTTATGTTTGCATGCACATATGTGTGTAAATATTTGCAAGCAATATCTTGAAGAATCCTAAATTGATTAAGGAACACCATGCTGTTACGGCTTTAATAATGTTTTGTTTCACATATGATTTATACATTATGTAAAAGGTAAACACCAAAAAACAGTTTTACATTTTGTTTTCTATGCGTACCATGCGTATTATGCATTGCTTCTTGTATTTTTAACGTTTAAGCATAAAATGAAAATAAGTAATAAATACACAGCACATATTAAACTATTGATTTATAAAATATAGAAATATGATTTTTAGCTTAAAACATGGGGAAATAACTCGATTTTTGGTGCAGCCAATTTTACAAATATATTTCTTGTATAATAAATTAAGGTCAATAAAGCCTTTAGTGTTTGCATTCCTTAATCGTGCAATGTATCATTTTTATTTTTTTTTTATAAAGAGGACTCTGTAACGTGAACTGGCCCACAATCTTCTTGAAACTAGTACTTAACGCATTAGTCTTCGTAATGAAGGTTAAAGCAAACAATGAAGTAGTAATAAGTTAATTAAGTCTTTATAATAAACATTATATTCCGTTCGGAAGTAATTATAAAATATCTTTCCCATGAGCAGTTTTGATTTAAAAAAAAAGAAAAAAAAATGGGGACCAATATTTTTAAAACCTACATATTTTGCCTTAAGCATTGCACCAAAATTATTTACTATATTAGTAAATAATTTTTTGTAAGCTGAGGTACACTTTAAGCGATGTTTACCCCACGGTAAAGAGATTGGCAAGATGGTAAAAATATAGTACCTGTAGTTATTCGTATATGTAAAGGTACAAATTCCATCTTGTTTGGAAATCAGGTTGTACAATACTGCAGCAGATGGAAAATATATTGCTATATTCTTTATATTAATCACAAAAAGTTTTTATCTACATGAAATTAAGCAAATATTTTTATTTTTCTAAATAGTATTGATAACAATGCCAAAATTAGTAGGATTCTATACGTTAATTGGAACATCTAAGCATAACACCTTGGAATCAAAGTAAAATTCAACAAACATAATATCTATTTCTCTCGAAAATAATTAAACTATTAATCAGTTTTGGTTCTGTCAACCGATTTGATTTCCAAATATGATTTTAACTATGTAGTTGTTGTTCCCAGATAAAATTTTTATTCCTTAGTTTTTTAATTATCTCCTAATCAGAATTTGAACCGTGTGAACTAGTTAGTTTGGAAAACGTTTTTTTATCACACGGCTTGATTTTTACTTTTTTTCTTACATTCATATAAACGGTGTTTTTTAAATACGTATAAAACTTTTACTTGGTAACGCTTTTTTAACTTGTGTCCATTTTGTCAACTGTCAAGTAATTTATATTTAGTTTTGTTTGGCATTGCAATGTGAATAGGCTGACCAATTAACAATGCTTTTAAATTGCGCAATTGTATTTTGAGATCATTGTTCTTTTCAAAATAATTGTCGCGCTGTTAGATACTAGTCAGACCGTTACAGTAATTAGTGGCCGCTAAAAAGCTTTGATTATTAACACTTTCGTCTAACTAACTAATGTGCAGAAGCTGTGGTTTTAACAAGACGGCGCATTATGTGACAAAGCTCGTGCCAAAGATAATTTATTGAAGAAAATGTTTGGTTACTGCATAATTTCACGTTTCGGACCCACAAATTGACCTCTAAGATCGAGTTTAACGCTACTAGTCTATTTTCTGTCATGATATGTGGTACTTATTCTACGCCGATAAGCCCGAAACGATTTGCCACATGGAGGATAACATTCGCAGCCTTATTGCAAATGTACGGCCTCAAAAGTTGAAAAAAGTGATAGAATTTGGCGACTAGGAAAGAAAGTTATACGCAAGAATAAGACACGAAACAGATATGGAAAACTTAATCTAATAATAGGCAATAAAAATTATTTCAGCATCTACAAAATAGTTTCGTGACGTTCTCTGTAAAGTGGCCATATGAATATGCTTTCTCCGCAGTAATAAGATTCATTTCGTATTTTAAAATAATAAGCATTTTAGGAGAACATTACAAAATATATGCAATGGGTTCTTAAAATTCAAAAACTATTATTATTGGATTTTGTTATCTACAAAAAATTTATTACAAAAATAAAAATTATCTCTGAGCTTTTGTCATTAACAGTTTATAAAATAAAGGCTAGTGTTTGTGGCTGATTATTTTCTTTTTGACTCTCTTGTTTTAAAAACTTAAATGAACCTATTGCCTTCTTTTAATGTATGTATTATATAGTTGCAAAAACCAGAAGTTAAAATAGTATAACAATTTGTTACGTTATCTGAAGTGACATAAAACGAAAGAAAAAACATTATTTCATTCATAATTACTTCCCTTATCTTTAATGTGTTGAAAAACTAAAGGTTTAGCGATTAGCACATATTTGCAAAAAATTAAATTTAAACAAATAAGACTACCGGTGATGGAGCTCACAACAATGACGTTCTTTGTAGGAATGGTAGCAGTTACCATGTTACGCCAGTTGATTATGTAAAGATTAATAGTGATTGAATAGTCTTTTTACTTTGCTATTTTTTTTTTCATTCCTTTCATTTAATTATTTTCAACTTTTCTAAAGTTATATAATATTTTTTAGTGTTAAGTATTACACTAATGTAATTTTTAATATTTCTGTAATAATTAAGAGCAAAGCAATAACGATGATGTAATTTTTTTATAACAAAACTGCTAAATTACTAATGTTTTGGGAATACAATTAATTTACATCTCTGCTAAACATGTAAACCTCCACAGCTGGAAAGGTTATTTGTAAGCTCGCTATTTTATTCGTAATTTTCGACCACATAAAGTGTATATTCTTGATCTTTATACATGGGGGAGCCGGCTCAGCAATGTACGCTCGTCTGTCCGTAATCGGGTTGAAATCAGTTTTGCCACGCCACCATGATAGCTACAAAAAATTTATGACCAGCATTCCCTTAGTTTCAAATTTTTTTATGCTCTTTGTTGGTTAATGGTTTTTACTTTGTTTTATTGAAAACTAGAATTTGAGAAAATAAAATTATAAATTACCAGAATATCACTAAATCATTGCACCAACGCACATGAATTATTAAACTTGTCTAAAAAATTGGTTTTACAGTAAAAAAAATTGCAAATTTAATTTAAAACCGAAGAATCAAAACAAAAAACCTTAGGTTAGCAAAACATTGAAATTTTCCGAATAATTATTTAATCAAAATTTCTACTGTGGAAGATTGGAGGATGTATGTTTTTGATAACATAAGTTCGACATTTTTGAGAATTATTCAATAATTTTCAATTCAAAACTCAATTTCATACCTATTATGAATAAATTAATTTAAATTATTAAAAACTTTAAATTTTTAAGATCTATGGAAACCTTGAATTAAACCACAAAAGAATATCTCAACAAGAAGAGCAAAACTCACAAAAATTTTAACCATCACTATGTTAAAGCTTAATAATGTAATTATAAAATATAAATAAATTTCATGTGTCGAGTTGGATAGCACGATGGCTTTCAAAATTTATCATCTGGAAGAGTTCTTTTCTGACAAAAATATTACACATATATAACACTTACTTAATGTTTGTGTTATTTTCCAAAAAAAAAAAAAAATCACTGTCTGTTTAAAAAGAAGTTCTCCTCTTAACATGTCGTACTAAAACCAGTTAATTATTTTACATTTTAACGTTAAATTTTGATTCAGGATGAGATACTATCTTTCTTTGTAAATGTGCTTATAACCTTGTACATATTGTTGGAATTTTAGTGCATATAAATGCAAAATATATAAAGTGCATTTTGCTAGAGTGGTGGCAATCTGATAGATTTTTTTTAGAAAGGAAAACATTATTAGTATATTAAAAAAAGCATTAACGCGTTCTTAGAAACATTATTTCGAATTTCATTTTATTTTTCACAAAAGAAAAGATTTTCTAAATACCTGTTAGTTACAAAACAAAATTTTAAATTAGTAAAAAATTATTTATCGAGTTTTAGTTTCTTAATTGAATTAATTCATTAATTTTTATCTACTATTAGCTGACCCGACAAACGTTGTACCGTCTCCTCTGAGTTTTTCGATACGCAGATTTATTTAAGTTTAAAATTTAATCGAATTCGTTACGTTATTTAGGTGAGGCATTAATTATTGCTTGGGGCAGTCACCCTTAATATAAAGAAGTAAGAAAAATAAATTTTGACCGATTTTCAAACGTTGCATTGGCTAGACTATAAATTGTTTATAAGTGATAATTTAGAAAATATGGGCGAGCGCCGATTTTTTTACTTGATATTTTTTTTAATGCCACATGTATTTGTTGATTGGAGTTATTTCAATTAGCTAGATTTGATCCACTAATATGGTAAAATTAGATCAGGCCTGCCTTGCGATTTTTAACTGCAAAATTTTTGAAATTCTCATTGGTTGTCGAACCTAAATTTTCTCTAGCTCATCTCTGGCGTATTTTCGTGGCGGAAACTTTAACAGTCACCCATAAATGCACACTAGCAACTTGGCAATCCTCAGACACCTGTACTTTATAAACCTAAGCTTTGTAACTTACGAACTTTCTAACTAACGTAAATAGTTTTTTATCTCTGTATGTGATTTATTTCACTTAACATAACTTAGAATAAATAAGTTTATCTGCAGCAGTACCTGAAAATAGTGCAGCAAGTTGTTTTTACTGAAAAGCCTACACTTAAAATTGAGCATACGAAATTTGTAAGTTGTAAAAAAAACTTTTGTAAGTGAGACAGCTTAAAATAATTTGACTAGTGGTATAAAGCAGCAAAATAATATGTATAACAGTTACCAAATACTTTAAACTAAGTGTACTTTACCAGATACAATGACAGATTTGGTAAAATAAGTCAGCTTCTTTTTTTAGTCTTGGTATAGTTTCAAATAACTATCCTAAGCCATGTTGCAGAATTTTTATTATAAGGAAATAACTTCCATTATATTTTTTTTCATAAGCTCTTAACTCGGTAAATATGGGCGAGCGCCAATTTTTTCACTTGATGTTATTTTCTTATTTTTTTAATTCTCTATCGCTCCATATATACTTTTTGTATTGATTGGAGTTACTTCATTGTTTCAAATGGTATGGAACAATTAGAGGTAGTTGTGGCGTTTAGTACACAGCGGACATAGTGAAGCATACTTTTGTTCATAAGAGAAGTAGTACTTCAGGCAATAATGCCTATCTAATTAGTGTGTAACCGTGCTACATTCTTTAGGAAAGGGATAGAAGAGAGAAAAGGACAGGTGGTGAAAGTGTATTAGTTTTTATTAGTTTTTTTTCTTCGATGGCGAATGTGCTACGTAAAAGTACCGACTAAGGAGGCTGCGTGCTGTATTGTAAAATTCTGATTATATAGAAAAAAAAAAACATTTAAATTTTTTGGTTGCCACTGGAATTGAACCGTAGCCAACCTAATTTGTAGTCAACGTTATTACTACCTCGACTACAGCACCCTTGAGAAAATTTTAAAGAAATTGCTGTGTATACGTTTCTATTAGAAAATCTTTTGATCTTTTTGTTATATACAACAACTTTGCAATACAAACCCTGGATAAATCCATTCCCTCAGACTATAACTGTTTAAAAAATATATCCATATATGTAAAAATCATGTTACTATCGGCATAGCCTTTATTTTTTAGATTAAAATTATGCACTAATTCCTTTAGCAAATTTAAAGCCCCTGCCAATCACGGTTTAAAAAAATAAAGCCACATTTTTTGAATTCACGATCTTTGGGAAACAACATTTAAGTTCCCAGCAGACATATGTGTATTTACCTTGCGTGAATTCTAAATGCATGCCCACTATAGTTGAAGAACTAAAGCCATATAAGTAAAAATTACTTCGATATTGGAAAACCTTTTAAATTAAAATTCATATAAAAGCATAATTTGTGAACTTTTCTAAAGGGAACTATACCCCTATAGTCGAAAATTTCAAACGAAAGCGTTAAGCTTATTATATTACTACTGTGAAAAAATACACATAATTTACCAACTAATATAAATATTCAGTTTGTCGGAAATATATAAGCAGATACAAACTAATTGTAAAAATTTACAGAGGTTATACGCATATTATACAAGTGTTAAACACATGAACATTAAAATTTACCGCCAATTCAATGTTCATGTGTATATGGTAACATACTTTAGTTAAGTGTAATACGAAAGTATTTATTTTAAATTTTATTATTCAATAGACATTTTTTCTTCGTTAGTTAATTGATTTAAGGAAAAATTATTATTACTTTTTCAAATTTGTTGCTTTTTGCGATGATTGAGATTTTGAGTTGAAGACTAGTTTCTTTTTCCATTAGGAGAAAAAGTACTGAGCACAGCTCAAGAGTAAATTTGATTAGAGTAACAAAGATAGTTAAGGATTGCATGCAATGTCTAACAACGGCTATGTAAAATAATCATAAAAATTTCAAATTAAACGCAGCACCAATAACTGCAATAATGTCGTATATATTATTTGGTATGGTAGGAAAGAATGACGCTTACTAAATACGTTTTAAAAACGTGAATTAGGGTTTTTATAACTATGATTTTTTTTGTTTCTTGCAACATTATCCATTTTAGAATTCCGTTAGAGTGTAGTAGGTTTTCATAAGAGACATTTTTACCCTGCGCTACAAATGTTATCTCTACAATATCCATTCCCAACCCAACAATGTTTATATGTATATTCTGAGTTCTAATGCATAGTCGATTGAGCGACGTCGGACTGTCCGTGTTTGGGTTGAAATAACCCTTGCCAAGCAAGATCAGTCCATGTTCTTCGAGGCAGCGTGTAAAATGCCTGCCTCTAATTCTTCCATACCATTTGAACAAATCTAGTTATGTAAACTTACTCCATTAAAAAAAAAAAACAATTACATGAGGCGACAAAGAAAAAAAAATAGAAAGAAATAGAAGAAATAAGTAGACAAATTGGCGCTCGCCTAAATTTTCCGAGTTATAGGCCTCAGAACATTTCATATAAAGGTAAGATTGTGATTTTATGATTTCAATATTGGCTGTTGAATAAATCTTTCAGAAAATACTAAAAATTGTTTAAAATAATTAACCCATTAAGAGCCGATTAAACTTTTATCTAACAATGTTTTTTTTTTATTTTTTAATTCTCTATCATCTTAATATTTACTTTTTTGATTGGAGTTACTTCACAATAGTAACAAATGGGTCTTTAAATTCTAGAGCCCATCTTTTGACACTCTTTGTTTAATATTTGAGTTTTGCGCCCAATTAAACACCAAGTTTGCTAATCGTGTCTGATTTTCCAGCTACTAATTGTTCAAAGTATATGCTTGATTCACAAAATCTTGTATTGTGTATTTTGTATTGAATACACTTTCTGTTTATATGCTTGTGAACACGCAGTTTATTTTGTATACTAAACGTCAAAAAGCAAATAAGAAGAAGAAAATAAACATTCAGAAGAAGGTTTTTACGAAGTAAAATGGACAATAGGACTGAAAAAAGCAAAATCTTAAATTTTTTATGCTAAAAGTATACTTTTGATATACTAGTGGTTGATTCAAGTAAGTTGTAAAAGATTCACATGTAGTTGATAACACGATTACCAATACACTTTTCAAAAACATGCATAATAAAAGTGTATTGGTGTATTAAAATTTTATATGAAAATTTCCAACAACAAGCATACACTATTTTATTTTAATTGAACAAGACACAATACACACGGATACAAGGGGTTTTGTGAATTAATCAATTATTTACATTTATGTTATAGATTTTATAAAAATATGTTTAAACATTTCTTAATTCATTTGCCTTAAATTTAAATCACACCATTCCTTTGAAAGATTTGAATATTAATGAAAACTTAAAAAAATTCAAACATAATCCTAAAATTCAGAACATAAATATATTAGGAAGATATACATATGTACATATAAAAAAAATAGTTAAAACCGATTACAGTGACAGCAATTGTTCATTTCTTTTATTGTCAACATTTCCTATTTTTAATTCTTAGAGCAATCACACATAAATACATACAGTGCCGGTCAATATGAAAGCGCCACTTGCAATAGTCTTATGCTAAAAATTTTTAAATTTCACCTATTTATTATTTTATTTTTTTGAGTGTAAAAAACAGTTAAACTTTTTGTGCTATCCACTAATTTTTGTTAAAATTAACTGAGTTGCTATTATTTTGACTGTGTAGTTTTTAAGTTTTTTTTATTTATATTAGTTGGCGTATTGTAAACTGTTAAAAAAAAACAATTAATATTCTTATGATAATAAACTATTAACGTCAAGGAATTTATTATTTCATTTTGAGTTGTATCTGCCCAACAGTAAAACAGATGTAAACGGAGGCAATATAAATTTGTGCGTGGTGCTATTATATTATCCGCAGCTGTACATACATAAACACACAGTTACACGTATTTATAAAAATGTTTAGTTCCAATTCTTTTTTAAGCTGTAGTCAACATGAATGATTATTATTATTGTAAATTGTAACAAGCATGGAAAGACATAACTCTAGATGAAATAGAACGCTTAGTCCAATCAATGCTCAGAAGATTGCAGACCATGATCTATACAAGCTGAGAACCCAGAGAGTATTGAATTTTTAGGATTTACATTAAGGTCTACATTTAATGCACAGACAATTTTTTTCCACCGAATTTCCCTTATTTTCCCTTTTCTTAACAACATGTAGAATATTAATTAATTTTTGTATTAAAAAAATTGTATTTGAAATGGTAATTCATACAACAATTTTAACTACTTTCAAGTTTTTAAAGACGTACGAATATATGAGGTGTACAAATTGTTAGGTTCCTAACTGTATAAAAAACATTAAGTAATTACAATAGCCCAGTTCACAATCTTGTGCAAATCAGATTGCATATTTACGCAATTATAAATATTTACTTTCAATTCTGAATAACTTCTTCGGCTTAGTTTGCAATGCTTGTAGCAAAGAATTTATATTTTCTCATTTATAATTTTTCACATTCCTTTACTATCACTTTTCCTATTTAATTCTTGTTTTGTTATTGTTGGCAGAGCTAACCAAGCCGATATACTTCATCGGCGCCGCTGGCAGAACCTAACGCTTTTTGTGCCCAGTAGTGTCTCCAGCAGCGCGTGAAGTAAGGACGACGCCCAGTAGCCAATTGCAGGCCGATCGACTTGGTTCACTGACTGTCACTGTTCGGTTTGCAATCAAATGTTTCATTATTAGATTAAATCTAAACTATTAGTTTCAAGTGTTATACGTTAACTAAAGATTTGCAAGTGCATTACTGTTTACTTTGCTGTTTTAAATAGAAAACATACTATAAAAATGTCAGCCATTTATATATTGGTTGGTTGGTTTGTTAATGTTTCAACCAAGAGTTTACTTTCGACACTATTTTAATAAAATTTTTTAAAAATTTTTAAACAAATTTTGAAATTTTCATGCTTCCAAACCAATTTTAACAAAGGACGAAATTTATATTTTTTTAAAAGTAGGACAAGAACGCGCACTGTTATATTGTTTAACCAATTTTAATGTAATTTGCAAAAATTAAAGATCCTTATTCCAAAAGTGGAATATGTTAAAGCTGATTTTAAAACTAAGATCTGTGTAACTCGTTTAACTCTTTTCTTACAGTTTACGACCTAGAAGTTCGCAACTGATTTAAATGAAATTTTATTTTGTGTATCTTTTATGTGTTAACTGTCTCTTCACTTTTTTGATAACTACATGATTTAATTTAAGCTATTAAGAGCATCAATTGTAGACAATTATGCTTTCTAAAAAATTTCCATATATATTTTAAAATTAATAAATTTTAATTTATTGAGAATATTTGTTTTTTAGTCTTTTTTTGCTGTAAATTTCTGTAAAAAAATAAATCTTATTTTCATTTATTTTCATTATCGCAATTTACTTTTGCTGGATGTGTTGTAATTAGTAAAACGTTATTTGGTTGGTAAAAAATATTACGTATTGCTTACGTAGGTAATGCCGGAAAACAGCAACCAACTATTTGCAGTCTATCAATAACAACTTTGATTTTTTGTTTATTTTTCAATACATCTCCGATTTAAAATCGAATATGTAGTAAATAGAAGGAAAAAATTACTGAAATTAAATTCTTACTAAATTTACATATTTTTGCGAACTGTAAGAGAGAAAAATAAATAAAACTAAATCTGCACAAGAAATAGAAATGAAGCTTCCCTAAGAATCTTTTAGTTATGTTAATATGTTAATCAGCATTTAATAACTCCAAGTTTATATAACTATTTTTAAATTTTTACTCATATTTGGCAGTTAAATATTCAACACACGAATTAAATTAGAAAATTTAACCAAAATTTAAAATACAAAGTTAGCAACATTTTTTAAAAATTAAAAAATATATTTTCCCCCAGCTCAGAAAAGCTGGAGAAACCCTTTAACTTAAAATATGCCTAATATTTAAAATAGTCCAACTTCCATTGCACTAAAATACACCTCTATAGAGTTTCAGTCTTCGTGTTCCATTGTATCACAAGAATTTAAAGATTTGTTTAATTTTAATTTTATTTAATTTAAAAATTTTAAACTTTAAATAAAAATAGCTAACTTTAATGCAATGGTGCCCTTTACGTAGTAATCAGCTTTGCTGATGTATTTTTCTTTCATTATTTCCATTAACGATTTTCCTGATCATTCATGTTTTATATACTTAGTATATGGAATGGAATAAAAAATCTTCAAAGTTTTACGAGCAATTTTTATTCTGGCATAAAATAATGCATTTTTTACATTTCTTACTAAAACAAATCAGATTCAAAGGATGCGTTAATTTTTCTGATAAAATGGTAATTTTACATAAAATGCAGTTCAGATTTGGATAGTTTATTTGCCGCTATTCTACTAATGAAGCAGTCCACTGGACTTTCTTCATTTGCCTCGAATATAAAGGTGTAAACATTGACTTTCATCAAGATATTGTAATTGACATCGGCCAAAACTACCTCCAGTTGCAATATTAAAGTAAGACTATCATTTAAAATTAGTTTACATTTATCATTTAAGGTAATTTTCGTTGTCCCATTCTAAAGTGATTGGAACCAATTTATAATTCGTTTATAGGTTTAAAGTTCTATGTGTGTGCTGAAGAGATATCTCTAATGAAATCAGACAGAGAGACAAACCGTGGAAGACAGTATGAATAATATATTTGTGTTAGCACTTTACGAAACAGAAAACAAAATTATTCCAACTAAATATTAAAAAATATATAATAATGAACAATATCTTTATTTTAAAAACTGACCTTGTGCGGGAGTAATTAGAAAATAAAATTTCTTTAAAAATTTGATATTTTGTTAGACAGATTTGGAAAATGGGCGTGGTAACGACCACAAAAGTAAGACTCCTTAAATTTTGCAGCAATAACCTCCTATCAATTAACATATTTTAACAAAATACAAAGTTGTTTAGAATAGTTGGCATGATACCCTCCATACGAAGTGAATAATTTTTTTTGGTGTACCTTATTAACTATAATCAGAGTCTTGAAATTTTTATTGTAGTAAATTATCAATTTAAAAGCTGTCTAGATTAAAAGAGTGGATTTGGTATGGTTATTCCGTTTGGGGTTGCGAAATTCACCGGGTATGGTTTTATATAAATTATTTGGATCAGTTCATTGGCCGGGCCATTAATTAACAGATATATTAAGATATTAAAAACAACCACTCACTTTTACACCTATTTCGGGCATGTGTTCCATTTTCTTCTGCCAATAGTTATTAAAAACTCTTCTAAAATATAACGTCTTTATTGCCCAAATGAAAAGATCAAAAACAAATAAATGCATAATAGAGAAACTTCTAAGAACGCAAAAATTTTAAAAATAATAAACAAAATATTTATAGAAATATGGGAATTTGTTTTTAACTGAAATAACTTCATTCTTTATGTGACACTCTAAAATCACATTAAAAACATTGTTGTAAATGGTATAGTTGATATCTACTTAAAACTTACCAACAACTATTGTGGAATCTGACGTCTTAGAACACTTGACACTGGTTATGTGAATAGAATAAATGTATTCACTTACTTTCAAATTTTATATCATTTGACGCATTCAAATTATGATATTTTTTTCAATCTTTTAGCAGAAAAGCCTATTTTTCATAAACTTGCACTCAAATGGTGTAAAAGTAAAAAAAAAAAGATTGGAAAAATTTAAACAAAATAACATAGTCTTAAAAAGCAAGAACATTTTGTTGAATTAAATTGATTGCTGGCTATTTTTTTTTTTTTTTTTTAGAAAACCATCAAAAAATAATCAGAAGCAATAGTTGCGCTTACATGGTTGCAATAAACGAACAATCATTAAATTTTTTGCATATGCATACGCATTTGCAAGTATTACTTACGTACCGTTCGAAACTTCAGCGGTACACTGGGTGAGTTAACGCTTTTTAGTTACACACTTAGTGCATAAATTATTAATATAATTTTATTTTAAATTTTCCTGTAATAATACATTTTTCGAGTTAGTTTTCAACCCTGGCCAGAAATACAAAAAAAAAACAGCAATTGGCTTAGAAACAATTTATAGTACTTATAGACATCAACTTTCTTTATAATGAAAGCGTATTTAAGATTAATATTTCACGATGTTAAAACAATTGACCAACTTTTAAATAACTTTTCAAAATTATTTTTCGAAATATTTATTGAGTGGCGAAACACTAACAACATTGTACCTTCCCAGTAAAAAATTTCTAATAAGGTAATCGAGTGTGGAGTTAAACATTATTGGCGGAAGGACTTCCCAACTAATTTACCAACCTAATGATTTCAACAAGGCATGAGACTTAAATAATCAATTACTGATAATTGATTACAGTCGTTATTGCAAGAAATAATAATAATCGTTCAAATGATTACTATTATTTCTTTATTTTATTTTAAGATATTCTCTTTTAACTTATAAAACTAGTAAATCTTTCTTTGCGAATTAATGTAATGTATTTTGTAAGCAAGTTACAAAATTTGGCAATCACAAAACTAAGTCATTTTATGGCAATTACTTTTTAAGGTAATGTCTAATTTTTTGTTGGGATTTATTATAAAAATGAATCGAAAGACAATAAAAATTATTGTTCGGCCATAATATCTTAAGCGCAACCGCAACTTTTTCGGGTTTAAATCGAATTCCCCTCCCTTTAATATCCTGTTAATCAAACCTCTTTATGAGCAAAATATAATAAAAACCAAATTTCGAAATAACCTTGCAAATCAATATTTTATGATCTTTAAAACCAAAATCCAGATATTAATACTTTACCTATAAAATTATATTACTATATTTCAAACACTTACTAGCTTATTGTCCGTTAGTATAAATTTTCAATAGTTGAAGTCAGGGTTTTGTGGGGCAAATATATCGATTTCGGCTGTTATTAAAAAATTACCCAGAAGATCTGTAGCTTATCGGCATCTGATTATACGGTGAAAACAATATTAACTTCAACTATTTGTATCTCATAATAACAAGCCTAAATCCATTATTAAAAATTGTTTTCTTGTCATTCGTTTTAACTCGTCCAGAAAATTTGTATGAAAAATAAATTGTTTTTTTTAATTATTTTACATTTAAGTAAATTTTATTTTATACACATATGTATGTATGTATGTATGTATGTATGTATGTATGTATGTATGTATGTATGTATGTATGATTGATTCTATCATAATTAATAGCAAAATTTGGTACATTCGATTTCAATTTGGTACAATTGTTTCACTTGTCAGATCCCAACAGCGATAAATACTGTAAAAAATATTTCTGAGGGCTCTACATATTTTGCTGATGTTAAACTACAAAGACCACGTTTTAAATATCCATTAAGAATATGTATCCAAAATCTAATGTTTACCGTGACTTTGAAGTGCATTCCTTCATACATACGCAGATATTATATACATGTGCATAACAAATAAGTCTAAATTAATGTTCGAGCATGAATAAAATTTGCTTACAAGTTAAAACAGTTTATTGACAATTGCAAAAACTATGGTTTTATATTTTCATTAAGATTTATGACACCATAAATGAAAATAAAATAAGAAAAAGCAACCCGGCACACTTATTGTTATCGCAAGTTGTTAGTTAGCAAATTTGCATAAACATAATTGGGAGAGAAAAAAAGGCAAAACGAAAAAAGGAAACGAATAATTTAAGCAGCATACATTTTTGTTAAAAACTTGCAAACAATAGACAAATTGTAAATGGCTTTTCATTTTTTATGATTTTTGTTGCCTAAAGTGGAATTTATTTCGGAATATATGTTGTGGATTATATAATTTTATATCAAGAGGCAACATCAAAGATATCAATTTACCTTCTTCTCTATTTAATATTTGCTTTAATGAAAATACTTTAAAAGAAAGTTTTTAGAAAACCTCAAAACATGTTCACATCTTTATTGGACAAAAATAACAAAACTAAGTAAAAATATTAATAAACAATATTTAGCAATTAACCTAAAACATTTTATGATACACATTTACCATTAAAGCATTTAATACCTTTACATATAAATTTATTTATTTATTGATCTTTTCTATTATTATTTAATAATTCAATTTTTTTAAGGTACAACGTTTTTTTTTAATTGTTATGTACATCTTCATAAAAAAAACATTAATAATACTTTTAACAAATGGCCTTGTGCTTAAAAAATTATTAATTAATTTATTGTGCATGTTAAAAAACAAACATCCTTTTTTATTTAGGTGCCATGCTGGAGCTATAGGAAAGAGGACATAAGGAAGGACTTTTGCAATAATTTTATACTCTCTTTAATGCTTTCCTTGGTTGACCGTGCAGTCGATGACCAACGGATCGGTTCTATATGAATAATTCTTATAATGCTTTCAAGCAGTTGTGCCAGAAATTTTCTTAGCAAAATGTTCATTTATCAGAAGAAAAAAAATCTTAATTTCGGAAAAAAAAACTTCAAATTTTTTTTCTTTTTACTTTTAAAAATATTTATTCAACGTTTGCTGATGAACAAGGGGAACATATAAAATTTATTGCAAACTTCGATAAAGTTGGAAACATTTACTCACTTTCCGTTGTAGAAATATTTGACATTGTGTTCCAAAACTCTTAAACTGTAACATCTTCAAAATTCTTAAAACATTTATAAAATTCATGTGGCGAAGTTCCCTAAATTCGTCATCTAAATTTTGTCTCTCACTGTCTTCAATTAAATTTTAAAAAGTTTTATTAGACTTACAAATGAAGATATTTTTATTAATAACGTTTTAAGGATCAATATAAGAAACCTTTTTTTAAGGTTGCGTCTTTAAAGTCAAATTGTTTTGTAATTGGTTTACACATCTCAATATAAAAGGCAATATAACTATTAATGAATTCATTTAATTCAGTAGCCTTAAACTTTGTATCGGATATATTAGATTTTACAAATATATGTACCTGGTAAACGCCACTATTATTTACATATTTTTCAATTAGCGGCAATACAAAACAGTACAATTTTTTGTTTAAGGGTAATAGTTTAAAATAAAATTGTTTCAAACGTGTATGTTGAACATTTTAAAATTATTATTAGCTTTAGAAATAAAAAATAAATGAAATTAGTTTTTTATGTTCTTCAGTAACTTTATTTTGGCTGTAGGTCAGTTGTTAGTTAAAGACAAATAAAAATATGTTTTGATTTTTATTTTATTTTTCCGATATTTCGATCAACTTCGTTGATCATCTTCAGGGATCTAAAAATATTTATATAATTTAAAACACAATTAACACTCAAATAAAGAAATTAACAATAATAGCAAAGGATTTTAACAAAATAATAATAAATGTAGTTTCCTTACAAATATAATAAAAAGTAATTTTCACATCACACTTAATCTTTTCCACTGTAGTTTTTTATTTTAAATAATATTTTAGTTTACTTTATTTTACATCCTTAAGAAAATTGACACTAAGTACCTGCAGTCAAATTTTGTCCTCAATAAAATGTTGTTAATTGATCAAAATGCAAATGAAGTCTGCTTTAGTTAAAGTAATTTGAAATGTTATGTTTATTAAGGCCGAACTTTAAATGAAACCTTGTTGAAGTGCAGAAAACATCTTTGTTTATGTATATCAAACTAAAATTACTCAAATTCGATTGCGTAAAAATTTTAAATTATGCTTTATTTTCATTGCTTTTCCTGCTTAAAGTTCTCAGTTTCGCTTGTGGGAAATTATGTGAATCTGATATTTGGATTAAACTAAGCTCAAAAACCAAGCCGCATAAGGAAATCAAAGAAAATGTCTGCATCAAAACTACAACGTAATTGCGAAACGTAAGAAGGCTTGACAATATTCAGGTCATTATTGCTTGTACCAGAACTGCAAAATCGTTGCAATTCCGATCATTTACCTATTACAATACTACTGCTGGAATCTCCAGCAGGGGGAGATCAATGGTGTGTTTTATATTTCAATATCTTAGCCATTTGTAAAAAGCTAGGCCGATTGATCCAAAATTTGGCACGAGCAATGCCAGTGATGGCGCTCAAAGTTGGGTATCTTGCACCTGAAAAATTGTCAAACGGTTGGCGTTTCTTTAATTTTTGTATGATTTTTAAAAATTATACACGGTACAAAAGGACTCATCAATACCTACAAAAAGTATATGATACCCATCTTCAAAACTTAAGCTCGAATGCTCCGCTGCTATGCTCATTACAAAGTTTAGGTCAATCAGTCTAGCACTTTACAAATGGCTGAGTTATTTCCAAAATATTTTGATTCTGTCCCACTGTCCTTCCTAACTTATCACTTAAAATTTATAAATGATATTCCAAATTTGTTTAGAAGAAAAAAATTTACAAGAGATTAGAAATAAACGTACAAGAGGCAAAATTTCAAAAAAAATTCTAGCAAATATGAAGCAATAAAAATCACAAAATCGAACTAAGTCCTTAGAAAGAAAAAAGAAATCATAGATTTTTAAATAATGCATTAAATAACAAATTTAGAGTAACGCAATTGTCCGAATACCAATTACAATCACAATTGATATATGGAACTGTAATGTCCAAAATACCATGGCTTCCATATAACTCGCAAATGTGTACTGCAGCGCTGCTTTTAAGGTAGGTACATAACTCAGAAAATATCCAAAAATTACTTATGGACAGCAGTTTCGGTAGATAAAAAATATTTAGGGCTATACAAAAGCATTTAGTTTTTGTTCTTTTAAACAGGTCCCTTAGTAATTATACTAAGTATTGTGCTAACGATTTTATGTATGTAATTACTTTATATGGTCGGAAATTTAAATGCATTATATTTTAAACTAATATATGAATCACCCTTATACCCACTCGGATTTCATTAATGGAAAGAAAATTGTCTAAGCTTATTTGTGAGTATCGCAAAGTACAAAAGTTAAAGTTTTGAAGAAATAGCAAAAAATTATTTGTTAACTCGTGTATTAAGTCTTATTAAAAAGCTTGCAATAATAAGAAAGCAAAAATAATAGGTTGTGACATTATTTAAACATATTTTACCACAACTAATGCAGCTGAACTGAAAATTAAGTAAAATAAATCTGTAGAAAAAATTTAAACACATCCAAACTGACACAAATATTTTGTTGCTTTTAACCAGTGGCTAAGTAAACGTCATAAATCACTCAGCTATCAAATATGGCAATTTTAAATAATTAATGAAATTTAAATTGACTTACCTTGAACTTAAAATGTATTTTACTTTAAATTCTTTAGATCTCACAGTGAGCAACGAATTAGGTTTCAGCAGTAATGTGCTTGAACTAAATAGTTTACTGTAATGAGTTTATGGTCGTTACGGTAGATCAAGTAGAAGTTATGCATGATCGATTAAATTAGAAAATAATAAAAATTTAATTTATGTGAATATGTTCTTTACAATATTGTTTTTAATTCATTTGATTCAATGCACTTGAACTTATATATACAATTATCAAAATTCACCTAAAAATTTTCTATGATTGCTTTTTTTTGGAGTCTTGTGTCTGAATAGTTATCTAATAAGGTTTTAGTATGTAGAGAATCATTAAATCATAATATCTAAAACGGCATTGCAAGGCCTAAAATATATTTCCATTTGTTTAAGATGCAGATTATTTCTTCTTTGACAACCAATTTCTATAACTACACAGCATGGTTAGTAACCTTAGGTTAGCAAACTCGTATCAGTTCCGTCAATTGTACCCTATACACTTAGTTCACCATAAAGCTTAGTTCGAGTGACAAGTTTTTTCGTTTCTAAAAAGTTAAATAATTTTTAAAACACTTTTCATGGATAACATTTATAGTAAGAAGAGAATTTTGTCCAACTGTGCAATGCCGTTGTATTCTTTACTTCTATGCTTAAATTACACAACTATTCTTTTTAATACAATATTTCCAATAGTAAATAACAAACAAAGTGTTTGTAAAACAAACAATTTATAAAAATCATAAAATTTCATTTTAAATCTTCTTTGAATTAAATTCATAAAATTAAATTTACCAACATGTTTTTGCCCAACATTTAAAGTTTAATATAAGCTGCGTTACATTTTATGCGCCTAATATTTCTAATATTCCCGTGGGGGTGAAATTTTATTATAAACGAAATGCAATTAAAAAACAAAAAAATTCAAACAAAAAATCCAGGTAAAATTTGGCTTGACTTTTTATCTTTTATATTATTTTTTGTACTTTTTCCATTTAACAAAATTTTAAAGTTTTTGGTTTTTGTTGCGGTTGTTAAAACACAGATTGATTTTTAGTCTCTTTATGCAGTTATTTTTTTTTATTTTTACTTTAAATATTATCAGATTATTAATGGTTGTGCCGTTTATTATGCGACTGTACTGTAGACATATACAATTTTTTATAGCTTTTCATCAATTTTCGGCACTTTTGTTGTAAGAGTTATTTTAGTTTTGCACTTGCAGTTGTTTTTTTCTATTTTTCGTTAAGATTTTAGATGTAAAACGTTGTTTATTGAAATATTTATGCCTAAACAGCGTGTAATTAAACATTAGTTAAACACTGTTGATTCGCCGCCATTTATAAAAGCCTGCAATGATTTATGCTCAAATGTCCACTTAAAAGGTAAACAAATTCACGTGATGTGTGTGTGGATATAAGCATTATCATTATAAACAACACCTTGACAAAATTGTTTTCAAAAATGATATTATCGAGCGTATTCCAGTGATTAAATCACTCATCGTTTGTTTATATCACGATAGCGAATATGAACCCTCTTCACTTAGGTTTATTTAACTAAAATTGCCAAACAGTTATTTATTGATGCATAATTTTTTATAATATCGGAACCGATACAAATTTTACTGCTTATAAATAACTCAAATATTGTTTTATATAAAATCTTTAAAACAGATTATTAGTGGAAACAGCCAGTTATAATGTTATATTGGGTGATTATTAATGATTATTGGACCAAGAATTAATAAACACAATTATCAAACCTTAGAAAAAATAATGGATTATCAATAACTATTATACTTTTATTATCCATACACTTTGATCGATTTTTCAAACTCCAATTGCAATAAAAAAATAAATAAAAACAACTTCTGTACATTTGTGTTTATATAAAACTCGAAAAAGTTTGAGCGTCAAAATACTTTTGCACAGGAACTTGTAGATTATTTATTTTTTTTAATTCTTTATATCAGTTAACTTCCTAGCGTATTAAGAACTTATTTCTTCTTGACTTAAATGCTGAAACATTTTGTTGTTAACTTAAAAATTTATCGCAATATACTGTGTGAATCACTGGTCCTCACTAGACATCGTCAACCAGAAAAATTGTTTTGAACGAGAATGGTGTAGATTTTGCAATAAAAAAAATATCTGCGTTATAATTTTAAAAATTGCAAAAGCATTGAATTTTTATGATTCTTATGAGTTAGTTAGTTAGGAGTGGCAGCCTCTCGCGACGAAGCTCACTTGAGCACAAACGAATGGCCCGTTGTGATACCACAAAGAAGGCGGCATGACTCCCATTACCCAGCCGAGAACCATGAGGATTCACGGATGAACTTCGCTATGTCCCTTATAGAGTGGGATGATAGCTCCGTCAGAGTTCCAAAGAAAGGAGAGCCCAGAATTCTTAGTCTTCTTCGAGCCAGGGATGGACAGTGGCACAGGAGGTGCAGTACGGTCTCTTCCTCATCCTCCGAGCCACAACTGCGGCAGAAATCATTAAAAGGCAGACCAAGTCTTTCCGCATGCCTACCTATTAGACAGTGTCCAGTAAGTACAGAGACCGTGATACTTATGGATTTTCTGTCCAGTTTGAGCAGCTGCCTGGTCCGCTTGAGGTCCAGTGTAGTCCACAGTTGTCTGGAGACACAGCAGGAACTTTCATCTACCCATAATTTGCGAGCCAAATTTAGATAGTGGTTCTTTATGGCCATTTTCACCGTTGCCAGAGGAATTCCAATGTCTGGTAGCGGGGAGACATTAGAAAGCAATGTGCCCCGTTTTGCGAGATCATCGGCCTCACAGTTGCCCTGGATATCCCTGTGGCCAGGGACCCAAAACAGGTCAATCTGTGATCGCTCCGATAAAGTGTTCAGTAATGAGCGACAACTCAGGACTAGCTTAGATGTACTATATGCACCAGCAAGCGCCCTGATTGCCGCCTGACTGTCCGAAAATATCCGAATAGCATGACCAGAAAGATCGTCCCCGAGCGCTATTTCGGATGTTTTCAGAATGGCCATTACCTCGGCTTGAAAGACGCTACAGTAGTCAGGGAGTCTGAGGGAGAGTCTTAGTCCAAGATGATTGGAGAAGATTCCGCAACCGACTCTGTCGTCCAGTTTCGAGCCATCGATGTAGATGTCGACAGTACCACTCACGACCACTTCGTTACGGACCCAAGTCTCCCTATTTGGAATATGGATTCGAAACCCGTGGTCCAGAGCGGGAGTAGAAGAGATGTAGTCCACCATTGATGGCAGTGGAACATCCCGATCGATAATCTTAGAGTGCCCTATGTCCAGCCTGAGCCAGCGTGAGAGGGCATTAAGTCTGGCTGCACAGCATTTAGCCTGTTGCAATGCCAGAAGTTTGGTGGGTAACCGGTGGAGAAGAGCAAACAGAGCATTTGTCGAAGTAGTTCGAAGAGCCCCAGTAATCAAAATGGCGGCTGTTCTCCTGACTTTGTCAAGAGGCTTTTGGTTGACAAATCTCTCAAGAGCGGGCCACCAAAACACAGCTCCATAGAGAATATTTGGCTCTATAACTGCCTTGTAGAGCCAGGAGATGATTCGAGGCTGAAGGCCCCATCTTGGTCCTAGAGCTCTCTGACAGAGATAGAGCGCACAGGTCGCCTTCCGAGCTCTTTCGGCAATGTTTGCCTTCCATTGAAGTTTGGGGTCAAGTATCACCCCAAGGTATTTCACACTTTTACTTACACTAAGCACAATGCCATTCAGCCTAGGTGCAGTAAAATTCGGGATCTTGTATCTCCGTGTGAAGAGCATAACCTCCGTTTTGCCGGGGTTAACAGTAAGATCAAAATCGCAGCACCATTTAGACAGAACATTAAGCGAATAGTTCATTCGTTCTGTGAGTGTCGACAGGTACTTCCCAGAGACTGCGATAGCAAAGTCATCAGCATAAGCTATCACCCTATTACCCGTTTGGTCCAGTTGCCGTAGCAGCGTGTTGACTGCCAGATTCCAGATAAGGGGAGACAATACGCCACCTTGTGGAGTGCCCCTTTTCACTACCCTTACAACGTGATCATTTCCCAAGGTGGACGTGATGATACGTGTCTTTAGTAGTTGCGCAATGAATCCCACCATATTTGCATCAAGATCGAGATTCAAGAGGGCCTTTATAACGGCATTGGGGCAGACGTTATTGAAAGCTCCTTCTATGTCAAGAAACACTGCAAGCGTAAAATCTTTATTTGAAAGGGACTTTTCAACATCTGATAATAACACATGCAGCGCTGTTTCCACAGATCTCCCTTTCGTGTAGGCATGCTGCGATCTAGAAATTAGCGCGGGATTAATGGAGTTCCTGATCTGAAGATCAAGAATCCTTTCCAGCGTTTTGAGTAAGAAGGACGACAGGCTTATGGGCCTAAAGTCCTTGGGTTTAATAGGAGATGTCTTCCCCGCTGCGTAGCCTGCTGGTTTCGGACGAGCTTTCTATGTTGCCACAGAAAGTTTTCCATGAGGCTCTTTTGGATCTACGTATGGCATACTTAAACTCCCTTTGTTTATCCTTGTAGGGCAGCCAGTTTCCACTATTTTTGGCCCTATTAAAGAGTCTTCTACATTCCTTGCGTAACTCTGCAATCTCCGTATTCCACCAAGGGGGTTTCGGTTTACCCCTTAGCTTCGGTGGATTGCAGGCCGCTTTCGCCGCAGAGCATATCTGCAAGGTCAAGAATTCAACCGCCCGATCAATATCGCAGTGGTCATTAATCTTGAAGGGAGCAGGCCTTAGGCCAAGCTCTAAAATGGACCGAAATTTATTCCAGTCCGTTTGTTTCCTATTTATGTAGGAGTGAGATGAGTTAAAAACAGTATAAAAATTAATACTTTTTACTTTCTTGGTACATTTTTGTTTTTTTGCACATTGAAAGTTTCTTTTATGGTTTTATCGTGTACATGATCCACGCAACCTTTATTTCACGATGCTGGGTCCTTGTTATTTTAAACAAGAGGCCGGCGAGAACAATGCAATCAGCGGTGATCTGTAACCATCTGTAATGACTTATTACTTGCGGCTCTACGTAGACGTTTGCTGATAGCGAAACATGCAATAGAGCGCTTCAAAAATACAACTTAACTAAGAAAAAATTTTGCGATCGGTTATTTTTAGAATGATCTTGCCAAACTGGCTACAAAGATCTTACTTAAAAAAATTTTCTGGTTTATTTGATTTCCATGATGAACTACATCCAAATGTTCTATTTAAGGGATAGTAGTAACGGTCAGATACTAGCATAATTTAATTTTTATTAACACAACATGTGTCGTTTAACTACTTAGATAAAATTTTTTTTTTATAAATGTTGTTAGTAAAAGGTGACTACATATACTTAAATATGTAAATAAAACAGAAAAGAAACGAAAAAATATAAACACTTTGAAATTATTGAACACAACTTTACAACTTCGGCAGCAACTTAAGTAAAGAAATGTTAAATATGAAAAGCAAATAAAACTCCATGAACTGTATAAGTTAGGAACTTAAAAAAAAACAAGATTAAAAGGACAAAATTTCATTACAAGCTTTTCTGTTGCGCTTCGCTACCCCATGCCAGCCAGTTTTTTATTTGATTGTGCGAACTAATTTGAATTTGTACGAGATTTTTAGACCCTTCCTCTTAATGTTTTAAAGGTAAACGGTAACATTTTACTTTGTATGTCATATAAATAAGATAAATCAATATTTCAAGGTGCTGTTATAGTGACACGACAATAAATAAAAGCTTTCTTAACAATAGCTTTGTGCCACGTTTGTGAAAATTACAAGAGGATCGGTTCACTGGTGTAGGCAGGTATAACTTTTCGACAAATAAACAAACATATTTTGTACTTTATATATGTAGAAGATTAGATCTACAAACTTTTCACTTTGACATTATATGGTATGTGGCATATAGAAGCATCTGTGCTTTACACCACTACCATCTGATTTAAGTGTCTATGAGCAAAATTCGGGCTCTGTCATTAAAAAACATCTTTTTTGACAATACGGTTCACTATATGTTATAAATCACGGCATACTAGTTGTATATTTCCATATAAAAACAGCCAAGACAAGCGCCATAAACTTTCAACACAATATTGGATCACCCGTTGTAAACGCAACGAACATTGCAATTCCAGACACCCAACACTTAGAGGTATCGTTTTAACTAGAAATAAATAAAGGTGACAAAAAAAAAAAAACAATCAGGAACGACTTAATATTGACAAAAATAATTAAACAATATGAACCTTAACATAGATATTTATACATGGGTGTATGTATGTATGTGTAAATAATATGTCGAAGCAACATTTGTAAAATGTGGCGTAAACAAATGTATCGGTAGTAAGTTAGTTATTTTGTAGAAATTTGAGATAAAGTACAACTTTGGAATAAGGAACTCCCAAAACAAGTTTTTGATATTATTTGAATTATATATATTTTTTCAAAAACTCATTATGCATACATATGTCATTTGAACTATATTTCATATTACTAGAGTTTGGGATAGCTATCCATAATTTCCCGGGAAAAATTTGGCTAAATTCCCAGTAAACGGAAAGTTTAAAATCACTTTATTATTAATAAATTTAAAGATTTTTAAATATCTCGTTTCGTGTGAATTCTACTAACTCTATACATCTGTACATGAAATATTTTTTGAAAATTTTGATGCTGGTGGAGATAGAAATCGAAATAGAATACAAACACCTATTATTCAAATATAGAATAATTTTTATTTGTGGTCACCATATATTATCGGTATAGTTGTACTGGAAGAGTTGTCAGTATATCTTATTTTTGTAGATGAAAAGTTTTTAGCACTGTTTATAGAACTCTACAACAAATGTTTGAAAGCACATGTTTCTAAATTTTAATTTTATGATAATTAGAAATGATATGCGGACGAAGTCGTGGGCGCTGCTAGAAAAATATAAAAGAAAACAGAACTAAAGTTACTAGTTTGTTTTAAAAGGAATTTGAGTTCTTTGAGAGTTTGAGTTGAAGCTACTAACATTTAAAACTCGAACATGGATGATAATCTTTATAACGCATTGATGACATGATGATGTAGAATCAATGAACATATGTATGCCTTGTCACCTGCGTTGTTTTTATTTTTATTGTTTGATTACGATTTAATTAAACTATGAATTTTTTAATATTATTTTATTAGGGAAATCACGGGAATGCAATAATTTTTTCCCCGTTTCTCGGGAAATAATAAGTTCCGGGAAATCCCCACCCTTACATATTACATATGTATATCTTAACGTGTTTAAACTTCTATTAAGGTGTGTTTTGAATAGCTGTGTTAGAATGTGAGATGTTTTTCAAAACACAAAACCAAACACTCTTGAAATATATGTATGTTATCTTTTAAGTATTATAACATGTGTCGATTTTTTTAATAGAGCACGTTCATGCCGCATTGCGAAATGGTCGCGATGGCGAATTTATTTATTTTCGCCGAAACGCTAACTTTTAAACTCCATATATAAAAATTATCTTTTATTTTTTATTTTAATTGGTGTTTGAGATTTATCGTTTCGGCGAAAATTAATGAATTCGCCATCGTGATCATCTAGTATGATTTCCCTATGTATCAAACTATATGACACCAGATGTTTTTAGTGTTGCTAAATTTTACTTTTAAAATTTCCACTCAAAATATTTTTGGCATAAAATTTAGATTTCTAAAAATAAAATTTATTATAACTTTCGTAGGTTATATATGTATAAATATATCGTACGCTTAAAAGCAAAAATAGAAACCATCAACCTTTAAGTGCTTGCATTATATTGGATATTGCATTTTTGAATTACAGCCCTTATTACATTTTTAGAATGCATGTTTGTTTTTCTTGGTGGATGTGCGCTTTAAGAGCATGTTTATTTTTTCAATCTTCTCAAAGTCTATTTTATCATACAACTTTCAACAAGACTCTTCGAAATAAAATCGTATGATAGAAGAAATAAACCTGCTCAGCAAGATCCGCTATGAAAACAATGTGTCTACATAATTCAAAATTCTCATGAAATATTATCCCTAGATACTTCCTCCTAACATTAATTATTAATTCAGTTTTATTAGTACTAATCCAAAAAAAAACGAATTGAGCATATTTTGATCTTGGGAGAATTGGTGCTTGTGTACCTACGAGCAACGATTGTACTAAAAGAGCTTTTCTGGCAACGACTTCAAATAAAACAAAATAAGGAACAATAATATTTAATTAAAAAACAACTTTTATTTGTTACGAATTATTTGTTCAATTTTTAGAAGTGAAAAATTCTGCATCTTTTAAACTTTTCGAATTTTTTATTTAAGTTTTGAGTAGTTAGACATGGCATATTTCAACAACCAACATTAATTACAGAACAAGTAATATTTGCTGGAAGAATTTTCGGGAAATAATTTTGAATTTGTGAATTTAACTTAAGAAGTGTATGTTAACTCTGGTCTTCTATTAAATCTACATATACTTATCTACATTGATTTATTTAGTATTTAGATGATTACCTTTTAATAGCTGGTGCCCAGTAGATAATTTTTTTGGTATTCAATAAGGCTTATTGATAGTAAGTTACTGTTAACTTAAAGAGATACTTTTTTATAACCTCTATGCGATTTCAGTTTCGCTCTATGTAATGATTTAAAATAGGGTCCTAATTTTTAGTGAGTTTATTTTTCTCAATAATAATAGTAGAAAATTAAAATATCAAGGTATGTATATGTAAGGTAAAAAGGCCACAGTATTTAAAAACGCCGATTTCCAGCGTATATACTCTGCCTACCAGAAGGAATTCTTTCTTTGCTTATCATTATATCATATCTAGAAAAATATGCCACAGAAGTTTAATCCTAATATCCTTAAGGCTGTTAGAAAACATGTCAGAACTAAAAGGCAGGAAGCTGAAAGAGCTAATATTTAAAAGCAAACTCAGTATTATCGAACAAACCAACAAATCAGTAATCGTTTGAAGAAAGACCTTTAACAGCATTGAATATCATTCTCATGTGAAGTCATATTGAAGCTTGAAAATATTTACTTAAAAAAATCTCTATATGAGAACAAGTATATGTTTGTATGTGTATATTTAAATAAAATTTCAATTTTCCATACATGGCTATATTTCTTGATCTTCTTTTCTAATGATTTTGCTGTCATTGCAGCTTATTCAGCCCTTTTAGATAGTTTGTCCAGCAATACGTGACCTGCAAAAATGAACATACTGATATTCTTATGATTATAAATATGTTTATTTGGGAAATGAAGTAAATTTTATATGTTGTTTTTTTTAATTTTTTGAAAAGGAAATCGAGTCTTTAAAATAACAAAATCTAAACAAATAAACATGAAATGTACAATAAAAAAACCTTAAATAATGAAATCGAAATCACACAAAACACAGTTCGTGACAACTTTTATGACAAGAATCGTTTCACCAATTGCAATATATTTTTTCTGTCACACATTTAAAGTAAAAATTGTCAAAGTTATTTTTTTTTAACTGAAAACGACAATAATATTTAGCGAGCAATAATAAAAACTAGAGGACTTAAAGGTATGTTAAGCGTCCTAGGAACAAAGCTAATTGTATAAACAAACTCTTGTATGGTACATACATAGTTATAATACACTCAAAATGAATGTTTGTCAACCAGAAGTATTTTGTCTAAGGCTGCTGACTGAAATACATACATATTTATGTATATCATGCACATCGTCGTATATAAGCCAACTCAAGATTGAATTTAGCCCCTCCCTAGAACTTTTTTTGCCTTTAAGAGTTTCGCAGTATCATCTTCTTAGATTTTAACAAAATCAAGATCTTTATTGTACAATAATTATATGTATGTAAGTTCTGCAAGTTGTGGCATCTTTTAAAGCATAATATCACAAATAGGATCGAACATAGGCCTCGCTGAACACCGCAAAAATTTTCCTAACAAGTTTAAACGTTCCTTGTCGTTGTGTAAACACCAACTTATCCAAAAGTATTGCTAAATTGCGTGAGAAAACACTTCCAGGTTTTAAATTCTCCTGATAGCCCACACTTCTATGGGTCTTTTAAGAGTATATTATAAACCTTGTAGTGTTTGAATCTCACACAAAGATTTAAATGGAAGCAAATGATTTTTTTTTGTAATATAATAGATTGTGCTTATAGATTGGTTCCGTTTTAAGAGCAGCTCTTAAACTTAGAAGTTATAGGGTGTCCCCATATAACATACATGTAGAGCGCACTTATTTAAAATTAAACAATAAATGCATATAACTATAGTTACCAATAGCAAAAATTAATACAAAAATAAATCTTAAAATGAAAGGGTGTTCCCATAGGTGTCGTAACCTGACTTATAAGCGCCTATCTTTTCAGCCGTTATATACAAACGCTTGAAAATTAGACAGGGTGTCGACTTCTATGACCGTTATAATAACAAGTATGAACATTCAACATAATAAATTAAAGGGTGTCTAATAGTTAATATAATTTTATGTACATGACATAACTGTTATACCGTTTTAGAAAGACAGTTAAAATTTACGAAACAAAAAATTGTATTGTATTAATTAATTAATTGTATTAAAATTTGGTTTTGGAAATTAAAGGGTGTTCCAACAGTCCATGTAATTCGATGTATGTGGCAAAACTCTTGAAGCGTTATAGACAGACAGCTGAAATTTACAAGGTACCTGTATTGGTAAGTTCCCTATAGGACAAAGTACACAATAAATTAAAAGGTGATACAAAAGTTGATGTAATTTGATGCAGGTATGTGCCGAAACTTTGAGGCGTTAGCTAAAATCTGTTTTGAAGTCGGTTTTTTAGCAAGAATTATATATTAATTGATATGTATTTAAAGCATCGGGTTATGCATGTAAACGAACCAAAAAATTCTTGTGGTGAATGCTAGGCGATGTGAAGGGAAAATAAGATATGTTCATATATTTTTTAAGTCAATAAATAATGAAATAAACTTAAATATTAAGTAAAAGAAATTAATATATCTTTTTAAATCGAAAAATATGCACTAGTTGTTTGTTTTCCATTTGTTTAAAAGCAACTTTCTTTAGGGCAACAGAGATTAAGTTATTGTTTAAAATAACATAATAAGTGTGGCAGCACTGCAACCTTTTAAGTTCAACATCCTATAAATAAACAAAAGTTATCGTATGTATTTTAGCTGCTTTTTGTTTGTTTGTATTTTTTCTCTTTGTTGCCCTGTAGGAAGTCAAACACATTTTTAAATAATTTAAAACTGATTTTTTCGTAGCCACATCTAGTTGATTATGTGACTATTTTTCTTGTCGCCAACTCATTATTTTAACATGGGCATGTCATAGGCAGTAGTCAATTGGTCATCTCTGCATGACTTTTTAATTGACTACTAATTACCTACTTTTCAACCAAATTATAGTAGGTTTATATTAAATTAATTAATAACCAATTTTTTTAAAATGAATTTTTAAACACTTTAATTTGAAATAATTTTTATTTAATTTATTAGATAGAAAAACAATTACTATATCTATAAAAAAAGAAAATATATAATATAAATAAAATTTGTACTCTTTTATTGTACAGTATTATACATTGGTATTAAGTACATAGGTACATACTGAAATTATTTTTAAATTCATTTTTATAAAATAATTTTAAAATAAATTATTATAAATCACATTAATTTTAATTCAATTTAATTGACTTTTTAAATAACTTTTTTTTTTAATTTATCTCTTTAATTCAATTTTCAAAGATTTTAATTTCAGGTAAGGGCTTTTCCATTAATTATATAAAAAATTAAATAAATATTGTAATATAAAATATGGGGAGTATGTACATATATAATACGTACATACAAAAGCTTAAGCTGATAAAAAAATATTACACATATTAAATTTCAATCATTTTTAAATTATTTGTTTAAGCAGTATCATAAAATTCATTATAAAATATTCGTATTTAATTCATTAAATATAGAATTGAATAAAATATATTTTTGTGCATAGGAAAATTTGTACTGCATTATTGCGAATTGACATTGGTTAGCTTTTTTTCAACACAAACGTTATGAAAATGACGTTTTTTAATTACACCCAAAGCGTTACGCAATTCTTTGTCTGGATCATCACATAGAGAACGAACCGATTCCATTAAGACATCGAAAACCTTTTCGTAGTCTTTCAAGCGCTTTTTGCCGTGAGTGCCATCAATATTTATATGGATAATCAATTGCAGAGACAGAATTGTCGTTAACGTTTTTGGCAGTTTACCTTTCAAAGACAATCTCATGGTATTGACCTGTAAAAAATATAAAAAAATTGTAAAATGGCAAAAATAAACAACAAAAAACACTCACATAAATTTGCTTATTTTCATCAGTGATGGTGTCATTAAGTGTTTTTAACTCCTCAACGCTTTTTATTGGGAAAACATTCTTGATTGCAACATTGTTTTTTTCTTGACGTACAAGGCTTTCGGTCAGTACTTTCTGGGCAGACAATGCTGCCATTATTGTTTCATTTTGAATCTGAACAATGTCTTTGAGCTCTTTAATATCACCTTTAAACATAAATGTTTAAAAAATAAATAATTTTATAAAATCTTATGCATATATTTTCATCTTACATGTGATTTTTGTAAATTTCGAATTCATTTCAGAAAATTTTTCCGTCATTTCAGAAAATTGCTTTAAAACTTCAATAGAACATCGACAGGGAGCTTTGTCATCATTTTCTTTCTCTGCTTAAATACGATATATATAAGTAAATAGGCACATTTTTATGAGCTTGAAAGTTACTTACCTACAGTGCTTAAATATATGCGCTTCATAATTGCTAAATTGTATATATTGTTTTAAATTTTAATTGTTTGCATTTATTTTTGTTATACATGTACGTATATACGTGTATAAAATTATTTGTATTAATGTAGGTTAATATTGATAGCTATAAAAATTTTTATTTCCCAATTTTTAAGCATTTGTAATAATTTTTTTCCGAAAAAAGTAATAGCAATTATAATTTTTATTTACTTTAATTGCACCCGTGCAATAATGGAAGCAAAACTAGTTTTTCCCCTATTGGTAAACCAACCAGCTTGCATTCAATTTTATCTTTTTCAAATAATTCTTCATCACCAAGAGAGGTTGGATCAACAACACACGTTCCTAAAACTGAAAACGAATCAAATGGTTCATTGAAATAGCTTTCTATTGATTTAAATTTTTTACCTACAATAAACCCTACCTCAGTATCAATAAAACCTGTTATTAATATAGGAACGAATGGGTGAATGGCACATACATTATTTGGATTCTTTTTGGAAAAAAAGTACTCTTTTGTTAAAAGACCTACTATTTCATTACGTTTTCTAATGAACTTTACTTCTTTTTCTGGAATAATCATATTTTCAAATTTTAAATTATTTGATATTTGCTGCAAAATTTTTGATGGCTTTTTAACATATTTCTTCAAAGTTTGAAGATAGTTTTCAAACGGATAACCTGAGAAATTTGAAAGAGGGCCATATTTTTTAACACATTCACTCAAGTGCAACAGACCATGTACATTGTAACTTAAGCTATTCCGCCCGAAAATAATAGGATAATTTTCAACAAAAAGTTCCAGCAGAGTTTGGGCGTTTTGTAAATTTCGTTGGTGTGTTCTAGGGCATGATAGAAATCTGCAAGCACAGTGGAGTAACGAAAACTCATAGTACAAATCTTTATGTACTCGATTTCTAAGAACAACAATTCCAGTATATAGTAAAAACTGCCTGAACTCAGATGCTTTCCAATGACATATTTCATCCAATCCCCTGGGAGTGCGAGAAAATTCCTTAGGAATATGTTTTTTTAAATCATTCAAATGGTGCGAAATATCATTTTTGTTGCCTTCAGTTATTTTAAAAATACATTTATTTGCAATAATCCGAATAAGGAATTTTCTCATCACCCCCAAATCAACGAGATGCATCGGATCAAGCGGCACTTGACTTACCATTCCCAAATTAAGCCTCTCAAATGGACTTTTTGCTTCACAAAATGTTTTTTTATGATGGTGTAAATATTTTCTGGATGCAAAATCACTGTCAGAAATAAGCACACCTGATTTTTCAGAATATGTTAAAACGCCATCAACTTTTTTTGCAATTTGATTGCATTTTGTACATCCATGGCAACTGGTGTGACTAACGATTCCACACGCGAAAGCCCTTGCCGGTGCATCACAAATTATTGCCCTAATTTTTAACGCAACAGTTTGTTCACCAAATTTTAGACCATTTTGAATCAAAATATTTAGCTCCTGAATAAACTTATCAAAGAACTCTTCAATATTATTGGGTTTGCTTCGACCTACAAAAACTCCTACCGGAAAAACAGTCAACTTTGGTACATTGACGACCTTTATCAAAATTGGCCACAACTGAGTTCTTGAACTTTTGAATAATGGAAGGCCGTCAATATTAATGTCGACTGAAATTTCATCACAATCATTAAATAAATGTGAAACCCTTTCTAATTGCTTGTAAACTCCAAAATGGATATAAAACCCAGGGGAGATTTTTGATATGATTAAGCGATCGTTCTTAGTGCAAAACGAATTAGCACTTAATGGCACATCTAAGCCTTCTCCATTTAAAATTACCAAGAGTTCATCAAAACTTTTACGCGTTGGCTTATTCCTATGGTACCACACTCCTAATTTTTCACGTAAGGACTGTTTTTTTGGACTATTACTAAAATAATTATCTTTCACATCATATTCACAAACACTTTTCTTGCTTTCAACTCCTACTGCTTCCATTAATGCAGGAGCACTTTTCTTGCAAGCATCTATTTTTAATTTTTGCACATATTTTTGTTTTTCTGCTTTTAATTTTCTTGCCAAGTGCCTTTTGCTATACATTTCCTTTATTTATATTTAATAAACTTTTTATAGCTAACAATATCACTTTTATATTTACTTTATTATTATTATATATTTAATTATAAACTTTAATATTTAGCAATTATTTGTTAATTCCACAAAAACTAGCACTGTTTACCTTAGTTTACTTTGATTGACATGTGCTTTTTTATATTTTCTTTTCATTTACTCACAGAGCTGCCACAAGCAAAAACAAAATTCTACCAAAATCTTCTTCAAATTCTACAAAAAGCTGCCCTGGTAGCCCTGTTTACTTATTTTGTTTTATTTCTTACGTTTGCTTCTTTCTATTCAGTTCAATATGTTTGGTTGATGTCTGCATGAGATTTAAACCAATTTGTAGTCAATTGCATAATAGTTACTTTATAGTTTATGATTTTGTCAACTGATTATTTTATTTACTACAGGGTGCTTTGCTTTATTTGCTTCTGTTGTTACAGTTGCTTTTGCTTATGCAGTTTGTTGTTGCTATTTGAACCATTTGTGATAGAATCTTGTGACACGATCTTTTGACCCAAGCCAGGCGCCATAAACTCACCTAATAGATTTTTTTGTCTTATTTTTTTATTTTCTCCTTAATAATGAAAAAAATAATAATAAACAAAAAGGGAGTTCCTTTATTTTGTTGTCCCGTCTATGGCCAAATACAGCATGAATATAATGTTGTGTTCAATGGCATATATAGGTACCTCCTCTTTATTACTTTTTTATATAATATTAATTTGGTCTAGTAGAGCTTTTTTAAATTCACATTCCCCATACTCTACCTTTTTCCTTTATTAATTATGATTTTGGTTTTTTCCCAAGATAAACTGTATTATGTTTCAATGCATTTGGTTTAAAAAATTTATATCTACTTGATGGAAAAATGTAACATTTTTTAATTATTTCCAATTAGTTGATAAGATTTTTTTACCATTTAATTTTCGATTGCTTAAAATTATTTTTATTTCACGTAAAAAATATTTACGAGCATTTTAAGAAAATAAATTAGGTCTGCAAGATAAAGGGCCATTGTTAAGCCTGCCGTCAGTTAAAAGTAGGATTTACCTGCTAAATAAATAGCTTTCAATGGTTTTTGTTATTAATAATAATATTTAATTTAGTAATTAATTGCCATACAATAAATAATTTAGGTGATTGCCAAATTTTGTTACTCTCTTACAAACAACATTAAATTAGGATGCAAATAAAGGGAGTAGTAGTGTTGATTCCTTCGCATACTCAAAACAAATTGGTCTACAAAAATTTGTGGTGTTTGGGGTTGTGATAAATACAGTTTTTATCATGTTTATAATTTCTTATATAAAGTCACAATTTTGCTGGGTAACGGCAAGTTGTAAAAAGGACTCTAAGTGCAGCAATGAGAGTGTGTGCTCTTTCGATTACTTGGAATTTAGAATAAAAGGTCACTCACACTTAAATGTTTTAAATCATAGTACACTTCAAAGCATTTATAGTTAAATATAAACCGTAAATTCCGACAAGCAGATATTGCAAAACATTCTGTATTGGCCCATCATACTAAATGACTGTTGTACTCCAGAACAGAAAGAATTATTTTTTCTGGGTTGCAAATAAGGCACAAAAATCTCAGCAACTTTTAAAAATATTTTTTCTACTTTGCCGAAAATATTTTGACTAATAAGTAAAGTACAAGAGAATACGAGTTGCCTTTAATTCTCTTGCCGTGTTGATCCATTTATGTAATGCGTAATGTCTTTGAAATTGAATCAGTATTCACAAATAAAATTTAGAAATATTAAATATTGATACCCGAATTAAAGTTAGACAACTTTCTGGCTTTAAAACGCTAGATCTGTATGTTTATTCATTACAACAGTTAGAATGCTTGACGTGAGCCAACTGCAAAACATGTTTAACCAGTCGCCTAAAGTAGTGATGTTTTGCAAAAATTATATATATATATATATAAATATATATATATATATATATATATATATAATATTTTAGATTTGACTTATGGCAACGAAGCTATACATGAGCCAACTGTCGCAGAATAATTCTTCAATTGTTGTTAACAGTGCATTTAGAACATGACTTTGGTTTTACTCGTCATTCTCATGCTATATGGCGCACTTTTTCAATACATGTAGTCTTAATAGAGTATTGGATCATTTGATAATATGTAAAGTTCTTAAGCACATGGACCTTAAACTCTCATATTGTAGTGGTCATTGACGTAAAAATTATAAGTCGTTCTCCATTTGGTACCACACAAGTTGTATCTAAAAAATAATTTGAGATCAGTGTTCATTGCATAAAATTGTAATTTATTCACGTAATCTCTAAATGTTTTTTAAATTTATCCAGTTGGTGTTTAATAAAAACATTTATACAAACATAATATTTCTAAGCCATGAACATATATAATATAAATTTAGTGCTTACTATGTTATTTTTATTAGGAATGTTAAATTTAATTGAATATTCCAGATACCCCGCAGAAAACAGTCAAAACAATTTAGGTGTTTGAGATAAAACACATTACAACAAGACAAACTTTCAATTATGCATTTTTTCAACAACGGCAATAACAAAAAGACATCCTTATAAACATTGATTTATTTTCAAGTGTTTAACGATAACGAGTATATTAAGTACACTTATCTCTAGATTATATTTTAAAACGACGAAAACTTGCCTTTAAAAGTGTTAAAGTACAATAGAAAATTCCTTTTCTTTTTTACATAAAAACATACCTGTTTAAAACTTAATATGATAAAAAAATGTTCTTTAAAAAACAATGTAGTAAATTCCGCAAAAATATATTCTTACTTTTTTACTCTATCGAAACTTTACCACTTCTTCTAAACTAACGGCCATTGTTTAAAGCTTTTATTCTTATGCTTCCAAAACAACCATATACCGTAGTAAATTTGCTAGATTCTTGTCGAGTGCAAGCAAAGATTCTGTAACAAAAATAAACCCATTACATTAAAAGATGGTATAAGTTCCACGTGTTGTATCTTCTGTATAAAAAAAGAAACAGTTATTATAAATCGTGTGTGGTGTTTCTAGTTTGAAGTTGATTGGCCCTTGGAATCACGCAAAATTTATACTGAACAAAGGGTTCTTCGCTTATACCGAGTTCACACATATAAATTTTTCTTACGTCAATTCTTACTTTTGACATTTAAAATAGCACAGCAGTTCTTTTATATTGAGTAGACATCTAACATAAATAAGTTCTTAAAAGTAATCAGCTGTGTAACTGCTCTCCCTTGGTAATTTATCACACCATGATAATTTATTTCTTTTAAAAATGTTTTTCAAACTATTTCTGTTTTTATAAAATGTAAGTCACTTTTGAAATACACTGTGGCTATTTTAAACAAATTATACATTAAGAAGATATCTTCGCACATGTATTCGCCAAAAGAGTAACAAGTTAAACGGGGCTGCGTTATATATAATATAGAAAAAATTTATTTGACATATGCTGGAGTTTTTCAAAATTTTAGATGAATGTGTTACACTAGGGAGTAGTGTTTTTTAATATTTGAAAACCGCACACTTTAACAATTTGCCATCGTTAAAAGTCAATTTGTGTTGCTTCAATTGTTCATTGTTTTGTATAAATTTAAAATTTTTTTAACAATCCTGCCTTTGTCATCTAACAACTAATAAAATTTATGCAGTAAGTTTGAAGTGTGGGCGGATGTTGCTTTCTGCTTTTTTTTCAAATTACATTTTGCTTTGACAATCACAATTATGTTTGCAGGTAGATATGTGAGCACTTTCTCTGCTGGCGAACGTTTCATAACAAATTAAAAGAAAAAATTTGCTTACTACTTAAGTAAACACATATAAAATCAGAGTGGTATAATTAACATAATCGTGCCGATAAATGTTCCTTTTATTTTTCTTGAAAATGTACTTCTGATGGCTTTTGTTAAATATGTGAAGCGTGTCTATGTATTGTGTCAAAAATTTTTTTATTTTAACTGAAGGCAAATATTTAAAGAAAGAAAAATAAGAGCTAACAGAAAGTTTAATATGCTTTAATCATATTTTCATTTTGTAAAAGCTCAATTATTTCCTTAACTTAGGTGTATTAAAATTTTTTTTGGTCTGTAATATAACACTGCCTAAAAGTTGTACGATGGAATACTGACAAACATAAGTGAAGACTTAAAAAACATAAGAATTTTGGTGTCATCAACTTTTTTTCTTAAAATGTCGTTTAAGTACGAAAAAAGCGACTTCAATACGATGTAGTTACTCGAGACTTTTTCCGAAAACAAAAAACAAAAGTAACTACTGTGACTTCATCATGATTGGTAAAAAGACAGACTGATTACTTCAAATAGCTTAGCTTTAATATCGAAAAATACAAAAAAAGCACAAGCATTTCTATTCCATTGTACTAGCAATACTCTACGATCAGATGGAGAGATAATTTTTGAAATATAACATTCGCAGAATGCAAATGTAATAATTTTTCAAAATTGAAATAATAAAAAATGTATACCTCTTTTTGTTTAGTATTGCACTTTTTAAAATCCTACATTATGATTATTTTTATTAAGGTGGAAATTCCAAATGAATCAAGATACATGCAAAACATATTCACCTTTATTCTGTATGGCGTCGCCAATACAAGGCGACGCCAATTTTAATCGGTTTTTAAAAATCGGTATTGTTGTTGTTAATATTGCCATTTGCCGGTGACTGGCAATATAAATTTGGTATTTTGTAAGTAAAGGTGACGTTAATATAGTCATTTGTGATCTAAGTGTTGCGTATAAACAAAAAAGTTTACATAAAAAAAAAAAAAAAATTAAATAAACTATAAAAAACGGTAGAAATAAAATTGATTATGGAAAAACTGAAAGTTACCAACACCAACCAATTTGAAATATAAGTTGAAGAGTTGCAAAAAGACCCATCACTTGCCAGAGGTTTTCGAAAAGGCACAGTTCCTTCTAGTTTTAAGGAACAGTGACTGCTCTAAACGCCCTTGGCCCACCGAGTAGGAAGAGTGATTGATGGTAAAAGGTATGTTATATATTGCTTTACAAATTATGTTTGGCAAAATTCGCTTTACAGATTAGCGCGAATTTAAGTTTTAAGTAAAAAAAAGATGGTAACAAGCAAAATAGAATGTTAAGCTACTTGAGGCTGTATATTTAAGCCTCTTGGAAGAAACTGTAACAAATCTTTTCTAGTTCCAAAGCAAGTCAACCCTAAGGGTATGGTTTAGTTCAGTGAATGAAAACTTCCTTAAGTCATAGACATCTCATATCTAAATGTCCTTAAATTGTTTCAAATGTTAAGCCATGTTGTCCCAAGAGGTTCACTTGCATTTATTGATATTTTACTATGTTTACAGGAAAAGATAAAGCATTAGTTTGAAATGGATAACTTTGTATTTATCACTTATTTTTCATCTGTTAACTGAAAGATTTTTAATTTCTTTCTAAAAAGTCTTCTTTGCACCATTAATTTTGTACTTTCTTATTTTTACACAATCAAAAATAGTAAACAAATAAATCAACTGACTAATAAATTAGATATGTGTATTACTTTTTATTGACATTTTCGATTTTCAAATACAAATTAAGGATTGATGTTGTGTTAAATTATGTTGCCTCAAAATTTATGACGATGTTGCCGAAGCCAAACAGAATAAGGGTAATTATTGGTCTTACCATTGTTTACATCAATTTGCAAAGCTTGAATATTAACATGTACGCATTTTATACAAATTCACTCATTGATGGTATTTGTGTTTGTCTTTGATGTGTCCTCCTGTCATCAGTTTAGTTGGGCAAAAATGAAGAAGTGGTAAATGTCTCTGTTGAAATTTTTTGAAAAAATATGCTGATAGGATATGTTTACAGGCCAAATGAAAAATATCTTTGATCTTTATTCAACACTTAAAATTCTTACAACGAAATATGGCGACATTCACATTTCTGGTAATTGCATTGCAAATATTTGATTACAAGCTTATAAACTTTGTAATATGCTATTTCTTGATCTTTTACCGATTAACAGGATGCACCCGGAACATCATAACTGGATTTATTGACCTCTCCTTTGGATCCATTGAATCAAAGATAACTTTTTACTATCATAATTTATTACTTTCAAGTCTAACACGTTAAACAGTGTTATAGATATTATGACTTTAAAAACTTCTTTTTCTTGATCTGCCTACCCGTAATCGGATGTTGGCGACCATACAAAGTTTTTTTTACCGAATTAAGTTTCGTTAAATTACTATTTTAAAACATAATCGCATTGCCATGTTTCTTTTTTTGCTTTTATTCTAAGTAAGACTATTTAACAGAATGCTATTTCTGATAAGTTCCGAGAGTACATCTCTGTCCCTTGCTAGATTAAATAGAACACCAACACTTCTGGTTCCGATCTATTGCCATATGTTGCGAATTCATTATGCCTGTTTTGTACCAAATCTACTTTTTTCTTCAATTTTTCCTTAAAGTATTAACTGCAATTTGTTGTATTTTTCAATTCGCATGATATGTCCATGGAATCTGAGTTTTCTGTGTTTTATTAAATTAAAATAATCACGATCTTTGTTTATAATTGCAAGAACTATAGTATTTGTTATGTGATCAGTCCATGCTATTTTTAATGCTCTGTTTAAAACCCACATTTTAAAGGCTTCTAAACGGTTCATATCTGATACTTTCAATGTCCAGGTTTTCATTACATATAACAAAACAGGATATATATAATATATGTATTACGAATCGAAGCTTTAGATTCAGGTCAAACTCCCGGTTTGTAAGAACCTTCTTGTATTTAAAAAAATGATGTCTTGCGTTTTCGATACAACGTTTTATTTCCACTGAAGGATCCCAGCTAGCATTGACCCAGCAATCAAGATATTTATATTGGTCGACTCATTCGATTGGATGTTTTTTTTATACTCGAAAGAGCTTCTTAAAATATGTGTTAAAATTTTACATTAAAAAGTAATGGTGACAGCACGCATCCTTGTCGTACTCCTCTATGTATAGCAATTTTTCTTGTCTCAGAATTATCAATCTTCACTTCAGCAGTTTGATGCCAATATAGATTTTGAATGCATCTTATTTCTTTGGAATCAATGTTAATGAACCGTGGAATGTCAATTAGTTTATCGTGCTGTACACTATCAAATGCTTTCTCATAATCAATTATACATAAAAATATGTCCTTATGAACGTCTTTACAATTTTATACCAGCACATTTACACAAAATAAAACTTCACGAGTACCCATGGCTTCTTTAAAACCGAATTGATATTCGCCCATTGATAGTTCGCATTTCTTGTAAATGCAGTTATGGATTATTTTAAAAAATAATTTGAGAGTTTGACACATAAGACTAATAAGTCGATGTTCATTACATTTAATTTGTTAATTTGTTGTGACAATGTCTGGTGTTTAACTGGATCTTTTTACTTGTCCATATTACGAACAGCAATTTTCATAGATATTGTGGCAACTAGCAAGGTGTGATCTCGTAATTGATGTATTGAATCTTTGGTTAATGAGAATAAAATCTATTTGGCTTCGGACAATGTTTACGTTATTATCTTGCGGCGACTTTTAGGTATATAGTCTTCTGGGAGGTAAGCAAAACCATGAACGAGTCTTTCACCTCTTTCATTTCTTGTTTCAAGTCCAAAATCTCCCACAATTCTTTCGATTTTGCCAACCCCAATTTTGGCATTAAAATCTCCCTGAATTATATTGACTTCATGGTTTTTTATATATTTTAAAAGATGTTCAATTTCTGTGTGTGAGCAGGGATTTTGAGACTATAATTCCCACACCATTCCTGTGAACCTTCATTTCAGAAATAGTGATCGCAAGCTTACCTGCTTCATATAGGCTTTGCGCATTGTATGTTCCAATTTTTAAGTGTGCTTTACCTTCGGGGATTCTTAGCCCCTCATATTGCCAGAGACTGACGGCCATTGTTCATTTTTCTGTATTTGCATGTTTGAATATGTATGGTTTTCATGAGAACTTTGGATGTTTTAGTGGTTTCCCGTTGCGTTCTAAAACCTGTATTTCAGCTACTTCTACTAGAAGAACAGACGCTGTTTGCGGTTGCCCACTATGGGTACAGACACCGCTATTGATTTGTTGGTTTGCAGGACGTATTTGATTTCACTCCTACAACACATATCTGAGAGGCATTCTCCTATCCACCATCTGGGGACGCGCCCTTTAACCCCCTTCAATAATTTGCGTAGATGTTTTTGTCAAATTAATTGAAATTTTTATGTTCAGTCTTTGTATTGTAAAATTAAAAATTTATTCTTATAACCAATAAACATAATTTTTTTAACGCTGTGAAAATGCTATATATTAATGAGAAGCCAACTCTAGATGGAAGAGATTTAAGACCGACTTTAAAGTATTGTGTACTGTTGCCAGAAAAATATTAAATATGCAAAAAGTCGATATTGCTTCAAATGTGTCGGCCTTGCTATCGAATTAAAGAAAACTTGGAAAACTTTATATAAAATGGAATTGTTGGTTCGATAGTGATTAGCTATTATTGATGTAAACTGATTGAACGCAATAGAGTCTTTACCAATATCCTTCCGATTTATGCAAATTATAATTTTTACAATTTTTTCCTCAAACTTGCTAAATAAAATCAATAGTTTGACAAATTTACAATATTTTAAACTTTATTATTATTTTTTTTTTTATTAACATAAAGTGTTAATGGAGCCAAATGCGGTTGAGTATGATAATATACATCCGAAATTTGTAAGGTTAATTGTTGCCCTTATCCTTTCATAAATTTTAAGCAAAATAATTAGACAGCACTTATGTATGGATATTTGTATATATAGGACAATTCAATACTCATATTAAATTTAAGAAAAATCTTAGTATTAAGGATATATGTATTAAAATAAATTTACTTGCATTTCACATCATAACTATTTAAAATATTCGATGTGTCTTACATTAACATCTTTTACTGCGATAGTGTATTTTAGTTTAAGCTAACACATGTTTAAAATTAATTTTCTAAATACTCCATTTCGGTTTATAATTTGAACTTCAGAATTTCACATGATTTGATTGTATTGACAAAAACTCTTTAAGGCAATAACTTTTATCAATAACAAAAGAAAACTTAACAATTCTTTTCATTATTAAATAACTTTTAAATATCGGTATAACATATTAGACACAAATGCATTTTTTCTTCCTTTTCGAATGAAATCAGCATTCTGTCTAACAAGCAATGTCTTACATACTTATTTATTTTCCATAATATGCTTTTGGCCTTAATTTGTGTCAACAATTACATGCGTCCTCGTCATTAACATTGTTTTCGTTGCTTTGCTATTCAGGCGGAAAAGTTATCTAAACGAATAAATAAAAAATTAAATTTGGGCTACACGCAAAAGATTCCTTACCGTATATTGCGTACCCTTATATTTTAAATTAAATTTTTTAACTTGTTACAGCGAACAAAGTAAAAAATATGCTGTAGATAAATTTAAACAAGTTCTTGTGGAAATCGCGTAAACATTGGCAAACCTTACAATTTTAATTTTCTATAGCGGCTTAACAATACATACCCTGCGTAAATTTGATCAACCTATTTAAAAATATAATAATGCTAAATATTCGAAAAACACATTACCATTGGCAGATCCTGCATTTTTTTTTAATTTTTAGCCGACATAAGAAAAGAACGATTCGATCAATTCGTTAATATATTACTTTTTGTGTTTGTTTCCGCAGAACACCAATTCATTTCTGAACAGATTCAAATTTTTTCCCTTATTTAAAAGGTCCCTATAGATGTTCCTATTGGCGAAGTAAGCGCTTGAAAATTGGACATTACTGTGACCGTTACAATATAAAGTATGAAATAATTGGATTTATTCCGCCAGTAAATATTATACTGTTGTCATATCTTACGTACCAACAAGCAAGTGATGATGATCTTCCCCGAAAGGTACAACAACAGTAAATAATATATGTGCAAAATTATACATTAAAGGGTATTACGAAAGTAATTGAGAGTTAATGAATATGGCGAAGCTGTTGAACAGTTTAAGGCAAACACTTAAAATTTGGAAAGAACCTTTAATATTAAGTCCGCTATAACAGCAAGTATAAAATTTAAAATTGAAAATTAAAAGGTGTCCCATTAGTTGATCAAACTTTTGAATCGTTATAAGCAGTCAGCTAAAACCTGTTTAAAAGTCATAGACATACGTGAAAATCATGTCAATTTTTGGACACCCTTTAATGTAGAGCTTTATGTTTTCCACTTGTTGCAATAATGAACTTAATTTTACTGACATTGTGCAAATTTGACGTGTTTGCCTATCAAAGATCAAAATATAATATATTTTTGTAAATTTCACGGTCCTATCAGAATGCCCTTTAATTTTTTATAATTGCTGTAGTTATATCTGCTATTATAATAATACACCTTCTGTAAAAATTTTAAGAATATACCTATTACGATAAATTTGTAAAATAACTTTTCCTTTCACACATGAATTTGGGAAATAACTTTTGCTTCGAATATTAAGGTTTAATTAACACGTTTTAGAAAACTAATTTTAAAGAAGATATTAAACGCTGTTAGCAAAATGACTTCTGCTTATTAAAATATCTAACTTATGTGAAAGAGCGTTAGTAACTGTAAATCGAAAAATATTTTAACTTTTTATGAATGAACCAACTACGTTTTGCTGCCAAAAATAGTTTAGCTTCTTTAATTACTAAAACACATTTGCATTCATTCAGCGCACATTATTTTTAAAATAATTCTGCACATAAGAAACATTTTTGTTCGAGAAACTATGTTGTGTGTTCGTAACGTGCAAAGACAATAAATTTATGATGTTGCATTCTGAACATTAAAAAAAGCAGGAGTTTTGAGCTCTTTCAAGGTAGCGGGAGTATGAGAATGAACAGATTAATATATTGTCTTTAGTAACATGTTTCTTGTTGAGCATAAGCCAGTAGAAATCATTCATAAATTGTTCAGTTAAATGTTTCACATGCACACATATCTGCAGCGCTTTAATTGTGCAACTCTTTAAATTTAATCTGGTAGTGTAGAGGATGTGGATACTGGATAACCACCATACAACGCAATTATTAACTATCCTGTATCTGAAAAACTACAACTGCAGGACTTTAAATTTAAAGCAGGCTACTTTTTGCAAATATTAAGATTAAGCTGTGGCTTCTAGAAGGTAACGAGCGGTGGAGTGTACAAAAAATGTTATTTTCTTACAGTTTGACAGCTATTCTACAGTAATAAATATTCGATGGAAAAAGCAAAAGCCATCGGAGCGTGGATATTTGTACCTTTCCAAAGAAATTATTTACTAACCACAAAAATGACTCATTTTATTAAATTTATACAATCAACTTTATAAGGCTGCAAACTGAGAAAACATACAATGATTGCAAATGGAACATCAACATATGAAAACTATAAGAATGAGTTTTTTTACCCATAGTTTTTTTCTTAGTCTATCTTTTCTTTGAAAAATAACATTAAACAATGTCATTATTAACTTTAAAACTTTTTCATTTCTAAACTTGCGTAAAATCTGAATCTGAAACTGCTTCCTCTGTAGCTGAGAAGTTCTTTATTATATTTCGAAATAAGTGTGTGTCAAAGAACCGACATTTTATTGCATTTTACTTTCCTGAATATATAGCTGGCAAAACAGTGACAGTTCATCTATTAAAACCATTTTGCTAAATTTAAGCGAAAGAAACCATAAGGTGTGTGGTATGTTTCTTCTTTTCTTCGGCTAAAAAATACACAACGTTTCTACTTTAACTATCTTGCATTTAGAAATAGTAAAACTTAAAGTAATTAACTTATGAATTAATTTTAGTAGAAGTAAAAAAGTACGCCGCCCATCCAACATAAAATTTTAAATAGATGGTTAAACTTATCACCCACATACACTAGGTGGGTTAATGATAAAAGCTTATTGCCTTCTCATTGTTAAAAAAAAAAACATCTTTTCTTTAAAATCTAGTTGTATTTTTACTTCTCCTGCTGCTAATGAAAAGTTAACATAATGTTTTAACCTCTGTTGACCCCCTTCTCCACATAACCAGTAACCATTGTATTGCTGTAACTTTGCATATTTTTATTTACTAAAAAATGATTTTTTTTTGCCACAAGTGCGATATATTTAACTTTTTAATATGTTTTCATCATAATATTATGCAGTGTGTCTGGAAGAAAAAAAAAAAACAAAAATTTTGTAAGTAAGCGCAACGTTATTTAACCGACATCAAAAAAGGAGGTTATCAATTCGGCTGAATGTTTCTTCTTTTTATTTTTATGCCTGCAGATCTCAGTAATTTCTAAACCAAAAAGTTATACAAAAATAAATCTAAAAATTAAAGGCTGTCCTCATAGGTGACGTAAATTTACTTATGTATATGCGCCTATCTTTTGATAAACAAACGCTTAAAAATTGGACTGGAAGTCGATTACTTTGTCCATTTCATAAGCAACATATTTTGCTCAATTTAGCATCTAGTACCTGCCCCTATAAATCTTCAATTATTTTGAAAAAAAAAACAGTTTATGTAAGAAAGTTTAAAGTAATCAAGCCAACATCGATTGAAAATTTTAACCCGTTTTGTTTTAATATTAAATCATTAAGATATAAATATATCTTAAAATTTTTTGTTAAAGTAAATTTTACAAAACAGACAGTTACGACAAAAAGTTACGTTTATATAATTTATTTTGTGAATGTATGTGATCTTTTGTGATCTATGTAAAAAAGACAACAAGGCAACAAGTAGTGAAAGCATCATTTCAACCTTTTAAGGATTTTTGAGTCGAGACAGGAACTTCTTTACAAAAGATTGGTTCTTTCTTTAAAGAATTTGCTAACTTTTAACAAATATTTCTTAGTAAGAAAGACTTGTGTATAAATAAAAAAAGAAAAAAAAAAACAAAAAACTTAAAGATCCAAAGTGTTTCTTTTAATATAAAAAAAAATTTAATTTTTTTTTTTTTATAAAAGGTAATTTGATGTTTTTACATTATTTCAAGTTAAAGAAAAACTGTCAAGCTTGATGCCATTATATTATAATTATTACATTAAATATTATTATTTTTACATTATGTTAACAAAGGCTGTTTTCGGAGATAGTAAAGTTTGAGCTGTCAGCAAACAATTGTATAAAGTTATAGTTCTTAGTTAAATATTATTGATCGAGTTTCGGTACTATAAATTCGAATTATCAGTTAGCTAATACTTGTTTGAGAATAAAACCAACGACTTCATATTCAACTCAATGCAAGATCATGTTAATGAAGGCGTAGACAATGAACAATGTTTAATCTCCGTAAAGTCACTCTCACGTAACCACAATGTTGCTACACAAAAAAAAAGCTTCAACTGCGCTATAATAAGAAACTACGGCTGAATTTTTATCTAATTTTCTTATATTTGGATTTTTACTTATCATCATAAAACAACAGGGAAGTAATTGTAAAGAAAATATTATTTTTAGACTCCAAAAAAAATTTAAATTTGTTTTGCTCATTAGTTGCCTGCTTATTCAAAATCCCTCATTTCCTTACGTGATTGCTTGCACATTTAAGAGGCAAATTTGTATATATATATTTATATCATATGCATTCGCCTTAAACTATATATGTATGTTTGTGTATATATGCACATGTAATAGATATTTGTAACTTCTTTGTATGAGTAAAATTCGTTATATATTTTATTATGAAACTAATAAACAGAATTTAGCAACAACAAAATATAGGGGGAATATTGCTAATTAAACCATCAAATTAAAAACTCAAAAACATTGTTGTTTTTGCTAAAAAAAAAACTTCTATATCATTAATAAATGCCAATAAATTAAAGCGTTTATAATAAATTAAGTAATACAAAAAAAAAAAAAATTAATTAAAAAGTGACTCAATGTCGCAGTAAAGAACTTGGACAAGAACTAAGGGTATTATATCTATTAATGTTTATTTTTATACTAGTGTTTTTTGGACACCCTATATATTTATCACCTTGTCCGATCGGGACATTGATTCAACTAATTTTGTAAACACTGAAACAACCAGTTTTTAAAATTCTTTCTGTAAATCTCATTTAAGGTCTTTTCTGTTGAATATAGCGTGAAACCTAAGTTAATTTACCAAATGGGCCCACAAATCCTCTATAGTGCACATTGGGACAAAATCAAAATATTTTGGAAATAACACAGTCATTTATTAAGTGATATGCCTATTGATCCAAAACTTGATACGAGGAATATCTCAGTTTATTTTTTTAAGCTGGGTACGGTCAACCTTCCAGGTGTAGCTCCATGTGGTCTCAATTTTTTTTTAAAGTCCTTGTCAATACCTACAAAACTATGCTTAATCTGTTTGTTTATGTTTTAAAATAACCTAGTTACAAATATCTTAAAAATTAAATTTTTAATTTTTTACACTCTCGTCTAGGTTTTTCAAAATATTTCGTTCAATTTTTAGCAAATTCTTTTTGTAAATTTTTAGAGAGACCACGCTTTTTTTGGACCTAGCCCTACGTCTCTACCAGCCATCTGACACTAATTTGGCTGATGTAGACTCCTAATATTCATATTGTCTGAGCCATGGAATATGACTTTTAGACTGAGATCACCACTTCGAATTTACTTCATCTTTTGATCAACAGACATTGAAACAACCGTGGCAACACACAAAAGATAATGCTCGGCCATACAAGAGCATGGACAAATTAAAATCGCTGTTCTGCCGGCGTTAAATGCATGTCTTGGAAGGAAAGTTAGGAAAATGACTGTGAGGTATAATTTCAATATGTTAATTAAAAAGAATAAAACTATTACTAAGAGTTTTTAGTTAATTTGTCATATGGAATAATACTACTTAGAAACAACTATTTAACAGTTGTAAAAGAAATCAAGACGATAAATACAAAATGATTGATGTTCATACATAGACATATAATTGTTTAAGATTTTTTATATAAAATTTAAATCACATTGAATTATTTCAGTTACCCCGCAATAAGTTTCTTGCGGTCTGATATAAAACATAAAATAAACTTTGGTTATCAAGTATTAAAACCCTAGAGAAAATAATAGCTTTATAAAGCCGAAACAAAAACGGTAAATAAGATTTAATTAGGACTAACATACCAAAACTATCAAACAAAAAGCTTTTAGTCTAGTTTTATTATATTTCTTAAAACTATTTATTTATTTTTAATTATAAATTTATGATTTTGTTTTTTTTTTGGTAATACTTACGAAACTGAAATTTGTGTATATGTGTGCATTTCGATAAACTTATAAACACAATTTATCTTCATAAGCTTGTTACTACCTTGATTGGATTGCTGATCAAAGGCACTAAATAAACTTAAAACAGTTACAATTAAAGATATGTATGACGCCTAAAGAAATTAAAAATATATAATTAAAACAAAAATAACAACCATTAAGGATCTAAACTTTTTTATTAGAAAATGTATTTTTTTTTTTATAAAAAATATTGCAACTTGTTGCGGTGCAACTTAAACAAATGCACACAATTTACTCAAAGACAATATTTTTATTTTCGCATTTCTTTTAGATGGTTTTTTATCTACTCTTTAATCAATACTTTTGTTTCACCACATAGCCACAAGATATAAAATGGTATAATTCCGTATCTTAATGTTAATCCTATTAACTACACGTTTGAACATAATTAATGTACACCGATAACTCATTTGACAAATTTGTGTGGAAACATGCATTTGAGTACGAAAGCGCAGTAGCTATAAGAAATATTTTGGTGTCATTTAGTCATAAATTTTTACTCTAGAACAAATTTCATTAAAAAGGCAGTGCAGAGACATCAGACTATTAAATTACTCAAATGCAAAATAAATATTTGATGAACTTGGTATAAGTTCAATTTTTATGTTCGATTTGAATGGCTTCATATTAAATTTAAATAATTGATTATTGAATCAATTTTCGCCGCAGTAGAGGTAAAGTTTCAATACAATCGGTTTACTGTCGTTTATTCGACGGTTTCCTTGATATAAGTAAAAAAAATAGTTACATTCATATTAAAACATCTAAACTATTTGACGCATCTTTTTAAAAAATCTATTTTATTTGGGCAATGTTATTTGTTTTATTAATTTTGCTAGCCTGAAAGTTTTAAGGGTGCAGGTATATTGATATTCTTTGGCAGTAAATATTTTAAATTTTATAATATTTCTTTAATTAATTTTGTTGCTTATGTTTTTCTTAAACATGCTGAGTTTGAATTTGTCTTCGATAAGTTTGAAAGCAGTTTAACTTCTTGGACAGATAAAAAATGATAGTGACGATGATGTTAATAATGAATTGTAGAGTCAGTGTAGATGAAAAGTGATGTGATAGCGAAAAATAAAAGCAAATGTCTTAAGTTTTAATTGCAGTGGGAAAAACTACAAATGGAAAAAAAATTTATATCGAAATTTAAAAAGGAATAATCATATTAGGCACGGTTTTACCAAAGTAATTGCTTAATTAGTTGCAGTTTTGTTTTTAATTAATAATTATCAACTAAGTTAATGCAATTAAAAATTAAATACATATATTTTTGTCAATACCGCCCTAGAGCATGTAACTTATTTTAATTGATAAATAAAAAATATAAAATATTGAACTTCTCTATATAAGCTGTTTGTAAACCTAATGTTTGGACTTGAAAAAATAATTATTCAATGTTTTTTTTTTCGTTAAAGTGTGTGTAAAGCAAGCAATTTTGGCAAGTGAACTCATATTCTTCTAAAAGGCTTAATTTCGTTATTAAATGTCATTTGGTGTAAAGAAAGAATGGCATGCATCTTGTTACCCGCTATAACCTTCATGAGCTAAAGTTAGTCTTGTATTGTACTTTTCCTGTTTTGACAACTATAATAATTGCTTTACAATTCGTTAAAATACTCAAGTGTTTCATCCTTTTTTATTGTTAATATTAATTTTTTGACCCCTATGCTCTTAAAAAGTGTTATTGAGTGTACTCTTATTTTAAATTACTTAAAAAAATTAAAAAAATTAAAAATACAATTAAAATGCCTGGAGTTATTCATCCACAAATATCTTGCGAGAAACAATTACTTTTAACGTATGAACTTGTCCCACGACATGTAAGAAAGGGTGTTATACCATAAAGAAAAAATGTTTAGGGATGAAAAGAAATATTACAAAATTGGTTTAAAGACATTTTTGAAAACGTTAAGTATTGACTTGTATCAACGATTATATAATACAGTTCGGTCTAAGATTTTAACTTTTTAAAATGCTAAATATCCAATATAAAATAAGATCGTTAAGGTTTAATATCAGACCTGTTACAAATTACCAAACTTAAGACAGTTTATTTTATTACTAAGCGGTCAGTTTCGTGCCGGTTCTCTATCCTCTGAGGTAGTTATTCTGTAATTAACGGGAGTTTATCTTATTAACACTAGAACACCGATTGAAAGCCATGTGTAGGAAAAATACGTTTAGGTATTCATAGATTTGCTGCGGTAGCTGCGTGGGCAGAAGTGTTTGCTTGTCTGTTAAACAGAAGATCTTGAATTTTAATTTCAACAGTGAGTAAAAGTAAACGTAGTCTTTGTTAAGTAGCCGCGTGGTTTCGGCCACAATTTTGTCAGATCTTTAGTAAGAGAAAACAAAAACAACAACATTTGAACAGTATGTGGTGAAATTGATTAAAAAGACCTGGTTGGTGAAAAATCTCGTGAGATTATATCACAGTGTGTGGCCTAGATAAACTATTAAGAAGTTCCAGTCTTGCCGTAGCCACAGAGTAATAGTGCTAAAACGGCTGCGTAACTTTGTTAAACAGCAACATATTAAAGAACAAGTAAGAGCGTTATATTTAGCTATGCCGAATTTTATATACTCTTTACCATTTATGTATAAAAATCGGCATAAGAAATTCTTTCCTACATTGAAGTTTTTCTGTTAAAAAAAAAGGAGGCGAGCACCATATATTTTCACTTGATTTTTTTTCTAATCCTTTGATTCTCTATCGCCCCATATATTTATTCTTTTGATTGAAGTTACTTCACTAGCTAAAGTCGCTCTAAAATATGTGGAAAATTAAAGGCAGGTGTGATTTTCCCGCCATAACCTCGAATGGATTATTAGTAGCAGAATTTTTGAAACCTTGTCTGATCATCTGGCACTTTTTAATTATCTCATCTAGAGCCTTGAAAAAATTAATGTTTACATGAACACGAATAGACATACAGATAGACGGAACTGCATGTGAAAATTTCGGTCACACGCCGGTATGCCGCTGATTGTTTAAATCTACAAAAAATTAAAATATACGAATCGATCATAGTTTTAAAATTTTGATATTTAAAATCAGCAAGATCGGTTTATGTCGTTCGAGGCAGCAATAAAAGGATGTTAAGGTACCACACTATCACATAAGAAATATGCAATTTAAAATGTAACTCTGATCGTACAGAAACTATCATTTTTTTAAGAATACAAAATACATACACAACAGCATAAGAGTCTGTAACATGCACACCCACATAATCATCACTATCATTCTTTATAGATTTAAATGCCTTCGCACTAAAAGAAAGACAAGTATTGTTCACATCTGCATCATAGTTATTCCCTTCTTTCAGTAAAACTCGATTGCATTTTCATTATAATGTATTTGCTCCTTTACAATGAATGATGTGTCCTCTTGGAAGTTTTACTTTCCTAAAATTTGCTGCCAAACGATTAAGGTATGCGCTTAAAAATTATATTGCTTTCATCAAATTGGTAACAAATTTTGTAATTGTTTTTTTCAAAACTCATTGCTTACCATCGTTCCCAAAACATATTAAATTTGCACTCGTCACTTAAAATTTTTTGTTAAAATATTATTAAGCTTCGCAAACCCGAACTGTGTTCTGAATATAAAGTTTGTTAGGCAACTGTATACGTGTAATGAGTAAACCACTTTATGGCCTGGTGCAAAACAGAATTGCTGATGGCTGTTTAGTTAGTGTCATGTCGGACTTATAAAAGGAAAATTGTATTGTATTTATTTTCTTGTTTCTCACTTTATTTTGTTTTTACTTTATAATAAAATTTGAAGTTTGCTCATCTTAATGCAATCGGCTCCATGCGAATGAGTAAAATTTATTTGAGTTGGTTAAAAATTAAAAAAGCGGTTTTTATTTTTCACATTTTTTGTGATTTTTCGTTTGCACAGATACAATTAATTGAAAATTTACAAGTAGGTTTTTTTAAACCATATTAAATAAAGTGTTACGCATAAAATTCACTTTGGAAATAAGTTTTCAATATCAAGCGTATGACAATTAATTTTAGCGAATTTAAGGTTAGCGAAGGTATGATATCGACTGGTAGTCAAATTGTCAAAATGGATACTTTTATTTGAGACACCCGGTACATATTCAACTTAAAATCTCATTGTGTTGTGTTTCTTGTTCAAGTTGTTTTTCATATTTTCAAACGTCTTATACCAAAACAAGTAAGATTGCTATACTCGGCAATGCCGAGTCTTATATACCCATCACCGTGTATAAAAATCTAGTTTAGTGAAATAGCTGCTATTAAAAAAAAAAAAAAAAACAAATATGGTGGTGACAGAGAATTAAAAAATAAGAAAAAAAATTAAGTAACTTTTCATAAAAATGATATCGGCGCTTAGCGGGTCTAGAATATTTAAAAAGTTTTAGTAATTCCCAACAGATCTCTTAAAAAGCTTTTAAATGGTACCCATATTGTTCATGTTCACAATCGAAATTTTTAATGAAAATATCAGAGGCCCATACCTCAGAAAATATGGACGAGCACACATTTTTTCACATAGTGTTTTTTACTATAATATGATTAAACAATCAATCAAACAATAAAATATATATTTGTTGTGAATTGTACTAATGTTACAAGCCATTACTGCAAGAATAATAATTTTCTAAGTACACTAAGCTTGTTTTAATTTCGAATAAAAATAACTATGTTAACTTTCTCTTTTTACGATATCTAAGTAAATTTTTATTAATTCAAACTCACTGATAGCCTTAGTTTTTAAATGTGAAGCAAACCTTATTTAGTAAGCCCATCTTGAGATTAGGATTTTAGGAATTTTCGATTAATCCTTTTTTTTCAAAACCATCGAGCAATTTAAAGGCAAGAGAAATATAACTGCCAAGGTGAGTTAAAAATTAAGCTCAGTTTTAATTCTTAAAAATTTTAAAATGTCCTTATGCTTACTAAGCCAAAAACCGGTGTCATAGACAATTCGGTTTATTATTCCATTGACTCCTCAAACTTTATTTCTCTGGTTTACAAATTTTTGTTTAAAAGAAGTTTAAAGATTCTTTTTTTTTCTATTTATGATAATAGAACATTTATCTTTTTTAATATATACTTCTCTTTAAAGCAACATTTAAGGCCTAAAGCTTGTTCGATTTAAATATATTATATTCCGTTTTAAAGCTTTAAAGCTGCTCGAATAAAAAATTACTGAGTTTTAGTGGATCTTAATATAATTTTTATAAATTGATTGTTGTCACTTCTGCGGTTACATTTCAAGATATAATAGCAAAATTTTTAAAAATTTCTTTATTAAGCCATTACGTCTTAAAATTTTAATATATTTTGCAATGAAAATGCACTAATAAAATAAAGAAAGCATTAGGCATTTTAATCTTCTATATTAATAATATAAAAAAACATTTTATAATAAAAAAATCATTTATAACATTTAAATATGTTACAAACATCCTTCACTATGTAAAACATTTCTTCACATAAGTTTTAAAGTCATATCAATTTTTAAAAATAATTGGCATAGTTTGTGAAAAATCTGCTTCAAAATCCGGTTTCACTAATGTAATTAACTGAAAGATACTAATTTAAAATATTTGTAAAATATCTTAAGGGAATATTTATCAACAAAGTGTGTTTGTACACGCAAATCATCACTATTATGTTAAATATTATTTTATGATTTTTTTATACGGTCACATTTTTAAAACTATTAATCAACAAAGTAAAGATTTCGATGTAAGACGCTCTCACGCAATTTGTAATTGGAATAATTTGGTTTTAATGTTGTTATACATAATTAACAAAAACAGGATTGTAATCTAGTTTTTGAGACTCTAATGAAGATAAATAAATTAAAATTTATTAATCATAATTTGTATTGATATTAATATACAGCTTTTTAAGAAATGCTAAAGATAGAAATTTTCTTAAGATACAAAAATAAAAAGCTTTTTTTTCCTTAAAATTTAAATAAGTTTCAATTATGCAGTACATATTTTATTTCAGCATCAGCTTTATAATTGATTTTTTTTTTTAACGAAAATGTTGGTAGATTTATGGATAGTGAGTAAACAAAATCTGCATCTGCGTTGCAATTTACAATTTATAATTCTTATCAATAGCGTTTAATCAATTTAAATGCACTATTAAGTAAAACAATTGTCTAAATGTTCAAATGAGCGACATATGCATATTTCCAAACAAAGAAACGTAGATGTGTGCAAGCATTTTACACCTAATACTTTATTAAGGAGCTTAATATTTTTCAAGATATTATAAATACAGTTCTGTGTTTTTAATGTCTTCTTTTCTTGGGAAAGAATGTATAAAAATCATTCACATATCAATAAAATTTTATTCTGTTAAGCGTCTGTGTGAATATAGTGATCAGTGTATTATGTTACCGAGTTCAACGCAATATTCAGTTCCATTCGATCGATGCCAATGAAAAATAGATATAAGATGACATATTCAATGAATTTGCGAAAAAAACAAACATGAAAAAAACATGGAAAAACTTAAAAGTAAACAATGACACAACTGTAAATAAATATCACTTTCTTTTGTGACGATCAATACGTTAATAATGTGACTCGTAATGTTCAATTTATACACGAAGAAACGTAAAGGATAACTCAAAAACAAATTATTCACCCCTATCGTGTTTAGCCTAGGCGTATTTCGATTACCACAATTTTGTAATAGACAATGATTGTTTTTTAAAAGCTTATTTGCAAGACCTGGCAACACCGAAAACAACAACAGTCAGGACTACCTCGATAACAATATCCATAAAAGTTCGTAGTAGTATAGCAGCATTCGCCTACAACAACAATGAACGGCATCGTTGTGAATTGTGTAAAGCAGCAGTAGTAGCTCACCCACTTACATTTTCATCATTTAACATAATCGCCGTATTTGGTTTATGTTATTAATGCAGAAAACAATTCAATAAACATTGGTAAAAAAGTTTTAGTAGAAAATGTACGACTTTTAAAGGCTGTAAATTTATTTTAGACTAAAAATCAGAAAAAAAATTAAAAGCCACGATTACAACGTCACATGAAAATCTAATAGAATTCTGTCCCACTTAGAAAAATTGCGAGGAAACCCGTGTCTATATGCCGCATTATTCTACACGTAAATATGCAATTTAAAATGCGTACAAAAATCATAATGCTATGGAACTCTTAAAAAGAATAGTAAACCGGACAGACTTGTAAGAAAATCTTTCTCACACAATTTTGACAGAACTAAAGACTAAATCTTATAGTTGACATGACCTTAAGCAATATGCGTCCTCCTATTCTTTAATTTGGATAGTATAATTTTATTTAAATATTTTTAAAGAAAATTTCTCTCTATGAATTTTGTCGCTTTTTTTAATAAAAAATAAAAAGTTTTTCTTCAACTGCCTAATAATAGCTTATTATTATTAATTATTCACTTTTAAAGGAAAATGAATACAATTAAAAATGTCATGATTCTATTACATTAAACTAATAGCGTATAAAAAATATTAATAAAAAACAATGCAAAAATAAAAACACAGTTTTGACATTTCAAATTTAAGGGACAATCAATCATTTGTAGATCGCAATAGGCTTAAGAATTCAACTGTTATAAATTCGCCTTCCTACTGCTTGTGAAACCCAGCACTTATATATTATTTTTTACGGTGCCTAAATGTGGTAAGTAAAAACGCCGGGGCACATAGAATCCGTCATATATTTAAATTTGACTTATTCAATTGACAAATCAGTTAAAGTATATATTTTCTTATGGGCGATGTCACAATCAGTACGTGTCTGTCAAAGCAAAGTACGAAGGTTGGTCAACTTTTTACTTTTGACGTCAGTGCGTAAAATTCTTTGACAGCTACCAACTGCTTCTTCTTCTTCTTCTATGTTTTTTTTTAACCTTGCTGTGCTCCAAGTGTAATTTGTAATTTGTAATCTGTAATTTTAATAAAATAAGTTTGGTGCCAAAAACCTTAATACAAATTAAATTAACAAGTGAATAAAATACAAAGTAAATTTGAAACTGAATAAAAAAAGAGCGATCTTTGATATAATATCCGTCAACAAAGTACTCATTGTGCCAACATCATCCGTCGTTATTTCACTTTAGTTAAATACGTCAAAGTACAAAGTATGAAAGATTCTACGTGTAGCAGCAGAGAAAAGAAATTTCACAGAGAAAAGAAATTTCTTATGACAGCATCAATTGAATGTTATCAGCTTTGTATATTATTAGAAATTTGTTTGAAATTACTGAGGAGATCGAGAAAGATCAGCATAATTTTACTTGTTTTGCATGAAATACAAAACGAGATGTTAACATTTATATAAAACATAAATTCTATAAATAAATATAAAGAGTTACATAATTTAAACTACTTATTTTGCTCGATTTTTTTCTTTTTTTTTACATTACTTCCTTTTCACGCGGAAATATCAACTACGTCTATTGCAAACGGGAAGGCTTTTTCGCCTTTTTTGTAAAAGAAAATATTTCAGGAAAAGTGACGCATGCAATCCATTTTTATATTCCAAAATGCCAAAAGTTTGTTAAAGTCTGTTACTTCAAATATGCACATATTTATAACTTATGTTCTAAAGCATAATTGGAAGACAGTCCAAGCTTTTATAAAGTATGTTTGCATTAGTATAAACCTTATAATTTCTATTATTCTTCTTTCTCTAGATAGTTGTTTGAATTGAACCTTACGCAATGATAAAGCAGGCTGTAGAACTCAAAAAATTAATTAAAAATGATGTTAATAAGAGTTAGAAAAAATATATATCAAAATATAAGAAAAACAAAAACAAAAGGTTCTGTTTTTTCTACAAAACGAATGCGTTTAAAATTCTTAAAACATGTTTAGTAGTAATGAGAGGCAGTCTATAGGTTTAAAACAAAAGCTGCTTAAATGAACACGATTTTCATACAATAACTTGTAGGGTACAAACGTTACCAATAAAGCTCATCTTAGTAACACATTTTCAACCTTGAAGATTTCTGTTAACAAGTACGAGCATATATTTTTTTTTTTACTTATTTCTCTACTTCTTACTTACCTAGTTAACAGTGTACATTGACCTTTACTGTATTGATAGCAAGATTTTTGTGGTAATACTCTATTGTTTGTAGAAAATCGTTTAACTTAACGATTGTGGCCATTGAAGACCAAGCGAGATTTTCACTTAAATGCCAAAAATGGCAATTTTGTGCAATATATCAAGGTGGCTAGGCATCTAGATAAAACAGACATACAAACGATTTAACAAACATTTGTTTTCATTATTTAGTTACATTATTTTGTTTCTCTTTCTAGTTTCTATATTTTCTTAGTTCTTAAGCTTTTTGGAATTTCGGTTGGTCGCTAAGTTTTGTAACAATATTACAGCTTAATTTAGAAGTCTTTAGCCTTTATCAAAATCGTATTAAAATTAGTGCCAGAAAAATTATAAAATTAATTAATTAATATTTTTGCTGAAGTCAATACAAGTTTCAGTCTCTATATTTATTTACAGATTAATGCTTTTGGAAACAATTGTTTCCAACTGCGAAATATATGCTAAACTAACCTCTTACGGAATTGTAAAAAAGACCAACAATGTTTCATACTTAAGGCAATAAATCGACACTTTTAGGTCTGTTCAGTATCTTTACTAACAAATAATAGCAACGACAGAGAAAAACCGAAATTTTCAAACTCATTCCCCTACATGTTAAAAAGTAAATGAATGCTTTGCTAGGAAACATCAAAGAAAATTGTTGTGGCTTCTGGAATGATATGAAAGACTTAACAGCTGTACGGAACGACCATTAAATAAAACCATTTTTAAAGGATCTTAACCAAATTTCTATTATTTTACACTTTTTTGCTGTGTACTTCCATAGCTAAATTAAAATAACGAAATTGTAACTCCGTTTTTATTTTTCTTATTTGCATTTTCGTTAATGTTACAAAAACTCATTTATTAGATATTTTTAAAACAAATTATTCTGGAAACAAAAGTGAGAAACAGAAAGTGAGAAACAGCTGTTTGGCTGATTCTTGCAAGTACAAATTTTACAAACCAAATCTTGCAACAATTTGTTTCTCTCTCACATTTTAACGCTCTTTTTTCACTCTCTATTTGTAAGTTTTTTATGTTCGTGAACACGTCCTTGTAACAGTTAACAACATTTAGTAAAAAATTTCTAGCTACTTAACAGACCTTTAATTTCGATCGGAATAAGTTAAGTTGCTACACAATTTTCCCAAGCTTAAACACACTATTTAATGAAGAACTTGGCTAAATAACTACATAGATATTAAATTTCCATGGAAATGACTTTTTTGTTTTTTTAGCTAAACTTTTAATTTCTTACTTTAGCACCTTCATAGACGAAAATAACTCGATAAAGGCAAACTAGATCCATTAAAATATTTTTCTTATTCGTTTATTTAATGTTTTAGTTACAAATGTCGTTTGTATATTTAAAATTAAAACACTTAGTGCAACTCAAAAAATAAAATAAATAAATAAAAACAACAGAAAATAAATAAATAAATATATTTAAGAAACTTAGAAAAACTTTTTGTTTTTAAATTAAAAACATACATAACGACTAATAAAGTAAATATATTTGAAAGGCCTTAAAATTGAACAAAATTGCATAGCAAAATCTTCAAATTAAAGTAAAAATTTAAGACCTAAACAATAAAAATCTTGAACTTGAAACTAGAAAATAAACCTAAAAAAATCTAATTTTAAAAGAACAAAAGTGTGTAAGAAAACTATATTTTAAAATCATTTTACATTAAAAAAACAACAAAATAAATAAAAATCCACAAATACAAAGTTAAAGAGGAAAGTTAACCATAACAATTAAATACGAAACGTTTTATGTGCATATAAAAAACTTCTAACTTAACAAACAAGAAAAGCAACCACGCAGTACCAGCTTTTCATCAGCATCGTCATTTCCGGCGGTGTCAGGTTTTCGTCATGAGACTTCAAACACTAATAACAGACGATTTAAGAACAAATAATTCTATTATATTAAACCTTGCTCTAGATTTTAAGGGGAACATATATCTTTTCCTTGTGCACTCTTCATTCCTTAGAAACAGTTTAAAACTGTTGTCAGAAATATTTAATGCGGAGATAAAAATTGTAATAAAACTTACAAAAAGCAATATGCAAATTGTATATAAACTCAACAAAAAATTACCTTAAAAATTTTAATTTTAAAAATTGAATGTCTACTACTAGGTTTTTTCTAGATCTCTATTGCGAAGTACAAAAATTAAAAATCTCATGAAATATAAGAGTCTCAGCAACATCGATAATATTTTCTTCAATTCACAAGGTAATTTTAGCAATTTTATAAAAACCGATTTACTCGCTTAGAAACTGCAGTTTTTTACCTTTTCTTTTAAATAAACCCCTGCATGTTATTTTTTTAAAAGATATTTTTACGAAACTGTTTAATATAGCATTCTTTATGCTTTGAAAGGCCATTAATTGCGAACAGATTTTGTTTTGGATATCTGAAATATATTTTATTTTTGATAAAATTTTAAACAAAATGTTTTAGCATATTGTTACCTTAATATAGAAAAGCTCTAACTAACGTTTGTCCCTCTTTACAAGAAAAGGAAATAACTTGATAAAAAGTACAGTTTTGTAGTTGGAACTAACGCATTGTGTTATTTAATTATCTAAGCAATTTAATGCTGTTACAATATTTTTAATTTTTTAGTGATGCATTAGAGAACCATTATAAAACTAAAATTAAAAAAAAAAAACAAGTTAGTGCCATACTATGTTAAGGCAACGATATACATATAGATTTGTTTCTGGTAGAGTTCTGCAAACACTGTTAAAAACTTTCCATCTACAAAAGTAAAATGTACTGACATGACAAGTGTTCTAGTACCATTAAATAGCTAAAATTATGTGCTTTCACATTTGTAGCTCTTGTTTCTCTACAAAATTATATATTTTTATGAAAAAAGGAATTTCATATTTGAAGCAAGGCTCCAGTTTTTACGTGAATGAACACGGATAGACAGACGGACAGTTGTGGAGCATTAATAGATGTAAGACTGACAGTGGTTTATAGAAAATCTGTAGGGATTGTTTATGACTATTTTTTTAATTTATTTATAATTTTTATTAATGTTGACAAACTCAACAAATCGTACTGCTTGAAACAAAATGCTTCTCAAAGTAAAGATGGTTTTTACTGATAGAGAAATAACAGACGAAATAAAATTTTATTAAAAATTTTATTTGCTGGTTACTGCACCTATTTGTATATCAAATGTGTATTTACATCATAGCAAGAATATGTATGAGACTTATTAAAAAAAATGTAGAAAAGGTAATACTTTTAATAAAAAAAAATTGTTTCTTTAAATTTTGTGTACCTAACATCGCACAAGTTTGCCCATAATGTGCTTTTGTCGCCACTTTAATCATGACTAAACGAAAGAACATAACAATGGGTGAAACGCTATCAATAACTTAAAGTGACTTTTTTTATTTCGTAATTAAAAATGGCTTCGCTATTTGCGTTAATAAAATAATAGACTACTTTAAGTTTTTAAAGTTACATATGTGTCTTTTATGCGTATATAGTTCATTATATTTGTATTTATTTTTTTTTTTTGTCTATGAAGAAATAAATAAACTGAATAAACTGAAACATTTGCTGATGTTAGTGTCTCTAATATCTTATCATTTTTGTCCTCATATTTCTGTAAATCTTTTTAACATAAATACTTTACATGTGTAAAAGTGTAAACATTTCATAATTATTTTAATACTTTTACATAAGTGAAGGCATATTTTTTCTCTTCTATTGGCAAAAGTTATTTTAAAATTTTATTAAATTAATATTTTTTATTCCAAGAAATCTATAAAACTTTAATTCTGGGAAGCTAGAAATCAAAAGTTTAGTTTTTTTGACAGTTTATGCATATCGTGCAGCAAATACAATATTAAATTCACTATCATTGCAAACACAAATTATAAGTTTAACAAAAAAATAACATTTACATTCATCAGACTACCGGCAGATAATTTTATTTAACTAATGCAGAAATTTCAAACAGTTCGTTAATTTCTAGTTGAACCAATTTTTAATTAAAAGCGACAGGAAAGGATTAAAAAAGTTAGGTATCTATAAAAATTTTATGCCGTTTATTTTTCCATAGTGCATTTAGTAGAACAATCTTAGGTATCAGCGCTTATCGATGTAAACATACGACTTCATCTTTCAAAAAACACATGTCCACATAAAATTTTCTAATAAAGGCTCGAAAAAAGAAATAAATAATATTGATATAGTGGTAGAGTGGTACAGTTAAGTTAACGATATACATAAATGGCCCATGAAACAAACCAATCGGTAACTTTTTCTATGTGTGCCAAAAATCTCTTGCAAAAAAAAAAAAAATAATAAGATACTCTACTACCCATTTTGATAACTAGTACAAACGGCGGTTGGAGAAGGGTTTACCTTAATATTCAAATTAACCCATTCCTTTAAATAATGCTCAAAAGCGGTGCTTGTTTTTAAATACGATCTTTTTACTACAGTCATCAATAATGTGTGTGTGTTAATGTCATGGCGCCAAAAACCCCCAATAAGCATTACGATTTAAAAAAATGCATGTCATTGAACAAATCTACATTATTTGAGCACAAACATACAAGAAACAATTGATTGTTCGTTTTATTAAGTCACCGACCATTGTTCAGCGAAAAAAGAAAAAGCATACTCAAACGAAAAAAAGGTAGCTGCAAGTCACATGAGTACATACATATATGGTGTAAGAGTGAAGCATGCCTTAAATGGTAAAAATCATATGAATTTTAAAGAGTTCGCACGCTTTTCAACGCAGAACTTTCAATTTCATTTTGACAGTGAAAGTCTCAAGTTCACCGAAAAAATAAAGACAACTATAACAAGTAAGAGCGCTATATTTGGCTATGCCGAATCTAACATACTCTGCAACATGTGAGTAAATCTAGTTTAGTGAAAAAAAGCAAATATTGCGGTGACTAATAAATAAAAATTAAGAAAAAAAAAATTTAAAAAAAATATTAAAAACGGTTTTTATGTCATCGGCTCTTTATAAATTAATCATTTTTTAAACACTTTAGTATTTCGTGAAAGATTTCTTCAAAAGCTTCTAAAAGATTCCTATATTGAAAATATGGTGCACAATCGTACTTTTCTAAGAATAATTAAGAGGCCCCTAAATCGGAAAATATGAGCAACAGTCTTTTTTTCTTATTTTTATACCCTTCACCACAAAAAGTGGAAAAAGGGTATATCTAAGTTTTTCATCCCGTTTGTAACTTCCACTATATTCATATCCGATCCCATATGGTATATATCTTCTGAGTAAAGGCGAAGTCTATTGAGCAATGTCCGTCTGTCCATCCGTGTTAGTATTGAAATCAACTTTACCAGAGCACTAGGTCAGCTGGAGAAAATTTAAATACGTCAATCAATTAGACGTAGTGACGATTGAGGTGCTATTAAAAATCAGCAAAGTCGGTCCATGTCTCCTGAGGCAGTGGGCTTTAAACCACGCCTAACGCTGATTTTTCCATATCACTTTGAACAATGAAGAAACTCCGATCAAAAAACAAAAATTTGGAGCGATCTTTTCAAAAAAAAGTTAGATTGTCTGTAGGGTATATGGGTATCATTTAAAAGCTTTAAAAGAGAGCCTTCACGAAACACTAACATTTAAAAAAAATAAGTAAACCATTTAGAGTCGATGACATTTTTATGTAAAATTTTATGTAGTACTTTTTTTTCTTATTTTTAAATTCTCTGCCACCGTAATTTTTTTATTGAAGCTGTTTCACTAAACCTTTGCCGAATATATCACTCTTACTTGTTTATTTCTCTATCGCCCAGAATATTTGCTTCTCGATTGCAGTTTCTTGAATTGTTGCAAATGATATGGAAAAATTATTGGCTGGTGTGATGGTTTGCCCAATGCCTTGAAGGGCATGGACTTATCGCGGTGATTTTCAATAGCAATATTTTCGAAACTACGTCTGTTAGATAGACAAACTTAGATATACCTAGATATACTTTTTTTCTACTGTGGTGAGGGGTATAAAAACTCCAAAAATTTCAAGTAATTAATATTTAAAGCGGTTTTTTTATCGTGCTTTAGAATATCAAGGCGACGTCGTTATTTTGTGAGAAATTTTTTTAAATTATAGACAAAGAAGAGAAAATCAAAAAAAAAAAAAAATCAAATCTCATTTTAATAACTCATTTTGTGTAGATAAATTTACGAATTAAACGAACAAGATATATGACAGAGTGACCTACTTAAAAAACAACAGACATAGATAAATGTATATATAAACTTAATAAGGGCTTTAGTAACGTTCTTGACTCAACTAGCAAACCAGAACTCAAAATTATATACAACAACGTTGCTAGATATAAAATACACTCAAAATATTATGTAAGTAAATTAAAATGAAAAATCACTTTTTACTACTACTTTTTCATTTAAAAAACGGTCCACGTACATTTTATTTAAATTAAATGAATTTTTCAATTGTTTTTGAATGTTATTTTTTAACTCACAAAATATGAAAAAACAAATCATTTTCATTTATTCCAACGCACAAAAAAAAAAATAATAATTTCAGAACAGTAAAAATTACTGTTTCTTCATTTATTTAAACTTACAAAATATAACCTACTTAATAATTAGTAACAACTGTTTTTGTATTTATTTTAATTTTTTAATTATTTATACCTAGGAAAGGAGTAAACTAAACCAAATTTTAATTCCTCCTTACCCCCTAAAGTTAATCCACAAAAACAGAAAAATAAATATTTTTATCATATAATTCCAACAAGAACAAATAACCTACGAAAACATAAAAAAATTTAATGTTTCCTAAAGTCTTTAATTTCTTCCCGTACTCATATGCAAGAATTCTGTCCTACGTAGAAAATTTTCAATGCTTTTGATGTTTCCTTTTTTATATTTTTTTTAAAAAATAGAACTATTAAAAAAAATTTTTTTTTATTAATTTATTTTTTAAGTCTATTGTAAACAATTATTTTCTACTGACAAACTTCTTTTATAAATATGTATTTCTTTTTTACTGCAATAACGTACAAATTAACTGTTAATTTTGACTACACCGAAAAACAGTATATTTCTGTCGTTTCTTTTTTAAACAACAGACATAAAAAGTTAAACAAATATTTTCTTCCTAAAATAACTATATTTTCATTTATGTTTAACTAAACTGAAAACTTCTAAAATAAACTACAAACAGTTAATGTTAATTTTTTTTGAGTGTTGTGGAAAAAGATATAGTAGTTTTTCGGACTATTCAAAATAAATTTTTAACATATCTTTTGCTAACTTGTTGCACTTCTTCTTTTGCACAAGAGCATTTATACAACACAGCCTGAATATTTTTTTCAAAGATTACAGTTTCTTATCTTAGAGAAATTTTTTTTAATTTCAATTCATCTATGGAACCAATTTCCTGCAAATATTCAATTGTTAGGCAATGCAATATAGTTTAAAAATGCTATTCTTAACTATATAACCAAAAATTAATTATACTAAAATATATACACATATTTCAGTTTATATACAACTAATTTTATTTTCCTCCACAAAGGATTTTTTTATAACTATGGTCAGCCAATTATAATAAGTTATTATGTTAATATTATATTAATGTTTAACTTTTTTATATTTAAAACTTGCATGTTTGTATTGTTACTAATTTCATGTACTCAGAGTCTGATGCCAATGTCTACAAACTACTGTCATATAAGATTGTTAATCTTGTTCTTCTGTATTCTCGCTAAATAAATAAGAGTACAAGTAAGTATCTAATAAAGATTTTAAAAATAAAATGATTTGGTTGAATTGAAGTTCCATTTTTTTTTTATTTTATCAATGTATGATTTTCATTTTTCTGATTGGAGTTACGTCTATAAACTAGATTTACATATATAGTGAAGACTGTGTAAGGATTGCCGTAGCCGAATATAGCACTTTTACTGGTTACTATTATTTTTTTCGCTAAGCTCAAAGACTTTTTTTCTTAAATTAATTGGTATTGAAAAAGTCTAAACAAGTTATCAGGGTGATTAACATCACCACGACATACGGAATGGCATGATTTTTAAAACAATATGAAATATTTTATATTCAAATATCTAGAACAGCGCATCTTTTAGAACCTGATTTAAGTGACATGTTATGTTTACCAACAACTTTTAAAAATCAGGCGTCAGTTATATGCTTAACATTACGCACTTTTGGAATCTGAATTATTTAATATGTACAAGCTTAGAAGACCTTACAGTTAATGGCTGCTGGAATTTCTAAATTATTAAATGCAATATCAATCAATAAGTAGTGGTAGCAGCATTTTCAATTCAATTGCCAGAGCATCCAAATTCAAAGTCAGATTATATACGAAAACACCATTTATTATATCATGGTCATTAGTATCACATATAAGATTGAACATTTATTCATTTATTTAGCTTCAGAGGATCATATTAGTGTTTAGTGAAATTAGCAGACATTAACACGCCAACATGCTCTTAAAACTATTAAGTCAATGGAGGGAAAAAATAATTGCTAATGTTTTCTGTTTCATTTCAACTATTTTATCAAAAATAAATTTATCATGTAGATTTTTATGTAATTTCTTAATGTTGGGAAGAATTTCTTAGATAGCAATAAAGTGTCACAATCCTAAGTGAGGCAGAATAAAAAGATATTGAAATATCTAATTCGATCGAAAAGAAGTTTAAATTAAAATAAGTAAAGGAAAAGAAATTTTAAGATGTTTTATTTAGAAATTAAAGTCTTTGCTTAAAAATCTTACCATAAATCAATTAAGGTTTAATTTCTTAAAATATTATGATGTTTTTCAGTGTGCAAGGTTACATTTTACAACATTAATATTCTCATAAGCGAATTTCTTTTTTTTATACGATCTCAAACTTTATATGGCATACAACTCTTTTACATGACTGCATTAAGGTGTATGTAGAAATTATGTTCACATGGAACTTATTTAATTTAATTCCAACCTTTGTTGGAATCCTAAGAAGGCAAAAAAAAAGATTTTTTAGTTTTTTAGTGTTCCAGCATGTGACATTTGCGCCAACCACAGCAGTTTCCACTACAATAAGTGTTTGTCATAAAAGGCTGTTAGTCTGGTGTAGAATATAAGCTTTATATTACTTTGTGTCTTATTCATTTACTACAGGTTAATCTACCTAAATATTTTATATTTAGTGGTTCTAAATTTACTTTCAAGACTCATTTAGATAAGTTTATACTTTAAGCAAGCATAGAGGCATTTATAAAAAATAACAGTGCAGATTTCGTAGGCTCATATACAATTAAACTTCTATTTTCGGCGAGTTTATTTGGAGTTATCATTGCTACATTCATATAGATCATATTGAAAAGATACAAAAACGTTTTATTCATTTTGCATTGCCTCACCTGAATTTACTTTGTCCGGTAACGAGACATATAAGTGTCTCGTTGCCTACATCTGGGTTTAATATCACTAAAAAAAGACGCAAAGTACAGTCTTTCCTTTTTATATTTCGCAGAAAATCACTTTTTATATTCCCTTGAGAGAGTATCGTTTCATCATAGAAGATTAATAATTTAATTTTTTTTAATGAAAATTAAGAGTTGATATAAATAAATTAAAATTTATTTTTGCTTGAGTTCATTTTTTAATTTCTAAAAACCTTTTTTTAGAAAGAAAAATTAATTTAACAAATGTATGCGGACTTTTCCAAAGGAAAAAAAATTAAATTGATAAACGCAAAGCACAGCGACCGTACATTCATGCTTAACTCATAACAATCAATATGATACAGAAACAGCATCTATAATGTTGTGAATAATACAAGTAAGAATGACAAAAATGAAAATTGCATTCGTCATCATTTGATGGCTGTGACAAACGCAAGAACAAATGTACAGGACAGGTTACAAGAACAGTGAAAAAATACTTTAGTTTGTGTGTCGACTTCGTCTAACCAAATTAATATTGATATTAATATTCCTCGTATTCTTATTTACAGACAACGTTTACAATGTACACAATGTAAGGTAGATAGATACGACAAATGCTGATGAAGGTTGTAGCGATCCAGAAAATGCTGCATTTCTTCTTTTCTTTGGAAAAGTCCGCATACAGTTGTCAAATTAATTTTTCTTTCTAAAAAAAAGTTTTTTAGAAATTAAAAAATTAACTCAAGCCAAAAATAAATTTTAATTCATAGAAGATTACTTTGTGTGGCCTCATACCGAAAAAAATATGTACTTAATAGCCCAATAATTAAATCTTTAACTTTAAATTATTTCAATTATTTGCTTAACAATATAACTGTAAAATTTAATGCATCAAATACTTGCTTTAGAGGTGATCTCTTGTGAAATTTTAACAAATATTGAATAATTTTTTGCTTTACATTTACATAAATTATATTATATGAAAATAAGCTGTATTTTTTGGAAAACGTCTGCATACATTTGTCAATAATTTTTCTTTCTAAAAATTTTTAGAAATTAAATTAAAAAAATGAACCTAATTGGCTTAGAAAAGGAAATTTTAATTCATTTATAAAATAAGCAATATTTAAGTATTTTATTTCATAAGTCTGTTTTAGATTATTCTCTTAGACTTAAATAAATAAATTAATAAAAATTAAATGAAAAATACTTTTTCAAATGAGGAAAATAGAATAGTTGTAAATCAAATTGTAATAAGTTGATGAGAACTATTTATTTAAGAAACGGATGGTTACTTTTTAATGTTTATATAGTTTGAAAAATAAAGTCATTTTATTAGATCTGTGTGTGTGTGTTTTAATGTAAATAGTACTACCAAATATTAAGATTTTTAACTTTAAACTTTAAAAATCGTGCTAATTATCCCGACCGAATTATTAAAATCACCGATATTGACTATTGAAGGTGGAAGCACGTTTCGATGGCCATTTCGCTACCGCTTACTTAGCTCTTCAGGAAACTTCTCACTTACATTTTAAATAAACTAAAGATTTTTGTCCAAACAATAAAGTAAAGACAAAAATCAAAGTTTAAGCAAAAACAACAATAATCAACATTGATTGATATTGATATTAATAGTCTAAAAGTTAAACAAAACTTAATCGAATTTTGCTACCATTTACTTAACTAAGAAGTCATTGATTTCTACTCTTGCTTTTACGAAAGCAAATCTACTGCAAATACCTTTAGTCAAACGTTTGTTTTTGCTCTGCTGTTTTGTTCTTATGAAACTTCAGCTTAATAATTAAATTCCAAGTTTATTTTTATTTTAACAGAATCTTTAACAATTCAGTAAATACAATTATATTAAATTTCCTAAAATACATCACCCTGCTCGTAAATTTGTTTCTTTTTCCTTGAGAAAATATCTTAAATAATTTTGCACTACAACACAGTCGTAAAAGATGTCAAATTGTTATTTCATTTCTTATTTATTTCATGGCACTCCAGTCTTGGGAGTAACATGAAAAGAATCGTTAACCTTTTTGTCATTTTGTTTTGAATGCATTGATTTATGACAGAAATCATTGTTGGTGGTCTTACATTGAAGTTGTTGATTTATATGTAGTAGACAGCGGTAGAAGTGGTAGTAGTTCAAATTATAATGGCAAAGATCGTGATTTAGTAACCAGGCAGCCTGGGAATCATGTTTTTTACAATCAGCTCAAGTTTATTATATCATTTTCTGGTCGTATTCAAAAACTAAGGTTGTACGTTGTAAGTCAAATTTATATTTTTATTTAAATAAAATTATGTTTTTTATTTTTTCTCTTACTTTTTTAGTTTGTTCTGATTTTCGAATAAAGTTCTTAAAAAAAGCATCAGTTTATCACAACAGCTTTTTTGCTTGAGTTTTAAGGTTAAATCCAATTTTTCTGTACTAAGTGTGTTTAAATTTAAAAAAAAATCTGTGGTTAAAATATTATTATTATTGTGTTGCCCGTGTGATGAAAATCTGAAGCTGTTAGTTTATAAATTAATTTTTTTAGAAAAAGGAGTTAAAACATGTATCTGACAATTTGTTTTCCCGACTTATTTATCATGATTATTTTTCTCAGACAAATTCTAAAAAGCAATTAAAAGCAATTATCCCAGTTAACCACTACAAAATATTAAGCAAACGCATATTTCTTTTCTTTTATAAAATTTATCAAGCTATGTAGGACCTACAAATAATTTATTTTTTGTTTAAACTTTAACCAAATATGTGTTTATTTTTCTAAATTTGCGTCGCACTGTGGTCAATATTTTGAGATAGCGGCCAAAACTCCTTCTGGTTTTTGTTCTCCGATTTTAAAGTTATTAGACTCGTATGAAAGTAGTTAGTAGTAAACCTCGGAAGTCAAAAAATTAGAACTCTATTTCAACTATTTCACTGAGAACAGGGTGGTCCAAAATGGGCTTTTTTAGAATTTAGTAAATTTATGATATTTTTAGTTAATTTTTAAAGTTTAAATGATCATAACTTTTTTGTTTTGCAAGATTTTCAGACGAAATAAATTTCGTGTTGTAACTTAACTTATTTCCTATTACTGCTAAAAACAAATTGAAGCTCTACTGTCTTCAGAACAATTTAAATATTTTTTTTAAAAAACGTCAAATTTCTCGGAAATTTCCTACTTCATAGAGCACAACTCCTGTGAGTCAAGCTGAGTCAAAACACAAATTTACTATTTGGTAGTCCTAACTCTCCCCTACATTCCTATACATGTCCATGCATCGGGACTACACTATTTGAGCTACAGCAATTTTTCTGACCCAAGGTAAGATATTCGGTACAAATGCACGTCATATTTTTTGAGAAGTTATTTGTATGTGAAAGTGGCTATTATGCATATATTTTGATGAAATTTTGTACAAGAGTTCTTATTGACCCAAAAAATAATTCTGTTTAAATTAGGAGAAGTTGGCCCATATATGGACCTAGTCCACATAGAAGGGTATATCAAAATTTTGATAAAAATGACAATAGAACTCTCAAATTATGTGGTATCTGGCAAATTATTTGGAAAAGGTAAAAATGATTTTATTGCCATCTAATATTACACAACTTAAATACCTGAAAATTGCAAATAAATTTAAAACCAATGGAAATAACTGGTAAAACAAAGTACCTGTTATATTAGGTTTCAAAGAGGTAAAAAAGATCATGTTGAAACTTCGAGCAATAGTATATTTATCCATGCATTCATTTTTTTTCTTCATTATTGTTTAAACAATGGCTTAAGTCAGTTATAGTGTTCTATCTGATATATATTTTGAACGGAAAGATGAAAGCGACATTATTTTACATATAATGAATAATCCATTCTTCAAAATATGCGACAAACAAGAAATTAAAATTCATAACTTAAAAATAAAAAAACTTTTTAAATACTTTAAGAAAACGGTACAATCAATGTTCCAGAAACAAGAAATTGTTTTACTCACTCAACCAAGAATAGCTAAGAAATAAACTTATTTTTAAAAAGCTATCAGTAATGGAAACTGGAAAAGGTGGTTGACCAGCAAAGCCAATTGATAATTGTAGTGAAAGATCACGAAGACACAAGCTTAAACATATCAATGAAAAAGTTTCTTGTAGCATCATCACTTACAATGATCGATGGAAAAGTTGCACAAGCTTTAACCGAAACAAAGTCTTCGTCAAGTTGCACCATATGCCAAAAAACATCAAGTCAATTGAGCCAACCACCAACACAAGACGATAGTTTTAATAAAGCATATGAATTTGGAATGTCACCTCTTCATGCTAGAATTCGTTTTATGGAGCATATTCTTAAATTGGGATGCGATTTGGAATTTGGCTCCTTCGGCGAAACAGTGAGGAACAACAAAGAAAATTTGAAAAAAAGAAAGCAAAAAAAAAACATATTCAAGAAAAATACCGTGAGATAGGCCTTATAATTGATCGGCCAAAGCAAGGAGAAGGAAATTCTAATGATGGAAACACAGCAAGGAGATTTTTTTCCGATCCAGAAACTGCAGCTTCTATAACTGGAGTAGATTATGATTTAATACGACAATTCCAAATCCTATTAGAAGTTATAGCATGTAGCAAAAAGATAGATGCAAAAAAATTTGGTCAGTATGCTAATGAGACAGCAACCCTTTATAACCAAAAATATTCTTGAAGACATATGCAAACCACAGTTCACAAAATTTTGTTCCATGGGGAACAAATAATTCAGCACAATATGCTTCCAATTAGAGATCTCTCAGAAGAAGCGCAAGAAAAAAGGAACAAAGACTACAGATTCTATCGCGAGCGCAATACAAGATAAATTTCCAGATATTGTACTAATGAAGATCTTATTAATATTTTGTTGTGCACATCAGACCCATATATGTCCAGTATTCGACAAATATGGAAATCAACCTAATTAAAGTTAGATGAAGAAGCTACACAACTACTGCAAAATGAAAATCAAAGCTATTTGGAAGAAATTTTTACTAATATTGTTTAATTAATACTAGTTTAAAGATTATAATTTGTTTCTAATTTTAGTATAAATTTTTATTAATACATTTAAATAAAATATATGTGCACTTTAAATCAATAGTAAAAGTTTACTAAAAATTTTATCGATGTTGTGTTCTGTATATAATATATCCAAATAGTATTGATATTGTTGGGAATTACAGTTTTATTTTTCAGTTTAATCCTCACAAGAATTAGCTTTCTGTCAAAAACACCAACCTTTCGCCCCTGTGAATATTGAGACTAAATAAATGTCAGTGGCCAAATGTTGGCATTTTCTGACCACAATTAAGTTAAGGATTAATAAATAAGTATTGGTTGTAAAATACGATTGAAGAATATGTCAAAACATTCAACTTTTACATGGAAACTCAAATCGACGTTCCTATCAGTCGTTTTTACGTTCGAACACGCAAATTGAAGCTTAAAGTCCCTCCTATTGAACAAAACAAATTGCGTAAAAATATACCAATCCGGTCAAAAGTTATAGAGTTTTGACCGCTATCTCGCGACATTGACCACTGTGCGTCGTTTAACTAATAGGACTCAAGATATATATAGTAACCAAATAAAATAAAATTAAAATCAATAACTTGTTCATGTTATTTTATTTAGTTTATTTCGTAATGGATTTGCTTTGATGCTTTAGAGGGCCTGTTTCTACTTTTTTAAAAACAAATAGTTGTAAGATAAACACTTTAAGTGCTCCTGCAGAGATAAACTCTTTTGCAATATTCGAATTTGTGACGTAACACTGAAATTTTACCGTCAACCCGTGTTTTTTAATAGAATCATTTTCAATTCTAATTTAACTTTTGCTTTTGCACTTTTTTTCATATTACTTTAATAAACAACTTTCATAACAAAATAATTTATTTTTTTCATTTTTTTTTTGTTTTTTTTTTTTGTAAATTTTAGATTAAATGTTACTTTTTTAATATAAAAACAAAAAAAAACACCCATTGTGAAAACATAGCACAGAGCCTAATTTTCAGCTCCCGGACGCAACACAGGGTTGCAATGAGAATAGCAGTTTTCGAGCCTCTATCGTATATAGATTTTTTTAAACAACTTTTTTAATACCTTTCGATTTTTCGCTTAAGTTTATTTCTTTTAAACTTTGCTGTTGGAGTTCTGATGATTTGTAAATTTTTCTGGTACGTTTTCATTTATAGGTGCTACTATTTGTCTGTTACTCACATTTTATTTTGAAACTAAATTTACTTTTTGAGGAATAGCAAAGGTTGTTAGAGAAGCCCATGAAAATTATACTCAAAGTATTCTAAAGTTTAAATACATTTGGCCGGTATATGGCAAAGACTTACTCCTTAAATGTAATTTATTGATTAAAATTTTACCCAACAAGAAATCGATATGAAATAGATATATATAGTAAAATTACTCCATTCAACTCGCACCTCAGTTAACCGAAGTATAAAAAAAATTTAGATTTTGAATTTTTTTATTTGATTACAGATTGGGCTCGTTTTTTAAATTAAAGGGTGTCCCCTAAAACATCCGGTTTTTTACGTGTATAATAAACCGTAAAGTACATATCACTATAGAACCGAATAGAACAAAGCAAACAAAAATAAATCTAAAAATTAAGGGGTGTGTACATAGGTGACGTTATACGTAAACGATAGAAATTGGACAAAATGTTGATTATTGTGTCCGATACAGTAACAAGTATTAATACTCAAATTATAAATAAATATAAATAAATAAATAAATAATAAAGGGGGACCTTTATTGGTAAGTCCGCTATAACAACAAGGATTGCCTTAGAATATATATTGCGGAAACTAGACTAAAATGTACGCTATTTAATCTGGTGTAATAAGAAATATAAATATTTAAAAATATAAAGTAAAGGGTGTTACAACAGTTGATGAAATTTCATGTAAATTTAAATTTAAACAGCACGTATAAAATTTGAATTTAAAAATTAAAGGATGCCATTATAGCTGATATAATTTGACGTAGATTTCTAAATTGTTTTAGATAAACGGTTGTTGGATTTGAATATTAAACGGTATCCCAATATTTAATATAACTGATAGGTGAAATTTGTTTTGAAGTCGGTTTTTTTTTCTTGGAAGAATTATTGTTATTCTTGATCAAATGTGTAACTTAATAATCTGTCAATCTTAATTAGTTTGATAAATTGCACTTCATAGAATAAAAATGTTTTTATGGTAGTTTGCTTGTTTTATTTTTTTTAATTTTTTAATAACGTCATCTTTTAATTGAAGAAAAAATAAATCATTCCTTGGTTATTGTTATATTGTTTAATCTTTGATTTTTGTTTCTAATTTCTGACATTATAAATCTATAGTTTATCTAAAAATCTGCGCATGTTGGCCATCGGGACCACTGAATTCAAATTATTTAACCGATAATTTATCACAACTAAATTATCTAACAATGTTTAAATTTTCATAAGGTAATTATTTGTAGATTATTCTATAAATAGTTACCTCCTAGAAACAACTTTAGAGATTATTTTTGATTTGCAGGTTGTTTTCTTTTTATATTAATATCGTTACGGAAAAGTGTTAAAATGTATTTAATCTTAATAATTACGAAAGTAATTAGTATTAATACTAAAAACTTCTGTTTATAAAAACATATTGGACAAGAGATAAAAGAATAAAAACCGGCGAAAGATTAAACACAACCGCAGTATCAAACTTTGCGACACGTACGACCATTTGATGCCAGGTCTTTTGTAAGGCAAAATTTAGGACATAACGATTTATAGGTTGAGTTAAGACTATTACTGGAGGTGAATCAAAAGCTTCGTAAAAATATATTTTTCTGTAAAGTGTGTAATAGCTCTTAGTCTGTTGATTTTTTAAATTTATTTTCGAAAAATGCAATTTTGATGAATTTAGAATACATTCTCTAGTCTGACAATATCAAAAAAAAGATCAGCAAGGCTTTTGTGTTCAGTAATTTACAGATTGCGTTTTCTTTAATACTTTATAATTCGCAATATTTTTTTTCCTACTTCAAAACAAGAAGGAGGTTATCAATTCGACTGATTGTTGCTTTCTTATGTTTGTGCCTGTAGAACTTAGCCATTTCTGAAACGATTTTGAAAATTTATTGTAAATTGATAGATTGCGCTTGCAGGTTGGTCCTGTTTTTAAAACAGTTCTTAATCTTAAAAATTAAAAGGTGTCCCCATACAACATACATGTATCTTAAGTGCATTATGAATCGTAAGGCGCTCTTCTTTCAATTAAAAAAATAAACCTAAGAATTAAAGGTGTCCCCATCGGTGACGTAAACTTACTTATATCGTTATAGACAAACGCTTAAAACTTGGACAGGATGTCTATTACTATGACTGTTGTAATAACAAAAATAAACATTCAAAGTTCTAGATTAAAGGGAGTTTTAATAGTTAATGTAATTTAATGTATGTGGCCAAACTTTTGAACTGTTATAGCCAGATAGTTGAAATTTACAAAGAACCTGTATCGCTAAGTCCGCTATAACAACAAATATAAAATTTGAATTTAGAAATTAAAAGATGTTCCCATATTTGAAGTAAATTGACCTATACGGCCCGTAAATTGAACCGTTATATACCAACATTTGAAAATAAAACAGAAAGTCCACTGCTATTTCAAGTATATTAAGAAGTATTAATATTTTAAATTATAAAATATATGGTGTTACAATAGTTGCTGTTATTCGATGTATATGACCAAACTGTTGAAAAGTTGTAGACAGTTGATTGAAACTTGCACAGGGCCTTTATTGCTAAGTCCGCTATAACAAGAAGCAAACTTTAAGTTAGAAATTAAAAGGTGTCCCTATAATTGATGTAAGTCGGCCTATATGGCCCTATCTTTGAAACCGTTACAGACAAATTTTTGAAAATTAAACAGAATGTCTATTACTTTATCAAGTATTATTAAAATTAGAAAATAAAGGGTGCAATAATGGCTGTAATTTGATGTATATGGGCAATCTTGTTAACAGTTATAGGACTAACGCTTAAAATTTAAACAAATTTCATTTTACTGTGTCAGCAATAAGCAGTGTAGAAATTAAGGTGACCACATAACTATTGAATCTTCTTGTTTAATCTGCATTCATAATTTGACATACAAAATTCTTACGCAATCTTGCTCGAATATAATATAATTAACGTATTATTACCGTCCTAAAGGAATATGATTTTAGGTTTGTGTATTTTGAAGTCGGTTTTTTTGCAAGAATTATTTTATTTTGTTTTAATTTTAAACAAAAATAATCTTAGACAATAGTGGGCCTGATGCCAAGTTTTGTTTAAATAAAATACTAAGTGTAATTGTGATTTCTTTTAAACAGAATTCGTTTTTTGTTTTATTCTAGCAGCAATTAGGTCACAATATCATTTAAAATAAACCTTTTTAAATGTACAATTTGTCATAATCAATCATGTTATCCAAGTAATTTTTGTTTTAATAAAATACATAACTGTCATTTATCATATCAATTTGAAAATCGAAATCGTGTTTAAAAAACTTAACAAATACATAAAGTTTTGAAAATGAGTAGTTCAATAACGTTTCATTTTCCGTTTGCAATTCTGATGGGAACAGACCTTATTGTTGCAATGGTTTTCATTTGAAGCATTTCGTTTTAAAATTTAATTTTGCTCGCTGCTGTTTATGGCAATATTGTCATCAGAGCTTGCGGTATTAAGTATATGATGTTGACAATTAATTGATATCGAGACAAATGGAGGATAATTTATGCCTTGTTCAAAATTTAAAGCTTTGGCTAATTAAATCGATTACGCACAGATGTTTCGCCTTTTTGATGGCAATTAAAATTATAAATGTAACTTGATAGTTTTGTTTCTGCCGTAATTGTTGTTGTTGTTGTGTTTGTAAAATTGTAGTTTGTCAGTGCTGATAAATGTTGTTGTTGGCTTTGTTGAATTTTAAGGAGATAGTACATGTGGCTTTTGTAGATGTTTTTAGTGTAGTCTTCGTTGGCAATTGTGTGTTTTCTGCTGTTGTTGATGTATATTGCGATATTGTTTGACTTACATCCGATATTATTTTATCATGTAAATGTTATTTGCTTTACACACACATAACTCGAAAATAATAAGAAATAATTAAATAAGTTTATTAAAACCGAATTAAGAAAATCATAATATCTTAATACTGGAATCATTAAAATATTTTCTCAAATTTACAATCGTTGTCAAATTATTTTTTTTATCGCGCGTCAAACACTATTTCCACAATACTGGCAAAATATAATAATAAAGTTTTAATGTGGCTAAAAACTTAATACATATTATAGCTTGAGGTGATAGTTATCATCGAAGTCGAATAAATTTTTTTACAAATTTTATCGTACGCACAAACGTTTATTGGACCTGAAATACTCTGATTTGATGAATGTTAATGTTGTAAGTATAGGTTTCAGAATAGTTTTATTTAAGAAAATGCAGGCAAACTAATATGGTACTCAAGGTGACCTACACTATGCATTAAAAAGGCAGCAAGCATTGTATACAAATGTTCAATACTGGTTGGCAGTAGAGTGAGCACCACAGGCAGTAAAATATTCGATGCCATAAAGGGCATCGATCGAAAGTAAATCCTGGCATTTAAGCAGAATCCATGATAAGAAAAGAGCACCGAAAATTATCAGTCGATAGTCTGAAATACTGTTGAATGTAAAGGGCTTAAAAATGGGAACTAAAAATTTTATGATCTGCCATAATATTTCCCCATTAATGCTACACATTATTAATGCTATTTTCTAGAAATCTTAAGAAACAATATGAAAAAGGTTTTCAAGTAGACAATTTACTAAGAATGCGTTTTTAATTGCGCAAAGGATCTCGTTTTAACTAACGCTAACAAACCGAAAAGAAATCTTGACTGATACCATTAGACAGCACTTAATAATTTGGACGTTTCTAGATTTCGGCCGATTTAAAATTATTACAATGTAGACCAATTGTTTTTATGATTTGATTAACATTTATAATTTTATAATTTTTTCAGTTTCTGTTTAGTTTTTCGATACAGAAATAGTACAATACGCTAAACGAAATTAATTGTTACTGAAGTCGGCATCCACTTCATAGTTATGGATGCAAAAACAAAGATTTTTAATGCTGCTGAAAAGAAATCATTTTCAGTTTGCAGTCAGTATGCTGAGGAGAATATTTGGATATGCAGGATATTCTATTGTTCTATTCTATTAGTCAGCTTAGATTACATATTTTTATATGTACATACATACTTATAATAAAAGTGTGATGGGGTCTTTTCTGTACAAGAAATATTTTTTGAAAATTTTAAAGTTGGTTTAAATGGCACATATGGGAGTTATTAATTATTTAGATGCAGTACTTAATTTACGATTTATTTAGCATTGATTGATAAATCATGCTAATGATTTTAAGCATTATCATTATTTTTATTGATGAAAAGGTTATCATTACCAATAACTAATGATTAAATGGTTTTCAATCATTATCATTAATGAGTGTATTTCTAGTCTTTGTACAATAAACATATTTCTTAAAGTATAATAGACATCATTTTTAAAATGACATTTTGATTACAAATATTTTGTGAAATATTTATGTTTTAATCTTCTCAGGAAAAATTACACATTATGGAAACATATTTTTATTTTCCTGTAAGTAACAAGATCTGCTGGCTAGGCTGTTATGTGACTTCGGACTTCAGATATAAAGTTTCACACCCATCTCACCTAAAATTTATAAGTTTTTAAAATTTTCTAAAAAAAAAAGATCCATCTACAAAAAAAAAACATATTTTTAGATTTGAATTTTAAGGAAAAGAGAAATGACACGCACATAAAGTCGTGAGCACTGCTTGTAACTTAATATAATAATTAAATGTAATAATTTGTTGTTTTTTAATAAACTATAGTACAACGCATGTATGTATATACAATTTAATTTACTTCGATTACTTTACTATTTTCGCCTACCATAGTCCGAAAACATAAATTCATAGCTGCATGCATTGTCTTTTTATGTTTTTTTATATTGCAAATAAATCAATATACATAATATATGGATCATAAAAATATTTCCCACAACACTTTTGCAGATTTAAGAATGATTATACTTTAAAAATTAAATTCCTGAAAATCCTCAATATCTATTGCATTTTATGTTGGCGGCCTAAAGGTGTTATGAATACATAAAATTTTCAAAGATATAACAAGAAATGCGCCGCTACAAAATGCAAAGTTTTAATGTCTGCAACAAATCTAAAATCATTTGAAAGAGTGTATTTTTACGACACAGTCTAAGTTTTCTTTAATGTGCGGTTGACTTTTTCTTTTTTTTTTTTGTTGAATAACAAGTTGTATTCTTGATGCTCCTTAAGTGTCAGTCATATAATTTTAACCGCTCTTAAGTAGAAGGACACACAGTGGTTAGTTTGGAAAACGGAACTTATTATGAAATATAATTTAAATATTAGTTTTTTATTAAAAATGTAAACTGTGTTTTGGCTCGCTACTTTTCATTTAAAGTACATATTCAGTCGAAGCAACAGGCAAACGTTTTCCAGCATCTTTGTAAAGATCCTATGCAAAAGTGTCTTAGGTCATTACAAAACAAGGTATTAAAAGAGCTTTACCACGTTGTAGACATTTGGTTAAATATTATGATTATGTGACATGTGTTCACATACCATCAGTGTGAATTTTTCCCTTGTAATAGAATGAGTTTCCTTATACAGTGTTGCCACGGTTTTTTTAGTTAAAAAAATGTATATAAAAAGATCATATTACCAAAATGTGATAAAAAAATTATTTTATATTTTTAAAATTGCTGCTTAGATTTAAAAAAAATCTACGTATTTTACACTGTAAAAATCACTGTTTGGCGATGTTAATGCAATTAGTTATTTCGATTTTTTACTTTGGCACTCTAAAAATTTAAATATTTTACATGTTTAGAAAAAGTAATGGCATAAAGTATAGCAACGTCAATGCAAAGAATCACGTAAAGAGAAAAAGTTAATAAGACAACATTAAATTCTTTGTATCTTAAACGTTTTTTTTTCCTTCATAATCTTGGTTCATAAGAAACACCATTAACATTTTTGACAGTTTTATAACAGACTTTTTATAATGAGATTTCATGTTTAGTTTGACATGTTTCTTCCATGTGCGAGTATCGTATAGTTCATATTTCAAAGTGATGTTTATTACATAAGAGTTATGCATGGCCCTTATTGCATACGGATACGATTTCTCTTAACAAAACAAGTTTCTTTTTGCTTGTGAATTTTTTTTTAAGCCACGAAGAATTTACTAGTTTGTCAATTATTTGTTTTGACTTCTCACTGCTAGATCTTACAAATATATAAAAGCTGCCTAATGTATGCTTGACCTAATATGTACGCAGAATATTTTCTAGTATTGTAAAGGGCTGAAAAGATAGTCTACGTTGCGTATGACTAGGAATCACAAGAAAGCTCGCATTGTTATATTCGAAATTCTCGTTATCGTTTCACTATGCGGTTGCTCAACAATTTCATTTCTGAAGCGGCTTATTTTTATTATTTTAATTATAAAAAGTTTATTTTTTTTTAATTGAATCATTATTATATCCAGTAATTAAAAGTTGAAGAAAGAAAGAAGGCAAGACTTTCTTGTTGGTATTTATCATTAAATGATAAATATGTATTTATTGGCCTTTAAGCGGAATTCTCATTTTGTTGTTTTATAATTATTGTCTCGGAACTCTGGTGATCATTTTGAAAAAATTTATAAGATAAGTCTGTATTTAAGATTATCATTTAGTGCTCTCAAATAATTCAGAGATCTAACAAAATAGTTATTTAGTGTACTTCGCCTTTGGTGCAAAGAAATATTGCACAAATTTCTATGAGGAAGCAATTGCCAACATTTTTGATTAAGTGGAGTTTTATTTAAGAATTTCTTCTTGAATTCCAGATGAATTTAGATCGAACAAATAAAGTATTTAAATAATGTCGCGCTCAATTTTTGCGATTAAAATATCGTTTTTGAAATATCTAACCATCATTAAAAATTAATTTAAGAAGCAGATTAAAGATAGCGCACAATAGATTACATAATTTTGGGTGGAACAAATTGCATGCTCGCAATCAAATTAAATTTTAAGATGTTATTCACACAGTTGATACAAAAAAATTACTATGTCAAAATTATGTTAGGAAAATTTCGTAAATATTATTCTAAATTTTAGACAAAATTGCCCGTACTTTTCGGAGCACTAAAAGCCTTTTATTCTAAAAATAGATTTTTAAGAAAACATTAGAATGTTTTTACTTTTCAAACAAATTTTGAAAGTTTAATTATTTAATTATTTGTGATAAAGCTTTTAAATAACAGATTTTGGGAGCATAAAATGCACACTTTTTTTAAATTTCATATAGCTGCCTGTTTATTAATTTAAAGAATTTTCGTGCAATAAGATGCAGAATGATCTCTCAAACTCACCTATTTTTAAACTTGCAGTTTTGAGTAAGAGATCCCACCGCATAGTGAGCGCCCCACCATCTTTTAAATCGCCTAATGTTGAATAAAAAAATAGGAATAGTTCATTTACCTTACGGCTGGCTTTCATACAAAGTATTGTGTTTCATAATGCCGCAATACAAAATATTGAAAATGATGCTATACAAATTTAAAAACAAATTATTATTAGTAACCCAGTAAAAAGAAAGCAGGGCAATAGTTTTAAAGTTAATGCTTAGCTTCGCATCTTTGTATACGTAACTTTATTTAAGTCAAGCAACTTAAATAAAGTTATTGTTGCTGTTGTTGTGACAATATACAAAATATAAGATAAAAAATCTTACCAGGTAAATCCATGCTAAAAAAAGTTTTTTTTAGTTAATCTAAAGTAACTAATAAATTTTAAAAAATTTTAGCAAAGTCTTAACTTTGCATTTTTTATTTTCTGCTATTTTGAATTTTTTCATTAGTTTTGACAAAGAAGAATTTGCCAAATATTCCAGAATAATTAAGTAACTGATGACTTAATAAAAAATTATGCCTGAAACTATTTTATTTATCGAAACTTAATAAACCGTTGTCGTCATTTATCCTGTTTTTGTTTAAAGGTGGATTTCTCTGCAGAGAAAGATAAATGTGCCTTTATTTTATTATTCATTAAATTTATGTTTTTTGTTTATATTAAACAAAATAAATAAAGCGGCAAAAAATCTAAAACATTTAAATACATAAACAATGTACAGTGGGGCAAAATCAAAATATTTTTGAAATAACTTAGCCATTTGTAAAGGGCCAGGTCGATTGATCCAAAATTAGGCATAACAATAGAAGAGTAGCGTTTGAGCTTAAGTATTTAAACTAGGTACCATCCACTTTACAGGGATGGCGCTATGTGGTCTCAAAACTGGGTACCTAGCGCCTTTAAATTTTTCTAAACTTAGCATTTCTTTAATTTTTGTCTGATTTTTAAAAGTTATGCATGGTCATAAAAGGCGCATCAATATCTAAAAAAAGTGGTTTAATCTGTATGTTTGTGTTTAAAAATGATCAAGTTATAATAATTTTAAAATTAAAATTTTTGAATTCTTGTTCAGTTTTTTCAAAATACTGGATACAATTTTTAGCAAATTTCTTCGAATTTTTCTCGTAATTACGAATTTAATCCCTTTCATATATTTTATATTGCAACTTTTGTTAAAATATCTACAAATTTTGAAAATAATACCCTAATCAAGCTTTTACTTCGTGGGAAACAGTGGACTGACTACAAGTTGGTTTTAATATTCATCTCCTGCAGCTTAAAATCGTAAATAGATATATTTGTTAAGCCTTTTTCTTACTTCATTTAAAAGCTATAAATATAAGTATAATAAAATAATTTTTTGACCATCCGCTAATATTATGTTCTGTGAAATTTATTTCCTATTAGTTACTTTTTATGGTTGAAAAAAAGAAGAACGTTAAATACGTTAGAAACACTTGTAATTTAATGTGTTTAAACATAAAACTTTATAACTTTATTGGGTGCTGTTTCTTGCAAGTCATAAAATGTCTTCATTACCTCGTTAAAGATTTTAAAATTGTATTGATTGCATTTATAATGTTTGCAGGGCTTAGACTTAATAACTTTATATTCAAATTGAGCTGTCGCTATTTTAGTTTAAATTATTTTTTAGAAAACAAAAACTACTTATTACTTGAAGCAATGTTAATTTTATTCTAACACTATTGCTCATTGCAGTCAGATTACAAAATTATTTTTTTCAGTTTTCAATCTGAACAACCAAAAGGGTTCTCAAGAAATGAGCTTATACTTTTTTTATTGTAAAGTTATGAAAGCAGCATATAAATTTGTGTAGAAAAATCGTTTAAGGATTATATTTTACATCTGAATATGTTTCTTATAGGTTCTACCGCTATCAAGTATTTGTAAAAGATTTAAGGGCAAAAAAAACTTTGTAATGTCCATAATATTTATCTGCAACTGAAAAAAAGTATCGATATGTCGATGGGTTTATTTCATTATCAAAACTAAAGGTTAAAAAACTGATTAATCATCGAATTGCGAATAACAAAGTAGTTACCTAAATTGAATTGCAAAATTTGTACTTTTTTTGAAAGCAACGCTTTTCTATAAATTTGACATATTTGCTTAAGTATTTTTTACAGGTTTGCCGGACAGAAATAATAACTTTTGTTTCTGTAATTAATAAAGAAACAAAATATAAATGCTTTATATCAGGTTAGTTTTATAACAAAAATTGTTAGTTATAGTACTCGCTTTATCCGTAGACATACAGTTTACTTTGATTGCAACTTAATAATAAAAATAAATGTGTAGTTATTCCTTCAAAGCAGCGAATATCAAACAAAATGTACCTATTTTATCTTTTTATGTGTTTACATTTTTTTTCGCATTAATATGTTTCTTAAGTTTATTTTCATCAAAACCACAAAAGTGAAGTATAACTTCTCCAAGCAGAAAATATAAAAAATAATATGAAAAAATATAATTTCCAGTATATTAACAAACATGAATGTTAACGTAAATTTATGAATTGTATTAATGTAAATGCATTTAAATATATGTATATTTGACAAAAATTAAAACCGCAGGAACTATTTCGAAAAGTTATATCCAATGACTTTTTAGCTTTTATTTATTTTAAACCACGTCTTATAATCTGTTCAAATGGAAAACAGTTGCTGTTTTCAAAAAACTTTCCATTTGCTTAGTTTAATTCATAATTAATATTTTTCTGTTTGTTATGGTTAATTTGATTGTCTACATAAATTTGTTTTCACAGATTTGCTTTTCTATAAATGTTGTTAAACGAAAATTAATCTTGAAATATCTTACGTGTTAATATTAACATTTTTACCTGACTAGAGACTGTTGCATGACAGTATTCTTACGCAATTCATAAGAAATATAAAAGTGACATTTAAAAAGCACTTACTTTTATACCAGAAATATTCAGTAATCACTATAAAAAGCATAAACCGTAGCAACCTAATGTGCCACAAGCAGCCTGTCAAAAACTAAAAAAGGGGTTAAAAAAATTCTTTTATATTGGGTTACGGTAATAACAGCATAAGAAATATTATAACGTAATTTACTCCAATGAGTATAAATACAAACTACAGCTCCTAATTTTAGATTTATTTCGAGAATTCAACGTTTAATTCAAAAACTATAAATATTTTCAACAAAAAAGTAAAAGTGCCATATTCGGCTATGCCGAATCTTTTTTACCCTTCACCATATACATACGTTTAATCACACATACATTAAACGTTCTTTCCCACAATAATGTTTTTCTGTAAAAAAAAAAAACTTTTTTCCAAAAAACTTAAAGTTTTGCTTTTTAACTTGGACTGGTTTTACAGTATAGATGAGAAATCTAATCTATGGGCAAATTACGGCATTTGATTTCAATCGAAATTTATATATAAGTTCGATTCTAATTTCGATCGATATGGAATGCCGTAATTTGTCCACTGAATTATGTAAGAAGAATATTTGCATAAATATGTATCTACATAAAGAGCCCTTCAATAGCGTTACACGTAAAGAGACAATTCTTTTTGAAATAACATTGAAGCAAATCAAAGTTTTAAATAAATGAAAACACAATTTAGAGAAATTTTTTAGTTGTTTAAACGTTTGCGAATTGTGAAAGACATTAAGTTTTTTTAACTTAAAACTAAATGCTAAAATGTTTTTGTGAAAAAAATAGGTAACTTACACTAAACACTATTTTTTATTGAAGTTCTGTTTAACTTTCCATTGCTTAAAGTAAAATATAAGTTTTTACAGTTTTTTAAGATCTTGCTTTGAGATGCAAACATGTTCTAAATGTTAACATTCAATCATTTCGTTATGAATTTTTAGTCATATTAAGTGTTTTGAATACAGCGAATCCACTCAACATTTATCTATACAAATATGCAATCGTATGAATTGTAGTGTATAAGGTTGTCAAAAATGTGATCGACATTAGTAAATTTTATTGTGTTTTAAAGCCCGTTTTCTCTGTGTTTAGGAAGGTCGAGTTTGAAGCAACAGCCCAATGATGTAAAATGCTTTAAAACGTAATTTTTTCCCACTCACTGCTTGTACTTTTTAAAGTCCTTAAAGTGCCCATGATTATTATATTTCCTTGAACTTTGTTTGTAAGATTTGGCTAATAGTTAAATTTTTAAGAAGAAGAAGGTAGTTTTCAATGATGCAAAACTGAGAAATAAGTGGTTATTTATTCATATGTGACCTAAACATATAAAAGTTTAAATATCAACGCACTAAAGAACATTTTGCAGCATGCTAAAGGCATAAACTGAAGTTAAACAGTGGTTACGAAATAAAATTTAAAGTTGCATTTAATTTTATAAGCAAAGCAAGATATTCTTTTAAATATGATAGTAAATGCGGTGAAGTACTGCATCATTGAGACAGAACAAATGATTTATGATAGTTACATATTAAATCAAAAGAGAAAACTAAAGTTTTTGTTTTTTCTAAAAGCTAAAATAAAAACAGTAATTCTTATGTGTGGGGAATAAAACAAAATTTTTGGCGTAAAGGGTTTTTTCCTAAATTATTCTGATACTGAAACTATCACTTTATTTAATTTTAAAAAGTTCACCTTATGCTTATAAATAAAAATCCAAATAAATACAAATATTTTCAAAAAGAAAAAACTAAATTTTTTTAACAGAAAAAAGCTATTCCTATTTTTCTTTTTATCCCGCCATCTTTCCCTTTCCTAAAGAATGGCGCACGATTACAAAAAAACTAAATAGGTATTATTCCGTGAAGTGCTACTTCTCTTAATAAAAAAAGACAAAAAACTCAACCATAACAAGGACGTTTAGACTAAAGCTCTGTACAGACGGTTGTCAGATCGTAAGATATTTTCAGAAAAATGTACAGACAATACATCAGAAAAAACATTGTAAGATAATTGACAGACTTCTACCTGACAATAATATTGACAGATATCTTACAATTGTATGAACACTTTTATTTCCATTGTAAGAACATTGTCAGACATTGTCAGTTCAAAATATATCGTAATATGTTCAAGATTTTAATAAACATCTGACTACAACAGCATTATCAGATAAAAAAAGTCCTCTATAAGAGCAGATGTACAATTTGAATTTAGAAATTAAAGGGTGTGCTCATGACCGACATAATTTGATATATAGCCCTATCTTGTGAACCGTAATATACAAGCACTTAAAAACTAGACAAAATGTTCACAAATTTGTATGGTACATTAAGAAATATAAGTAGTTGAAACAAAAAAAGTACAGAGTGTAAAGAAAACGTTGAGGTTTAGATGTGAAAGCATCCAATTTGACCGGAGTAATCGTACTAGAACAGCTGTTAGCACAATTTTTTTTAACACTAATTTTTAGAACTTTACAATGATTTTGTAGAGGGTGTAGCTCTTCTACTAAACTGTAATTGGGTTCGTATCCCAGCAATTGCCAGCTTTACGACGCCAATTTATATGACACTTTATTTATATAAAGTTTGAGTAGTCTATATAAACCTTATTTTATGATACTCAATTATTCAAGGATTTTATACAAATGTTTATTTGTATTGTTGTAATATAGTTTTAGTAGTTTATATAGTTTTTATAGTTAAGAGTTCTTTGTCTTTTTACTATTGATAATGAAGTCGTTGTTACATTAAGCAATTACGATAAACTTTTCAAAATAAAAGAGGAACTTACTAATTTTTATATTTAAGATTTAAAATAACTGCACAACACATTCTTATTGTAAGCTTATTTGCTGTATTAAAATTTTTAACATTCACTCAAAAACGAAACTAATTTATGTTATTTTATGCTAATTATAAACTAATTGTTTTTCTTAATCTTCAACTCAATGAATTATTCTTGCATAACATTACTTTGCCCTAATAAGATGTTGCATAAATAAAAATACTCGTTGTTTCTAAGTCTTTAAATAATATGAAGAAACAAAAAACTTTTATTTTTGACGTATTTGTGAAAGGATTTTTCATAGTAACAATTAATAACTTTAATGTAAATAATACTGTTTGTGAGTCAAAAGAGAAATGAAATAAGAAAATTTTAAAATGTCTCGATTTGTCATTTAAAGATTTTTAGCCTTTGTTTGTTGAAAAATAATTATGACTGCATATTGGATATTATTTTGTGAGAAGACATAAAGATTTCATACAAATATTTAAACTTAAATTCGAAAGAATTATTGTTTTTTTAAGCTTCAAAATAAATACATATGTAGGAAAAATATTTCTTACCACAATTCTGTTTTATTGTTTTTACTCATTACGATTTGATCGCAATTCCTGATTAAATGAAATATCTTAAAAGTTTTATGATTATTTTTTCTTAATAAAAGAATATCAATAAAAATATCTTAATAATAGTATTAAATTTATTTCACACACAAAAAACAGTTTATTTTTCGTACTTTTAATATTGTTGCTTCTTATGATTCCTTAATAAATGGAATTTATACAATATATTTTATTATTAAGAAATTTAAGTAAAATTTTAAAATCGGTATTAATTTTTTGTCTACTTGTATGAATTACGGAAAAAAGGTACTTAAAAACGCAACAGTGCATATTAAATATTAAAAGCATTTAAAATAATGACGAAATTGACTAAAGAGTTGCAGCGCTATTAGTCTAGAAAATTTTTGGGAAACAAAATTTTGTTTTCATTACACCGCAATAAATAAGAGTTTTGATGATTTTGACACATATACTTAAATATTTATCTTTAATGTTATTATTTTAGTAAATATATAATAATTACAAAGTAAAAATATTAATAAACAATTAATTAAAGAATACCTGGTAAGTAAATGCAGTTTAACAATCAATTACATCATAAAGTTATAAGATTTAAGCAAAATTAAAAAAGCAGACGAAAGTGCTTATATGAGAGCGATAAAATAACGTGACGAAATAAGAAAATAAAACACCACAGACAGTAGTGTCGGTTATTTATTAAAGTAACCTCTGTCAAAATGGCTATACTAAAGTAAAAGGAGAAAGTCTCCATTTGAAACTTGTCTTTTTGTATGACTTTGTTAAAGCTGGACGAACAAAACTGCAAGCCACTATATAAAGGAATACTATTTTGTGTAGAAACTATGATTTATTTTTTATACCAACTTAAAATATGTACTTCTACTTTAAACTATTGTGCCATGTTGATTTTTTCTTGCACAAATCATGTCACTTTTAATTTAAATAAAATATTCATACAAAAGTCAGTTTTGATTGCTAAACCTTAAACTTTTTCAACTCTTAATTTAAGTTTTGCTATAAATTTTTTAATAAAAATTAATAATGAATAATAAAAAAATTGAATAATATATCATTAACAGTAAAAAATATTATAAACAGAATTTAAAAGTTTACCACTATTTTAACTTGTGTATGGATATTTCTATAATTCCTTTTCCCTTACGTTTTATTGGTAAAGTTAATTAACGAGCAGATAAGATTCTTCATTTTTAATAATTTCTTAACACCCGCGGTTTTACCAAATTTATAACCAACCAAAATAACTTAAGTATTTCTAGCGCTATTTTTATACCCTTCAAGAAATAAGGTGAAAAAAGGGTTTATCTAAGTTTATCTTTCCGCTTGTGATTTCTACAATATCCATTTTTGAACGCATATATATATATTCTGAAACTTAATGCATAGCGAGTTGATTGAGCGATGTCCTTCTGCCCGTCTGTGTTAGTGTTGAATTCAACTTTGTCAAGGCACTAGATGATTACGCCAATCGTTCAGAAATTGCTTCGAAATTTGCTATTGAAAATCAGGCAGCGGTCACAAAGAAGTAACTCCAATAAAAAAAACATACATATATATATATATATATATATATATATATATGTTCGTCTGTCCTTTAGTGTTTGTGCTGATTTCAACTTTGGCAAGGAACTCATGAGGTAGAGAATATCTAAATATGCCAATAGATCAGTCATAGTTTCGAAAATATTGCTATTAAAAATTAGCAAGGTCGGTTCATGTCCTTCGAGGCGGTGGGCAAAACACTACGCCTGCCTTTAATTTTTTCATATCCTTCGGAACAATGAAGTAACTGCCTTAACAAAAACAAATATATGTGGCAATAGATAATAAAAAAACAAGCAAAAAATATCATGTGAAAAAAATGGCGCACGCCCATATTTTCCGGCGATGGGCACCTCGACTTTTTATAGAATAACAAAATACATTTTCAATCAAAAATTAAATACGTATATATATATATATATATATATATATATATATATATATATATATATATATATATATATATATATATATATATATATATATATATATATATATATATATATATATATGTATATATATATAATATTTAATCTTAGTTTAGTTATGGCCAAATATAAATTGTTTTTTTTTTTTTTTGTATAGGTTAAAGCTGTAGGTTCCAGTCTTGTTGTTTTTGAAGGCTGCGTGACTTAGCCGCTTGTTTATTAAACGAGATATCGAGTAGTTACCCAGTAACAGATTATAGTAATATGGATACCTGCGCAAGCTTGTTAAAAGCTGGCTATAATTAAAAAAGGATACAATATTACAATTCTTTTAATTCTAGAAAAACTTGTGAGTAATTTTGACTTTTTATTATCTCTACTAACAGCTTCACTTTTTATTTCTTGTACTGTCTTCTGTCAAGTCGTCTCTTGCTTGAGTTGGTTTATTTTTATTAAACAAATTTTTTTCTTTTAATTTTTTTTAGAAGTATAATTTTTAAATTTGTCATTTTAATAACTTCTTTGCAAGTCATACAAACTTTAACCAGCATTATCTGTATAGGAAATACTTGAAGGAAAACTTTACCAACATCAATGGCTAAATATTTGTACATTGAATTTGACGGTAAAAAAGTTGCTTGCAGACAATGAGGTTTTTACAAAGGACTTGTCAAATTTCACATTTCAAAACACATGCATGCCGTGTGAACAAATTACAACGCGTTCTGTTTTGAACTTGACAAAGCATCTGACATCAACTGCTATCAATTAAAAAAAGGTTATGTCAGATGTAATTATAAACATAATTATATATGTAGCAGCTTTAAAAAATTAAAAAAACAACAACAAAGTGATATATTGGCATTTATGTTTAAGTATTTGAGCTTATATTTTGTTTCTATAAATTTTAAATTCTTTCACAAAGTTCCGACAGGGCTTTTTACCGTAATTGTAAACGTGTTTGAATTTATATATGGACTTCTATATGTTTGCTTAGTTAACGTTCCTTTTATAATCATTGCAGTATATTTAATAACTCATATATCTTGCCATCTCCCAATAAATGTATTTTTTTACACTTCTTGGAGAATTTGTTGATTTTGCTATTTATTTAAAATTTATTATTGCTCCAGTGTAGTAGTAATAAATGACCATGATCTACGAATTTTTACTATGTATACAGTTTAATAACAATAAACTTGCCATTGTGACTATAAATACCAGTACACGAAATGTTATTGTGTTTTGGACAAATAATTTGTAATAGAGTTCGCTTGTTGTAGTGGTAACAGTTTCAGGAATCATTCATTCCTTAAATACTGGACCGAGTTAAATGTGATAAAGACTGTGAAATAAAGCTCGATAAAATCTTAAATCGGTAAAATAATAAACAGAATATAAAACAGAGGAAAGAAAGGGTATCGAAAATATTTTCTTCGCCTACTTATATTTTTATAAATGTTCTTTATGCGTCTTGTCATTTAATTTGCTGTTTACTAACTAATAGTTCAAAATGTCTGGTGTTAAGGAACAGGTATTTCACAAGTATTATATTAAAGTGTTATGAATTTAAAATCTTGAAAATAAAGTTTATATTATAAAATGTCAAAAATAAATATATGTTTATTAAAAATAATTTAAGTGTAAACTGAAAATTGGGAAATTTTCAAAAAACGGCTTAAAAGTCTTTTATATTATTAATGCTTGTTCTTGCCGATGAAGTCCACATTTACCAATAGGCTTAACTGTGATTTTAGTATAGGATGAGGTGAATTAAAAATAAGACAATTACAGAACGGATACATTTAAGATTTTCTTAACTAAAATTAATAAAGCCTGCTGAACTAAAATTATGACAGTTTAAATATGAAGTTAATCAATTAATATAATGTTTATTAATTGTTTTGTCGCTTCCAGCATGATTATTATTAAATCAAATATTGATTGATAAATGAAATTGTTGGTTGATGTTTAAGTGCTTCTAGAGTTACGGTTGTCTAATTACTAGACTATAAATTATCTTAGAAATGTAGTTTAAATAAATTATTTCGATTTAGAATCAAACTTAGACATCTTATGAGAACAAAGAAAGAAACCTTTTGTCTATGTCTTTTTGAAAAGAACAATAAGAGAAACAAAGTGAAACCAAATTTATAACGAAGTTTTGATCACATAGTCTAACTGTATTCATTTTGAAAATAAATATTCATTATAATGGCATGAATTATATGTACATTTAAAAACATATTTAAAATTATTTTTATTTCTTAGTTTTTAGATATACTAAAAATTAAAAAAAAATGCATGAAGCATTTACTCTTGACGACCTTGCGCTTTAAACGTGCGTATAAAGGTAATACATAACCAGCGATTGCCTCTTAGCGAAGAGGTTGATCACGTCTTAAAATACAGTTAAAGCGTAATACTTTTATTGTAATAAAGCTTGTTTATTTTTCATTTTGTTCTGACAACTTTCATTTTCACTTGAAGAATGTTGATAATGAAGATAAAAAGGAAATAAAAACCCAGGTAGAGTTTTAAAACTGTAAAGATATTTTGTGGGAGTATTTAACCCTAAAAGTTAGAAAGTATGTTTTATAGTCCTCAGGTCAAACGTGTATGTTAGTAAAATTGTAAAATAGTTTAAGTTTTGTATATCCTTTGCTAATACAAAAACAGAAATAAGAAACAAAGATATAAAAAATATGTCAATTAAAAAAGTTAAAATTATATGGGGTTGTTAGTTAACACTACATCTATGTGTTCGTTTATCAATAACTATATGTGTAACAAATAAAAATATATGTCATTTATTGCATCAAAACAACTTTTTAAATAAATTATATGAATTACAAATCACATTGCTTTTCATTTATTAGCAGTTTTATATATTAATTTACGATTTAAAGGTAAAATTTAGATTTTTTCTTAGAATTAATAATTTTATTGTAAAATCATAGTTTAACCGGAAAAAATTGGATTTATGTATTCTTAATCGTAGATGCTTAAAAAAAATGTACCAAAAATACAAAGTAAGCTTTTGTAGCGCCAGACAAAAGCTCATATTTCATCTCTTCAAGCTTTTGACTAGAAATCTTTCAAATACATTTAATTGCATTCCAATTCTATTCGATATAGAAAAAAAAAATTAAAAAATAATAAAAAAATTCTTGCAAAAAAACCGTTTTCAAAACAAATTTAGCTATCTGTCTATAACGGCTCAAAGCTTAGCCACATACATAAAATTTCATTAATGATTGCGACGCTCTTTAATTTTCAAATCCAAATTTTATACTTGTGGTTATAGCGGACTTAACAAAACAGCTCTTTGTTAATTTTAACCGTCTGTCTACGACCGTTTGACCATTTGGCCGTATACATCACATTACATTAACTATTGTAACACCCTTCAATTTAAATTTGGAATATATATGTTTGTTATTACAACGATTTTAGTAAGTTCTAGCGTTGAGGGTTCAAAAGATAGCCTCATGATAGCCCCCCTTTAATGCTTAGATTTAGTTTTGTTTTAATTTTTGATATTGAGAGCAATAGTGATACTTTTTACTGTTCATTATACACATGCACGTAGGAAACATGTATGATGTAAAGGACACCCTTTATAGTTAAAAATAATAAACTGCTTTTAAAACGGGACCAACATATAAGCGTAACTGTTCAAATAAAGAAAAAAATTTCAAAACTGGTCCAGAAATGTCTGTGTTCTGCAGGCGAAATCTATAAAAAAGCAACATTCAGATAATTGAAAACCTCCTTCTCTTCTCTTCTTTGTTTGATATTAAAATGGGGAAATGTTGATTTGATTAGAGATTTCCGCATGACTGTCAATCTTGAGTTCCGTTAAGTTGCCAATTTAGGCATTTTCTCGCTAGATCTAACGAATTTTTTCCTCTAGCAGCAAAAAAATGGTTAAATGCAATTCAGCCATTAGATTTAGTATATTTTATTACAACAAATAAGAACATTTTGTTATTTAAGTCTTTTTACTCTTAAAGTATTTTAATTTCTTCTTATAAAAATAATCACATAAAAATTGTTATTGAAAAAGATAAATTGAAATTAGCAGAAACTATCGAAATTAGAATAAAGTGTGTCAATTTTGTATCAACTTTAATCAAGAAATTAATATCATGGTAATTAAGGATGACTCGTTTAATAATTATTAACATTTCTCAGCTATTTTTTTCTTTTACTTTTAGATTACCTGAAAACTTTCACATATTGAGACAGATTAATAACTTATCGGTAGAAAAGTTGCTTTCTGATAAAAAGGAAGCATTGATTCTATACTTAATAACTGTTAATATTAAGACATAAAGAAAAAAATGTTCATCAATATAACAACATAAACTTAATAAAATGGGTTCATATTGATAATACCGTTGAGTTTAGTTTCTGAATATAATGATGCAGCAGACAATAATCCATTCAGTGAAAAAACTAGTTTAGCAATTGAGCTTCCATCTTTACTATGGTCGAACGAAGACGTCAAAAGACTATTCAGTCTAATTAATGTAATCAAGACCAAATTTAATAATCGCATACAAGGCGATATGGTCAATGCAATATTACAATTTCGGTATTTTTATATGGTTTTGGATTACGTACTTAAAAAACCTTAAATTACCTTATTAATGGATTAAAGGCTGTTATAATTATATATCAGACATGGAATGTTTAAAAAATAGGTACAAATGCTTCAAATATTGAGTTCGAAGCAAATGGAGAAGACTAGATAGATACACCATTTACGTAAAACTTTCAAGTTGTTTTACGCTGAGTTTCATAAGATGGAGTCAAATAATGAAAGTTTTAAATCCTCTTTTACTTCTAATACATATTTATTTATATGATGCTGATGTTTAATAAATAAAATAAAATAACTCGAAGTTAAAGGTGTAGTAGTTTAGCAATTTTTATCCATTTTTAGTATATATACTAGCAGAATAAATCTAATTAACTTAATACCATAACCGTGGTATATTTGTTTTTTTCTATTGTATTAATTTATTTATTTATTTGTTTGTTTATATATGCACTTTTTAAAGAATTACAAGCCAGAAGACCAATGAATTAAGTATTTTACATGGCAACTACAACATTAACATTAAATAGTGTAAATTTAAATATAAAAGACTCTAAGTCTAATTATGCTAGGTTCTCTCTGGAGCTGCGGATTTACTCAATTACTTACTCCAATAAAATCGTTCTATATCAGTACTAAATGAAAAATCTTCAAAATTTTTACTTTTTTACTTTTGAAAGTTTCTGTTCGACGTTTGCAGCTGAACCAAGAGGACATATCAAATTTATTGCAAAATACGAGAAAGTTGGAAACATTAACTCACTGTCCGCTCTAGAGATATTTGACGATGTTTGCCAAAACTCTTACAATGTAAAATTTTATAAATTCTTAAAATATTTATTAATTTCATGTTGCGAAGTTTCATAATGAAGAAACTTTTTTTATTATGACCGTTTTGAGGTTCAATTTATGAAAGCTTTTCAAGGTTGCATCGTTAAAATCAAATCGTTTTGTTATTTTTTTACAGACTTCAATTTAAAAGAAAATAGAATTATAAAAAATTTCATTGGCCCATATTGATAGTCATATACTAAAGTCGACCCTTGCTAAAGTATACTCTAAACTAAAAAGCTCTTATTATCTTTTTTGCTTTCATAGTCGAAAATAACGCATACTTTAAGTCGAATAGACTTTAACTGGGTGTCAACTTAAGTTTGATAAATGTTTTCATACAATTTCTAATCAAACATTAGAAAAAAGTAACCCTGTTGTTATTTTGTTCACTTTGGTTTAAAAATCAGATAAAGAGTATTGCGTTCTTAAACCAAATAAAATAATTATGGAAAAATTAGTTAAAAACAGCTTTAGCTATTTTTAAATTTAGAGTTGACTTCAACGCCAAAAATATATTTTAAATTGTCTATGAATGAGTTAGAGTCGACTCTAAAGTAAAACCGACTTTAGCTCCCTAAAAGTAGACTTTATTTTAACTATGAATATGGGCCATTGAATTCAGTAGCATTAAACTTTGTATCGGAAATTTTAGTTTTTACAAACGACATCATTATTTATTTATTTATCCATTAGCGGCAATGATACCATTTTTTGTTTTAGGGTATTAATTAACAATATAATTGTTACATATAGTTTTATATGTTTAATTAATTTTAACAAAAAGTTGCAATATTAGTAGTCAAACAACTAAATCAAAAAAAATATGTTTTGGGAAGAAGATCTTTAAATCTTCTTTTGATTTAAAAATCTTTAAAATTAAGGTAAAATCGTTTTTCTGGCACCACTGCTTACTGCATTGTTTCTTCTTCGACTGATAACGAAAATTTAATTTAAATATATTTAACGTTTGTATCGATCAGAATAAAATAAATTATATCATAGAAACAGCCCAAACAATATTAAAAACCCTCTTCTTAATTCATTACATATTAAAATGTGGTACAAGTCATTCTAAATAAAATTCAAAATTTTTACTTCCAAGTAATTTTTGTGAAACTAATGCGTAAAAGAGCATACAGAGAACATTAATATAGTAAAGCGTTTGTAAAGTAACTACTTTGCAACTACCACTAATGTCTCAGGAAAATTTCTAGAATAATCAGTAATAGTAAAAATTTTGCACAAATTTTATAAGACAGTCTTCCGTTTACTTTCATGTGACTTGTGGGTTTTTCTTAAACTATGATATTTTTATTTCTTGTTAAAATTATGACAAAATTTGAAAATATTTCAATTTTAATATGGTTTTTGTTAAATTATACGCCATAATTTATGATTTTCAAAATAGCCAAAGATATTTATTAAAATTTTACTTTACAATATTTCTGCACTGAAATCAAGTTAGTCACTTATCTGGTCATACAAGTGTTAAGATGAGGAATAGTGCCCAATGAGTAAACTACATATTGTGTATATGTAAATGGTCGTTGCATGGCTAGATGAGTACACCCATAAACATTATGAGAGCGAGTTGTGGCAGCTTGAAAAACAAAAACTACAACAATGTTATTGTGGCTGTTGGCAGCTCTGAAAATAAGTGCAACAAAAAGTTTATAAAAAATTATTTAATATAAACTTTCATTTTTTTCTCAGTTATGTCTGAAAACTGGAAGATTGCTGCTGCCTCTTTCGATTGTTTTTTATTATTGGATAAAAACGTCATGAGAACTAAATGAAAAGTGAAAATTAAATTGAATATATCAAAATGCTTGCGATAATTCGGACACAACAAACAGCTTAATTAACTCACAAACTGATGTAAAAAGGTAGGCAAAAAAATTTGCAAAAATATGTCAATAAAGCACGCAACGCAAAAGTAGTTATGAGAAGAAAAAAAGGAATAGTAAATAAAAAATCTAAACTAAGTATATTAGGAAATTGTACCCAATGAGATTTTCTGTTAGCAATTCTAACAAAATTCCTTGTTTATTTGAAATCTACCAATAAGCAAATATTTATCGCCACTTGGAAACGCCCTTTAATTTACACTGTGCTTATTTTAAGCCACTTTAAAATATAACAAATATTTAGGGGTTAACCCCAGTTATGCCTAAAGAGTTTAACAATTGCCGCTTTAAAATGTAATCTTGTATATTAAAACTAATAATGAATAAAAACGAGGATATAAAATCATTTATATTTAAATTAGAAAATATTTTTATAAAGAATTTTATATGATAAATATTGAAGCTGTGATTTTTTGAATTATTGTGGTTGGTTAGCTTTTGAGTCTTTTGATACAGCACACACTCCAACACAAGCAACAAGCCAGATTGAGTTTTTATTGAGGAAAAATTCCGCCATTCAAGGTCAAACTATCGTTGAATGTAAAATACCCCAAGTTTATACGAGTATTTATCTGGTCTATACGAATATATTTAAAATATTTTGAAATATTTCTTTCTTTTAAAATACAAATTGGATAACAAATAATCGCTTTGAGTATGTTTGGCTAATAATTTATGGTTTTTCCTAACAAAGTTAAATTGTTGAGTACGTAGTATTAAAAGAATTTTTTACCTTTGTTGAAAAGTAGAGGAAATATATTATTTAACAGTCTTTATTTTATTAAGAATATTTAAATTAAATTGATTATGTTTATGGTAAGTGGTTTTAAAACTATTATTTAAGTGTTTTTCTTAAAACTAATTGATTTCATGGTAGTAGAAATTTAGTATAATAATACTTTTTTAAGGAAAACACAAAACTTAAGTGCTTAGAAAATTGGAATTTCTAATGTAACACTGGGGGTTACTCTGTATTTCGTTGAGAAAGAAGACAATTTCGAAACATAATGTATAAGCCATAGAAATTCGAATGATTTTCTTTTCGAATCGAAATACAGAGTAACCGCCTGATATTTTCTTTGTAAAAGACAAACAAATCATATTTGATTTATGAAACAAATCGTATTTTCTAATTTAATTTGTTTCTTTAAAACATTCTGAAAACGATTTGTTTTTCAAGATTATGAAATTACTTTATGATAACAACAGCTAATATAAATTGAGATCATAGAGTTAACCTTTAATATCCCAGTCACAACACAGTGTTTGACCACGTACATCAAATTAAATCAACGACTGGGACACTCTTTGTTTTCCAAGTCCAAAATTGTAACTTTTTGTTTTGTACAGGTTCTTTCTAAATTTCCACCGTCTTCCTACAACTTTTCAAAAGAAAAGTCATATACATCAAATTTAATGAACTATTGGCGCACCCTTTAATTTATAATTTTAAATCTCAATACTTGTTATAGGCCGACATAGGTAAATTACTTCACCCTTAATTTTTGATTAATTGTCGTATTAGGTCTGGCTGTTGGGAGCTAAAGCGATACGCAGTACTCCTTTCACGGTTCATAAAACACTTAAAAAACATGTACATATATTGTATGGAGATATCCTTAGTTTTAAAGATTATGAACTGTTTTGCAAACCGGACAAATATGAAACATAATCTATCAAATTATAAAAAAAAAATTCAAAATCGGCTTAGAAATGACTGAGTTCTGCAGGTACAAACGAAAAAAAAGCAACATCAGACGAATTGATAACATTCTTCTTTTTAGAAGTCGACTAAGAAGAAAACACATTTTTGACATATTTAGAACTAAGCTAAGTAATTTATGTGCTTTTGGTAGCATGAAAATATATGAGAAATCAAATAGCAATACAATTAATTTGGCAAAGTTAACGTTAGCGTAAGCGCACTATTATAGACACTATAACTCAAGAAATTTTGAGTTTCTGAAAATGAGTTAAGGTTACAAGCAAACAAAACACATCGGCTTTTCTCTTATAATTTAAGTTCATTCCTTTTTAATTTACTGAAATTATTACTGTTAATGCCGCCTAATTTCATTGTCATTTTAATTTCTAAGATTTTTATTTTGAAAGAAAAATTATTAAAAAATTTCTGCGGAGGTTTTTCAAAGAAAGCAGGCAAGAATTAAACACTAGCAAAATGTAAGGCAGCATTTTCTGCATCGCTAAAACCGTTATCAGCAATCCTTTCACCTATCAACCTTAGACTGTGCTTATAGTATACATCGTGTTTTTAACCAACGAGTTCCAAACACAACAAAAAAAAAAAAAAATAAACAAATAAAATAATAAAAACTAAAATTGAATTTCTGGGTAATTTGAACTGCTTTTTTAGGCCAAAACTTTCGCTGAAAAGTTTTGGATCGATTTGGCTGAGTTTTTCATTATTACTCACATCAAAGTTTTATGATTTTTATAATAATAAAGGTTAAAACGGTTGCCGCGATACGAAAAAAGCTTAGACTTTTATTTCGTATTAATAAAATATTAAATTAGATTTGAAATGCATTTTACGACAAATTTGTATGAAAAATTTTTCATAAAAATCGTTTCAAAGTTATTTTATTTAAAAAAAAAAAGCATAATGAAAAAACTCCGTTTATAAAATAAAAAACGTGGTAGTTAATTTGAGTCTTGCTTGTAAAAGTCTTTAAGTTTTTCGCGGACCTTGTACCATTTAACAAAAATTTTCAAAAAGAATGAACCTTTTGCTTCAACGAAAGTAAATCTTATTTAAAAACTTCTTTAAACCGATTTTATGGAAAACAAAGTTGTAAGCAGTAGCAGATTTTTTAATTGTTTCCTAAACTCAAAAACTTTAAGTCTTACTATATTTCAAGATGCGGTTTTCTGAATAAGAAATTATATAAATCAACATCCAAAACGAAAAATAAAAAAAAAAATAATTCAGAATTAATTTCTTAACGTTCATGAAGGAAAAAACACAGGTCACGGCGCTTATTAAGAATATATTTAATGAAAAAATCATTTATTTTAAGTTAAGTTAAAAATACACATTTTGTTAACAAAAGCAATAACGTCCACCAAAATATTAGGTTTTTTTCTGTTTTTAGGTTTTTTTTTTTTTGTTTTGAACCATTTCCATCTTTTTTTTACAACTAATGGAAAACGTTGTTTATGTTGCACAGAGTATGTTGCTTGCATACATATGTCAAATTCAAATATCCTTAAATCAGCTAATATTTATTTCTCACAAAAACTAAATAAGCAGTTGTTCGCTTTGATATAATTTTAATCATATTATTTTTGGCCAAGATTTCAGGACAAATTATCTTCCCTGCTTTAGTTAGCAGAAAGTGCATATGAACTTGAAAAAAGGTTACCTCCTGTGGCTCTATATCGCTACAAAATGATATCGCTCATTTTTTCTAGGATATTAAAACAAACGGCATACAATTTAACAAAGTCGTTGCCAGATATAATACAGCCGCTGAAACCGTTCAATTACTACGACATTTTATGCTTTCATTTTGGAGATCCGAGTTGAGATCCGAGTTTAACCTTTTATGAAGTTCTTTGAGCCAAATTTTTATACAAATAAGTCCACAGCAAAAAGTGTATTAAATGGCAAATACAGAATTTAATTTTATCTATGAAAAATACATTTCTCTTATGTTGAATTGCATATGTTATCCAATCCTGTTTGCATTATATTTTTAACAAAAAAAAAAAAATAAAAAAATATATAAAAATGTGAAAACTTTGCTTTGAGCTGAAATGTATAGAAACTAGGAATACTCCATATAAGAATCCCATTTTATGCGCCTTAAATGTCTCAGGAGTGAACTGTAAAATATTGATAATATTGTTATGCAGTCCGTTATAATTCTATTTAACCTTAATCTAAGATATTTAATTTTATTCAAAACAAAAAATATCTCCTATACTAAATATTTGGCTTATCACTCAGGCTCTACTTCATAATATTTTTACATGTGACATTAAAGTTTGTAACACAAAAGGCTGATGTTTACCGTGTAGAAGAAATATGTTTAAATATGCCAATTTGGCCTAAAGTGTTTTCGCAATCTATTACTTAGAGAAACGCAAAACACTTTCAACAATTATGTTCATTGACAATTATTGAGAAGATTTTTCTTAGCTAAAAAATTTCTATAAACTAAATTTCTATAAATTTCTTTTGTATACTGAAAATAAAATCTGTCTTTAATTCGCTAAAAATGTAATTTTATTGAATAAATGTCTGTTTGTTGTACGTTGTACCATCAATAATGCTTGTAACATAAAAACTTAAAATTAAAAAAAGTTCCCTAAAACAATTAAAACCCTTCCTGTCTATAAAAAAACTTTATTTAAGTGTTTTAAAATCAATGCTCAAGATGAAAAAATTAAGGCTTTTATAAATAAATGAATACTTTAAACAGTTTCGCGCTGATTAACACATTGACCGCCAAAGCACTTTTAGTAAATAAGATGCTAGGGGTCACAGCATTTTTTTTGCGTTATCTTTTTGGCAACTAACAATAATAATTACTGCTTAGAAACAGAAGGTTTTTTACAAATAAGAGCATCGCATTCATTAGTCCCACGTGGCGCCTCCCATGTTTTTTCTTATAACATGTTTACCGAGTAAGAAAAAGAAAATTTTTATCTGATACTGAGTTAGAAAACATACTTGAAAGTACAATAAGTGATGAAAAATATCAAGATTACAGTTCTGATGAAAAATTAATTAAACTTTTTTAAACAATTTTTTTCAATTAATTTGTGAGCTCCGCCGAAACAATCATTACAGCAATTTCATGGGGGCTATACATTATATTACGGTGATAAAATCCTATTTATCGTCAGCCACCAATTTGTGACATGGCAAGAGAGAATTAAAATCGTGCTGGATATATGTGTCTGCAGTGGCAGTCAATGTTAAAATATTCTTACTCTTTTATATATAAAATTAAAGCAAGACATCACTTCAAGTAAAAGAAGTCTTACTACAGTTAGAACGCAAAAAAAAAAATAATTCATTCTTCAACAAAGAAAGCCTCTCATCACGATGATCTAAAAATATCTGAGTAGCGCCAAGCAAACAGGATTGACTTTAGCTTAGTCAAAATTTATTTTTGTATGCATTAAAACAGCAATTTGACAAAACATGCTGGAATCTTAAATTTTTTGACATTAAAATTCGTTGTGATGTATTAAGGAAAGTCTCAAAAGTATCTGTCAGGTGCCTTAAATAGCACCTAAATCAGAGTGCAAACAAAATACAAATTAAATTATGCTTTGGAACTATCTGATCACGAAGAGTTGAACCAGAAAAAGGTAATACAAACGATACTCAACAGCGTCAAATTGTATGCGAAATGTTTAGTTATCGTTACTATTATGGAAATCTGGAAACTTTTTAATAAAAACGTATAACAAACTCTTCACTAACAACCCATCTGTTTACAGTCGACAAGACAGTGAGTCAGACAAATCTTATAGATAGAACAAACCTATTGCAGAGGTCCTTCCCATCACTTTCAATTGGTAATTTTCAAATCAAATGCTTCCAAACACTGCTTCTCATATCCGCCTTTCCATAATCTAGTTTCTACATCATATAACTAGCGGTCTTCCCTTAAGTGATGCTACATTAAAAAAAGCTACATATTTTGGCCCTGACTATTTTCACATCCAAAAATTTTTTTCTTAAATAAATTTAAGTGCCAGCTTATAAGTCAAAAAATTAGTTGCCTGTTTAATAATATTTTTAAGCTTTCCATTTCATATGCAAACGAAAATTATAAGAAATGTATAAACGCAAGACCCACTTGAACGCTCTTTCTCTTTAAGTATTATGCAAATAAGACTTATGTAAAAACTATAATTTTATTCAAAGTGTATCAAACAAATAACTCTACTTGACGAAGACATATCAGGTGTGGCGATTTTCCTTTTTTTATTAATTTTTTGCAATTTTTTACAAAACTTTGTACATTTTAACGAAAAAGAAAAAAAGAAAAAGCCAATAAATTTGTCTATTGTTTGCATGACTTTTAACAAAAATGTTTACTGTTTGAATTATATGTTTTTTGACAAATGATCTAAATATTGTTTCTTTGCATTTTTACTCTCCAAAAATGTATATGCAAATTGGCCAACTAACAAACAAGCAAAAAAACAAGTATGGTTTTTAATTTTGTTTAATTTTTTTTTTGTTTTCTTTGACACAGCCATAAATCTAAATGCAAATTTAAAGCCATAATTTGTGCAGTTTTCAATAAACTATTTAAGCTTGTAAGCAAGTTTTTATTTATGCTCAAGCATTAATTTTGGTTTATTTATTCCGATGTATGTAGGAATGCACTTTAAAGCTACGTCAAACAATTGATTTTGGATATTCAAAACGTAGGTCTTTTTAATTTAGCACGAACAAAAATGTTAAAACTTTTGAAATATTATTTACGGTACGTATAAATAACCGTAGTATAAGCGTATGAAAACATAAATATTTGTGCGTTTATTTGAAAACATGTATGTAGGTGTAATTATTTTCGCCGGTTATGGTTTTCTTTAAAAAAAAAATTTATTTGCATTCCAGACATTTCTGGTGTTTTTCTTTAAATTTAATATCACTCTAAAACAAGTGCGTGACTTATATGCCTATTAAAACTGTATTAAAAATTGAAATAAATAAAAAAATATCGGTATTCAAATGCTTTCAATCTTTTTCAACAACCTGTTGCAAATATGCTAAGTGTTTGGATTCCTCTTTAGATTCACAAATGTTGTAGGTATTTTCATGGAAATATTTAATAAAATATATTAGTTGTTTTCCAATTGGCATTTCACGGCTTGATTAATTTACAATTTTTTTTTATCGTCTAGATGGTTGTACAAACAAAAATGTATTTTATTCTTTTCGAGTTATTTCAAAAAATTATTTCTACATATATATTTTGAATGGAATCCACAACCGACAAGTCTAGTATTCACGAGTTTAATATAACAAAAATTATTATATTTTGAGAAAAAATATTTTTTGTGTTTTTACATTATGCCGATTTTAAAATTAAATTACCGGTATTGGTTATTGAGGGTGAAAGCACGTCACGATGGCCTTTTCGCTACCGCTTACTTATCTCTTCAGAAAACTTCTCACAAACATTTTAAATAAATTAAAGATTTGTGTCCAAACAATAAATTAAAGACAAAAATTAAAATTTAAACAAAAACAACAATAACCAACAATGATTCTATTTTTCTTTCTCCACTGTATACAGGTGACTTTTTTCGGGTTTTTATACAGTTAAAAGATGATGAAAACTAAAATATCAAAAACTCTGCGATAATTTATTTCTATGCGTGGGCACTTTGCTAATTATTAATTATTATAAGTAAGTACTTTTTCCACTTGCTTCTATAGAACCCTTTTTTTAATATTTCTATGGATTCCTGCTATTTAAAATCCTAGAAAGCTGACGACGCTGTAATAAAGAAAATTTCCTGAAAACATTTTGTTCATGTTGGTGATAGATTAAGAAAGGGTGACCCAACCAAAAAAGGTGACGGAACCTCGTAAAGGTATTTGGCTGAATTTTAACTTTAAATTTCAAGACTTTGCTTTTTGAGTTCCCCTCAAGCTTTTTTATGAAATACATTAATCCATGCGAGTTTTTTCACTTTTCCCTTTTCTTTTAATATAAATTTTTGCACTTTTTATTTCCTGCAGAACGTTAAAAAACACGGGGGAAAAAAGTAGGTATTATAAATTATGAAAGAGAAATTATATGTAAAAAAAGCAAAATAGCGCCCTTCAGATTACGGTGATGCCAATTTATTTTTTTTTTTTTGTTCCCACGGAATTAACATTTGAAGGAATCTTTTCTCGAGAAATTTTTTTGCCATGAGAATATTCATGATTCGGCTGATTAATTCATTTAAAAAATTTTAAAAATTAAAAAATTTAATAAATTTTAATTAAAACTCCTAGAACTATTTGAAGGAACAGTAAGAGTTTTACACAATCGTTTACTTGCATCATTGAAAACTTTTATGTCAGATCGCTTTCAGGACGCAGTTTATTGCGTTAAATTGAACTTCCACGATCGGAATACGACATTGCAATGCATTGCAGACTATTAATTTCATCGCCCTCAAGAAGCGTGGAAAAGTGTTTTATGATTAAAAATTTTATCTGGGTTACTAAATATCGTAGGATGAATGAAGTTATTTTGCACATTGTTGTCTAAGTTTGAATTAAATATTAATAATTTTAAAAGAAGTTTAATAATAGGAACTACATCGAAGTAGTTACAACTACTCTGATTGTGTTTCAAACAACATACAATTTGCAATATGTTTTGAGGTAAATAAATATATTTTGTTGATGATTGGTATTTAAAACTATTGTAATTTCTTAATTTTTTCGTACTTTATACAGACAAATTTTGCTATCCATTTATAATTTACTATTGCCCAAATATTGAAAAATATATTTTTGGGAAATCGTTTATTAAAATATTGTGTAAAGCCCTATCATTACAGAAATTACAAATTCACAAAACCAATAGGCACTGTGTTACGCATTAAACAGTTTGTATCTGAACTTTTAACAGGTATTTTATTGGAGCAAAAATTATATAGTCTCGTATTGTTTTTTTTTTGTTTCTACAAAAATCATTTAGCAATATTTAAAAAAATTTTTGGAAAATGATTTTAAAATAAAGTAAATAATGCTAATAAAATAAAAACGTATATATTTACTGCATATAAATCCTCAGATTCTTTAAAAGTTGTACAAAGTTGCTTACCTGATTTTTTCATATATATACATGTCATGAGATTAATTTTTAAAGTTATTTGCATAAAAACATATGCCTATCAATTTTAAATTTTAAATGTTCTTAGAAGTTTAAGTATAAAACAGCGGGTTCACAACAGGGTAGTTGTTTTTATTAAATACAACATATGTACAATTTACAATAGCCCTAAATATGAAAAAGGCCTGTAACTTTAATATATATATATTTTACATAAAAATGCTATCGGCTCTTAATGGGTTAAGTATTTTTAAAAAATCTTGGTATCTCTGCAAACCTTTTAAAATGATACCCATATTGATATTTTAAAAAATTTGAAAACTTTAGAGCCCTGTAGCTCGGAAACTATGGGCGAGTGTCATTTTTTTTTAATGTTTTTTCTTACTTTTTAATTCTCTACTTTATTTTTCCAAATGACATAAAAAAATTAGAAGTAGGCGTGGTGTTTTGCCTGCTGCCTTAAATGACATGGACCGATCGTACTGGTTTCCAATAGCACCTCTTTCGACACTATGTCTGATCGAATGACATACTTATTTTTTTTTCTAGCACATCTAGTGCCTTGGCAAACTTGATTTAAACACTAACACGGACGGACAGCAGGACATCGCTCAATCGACTTCGCTATGCATAAGAAGTCAAAATATGTACTTTATGGGGTCGAAAATGGATACTGTAGAAATTACACACGGAATGACAAACTTATATATACACTTTTTCCACTACTTGTGGTGAAGGGTAGGAAAATACACTGATGGTTTTTTGAAATATGTTGGTTGTTAAATTTTCAAAAATCTCGTTTCGTGTGAAATCTACTACATCTTTACATCTGTACATAAAATTTTTTTGAAGATTTTTATGTCGATATAGATTACAAGACACATATTTTTAAAATTGTTGTGTGTCTGTCTGTGTTCGCATTACGTAAAAATTGCTGGATGGATTTGAATAATTGAAAATTTGTTAACTATAGAATACTTTTTTTCATGAAAATATTTAATTTTGGAAAGAAACTAGAGACTCAAATGTGAAAGCATCCAATTTTACCTAATTTTAATGATACTACAACAGTTACCACTATGCTTTATTTTTGTAAATGAAAAGTTTTTAACACTGTTTACAGAACTATTCACCAAATGTTTAAAAACTCAAATTTTAATTGTAAGATAATTGGGCGCGGACGAAGTCGTGGTCACTGCTAGTAAGATATAAAACATAATAAAAGGTTACAAATTCGTTTAAAAAGGAATTTGAGTTATTCGAAGCCATTAACATTTGAAACACGAACATGGATAATCTTTATAACAACAAAACCTACCTCAGTAGAAAAGGAAAGGGGTTTTTTTATTGTTGGAAATTTTGCAACAAAAACAAGCAACAGTATGTCTAGTGATTTTTTAAATGCATTTGTAATATCATACATTTCAAGAAATAATTAACAAAATATTTTTTCACTATTTTTATCCTGTCTTCTGACCTGAATTTTTTTAAGTTTTATAAACTGTAAAAATTCTTCAAGAATTGCTTTTTTCTTGGGAAATCCTGGGAATGCCACAATTTTTTTCTCGTTTCCCGGAAAATAAAAAAGTCCGAGAATTCCCAATCAGAATCCTTATGGATAGCGAAGTCGATTGAGCGATGTCCGTGTTCGGGTTGAAATTAATTTTGCCAAGGCACTAGATGAGCTAGAGAAAATTAAAATACGCAAATCGATTGAAAATGACCAAAATCGGTGTATTTTCTTAGAGGCAGCAGAAAAAAACAACTCCTGCCTCGAATTTCTCAATATCATTTGGAACATATTTAGTTTAGAGAAGTGACACCTCAAAAAAAAAAAAATAATAATAAAAATTATAATAAGTAAATAGGGCGATAGGACACTAAAAAATAAAAAAACATCAAGTAAAAAATTTGGCGCTAGCCCATACTTTCCGAGTTACTTTTCATAGAAAAGTCCGATTGTGCACCAATTTTTTTAAGATATCAACATGGGTATCATTTAAAAGCTTTTAAAGAGATCTTTCATAAAATAATAAAATTTTTTTAAATATTATTAAACAGTTAAGAGCCGATGACTTTTTTATGTTTGTAAGCCAAACTTCTGATCAGTACTTTCAAATATTAAAAGTGATTTTTACGCAGATTAATTAAACTTATAACCAAAAAAATTCACAAAACTTATTTTAATTTTATCTCGTACTGAGTGACATCATACGTAACATAACCGTGCGAAAATTGCATTTAATTTACCAAATAATTAATTTATATATTCAGTAAGTTGTAAATATTGATTGGTTGATTTGCGAAAATTAACATTAATTTCTCCTATTCATCCCTTTTTTTGGCGCCAAAATGCTTATCTGTCGCTTGGACACTTTTATCTGAACAAGGTATTTTAAATAAATTTTCATTTAAATGTTTATGCATATTATTGAGCATATCTTACGTATTTGTATAACCTTAGTAACTGAGTAAGTGAAAGATTGCTAGCGTTATTTACAACTACATAGTTAATACTATTAACCAGTGAAACTCAACACAACAATAATAAAAAAAATTTTGAAACTGCAAACAAAAATTATGTATTTTTATTTGGTATTATAGGTTTGAATTAAAGTTTGTTGCACACATCTTAAGTACATGAGCAATTAAAATTTGTTTCTTAGCTATGAAAATTTATTTTGCATTAAAATCAATATGTAACGTTGTTTTGTTTAAGTATTAAATTATAAAATTTGTGTTAATAGCTAATTACTTCAACACAACTTAATTTTAATCACAGATGAAGTGGCTAGAAGAGGTCTGCAAATACATACGAAAAGGTCAGGGACTATAATTTAACGTTAAATACAGATAACTGATGAAACCTTGAAGCAAGAATAAAAGCTCCGCTATTTGGGAGTCACAATAACATAAACTGTCAATCTTTACATCGCATTTAACAAACTTCGGTATTTACAACTACACATTTATACCAATCCGCACGCTTATATCTGAATCCTTTTAATCATGAATAAAATACATATGATATGTAGATCATGAAACAGCCACTATAGAGCAGAAATCTCTACACTGAAAGGCAGAAAGAGGTCTGAACTTAGTAGATTAAGTAAAATGAAAACAAAAAACAAAACAATTTTAATGACACTAAATTATTCAATACGTAACTTGGAAGCATTGGAATCCTTTTTTCTTCTCTTATTTTTATTTATAGATAACAGTTAATGCACATTTCATTAAATGCACACGAACACTTCTCTCGAAACCATTATTTTCGATTTTTCTAAGGAAAAGTAAACCACAAAAGCAGGCATAAATTCTTACTAAATGGGTGTGTGACAAAAGGGCTTATGGCTCTACATTTTATATATACCAGTTGAACACAAAAACATCGTCACCAATTTTTTGAATTTTTGACCATGTGCTAAGAAAAAACTATTAAATCTTGAAAATTTGAAAATTATAATAGAAATTATCTTAAGCATATTAATTTCTTGAAAGAAGTTTGAATTAGACTAGGCAAAAGCAAATTCTTTACAAGAATTAGCAGTAAGTACCTAGTGCCGCTGCTGATTGACCATAACAGACAGTTAAACAGTTTTTCTGATGGAGGTGGAGTATTGCTTTACAAAACATTTGTTACATAAATTTTTATGTTTCATGACCCTAAAAAAAATCACATTTTCTAGTGTAGTCTATTAGTTCCTTACATAATATTTAATATTTTCCGTTGAATATAATAAATAAATAAAAATTTACATTTTTTGGCTTAAGTTTATTTTTTAATCTAATTTTTAAACATTTTAGAAAGACAAATTAGCTACAAATGTATGCAATCGTTTTCCAAAGAAAACAAGGACCGCTACATCCTTCATCAGCATTCTTCGCATCTATTTACCTTAAGTTGTGTACATTGTAAACATCATTTATTTAAACAACTTATCGATATTATTTCGTTGGACGTAGTCCACACACAACACGAGTTGTAGATAGAACAACAAAGAAATGCTTAAAATTGTGGGTGGACTTCGTCCAAGCAAATTAATATTGATAAACGGTCTAGATTCCTTCCATACTTTAATAAATTTATAAATTTATAAAAATCTTACTTGTGCATAAGTAATAACTACTAATATTACTTTATAAGATTTAGTAGCTAGTATTCTATATAATAACTTTGTAATAATTATTTATTGTTAAGTTAATGAATAAATAAATAAATAAATAACACTTCATAAGACTTTTTTTAAGGTAAAATTATTGATATTGTTACAGATTTTTTCTTCTAAGATTTTGATTTCCTGGTTTTCTGTATATGCATCTAACAAGGAACATAATTTGGAAAAACATACGAAATTATCAATTTAAATTAAAGAACGGGAATTTGTTTAAAATAATTAACTTTGAAAAAAAATCTTTTTTTTGTGCTATCTTATATTATCCCGATTTTGTAATTAAATCGCCGATATTGGTTATTGAGGGTGAAAGCACGTCTCGATGGCCATTTCTCTACCGCTTACCTAGTTCTTCAGGAAACTTCTCACAAACATTTTAAATAAATTAAAGATTTTTGTTCAAACAACAAAGTAAGGACAAAAATCAAAATATAAGCAAAAACAAAAATAACCAAAATTATCATTTATATCATTAAATTCATTGTGCTCTTCAAAAACTCCACAAAAAGCGTTTTTTGTTAATATTATTGATAAGTTTTGAAGCTAAATTCAACAAATTTAAGGCTACCAATATTTATTTGCGCTCTTTATAATATAAACGAACTATTTGCTGCATAAAACATCAGTCGTAAACAGAAATGTTATCTTCTCTTTATACTTGTTTAGACCTAAAACGAACTATTGGGATATTAAGGTGTTTTTAAACCTTGTTAAATCGAAAATATTTCCTATTAGTTTAATTTTTTTCGTCTAGCTCTAAAAGTAAAATTAAAATAATAGCGTAAGGTGGCAAGTATCATAAAGTATTTAGGTGTAAAATAAATAATTCAAGTGATTGACAGTGACAGCAATTACTTACTCTTTGTGTTGCTAACATTCCTGACTTTAAAGTTTAAACCCATACAATACTTATACGTATCTACATAAATATGCACCTAGTTACACGTATTTATGCAAATATAAAGCTCCATTTTCTACTTATTTGAAGCAATGGTGAAACTGATTGTTTATAAGGATAATTTGCTGGAAAACCAAAGTGTTTTTTATTACAAGTAAAACTGCTGCAACTGTTGGACCAAAAGATTGAAGGTGTTGATGGTGGCATACTAAAATAAAGATAAATACATTCGATTACGTGGTGTGAGAAAGTCTCTGAGGTGGTTTATTTTTGCACCAGTGTTGTCAATGAAATTTTTTAGAATAGAGATTGGCCAGATACCTGGTGATAAAAATGCGAAATTTCGGCTATTTGTTAAATAATTTTTTTACAATAACATTGCATTAAAAGAAGTATTAGGTTGACTAAAAATGACTTCTCTTTTTAGTACGTATCTTTAAAGTCTGCCTTGTATTTGCAAAGAAATGTTGTGTTTGGTTATTAAATGTCAAATGTAGTGACGCTAAAAGAAGAACCAGTGTGAAATGTATTATATCTTTTTTTAATAAATCTAATCATAATTCAAATGTAGAATTTAAATTTAAATTGCCGATCTAAGTATATAGAAGCAAGGTGTCTACATAAAAACCTTATAACATGCTTCTTGATTTCGAACAAACAAATTATAAACTCAATATATTAGTTAATACGGAAAACATTGATAAAGTAATAAGAAATTAAGAAATAAATACATTTACAAAATTACATTTTTATACGGATTACATTGATTTTGGGCTCAAATCAGTTTCAAGTTGGTTTTGAAAGAAATTTGTGTCTATTAAAAAATTTACTAAGGAACTGCTCTATTTTAAATTTTTTACAGCTCGATATATTTTAAAAAGACTCGAGTCCCCTAGTAATAATTATAAATCATTTTTCATATATTAATTTTAATATTTTGATTATAATTTGCAAAATATCATATATGAGTGCAATGGCCTTTTTATTGCGTTGGTTGTTTCCAGAAGTAATGATTGTTTCAAAATAATCCTTTCTGTAATAAATTCTATTAAAAAAATGGACACACAAAATGTAATACGAACTTCTTAAATTCTGATTTCTGATTTTTACAAAGGATATATTAAGTAGATTTAATACAAAAGAAATGCACAGCAGTAAAAAAAAATTGTAACTTTAAAACTAATGGGTGTAGAAGTTTTGATTCAGTTTTTTCATTTTTAAATTTCACTAAAATATTTTCATATACCATTTTAATTTTGAGAAAAAACGGAACGTTTTCTTCCTCATAGCTTTTACGCTGAAATGCCATACCTAAACAAAAGCGGCAACGCTATATTAAAATGATAAAAAAAGGGTTATTAAAAAATAAGTAAAATTTCCCTGATAATTTTAACATTAACAACATTTCATTTTGTGTTCTGTAAATTAAAATTTAATATAAAAAACAAAAATGAATTATTTAAACTTGTATTTATTTTAAATTTTTATAAAATTCTTTGTCAAAATTGGATTTTCTAACTGCAGAGTTACCGTTGCGTTGCCGCCGCGTAATCTCGGTGTGCTACATACAAAATGTACGAGCATGACAGCAAAAAAACGTTTTCTGCTTTTGTTTAGGTATGTCTGTAAGTTATTTATTTTTATGTTTGTTATATTTTTATACCCTCCATCACAGGGTTGTAAAGTCAACAATATTCATTTCTGACCAAATAGAGTATATACATACATATATGAATACTGAATTCTTTTGCATAGTGGAGTCGATTGAGCGATGTCGTTCTGTTGTCCGTTCCTGTTGAAATTAATTTTGCCATGGGTTACATATTTAAAAGATATTTATAAATAACAATGGCAGGTGTTTGCTTTAGAATGACCTACGGCTAACTGTATTTACAAATTGTACCCATGTGCTTTTTTAGATTTTTACCTTGCTTTGCTTCTTTTAACATTTAAGTTCCAAAATTATTGATGACCTGAGCACGCATAAAAATAGTCCCATGAATAAATAAAAAAACATCATGCCGATCACATAAAGTTTGAGACATTGTGTTAATTTTTGTGGTATAATACTACGAAGGGACGTAATAGAATAAAGACCATCAAGAAATTAATTAAAGCTACATACAAGTCCAAAGTTGATGTCATTGGCACTGCAAAACAAAATTTTAAATTTCTTGATAAAAAAGGAAATCATTGGCGGAAACAAAAATAAGTTTAAAGTGAAGTATTTTACCTGCATGAATACAGTTACGAAGTTCTTAACCTACATCGCATCAGGTGGAGCTTATAATTATTTATGTTTAAAGTCTAAGAAAAAATAGTTGGCCAAAAAACTTTTTCTTCAGTTTAAAAAATTGCTGAAAAAAAGAAACACTTACAAAATCGATTATTCTACCTCTTGAAAAAGTAACAGAAAAAGCCCAAGAATCAAGAAACTGTGAATTCAAGAGCATTCAATCAATCAGTTCTCTAAAGCTTATTTTTATCTTCTGATCCTGTACTCACATCAATGCGAAAACGTTGGATTAGTTATGAGGCTTCTTCCCACAATTCCCAAAATAGAGACAAAAAATCTTAAAACTGGGATTTTTTACTCTTTTGTCCATAAAGTCCACACATAGACTGAGGCTCATGAAATACTCTTTTACAACACTCTTCCTTTTGCGATCCCATGCTTGGGATTTTTTAACATAAATAAAATTTCAATGTAAAATAGTTCAAATTGAAGGACTTCATTCTTTTATAAAAATGATGAGCTTTATATGAAATTTGGTTTAACCGTACACACATAGAGTTAGCTTAAACAAAAATACAAAATTTGTATATGAATATATAGGAACTAAATTTTTTTTTAGCAAAAATAAAATGGATGGCCCTTTTTAGGCCAAAATACACAAAAATAATTTCAAGATTTTAAGTTGACAATAGTATAAATTCTAAGTCAGAAAAGATATAACCTTCAGATTTTTTCAAAATACTGAAAATTTTGCTCGCTTAATATGATAGAAAATTAAAAAAAAATTAATTTGAAAATGTTTACAACTCGATTATTTTAAAACACAATTATGCAGCTTAGGGCACTATTTTATAGCTATTGGCCAGGCCTTTAAGACCATGTATAATTTTTATAAATTAGACAAAAATTTAAAAACCTGCAGGTGCGAGGTACCTAACTTTAAAACCACAAAGCGCCAACCCTAGAAAGATGGTACCCTAACTTAAGCTCGAATACTCCTCTGTTATGCTTGTATAGTATCGGGTTTAATAGGCCTAGCCGTTAACGAAGGACTGAATTATTTATAAAATATATTTTGATGCTACCTACTGTGCAGCATAGCAACAATAATTTGGGCTTTTTTTTCAAAGTAAAAACTTTTTATTTCTTCCGATTTTTCGGATTCGGAATTTTTTCCAAAATCATCCAGCTATTTAATTTATCTGAAAAAAATCACGTTCATGCTTTATTTAAACATATCGCAAAAAACTCGGAATTGTGGCGAAATTTGTTTATAATTTATTGTTATATTTTTTGCCCAAAAATGAATTAAATTTCAACTTAGTTATAAAGTAAGTTTGATCTAAGACTTAAGCTGAAAATAACTTTAACTTAACTGAGCAAATAAATCGAAAGCAATAGAGTAACTTTAGCAACAACTTAAATTAATTTAGACTTAAATTTTAACTAAAGGCGACTGGGACAATAAGTGTGAGATAGTCAAATCAGCAATAGCTGTACCAAAGCTTTTTACTCATGCAAAAACTGTAGAGCAGCAGAAATGTTACAACAACGAATATGCGCCAAAAAAAACTCAATAAAATATATACCTGGTCTCTAGTAAAAACACCCAAACTCGAATTTTAACGAAATGGAGTTTTTATGTGATTCCAATACATAACAAATAGCATAACAAGTAACGGTTTGCATTTCAAATATAACATTGTGATAATAATATAGTACGAAATTTAAAGTCCACTCCCCTTAAAGTTTCTTTGGTTAACGCCTATTGTCCCAATCAAACCAGTATTTCAAAAGACTAAGCGTATAATTATGGAAAAATTTCAAGGCACTACTTTTTGCTAATTCTCCAGATACAACATAAAATGTTTTATTTGTCTGAGTCCAACCACAATCTGATAATAAAATGGGAAAAAATTACTACATTATGAACATTATGTTCTTGGACGTTATGTCGTAGTACCTTTGAAACGTGCAAACAAAAATTTTATAATTTAATATATTCATTAAGAAAATTTTTCTATCAAACAAAAAAAAAAATTGATGGCCGTTTTGGCCTTTAGGCCTTTAACTTGATTAACTTGCAAGCGTTTGTCTATAACGATTCAAAAGGTTAGCACATATAGGTCAATTTACCTCACCTATGCGGACACCTTTAATTCATATATGTATATATATATATATATATATATATATATATATATATATATATATATATATATATATATATATATATATATATATATATATTTGTATTACTTTTTGCTATTTGTCAATTACTATGACCGTATCCTAATAGTTAATGTAAATTGATGTGACTATACTCTAGAACCGTCATAGACAGACAGATGAAATATATTTTTAAGTTGGTTTTTTTGAAAGAATTTTATTGGTTATTAAAATGATTTTTAAGAATTTAACTACAAATAAACTACATAATTTTTAAAGAAAATATTTGTTAATGTTTGCAGAAAGGAAAAATTGTTCACTTTAGCTATAAGAAATGCAGAAGGTTTTCATTTTTTAATTTTAAAATCATAGTCATTAAATCGAACACATCTTTTATATTTCTTTGAAATTTTAATCATAAAAATCCAATTTAATTTTAAAATTTATTTTTAACTTTAAAACATGTTATGAATTAAGCCAGTTTTATTCTTTTAAGGCAGATGTCACATTTGCTTTTGGCTTTTTGTAGAAAAAAAATAAACAAAAGCGAAAATTAAATTTCACTTACATATTTATCTTGATGCCTCAACAAGTATCTTAACAGAAACAATTTGATTCAATGGAAATCTGCAAATATACAAAAGTGACAAATGAATAGACTTTTTATTAATTTTTAAAGTCTGTCACCAAACAATAAGCAGGTATAGAGCATGCAAGTTTATTTGAAAAAAAGTTAAATAATTTTAAATTTATAGGAAAGATAATTTAAAAGAAATAAATAGAAAGTCACCAAAGTCTGTCCAGTAGGAAATATTATTTTAAGTATTTAAATAAGGAGTATGTGCTATAATTTGAGCTTTTTGATATACAATAACGCAAAATATAAAAGATACGAAGTCAACAAAAATTAACGAACAGAAATTTTTGAGATCGCACACAGATTGATCGTATGACATTATGCAATAAAATAGTAAAAGTTTTGGAAATTCTAAAACCTTGAAACCAATATTTTTGAGCAGACTTCTTTAGCCACGATTAATGGTAGGAAATAGAAAGACTTTTTTGACTTTTACATTTATTCTATAGTAAAAATAATATTAATAATAACACTGCTAAATTTTTCTTTACACGCGAAAAATAAAAAGTTAACATTTTTATAAAATTCTTGTTTTATTATTAACTACTTAAACTTATAATTACAGTAATTTAGTAGTAAAAAACATAACGATATGAGATTAAATTAATTTCGAAAGTACAATAATTAATTTTTTGTTTGCACAAATAACTTATAACAACAAATAAACTTGTATGACATCTTGATTTAATACAACCTATAAATAAACACAATTTGTGGTTGTTGTTAAAAAAACGAGTTAATGAATGAATGTATTCCATTTAATGCTTATTCGGCAGAAAAAAATATTAGTATATCTTGACAGTTAAATCAATTTTCGATAAAATATTTTCTTTAGGAAAGAAAAAAAAATCCTAAGTAAAAAATTGTTACGCGTTTTAAATTTGAAGTATTCCTTGCATGCTGAACACTGACAAAAATTTAAGTTACAAGTTGTATTGCATAATGCGCTTTTATAAATGATTTTTAATAAAAACACAAAATCATGTTTAATATAATTGTTATATGATTTTAAAAGAAAACAAATCAAGCTCAAGCAAATTATGCAAATAAATCAGCATGCAATGAATACTTTTAAAAACCTCAGATGCAAATTTTAAAATACGTACCAATTTTTTACTTGGGAATTTTTTGCTTTCATAAGATGCTAAAAATTTTTTTTTTTGCTACTCTTGAAAAAAATATTATATCGCAAATTGATTTATCTGCCAAAATACACTCATATTTTTTTTGTTGAGTTAAGCGTTAATTGGAATACATTTTACTACAATATTCTTTAGTATAGGAAAGGCGTATTAAAACAAGATGTTTCGCAAGTTTATTTGTTTATAATTTAACAGTTCACCAAAAATAATATTTATACCTTGAGATTTGAGGTTTCAGTGAAGTGAAGCTTTGGTATTTTATTCGACAACAATGTCATTTTATGCTCCAATATCTTTAGCGATAATTCTTTATTTTCTTAGATTGCATTAATTATTTAGGTTAATCTATGCTTGATTTAAAAATCTAATGGATTTTAAATCATAACAAATAAGCTTACCTTCCCCTTTTTGTTAAATACTTTAAATCCCAGCCAACCATTTAACGAACAGTCCGAAAAAAGTCTCTTAGATGAACCCATCTATGGAACTTTTTCTGAGCATTTATTAAAATGGCTTACATCTACAAGTGTTACTTCGAAGCTATAAATAGATATATCGTTTAGAGGAATGGAAAATGTATCAAAAGGGAGTATTTTCTGAAATAAATGAAGAGTTCCTTAAGATGAACCAGTTAAGTAGGAAAAAGCCATAACTGTTAAAGGTTTTGTGAGGGGAAGCGATTGTTTTTGTACCCTTTATGAGCGTAAAAGCTCTGAGAAATGAGTTAGTAAAGTATGGTATTAATATGGTTTGCTGGGAAGTATCGATGCCTCTAGAATACGACTATTAAAAATTCAGTAGCAATAACTGAATGATATTAAGAAAGAAAAAAATATCTGAAGTACAAGTCGTCACAAGCACTACTCCATCTATCCTCCATCCCATAACCTAATTTCCTAGTTCTGGCACAATGCATTGCATAAGTAGGGGTCATCCCCTGAGTGCTGGTCCTAATTAAAAAAAGTCAAATGACGGCAAAGAAAAATTATATTTCAATTAATCCATAATTCCATTATAGAGCTTGCTAAAATAAATGATGGAAGTAAAATGCTAAAGCTATTTAAGTTTGCGTAAATTGATGAGTTACAGGTTGAATATTGTAAAAGTAAAGCTTTAACGTCTTAATTTTAGTAAAGTTGAAGTTGAAAAAAACTTGTCTATAAATGTTAAGTGCTAAAGGATTTAGTGCAGCAAAAATATTTGTTTTTTGAGTGCATCATAAGTCATTAGCTAAAGGTGGTTAAAATATAATTGCGTAAGGGTTTTAAGGTATGTTTAATTTAAATCCTTATTAACCTTTAGTTTAAATTTTTTAAAGTTAAGCAAATTTCAAACTTGTCTTTAAATTAAACGAAAAATTAATACAACTAACTCCAAGTGCACATTAAACAAAATCAGAAAAGTAAAGACATAATTAGCTTACACAGTACTATTATGAACAAAATTTTTATAATAATCAACCAGCTTGCTTAAGCAGGTTAGTATGACTTAAAGATTTTTTTTGGTGGATATACTCTACATGAAAAATTTTTTACAACTTGTGTAAAATTCGTTTTGTTTGGCTTAAAATAAATCTAAAAGTAAAAGCGAAAATGCACTTACGAAAGAAAGTTACATCTGCACCATCTATGACAATTTTTTGGGATATTAAGCTGTGATGAAGACAATTTCTTAAGGAGGTGTCAAGTTTTGGAAATCTTCATCTTCCCAATAAATTTCTTTTTTTTAAGAATAAAAAAATCGTTGTATAGTTCTTAGCTCTGGAAAAGGACCTTTACTAGATTCTTAGGTTCTGGTATAATACCAATTCCTACACATCTTTTTATAAATACGTCCCAAGAAACTTATTTTTACAATTATTGAGTAAATGAATGTGCCTTTCTTTTTGAATACTCAATACGGGATATTAATAATAGCTACAATGGAACATGGTTATAACTAACTCGAACGGATCGGCATTTTGGATTTCTAACATTTCGAATTTTTAAACAAAAAAAAAAAAACTTATTGACTTTTCCACCTGCGGTGAAGGGTAAAATTAATATTGAAGTGAAATTTTATTAGCTAAGGGTATCTGAATTTTTTGACATGTCTTATATCATGAAGACATTAAATACCTGCCTGGAAGACAAAATGCTTGAAAATAACCGCAATATGGCTACAAGAATCACAAGAAACAATAACGTTGATTTTATTTTATAACTATGGTTGTTTGGTTGCCCTTCATGCTATTAAAAATACCTTAATGAAATTTATACAGCCATTACTATCTTATTTTTGTGGTTATTTGCAATTTTGCGGCTTCTAATAAAAAGGGACATAAGAAAGTAGGGAAAAATGTTATCTGAGAGAAACGCAACAGCTTGATGTGTGTCTTTGCATAAATGTATCTCAATTCGTTAAGATTGCACTAAATTTAAATAGTGCACTCAATTTCAAAATACTGTCGTTAATACTTATAAAACATGAATCATCAATTAATCCTTTTTTGCTTACTATTATCACTACATATTTCCCATATTTAGAGGATGGCTCACTAGCACCCAGGCTGATAAAATATCACAATATCTATAGTAATTCAAGTCATGCCGCCTTGAGTTACTTTAAATGTCTGCAGAATAAAGTTTAGAAAATTTGTGAAGATAAAACAAAATTATCTTTATGATCTTTATACTCTCTTTTGGCAAACTCGTTGTATAGATTTTATGCAAATATCTTAAACAAATATTAATTTGTGATGACAGTAAAAAAGTTTTTCTTTTGTAATTTTCTTTAAACAAATTCAAACTTAAGCGACCACACATGTATTATTATTTTTTTTTTTACTGTAAAAGAGCTGTAAATAATCGTTTATTTAGGTGGATTGTAAGTATCTCATCCTTTATTTCTATTAAAGTTAAATTGTTATTTTTGTTAACTGGTTTCAGTTTCTCTTTATCTTGATTATTTAAGATCTTCCAGCTAATTCAACTTTTAATATTTACTTGGATTTTGTGTTAAATAAGGACAAGATTATTAACTGTTAGTATATTTTTATTTCAATAAGCATTATTTTTGTTAAATTTTACTTTAACTACCTTTTGCTTAATATTGCGCTATGTACAGAGGTTTTTATATGTAAAAAATATTCATACAATAAAATAGAAGATTTTTAACCTTTTTTATATATTTTATACATACTCCCTTTGCTTTAAATAAATGCCTTCTTTGATGCACACTCGCATCCCACCATTAAATTTAAAATTGTATCATCTTAATATATAATATGGCAAAAATACTGAAGATTACAGCACACTCAACTAAATATATTTAAAAATATTAAAGCTTAAGTTTAATCGGTAGTGTAACAACTGCCAAAGAACATGACAGCAACATGTGTAATTCCAATTATCCTCACACATTTTTATAATTAAAATCAAATTGATATCAGATGACAATACCATATATATTGAAAAGACAAATGAAATAAAAACTTGCAGTATCTTGAGCTCAAAAATAATTATGCATACATTTTTTTAAACTAGCTGTGATCAATAATCTGGATTCAAGCAATAATTTACGTTCACTGTAATAAGTTCAATTAAGTTGCAAATTCGACTAAATTAGAAAATTTTTATTTATGAAATTTTTGTTCGTTGTTGAAGCAAGAGGGCTATGCAAAATGGTATTGCTGGAATGTTGAGAGGATGTTAGTGCTGCGTATGTTTTTTTAATACCGCATATCGCTGCAACTTAAATAGAAAATTGAAACAAAAATCCTAAAAAAATTGAATAGTGTAAATATGGACTTAGTCAAAGTTATATTTCATCTTCAAGGGACTTATTTTTGGTGAAAAAGAACAGCCAGCAATTAAATATAAAATTGCGAAAGATTAGAATTCTAATCAAGTTTTTAATTATTTCAGAGATATAAATTAGTAGAAGGGATGTATTTAAAAAAAAAATCTTAAAATTTGAAAATTTATAAATAGAATTGAACACGAAATGACAAGCCAAAGGTTTGTAGCAGGGTAAAAATATACAATGTAGTCCCGTTAGCATAACAGCTACAACCACATGCAGTTGTTTATAAAAAAAACACATACGCAATTTTTTTTTTTTTTTTTTTTTTTTGTTAATTGCAATGATGTCTTAGTTCTCAAGAAGCGTTCACATTACTTTTGTGTTAAGACAAAAAAATTGTCCACCCATTTCAATTAATGGAGAAAGAATCCGAGAGCATAGCCAAGTTAGATACTTCGGAATACATCTCAACCTGTGTCTCACGTGCGTCTATCATATTGCAATCAAAATTAGACAAATGAAAGTAGAACCACCCAGTTCTTCTGGCTCATTGGGCCACATTTCTCGTTAAATTTAGACTTCAACGTTTCCTTATATAAGGCAACCTTAAAAGCAATATGGTATTATGGTATCCAGATGAGGGGTTCCGCCTCTGCATCAAATGTTGAAAAGCTACAATGAAGACAGTCAAAGATCCTGAGAATGATTAATTGCGCTCTTTGCTACATACGAAATAATAACATGCACAATGACCTCAATATTCTTACCATCCGAGAAGAGATTAAAAAATCGTGCACGAGCTACGTTGCTAAAGCTACTGATCATTCCAATCCATTTGTGAGGAAGCTGCTTTTATTTGAGGGTCATGGGCTCCTCAAACGGTTGTAAACTTTTTATTTGACAAAATAAGGTTTTTCGAAGTTAACATTCAGTGCTGCAGTGGCCGTACCAACTTACGATTTTAATACTTATTGTAAATGTTATACAGACAGATTCAAAAATAAAAAGAATATTTAAAAAAATCATCCTTGTCGATTGTTTTCTCCTTGATACACAAGTTTTATCAACTCTTCGTCGGGGATACTTAAGATTGTTACAAAATTTATTTCACTAAAGTTTTCCAAAAATACAGCTATTATTCACCAGCAATAAACGCACACTTTGTCCAGTGCACGGACTTATATGGATTCATACACCCGACTGGGTGTTTCTAATGATTAGGAAGAATTTATTTGCGGTGGATGTTAGCAATTGCTGTATTTTTATCTATGTATTTATTTTTTCTATTTTTTGTTATCTCATTTTTATTGTTCTTTTTTCTTAAAGCAGTTAACAAAGATCTTAATTTTTTTAATATAAGTTACTAAAAAGGTTTGTTTTATTTCGCTAATAACGTTATTTACTACACTATATATACAGAAATTTTGAAATTTATTTTTATTTACAGTTTTTGCTTAAACTTTAATATTAATCTGTACAAACAATAATATAGTAACAGGATCATATCTGTTCGTGAAATATTTTTTGAAAATCTTGTTGTTAGTGTAGATAGTAGACAATTTGGAATATAAAACACCTATTTTTGGAATTTTTGTTTATTCTTCTGTCTATCTGTCTGTGTTCGCATCACGTAAAAACTGTTTGACGGATTTGAATAAAATTTTGTGAGGAGTTCCCATATAAAAATATGCCAATTCGTAGAGAAACTAGAGATATAAATGTGAAAGTACCCAATCTTATCGGTATAACGGTACTAGAATAGTTTTCAGTACAGTTTATTTTTGTAGATGAAAATTTTTAACATTTTTTTCGTTTTATTATATGCATAGATAGGGCATTACTTTGAAAGATTTCGTGCATAAGAATTATCGTTTAAAAAAACTGAAAATATTTTTCCGCCAAGAATAAAGTGTACATTTTTTCTAGAAGATCGGCCAAAAGACGTATTAATACATCCCTATTAATACATATTTAACAAAAAATAATAAGTAAACTGATCCTAAGACCCCGTTTTATTAAGAGTTAATTTATTGGTAATATCAAATTTGATTTGGCGTAAAAGAAAAAATTTTTAATAAAAAATTACTTTTTAAATTTACGCGTACACTTACGCGACACTTAAATTTTAATATGTTGCATGTATTACGTTTCATGCTATTGAAGTCAAATTTTCTAAAATTTTGATTTCATATTCCCGTGAGGGTGAAATTTTTTGGTTTAAATAATCATAAACAAAATCCTATAACAAAACCGAATAAAACACAAACAAAAAATAAAACTACAAGAAAATTTTACGTGCCTGATTTAACTTTTGTGTTTTGTAGATGTTTTGGGCGTTTTTTTTTTTTTTTTTTTTTTGTTTTTTATTTTTTATTTAACAAAATTTTAAACTTAGTTATTTTTTGCAGTTTATGCTGTTGTTTTTTGCTTATTTTGTACATAGTTGCCAACTGCAGTTGTTAAGTTTCAATTTTCTGGTGCAGTTTAAATAGAGAGGTTTTTAAATTTTTTTTATCTTGACTTTAAAATATTAGATTGTTAATCTTTGCGCTATTTTTATTGCTATTGGAGAGCAGACATCTACAATTTGTTATGGGCTTTCATCAGTATTCGGCGCTTTTGTTTTAAAAGTTTTTTTTAATTTTAATTTTACACTTGCGGGTGTTGAAACCATAATTTTGAAATTTTAGCTTAAAGCTTAAAATTGCAACTATCTTTTTACTTTACACAGAGGTTTCGGATATAAGGTGTTATTTTCTCAAATATTTGCTATTTTACAATTTTTAGAACAACAATTAAGTAATTTCATTAAATTAAAATAAAACATTATTAATTAAATTAAATCCTACCTCCCACACATTATTAACACTGATCTTCTACATTTAATTAATGATTTAATTTATGTATCAAAAGTTTCAAAACGACCAGAGGCCTAAAGACTGACGAAAGGCTTAAAAAAAGTTTGCCTTTCAGACCAAAAGTACATAAAACTTATTTAAAAAAAAAAAAACCAAAACGAAAAGCTGCTATTTGGATAAAAGAACTATGGCCAATATAGGTAGTTAGCGTTTAAGGAGGCTATTTGTCGATATTTAAGATTTAAAAACTTGATTTCATTTGGCCAAACATTTTGAAGCCAAAATTTGCAAATGTTTACGGGAAATATTTTATACTTCACACTGACTGTTATTTTAGTTCCACGAGAGATATAATCATGAGAAAATATATTTGTTTACATACAAGTACATAATTAAGTATATAAATTTAATTTAAGTTTCATCTAATCTGTTTTCTTTCATTACACTGTAAAATCAACTCTAATTGATAATATTTTTTTTTCATTCATGTGACTTGGCATGTGACCTTTTCTGACTATGTCACACAACTGGGTCATAGCTGTATGGCCTTAAGGTTATAAATCATTTTGACATTGCTCGTATATCCCACAAGATAAAGTATAAAGCGGTCAAAGTGCATCTCTGACACAATAAGTGGACATCGTCCAGACGAGTACTGAACCTTGTGTACAAAATTTGTCAAATATTATTCAAGTTAATATCTTTCAGTACATGCCATGAAAAATCGCTTATCATGATGCTGTAGCAGTCGCTGTTGTTTCGAGAGAGTTTCCAACATTAATTTCTAAAGAGGTGGCCATTCATTCAGTCGCTTTTAAGTCCATAACAAACTGTCACTCTCTGTTAACGCAATGGCTTCTTGAAAATGATCCAAGCGTTATGCAATTCCCAGATGCAGCCGAGAAAGAAAAAATGATTCCTTAAGATCGGTCAAACTCTCTGTCACTGCAGCCACATTCGCATGGTACGCACAGTTTGACCCGATGAGTTTTAATCTCTAACAAGCCAGTCTCAGTGCGTGATATATCTCTGTCGAAGCTTTTTTAAAAGGCGCTGGAAATCACTTTAGTCTGCTGAAGTATCATTATAAAAGTAAATATTTCGAACAGATTAAGTCTAATAATATCAGAATATCCCTAAAAATAATTTTGTATTTGGACAATACTTTGTATTCACAATATGCGACTTTTAACAATTTTCAATATGTAAACATCATGACCTTTCTATACCCTTCACTTCAAAAAGTGGAAATAGGTTATATCTAAGCTTGTTGTTCCGTTTGTAATTTTTACAATAACCATTTCCGAACCCATAATGTATATATTCTAACTTCCTATACATAGCGAAGTCGCTTGAGCGATATCCGTCGGTCCGTCCGTGTTAGTGTTAAAATCAACTTTACCGAGGCACTAGATGAGCTAGTGGAAATTTAAGTATACCAATCGGTCAGACATAGTTTCAAAAGTTCTGCTTTTAAAATCAGCAAAATCGGTTCATGTCCTTGGGGGAGCGGGCAAAGCACCAGGCCTGCCTCTAATTTTCCATATCATTTCAAACATATCATTTTAAACAGTAAATATACAAATATATGGGGGTGAGAATTAAAAATTAATTTAAAAACTCGCCAACATTTTCCGAGTTATGGGGCTCTAAGCCTTTCATAGAAAAATCTAATTTTGAGATATCAATATGGGTATCATTTAAAATCTTTTAAAGAGATCTTTAAGAAAATAAATTTTTTTATATGCTTAACTCATTAAGAGCCGATGACATTTTTTTTTAATTCCCTGTCATCCCATATTTTTATTTTTAATTTTTTAATGTAGTTCCTTCATTAAACTAATTTTACATACATGGTGAAGGGTGTGTATGATTCCGCATAGCCGAATATAGCACTGTAACTTTTTTACTATTGTATATAAGTATGTACCTTTGTGAAATCAGTAGTGAATTTTATATTTTCATACTTTAATACCGTTTTAAAAAGGGATCGATTTTTCAAAAAGAAAAATAATACACAAATATAAAAAGTACAAGAAAAATACCAAAACATCGAAATCGAAAACAAGCAATACTTGTTGCAAAAATCATTGAAACAAATTCAATATATTTATCTTTTTGCCATACGAAAGTCACACACTGAATGTAAAAGTTGTCAAAGTAAATTTTTTTATTTATTTTTATCCTATTTTTGCTTTGAACAGCAAACAGCACAGAATTTAGCAAGCTACATATAGCATAAATAAAGCCGACTTAAAGGTAAAGTCTCGTAGAAACAAAGCTAAACTTTGTAAAATATAAATACATACATATACTCGTACAAAAACATTTACATATACATCACGCTTTTAAGCGAACCATCCAACATTGCAGAATGCTGTAACATCAAACTGAGGGTTCACACGTGCCACTGTTAATGACATAACATTTTATAGTTGCTATATACCCCCCAGATATACATTGGAGGGGTTTGAGGACATTGTTTTTAACATTTCTTCTGATGCTAGTACCAGAAACTCGGTTGTGATTACTGGAGATTTAATGCGTGGTCAACGGAATGGGGCTGTCCGAGCACTACTGCAAGAGTAAGAATTTTACTTGAGTCGTTTTCTGCACGTGACGTGGTATTATTGAAGAGGAGGAAGGTACACACGTTTACAAAGGATGGTTTTGGATCCATTTTTGGCATTGCATTTGCTAGCAGCGGTCCATCGAATCGTATCACATTGAGTTTGCCTGATTTATATACCCATACCGATCACCGTGCTATAACTTTGGAATAACTGGAATGTCTATTCAACGAGAACTTCTGCCTGGAAAGTTGATTATATTGATAAAGAGGCCTTTCAAGCTGCTATTGAAGATATGAAACTACGTGGAATACCCGAGGATATGGCAAAGAAATTCGTGCAAAAGTTATATCAAGCCTGCGATGCTTCAATGTTGAGAAGAATGTACAGTAAAATTAGGAAATCTGTTTACTAGTGGAATGAGGAAATCTCACGGCTGCGGAGTGAGTGTATTTGCGGAAGAAGGTTTTTTACAAGAACCAGACGTAGACCTGATGACGCAATTTACCAAGAGATCTATAAAGCTAAAAGGAAGTCTCTTAATTAAGCCATTTGGAAAGCCAAAAGGAAATGCCTTCTGGAAATTTGCTATGAGATGGTGGAAAACCCTTAGGGAATGGCGTACAAGCTTTGACGAAAAGCTTAAGTGCCAACTGCACCCAGGGAAGATTCAATTTTGAAGGTAATTATAGAGCACCTTTTTTTACAGCAGGCTACGATTACTTGGAATGGTGACGCACATAGGAAGCACTATGACTTTCCGATCACGAACGAAGACGTTGAATCGGCAGTTATGAGGTTTAACAACAAGAAGACTCTAGGTATGGATGGTATCCCTAACGTGACGCTAAAAGGGACATTTAAATATTACCCTTACCAAATGGCTATAATGATAAACAATTGTTTGACGCATGGTATATTCCCATCAATATGGAAACGGCAAAGACGTTCTGCTTTCAAAGAACAGAAAGCCGTTAGATGATCCTTCATCTTATCGTCGTCTTTGCATGATTGATACGAGCGGAAAACTCTTAGAGAGCACTACCTGTAAAAGATAAGAGGCATTTTTTGAGAATGTTAGGGGTCTATCCGATAAGCAGCTCGGGTTTAGAATATCGCGGTCGACTGTTGATGCTATGCGCATCGTAGTGGAAACGGCAAAGACTGGTTCTGCGTCCAAAGGACAGGAAGCCGTTAAATGATCCTTGATCGTCCTCTTTGCATGATTCATACGAAAGGAAAACTCTTGGAGAGCACCATCTGTAAAATATTAGAGGCATTTTTTGAGAATCCGATAACCAGCTCGGGTTTAGGATATCGCGGTCGACTGTTGATGCTATGCGCGTCGTAGTGGAAACGGCAACTGAGGCAATTAACGGCAAACGCTGGAGACTTGGCTCAATAGAATATTGTGTATTTGTTACATTGGATGTTAAGAATGCCTTCAACACAGCGAATTGGGAGGTTATCTTAAATGCATTTACCAGCTTACATGTGCCAGAGTACCATCTTGCTATCATAAAGGATTATCTTCGTAACAGAGTTCTTTATTTTGAAACAAAGGAAAAAGTGCGACAATACCAAGTTACAGGTGGTGTGCCATAGGGGTTAGTCCTTGGACCATTATAAGGGAATGTGATGTACGGTCAAGTAATGAGACTTAAGCTTCCGGAAGAAGTTAAGATCATTGCTTTTACAGATTACATTGCAACAGTATGCGTAACTAAACAGCTGACGGAAGCAGTAACGGTTACAAATGATAGTGTACGAATATTTAGTACTTGGCTCTCATCTTTGGGTCTCCAACTCGCTGACCATAAAACTGAGGCAGTATTAATATCCAGGCGAAAATCAGTGGGGACGATAACACTAGACTTTGGTTCATGCTCCACTAAGACTAAGCCATTTCTCAAGTATTTTGGTGTTATGATTGACAGCCGTGTTTCATTGAAAGCACACCTGAAATACGTTTACATTTTCCAGTATCACCACAGCATTGGCCCGGATAATGCCGAACACCAGAGGTCCGAATACCTTCAAAGGAATGTGGGTACCGGGGTCTTTCGGTGATTTCATCTCATGTAATAAAAAATACATATACATATGTACATAATTCATCTAAACTCCTTTATCCTTTATTTATAAATTTATGTTTAAACCTATTTTTTTTAAATCCGTGATAGGTAAAATAAGATAATATATTGAAATTTTAACACAAAAAATGCAAAATACAAGAAAATTAATACAAGTTTATTATAAAATTAAATTTAAAATTATATTGTTGTAGTGTCGATGGAGAATGCCAAGCAAAACAACAAACTGAAAAATAAGATTCATTGGTTAAGAATTTACTAAAAATAAAAAAACGAATACTTATTTTTTTACTTTAAATATGAGAACTGTAAATACATACACTGAAGATAAAATTAAATTAAGTGAAATGCAGTTGAGATGTGTTACAGACAAATAAGGAATTTTCGAAGCTAAGGACAACATTTGCGTGGTTCAGAAGCCCTGTATAGAATACCTTGAGGTAACAGTGTTCCCTGTGTTTGTGAAAAAAAAAACGGCAAATTTAGATATCTTCTTTTTGCCGAGAAACATATTAGCACAATTCACAATCTTGGCCTCGTTGGTTTATTTAAATTCACATCTGATTGATAAATTAAAGAACAATTTTCCACTGATTTTCTAAAAACATGCATAACAGAAGCTTTAAAGAACAATTAGACAATAAATGGAGCTGCTGAAGAGATTACAACCGTAGAAGGTAATAATAATCACTAGAAGATGAACTGGTGGAGAGCAGTCGAATATCTATGCAAATAAAAATACTGTAATGGGATCAATTCTGCATATAAAAGATATTTTGAGAATTCATGTTGTTGTAGATGATAATCAATATCGAATACAAAACACATATTTTTAAAATTTTTGTGTGTCCGTATGTCTGTGTTCTCATCGGATGGATTTTAATAAAATGTTTTGAGGAGATCCCTGAGAAATATAAGTATTTTCAAAGAAAAAATAAAGACCCAAATGTGAAATCATATGATTTTACTGCTAAAATGGTAGTTAAATAGTTGTCAGAACAATTTATTTTTGTAGGTGGAAAGTTTTAATGTTTAAGAACATATTTCTCTAAATTAAAATTTTTAAGAAATTAAAAATAACATACTGATGTACCTGTGGGCACGGCTTATTTTCAAACAATAAAATATTTGTCATATCAATGTTTTGACACCGATGGACGAGGATAGATTTCGATCGACTTGATTCACTTACTGTCAGCTGTTGATTTGCAATCAAATTTTCCACAATTAGATTATATATAAACTTTTGGATTCAAGTTCTAGAATAATAATAATACCAATTTTGCAAAAGCTATGATATTTATTTTTGCATTAGAGCTTCTCACTTGCTTGGCCATCACTCTATTGTTAAACTCGTCTGGGTACCGGCACATCAGAAGCAAGCTTAGTGTTATCCTCAAACATACAATGCGACAGAGCTTATTCACCTTGATCCAGCAGCTGGTATCTTCATGTGTGGGAATGGATGGATGTTCTCAAAAAAAAAGTGGTGTTATATAATATTTATACCCTTCAGTACAGATCATAATGTTATATATATGTTTGTCATTACGTTTGATATTTCTACAATAGTCATTTCTGATCCCATATATACATAGGAAAGTCGATTTAGTGATATCCTTTTATCCGTTATCGTGTTTAATATTCCCAACGTTTTTTAGTTATAAAACTTTTAATTACCAGGTGATTAGAATGTCACTTAACTATCTGAATTTCACCAAAAATAAAAAGCTTTTAGTAAAAACACTCTAGATTAGAAAAAACCGAATTTGACTAAACGATTAAAAAATCACCAAAAAAACAAAAATTTTTACCTAAATTTTAACTTCTTAAAAAAATTTTTGTTTCATTATAAAAGTCAATTTATTCAAAACCGAAAATACAGAAACAAAAAAATTAAAAACTACAATCAATTTAATATTTTTCTAGAAAAAAACTCCGCTATCGCAAAAAAACCCACGCAAATGGGTTGAATAATGTTTTTTATATTATAACTGTATAGTGAACCCGCAGCTTCTTTAATGCAGGAAAGTGCTTAGCGGACCACAATGTGACAAATAAGCAGCTCAAGTTCACCATAAATATCTTCGTTATATCAAAGATATATACACACATTCCGGAAAAAAAAACTACGTACGAGGGCTGCTCTATATATTTCTGGCCTAATAGTGAAAATGCGAATATTTATAATCAAAAATGGTTTTATTGTTTTTCAAAGTATTCTCCAGCATGATTTATACAATTTTGCATGCGCTCAAACCAGTTGTCGAAGCACTTTTTCTACTCCGATTGAGACACCTCTAGAACATGGTTTTTGAACACTTCAACAGCTTCTTCTGGCGACGAAAATCGTTGACCACGCATTATTTCTTGATGTGCGGAAACAAGAAGTCATTAGGTGCCAAGTCAGGGCTGTACAGCAGATGAATGATTAATTCGACGTTTTGGCCGGTCAAAAACGCTCTGGTTTGAGCCGATATGTGAGAGCTCGCATTGTCATGGTGAACATTGATTCGTCTTCTCTTGTTGGTTTTTCGAATTTCTCCGATGACTTAGGGCAAACAACTTGTAGTGTACCACTTAGAAGTGGTCGTCCTACGTTGCTCAAGCGGAACAGTCGCCACATGACCAGTTTTGCCGAAGAAACAGACGACCATTTGCTTAGAAGTGACTCTTCCACGAACAACTTTCGTTGGAATTTGCTCGTCTTTAAAGACCCACACGGTCGATTTTCGTTTCGCTTCGGGCTCATACGCACAGATCCATGATTCGTCACCTGACGATCTTATAAACGTCTTTTGAAGGACCGCAATCGTATTTTTGCAACATTTCTTTGCACCAATCGACAGGAGCATTTTTTTGAGCGACTTTCAAATTGTGCGGGATCCAACGAGAACAAACCTTTTTTACGGCCAAGTGTTTATGAAGTATCGAATGTATGCTGGTGGAAGAAAAGTCCAAGGATGTCTCTATCTCTCGGTATGTCGCATGTCGATCTTGCATTATAAGTTCACGCACGGCATCAATGTTCTCTGGCACAACAGCCGTTTTTGGAAGGAATACGTCTTTGAGCGAGCTTCGGCCACGATTAAATTTATCATGCCAATTTTTCACGGTGCTATAGTATGGTGCTTCATCGCCATACAAAGATTTAAGTTCATCAATGCACTCTTGTCATGATAATCCACGTCGAAAGTTGTGAAAAATGATGGCACGAAACTGTTTACGAGTTAATTCCATTTTTTTCTATATTAATTTTTTCAAGTCACTGTAAACAATACAAATAATGATCGTACGTCAAAACGTTTTGAGTACGATTATGCTTAAAAATTACAAACTTTCCAATGGAAATGTCAGATTGCACTTGGCAGCACTAAGTGTTGCCAGGCCAGAAATATATATAGCAGCCCTCGTATGTAGCACTCTTACTAGTCTTACTATAAATAAATCCAAACCATGAACTTGTTTAGCAAGGCACGTCGTTCGTGTATCATTTCTTATTTTCTTAAAATTAATATTTAGAAAAATGCGTTTTTAAACATTTATTATAGAGTTTTTTTTTTTAACAGTGTTTAAAATTTTTCATCTACAAAAATGAATTGTGCTGACAGCTGTTCTAGTACCATAATACCGTTAAAATTGGGAGCTTCCACATTTGTACCTATAGTTTCTCTACGAAATGTCAAATTTTTATGAAAAAAAAGTATTCTATTTTGAAACCAAGGTTCTAAGGGACCTCCTCACAAACGCGATCACAGACAGATAAACGAACAGGCGAAAATTCCAAAATAGCAGTTTTGTATTCCATTTTGATTACTATCTACAACAGCATCAAAATTTTAAAAACGTATTTCATGTACAGCAATGACCCCATTACTGTTTTATTTTATTTATTGATTAGTGCGTATCTTGTTTATTAAAAATCATTTAATAGAAAATTAAAAACTCAAACCAATTATAAACAATTCCACAAGTTTGTGCTACACAATTGATAATAATAACAACGCAAGCACAGCATCTTTTCCCACACCAAGAATACGAAGACAGAAATTCAGTTTTGTAACTTGTCCAAAAAGTAATGCAACTTATTTAACAAACATGTACAATTGTAAAAAATAAATAGGGATTAAAGCATATTTTGCAATGGTACAGAAATATCAAAAATTTTCCCTTTTTTTGTAAGTTAAAATCTCAAATTTGAAGTATGTGATGTTGTAGTATATTTCTAAGCAGCTTTATAGTTTATTTTTCCATTTCGTTTTTTTCTTTTTTTGTTGCTTGTTTTAAAATGAATTTTTCGTTGACATTGTTTTTTGTAGTTTGTTGTTGCTATTTGAACAACTTGTGATAAGATCTTGTGACACGATCTCTTGGCCCAAACCAGGCGCCAGTAGCCCACTTTGAAACACTTCATTTAATTTTGTATATTCGTTTATTTTCGAGTTTTTCTGTCTTGTAAATTTAAAGAAAAAAATAAATAAGAAGGGAGTTCCTTCATTTGGTTGTCGCGGCTATTGCCAAATACAAAACATGTAAGATACTAATTTATTTTAATGTTTGCATTTATGTTAAGAAATTTTCCAAAAAAAATATCACGACTTCTTGTACAAACTTTCGCTTATATACGTGTTTCAATTAACCAAAAAATTTGTTTTCTTTGTTTCATAAAAAGGATATAAACATTCTACCATTTAAATTAATTAAAATTTGTTATGAGTAATACCCTGCCACATCAAAATTAACACTTAATAATTAAAAAAACAGCTAAAACTGATTTTTTGGGACTTTTGCGTGACTCTAGTGGCTATTATTAAGTTGCATTACTTTACAAATAAAAATATACTTTTACACATATTTACAGATCATGTAAATTCATAATTTCTTTACCATATACGTACATACAAACTTCGCAATTCGAAATGAATTTCGAAAAACATATTTGCTACAAACAATACATTTAAAATAATTCTCCAGAGAAAAAAATCAAAAATGTAAAAAAACACAGCTCAAAGAACTATAGCCCACATTTATACCATGCCATTTCTGGATACAATTTTTTTAATTCTCTTTTTAAGTTGCAGCGATATGCGTTATTTCACAAAAAATATAAGCAAAAATAAAATTTCTTCAAAACTCAAGCCATGCTATATTGCTTACGATCTTGCTTTACCACCAAACAAAAATTTTATGCCAGTTTCATTAAAAATTTCATAGTGTAAATGCAATAATACACATATTTTTTACATATCAATCGTGTTTGCTTTTAAATTTTGTATTTTGCCGAACTCACATGTATGTTCGTGTTGTTTTTTAATATTTGGTTATTACACGAACGTGTGCTCAGAACAAAAGAAAGTTTATCGTGTATGGAAAAAACATACATTAAACATATATTTGTCTGTAGTCTGTATAATAATACTGTCGTCATGTGTATCGTACACCAGTCATGTGTTTGATACACCTAAGGCAAATTGAATGCTCGGTAACCGCATTAGGACAAAAAAGTAAATTAAGAGTATGTGTCACTGAACAGTAATGAATAATAAAAAAACAGGGAAGAAAATGAAATTTACTGAACAAATTATACTTCATTTCATTTTTCCTTTGGTGTTATTCGGAATTTTGAACAAAGTTCCACTCCCGCACTTCTTATTTTGCAAATCACTCAAATATTTCTTCAAATATTTTTTATAAATGTACATACTTACATATCGTCATATTAAATGCAAACGGACGTAACTACACTTTTGGTTTTTTTACAGGAGAAGCAAGAAACCTTCTAAAATCCACAAATATAAAGTATGTTTTAAAATTTTTTAAAGTTATACTTAAATTATGGAGCTTTATTTGTTGGTGGACTTTTGACTTGCTGTTTTTTTGAAACAAGAGGACGTAACTACAACGGTTCTAATTCATTAACTTATAAATTACCGAACGGATTTTGACGAAATTTGGAGAATTAGTAGAAGAGATGCTTGTCTTCCAAATTGATATTGTGTATTTCAAGCACAGTGGAATTTGCAGTGAAAAAAATTTGCCAAAACCTATGGTCCGTTTAACTTTTTGGCATGTTTTTTTTTTCTTATAAATATTTATTTGGTAAGACGAACATTTTTAGTTGACCAGAAAACCGCCCAAAAATCTTACATATTGTTTTGTATTCTACCATTATAACATTGTTCATGGTATTCGTATATTAATAAACCGTTAAAGCTTTTGAATAAAAATATATTTTTTTTTATTAAATTTTTTAAAAATAAAATAGTTATGTAATTCATTTTTAAAGTAAAAACTACAGATATGTCTCAAATTTACATATATATATTATTTATATTTGGAATGTTAAATTTTTTTTCGGTTCGATATTAGTGATCTTCGATTTTCAGGAATTGTTTGTATACAATGTAAGCCGCTGCTATCAATCCAGCCTCTCACCATTTTTTTCGATAAGCCTAGATTTGAGAAAAACATTTTACTACAAACTTGAACTCGGTTCGTATTGAGCTTTAAGTGATAGCGCTTTGTATTCAATCGTCTTGAGCTTTCTGCACAAATACGTTTTCTATTTGAGCTTTCAATAAGATTTATCACATAAAGCTTCTTCTGTTCCCAGGCCATCTTCCAGAAAAGTGAAAATATTTCTCTACGCGTGTCTTCAGAAAATAATGCAGAATGTCTAACAAAACTTTTAAGGCAAAAGTTAGATTTATAAGTTTCTCCCCTCTTTCTCGACATTCTTTCACAGGTAACATTTCCTTTGGACAAACCTTCATATTTCATTCCATTCATTCTATTTATTTTATTTGAAAGTCTCTTATTTTTAGTAATTTTCGCCAAATTATTAATTGTTATGCATATGTATGTACGCATGTGTCACTAAAACTAACAACACTTGATTTAAACGATAATTTTTGCACAAAGTGCGTATTCGAATTTAAATTCTATTTATGAATGAGAGAACATACAGAAAAACAAAAAAAAAAAAAACTCAATGTACCGTTAGTTAACAACCAGGACTACCATTAGGAATCATGTGGTTTGGGAGTTTAAAATTCCAAATGTTGATAAATCCCGGAAATCATGTAATTTTCAGGATCAAGGCTTAAGAGTTGGCACCTCTATGTAAGGGTTTGATATAAATGTGTAGTTACGTCTTCCTGCATTTAGAAATACACACGCCCGTAGTTACGTCGGTTTGAATTTCGTAAATAAAGTCGCCACTTTTGATCGTAGGAGTCTAAAATTATGCATGAACATGTATTTTAATAAAACGAACCATAATCGATAAAAAACTCAATTTCGAATTTTTGTGTAGTTACGTCCGTTTGCACTTAATATGACGATATATTTTGATAAAAAAAAATTTTTAAATGTTTCTCAAAGAAACATTTTCTTTTCAATAAATGTTTTTTTTCAATTAATATTTTAACTGCAGTTGGGTACACACACTCTTGTTACTTATCACACAATGGTTTATTTGCACATTTACTATTTTTTTTTAACAAATGAATTATTTTTTTTTTTTTTTCGTGTTTTTAAATGACGCGTCAACAAAATGTAAACAATTTTGGACTTTGGTTTGGAAAAATTTGTAAAGCGAATTCGATCACCTGGGCTATCAATTTTACTTGGTATTCAATTTGCCTTGGATACACCTCCACGAATTTCAAATATATGTTTAATGTATGTTGTTTCCATACACGACATAAGTTCTTTTTAACGGAGTCGTGTTCGTGTAACAACCATATATTAAAAACAAACACAATGATGAGTGTATATTCTGAATTTTGATACTGACGCAAATTTTTTTATGGAACTTGATATTTTCAGCTACGGCGTAAATAAATGAATTTGCCACCGCCACCATCAGGTAAATAGTTTCACCTTGCCTGGGACCTAATTAAGATGCCGATATCATCAATATAACCAAACAAAAATAAATGCACACTGAATATCGTAAAAAGAGGTTGGGGAATGGACGCTCTGGCTCGAGTAACACTGCCTGTGAATATGTTTATAATTTTGTTGCATTGTAATAACCAAACATATTTTTTTTTATTTCGTCCATTGAACATACATACGAGGGCTGCTCTATATATTTCTGGCCTAATAGTGAAAATGCGAACATTTATAATCAAAAATGGTTTTATTGTTTTTCAAAGTATTCTCCAGCATGATTTATACACTTTTGCATGCGCACAAACCAGTTGTCGAAGCACTTTTTCCAATCCGATTGAGACACCTCTAAAACATGGTTTTGAACACTTCAACAGCTTCTTCTGGCGACGAAAATCGTTGACCACGCATTTTTTTCTTGATGTGCGGAAACAAGAAGAAGTCATTAGGTGCCAAGTCAGGGCTGTACGGCGGATGACCCATTAATTCGACGTTTTGGCCGGTCAAAAACGCTCTGGTTTGAGCCGATGTGTGAGAGCTCGCATTGTCATGATGAACAAGGTTTCGTCTTCTCTTGTTGGTTTTCGAATTTCTCCGATGACTTCAAGCAAACAAATTGTAGTGTACCACTCACAAGTGACCGTCCTACGTTGCTCAAGCGGGACAGTCGCCACATGACCAGTTTTGCCGAAGAAAGAGGCGACCATTTGCTTCGAAGTGCTTCTTCCACGAACAACTTTCGTTGGATTTTGCTCGTCTTTGAAGACCCACACGGTCGATTGTTGTTTCGTTTCGGGCTCATACGCATAGATCCATAATTCGTCACCTGCGGCGATCTTATAAACGTCTTTTGAAGCACCGCAATCGTATTTTTGCAACATTTCTTTGTACCAATCGACACGAGCCTTTTTTTGAGCGACTTTCAAATTGTGCGGAATCCAACGAGAACAAACCTTTTTTACGGCCAGGTGTTCATGCAGTATCGAATGTATGCTAGTGGAAGAAATGTCCAAGGATGTCTCTATCTCTCGATATTTCGCATGTCGATCTTGCATTATGAGTTCACGCACGGCATCAATGTTCTCTTGCACAACAGCCGTTTTTGGACGACCTTTACGGAATTCGTCTTTGAGCGAGCTTTGGCCACGATTGAATTCATTATACCAATTTTTCACAGTGCTATAGGATGGTGCTTCATCGCCATACAAAGATTTAAGTTCATCAATGCACTCTTGTCGTGATAATCCACGTCGAAAGTTGTGAAAAATTATGGCACGAAAATGTTCACGAGTTAATTCCATTTTTTTCTATATTAATTTTTTCAAGTCACTGTAAACAACACAAATAATGGTCGTACGTCAAAACGTTTTGAGTACGATTATGCTTAAAAATGACAAACTTTCCAATGGAAATGTCAGATTGCACTTGGCAGCACTCAGTGTTGCCAGGCCAGAAATATATATAGCAGCCCTCGTATAACGTTTAGTTTGTGTTTTGATATATGTATGTATGTACATATGTATACACTTTTATCGTTAAAATTAATTAGCTAAATACAAGGCTAAGATTATTGCTAATGGCGTTTATAGTTGCAAGGTTGTGCATCCGCAGTTGTCAAGGGTTCGCATGCAGAATAAACAATTGGTCCCAATTCGCACAATGCAAGTATTTAAGCTGAGCTGATTAGGTTGTAGGCAACGGGGTGAGGTAAAATTAAATGAGTACATACTTGCAATTCGGTTTGCTTCCGTTCATGCAAAAATCTGAACAATTTAAGCAATAAGACTTGTACTCTGCGAACGCCAATGAAAGTTCAAAGAAGAAAATGAAAATAAGCAGTCTTATTTTCTTGCATCGTGCGAATCGGGACTTAGCATGAAGTTGGCATTAGTGAAGAAATGGCGCAGAGTATTAGGTTGTTTTTAAGTAGTTTTGACATTTAAAATTATTTAAAAATGAAGTTGTTACCTCTAGTTGATAGGCTTGATGAGATCCTGCACAGTTTCGACACTCAAGCTAAAATTTTGCTCTGCAATCGGTCGCAAGTAGTTAAGCATATCGTCGGCCTCATTTAGAAAGGCCATCGTATAATTGTAACTTTACAGGAGAAGGTAAAAACATATTAGAAATTATATATATCACAATTTACATAATAATAAAAATTTAAATGCCTCTGAAACCGATAGTTTTGATAGAATTGCATCAAACTTTTGTGTCGAGAACTTTATCGGTGTGATGTGAATTGGAATCGCTCAATTTCGTAAAAGGCCCTATTATACATAAGACCAGCGATATATGTGTGTATGTATGTATGCATGTATGTAATGTATGTAGTGTAGTAACAACATTTTTTACAATCTGCTTATGTTGACAACAAACTCACATGAGAACTCACACAGTCTCTTAATTTACTTCTTTAATTTATTTCATTAACGATTATGCCACTAAATGGCTGCTTAAAGACCTAAATATAATGTGCATAAGTTAGCTTAAGCGAAATTAATCAACTACACAAATATACATAAATCATGTGTGGCTTACTATAATATTCTTAAGAAAATATTTCAAGTTTCGTTACGTGTCACTTGCTTAAGCAAAGTACGAAACTAATCGCACGTTCCGGACTGAACGTACATAAAATTTTCATAAAGAAAATTTCAATTGCAGATCGACTGCGATATATAAATTTGTTTTAATTTAATAGAAAATGTTAAAAAAGGTTTTTTTTTATTTCTTGTCCATTTTTAACAAAATTTTAATTTTAATTGTTTAAGAAGTAAGTGATGCACAACGTTGCATTTTTAGTTTTGATGTCCAAAAATACCTAAACAGAAAAACCTGTAATTTTGTTTATTGAATTTTTTCTTAGAACTAATGAAAAAAAATTAAATATATATTTACGTGAATGACATAAATTGCATAAAATATTTTCTTTCAGTGTCATTTTGTTTTTTGCTTTCATTTGTTTATAAAGAAATTTTGCTTGCCAAAGTACGAACTAAGCAACTGTGAAAAATTAAGTTTATATAAGTACATTGTAGTTTTCCAAAATTCTCTAGCGTGTCGCTTAAAACATTTAACATTTTTTTCGTTAACTTTTTGAAATTAGCTTAAGCTAGCTTATGAATATTATAGTTAAGCCTTAAGTTTAAGAATCAGAAAAGCGATAAACTTTAGCTTACGTGAGGAATATTGAGTGTTAATGTATAAAATAATCATAGATGGAACTTAAGATCAAATGGCATAATTTTTTTGCATTAAATGAAAACAAAAAGACACTGTTATCACCATTTAAAACAAATGCAAACTTGACCACCCATTTTCTATTTTTCGTTGACTTAAGATAAAAAGAGAACAAAGAGATCAAAATATTGCACCATTAAATTAACTTCTTTATGCAATAAATTAATCTTTATTTGTGTGCAACTTCCAACCAATGGTTAGAAAAAATAATTTTTGCACATGCCTATTTGCATTAACGTACAGTCAAATGCAACCATTTTTTTTTTTAATTTAATTTTTATTCAATCTTTCCTACTACGTTTCAGTAACAATGTACTAAATATGATATCTTGCATTAAATATTGAGAATCCTAATATTTTTCATAAGTATTTGAGAAGGGCTAACATATTTTACTTTTTGGGCAAATATTTTGCTAGTCTGACCGTGGTTTAGTATAAAATAAAACGGATACATTTGAAGCATAGATCATATAATTAATCCTCTCCTCTGCTTAAAATGATCAGTTAAACACTTGTAACTGAGCACGGGAAGGCAGTTAAGAATTGAAAAGGAGTCAGTAGTTTACGTCAGTGACCAATTGAATATTTTAACACTTAAAGTTAATTTTTTTCTATACAACAAAATAAACTGATGTGCTAAATTAAAAATAAAAAACAAAAAGAACAATGTTATTGAGATGATCAGGTTTTAAGAGAGCTAAAATTTTTAAATATTTTACTAACAATCCTCATAATTTTCACTAAAAGAATTTCTTACTTTCTAGTTTTTTATGTGTTTTACTTACATCTGTCTATTATTTATCTAAGGCATTTGATTTGTCTTATTTTATATAAAATTTTAACAGAAATGAAAACGAACTTTATACACAAAACAACAATAGTTACTGTTTACGTACGTTTCTCTAAAAAATTCAAATGCCGGATAAAAACATGGAGTGAACATATTAAAGCAAAGCGGAAACAGTTAAACTACAAATAAAAAAAATGTTTTGGCATTTAGATGCTAAATCAACATTAACATTGGAGAATAAATATTTGCTATACAAGACAATACTATAACCAATTTGGACGTACGGTATTCAGCTTTGGGGAACTGCTAGTAACTCAAATGTAGAGATTCTTCAAAGGTATCAATCCAAAACGTTAAAAATTATTGTTAATGCTCCATGGTTTGTCAAAAACGAATCAATACATCAGGATCTTGGTATAACTACGATCAAAGAGGAAATTAATAATTACAGTGGAAGATATCTTTATAGATTAAGTCATCATCCAAATATTTCACCATAAAAAGTGGAAAAAGGGTATAACTAGATTTGTAACTCCATGTGTAATTTTACAATATCCATTTCCGACCCCATAAAATACGTATATTCTGAGGCCTTGTGCGTAGAGAAGTCGATAGAGCAAGGTCCGTCTGCCTGTCCGTGTTAGGGTTGAACTCAACTTTTTCAGGGCACAAGATGAGCTTGAGAAGATTTGAATACGCCAATCGATCAGATATAGTTTCGAAAGAGGTGCCATTGATAATCAGCAAGATTGGCCCATGTCCTTCGAGGTAGCGGGCAAAACACCACATGATTTAGAACAGTGAAGTAACTCTAATCAAAAAAACAAATATATAAAACAAAAGCGAATTAAAAAATTAATAAACATCAAGTACAAAAATTGGCGCTCGCCGATATTTACCGAGTTACGCGCCTCTGAAACTTAAAAAATTTTTTATATATCAATGTGGGTATAATTTTAAAGCTTTTGAAGAGACCTTTAAGGAATGTTCAACCCATTAAGAGCCGATTGCATTTTTATTTAAAACTATATACTTACTTTTTTACTTAATTATTAATATTTTTTTTTTTTAGTTTTTAATTCTGTTACCGCAACATTTGTTTTTTTTTATAGGAGCTACTTCACTAAACTAGATTTATATACATGGTGAAGGGTTTATAAGATGCGGCATAGCCAAATATAGCACTCTTACTTGTTGTTGTTATAATTTACAAAAGAAAAATATTTAAACAGCTTGTTGTAGTTTTAATTAGTTGTTAATAGCTTATTTTTAACAATTAATTTTTGACTCCTTTTACACCTTTCATTTCACATGATAAATATTTTCAAGCATCTTTAAAAAACTAATAAATTTCAAATGAAAGTTCACACAAGTTTAAGTGCTGCAATTAAATATATAATAAGATGTGATAATTAGTTGCAATTTAAACAGCAGCTTTGCTTGTTTAATGGCCAAGATTACGGTCAACCCACGGCTTTTGAGTAAACGAAAACAAATTAATAACAAATTTTGGTGTCAGAGTAAAATACGTATTGACAATATACAAGCTGAGGACAATCTTGTGTGCAATGTACGTTTCTTAGTTTCTGCAAAATTATCCATACCAAGTTGGCTTATTGGCAGCTTAATGGTCTTTAAGTTATAAATAGAGTTGTGTCGTTTATAACTTTCAATTAAAGAATTCTGTAAAGAGAGGCTCTAAATTTACTACCCATAACACCATTTAAAGTTCTTATAATGGTTTTGTTACACATAGGATTTTTAAACATTATAATTTAGTTTGTAAAAGCTTTTTTAATAATGTATGTACATATGTACTTTTATGAAAATAAAGATTCTGGTACTCGTGTTGAAAGAAAATTTATACTTAAAGAGCAAATCAACACATAAGTTATTTTAAAAGAACTTAAATAAAATTACTCTGCAATATTTTATAAACTGATTTAAATTTTGCATTAAACTAGCATTAACTATTATTTTCTTGAAATTTAAATTTAGAAAAATCTGTTTTTAAATATTTATTGTAGAGTTGTGTAGACAGTATTAAAAATTATCCATTTACAAAAATGGACAATCACTGATGATGGATTAAATGACAATCACTGATGGTGGAAATTTCCATTACTTCGTAGAACAAAGTTTATATCACAGTCTTAATGGAAAAATGAAAAAAATTATATAAGCATTTGTATAATTGTGAGGTCTGTAGCAAACAGCGTTGCCAATGACTTTTTTTTACAAAAAATATAATAAATATTTTGCTTAATTTTTAGAACAGGTTTAATTACAAAACTTTTTATAAGCTGCTTTTCAACACAAGTTAAAACTAAGATTTCACTAACAAAAAAATTCATTTAAATTTAACCCTTAACGGACCATGGGCGCCGTATAGGCAACATGATACCTTTACTTACTGGGTGAAATTGCGCCAAAAACTATTTTATTAATATTATTTCAATTACTGTTGCTATATTTACGAGTGACGCATTAAGTATTGTGTCATGCCCTCTGTGTTATTTTTTTTCTGCTTGTTATCTATGTTCCGTTATGTTTTTCTGTTTTTTTTTACATTCACTTTTGTGTTATTTGAATACAAGTGCAGTATTGTTTTGATATTTCAAGAAATCGTTCACATTTCAGGAGTTATTTTATAATATTTCATTTTATTTAAAACTGTCAAATATGGCAAAAAATACTGAAAGAATAATACACGATAGTAGCAATAATTTCGATAAAAGCAGTAGTGAGGATGAGCTTGAATTCGGTATTTCTATTGATGAAAGTGAAAGCCACGATGTTGACTATATTTATAAATTAATATAATTAATATTTTAAATATTTATTTTTCTATACTTGATTTATAAATGTGTAAAAGCTTCTCTTCGTCTGAAAAATAGCTGGATCTGGAGAAAAGTGAATTTGAAGTTCTTTCGGACCGTTAAGGGTTAATACGAAAAGCCGTACGTACAACGGCAACGCTGTTTTAATATAAAATCATTACAAATATGTTGGTAGATAATTGTGTATGTATAAGTTTCCCTCACTCATTTCTTTCTGGGGTACTTAACTGTACTGATCTTAAAGAGTTCATGTAGTGAACTTTAGCGTACAATTTTTAATTTTGTATATAAAACATTTCTAAAGAAAGCTATCTTTTAATTTATATATTATCAAAATTTCAACATTTCATATAATTTAGAATTTATAAATACTTCTATTATAAGGCAAATATAGAAATAAATATTAATAAAAGTTAAATTATAACTCTAAAATTACTTAGGTAATTTTTTTGCAATGTAAAAATCAGTTAGAAATATTAAAAACTAATTGTCAATTTTTAGAATTAAAAATATGCAAATTGCTTTTATTACAGCATAAAGAATGTTTATAGCAAATAATTTTATGAGCGGATAGACACATTTTTACATCTGCCTACAAAAGTCATTTAATTTGTAAGAATTATTTCTTTGACTTTGTAGAGTAGGTAGAGAATAAACGAACTTGAATCTACTTTGAAGTAATCTATTTTTGTGTTAATAAATTGTTGGCTCAATAAATTTTTATTGGGACAATAACGATTTGTGTGTTATTTTATAAATATAAACATTGTCATTAAATTTAAGTTTTTTTTATTATTTTTTTGTTTAGAGATATTTAAGAACAAATTTTATTTTGGTTCTAATGCTTGAAAGAATTTGGTTTGAATCTAAAATAATAACAAGTAAAAATTTATATGATAAAAGAATAAGCACGTAAGCGGCAAAGACAAAATAGCAGAAAAGCAACTGTTGATGAATAACGTCGATGATCCTAAGCCACACACCAATCTGTGTACACAAAGAATGTACCGATCTAGATAATGTATTGTGGGTATGTGTGGTAAAAATTTAATAAGTGCATATCTCAAAAAATTTTTATGCCAAAAATAAAAAACGTCACAAAAGATATCGAAATGTGTTTTATGACAAATTTTCTTTACTTATTTGTCTTTAAAGATATTTAAAATTCATTTTATTTCATTTTAATTTTTTATGTACAAGATTCAGCAATCAAAAATCTAGGAACGATGCAGATTGGAAAACCAAAGCAGGATAAAAAGAATTATATTAGACCAAACAAAGCACGAAAGTCATAAATAAAATAAAAGAATAAAATTTGGATTAAGAAATTAAAATATAACATCCTTAACGGAAAATGTCATTAAAATTAAAGTTATAACCTTTTACACTTTTAAACGATCAAAGAACAACAAGAAACTGTTTTTTTAAACACTAAACAAATCTGTTGGCTAGGCTTTCAACGCTTCAGAAGGTTTCACAAAAACCTGTTATGTCTGTTTCTTTTTTTTTTTTTTAAACCTAACCTATTTATTTTTTTTTTGTAACCGTGCTACATTCTCTTAGGAAAGGGATAGATTAGAGATAAGATAGGTGGTGAAAGGAGAGAGAGAGAGAGTTATTTATTTTACTTCGCCGGCGAATCTGCTATGAGAAAGTACCGACGAAGGAGACTGCACGTTTTTTTGTTCATTCTGAATATATATTTATACCATTAAACAGAAAAAAACATTTTTTTGTATTTTGATTGCCGCAGGATATGAACCCTTAAACAACCAGGTTTGTAGTCAACGTGTTTACCACTTTGACTTCAGCAATAAAAGAGATGTGCTGCCCAACAAGTCGCTCTAATAACACAGGTGCTTTTATCCAGGATTACGCATCACACATTAGCTGAATATTTTATTAAGACACCAGACAAACGTCTGAAAGAGTCCATACAGTCCACAATCTACAGTACTCCAAAATCTCTCCCTGAAAAGGTTTTCGAAAGCTCAGGTAAAGACTGGGCTGGTGGTGCTTAAAAGGAACATCGTTTGTGATCATTTAAACGCATTGGAAAGAATAGTTAAGCTGCTACTAGGTATTGCTGAAAGGTCTGCTTTCTTATTACAACTTAATATCCAGGACATCAATAATGCCATCTCAGAACAAAACTCAAAAAAGCTCTAGGCGGTGATAAAATCGGTTAAAGAAGCTTATGGAACTACTCAGTATAGAAAATAGGATACTAAAATTTAATTATTTACAATCTTACGAGGAAGCATTCCAGATCATTAGCTGCCAATACAGCAAATTTGTTAAAACTAGTCTCGAAGAAAACCAAGACCCTTCACCTTTTTTCCTCTTGATATGTAAGTGTTTTTTTTTTACTCGTGCTTTTGTGTTAACTGTAGTTTAATTTATTAGTGGCGAAGGTTACTAACTGTTAATAATAGCCAATTTTAACAAAGGTGTTGGCTCTTTGTTATGTCAGTAAGACTTAAAAATAATTTCTGCACCATATATGCGCTAAGAGCAATTTTCTTCTTCTATGAAGTTGGCTCTATCAGCCTGATATCTACGCCTTTTGTAAGACCCAGATATTTAAAGATGATGAACTGCAGGATTTTATATTTTCTCGAATACCTTTTTCTACCTGTTTTTAGTTTTGATCGGGGTCTTGCGTTGTTCATTCGCAATGAAGTCGTGTACCAGAGCCAGCAAACATTAGACATGTTTAATAACAAATTTAACAGTCCTTGGGTAAAATTTTAAGTCTAGTCACCCTTTTTGCATATCGGATTTTTACAAAGAGGGGCTAAGGAATAAATCTACATACATTGTTGTGAACATTATTTTGCTTGGAATGAAAACTTTCATTACATCTGAGCGAATATGCTTTACACCCAAAACGAATTCTTAGACGTGCAAAAACACAGTCAGATCCAGAAAAAAAGCAGGCAACAAAAACGCGGGTACTGTTTCGCTACGCCAAAGCAAGAACTTCGGAGTGGAAAAACATTATACGAGCAGCGCCTTCGCGCTAAAGTTCTTGCTGCTGCTCTTTTTTTTTACAAAGAGAAGTAGCACTTCAGGCATTATTACCTATTTAGTTATTTTGGTTATCGTGCCACATTCTTTAGGAAAGGGATAGATGAGAGAGATAGAGAGTTAGTTATTTTACTTCGCCGGCGAATATGCTATATGAAATACCGACGAAGGAGACTGCAAGTTTTCATGTTAATTCTAAATATGTATTTATAAACCATTAAACAGAAAAAAAACATTTTTTACTTTTTTGATTGCCGCAGGGGTTGAACCCTGTGACACCAGGTTTGTAGTCAACGTGCTTACCTCTTCGACTACAGCAGCCTCTCTGGGTATCAAGATCTTTTGGTCATTTATTATAAGAGTGAAAGATAATGCTATTTGTTCAATTCTTATTCTTTTAAGGAATGCTCAAATTTTTAACGTCCCGCTTGATAAAACTAACCTCTTGGCTAGAATTTTTCCCATTGCTCGCACTGCGAGGAGTGTTAGTAACTATGCATGATACATTCTCTCGAGCAAGTACAGTTTAAAGGTTTTTGGCTTCTAGTCCGTGGGGTTCAAGCACTTGTCTTGAAGCAGTGTTCTTCGAAGTTAGCGAGTACATAACAAAACTTTTTAGCATTTTACACCATGTTGGTGAACTCTTATCGTATTGAAAAGTTGCTAATGTAGCACCATATGCGAAGGCAAATAGATGCTGCCCTTAATCGTGATTTATTGGCAATCTTCGAATGAAGTCTTGCAAACAGGGTACAATTTAATGCTCGTAAAACCCAGTACTTTGTGCTTTTGCGTAGAGATATTAAAGAGCTAGAAACCGTCGATGTTCTTGCTATCTATGTCACCTTTATCAGAACGAAAATGAATGTATAGGCCGGTACTTCAAAAACAACTCAAGCAATATAATATGACAGAACTGGAAAACTAGGTTATGGGAAGAAGAACAGAGGGAGTAGTGTTTGGGAAAATTTGGTTTTAGCTTTGAAACATTAAAATTGACAGGAAAAACCTCTGCAGAAAATTATTTTACATCCGAACTGTTCGGCTAAGAAACGAATTCCCTCTGTAATGCATAGTGCGGTTCACTGGCCAATCCGCCACATAGGGATGCGTTCTTAATTAAGAGCGTGTTTCAATGTCCCTAATAACAAATGTTATTTTTTTCTTACTAATGCAAATATATTACACGAATTTATACTAAAATAATGATTAAGGACCACTTTGCATTACATAAAATGTTAATTGAATAATATAATCTTTAAAAACATTTTATATGGTCATGTCATTTGCGACAGATACACATAAAAAATAATAACATAAATTTAAAAGTTTCTACCTGTTATTTTTGTTAGGAATGTAAAACTTAATTAAATAGTCCTGATAATCCGCAGAAAATATTAAAATACGATTGAGGTGTTTAATAAAAAACATGAAAATAACAAAAACAACAAAAACGAAGCAAATTTTCAATTATGCAACATTTTACAATTATTTAACGACATAACGAAAAAAAACGAAAAGCCATCCTAATAAACATTGATTTATTTTCAAGTGTTTAACGATACCGTGGATATTTAATACACTTATCCCTAGGATATTTGATTTAACGGAAAGTTGCCTTTTTTAAATTTTGTATAAATAGAAGGTGGAATATTTAAAACATCTATTTTAATATGAAATTATTTTTCTCCAATTACTATTCCCGGTGTAGGAAAAAAGTTCTTGTCGCAATGAACCAATAAATTACTAGTCATTCTCTCACTTCCCTAATGTAAATACTAATAATCAACATTAAGACGACTGTGGCAAGTTCAAATAAAAATTATCTCTTAGTACTCCTAGCAGAAAGAAAGATAGCGTAAAAATATTTGAATCGTATAAATTAAAAATTTATTGGATTACACAAGAAACTGACTTAAGCAGCGGATCTCTAAATACTTGCTGCGGGTGCACAAAAATAGAAGTAGTGTAATAAATGAAAAAATTATTTGTTGTTATTTAAAACAAAAACAAGTTTTTAAAATTTTTTTAACCTTAAACCTGAATATTACATTAAACTCGTTTAGTTTAAGATAATGTGGTGTAAAGAAATTGATTTGCTCTTACCCTTCACTACAAAAAGTGAAAAAATGGTGTACCTAAGTTAGTCATTCCGTTTGTAATTTCTACAATATCCATTTTGGACCCCATAAAATGTATATATTCTCAGGCCTTACGCATAGCGAAGTTGATTGAGCAATGTCTGGCTGTCCGTCCGTGTTATTGTTCAAATCAACTGTGCCAGGGCACTAGATGAGATAAAGAAAATTTAAATATGTTAATCGATCAGACATGGTGTCGAAAGAAGTCATATTGAAATAAGCAAAATTGCCTGTCTCTAATTTTTCCATATCATTTGGAACAAGGAACAATAAAAACAAAAATATAAAGCGATGGAGAATTAAAACAGGAAAAAACATTAAGTGAAAAAAATTGGCGCTTGCGCATATTTACCGAGTTATGGGCCTCTGAAATGTTCATAAAAAACTTCGATTTTCAATATGGGTATCATTTTAAAGCTTTTGTAAAAAGCAGTAAATACTAAAATTTTTTAAAAAGGTTTAACCCATTAAAAGCCGATGACATTTTTATGTAAAATTCTACATCGCACTTAAATTCTTTTTTCTTCTTTTTAATTTTTTTATGATAAACAACACTTTTATACTTAAATTATTCTATTGATGCAAAAAATTATACCGTGTTTTGAGAGTTAATTAAAAAATCTTCTTTTTTTAACAAAGATCGGCAAATCGGCACTTTGATAATTTTAAGACAAAAAAATCTGTAAAATGACGATAAGTTGATAAGTCGGGAAATATGGCAGGCATGTATGAAGAATCTCTTGCATAGGTATCTTCATTAGAGGTGCTTCTTCTACTAAATTTTTATATATTTTTAAATTTACTAGATGTCCAGTGATATTATACTAATCTGGCTTTTAATTTTGTTCTAGTCGTATCAACATATGCTTTCTGGAAAATTGTTGTAACAAGTATTGTAAATGTTTTATATTGTAGCTTAATATTGATCTCTTAATTATAGCTAAAGCAGGTATTGTATTAAAAATTTATAAAAGAGCTGTCTACCGAAGATGGCAGAGTTTCTCCAGCAAGATGAAATTCATTCCCAAAAATGAGCGTTAACAGTAATAACATCAAAATTTTCATTTTTAAAGAATTTGTGAAAATTGATATAAGTTTTGTTACAACTAAAGCTGATCTTTCAAGCTGGGCACAAATTTGTAGCCCTATCTCGATTGGTTATACTATCTAACTTTGTTACACTAGGGATACGTGTTTCTTTATATTTGGTAACCGCACAATTTAACAGTTTGTTATTGCTAAAAGTCAATTTGACCTGATGTTGCTTCAAGTGTTTATCTTTTGGTGCAGATTTAAAAATTATTTAAACAATCCCGCCTGTATTCTCTTACAAAAAACAATACAGTTTTTTTTGAAGTGTGGGCGGGCCGTTGCTTTCTGTATGCTTTTCCAACTCTTATGGCAGTTAAAATTTTTCTTCCACAATTACAATTATGTTTGCAGGTAGATATGTGATCACTTTCTCTGCTGACAGACATTTTATAATAAATAAAAGGAATAATTTCCTCACTGATAACGTTGTTACAAATAGATATTTAAACGAAATAATTAGCATAATCGTGCTGAAGTTTTTTCTTATTAAAAAGAAAATGTATTACTTAAGGCTCTATTTAATATTTGGAGCGTGTATATGAGTTTTGTCAGTACTTTTGTGTTAATTTAACCTGAGGCAAAATATATGTAAAGAAAGACCAATAAATGCAATTCGTATAAATTAATTTTGTCACCCGGCACCATCTCACCTTTCATTTATTTTGGCTTAAGACTAGTAATTTCTGATATTTGATGACTGACTTATTGTCACGGGCTTAGTTCAATTGAAAACGCTTATGCTAGACTTGTCTCAAATGTCATTTATATGTAACACGCTATTGTCAGTCATCCTTATTTCCATCTTTAAAGAATGGCTACGAAAGCTCTTTAACACAAAAAATAATTTTATGTCTTAAAGAGGGTAAGGATGGTGCGAACATGGCCGATAAACCATTTCATAAATAAAGCAAAATTTTAGTGGCAATCAGTATAATTTATTGTTATTTTTTATACAACAGCTATTCGCTTTTTTATAATTTAAAAATAAATATTAGAGAAGAAGCACTTCCATTTGAGACCAATGTCACTCTCGAGTATTGGCCAGTTCAAAAATACTTCGAATCCGTGAATAATGTCCAATTTGGTCAGCCATAGAATGCATCTTAGGTAAAAACTTTAAAGAACCAGAGAAAATAGAGCCAGAGAAAAGAGAGCACTTATCGGTACGGATTAAGATGCTGATTTTAAGTCCAATGAGACTTTATGAAGAGGGGCAACTGGGCATATCAAAATAAAAGGGAAATTCTACGCACTCTTGCGTTAAATGTAAGAAGCCCATTTGTACAGAACACAGCGTTTGTTAAACTAAATGTTTTAAGGGCCGCAAAATCCATTACCGTTATTAACTAACCGTAATTGAAATAACAAATTTATGAAAAATATAGTTTTATACACAACAGGTGGCGTATTGGTAAATTTTAAGAAAAAATTAAATAAAGTTAAAAAACCTTTTAAAAAATTATGTATTTTCCCAACCGATTATTTGGGTCTGTTACTTTGCTATGAGCCTGCAGTCGGTCACTACCAGTGGTATTCTGTCAACCGGCAACCAGCTTAAAAGTAAATAAAGTATTTTAAAATCATCTTTCAGTTGCATGCAAAGACTTCTTGCAATATCTTCAAATAAAAATACATTTGAGGCAAAATTAGGAGTAAATAAAATTTTGGCAAATTTCTACAATAGAAGAAATATATAAAATTAAAAAAAAAATTAAAACCTATAAAACTTTTTTAAATTGCTTATTGCAATTATTTATTTAATTTAAGTGAATTTCTAATTCATAACACATCAATTGTCGTAGGTTTTGAAAAAAAAAAAATCAAATTCATAAACTATAATTTTTTCTCAAATCCCGCTTTAAGTTCGTCAAAACAGCAAGAAATTTGCAAACCTGCCATTAGTTCGAATTTTTTGTCACTAAACAAAGGTTATAATTTAAATATATTATTCCGCCAATTTTATTTTTTTTTTTTAATTTTTCATTATTTACTTATCTTTTTTAACAAAACAGTTAGATAAAAGTGTATAAATGGGTAGAATTTAAGTTAATTTGATATATTTAATGAAGCATTTTATCGAGACAAGTTTGTCTGCCATCACCTTGATTAGCTTAAAAGTCATTCTGGTTTGCTGGACACAGGCACGAACTTAAAGAAACAAAAGCCAAAAGACCACATATATTTTATTTAATTAGTTAATTAATTATTTTTTCTTTTTATATATAAATATGATATTGCAACATTTTAGGGTGTAGCTTCATTTAATGACTGAAGTTAAAATCAAAAAAATATAAATACTTAATTCACATAGAGACAATCTGTCTTAATTGTGCATTTTTTTGGGTTGTTGTTTATCTGCTCTGTAATCAATAGTTTTGTTTTATCACATGTCTATAAGATATAAAACGATAACATTCCGTATCTTAAAATGTACAAGCCAGGATATACTCTATTTACACTAACCACTCTTTTGAAAAACTTGTTTTAATTGAAACTTGGGGAATATTAATTATTGTTTTTTTTTTTTTTGCAAAAATTTCGAGTTTTGTCCTTACTTTATTGTTTGGGCAAAAATCTTTTCTCAAACAATAGTCACAAACAATTGGATTATGAACAATTTAAGAAGTCATATTCATTGTTTTTAAAACACTTAATGCAGTACAAGTAACACTTCAAAAAATTCAACATTGCTTGCATGTAGTTCATTTAACAAATTTTAGCTAAGTTAAAAATAAATGAAAATATTGTTCTTTTAGAAGGGCATTTTTATTTATCTTTTTATGCTCGTGTGAAAAAAGAACGAACTAAAGGTTTTTAGTGCAGTAAAAATTAACAGTTATTTTTTACCTTGTTACAGTAAACATGAAATACATATTTATAAAAAAAAGATATTAAACAAGCAATATATATATATATATATATATATATATATATATATATATATATATATATATATATATATATATATATATATATGTATGAATCATCAGTATGAAGACATAATTGTTTGCACCTTAAAGGAAAGGATTCGTCTGTCTTTGAAAGCGAACGCTACTATTATTGTGTTTTCTATAATATTTTTATCTTAATGCTGCTTTATCCTTAAGGAAATTCTAACTACTGGCCCAATTCCATGCCAAGAAAACACATCCCGAATCCTAGCATTACCACCAATATGTTTTATTGTTGTTATAGTGTATATTGAATGATTCTGCAATAATAGGAGTCATCACTACAAAGCACGTTTTTCAAAAAACTTTTGAGTACTTTATTTGCAAATTCTTGCCTGGATTTAATGTTCTATTTTTGAAAAAGTAAAAGGATTTAATTGTGCACTCCAGTTTCGAATATCAACTAAATACTGTGCGATGTCTCCGCCTGCAACTTAACCTGCCTGGCAATGCTTAGGATATGCTTTTTACAATTTTGTTTTACCTTTTTCTTGTTTTTAGCTGCTTAGAAAATTACGTATATCTTAACAAGGTATTTTATATCCTTCACCATTGCGTTTGTTATTTCTACAATCTTCATTTGCGATGTCCGTCTCCAAATTTATGACCACTATTCTCTGAGACATATTTTTGAGGTAGGCGCTATTTAAATTTAGCAACATCGGTTCATAAATGTTGGAGATATGTTTAATAAAAAAGTGAGCGCACTGTTCTTCTACGTTCTTTAGAATTAAACACGTTTGGTTTTGTTCCTTATTGTTGCTTTGCTTTGTTGTTTTGAAATCAAATTTGTCAGAAAAAAACCTATAAATTACTTAGTAATTGGAACAAACCACTTTCGAAAAATACTTTTGGTGAAGAAGTATTCAAATTATAAATCATACAATTATACTTTTTTAAGCACAATCAGCGTAAAAATTATTTTTCATCCTTGCTTTTGTTATTTACAATTCAGTTCAGTGATTTTTGTTCCAGAATACGATATTTCTGCTTAAGCCGATAGGAGTCTATTTTAAAACTTAAATTTTTTACGTAAAGACCTTTTTTATCACGAATTAATTTAATTTTAATTTTGTATACTATATTTTTTCTTTTCAAATATAATATTTAGCGGTCACAACTTTAAACTTCTAAATTCACGATTTAAACTTTTGTTTCAATTTTGTTATTATTATAATTATTATTATTTGGTTTGTTAAATGTTGGTCGCTTAATGGATATCAAATCATCAAAATCTGCATAACAAAATTGTTTGAGATCAAAATTTGAAAATAAATATACATTTTACAATATGAGATAAATTGCCTGTATGTTTAAATAACTCTAATGTATATGGATTTTAAATAAACATACAAACATAGCATATGTAGATACAAGTGCGTAATCTTTTTACACCTAACACTTTTTTAAGAAGCATTACAGCCTAATGGATTGTTTAAGCATTTTTTCAATAAACAAAGAAATAAATATTAAGATATTAATTATCTAACCCATTCGCACATCAGCGAAATTTTATTGCATTAATCTTCAGTGTGGTAACAGTGATTCGTGTAAATTGTAATGGAATTACACGCAGGTTAATGATACTATTTCGCTGCTTGTACACTAAATAACATTCAAACATCAGTTCGATAATATTATTAAAATGGTTTGTATTCTCCAAAAAAAAAAATATATGAAATTGCAAAACGAAAAACGCACAAAACAAAAACAATGACAAAATCGTAATTCTGAATTTAAAATTTAACTTTCTTTTATGATGATTACTATGTTAATAATGTTAATGTTCGTTTTATGACCAAACAAGAAAAGTGAACCTTAAAGCTATATCAACCAACTATCGTTGCTAATCTTCATTTTTCACTTCAACGAAAATGTAAAGATGAAATTTATCATCGCAGGTTGTTAAAGTCAGATAATGAATTTTATTAAATCTCTTTTAAAATTTCACAGTAGAAATAGAACATTCTAAAAAGAATTCAAAAAATTTATGTTTTAAAACAATTATATCTGTATTAAATGCAGAGAAGTGTTTGGGCTTGAGTAGTGAAGTTAAGTTTTTCAGCGGCGCCTAAATACTTTTGGATTAGGAAAATTCATACCTGCGAATTTAAATTATGTATTTTTAGTTTTAGGGTATTAAAGACACATTCTTGAAATATTTATATTTTAAAAGGATATTCTTGGTTGATCTTAAAGTTCTGGAAAACTATATTAATTGTGTCCATTTTAGAAAATAGAGAAGATTTTTAAAAATTTAGAATTGTGTATTTTTAAATGCTAAAATCTCATTATCTTAAGATTTTGTTACTGAACCGGTTGTAATTCAATTTAATTAACTTATAAAACTATAAGCAAACCCTGTTTCTGCTTTTGTGAAAATAAGCCTTAAATGTTTTAGGAAATACGGCCTAACAGTAATCTATATATTCTTAGCCGACGGTGATAAACTGCTTCAAAAATATTTGCTCTTGACCACGTTAAATAAAACAATTTTGGAAAAGGTAAATAGTCCCAGAAAAAGTCTTAATCGGAACCTACCCGTTTTCAAATTTTAAAAAAGTAAAATTATAATTTTATTATCTTATTAATCGTGTTTTCAAACTGTATTCTACATAAAAAATATTTAACAAACCATTTTTTGTAGTTCATGCGGTGGAAGGGAGAGCTAGTCAGTTCTTAGAAAAATATATTGAAAATGTTAGGTGTTTTGGATTAACTGCACCACACAAGTTCTTGTAAACGCCTCCCTTTGATATTATTTATTAATGCATTTTAAAGTTTGTAAATGACACAGATTTTTTATCGCGACTTGTTACAATATTTCTCTCAAGGACCAAAAGTATTTAATTGCGTTTACAATACAAAAGGAAGTGTCGGAACTTCAAGAAAATTACAGGTAAACTAAGCACGGTAAGGTGTAAATATTTATAAATACATATAATATAAATATTTATAAATTATAAGAAATAATTAAAATAAAACTGAACAATCTTAATCTTATCTGTTCATTGCGAATAATTTTAAAAGAAACAAATACTTTACGTTTAAAAAATGATATTTATAACAAAAGGGGCAATTTTTTTCTTTAGTCAGCATACTCACAGGATTTCTGGGATAAAAATTGCGTAAAGTAAAATTTGATTAAAAATTGCAACAATTTAAATTTATTCTAATTGCAATTTTTAAGAAGTGTTGAAAGAAGTGAAGCATAAAACAATGTAAAGTTAAAAATATTTTAGTATGCTAAATATTAGTTTACTGATTATATATTTAAAACGTTTCGACCGTTTCTTATTAACCACATATTTAAATTCTTGCTTAAATTGTTTCAACTAAATTGCGTATGTTACAATTTTACACCTTCTTACACTTGACCTACAACTAAATAATTAAAATATAATTATATAATCAATATCGGTGATTTCATTATTTAAGCGGGATAAAAAATAACACGATATTTTTTAAAAATTATTTTCAATAATTTTAATTTTTTGTCGCTTTTAAGGTTGTTTAACTTACCTGGCAACAAGGCGACTTAAACAGGTGCGGTCAACATATGTTTTCTTTTTTCTTTGGGTCTTGTAAAAATGTTTGCTTTTTTTCTTATTGTACGTAACTTTGCTAAAATGGAAGACAATCGCCTTGTAAGTTTTACAAATCGCCAAAAGTTGTTGACTGCACAACAAGATTTTACAAAAACAAAATACACGTAATAGCTAATACAATCACCTGGTGTCAATTTGCCTTAGCTCTACCCAACAAAGTTGTTTTTAGCAAATGTCCAACTCTGCCCATTTTTTGACTTTAGGTACTTCACTTTTACCACAAAGTCAATTTTACATAAGATGCTGAGCCCAATTGACCATTTAAGTCCATTTTAAAGAATCATTTTTTCTGACTATCATTCCGACAATATTCAGAACCTTTAGAAACAAAAAAAAAAAAAAATAAGAAGAAAATAAATTTGCATGCAGAGTGATTTTAATTTTAAATTTACTTATAAACATTAAAGCAATAATTTTTTAAAAATGAATTTTTTGATGTTAAGCTTAAGTTCGTTAAAATAAATTTCACAAGAAAATCTAATGTCTTAAAAATTAATAGAAAAAAATAAATAACAATTTTATTTAGCCTTAAGTTCATATACGTATTTTTATTTCCGATTTATTTAGCAAATATTAATTTCAAATGAAAAAAGAAAAACAATAAAAGAACAAATTATATGGTGACATGCAATTGCTGGATCGCTTGACCCGTTACCGCCATTCTTCGTATCTACATCGGTAATGCACGATTTAAACACATTTATTCACCTCACCAATTTAAGTAAGAAAAATAAGAAAAAATTCACTAACAGTATTCTTTCGCAGGTGACAGTAGCATATGCCATTCATTTCCATTTCGCAATAGACTAAGCCTTCCGGAGATAAGGGCTATGCGAAAGCACATAGACGATCACCTTATTCTCGACCTTTTGGTAATTTCCGAATGGAGCCTTGCGAAAAAGGTTCAATTTAATGTTCGTAAAACTTTGTGCTGTGGGCTTACGCACAGGTGTATGACTGAATATGCTACCTCATCTGTAATTATGGTTGATATGTGTATTAAGGAATCAGAAGCTTTCGGTGTTCTTCGCATAGAAATTCAATGCGATGTTCGGTGGAGCAAGCATATTTTTCATGTTGCAAAAAAAACATTCAAGTACCTTGGTTTTCTCAAACGGTGAAAGAAATATTTTAGAGAGTGGGAAAAAGTTCATCGGTGACAGTAGGGTATCCGGCTCTATTGCTTTACTGGAGCATCGACGCAATGTGGGATGTGTTTTCCTGATTTATCGTTACTATAACGAAATGTGCCGATCAATGCGTATGTGTGATGAACTCCCTGCAGAGGTCTTCAAGTTAAATATCCACAAGCACTACTCCCTCTATCTCCCATTCCCTAGTTCTACCACAATGCATTGCATAAGTAGGGTTCATCCCCTGAGTCTTAGTCCTAATAAAAAAATAATAGATTGATTCTTTTACAATCGTTTGTAGGGTACAAAAGTGACCAACAAAGCGATAAAAAAATTTCATTTTTGTAACAAACATATTTGCAATGTCAAAACCTTGTGTTAACAAGCACGAGATTACTTTATTTTGTTTTATTTATATTTTCCTACTTAGCTTCTTTGCAGTGTTCATTGACCTTTACTGTTACAATATCCATTGTTTCCTAGCGCTTTGCCTCCTGTTGTGGTTGTGCTGTTGCGATGTTTATATTATAAAATCATGTATCGATTGTATTTTGAACTACTGTAACCATTGAAGAGACAAAGAAGATTTTCACTTAAACTGGCTAAAAATGGCAATTTCTTGCAATAAATCAAGTTTACTGGGCATCAGGATAAAACAAACATAGTAAACGATTTAACAAACATTCATTTTCATTTGCCGCTACTAAAACGACTTTCATTGCTTTTGTCGCTCTGTTACAATTTAAAATACAACCCTTAAGTCCTTATTTAGATTCCTTTAAAAAAATGTAAATGAAATGCGGTAAAATAGGATGTAAAACTCAAAATATTTTTACCAAGCTCCTTACCAAATTTTACAGAAATTTTTCGTAATAATTTTTTAACTTATTTAATTTCTTTTAGTTATCGTATAGTGAAAATATATTCATTTTTTAATTGATTAAAGAACATTAACTTACTCACAGTTTGAGAATCTGAATTTACTACTGTTTTTCCAATTAATCACAGAAAGCATGTAAGCGAAAAAGTGTTTACAATTTAAAATGCGAATATGCATAAAAAGTAAACAAAGCAGTAAAATACGTTTTCATTAAGACACATGCAGTGTTTTAAGTTTTAATTCAGAGAAACACATAAAAAAAATTTAGAATATTTTAAGGTCTGTATTTTTATGTATGCCAAAGAAAATTAAAAAAGTAGCGGATGCCAATTTTATTTAACATTTACAAGGAAAGATGTAAAAAATATATCTAAATAGAGAAAGTTCTCTAATACTGCGTTGGGTTGTGTGTGGACTTACTGTAACCAAATTAATATTAAATTCGAATATTGCTTGTATTCTTATTTACAAAATTAGTAGGTTAAATAGATTACGTTTACACAACCTAATGTAGATAGATGCGAAGAATTCAGACGACGAATGTACAATCCCGAAAATATAGCACTACATTCTGCTGGTGTCTAATTTTTACTGTTCTCTTTACCCAATTGTACATAAAAGTAAAATAAAACTTTGGCTTCAAAATATAATTTAAATAATAATAACAATATATTCGCCACAGTGTGATTTAAGTGAAGATATTTTTAAGTGAAGATTCACACGGTGTAATTTTATATGCATCTAGCTTTTTTGTTGCCAAAGGAACATTTATGGTGATAAAATTGCACGACACAAATTTTTAATAGATTTTTTGACACTTTCTTTTTTAATCTTTCATTTAGAATATCACTGTTTTAATTTAATCAAAAATAAGGAACAAACAATAATATTTAAATTCAAATCAATGATGTTAAAAAAATTAAAAGCCAGATTGCTCATAAAGCGCTAAAACGCACAGTAAATAATAATTTTTTTCTGGCTACATGGCATGTTTCAAACAAGTTGCTTATCGTTAATATCAATATCATCTTCTAATGGAAGATGCAATTGTGTGGCATTTAAATATCCGAACCCAGTATTTAATAGTGAATCTGATATTGCACCAAATATTGTTTTATAATGAGTTTTCGACACTAAAAAGTACTTAACACGTTGTGGATGCGTAGCTTTTATTGAACTATCATCACTTTGTATGAATTAAGCACCCTTGTCAATTAAACTTTGCGAACAAAAAAAAAACGAAGATCTTAATCGATTCTAACTTATATACTCTAAGCTTTATAAGATCTGTTGAGTTTGCTTTTTTTTGTCCAGATGGAGAATTGATGCTTTCAAACTTTTTTCCTCATTCGGACGTAGACAATAATAATACGGGTTTTCTTTCCTTTTTCCGACAGTAATTATTAAACACATCAGCTGATTCACTTTCAGTAAATTATTCAACAACTTTTCTCTTAATAACCTTCCGGTCATACTTTGTACAAAGTTTCTGAAATATGGCAGCAATAACATTTTTTCTGTGAACTTTCGCTCAACAATAAAAGCTTTTAAAAGCACAAATTATGACAACTTGAAATATTGCATTATTTTAAAAGCTCCCTATATTTTTTAAGTATACGTAGTTAAAGCAATTTGTAATTTGTCAGTTTTTTAAAAAATTTTGTCAGTTTTTTAAACATTTTTTTTAAACTTTTTGTCGTACGTACTCAAGAAAATTTGTTTGATTTTTCTTCTACTTTATAACTACCAGGATTCGTCTGCATATTTAAGCATGAAATCAGCTTTCAATAAATATAGATAAATTCTACTCAACTAAAATTTAAGTCCTAAAGTGGTAAGATGACGAATAGTGCCTCCACAAGTAATCGTAATGGATAAGTGTTCGTAGTACGTGTGCCTCAACAATATCAGAAGCAATAACAGACCAGCACGACCAATATAAAACATCAAATTTATTCTAGTTGCCGCCGATCATTATATTAATTAATTCTTGCATTAGTAATATAAAAGATGACTACAAGCAAAGTTTTTACTTAAATCCTGCTGAACGATTAAAGATTTTTATTTTTGATCTTTTTACATTCTTATTTTTTTTTTTTTAATTTAATTTTCCTAAAACACGTTTGTCACAACAATAATATTTCTCATTTGCAAAATTTAAAACTTAAACAAGCGTACTGTTGAAATCTGTCAAAAATAGTAAAAATCATTTTAATAAGTGAAATTTTCGTTATGTCCAAACATGCTTCTTTAACCAAATGTAGTATGAAATATAGTTTAACAAACAACAAATTTAACCCGTAAATAAAAAATTGCATGCTTAAAATTAAACAAACAAATAAGACAATAACTTACTATCTAAGTAAAAGATTAGCAGAAGGAGATGAATACTTACTTGCACTTTTTGTATTCGTTGAAAGTTTAAACAAAAAACAAATAGGAATGCCAGATGTGGCTGTGCCGAATCTTATATATCCTTCACCCTGTATGTAAATCTAGTTTAGTGAAGTTACTCCAATCAAGAAAACAAATAATGCGGTGACAGTGAATTAAAAAAATTAGAAAGCAAAAATTAATTACTATATAAAATTTTGCATAAAAATGTCACCGGCTCCTAATGGATTAAGCATTAAAAAAAATATTAGTTTTTCCGAAAAGATCGTACTTTTTATGAAAAGCTCGACGGCTCATTACTTGAAAAATATGGACGAGCCGCCTATACATTTGTTTTCTTATTGGATATCCTTCATTGGTTCAAACGATATGAAAAAGTTTGATGCAGGCGTGGTGTTTTGCTTGCCAATTTCAAGGATATGGACCGATTTCGCAGATTATCAATAGCGAAATCTTCGAGACTATGTACATATTTAAATTTTTTCTAGCTTATCCATTACCTTTGCAAAGTTGATTTTCACACGGACAGACAGATGGACACCGCTTCGCTATGCGTAAGGACTCAGAATATATACACTTTATACGGTAGGATATGGATATTACAGAAATTACAAACGGAATGACAAACTTAGATATACCTTTTTTCCACTTTTTGTGGTGAAGGGTATAAAAATCAAAAACGTGCGATAGATATTTTTTCATGTTGCTCTTAACTAAATTTTTGTTTTTAACTCGTTATTGTTTGTAACGCCATTGCTGTCATTGCCTTTATTCAGGGTTCATTGCTTTCATATAAATTAATGCGACACTTTTCTGAAGAGGCCATTTCCAAAAGTGAATAAGAACCAACACAGTTTTTCACTTTTCTACATTACTTTTTCTGTATGTATAGATATGGTTTTAGCCATCATCAAACGGTTTCCTTTTTTAATAAAATTAAATTTTTGTCTGCATAAAAGTAAATGCAGTTAGCACAGTTGCTTGCTTACCTTGCAAGAGGTGTTTCCATACTATATGTTCTATATCTATACATATAATAAAACAGAAACAGGGTTATTTTTGTACACGAAATATTTTTTTTAATTTTTAGAGTTGGTGTAAATAGTAATCAATATGGAATAAAAAACACCTATTTTTAAATTTTTGTCTGTCTGGGTTCGCATCACGTAAAACTAACTTCTGGATAGATTTGAAGCAGTATTGCCGTTAGATTCTTTTGTTAAACAAATAGTTTTAAAAAATTTATATTTTACACAGCTGCGTAATAAAAAGTCTTAATATCAAGTGGATTTTCTGCAATTAGCGTTATTATAAGAACAAATTTATTGTACAACTAATTATGATATTGTAAGCAAAAATATATCCTTCAAAAACCCTATAAAAAGTGTAATGAAAAAGATTATTGCTTTTCGAAAAACGAATCATTCTAATAATTTAGACTTTTACTTAAACTGCTTTACTTTTCTATGAGTAATAGTAAAAAATGTTCTGGAAATTATAAATTAACTTATATTTTGTTGTATGTACAATTGCAGACTTCTTTATTTTACTTCTTTTTATTTTTATTTTTATTTTTGATATTCACTTTTCCATTGGATGCACCAAACAATAATTTTTACTTTAAACTAGAAAAATGTAATTAAAAATATCAATATTTGCCTTGAAGTGATGGGAGGTATATAATTATATCAGACGGCGATGTACATTAGTAACAATTTTTGACGTGGAACTGCATTATTTACTTACAAAGTTGTTGTAATTCTTAACAATGCTCATTTTTCGATTCTTTGGTTTTTAATTATTTACTGCAACAAAAAAATTATATTTTCAATAACAGGTATTAGAAGTGCAGGGTGATATTATTCAGCTATTTTAGTTTAAAGTTTTTTTTTTCGTTGTTGGTTTCACAATAACTTTGTTAATCGAAAAATAGTAAACGCTTTTTCAACTGCGAAACCTCAAGTTGCTGATTTTATATCAATAATATGAAAAGCACCGTATGTGCTTAAAACATTTTCTTCATTTATAATGTAAACATGTTAAAGTGGGTTACTGGCTCTTATTTGGTTATAGATCGTGTCTTTAGATCACTATCACAAATAGGAAATATATTTTTTTACTTTTATTTTTTATACATTAATTTTTGGTACAAAATAAAATTTATCTTTAAGTACTCAAGCTCGTAAGTTTGCCGTTAAGGGAAAACCACGATCCAATAAAAAGGGAGAGTTTTTTAGTTTACATTAACATATTTTTCTATTTAGTATGAAAGTTAACGTTGACGTTTTAGTTACTTTTAGCCGAAATTGGTAATTTTTTGTTCTGATGTGCGATGTATACTTTTTTTATGTTGTCTTTTACATTTTAACCACAATTAAAATTTTTGAATAATTTATTTTAATTAAAAATTTTCCAAATTACAAATTATTAAAAAATTTAAAAATTGGGAAAAAAAATACAGTATTTACTCGTGATAGCTTATTAATTCTTTATTTTTTATATATTTATTATTATAATTCACCAAATGATTTTAAATGCGAAATAAATATTATAAAATAAATTATGATTAACTGTTTAAGAAAAATATTGTATGAGGAACCTTTGATTTATACTGAAATAACTCCTCGACTTACTCCTTAAAAAATTAGTCCTAGTAATAAAAAAAAACTTCATTGGTGTTTATTTTTATTAATTTCGTTTTATTAGTTCCGACTTTGTATGGAAAAATGTCAAAGCATTTGTATAAATTTTATGTTACTTAATATATATGGCCAAGTTTTGAATTCGTATAGACAACCGATTTGCATTTAAACAAAGTTCATTTTACTGTGTCAGCAATAACAAGTGCAACCAATTTAAGGGTGACCCCATAGGTGCTGAATTTTTTTGTACAATAGCATTTACACAGAACATATACTATACTATGTCAGCTACAAAACATATATAAAAGTTAAAATAAAAGAGTATCTCTGTAGAAAATTTAATTTGATCTATATGACATTTTCTTTCGAGTCCTTATAAAAAAGTCTTGAAAACCTAATAAAACGAATATTTTAGTACCCAAAGTAAAATGTACATAAAAAAAATAAAAGTTCAGCTATAACAAATCTTAAGTACCCTTCACCATATATGAAAATCTAGTTTATTAAAGTAACTCCGGTGAGGTCCAATTTTTTCACTTGATGTTTTTTTTCTTATTTGTTAATTCTATATCGCTCCATATATTATTTTTTGTTTGTTTTGCTTTTGATTATAGTTACTCGTTATTGAAAATAATATGGACAAATAGAGGTAGGCGTGGTGTTTGGTCACTGGCTCGAAGGATATATACCGATCTTCCTGATTTTCAAGAGCAAAATTTTCGAATCTCTGTTTGATCGATTGTCGTATTTAAATTTTTCCTAGCTCAGCTAATGCCTTGGCAAAGTTTATTTCAATACTAACAAGGACGGACAGACAGGACTTAGAATGTGTGTACCTTATGTGGACGGAAATTTATGTTGTAGAAATTACAACGGAATGACAAACTTAGTTATACCCCTCTTCCACTTTTTGTTGTAAAGGGCATAAACAACGGTAAAGGGTGATGCAATTTTACTTATGTGGCGTCACCTTAGGAACCATTATATACAGATATTTGATATTTATACAGAACGCTTATTATTATGTCACGTACAACGAGTATGACATTGGAAATGAAAGTTTGTTTTGCAGTCGCTATTTTTTTGTGGTTGCAAGATTTATTTACATAATTTTAAGTCATGAATTTTTCTTTTTTATTTTTTTCAATCGATAAAAAAAGTTAAAGCAAATTATTAACTTTTCTCATAAACATCATTCCTAGTAACTTAGAAGTTACAGCAAACAGTAATTGTTAGTTCGTAAAATGCATAAAATATGCCAAAATTTATGTTGCTAGTATGATCTTCATTTAATTGATATCTTAACGTACAATTTGCTTTAAAACAAGAGTTTCAGATATTTTGTTTTTTTACTGTTCGGTCAATAAATTTTAAACTTGCTAATGATTCAAACTTGAATTTCATTACATTAATACTTTTAAGTTATTTTAAGGCTACTGTCAAAAACATGAAAATTTCGACACACTTAGTAAAATGTATTAACACGAGAAGCTTATATTTTGAACTACAACGGTATACATCGTAAATTGATACACAAATCTCTATACATAAAAATAAAGAAAAAACTTATAGTTCTTGTCTGTCAGTAAATTTGCCACAACAACTAAGAAAATTTCAAACCGATTTGATTCATAATTTTTATGCACCGAAAAAAATTAAAAAAGATAAAATGAAAGATTGCAAATATAAGCTTTCAGTAACTGCATTGATGAGATAAGAGAGTAGCGAGTGATAAGTTAGACAAGTTTGTTATAATGCAGCTTTGCAATTTAATAAATACTACAAGCATTTTTGATACTGCTCTTTAGCTTAAGCTTTTGTTTCACAATTTTTCTTACACATTATTTTTACTTTTCTTAAATCTTTTTTGTTTCGTTTTTTTATGCATATTTTTTAAAGTTAAGTGCTTCAGGGCTGGCTATTGATTTGGACATGGTGGTTATTTTAACATGCCTGGCTGACAATTTATCAGAAAATACAGAATCTTCGAAACTTTATATTTTAACAGGCATGAAGTTCAATTTTATACTAAAAAAGCCAAATATGCGACACAGAATACATTTCCCTAAAGGTTGTCCAGTTTAAACGTACACATACACCATACAATCATTTGTTAAGTTTGTCGGAATTACAAATAAGAGACTTGTCAACATATACATCCTCTCAATACTAGTTTAGTATGAGGTGACATGCAAGTAATTGATTAAATTGTACATAAATAAAAGTACCAAGTTACAGAAATACTTTATCCGCCTAGACTCCATTAACAAATATGTAGGTGCCATTGATTTGGATAAATTTAAGAAAAGTTTAATGGTTTTAAAGGTAAGCTTTAAGATTAACAGCTATAATCTTAAAAGTGTAAACAGGGTATATCAAAGTTTGTCATTTCTACAATATACTTTTCCATATATAAAGTATATATGTATACTTTGAGTCCTTATGCATAGCGAAGTCGACTGAGCGATGTCCATCTGTCCCTCCGTGTTAGTGTTGAAATCAACTTTGTCAAGACACTAGATAAGGTAGCGAAAATTTTAATACGACAATCGATTAAACATAGGTTCAAAAGAGTTGCTATTGATAATCAGCAAGATCAGTCCATGTCCTTAGGGGCACTGGACCTAACACTGCTCCTGCCTCTAATTTTTCCATATCATTTGGAACAGTATAGTAACTCCAATCAAAAATATTGAGCGTAATGAATTATGTAAAAAAAATAAGAAAAACATATAAAGTAACAAAATTGCCGATCGCCCATATTTACCGAGTTATAGGCCCATGAAATTTTCATAAAAAATTTCGATTGAATATATTTTTAAGGTAATACTATTTTTTTTAAAGTGGTAAACCCATTAAGAGCCAATGACATTTTAATGTAAAATTATAAATAATTTTTTTCTTATTTTTCAATTCTCTGTCACCGCAATATTTGTATTTTGGATAGAAGCTTCTTTACTAAACTAGATTTACATGGTGAAGGGTATATAAGATTCGGCATAGACGAACAAAGCACCATTATTTGTTTTAATTTTATTTTTTAAACTTGTTACTGCGAGCATAGTAAAACAAACATTGAATAAATTTAAGATTAAGTCCTTGGAAAATAACGTTAATATTAGGACACTTTTAATTTTAATTGTTTTTACTTGACTGCTAAGTCATTTACCCCGCATAAATTTATAATTTCAGCCTATAACGGTTCGAAACAATAAAGATATATACATGATAATTACGTTACTATCGGGAGACCTTTCGTTTCATTTTATTTTTTTTGTGCTTATTATTATACATTAATAATATTAACTTACTTTTTTCAAAAGGGCCATGCAAAATTGGACACAAAAAGTTGTTGTTGTAGCAGAGCAACAAATCAGAACTACGTAAGTTTTATTTTAAATATTTATTATAATTCTTTAATCTAAAGTACTGAATTTCCTACACAACGAACCGCTTATTTCACTAAAAAGTCTCGAATGTTTAAAGAGATAGCGGTTGTGTAACTAAATTTCTCATAAAGCTGTTTGTCATTTTATATTAGAAGATAAGGTAATTTTTATATAATTGCGGAAAGCTTAAATTATTGTAATTAAATAAGATGTTTAAACTTAAAGCTTTTTGATATTATGTACTTCTTTATGTCTATACTTAATTACGAGTAACATTCTTGTATATTTACATACATATTATTATTAAACAAATTATACTTTTAAGCGCATGAAATCATATTTCGTTAGTTTTGATTCCACATTGCCGTAGGGGAGAAATTATTTGGATTTTTTTTGGTAACAAACAAATTGCACACATCGTTTTAGGTTTGTTTAGTTTTATATATAAAACATATTTTTGTTTTTGTTGATTTTCTTTTATATTAAAAGAGCAGCACAATTTTTGACTTTTAATCTCTTCATATGGTTAAAGGCGCTGAATTTGTAGTCATAGTTATCTATTTTTGTTACATTTTTTTTTTGGACTTCTCCATATCAAATATATTTAATAGCTGCGCTAATTTTAATTTGATTATTTTAAAATAATTTTCGTGTTTTTTTTTTTTTTTGGACTTTGTAGTAGTAATTTTTTTTTATCAATTTTACAGTTGCGAGTGTTTATACCATATTTTAACAGTTTTACTCGAACGAGTGAAAATTTAATACTTTAAGTTTTTTTAAAGGTTTTGGTTGCTATGTGTTATTTAAAATTGATCGGTTTGCCTCAAGCAAGGCCTTTGACATATGTGTTTTGATATTTGATAATTTAGGTTTTACCATCTAGAGCACGACAAAATACACAGTTTTTAATTTTAACAAAAAATTTTTATTAGTAATTATTATATTAATTTAATTTTTTAATTTTTAATCGTGTTAATTAAATACACAAATGTTATTTTCAAATAAATTCCCTGAGTTGTTTGCATACCTCAAGCTTTCGTGGGAGCTGATGTTTAAAAACTTAATTGATCAAAAAAGAAATATAGACCAAACAAATTAATAAAAATGTGGAAAATTGTTCTTCGGTTAAACTATTTTAATTATTCGTTTTTTAAATGGGGTGTTTCCACTTTTAATACCTCATAAATAAATGTCTATAAGCACATGTATCTAAAACAGAAAAGAAGAAATAAGTAAAAAATGGATATGTTCAGGTAAGTGATAAAAAAAGGTAAGTAAATAGTGGATAGAAAAATGGGATGGAGCCTCCGTCATCACAAACCGAAAGCTTCTTGAGAAGAAGAGTGTCATGTTACAGTAATCTATGGGAATAGGTATTACATTCGTAAATCCGAAGAATGTATGGAATAACCGAGAACTTACTTTATAAGGTTTCAATATTTTTGCATCTATTATCAGAATTGCCATATTTTATAGTGTCCATTTCATAATGATTGTGTTTAAAATAAGAACAACATCCATCAGCTTCTACTTAAGTAGCTTAGCAGCATTTACCGTCGGTATGCTTGCCTGAAAGGTTTCTGTCAGTTATGATGCCCGCTTTCCAACTTGTGTCCTTTAGGAGCATGTAGTTCAATTAAACTTAGGAAGCAGTAAAGATGAAGTTTTACACAAGTTTGCTTTAACTTATCTTGTCCGATTTTCTCACTTTTTTACTTCCCAATATGAGCGCTAATTATAGTTTTTTGGTACAGTCTATATGTGTCTGTTCTTTTTTAATTGTTAGGTCCGAATATGTTGTTGTTTTTCTGGATATTTAACGAACAGTTTTTGCATTGCTAAAGGATTTATTTTTGGCTCAATTTGTAATTAAATAATGTTTTTAATTGATTCAATTAATTACTTTAACAAAATTAGTTGCCTTTATTAAGTAAATAAAACCAAGTAAAAACATAATTAAATTTCAATCTCTAACCGAACAAAACCTTTAAAGATGCAAAGACACTTTTCTGTTGACGCCAAACATAACATTAAGTTCACATTCTTCTGCAAATGTTAATAACACTTCATTCCCTGTAACACAGCCAAACAAAAACCAAATAATTTGTCCACAATAATAAATAACTATGTGGTAATTTATCAACACCAATTTTTAATATTTACAAATTTGCTGCCAAGCATTTGTTGTAAATTTATATGAATTTAAGAGTGAAAAGAAATTATTGATATGTGATGTAAAAGAAGAATCTGTAGTTATTGTTACTTAATAATATCGAAGTGTCTAAGTTTGAAGCAAAACTCTTTTTTTTTTAATGTACTAATTTCATCCTGTGCTATTATCCTCGTTAAACGTTTAGTTACAAAAATTATGCCACTTACCTTCATTTTGATTCAATGGATTAAGACAAAAATAGCTTAAAAAATTTTACATGAAATTTAAATTTGTATTATAGTTTTTTTTAACTGAATTTAAGAAAATAAATAGGTTAAAAAATTGATCTGAATGTCGCTTTTTTTATTTGTGTTTGTAGAACTTAATCATTTCTGAACCGATTTAAACATTTTTTTATTTATAATGTTATGCTTACAGATTGATTCCGTTTTAAATTAGTTCATAATATAAAAAATGAAAGAGTGTCCCATACGACATACTTGTTTTTTAAGTGTATGAAGAGTAAAGGCCGCCACTTCAAAGTTTAAAAATAATGCGTTTAACTATAACACCCAATACCACAAAGCAAAACAAAAATTAATGTAAACTGTGATCAAAATTGACCTATATTGCCCTATCTTTTGAACCGTTATAGGCTAACGGTTGAAAATTAGACAGAATGTTGATTACTATAACCGTTATGATAAGAAGTTTAATGCTCAAAATTTAAAATTAAAGGGTGTCCCAATAGTTCATTTAATTTGAGGCATATGGCCTTGCTTTAAAAGAGTTGTAGACAAGCGGATTAAATTTACAAAAACAATGTATTTCTTAATCTATTTAACAACAAGTGTAAAATTTGGATTTCAAAATATATGACCAATCTTTAGAACTGTTACAGAAAGACAGCTGAAATTTACAAGGAACCTCTATTGCTAAGTACGCTTTAACAACAACTACACAATTTTAATTTGTTATATTTAAACACTTGAAAATTAAGCAGAATGTCTACTACTTCGTCTGGTATAATAACATCTACATTGTTGATGCAATTCGATATATATGGCAAGTTGTTGAACAGTTCTAGACAGAGTTTTGAAATTTTAAAAGAACCTGTGCTGCTAATTTCTCTAAAACAGCAAGTGTGAAATTTTAATTTAGAGATTAAAGAGTGCCCCTATAGTAGATGCGGTTTTATGTAGCTAAATTTTTTTACCGTTAAAGACATATAGTTAGAATCTGATTTAAAGTCGATTTTCAGTTTTTTTAAAGAATTATACTAATGTGAAAATTATAACAAAACTGGATTAAACGATTTTAAATATAAGAACTACAAATAGATTTATAGAATTTGACAGATATAAAAAATATGTATATAGTATGCATTGCGGTGAATGCTAGTAACAATTTGTAATAAAAAAAACTAAGAAACTAAAAACTTAAATTGAAAAGCGGACATAAAGAATACGTTACAATATACACGTTACAAAAGAAAAATCAAGTCACATCCAGTTGAAAGTAGAATAGTTAGTAAGTACTGTGGACTCTTTAGATACAGGTGATCCCAATGGAACTAACGATGTCAGGAAGATGTCAATGAATACCTTTTGTACGTAAATGAAAATAAAAGATGTAGAGCGTTCTTTTAGTTACAATTTTTTTTATCTTATTCAGGCTGTCTTATGTATGTTGCTTTGATATCTAGAAAAAATCAGTACTAAAGCAGAAAACGTTCCTAAAACGCGATATATAAATAACTCAAAGACATCAAAAAGTTCCACTGGTTTTTCTCGTTTTTATTCCAAATTATTGAAAAACACACACTGGCGTTTTGAATGAGTAGTTGAGGCACAATCCAGTGCGTCGTCCTGATTTAGGTTTAGGTTTAAGTTTAAGTTTTATTTTTTTTTATTCTTTTCTGATGTGTTAGATCCTTAAATTCAAAAATAAACACGATTTTTAAATTTTTAATTTTTAAAAAGCAGAAAATGCACACGGCAAGGCTTTATTTTATAAAGTAAATGAAATTAATAAAAAAGGGAGCCTTATTGATAAATAATTGATTTATATTTGTTAAGTCCTAATTCCTTTACTAATAGTCAACAACGAGACCAAAATTTGGAAAATTTGTAATAAAAATATTTTCCAAGACCGAATTTTCCCGTTTAAAAGTTTTAACATTTTCATATTAAAAAAATTTATCATTTCTTTAAAGATCTCTAAAAAAAATGTAGTGCACAATCGTACTTTTTAAAAAATACATAGACGGCTTTGCTATACATAATAAATCCCAATATTTATGGGGCAGAAATGGATATTGTAGAAAAAACAAACGGAATGGCAAAATTAGATATATCCTTTTCTACTTTAGTGAAGGGTAATAAAAATTACAGCAAGAAAGACAGACAGACAAGAAAATAAAATTAAATTAGCTTTAATATGATAAAGATTTTGACACATAACGTAAATTAAGCCAGTTGCTCTATAGTGTAAATAAAAAATCTTTTTTAATGAAAACACCATCTTTCAGTTTTAAAATGTGTAAGTATTTATTTAAAATAGATAAAAATACAAAAGTTAATTTTTAAGTTTTTAACCGTTTAAACTTTAAACATTAAATTTAGTCCGTTGTTTACTTGTAACACGTTCATGTTAAGCGGCTATTAGAGGTCAAATTTTGCATGTGAGGTCGGTTTGATGAAAGTTAGAAGAAGAGAGTTTTAATAGTAAAAAAAAATTTGAAATTCATCCAGCGCCTTCCACAAATACGAATTTTACCCTATTACACGAGTATAATGGCATGTCAACAAACTATGCTTACATGTCAAGTTCGACCGTCTTATAGCCGTTTTATCACTAGTCGCTCCTTAATTATCACGCTGTTACAATTTTGATATGAGTCCGTATTTACTCATCCCATTTAGTGTTGCCAGATTAGGAGGCTTATACCTAAAACGAGGGCCTTAGTTTATACAGGTATTAAAAATTAGATTTGGGGATGCCGATTTTTTATTTTTTTTTTCAAGTTTTAAATGTTTAAACGATTTTTCAAAGATTATTTATTTATTATTTTCAATACTAAATAAATTGGTTACAAATACTTACTTTAAAGGCGTTTTTAAAAATTTTGCAAATTTTTACTACTAAAATTAATAACAACACACACACATATTTTTGCGTTTTGCAGCTGATGTTTTCCGTTTTAATTTAAAAGTGCCTTTTTATACATTATTTTTTTATTTTTGCCTTTTCTCAAGTCTAACCACACAGTCTCCTTCGTCGGTACTTTTTCATAGCAGATTCGCCGGCGAAGTAAAATAACTATCTATCTTTCTCCTTTCACCACATGTCTTATCTCTTATCTATCCCTTTCCTAAAGAATGTAGCACGGTTACGAAAAAAAAAAAAAAAAAACACCACTTGTTTAAAATTATGGTAGTTTTTCTTTTAATTACTGGGTTAGAAAATTTAACACATATAATCTTCTTGCTATATTTTTTTTAGGATCTTTAGGATTTTTAGAATAATTATAAAAATCTGTAAACAATTTGAAAAATTTTCAATTTAAAAAAATAAAATGTGCTGAAAACTGTTTTAGTACTTTCATATATGTAACTCTACTTTCCTTACGAAAAACATTCTTTTTTTGAACCAAGTTACCAAGGGACCCCCTCACAAGGTTTTTTTTTTTCAAATCCAACCAACAGTTTTTACGTGTTTCGAACACAAACAGACAGACATACGGACAAAAATTCCAAAAATATGTATTTTATATTCCATATCGATTACTATCTACACCAACCTCAAACTTTTCAAAAAATATTTCATGTACAGAACTTACCCCGTTATAGTTTTATTAAATATAAAGATTATTATATAATGTGATGTACTTTTATCTTTTCTGTTAATAATCCATTAAGTATTAACTCGGACATTAAGAAACTAGGTATAAAATGGTTTTAATATCAAAGTTCCTTTTAAAATATTCTGATGAAAAGGTCTGTCTTTATTTCTTTGTAGTCGGAGGCAGCAGGAGCTGATAGTCTATAGGGTTCAAATATCGTAACTGCAAACGCAGCACCAAGAAATTGAATACTTTGTTTTGCACTCAAACTAAGAGAAATAATAATTTTCATACAAAATTTTTTTTTACTTTTACCTACGTATTACAAAACAAGATTCTAGAACTGGATCCTTTGAGTTACAATTTGATCGGTAAAACTGAAAAACGTATCCCATGTTACCTGTAAGGCAAATCTTCGATTAAAAGAAACCAACTATAGTTTTGTTTTTGTTTTCTTTCTAAAATTTAACTTCTTCGACGCGTATTCCACGTAGAAACAATTGATCCAAAATAATTTCAATTGTGCTTTTGCTTTCCTGTAGCCAAGTAAAAGTTTACGTGGTGTTCTTTTGCTTTATTATTTAAGACTGAATAAAAATTATTAAAGTATAACGTGCTATTTCTGTACTACAAGCGATTTGCTCGTCTTAAAAAATTTTTATGAAAAGCACTAATTTTTTTTTATTTTAAATCAACAACCTCAGCGCTGGTAAAATAAGAACGCATTTTTATTTTCTTGCGCTCAATTATTACTCATTTACATCACTGTTTATTATTATTTAAGTATATAAAATGATTTGTATGTAAAAAATGTCTGCTGATATGTTCAAATATGCATGTATACAAACGATAGTTCGAACATAAGTATGTTCATGGTGTTTTTGTCAGTAAATCTAAGCTCCAGGCAGACACACAAAAAACTTTGCAATTCAGTTGCTTAGAAATATTTTTCTGTTTATTTTGCTTAGAAATAAAAAAGTACAATAAAAAACGAAAAAAGGCCAAAAAGATTGCAAGTTGTTGGTGGCCTGGCCACTGGCTTACGTCGTGACCCGTGTTATGCAAAATATTCAAATTCACCTTAAAAAAATTAATGGAATATTGTAAAGCTTTGCATATTGAAAACAAATGTACGAATAGTTTTAAATAAAAAGTTCTTTTCGATATCTGAAATAAAAATAACGCGTTATTATAATTTTATGTTGACTTTTTATTTTTATATTTTTATATATCCGGTTTTAAAACAAAGTAAATAGCCTCTCTATGTGTTAATATATTTCAACAGTTTTTCGTTTGGAAAAATTCGCGCTCAAAACCCATGAACTGTATTTCATAGAAATTAAAAAAAATTTACTTTTAAATTCTTATTTTCGTTTTTTAATCCCATTTTCTAATATATAACATGAAAACTTTTAAAATGGTTTTACAAAATAAAATTACTAATGATGAAATTAATTGTCTGCAATATCTTATTCAGATCGCACAAGTTCAGTTTAACGGGAGAAATTATGTCTTGTTAGCAAGTCTTTTGTAAGAGCATTCTACGATGCACCGAAAACAATCATGTAAAACTTTTTAATTCATTAACTTATTAAGAGCCCTAAGAGTATCTTACAAAAAAATAGATTTAAGACCTTTATACAAAAGTTTTTTTGTACTATGGGAGCTTTAATTCTAAATTATAAATTCAGTTAACAAAAACTATCCATTCAATTAGAAAATAAAAATATTTTAAGGACACATTTTAAATAAAAAACTCATAAATTAAAATAATTTTTCAGGCAAATCCCTTGTCGTTTTTTAGGTATTGTTTTTTTAAATTTGACGCTGACAGCGTCGTCGTTCGAAGAATTTTAAGCGCTACGTTTCTATAAAAAATTATATTATTCACAATAATGAATTTCATACTCATATTTCTTAGCACGTTGTTTAAATTAATAAAGACCGCGACACGTTTTTTAAATTTAAGAAAATCGAAAGAACTTTCTTATAATAATCAATATATTGGAATAAAAAAAATGTATCGAAAAATATTGAGCTAGCAGTAATTTAGTTTAAAACGAAATAAGTTTGTCTAGCAAACGCCAGAAAGTCCAAGCTGCGATTGTGGAATTTCGTAAAAAATAATCGTGCAACAATCAATGAAATGGCTTGTTACAGCTTCATTTACAAGAGTTGAATGCGATCTTTGACTACAAACAATCTTCCAATGCTCCTCAAAATACGTATGAGACGCTTCATTATTCTATAAATCGTCATGTGTCATTCAAAAGCATATTTTGAAAAACAAAATACAAATTTTCTTGTATAATCGATCGAAAAAAGAGCCTTAAATTGATGGCGCTCGTCAAACAAACTTCCGAATGCCAGTTGGGATAACAAATCAAGAGTTTCACATCAGTTTACATTTAAGCGTCAAGGATGGTAAAAGTGACGATAAAAGCTTAGTTGTTAGCAAAGCTTGGTTATCAGTGCTATCTAAGCTCAAGTTTGACCATATAAAACCCCGTTCGATCGGTTCGTGAAACGTTTTATGATGAAAAAACATTTTAGTATAAAGCAGGAATCTACCGATTTTCGCTTTACTTACATTACATTACTTCCAATTAATGAATTTAAAATGTTAAACTAGATAAAAAGACAAAATTATTTCTTCGTGTGAGGTTATGTATACAATAACGTGAGAAAAGTATTTGCTCACGAAGTTTTCTTTTAGGCACACATAATCTAAATACACGGTCTGATTAATTTACGTGTAGTATGTATAAGAATCATATACGGGAGCAATAATTTTGTTGGACTAATTAAATAAAAATTTCATTAACATTGATGTTAAATAATGCTAATAAAATTTTAGCATTACCATTATTAACTTAATAATGCTTCTTAATGCAAAAATTTTCATTAACAATTAGTAATCAGAGCATTACCATTAATAAACGTCACTACTTGTTTTTGTGCACTAAGCAGCGACATTGAGGTCGGAGATCATTATTTTTAAATGGCATTTTTATCAGAAGAAAAATGGTAAAATATGTATATATATATATTTTAACATACTCAGAAAAAATGATACACTATATAAACATATTTTTGTTTTCATATAAGTAGTAAGATCTTCTAGCTGGGATTTTAGCTCACTATAGATCTCAGACCCCAAGTTTTTCATCTATCTTACTTCAAGTTATATAGTTATAAAAATTTTTAAAAAAAGATTTATCTACATAAGATTTAAGGTTTGTTTGTTTTATATAATTTCTTTTTAAGGTTCTTCCAAAAAAAAAAAAAACGCAAGAACAATTATTTATTGCGAAATATAATTAATGGCTTAACGATTTCCTTAAAATTTCATTTCCATTAGACAAACAGTTATAACTAAAATAAAATCATTAGCATTTAATGATAGTTAAATTATATTTATTGTCATTATTCCAAACAATGCCAATAAGACTTTAATGGTAATTAAAAAATTCCAAGTTTTGTTCTTTGTAATAAAAAATAGTTGATACTTATAAATAAATAATGAGTTAGTATCTCTTCAGAAGCTTTAAAACAATACCTATATTAACATTTAAAGAAAAAGTTGAAAATTTTAGAGGCCTGCTATTCTAAAAATATGGGCGAGCGCCAATTTCTTCACTTAATGCTTTTTTGTTTTTAATTCTCTATCGCTCCATACATTTGTTATTTTCGATTGGAGTTACTTTATTCTTCCAAATGATATAAAAAAAATTCAGTTAGGAACGATCTTGCTGATTTTCAATATAACCTCTTTCGACACTATGTCTGATCGATTGGCGTATTTAAATTTTTTTTAGCTGATCTCTAGTGCCTCGGTAAACTAGATATCAACACTAACACGGCCGGACAGAAAAAAAAATAAATACAAACATACACACCAGAAACATTAATTTGTGTAGGTAGATATTCATATTTATCACTGGAGAGATCCGGCAAATTAATAAGGCAAAAAGGTATTAATTTGGCACCTTATTATGAAATCAAGAAGAATCTTGAAAAAAAAAACAAATAAAGACTGATATCTGATTTTGCAATAATTTAACCAGTAAAAATATCAGAAGGACCCATAACTAGTTGTTTGTCCAGTAGCGAAAACTATGAAGAAGAAGTATCTTCTGCTGAAGTAATACACGCCCGAAACGCTTTTCACAAAATATAATGTTTGAAGAGAGTGAAACAGATAAGTCCTGATCCTGATCAACTATGAAGATTGTTAATAAACTTTTAATATTTTTCAGTTTGTATTGTAATTAATACATATGTTAGTTTTTTGAATTTTATAATATTAGTTATTATATTTATTTTGTGTTTTATTTTATAACAAAGTCTGTTCGTCTGTTTCAGATTGTATTTTACTTAAAAACCTAATGGAAGTTAACTCTCAAACTTATATGAAATCTATGACTTATATAACGCGAAATTTTTTCTGGAAAATGCTTGGAAATATGCAGCCGAAAAAAAAATAACATGAATTATACTACATTTATTGTAAAGGATATTTTCTATCGACTGAAAAATTAACCTTCAGAAAATTTGCGAATGTTTTTGCCAAAAACTATCCACAATTTTCCGGAAAAATTTTGGGTAAGCTCACGGGAAACGTGGAGTTTAAAATTATTACTTCAATTGAAATATTTTTTGAAAATTTTGATGTAAGTGTAGATAGCAGGGATGGTAAAAAAACATTGATGTTTTTTTCGATGCGATGTATCGCAAACTAACATCGATGTTGCATCGATATTTCATAAAATACATCGATGTTTTTTATACATCGATTGTTTTTTTTTTAATTATTTCTTATTAAAGTTTTAATATTTTTTTTTATTTGCTATTACTTTTTTTTCGAAAAATTTTAAGTTTATTTTACATCTCCCAATACTTTTTTTAATGCTGCTTAGAAATAAAAATTAAAAACTTTCACCTTTCAATCTGTTTCTTTGTTAAGACGGAACCGATGTTTCCTTTGGAAACTGCGATTTATAATCTTTCCATCGGATTTTCTTTTAGTCTTCCAATAGGAGTCCTCATATAAACTGAAAGTTCATCCGACAATATATCTTCACCCTTATTGTTTTTCCAATTTGTATCAACACTTTTATGTATCAATCTACAAGTTCTATATACAATTTGTCATTTCGATGCATCGAAAGAAAACATCGATGTTTTCCGATTGTTTCGGAGCAAGAAAAAAACATTGGATTATATCGATGTTTCGACACAATACATCGAGTGTTTTTAAAACATCTATGTTTTTTGTCCATCCCTAGTAAATAGTAGTCGATATGGAATACAAAACACCTATTTTTAGAATTTTCGTCTGTCCGTGTTCGCATCACGTTACAACTGTTAGACTTAAATAAAATTTTGTGAGGAGGTCCCTAGAACCTTGGTTTAAATATAGAATACTTGTTTCTAATAAAAAAATATGTCATTTCGTAAAGAAGCTAGAGATCCAAATGTGAACTCACCTAACTTTACCCAATTTTAATAGTACTAAAACAGTTGTCAGAGCGTTTTATTTTTGCAAATGGAAAGTTTTTAAATGTTTACAGAACTCTACAACAAATGTTTCTAAATTTTAATTTTAAGATAAATAGAAAAGATACTCGAAAGAAGTCGTAGGCACTGCTAGTAAAATATAAAACAGAAATAAAGGTTACAAATTTGGTTTAAAAGGAATTTGAGTCATTTGAAGCCAATAACATTAGAAACACGAACATGGATAGTTTTTATAACGCATTGTTGGCAACAAAACCTAACTGAGTGGAAAATGAAAGAGTTTTTTCTATTGTTGGAAATTTTGCAACGAAAATAAGCATTAGTGAATTTTAAAATGCAGTTCTAAAATCATATATTAAAAAATAATTTGTAAAATACTTTTTTAGTAATTTTATTTTTGTTATCTTTTGTTATGTAGTACAAATATTCATATGTATGTTTTGACGCCTGAACTGTTTTTAAGTTTAATAAACAGTTAAAACTATTATTTATCAATTATTTTCGTTGCTTGTTTACGTTTTATTAAAACTATGATTTTTTTTTTAATATTGTCTCATCAAACAAACTTGGTTTCTTCAAGAATTCCGGGAAATCCAGGGAATGCGACAATTTTTTTTCCATTTCCATTTACAAAAACCGGGATATCCTGAACCTTATCATGAATTTTTGTTTGTTTGTTTTGTTTGTTAATTTTTTGCAAGTAGACTTTAATGCATTATATTCATGCACAACTGCATATATTATTTAAAATCTACTGTCAGTCCCATGATGTACAGTGTAGGATTTTGAAAAATGGAAATAGTTCTGCAATTTCTTAATGGCTAGACCGATTGTTTTGAAACTTTACTCAGTTATATTAGAGCTATTGTCAAGGAGTCGGCGCCGCGATGCTGCACACCTCGGATGTGTGAAAAATTAAAACTGTTGCCATATTTTTATTTTCCGATTTTGTAGTCAATTGTATTTAATTTAAAATCCTGGCGATAGCCCTCGCCAAGCTCGAGAAAAACTTGCTTGTGTTAGCACATATTCAGCTTTAAAAATTAAAAATTTCATTGTTATCTATAAACACCCTTCTAAATTTTTTATTTTTGTACAGAAGTCAAATTTGCACAATAACAAATTAATAACAAATTTTTAAGTACAAAACTGTACTTTTTATTAATTGTTTTCTTTTCCTGTAAAGAAAGGCAAAAGTTAGTTAGGGCCTTTCTATTTAAGGCAACGATATACTGTTTTCAAAACTGTGTTTATACAAAATATTATGTGAAAAAAATAAACTTTAAATTTAAATTTAATCTTAAATGAAAAATCAAATTAAAGGCAGATTTTCTCTCAGGTATAAAATGATTTTAAAAAACTAAGATTGTGTTAAAATGCTGAAATATATGTAATTGAAAATTTCCCCTAGCTCGTTTTTATAAACTACATTTCGGAAATTTGATTAACATTTCTGGGACAACGATTTTTGCAACTTTTTGGTTAAAAAACACCTTACCAACTAAATGTTTTATTCGAATTTCATGTAAAAAAAGGTGTAGAAGCTGTCACTTCTAAATATTTGTATTCAGTATAAGCCTTGATGCTGTGCTTATTATTTTTGGGTTATTTGTATGCTGCCGTAAAATTGCTCCTTTCAAACTTGTTTGATCAAAGACAATCAGTTAATAATAGTGATATAAAATCTACAAGCTTCTTGGTACGACGAAGTGTTCCGCAAGGTTCAATCCTTGGCCAACTATTATACACGATTTACTCAAATGACCTACCTTCTCAAATAGACAACTTACTACAGTGCCAAACTTTTATCTTTTTAAACAAAATTACTTATACAAAACAGCCAGCTTGCAATTTTAAATTTCAAATAGAGGATATAAACTAAACTTTATTAGATACTAAAAAATGAGTGAAATTTTTTTTGTTACAGCTATTCGCTCGTGGAACCAATTTCCATCCAGAAATGATTGTTTTACAAAATTTTATTTTACTCTTGTTGCACTCAATTTTTAAAATTAAATTAAATACATAAATGAATTAATGGAAAGTTAAGGTTACTTTTAAATTTTTTCCATTGGGAGAATTTTTTTTAATTATGAAATTAAAACACTTACCATCAGTTAACGAATTGAGTTTTTCTTCAGTAATCTCTTCATCACTGTCAATGTGAGAAAACGAATTACCGAGACAAAATCTTGGCAACGCAGGTGAGTTCAGTTTATTGGTTTTTGTTTCAGTTTGTGGTACTAGTGGCCGTTGTTTTGTTTCTTTTTTTTCTTTTGTTATAACTGTTTTAATATTATTATTATTGTTGTAGCATAAATTGTTGTTTATATTTCTAGCATTGTTGGTGGTAAAATGACGTTTGGCATAAGAATCGCTATCGCTTGAGGCCGTACTTAAACCACTGGCACTGCTATTACCCGAAGACGTTGAATTCATACTATCCTGACGATTGGTCAAACGTCTCAGCATGTACTTATATTTTTGAAAGTTATTTTTGGTAATTAATTTACTTAGTCCTTAAGCACATTTCGGTGAGTTTGGCAATTGGAATCTACCGTTAAGTCCACCACCATAACGATTTTTTTCATCTTTTACTGCTAAGGATGTAAGTGTAGCGGTTGACGTTAATGTTTTAGTGTCACATGAATTGTTATCTTTTTTCCCATCATTAAAAGTTATTTGTGACAATTGATTAAGTGATAACCTTTCAAGGCTATTCTCCACGCCTATAGACTTTGTAAGAATTGTGGCAAATCGTCGTTTAACATTTCGAGTGTTAATGTGCTCAGGTACAAATTGGGATCTTGGTAATCAAGTTGACAACTTTTTAAAACTGACCCTGACTCCTATAGTTGTTGGTACTGATGTTTCTGTTAAAATGTGCTCGGTTGGCGTACGCCATACAGCATACCAATGTGGCTTTTGATTCGTTTCAACTAAAAACAAATAATTAAAACATAAAATACATTTATATATTGAATAATTGCTATTAGATGTTTTGGTTTTGAAAACCATGGTGTGCCGATTAACAAACATACATAAGTATGTAAATAGAAAAAATTAAGAATTATTTGCGTAATGTTTGGGCAACTTTTAATTTTAAAAAAATAAAAAATCACTGAAGTACACGTACTTGAAATTGTTTTTTAAATTATTTTAGTGATACAATCTTTATAACGTGGTTTTTGGGCACTTACAATAACAATATTTTTTTTGTACAGTTAAATAAAGTACGCATAAAACCAAATAACGGTGTTTTTTATGTACAGGGCTTATGGTAACTCATTAACGGATTGTCCGAGTTGATTTTTATTACTAGCAACGTATTTCACATTTTTCAATGCACCAGTTCTTCAGCGACATATGTATATTGCTTTTCACACTTATTCTCAAAAAGTAGTTGGCCGAATTTAAGCTCGTTTCACGCCTTTAAAAAAGTCTTACGACTTAAATTGAATTATGTAAGAAGTAAATCAAATAAAATTATCGTGAATGTCAAAAACTCTTTAGCAGCTTTTATTTATTTTTATTTCTTCAAAAGTAAAATTAAAATAATAAATAAGAAACAACCCCGATAAAGTTAAAAAAATTTGTTGAAAATTATTTGACATTAATATTACATTTTATTTCATACTATTAAACTTTCTCATAACACCCAGGTATTTAACAATTGTTATTACTCGGTATTATAGTGTGAAACGGGCTTAAGCCGCGCTCTTATTTTTTATCTGTCTATTTTTTTTTTATTGCGGGCACATTATTTTTATAAAATCATTTCAAAAAAAAATTTTTAAAGGGTAAAAGTTTCAAGAGGCTCAAGGAAAAAATTTCAAATTTCACAAGGGAGAAAAAACCTAAGTGCGAGTGACTTCAAAAATATACTCATAAGAATCTTAAGAGGGAGTACAAAATTTTGTATGAAAAACAAAGAATTTGTGCGACATATGTCCGCCTAACTCGAGAACGATTTGTTCTTTTCGGATAAGAAAAAATACTGATTACAAAAAATTATTAGTTCACAATTTTTACTTGTTATAAATTCATAAAAAACCGGCAGAAATTAAATAAATCTCTACATAAGTATAGTTTTGTGTCTTCTTAATTACGGGGCTATATTTAATAAAAATTAATAAAATACTGTCTATTTTATTTACTAGTAAGTGCCGTTATTCTCATTTAAAAAAGTACTTATCAAGTTAGCATGAATCATGATCAACTTGATCAACTCTATCCAATAATAACATGGAGTGTAAACGAATGAGCTCACTGCTATTATTATTCCGTTATTGGCTGACTTCCAAAACGTCAGCTGCTTTGTATTCGAACAATTGTATTGTGTTTCATAATGCCGTGGTACTAAATTTTTACAAGGTATACCATTCCAAAATGTCGTAAACAAGTATTAGAAATGTTGCAACCGAGCAACTAGCGCATCATTTTCCAAATTGATGCTTTGTTTCGCAACTTTGTATATGAACAAGATCTAAATACCGCAGCAAAACTGTATACAAACTTTGTATTAATACATTTTGGAAGTCAGCCATTGTTTAGTTCAAGTTGATTTGTGAAGATTATTGGGAGTGTGAAGCCCAGCATTAAAGAACAAATATTCTCATACAGAAAACTGAGGGGTAAGTGAAAATACCTAGAAATTATTAAAATTTAACCATTAATGTAATACTTAAGATTTCATTCTCAATAAACTATATTCTAGGCATATTTTATATTAAGAACAAAAATATTATATACTAGTCGGTTGCAACAACCGTTAGGAAAAATAGCTCGACCGATTTGTTTCTTTACTCTAATCAATTTTGTTAATTGGGAGATGTAATTAGATAATTGATTAGTTAATTATATAAATCGATTATGATACTTTTGAAAACAAAACCTCTTTTTACCATTATAAAAAAATAAAGAAAAGAAAGGAGAGAAGACTAATACACAAAGTAAGAAAATAACACAAAAAAAGCACAAGAAGAAATTCAAGAGCAAATTAAAAAAAAAAAATCAGGAGAAAATAAAAACCAGAAGTACTGAGGTGTTCATCACATGTAATTTCTGACACACCAATGTTTTTGAAATCGCATATGACTTCAAGCCTCTTTTGTTTTACATGTTCAAAAGCTCCACGTTCTGCTTGCGATTTTCTTATTTCAATCTTATGTGTGAAAAAGAAAAATTAAGTTTCTTTTATTAAAAAAAATTAAAAGAGGAACGAACCAAGAACGGACTCGTAGAGATTAAATCAATTCAATGAATATTCGAATCCGGTGGATATTTATTAATTCAAAACAATAACACAAAGCCAGAAATGGATTTTCTCTTAGTGATATTGCACTTAGCATCTATAAGGAAAAAGATTACTTACGTCGTGAGTAATAAGTTCTTAAAAATTTTTTTTTTAGTAAAGTACTTTGAATAAATATATTAAAGTACGTTAACACTTAAATCATATATTAATTAAACAAAGAACATGTTTTAAATTTATTATTTATGACTTTGACTGTAAAAATAATATTAATTTTTGTAGCAAATTAAAGAGAACAAAGTAATATTAATTTGTGTATGATTTTATTTTCGTTTTAAAGTTTATTTAAGTAAAATTCATAACTTCACTGTAGTATGTGCTTGCGATTTAAAGTCCCCAAATTTTTTGCGATTGTGAACTGCAGAACACATTCCAAACGATCTTAACTCTCAACTCAAGTTTTAAGCGATTTCCCATTGTCAGAACATACCTGATCTTAAATAAAGTTTTATATGAAAATATAAAGTTGTTTTATTTAATTCACAATCATTTTATTTCGACTGCGTCTTTCTTAAATCATTTCATAAAACGTTACTAGTACCATATTCATTCAGTCATTTCAATTGAATTTCAAACTATAGTCACAAACGACAATAATCGACTGGTAACAAATTTGGTTGTCTCAACGAATCTCTTCTCTCAGTGCACATTTAATTCTTAATGGCTAGTCCCACGTTGAAAACTATGCACGTACATTATTTACCTCAACTATAATTAATTAAAACTTTAAGTTAAGACCTCGAATTAAGAAAGAAAAAAAAAAAAGAAAAAAACAACAGCAAGAATTTAAGAATGAATAAATTTTGATTCTTTAATTTATGAAACGACCCACTGTGTTTTAACATAGATATTTCCTTACCTGCTTTAACGTATAAATATATTTCTGCTGGTTTAATTTGATCGTCATCAAGGCCTCCCTAATGAAGTATAAGTTCGGCAAGCGGTGTTACAAGAGGCGATCCTTGACACCAATTTAAAGCCTACAAATAATTAAAAACAGAATAAATTTATTGATAACAATTTTATTAACTTTTTAAAATAAAAAAAATATGTTTGTTTACATACTTATGCATGTTCATATATAATTTAAGTATTAAATATGCATTCAGAAATATATGTTTGACATCAATATTAATCTACAGGTGGCATTCAGAAAAATAAAAATTTATGATTTTTTAAGCTCATGAACATTCACAAAATTTTCTGGATTCTAATGTTTTATTGCTTAAAAAAATTTAAACTACAAATTTATTCAAATGGAAAACAGTTATTTTTTTTTTTTTTAATTCATTGTTATATATATATATATATATATATATATATATATATATATATATATTTATATAGTATATATATTTTTTTTTCTAAAAAAAAAAGACCAAGCCCTTCTTTCTCAGCAAGTAACGCTTGATTAGGTACTTATTGTGTCAAATTTCATTTTCAATACATATTGTTATCTTTCAACTGCGTACTGGGTGGTTTCATTGTCAATATTTAATTGTTTTCGCAGATCTCGTTCTTTGTGCTATTAAATAACAATGTGTTTGTTTTTATGTGATTTTAATGATCATGATTTCATAGATATCAACGCAGTCTTAAACCATTATGGCGCCAAGTTTTTTAATTATTAATTTAACTATAAGCACTATAAATATTATAAAAAAGTGAGAAGGCTTTTGATTGAATGATAGTTTTTTGTGCGATGCCTAAGAATACGACCGTTACAAATGTTATAAAAAAATATATATCAGCAATCTGTGAAAAAAGCAAATTATAGTTTAATCTTAAGCAAAACTAGTTGCAATAAGCAGCGGGTCAAAAGCCTAGTGGCAATCTATGAACAAATTTTTATTAACCGGATGGTGATAATTCACCGGTTTCCGAAGGAACCGACAAGGTAAGTTTATTTGAATTCTATTAATTTGTGTGTAGTTTGGGAACATTTTCTGTAATTTAAAACCTTCTTCAATTAAATAGAATTGTCCCATTGCAGTTGTGTATGTTATTAGAAACAAGAGAAGTGAAAAAAGTGACATTTATCTGTCGAATATATAGAATGTTCTTTTAAGAATTAAAAATGCCTATGCATGTATATGTATGATTTTATTCAATTGGCATATGGATACGTGTTAATCGTTTGTCTTGAAGTGTGGAAATTACAAAAGTGGATAAAAAAAATACTCTTGTGCAAGTAAAGTAAAAAAACGTAAAAATTGAACAAGAACTAAACAGTGATATAAAAGACAAAATGTGTTGTGGATTGTGTTGTCGAAGTTAAAGACGAAAGCAAGGCGGTATAAAAGGCAAAATGTGTTGTAGACATTTATATGCAGATTGTGAAGAATTCAAACGAAAAGTAGAATTTAGGGAAGAAACCAAAGAAACCATTTGTTTCGAATTCTGCCGACTTTAAATCAAACAAAATATTCCATTTAAGGTGAAGGTAAAAAATCATTAAATTAATAAAAAGTAATTTTTATTCTGTTTCAGTTAATATTTACAATTCTGTACCCGACACTGTCAATTTTCTACAAACCAAACAAAGGGCACCACAGACAAGTTGAGATCTAAAAATATGAAAAATAAATAGGGAATAAATAGAGGTAAGAACAATACACATTTTCATTTTATCTTCTTTTTTTAGTTATATTGTAGCCCTCAAAAGGGCTTTTGCAACTGTTAAGTTATCTCTTTTTAAAGTATTTCAGAGCCCTGAAAAGGGCTTTTTTAAGGTATTTTTGGTGCCCTCAAACCATTTTACATAAGTTGTTTAAGAGCCCTTACAAAGGCTTTTTTATTTAATTCAATTTTTATTTTCAGTTAATGCTTACCAATTTGTATCCCATTCTGCCAGTTTCCACCACCCAAATAAAAAATTTCCAGATATATGTATGTAGGTAAGTGCCTTTAGAAAAAAAACATATCGTCGCAAGAAATTAAGAACGCTGTAACTGAAAAAAGATCAAAAACACGTTTTTTTGCATCATTTTTATCAGAAGAAAATACTGCGTCGATTGGTGTCCACCCCATATTTGTATGATGAAAATAAAATAACTTTTTTTAAACATTTTCTTTTTAATTTGTAAAAATACCTGTGTCTTCTTTGTCGTAAGCTTAAGAAAAACTAGTGTTTTTTACATTTGTTGCTTACGACACTTTTCCGTCAGTTAAAATTTTCAAACTAACACTCACGTCATTCTTTGCATTTTGTTCAAAAAATATTTTTCGTACTTTATGTATTCACTTTAACTTACAGCTATTAAGTTTTATTTAAAAAAACCAAATGTGTCACTTAAGCGTTTTAGAATTCCAAAATTTTGTTTCTAAAAAAAACGTTGTAGTTAAAGCATTTATGGGTCTGTGAAAGAAAAATCTTTTGGTGTAAGACGCAGAATCACCGAAAATAATAGACCTGAGAAAAAATGTCTACAGCCAATATATAAAGCGAGAAAAAAAATAAAATTAAGTTTTTAAAATCATGTTCCTTAGTTGTATAGTTTTTTTATATGAAATTATGCAGGCTTTTTGACTCTGGTGAACATTTCATGTTTTGTCAGTTACAGCGTTCTTTAATTCTTGCGACGATATTGTATTAATAAATAAGTAATAAATATTTAATTTTCACCAAATTATTACCAATTTGTGCAGAGTTATGTCAATTAGTTAGCAGCCAAACAATTAGATTCTAAATGTAGGTAAGGGATTTTAAAACTTCTATATGTTGTTTTAAATATTTATTGAGCCCCCAAAAGAGCTCTTAAAAGTTTTAGTTTATCTCTTTTTCAAGTATTTTAGAGCCTTGAAAAGGGCTTTTGTTTATATGTAAGTGCCTGTAAGCAAACATTATACACGTTATTTTTGCAGATAATTCTTACAGGTTTCTGTCTATTTGTGCAAGTTAACATCAAATAATTGTAACATTTCCTTCTGCCAATTATTCACCGGGCAAACAAATTTTTTCCACTTCTAAGTACCTTTAAAAGCACACTGTGTTGATAAAAAACTAATTCAGAATAACTTACCATTCTATTGTTATTATTGCGCTAATGGAAAACTAATTTATTAATTTTTCAAGCTGCTACTTACCATTTTGTTCACAGTTCTGCCAATTATCCACCAGCCAAACAAATCGTTTCCAACAACTGATTATGTTTTCAGCTAATTTAGTTTAAATTCTTCAAATTACCAGCAGCCAATACTTACCAATTTGCCTGAAAATAGTCAAATATTATTAACTTTCTTATGTTATTATTTATAATGTGTTATATTTTATTTTTTAAATAAAATTCTAAACATTTCTAAAATTTTCCAGCAAAAACTTTTGTTTATTTTGTAGCTGTCATTAGTTTTTTGTTTCCTTGTTGATGTAAGAAATGTATATTAAGTTACTTGTTTTTCGCATTATTTTTAAGGATGCCACTTTTCATTTTTTTTCTAGTAATTCATTGTGGTAGTAGTAGTAGTAGTAGTAGATATGTAGATTTACCAAAGTTACTGGATGTTAAAGGTCTTCAATAGCAAACCGTGAATTTCGCTAATTAATAATTATTACCAGCGAATTTATCTCACGTCTTGAACTGTAGGCAAATATTACCTGTCGATTTCAGTTAATGTATTAAAACCTAACATAAAAATTTGTTTTTTTTTTTCAATATAAATATGCCAAAGAAATGTTCATTATGTATATGAAGATAAATTCGAATTTAACTGGTAGATACTTGAACCGAATTTTTAACATAGCTGATTTTGCAGTTAACAGATCATTGTTAATCACTTAACAGTCGTTTATTAATTGAAATGCATAACTAGGGAATTTGGACCCTACGCCATGTTATGTACGATATGTTTGAATTGTGCTAGAGTGCAGTTGGTGAGACTTGTAAAAGTAAAATGTGAAAAATAATTCTCAAAAAGTAATAAATACAGAGTTTTTTTTAGCAAAGTCGTTTTTGAACATTTCGTGAGTAGATTGGCGGCCACTATGGAAAAATTAAGAATAGCTGGTTAACACACCCTATAAAAATGGAGGTACAGAGTCTACTCTATCGAACCTTGTTTGTAAGATATCTAAAATAATCTTAGACACTAAAACTAGTTTAACTGCAAAATCAACTGTGTTAAAAAGTTAGGTTTAAGTCCGCAGTCAACTTATCGCTTAATTTTTTGATATTTTCCTTTCAAAACTTTTTACTTAATCTTAACTGGTCCGCGTTCAAACACAAACAGGTAACTTAAAAAAAAGAAAGTTATAAAAAAGGAAACAATTGCGTAAACGGCTTTTACACATCAAAAAATTCATACCATATACTGTTAATCTAGCAGTGTGTAATCTATGTCACCTTTACCAGACCGAACATGAAATTCAACTCATATGGGCCGATGCTTCAAAGATTGAAGTCAACCGATCGTGTATAGCAGATAGCGAATTCCTGAATTCTGGTCAAGGTGTTTTCCCGCTGGGTATTTAAGTATTTTAACAAAATTCTTTAAGTACGATTAAAATGGTTTTAAGCACTTTAAATTGGAATGTTTCAAAGCTACTGTCTATTAATGTCGTAATCAAGACGTCAAGTCTAAGTAACATATTACTGCATGTCCCACGATGGTTAACGAATTTGTTAGTTCATATGATTTCAGTAAAAGCAAAAATAACTTTATAGAATTTATTTATGTTTTAAATGTAATTGCGAAAACGAAAGAACGAATACTTGTGACATCGTGAGATAGGCAATTATAAACAATTTAAAGTTCCTGTTTTACCTTTAATATACCCTAACGGGACGAAACTTCAATTTTATCGGCTTTATGGCTTTTGAATAAAAAACCTGGTTTAATCCCCTATTTATCGTTTGGGCGTAAAAGTATAGAAAAGATCCAAGCATGTAGATTAACTGTTTCTTCTTTGTCTGCTTTTAAGATACAAAAATATTGTTTTGAGCACTTTCCCCTTTTTTCCTCTCATAAAATAACACCTACATATTTCATAACGTTTTAAGCCAAGTTTAAGTTTCAGCTGATTCGATGGCAAAGTCATTTTTATAATAAATTTTCAATGTTCGTTGTTCAGTTTTGTGAACACAAAGGCAATATGCTGCAAACTGCAAAAGGTTTTTCTTTAACATAGTAACAATAAATCTATGGTATTTAAAACTTTGAGAGATCTAGAACATTTAAAGTCTACAAAGAGATCGACTAGATTGTACTGGGTACAAAAACAACATTCAGAAAAATATAGCTACATGTCTTTTTTTTCAAATATACAAGCAGATTTTTGGTTATTAAAACGGTTGATGTTTGTTTTTGTTTTTTTAAATGCAGAGCTGCCAAAGAATTTAAAGTATACTCATTATAATTTTTTGGAGGTGCATACCGACATATACTGTATGTAAGAGCAGATCAAGGTTAACTGATTAAATATGATTAATGTCATATTTCAAATCTTACCTACACAAAATTTATACAAAAATAGACTTTATCTTAATCGACACCAAAGTATGTATGCTAAAACTAAAATTACTTGAAAAGTGTTGGCATCAAAATGAATTGACTTTAGGCAATTAATAATATTAACGTTTACAAATTGAAAATGAATGCATGAAAAATAACTTTAAAAGAAAATTCTTTGTTTTCATCAAATACAATTGCACTATGAATGTTAAAGTAGTTATGACAAAGTATGTGTCTAAAAGTCTATATCGACAATTAATTCACGGGAATTAATTTCGAATGTACATTTCAAAAACACAATTGTCACGCGAATATACATACATATATACGTAAATATGAACATACATACCTATGTTAAGGTTTTCGTATATTTAATCATCTTACATTGTCATAATAATATATTAATTTTTTCTTACGAGCTTAATAATATAAAAAAATATGCATTCACAACAAGTATTAATTATTATATGTCACACAGAAGGTAACTTCATTAACAAATAACCACTTAATTTTTCTAGTGACTATTTGCTATCGAAGTTAGCATTGCTAGTCCATCTTAAGCATCTTCCGTGAGAAGTTGTTTGCAACTTGTACAGTTTTGTCTTCAGCCAATGACTTAAGGACACAACATATAAACTAGTAAGCCATAATATGAGGTTTCCCATCTTTTCTTTCAGTATATTAAGCATAATTATTAAGCACAATTTAAGCATAATGATGTATCATTAATGTTCTTACGTTCATATAATTATGGCCAAGAATAGTATTATAACGAAATCAATTCACAGAAACTTGTTCTATTATTTTCATCATCTAACTAAAACGCCTTCGGCTACACGTCTGCTTATGTTCCATTTATTTTAACACGAAAGCTTCTCGTTTTTCACAAGCGATTTCCTTGTAATGTCTCGATGATTGCAGAGCTGAGTTTAAGCTCGTTTTTTGTGAATAAATCACATCAAAAATGAGAGGATAGCAGCCATAATATTGTCACCTTGAAACACAAATTCGTCATATTTGTACCTTTAAATTCAAAAATTGTTGACGTTTTGATGTTGACTAAACATACAAAATTAAAGAATAAACGTGTTGTTGTTTGCAGATATTTTCTTTAATTATAATTATGAAATTTTTTGAATATGATGCAGATCTGCCCTACTGAAATTAGAGGGATATAAATTTTCGGTATATAACTACTCACTTTTCATAAATCCATTTTATATGGACATCGCAATAAAGTGCTTTAAAGCTACTGCCTATTGATGTATAAAATAAAAAATTCATTAACCTATTTGAAGTAGATGATGTTAATTTGTTTTAGTCGCATAAAAAATGAACGAGTTATAATGAATCTAATTTATATGATAATGAAATTTTTAAGGATTTTCATTTTTTTTAATTTCTGATTCAACAAATAATAAAAAATTCTACAGTTTAACAATTTTTTTTAATAGTCCACTTGGTTTCAAAAATGTTAAGACATTTTAGACTGATATTTGTTGAAAAAATAAAACTGCTTCAATTTATAAAGAAGAGTAAAAATGCTTTTGAATTATTATATGTTACGAAAAACGTAGGTAAACATGTAAATGTTTTTCAAACTTTCGTTGGTAAGCAGGGCACTTGAAATTATTTCAGCAAATACCTTTGAAGTTAAATACTACTTAAATTTAAATAATTTGACAGGTAGGGTATACGTAAATAAAAAAATTATACGCAAAATGGATAACGAAAAAATATCCTGCAGCCACACGATCAAGTTTTTTTTAAGCTTTTCACGCACACTGCAGCTTGTATAGGTATGTTAAGGAATTTTTTACTATTAGTATAATTACCACAAGAATCTATTTAAGGGTCTCTCTTATTCTTAATGTTTCTTCGTGATCTATTTTGTATTTATAGCGCAATAGGCACAGTGGGAGAGAATCAAAAAGCTTTACATTTACGTAGGACAGTTGGTGATTTGGAGGTTAGGTAATGATAATTAAAATATGCTACTATTTAGTTATATTGAGTTATATAATGGTATGATTGGTTTTAATTTAAAAATGTTATCGCTACTTTTTAATAGATTTGCTTTCTTCTTAGTTTTTATAGAACATTTAAGAGAGGTTATCTATCATGTTTTACAAATCATTTAAGGTTTGGTAAATCAAATAGAAATATACAAATCTGAATTGCAAAACTGACTTCAGTATTGAAAAGAGCGTATCTAGTTAGTGATTGAAATATGCAAAGCTCTTTCTAGAGTTCTAAAAACATTTTCTGGTTCAAATGTTTTACAAAATGACGCCGGTTTGCATTTTTTTTTATCAAATTTGTTCAGTGAATTTTGTAATTTTAGTAAACTTTCCCCCCATAGGCTTTGAAGTCGTATTAAAAAATAAAAATATTTTCGAAGTTAAGGATTTAAAAGTTTTTAAATTTTAAGTGTTAAGTACCTTGGTAAGGCACATATACGACGTACTATTTCTAGCAAATATAAATACATATTTTATTGAGAATTATATAAAAAGAAACGAATTTAATAAAATGATAAAATTTTTATATATTAATGAAAATATTTACCAATAGTTGTTTAAGCATTTTAAAATAAATTTTTCATTAAAAATTAAATTTATAAGTTTTGTGTACAAAGGTTAATGACTTAATAAAGAATGTTAGAATACAAAATATGCAGTCAATGATAAAAAGCCTGCCCTATAATTTCTATTTATATTCTGCTGTGTTTTTAAAAACTATATCTACTTAAAAACATTCTTCTTTTTTGTGCATGTTATTTTTAAAGAGGCCATATTTTTTTAATGCAAATGCATCCATAAAAAAGATTAAAAAACTAATAACATACTCTACGACCAGCATTCTTTAATACAAAAAGGCTTCAAAGATTAGAAGGAGAACACATAAAATATAGGAGCATGGATTGTTTGTTTTTTGAGTTTTTACACGATAATCAATTGAAAATTTAAATAAAAAATAAAAGATGTTATAAAAGCATGCAACAAAAGTGTATTATAATAAAAAAATTTAAACTGTATGTACTTATAGTAATGTCTGCACCAATTTTGTTTCCGTAAATTTTGCACGAAAGGTGTTATCGGTACTGAGACCTTTATGTATACTGGATGTGTGTTGTTTCGTGAGTTATGGGCATTTTAATGAACATAGCTTTGTTTATGTAATTGCGGAAAGCTTTAGCTGCCTATACCACTAGACTGATTTTTCTGAAATTTTTGCAGTTAGTTACTAGCTTAAATAGCCTATATATTTTTTCGATATATCAAGTGGGCATGGCACTTCTAATGCAAAGGTAATATTTTAAATCGTATATAATAAAGGTTCGATGGGAATAGTGAGCTTGGTAACCCTTCCCAATCAAAGTGAAAAAATATTATCATGTACCTTAAGAACTCTAACACGTAGAGCCTTGAACTTCTGTATAAATAGCTCACTTATTAAGGTGCACAATTCAGCAAAATAATCGCTAGGTTAAAAGAAAAAGTTATTATCCTTCAGCTAGGAGACTGTAACAGAGAAATGAAGTTTTGTCAAAGTAACTCATTAATTAAAGAAAAAAAGTGATGAATTGCAGGAGTGGGCGTGGTTGCGTTTTTCAAATATCCTTTAAAAGAGAATTTGATTCTTTTTAAAAAAGTGTAACATGTAAAGTGAAGATAAAACTTGACCAACTTTTTTTAAGTGGCAATCATGCAACCACAAAAAAATATTGTGTAAATTCTTTCTGCATTTAAGCGTAGTGCAGCAAATGAAAACACAATTCAATTGAATTGTTTTGTTGGTTTAACGTCTGCAAGTTGTTAAATACTCTTTAGTTATTTTCAAGAGACCGGAAATAAAACATTAAATGCTTTAGTGTTTATTTATTAAGCCAGTCAAATGTTGCGTTTTACAAAGGGGTACACAAAATAAATAAATGTAAATTATTTCGTTATTTCGTTATTGAAGTTCTGCTAAGTTTGCTATTGTTTAAAGTATTTTTAATAAACTTTAGTACCTTAAGATCTTGTTTTTAGATGTAAAAAAACATATATTTCGATGTGAATTGTTCCTGTTTAATATTTGTTTTTTTTTTTAATTTATTTTTATAGTTCGCGCTGGCTTGTTTTGTTAAGAAAATCCTTATAAATCATGGCCATTATCATGACGCCATCTCTTTACAGTCATGTTAAGTATTTTACAGTCGACATATGAATATAGCGAAAATACTTAATATTTGCGCAAACGTCGATATGCAGGCTAAGACTAAGAATTGAATGTACAATATGTCCAAATATGCACGGTACAATTCTGTAGGAAAAATCATTGTTTTTCTATTTGCTCAAAAATTACAGTTTCTGAGATGACCAGTGGAAGCTGGTGCCGTTGCAATAAGAGCTTTAATATTTATGCTTTAAACTTAAGCTCGACTACATCTCTTCTACAACTTTAAAGCATGTAAGTAAGTTCTTACAAATTGTAAAGTTTTAAAAAATAATTTATAAATTCCTTAACTTAAATCGTTAAAACAACGCAAATCTTTAAAACAGATTTAAAAAATAAATTTTTTTTTTTACCGTAGGCAGTCTAATAAAAAACTGCCTTTTTCAAGGTTAATTCGGCAATGAGCGTAATTATTCAATTGTAGTATTCGTGAACAAATAGGTGTTTCAATGACGTATAACCGGCCGCCTTTGCAACGGCTCTGGAGAAACTGGGAGTCGAGAATAATGTCAGTAGATTTTTTATCACCTTCGTACTAAAAAAAATGTTTGTTGTTGAAGGTCGACAGATCTGCGCAGGTGGATAAAGTCATGTGTGGTCACTAGTTGGGGATAATGTGAATTCCAAGCTTACGTGGCCTAGCTTAAAGTAGATGTAGCGTTTACTGTAGTTTCACGTGGACGTGCTGAAGATCAGAGGCAATGATTTTTGTAAAAGTTTAATGCGTCAGTCGAAGAGGCTGTGTTGGTGGACTACCATTTTTAGGCTTATTGAAGAAATCTGGTTGCCTCGACTGAAAATGCAGAAAATAATTTATCTCTTAGTGCGTGCTATCACACAGTGGTCCCTGAATCTGGATCTGATATACTGACTGTAACTCAAGCCAAATCCTCCAAATAATTAGAAATTTAAAAAAAAAAAAACAATTTATTAAAATGTTCTTTAAGGATTAAAACTCTGCTGGCAGTAAGGGAATAATAATACCCAAAAGTTTGTAACAAATGTTGTTTAAAGATTTCATCTTCTTCTATCTTCTTGCATAATGTTTTAAGTAAAAATTGCAGTTTATTTAAATAGAAAACAGCTTCAAATATAACTGCTTGGCGTAGAGTTACTACACTTGAATTATTTTAAATAGATCGACATCGCATATGCTTTGTAAAAACAAAATTATATTGAAATGAACATTCTAATGTTTATGCAAATAATAAAATGTGTTGATTCATCAGTATGCCTAATGCATTTTAAGTTCTTGGCAACTTATTAAGTTGCAGCTACGCCTGATTTTCTTATTTTTTGTTTCAAATCCGTATTACATTTTGATCGCAAAGTTTTTGATTTTAAAAATGCATAGCTAGCAACAAAACAAAAAAAAAAAAACACACACACCACAAAATTTAAATCTTATTTACATCTAAGGTATGTGACTTAAATATAAAAAATTGTAAATAATCACACAGTAAAAAAAAATTTCAGTTTGCAAAAGGCATACAACGAAAAGGCACACAATATGATTATGAAATGTTTTTAAAAGTTGTGTTCAGTTTTACGTGAAAAGAAAATGTTAGGCTTTGAACATGATTTTGTGTATTCATTGAATTTTTGCATCCTAACGGTATAGGAAATTATTTTTTACTTAAAAAAAATTACAAAAAAAATCTTATTTCTTTCTTCTTAAATCGCGGCGCATAAGGTCTTTACTGCTGAAGAAAGAAAGGAGGTAAATCGTATTATGTTATCAAGCGAAATTAAAACATAAGGTTTCGATTAGCGGTCTAAATACATTTATCACACAGGCCGAGTTAAAGGTTAAAGAATATTAGTCATACCCATTGATATGCTTATACACAAATATTATTATAACGAAAAAGCGTTTTTATGCAAATAAACTCCTAAATAATAAAAAATATAATAATAAATTTATATGTATCAAAAAAACTTTTGTCACTGCAATATATAATGAAAATTTTACAGCCGTTCAACTTCAATTAAATAAGGTCAGACAAATTACTTGGCTTAATATTAAGAAAAATGTAAAAGGTTTTTTAAAAGTTCTTTGCCATTTATTACCTCATTTTTTATTTATTTATTATTTTTTTTTTTTTGTTACTATTTGAAACACTTTAAAATGCATTAGCTACCGCCAATCAAATGCCACAAAGTGTATGTACTATCGATGAAAATTTGTTTGTTTGAATATTTGCAAACTTGAAAAAACACTTTCAATACCAACATGTAAGAGACAAAAACACGAACACGTTAAAAGTTACACAAGTATTGTAAAGTCAGTTGTTGGCGATAATGAATCGTACATATTTCGTCGTCTTGCGTATTGTTTAATTTATACGCACAGTTTCATAAATATTTGTATAGTCTTTGCTTACATTAGTGCCAGTATCTGGCGGATTCAATTTATGTTTTGTTATGTTATTGCCTCATTCTTTATCAGAGATGATACTTCGACTGCAAAGTTTTCAAGATTTTTAAAAATTATATTAATTTTATATTTGTATACAAGGACCAATACTAATAAAATAAACAAATCCATTGGAAGATATCCTTGTTTATTGAACCAGGTAGAGAACAAAACTCGTATGTGAGTTCTAGACACTAGGTCTGGCTTTCTTATTTTCCGGTTAAAACTGCAGATTATTCTAATTCGATAATATTTATTTTCTAGAAATTAAGGAGGATTTTGCCTTTCGTAGAAAATTTTTAAGTAGAAGAACTAGTTTGTTGCTCTACTGATTTTTATACCCTTCACCACAAAAAGTGGAAAAAGGGTATATCTTAGTTTGTCATTTCGTTTGTGATGTCAACAATATCCATTTTCGATAAAGTGTATATTCTGACTTCTTATGCATAGCATGTTGGTGTTGAAATCAAGTTTGCAGAGGCACCAGATCAGATAGAGAATATTTAAATACGCCAATCGATCAGACAATGTCGAAAGGGTTGCTATTGGAAATCGGCTTGATCGGTTCATCTTCCTTCGGGCAGTGGGCTAAACACCACGCCTGCCTCTAATTTTTCCATATAATTTGGAACAGAGAAGTAATGCAATCAAAAAAAACAAAAATATGTAGCGACAGAGAAATAAAAAAAAACCAAACTTATCACGAGTTATGGCCTCTAAAATTTTTATAAAAAGTTCGATTATCAATATGGTCAATATGGGTATCATTTAGAAGCTGTTGAAGAGATACTAAAATTAAAAAAAAATTGCTAAACCCATTATTAGTCGATGACATTTTTGTGTAAAATTATAAATCGTACTTATTTTTTTTATTTAAATTCTCTGTTAACACAATATTTATTTTTTTTTTGAAAGGAGCTACTTCTCCAAACTAAAGTTACATACATGGTGAATAGTATATAAGATTCGGCAGAGATAAATATAGCACTCTTACTTGTAGGTTATGTATTTCCTTTTTAGTTTTTAAAAATAAAAATAATAATAAAACGAATTTCATTTATACGTCTGCTTTTTATTATTTTTATGTTTTCTAATTAAGGTTCAGCGCACTCGCACTGATTTAATGTCTCATTACATTCGGTTTTGCACTTTAGAAGCTTGTTTTATTATTGTATCAATAATATTGTATTTTTCTATAATCTTTTATAAACTTCTTTATATAACTTGATTTTTTAAGCACCATAGGAAATTCGAATTAAATTTAGATACATAATATTAAAACCAAATGTTTTTAATATAATATTATCATGTAAATTTTGTTTACAAATAGAATATCAGATACTTAAAAATTATGCCAGCTAAATATTTCATAAAAGGTAATTAAGGACTTCGCAACGGAACTACCAACCTAGTGATTTTAATATGGCATGTGACTATTAAAATCAATTACTGGAAAATGATTAAATTGATTATTGCAGAAAATAATTATAACCACTAGTAAGTATTTTAAAGTATTCTCTTTTAACTTAAAGCACTAGTTCAATTATTGCTTTTTTTACGAGCTAATGTAATGTGTTTTGCAAGCGAGTTAAAAAATATGGCAATCATAAGAGTAAGTGTTTATATGGAAAGTACTTTTTAAGGTTACGTCTAATTTTTTGCTGGGATGTATTCCCCAAGATTGTGTAGTGGACATTTATTTGCGATGTGGGTTTGTTCACAGCCACAACACTATTTTACTCACGTACTGTGTTTAAACAAACTTATCACAATTTTTACAAAAATACAAATTGACTGCAAATGTTTGTCCGGGCAAAAATGTTGGAGTCATAGAACAGCGACTAGAGCAGTCACGTAAATGTAGATACATGCTGTTTTCGTATTTGTTAACAACAGCGCAGGTTTCTGATTTGAATTTGTTTAATTTTAACTCCAGCTAAAATAATAAATAAGTATGTACAAATAAAAAATGCAGAAAAAATAACGCACAACAAGAAGCTGTTTGCCGCCTATCCGGAACAAATGACTGTGATATATAAAGGGTAAATTTTTAAGCGTGTTGTCTTAAAATTAGGAAAGAGAATTATGAAAGTTAACAAACCAAGGTTGCCATTTACTTATCGCACTTGACGAGACTGGGACAAGAACTAAGTATAAACATATTGATTCCAATCTACGATTATGAAAAGATTTGGTGTTGCGAATGGTTATTTAAAAATTTTTAGCCCAACTTAAAACAGACATATTTCTTATAAAAATATATCTTAAACCATATTGTTTCTTATCGCATTACAATACAATTAAAATTTTTGATCTAAAGTTTAATTTTTTGCTGAAATTTTCACTATGCGTCATAAATTTTTAATAAAATATTTGAAGTTCTTGGCGTTAGCACACAAAAAGTAATCCAGAGCTTATAAATAACAAATTTACTACTTAATTCTACAATTGTTGTATCTCATGCATGTTGAATATAAGTATTCAAGATAAAAGCTTAGACTTATGCTACATATCTAAAGTTTTCCAAAATCGCGATCAATAAAAATGCATCGTTGTAACGAAAGAACATATTTAGCAGGTTTTTGCTAAATTATTATCAGCTCCCATGTGTTCTAAATAAAAAAGCGTTTAAACAAATTATTGTTCTCCTTCTATGGGCTGCGAAAGTAATATTTTTCTTTGCTAGAACTTTACGTATACGAATTATTCTGGCTTAAGTCTCAACAAGAACTGAATTAGCTTAACCAGAAAATTTGAATTCGGCTTAATACAGCTTTTAACAGAAGACAGCAATTTAAAAAATCATCTTAAAAATACTTCACAGAAGACCCACACACCAAAAACATTGCAGTATATATTTATAAATAAACTTATCAGACGCTGTAACAGTTATTTTATAGCCTGAAATGAATTGATTATTACTTTCGGATTTTATGCACCGTAAAACATCTGCCTTTAAAACTAACTAGTTGCTTTTCAATGTTAGGTTTTAAGACTTCCGTTAATTTAATTAATCACAAAGGACAAGTCTGTCGCGATAAAGGAAAAAAACGGATACACAATACAAGCTGCAAGGTAACGGACCTAAAATTGGTCACAACAGTAGAAGCAATTATTTTACGTTCTTTGTCGCGCCATCGCATGTTGGAAACCAATTCTCTATTTGGTTTAATATTAACTTAAAAGCAAAATGACATTCAAATTTTGACAATATATTTGCACCACCCTGTACATTAAGAAAATATGTTCTCTTTTGTTTTTGCTGCTGTGTGTGTTTTTTGCATTGACCGAAAAGATGTAAAAACAATATTTATTGGTTTTCTTTAATAATTTAATGTGCAGTTTGTTAAGATCTTATGTTCAGTAAAATTGTAGACAATTCATTTGTGTTATAATTAAAATGCTCAACCAGTATCCATTTATTCATGTAAAAATTTTCTGTTTTAAAGTATTTATTACAGAATTTAATTATAAATTTTATTAAGTAAATGTTAAATGCTAAAAAAACAAAATAAATATAGTTAAACTCCTCATATAAAGCCAAGAAATAACTTTTTATTTGATATATTTTTTAAAATAAAATAAACAGAAACATAAGAAGGTAGCTCTTTTTTTGTGCTTAATTTAAATTTTATATCTAAAGGATTTATGGAGAAAACCCTAGGTTCCACCATTAAACCTCACTATTTGAAACCTACCCTTTGCGGCTACTTACGAAATTGTTATTTTAGCTGATATTTTTCTTTAATTAGCTGCATAAGCAACAGTTCATGTATTAAATGTATCGGATACATTAGCGAGCTCTTGCTCACTTTAAAGGGTAAAGCCGAAAATTAATGTTTTTATACTAAAGTGAAAAAAACCAAAAAAATGTTATTTAAAAAAAATATTTTTAAAATTTAATTTTATAATTTATATGGGAAAAAATTTTTTCTAGAAATTATTTTTTTTTGGCAATTTTAAAACCGTACTGATTGAAGCAGTGCTATGCGATGTATTCTAGGAAGGAAACAAAAAATGAATGTGCTGTTTCTGTATTACAGGTGATCTACTCGTCTGAAAAAATTGTATGATAAGCACTCAGTTTTTTGAGTTATTTCCATATAAATTTTCCAGACAGGTTGATCGCCAGTAATACAGAAACAGCTCTGAAATATATCTATTTCTTATTTAAAATGTGCTGCTTCTGTATTACAAGCTAGCGACTCGTCTAGAAAATATGTATGAAAAGAACTTATTTTTTTGAGTGATTAGAATATAAGAGTTTTAGAGGAATCGCTCGCTTGCATTACAGAAACACGTACGTTTTTATTAAACACTTTCTGACTGTCCTGCGACATTAAGAAAATATAAATCTTTTGGAATTTGTTTTCGTTTTTAATTTAATTGTGCGGACAAACAAATTTGCGTACATCTTGGGATAAGTAGCTTGTTCCGTTTGCTTGTGAAAGCAAAACAAATAAAATTTGTTTGTTAAACAATAAACGACAGGAGTAAACTTCTTTTTTTCTTTGTTTTGCTATACAAATTTTTTCAAATATATTTTTACAAAAATATAAATTCGGTAATTAGTGCTTGAAATATGTCACGTTAAATTTATTTCCCTTAAGTATTAACTTTAAGATAAACGGGTCAAACAAAATCATAAAAAACTTATTACAACCATGAAAAATCCGACTCCAATATGAGCAAGACATAAATTTAGAAAATGTAGAAATTATTACTTTCAAAATGTGGTTTCCAAATTTTTCTTCTTCCGTTTATTATTTTTAATTTTAACGATAAAATTGTATTTAGAAAAAAGTCTTTAAAGTATTGTAACAAAGAAAAATAATCTGAGAGCTAATTAAATAGGTCACAATTTTATGCTTATTTATAATTTTTAATTTGTTGTTGTGAATGTTTCAAATAATCTTGTTACTTACAAATTCATTAAGCATGTAATAGAGATGCATTGCTAACAATAGAATACTTTTTAACCATGAATAATTGAAAAATGATTAAGAATAAAAAAATTTCCAAATAAAATGGGGACCTAATAATTCTTTTCTTTAGAATGTAACATATTTGTACATAATACATTCAAACTGTAAATTTCTTTACTGTATCAAAACATTCAATTTAAACATCTGCTTCCAAAAAATAAATTTAAGCAATTTGATGCTAATTAAAAACTAATTTTTTCTTAGATTTAATTATTTTTTACTAAATAAATTATTTTTGCATAACATTATTTCGACCTAATTAGATATTGCATAAAACTAAAAGCTTAGAGCTTTAATTCTTCTTTGTTTCTTTGTTTAGCTGGAAAGAAGACATAATAATAATGTGAGGGAACAAGCAACCGTACAATTATTTTTGTCATACTTATTCGAAAAACTATACTTTATGGAAACATTCAATCAAAGACATTGGTGTAGATTATGTTGCTATGTGGGTCAGAAGACCAATTAAATAAGAAAATGTCTAAATGTCTTTAAATGTCTCGCTTTATTATGTAAGGATTTTTATCTTGAATTTTGTGTCTGTTGAATAACAAATTTGAGTGCATATTGGGTAAGAAGAGAACATATAAAAGTTTTATTCATGTGTGTAATTGAACTATAATCTGTAAACAAACAATTTTGTTCATTAAAGATGAAAATTGATTATTCTTGGTTAATTTTGGACCACAGTCGTCAGTGTCTCGTTTAAACTATTTAGAGATAAATATGTTAAAACATATTTTTCATTACTAGTTATATGGTAGATTCTAAAAACATGTTGAAATTGCAATTCTTGTATGTTTATTTTAAACACAGAATTATTTTGTGTATTTTAGGATCAATTTATTTTACAGTATAATTAAATAACTAGTAGTTTTTGTAATCATCAGAGGAACTTTTGCTTGTAATTATTCCGCGATTATATTACAAATTTAGTTTTATGTCAAATGTTGTGTTATGTGAAAGTTTTTTGTAGTTAAAAGTTCCCACTCATGATTTAATTTCATGTTATTTTTTTGTGTATTTATTTAATGCAATTAAACCGACAAATAATAAACAACACATGATACAATGGCAGTTTGCAATTTAAACAATTATAAAAATTTTTAATTTTATGAAATTGATTATTGGTTGAACTTAATAATAAAACGGTAAACGGAAATTTGCGATATTAAAAAGACACAAACACTCTACAAAGGACAAATGTCTGCCTATAATAGCTAAAAGAAATAAGGACAAACGGTTTAAGGGAAAGGTCATTTTAGGTAAAGACTCCGTCTCTAAGGAGACTCTTTAATTTTCACCTTTATTTTATTATTAGCTGTTTTCTATAAACATTTTAAAGTGAGGGGCAATAGTCTAGATTTTCTGAGCAGTTTCTACTGTCAAGAATAAGTAAAGAACTTTTACAAAGGAGTTTGCATTAACTATAAACAATTTTTTAAGAGTCCATTGAAGTTAAATTAGACACAAATAATTATTAAAGCAATATTTTTCTATTTTAACGCAAAAAACATGTTTAATAATTATAAGTAAAAGAAAAATTAGATGTTTAGGAAATAAGAAAAAAAAAATGTTCAAATAAAGATTTTTTATAAACACAAAAAATAAATTGAAAAATTTGTAAAACTGAAAAATTTCAAAAAACCTTAAGACAATAAATTCAAACATTTCAACATATGTACATTAATGTGCTTTTTCTCTGTTACAGGTGAGCGACTCGTCTAGAAAATTTGTATGAAAACAACTTAATTTTTTGAGTGATTCCTATATAAATTTTCTAGACGAGTTGCTCGCTTGCAATACAGAAACTGCACATAAAATTTTTTTTTAATATCAAAATGAAATTTTCAAAAAACATTATGGATATATATATATATATATATATATATATATATATATATATATATATATATATATATATATATATATATATATATATATATACATATATATATATATAAAAGTTTAAAAAATGTTACAGTCAAAGAGTTTTGGCACACAATATCGAATATTTCTTAAGCGGATAGTGAGTTAATGGTTCCAACTTTGTCGCAGTTTGCAATAATTTCATATGACTCACTTGTTCATCTTCAAACGTCGTATAGATATTTTCAAAAGTAAATAAAAAAAATTTTTTACACTTATTAAAAAGTAAATTTTATTTGGTTTATGAAAATCCACGGTTCAACCTCTGGCTGGGGGAAAAAAAAAATAAAAATTTAAAGATTTTTTTCGATAAATGAAGATATTTTATAAAAGTTTCTGTCAATTTCAATGTCAATGCAATTTACATTCAAAATTCATTTTTAATAGCTAAACCTTAACCTTTTTTAACCGTTATTTTAGGTTTGTTTTTATTTTTTATTTTTGTATTTCATCATGATAAATTGTTAGCACTTTAGACAGGAAGGAAAAACTAATGAAATACCATAAAAAACAATAACAGCAATAAAAAAGATAAAAAGATTAACAGACTTTAAAAGTTTAACACTCTTTTAACTTTTTTTATGGATATAATTTAAATAGGTTTAGCCTCTTGTTTTTTTGTTAAAGTCAATGTACGAGCAGTTTTTGCGTATTTTATAATTTGAAAATCGTGATAAAGTTTTAACACCCGCAACCCAAAACTTAACAAATATGGTAAACATTAAAGTTTTTATGCATTAAAATAATTAAAGTATTTCTTTTTCACTATTATTACAATGCACACACTCGTTTAGCTATTTGTATGTGAATGCATAAAACAAAAGTTTATTGTATATTAATATGTTTATAAAATACAAAGGCTTTATTGTTTTAATTTCAAAACTTAATATTCAAAATCAACGACCAACGACAAGTATAAGTCAAATGAGTCAGCAGGTGTCTACAAAAATATTCACACTTATATAGACTTTGCCCGTACACTTCGTACGAAAATATAAATACAGAGTGTGTTCATATCGAAAACAACTACGCATAAAAAATTAGTATTTTGAGGTAGGTCAATGAAAGTTTATTTATTACTTCTCTGTTTAGTTTTATTAATTTGTTATTGTTCTTCATGTAAAATTTAATATAGTTCTTTCACCACGTAAAATAATATAATAAAGAATTTTCAACACTAATTTTATTAACTGCCACTAATCTAAAATTTTGCATGAGCATAGCAGAGGATAATTCGAGCTTAAGTTTCGGAGCTAAGTATCATATACTTTCCACGGATGGCATTATGTAGTCTCAAAATTGGGTACCTCGCAACTGAAAATCTTTCTAACGCTTGGCATTTCTTAAATTTTTGTCTGATTTTTAAAATTATACATGGTCCCAAAGGCCTAGTCATCAGTACCTATAAAATGGTGCTTTAAAATGCATGCTTATTCTTCGATAGCATGGTCTAGTTTTTTCAAAATATTGGGTACAATTTTCAGCAAATTTAAAAAATTTTTTTTACCGTTGTTAGTGAGAAGAATTCGAAATGCCTTGGAAAAACTTTTAAGATTATATCCTTTTCTGCCTTAAAAATTATACAACTTTACTTTACTACATTTTAGCCTAAATAGAGCCAACAATTCCAATTTTGTTGATACTTCGAATTGTTGCTGAAAGTATTTCATGAGCTCTGGACTCCATATGTGAACTTTATACGCAAAAGAGCCAAAAATTTTGGGATTTTTTGGTCTGTATTTTGAGATTGTGTGATTTCCTTTTGATCAGAGTTGACCAACTACACAGGCACAAAAAATAAATGGAAGAAGAACAGAAGTACCTTTCCATGTGTATATTAATGTTGTCAATACAAGACGAAATTTTTTTTATTGTTTGTGTCATAGTCCACACTACTAACCTCGAGAAAGAGTTAAAAAAGAGTACACCCTTTTGTCAGAGGATTTCGCAGACACGCAGTTTCTAATGATTATAAAAAGCAGTAGAAAGTGTTGCAACTGTACTAAACTCCTTGGCCCACCTAAAAGAACTGGTGATGAATAATAAAATATGCGGACAAAAGATGCGTTTTTAAATAATTTAATTTGACACATTCTTTACAGGTAAAAAAACAACTAAACTCTGGGGGTTTGGTTTATTGATTTATATATTACTATTTACACGAGAAAACTCTACCACCGGTAGCATAGCTCTTACAATATCAACAATAACTATACGATAAACAGCAACAAGCCCTTAAAAGCAAAGTTTTGTGATGCCAAAAAGGGGTGAAAGTCCTTTAAAACATAATTAATTGCTTAAAAGGTGTAGTAATGGACAAGAAGAGTTATCAGAAAAATTTGAGTTCTTCATTTTCAATGAAAAACAGATAGTGAAAGAAAGGAAAATATGTATAAGGCCGTTAGATATGTGACCTCCATTCTTTTAATTAATTTAAACATCGCCGTCAAACCGCTAGGAAGTAATTAATTGATGTTAACATTGCCTAATAGCACTGACTTAAAACTAACGTGGTTATTCAAGTTGTAAGCATTAAAGTTAAGCAAAGGTTAGCACGGTGAAGTTTTTCCGTGAGGTAAAAATTCAAGCTACATTTACGGTTAGATTGCAAGTGAGTGTTTTATATTCTTTGCGATTTAATAAGGGGCGAATAATACTAAAATTAAAGTTTATTAATACTAACCTTTGTACAAAAATCCTTTTAAAGTATTGTGTACCGAAGGATGTTGGTAGAAATCTATATCTTGCAGTTTTTGTTTTGTAAGAGTACATATAATATAACTGAAGTGTCGATAAATTTTTAAAATTTGACACCAACAAATGTAATTTAATTGCACAACGCCTTTTTACTTTTATCTCTGTAAAATCAGGGCCTTTAAAAAAATATTTTCTATTGAGTGTTTGCAGAGATCAAGGGAATTCTAAAAAAAAATTACTTTTATATCAAATGCAATTTGTAAAGTACCTGTTTTTTAAAAGTTTGGAATTTTTACTAATATTATTTCCAAGCAGTTAATTAAAATAATTATTTTATATACGTAAATATTTGGAGGGAAAGTAAACTGATAAAATTTCATACAAATTTCCTAGGCGAATTGTTAATCCTTTAACAAAATAAAATTTTAAATTTCAAAAACAAACTGATTTTAAAAAGCTGGTTGCGTGAATCTCTTCCCGAAGATGTGCATAGTGACGAAAGTAAAAACAATAATAATAGCCTAATTCATAAAAGTACTTTAAGAGTTCATAAACTTTTAATAAGCGAAAGTCTGGATTATAAAAACATAACTGGAAAAATGTAGAAAAAATGTTCTTACCATAAAGAAAGTATGCTGTTAGGGGAAGTATAAATTCTGATAGTATAAAACTTTATTGCCTTAGGGGCTATAACTCCGAAATACTGCATCTCTGTATCAGCTGGAAAGCTGATTGTGCCTGGGTTTAATTAGAAAATTATTTTCATCTAATATAGTTAAGATGTTAATGTTTTTTTGATTATGGATGACCTCGGGATCCAATGAAAAATTAATATTATTTTATTTTTAATATGTGCGTTCAATTAACTATATTGTATGCGATTATAAAAGACTTAACTTCTTGTCTCAAAATAAATAAAAATAGGAAGCAAATAAAACTTGCAGTGCACCACAATTTTGCTCAAATCAGAGTGAGAATCAAATCAACGTTCATAAAGTTATTATTTTTATAAATTTAATTAAATTTACATTTTTACAGTTTTTCAGTTAGAGCTAAGTTCGTTATTCGTCAACAGCATAACAAAATGATTCTTCTGATTCGCTAGAACCTTCGTCCACATTTTTCGTATTCATTTCCAAGTTAGTTACCAACTTCTATTTATACAACTATTTAGAAAGAATTAGTAAAGAAGTAAAGACTAATAAGAAAATAATAACTAATTCGTACAAATATTTAGAACAAAACAAAAAAAAAATTCAGTTAAACAAAAAATACTCATTTCTCAATATACTGTAAAATTTAGGTTTAATGAAGTACCAACCAGTGTAGTTGTAAATATAATGGTGTAAGTTTCTTTTTTTGAAATTCTCAAATCACTAAACTTTCAATAAAAACAACAGATTTTTAATTGGAATAAAAGTATAAAATTAAAAAAAAGGAAAAAAACTTCACATGTTTTTTTTTTTGCCAAAAATGTTTTTATGAAACACATTATAACAGATGTTTATAGGTATAAAAGTATTCGAAGTATTAGCAAATATTATATGTTTGGTAAATTGACCCCATATTTATTTATTTATATATAAACACACATATTAACAAAAAAGCAAGAAGAGTGATATAATCGGCTATGCAGGATCTTAAACACCCTTTTCCATTTATAAAAGAAATTCTTTTCTGTTTTTCTGTTAAAAAAAAAATTAATTTCAAAAAGCTAAGAGTAATATTATTATTTTTAACTTCACTTGTGCAATTATAATAGGTGTGTTCATTTACTTTACTAGTAAAAATTAGTAACGAGAGAGTAACAAGAAATTTTCCAAAATTACTCTCAAAAATGTGAAAAAGTAAATGAACACTTTACTAGCAAAAATTAGCAAATAAGTCCCGATTTACACTATGCAACTTTTTGAGGCATTTTTTTCTTAATTCTCTATTTAGGTTGCAGCAATATGCGTTATTTAAAAATAAACATAAGCTACAGTAACATCCATTCAAAACTCAAGCAATACTATATTGCTTACTCCTCTTGCTTCACCAACAAACAAAAATTGCATGCCAGTTTCATGAAAAATTGCCAAGTCTAAATGCGGTATAACATTGTTGTGGCTTTAGGAATGATATGTAAGACTTAAAAACTGTACGGTATGACCATTAAATAGTACCATTTTTAAAGTAAATGTATCAGAGTGAAAAAGTATTTAAAACAAAAGACCAAAAATAATAATAAAAGTAACCAGATAACAAAAATATGTACATAAACTGTTTTGCCGTTTTTTTAATTACTAAGTAATTTTCAAAAGCCTTTGTGATGTTTAAGCGCATCATAAATATAATTTTTTTTTGCAATTAGTTCTTATAAACATTCTTATTGTGATTTAAATGTAAAAATATTTACATTAAAGATTATCTAAACTTCATAAATATGTATAAATTAAATTTATAATTGTACATAAAAGTTGTACTATTCTTATTAAAATTGTACCGAAAAAAGTACATTGCATTGAGTGTTTTATCACTGACTGTTTACTTTAAATTCTTAACCAAACAAAAACACCCGCAAAGCTAAAATTTTCGAAACCAAATTTCTGTTGTTTTAAACTTCTTTGTTGTATACTAACGTAGCTAAATTGAAGGAAAATAACAAAACAACAAAATAATATAATTTTAATATTCTTTAAATTGTCAAATACTTGCCTTTTCTGCAATATTACAAAAATTTCTGTTTTTTTAAACATTTTTTAAACAAATTATTTTGTAAACAAAAGTAGAACACAGCTGTTTGGAAAATTCTTGCAAGTAAAAATTTTACTTGTAAAAACTTGCAAGAATTTTTTTGTCTCTCAATTTTTTACGCTCTTTCGGCGCTCTCTCGTTGCAAATTTTTTGGGTTAATGAACGCTTTCTAGTAACAATTGTTACAAATTTGTACAAATTTTTAGTAAATGAACACACCTTATATAAAAAACGACTCAAAAGTGTAAATGTTTTAGTTTTGTTGTAAAATTTTTAGGAAAACTTTAAAATTGTAAAAAATTTTTATTTTATTTTTAGTGAATTTTCGGTTTTGATTTAAATCTCATATTTTTTATAGCAAATCCATTTTTATAGAAAAATTTAAATTTTTTTGTGTAATTTTAATCGTTTAAAAAAGTTGGTGACAATATTTTGGTTAAGTTTAAATGATTTAGTAATATTGCAATTTTTTGCTTATCTATAGTCTTTTTTCCTGAGATTTTGGAATTCAATACAGCAAAGCAAACAGAAATAACAAAAAAAAAAAAATTAAAAAATTAAATAAAACACACTTCGATTTTAAAACGTAAGGAAAATTAAAGTGCTTGCTTTCTGTTGAACATATTTCCCACCACAATGATGTTCATTAATATTCTTTACCTCTTCTGAGAACTTGGAAAAACTGAATTTTATCCTATTACGGACAGACGGACATCGACTTCCCTATGTTTAAGGATCAAGAATATGTAATGTATGGGGTCGGAACTGAATATTTTAGAAATTACAAACGGAAATACAAATTTATGCATACCCTTTTCATCTGCGTTGAATGGATGAAAAAAGTTTTAAAAAAGAAGTTCAAAGCTGAAATCGTCAATTATATTTTTAAAATCATTTATTCGTGCACGAGATCGAAGCTTAAGATTTAGATAATGAATGTTAATTCTGACCTCAAGATGTGATAAATAATTCAGAATAGTAAGCTGTATATTTATTTTTTATTGTATTTTTATTTGCTCCAAGTGAGTGTTTGCACTTTTGTTTTGAAGCGCAAAGTGAAAAAAAGGAATAACTTAGTTTTTCAATCCGTTTGTAATTTCTACAATATCCATTTCAAACCCCATAAAGTATATATATTCTGACTTCTTATGCTAAGCGATGTCGGTCTGTCCATCTGTGTTAGTGTTAAATTCAAGTTTGCCGTGGCACAATATCAGCTTGAGAAAATTTAAATACGCCAATCGATCAGACATAGTGTCAAAAAAAGTGCTATTAGAAATCAGCACGATCGAGAATTAAAAAATAAGAAAAAAGCATCAAGCGAAAAAATTGGCGCTTGCACTAAACGTTTTAAAAATGCTTAACCCATTACGAGTCGCTGTTATTTTTATGTAAAATTATATGTATATCGTACTTATTTTTTAATTTTTGTTTTTGATGAAAACTATTTTTTTTTTTTTTTTTTTTTTGATAGGAGCTATTTTACTAAACTGGATTTATGTTTATACATGGTGACGGGTATATAAGTTCCGGCATAGACAAACATATCACTCTTACTTGTTTTTAATAAATATGTTTATTATTTTGAAATTATAATAGCTCTCATATTTATCATTTATCAAAGTTTAAAATTACATATTTAAGAATGTAAGAAAATCGTATTTCATAGAAAAAGTAAGAAAAGGATTGATATAAAACAAATAGCTTAGAACACAATTATTTTTAATTTTTAATATTTGGTTTGTTTTTATATCTTATCTTCTACGAATAGAATTGACCAAGAATTTCTTTCATTTTTATTCGGTTTTCTAACCAAGTGTTTCCTAGGTGCATTCTAATTTTTTTTATACCTGAGGCCAAATCCGCTTTCAAAATATCAATAAATTTATTTTGTTGTAATTTTATAAAAGTGCTGTTATTTTTGAAAACAATATCAAAACAAAAAATTAAAATAAATAAAAACACACTTTTTGAAGCAAAAATTTTTAGATTTTTTTTTAGGTAGTTGATTTTATGTTTGAAATTCTGAAAATCTCCTTTATATGTAAACTTTATTCCAAAGCAAATATTAAAACAGGTATGAATATAACACAGAAAATATCTTTATTTTAGTTAAGCAATTAATTTTAAATTAAAGTTTTAAGTGAGTATTAGTGATTTAACACGTTTTAATAATTTTTAAAAAACTTTAAATTCTTAAAATATTTTCACATACAGACATATCTTTATAAATTTTTTTTTTAATTTTTTAAAACTTTTTTTTATTAAATGCACTATTCTGGCTTGATTATATTTTTCTATTAAAATTTATGAAATAATATTTTTCTTTTGTTTTTATTCTTAAGCACATTATTATTTACCTTAAACACAGTTTTAATTTTAATCCAATGAAAACAAAATCTTTAAATTTTTTAATTGGTTATTTTCAATTAATTCCTTTAATTAATTAAGAAAAAATTATTTTATGAAACAAATATACATTCAATGCACTTAACTTTTGTTATAAAAAAAATTACTTATTCTCAAAATATTTTTTTTATATTCACAGTAGCAAATTATTGAAAGAAATACAAACTTTAACACATAAATATTTATTTATTAATTTAATTTGTTGTTTTTATCATGTGTTATTTTATTAATTTAAAATATGTCACTTCTTAGCACATCAATTTAAATTTATTACAATAGTATTCGATATATTTTCAGACAAATTCTATGTTAAATAATCAAACATTTTTCTAAAAGGCACTTTTTATCGTTTAAGACACTGCATTAAAAATTATAAACCGTGTTGGTATACTTTTTGAAATTTTATTCCAAACATTCGACAGATTCGACTGAGCACTGCAAACGCAGCTGGTAAACTGCATCAAATGTGGCAACATTCAAACCTAATGACTTCATTGGAAGTACCGTCACGTTTTTTTATGTTTTACACATTTGTTTTTATTGAGAATATGTTATCTTTTCTCTTTGGTTGTTATTCCAGACTGGAACTTTGAATGTTTATTTTGGAATGGAATTATATTTAACAGCACAATTGAGGGCTTAAAAAATTTAGCAGTTTAAGTATTTTTATGAGACCGTTAACAGTATGTAGAGTCACTTTAGACGAGTTATAAAAGTTATTCTCAGACATTATAATGTTAAGCTGATTTTAAAATGTTATTAAAATGCTAAAGCTGTTAGTATTGACTTTGCATCAAACTAGATTACATTTGGTTTGATAAGGATTTTTTTTATAAAATTTGATATTCCATGAACCATTCAAGATATCTTAATAAAATCTTACATAGGCAAAGCAGAGGTGAATCTACGAACGGTCGGCCCGCTAAAGTGAAGGGTAGCTTCTGGGTAGGTCAACAAATTTGGGCACCTCGAATATAAAATTTTTTTTTTATATATCATAAAAAGTTTATTTTTAACTAAAATATTAAGATTTCTTAAATTTAATTAGACCATGAATATATCTATAAAAAATATGCTTACATGTGTGGGTTATCACCTTTAGTTTCGGCGAAAATTGGCTTACATTTTTTTATTATTACTTTAAGACATTTGCTATATTCTTATTAAAATTTAGAGTAAACAGGTTTCAAGTTTTGTTCGGACAGTACTTTTCGTTCAAAAGTTAAAAGCCTCTGAATAGAAAAGAATTAAAAAATACCGTTTTTTAAGGATTTTCTATAAAGAAATGTTATTCTTTTTTTGCCTATGTAATTAAAGTTAACCTCGGTACTGGCAAATTATTTTTAACCATTTTAAAGACAATCTGTAGCACTTGCAAATAGGTCAAAAACTATAACAGTTCCCATTCCAGCCCCGTCCCATTACAGGCGATTTTGAAACAAAATTTTAAACTCCTCGGAGAGCAAAGCCCCGATTAAAAATAGGTAAACGTGCCTTTAAGTTTCCAATTGTTTGCTATATACTTCATAATAGATTTGACAGCCCCGTGATTAATAAAAGCAGGGTAGACTCTTTTGTAAAAAATCATTTTTTGGGACACTTTGTTCCCGTTACACGAATTTATATGTTTAAATAAAAAACTAAATATTCTCAATTTGATTAAAAACTCTTCTGTATATAAAATTTCAAAGTTTCGTAGGTTTCTAGATGCGTTTTGATTTTGTGGTATTTTTAATTCCATATATTATTTCCAAAAACAAACAAAAAACACCTTAACGTTATTTTTTCAGTTTTTTAGGTTATTACAATATTAATCTGGAGGTCAAAAGCTTTCATTTAATGCCACTGACATGTATATCGAGATTATATTGAAGCTAAAGAAGCTTCCTAAGCTTTGCCTCTTCATGATTTTTTGCTCATTTTATATTTTATTTTATATGCAAAAATTTATTTATTAATTCCTTTCTTTTGTGTTTGATGGTATTTGAATTTTTATTTAAAATAAATAAATATTATTTTTTTTTATCTTTGAAAACCATAAAAAGTTTCTATTTTAGATTTAAAGTTTACAGTAGTTATTGGATACTTTTCGTTTATTAAACCATTTTTGAAAATATATATATACATATATAAAAACACATAATTTTACGTTTTTACCTGCCAACACCGATTATCTTTTTACACTTAGTCCACTTTTACATTATTCAATTATTGTCGCTGCAATTTTTCTTTTTTTTTCTTTGAAATTGCATTTTCTTTTACATTGTACGATTTTTATTGCTGCAATTTCTATAGATAAGAAAAACTAATTAAAATATCAAAAAAATTCTGCACAGAAAAAAGTTTTTGTCCCTATTAGTGTTTAATCTGTTTTCAGATAGAAATTTAATTATTTATAAATTTAATAAAACTGTAACGGGTTCATTTCTGCACATGAAATATTTAAAAAATTGTGTTGTAGACAGTAATTGATATGGAATACAAAACACCAATTTTCGGAATTTTTGTCTGTCTGTCTGTCTGTGTTCGCATTACGAATAAGCGTTTCAATAAAATTTCTTGAGGAGGTCCCTTAGAAGCTTGGTTCAAATGCAAGGTACTATTTAAGTTAAACTAAGGCATTTCGTAAAGAAAATAAAGATACTAATGTGAAAGCACCAAATTTTACTGGTATAATAGTACTAAAGTAGTTGTCAACATATTGTATTTTTGTATATAGAAAATTTTTAATACAGAACTTTACAATAAATATTTAAAAAAATCAATAGTTTTTTAAATTTAAATCTAAGTGAGTCGCAGGCATTGCTGGATTTTATCACAACATGCTGTCTGTCTCAAATGTCGAGCGCTTAGTTAACAATACATATATTTATTATATGTCCCATATATTTACTCTATAAAAATTATCATTTAGAAAACTTTTAAAAAATGCTTATGAGATAAAAATTCGATAATAATATTCTGTGTATCATTCTAACTACGCTGTAAATACATATATGTATGTTCATTAAAACTACAGATATTGGTTAAAAAGCAATTGGCTTTTAATAATAATACAGATTTCTTCTATATATTTTACAGTATAAAAAGTATTAAAAAATTGTATCGGCCGATATATCGCTATTGTTATTTTATTGCCGACACAACGTTAAAAGTTGAATTTTTAATAAGAAAGAAAAAATTTAAATAAGCCAATCTATGAAATATAGTTTCTTTCGGAAACTTTGCTATTAAAAATCAGCACGATCTTTCAATGCCGTTTGAGGCAGCGAGCAAAACATCACGACTGCCTCTAATTTTTCCAGATAATTTTTTCAACTTTCGTTTGTGCTTCTGAATGGTGTTGTCTGAATTTTTGTAGTACTTAGTAAAAGCTTTTACTTCTAATCCTGCTAGTGGCCGCCTTTACTAAGTGCAGGAATACATACGAAAGTTAATGGGGCAATAACCCTAATTCCCCTCTTACTATTTATTTAACAGAATTATTCTAGCTTGATTAATATCCAATCCTAAGAAAAACTTACACTTTGCATAGCTTTTTTGAACAGAAATACTTAATATTATAATCTTACGTATATAGTAGAGAATAAATAAGATTCGACCGAATAGAGCACTCTTAATTGTTTTCTAGTTAACTGCAACCGAGAATATTGCAAAAATCATAACCCCTCCATACAGTTTTAATTCTGGGAATCAAACAAAATCTGGACTTTGGAGCGCTTGTTAAAATCTTATTACAGAGTTGATTTTAAATAATATCCTTTAAGGGTGTAATTTGTATTTTAATTATTTTGCATTAATTAAAATAAGGGACCCAATTGATTACCTGTTTTGCAAAAAATAACTTTTTAATCATTTTTTTTTTATTTTATTTTTTAAGTGTTGGTTCATTCTTAAAAAATATAATTTCGAGTTTCATTTATTGTCTAGAATGTGAAAAGGTTTTTTGGAAGTATGTTTTCGTTAAACAATAAAAGTTTTTTTTAATTGCTTTTTTACTTTAAAAAATATGATAAGATCGATTTTATATTTGTAAAAGTATAATTATTTATAATTAACGTTCATCAACGCTGAAGAATTACATTTTAAAAGCTTTTAAATTTGATTTAACGTAAAGAGTTTTTTTTGTTGATAACGTAGCATTTCTCTTAAAAAGTTTTTGCTAATTTCTTAGTTTCAATTTAAAAAATCTTATTTTGAGTTCCCTTGTTCATAACTACGATTTGTATCGGTATTGTAGAGTATTAGTACCGAATTGGTTAAAATGCATATTGTCGAATCCCTTGTATTTCAAAATTTTCAAAATAAAATTGTGTATATGTGTATGTTATAATCTCTGTTTGGTTTTCAGTTAAACTAAAAAATAAGGTTTATTGTTTATTAAGTAAGCCCGTATATATGAAAACATCACAAAGTGTTTATATTGCAAAAATTGTTAAATTTTTATTTATTACTCTTTTTTATATTTTGTCCTGGTTATTAAAATCGTAGTGCAATAAGACCGCTTGTGGGCTTGTGTATAAATATAAACAAACAAAGTTTAATAATTCGTTAATTTTAATAAAATAATGTTTTTAAAAAAATAATAAAGATGACTAAAATTTTTTTTTTTTTCAAATTAACACATTGAAAAATTTTAATTAATGATTTCTATTGATGGAATCATCATAATTCGATCAATTGAGCATCGCGCTAATTTTTAAAATTATTATTATTATTAAACATAATTTTAAATTGTTTTTGTAAGACACTTTTTTCACTTAATTATTAGTCTTAAATTTTTTTAACAACAGTTAACTTACCTCACCAACTCGATGACGTTCTTTTAGTATGACAGCGATTTCAATAAATTTACAAAAGAATTGCTGTTCAAATGTTGTAAGGTAACCACGATAGTTGTTTACGAGTACATCACGTGCTTCACGTATTAAGACTGCACGTGTTGTTTCAGTAAAGATGGGATAAACACAAGCTAGATGATTGTCTATCAAAGCAGCAATATAAGACTCCTGTGAGAAGTAAAAATTGTATTTTCAAAATTTGAGAACATGGAACAAATCAAGCGTTTAGAATCTAAGTTTTTTAATTCTAACATAATTAGGTTTTTATCGTTAAACTCAAGTAAAAACTCCTTGTTTTAAGGTTCTGTGATGAGGACAATTTGTGAGAAATGTATTGGAATTACAAAAAAAAAATTTGATTTATAAAAATTCGAGTTAGGGCCTTTCTACCTGGGACTAAAGATTTATTTTTAACGTTGCCGTTTTTTTAAAATAAGAAATAAAACAAGTTGATACATAGCATCGAAAAGTACTTACTATTTGAGCAGAATCGATTAATTTTGCTACATTGTTTCCATTATAATCATCTTCACAGTCTTGAGTCTTTTGTGATGCCATTAACTGGAAATATTTTTCATCTCGTTCTGTGTTACTTTGAGCAGTATTACAAACATTGTTGCTGTCTGTACATGATGTTGAATCATAACGGCTGTTAGCCAATGCTGCACCCAAACCAAAATCAATGTCCTTATACAATTCATCAACAACTTCTTCATCGTCATCAACATAATTTTCGTCCTCTGCTTGTTCCCTATACCCAGGAGCATAATTTACCTTGACATGTCTAGAACCACCACCCAAAGGCGATTGCAAGTTTGAAATTACTGTTACTTCTGTCAATGTCTTTGATGACGTTGATGTTGGTTTTGTATCTTGATTGACATCTAACTTATTTGCTGCAGAAGTTGTTGGTTTTTTATCACCATCTGTATTATATTCTTGCCTTTGATTATGTAAGCCTACTGCCAACCAGCGATCTTTGCATTTTCGCAAATAGTTACGTACACGTAATGATTTACTCACGGCACTATAACCTCCACCACCTTTCTCCTCACTCATATCATTAATTACTAGTATTTGTTGTAGTTTTTGGTGGTATTCTTCTCCAACATTTTTGGCTTCTATCATGTTTTCCTTGCATTTCTCTTCATACGCTTCTTCAATATCTTCGTCGGCAACTTCTTCATATGCAATTGGTGCTGTTTGATTTGTTGGTGTTGTTGATGCAACTTCATTGTTGTAATGAATTGTTGTTAAGTTTCTAGTAACATTAACAGTTGCGGCAGTTATGATTGTAGGAGTATTGTTTTCTACCAATATTTCGTTTAAGTCTCGTATATTTTCAAAGTTTTCGATGCTACTTTTTAATATTTTGGCTGGCGTATGTTCTGCGTTTTTTGAAGAATTATTATTGTTCTGAAAGGTTAGATATTAATTAATTCATATTAAAAATAAACATATATTGCAAGTTTTTCTTATAACACAATAGATTTAAAAGTTAAAATTACAGTTTACGCGCGGTAACGTGAACACCGTCTAACGTGAACACCGCCTAACGTGAACAAGCTTTTGTTTTCGTTGACTACTCAATAACGTGAACAAACTCAGAAAGCTCTTTAACATGAACAATTTCTTTCACTTTATACAAATGTTTTCTAAGCTTGCAGACAACAGTATGATTTTTGAAGTTTAGGGAAAAAAGCAGCAAAAAGAGATAACGGATTTCTTTAATGCAATAATGTAATGATTTATTTTATTTGTTATGTAATATTATTTTAATGAATATATCCTTGTGATCTCGTTTTGTTTTGTAATGAATTTTAATTGAAAGTTTTTTTTTTTAATTATACATAATATGTAATGCTAATAATAATAAAAGAATTTCACGTTTAAGCGTGTAAAACAAATACATAAATATTTTATTTTTTGAAATTCGACAATCGCTAACGTGAACAATTTCGCTAACATGAACTCCCTTGGTTTCAATTAGTTCACGTTACTGCGAGTGCACTGTAGTTCCCAGTAAAAAATAATGGATGTCATTCTTAGAGATGGGCATCTTATTTACATCGAAAAAAGCTAATATATATTTTGCAGGTTTTGTGTGCTATTTTTAAATGTTTTTTTGAAATAACATGTTGATCTACTTCTTAGATTTACATTTTTCTTTGCATAACGGTAACATCTTTGAATAAAACTTAAGTTTTTTTCAGTATTTAAAAAGTACGGTAAAAAAAAGTAGTTCAATACTGTGAAAACCAACGACATGCCTTCAATGACATGCCTATGTAAAATTCACCCGAATTGACACCACTTCGTCAGTAGTTGATGCCGTGTTTTCATTACATTTTTTTCCTCACTTTTCTTACTGGGTTATTACAATAAACTTATCACAAGTTATTTTATTGGTGTCTATTATTGTGTAATTTATATAATAACGAAATGGATGGAAGATATGTACGTCAAAGTCAAACTTTTTATTTAAACGACAACGTATTTTATTTTTACTAAGTGGCTTAGTTGGAAATGTATAAAGTCAAAAGTCCGACTTAAGGCGGCACCCAGAAAGAAGTTTCTAATAGAGATACTTACTTAATATACAAAACAGGCAGGCAGATTGAACTCTGTTGGAAAATAAAGCTTGAAAAGGGCGAAAGATTGAACTCTACGATAGCTCAGTAAGAAAACTATGCAATGGGATGACTTCAGTAGTGAAAGGGTGTGTAGAACCAATGGAAAAAGAGCAACGTTAGGGGATCCACAAAAATTATATGGTAAGAACTCTAAATTCCGCTCTTCTTTTTCTCCTTTTTCTACTTTAGATACAGAATGCTCCCAATAAACAAGCTGTACAGCTACAATATGGCTTTCTGCCGCACTAAGTTCAATTATATATAGTAAAGCAGTAAGACGTGGAGACGTCTAATGTTGCTTGAGGAGCATTTATCAAGAAAAGTAAATGAGTTCCTTAGATATTGTACTGTAAGCTTATAAGTGCTCTTAAATACCATATAAATGACTAATTAAGGAACATAATGTTTTTACGGTTTGTTTGCTGAAGGCACATGTTGAAAGCACACTTTGTATGTGAATTTGCTGCACTTATATTACAGACAGCACACATCAAATGCGTAGATGCAGTGTAGGAAGAGACTATACTCCACACTACAGCCATAAGTCGCAAAAATTTAGCCGGAAATTAGAGCCTTAACACAACGGCTAAGTTGTTAGTTTTAAATTATATTATATTCCAATACGTTTTAAATTCCCACATGTAGAAGGGATGTATGTATATGAAATTATCACACGCTTAATATTCATCGGATCAACTGAAAAATCGGAAATAAATAATAATACAAATATCGAAAAATCAGAAATTGTTAATGTTACCGGAAATGTAGTTATCAGCAAACTAATCTTAATTTTACACAACAACAAAAAAAAAACAACAAATAAATAAGTCACAAAAAATCGAAAATTCATAAAAAACTTTCTAACTTTCTTTTGAGTCATTATTAAATTTAAATTTTATTTTTCATACTATTAGAAAAAAGGGCATATCTAAGTTTGTCATTCCATTTGTAATTTCTACAATATCCAATTTGCTAAATATTAAGGATTATATAGTAAAGACAAACCAAAGTTAATGCGACAACAACCCTAAGAATAATTAAAAAATTTATACCTTTTTTTTTTTTTTTTTTTTTTTTTTGAACAGAAAAACTTAATTTTAGGAAAGTGTTTAGTATGCGCAGATCGTTTTAGAACGATAATTTTGAAAACATGAGTTATATAAGTAGTGTAGGTTAAGCTAGTAAGCAATCACATAGATAGTCTTACTTTTAAAAGAATAAAAATAATTAAATATTAATTAAGGTAATTAATAATAATGAAGAGAATACAAAGAAAGACATTTTAGAAAATTACAAAAATACTTTGTAAACAACTGCAACTAATTTGTCAAATAATAAATAATTAAAATGCCTTTTATTACTTCAACAATTTTCAAATATTTCAATGCAATACCATTACTCAAGGTTTTTCTTTGCCTTTGTACACTAAATAAACACTTAAAAGTGTATTAGGTTGCCACTGAAAATTGGTATATTAAATAATCTTTATTCACCTACAAAAATAGAGGTTAATTGGTCTTCTGCATACTTTTTAAAGCTTCTAAAATTATTAACATTTGTTTCTTGAGAACAATTATATACATTTTATTTAATTTTTCAAGCAATTGATTTTTTTTCCAATTGTAGTTAGCAATTTAACCATTTTATTGAGATCTAATATCAATTGTAAAAACAATGTAATTGAAAGAAATCAGTTGTGTTAAATAGTATGTACAGTTTTGGTCATTATTTAAATTAATGCCAATAAAATTTCAATGGTAAAAAAAAAAACTCAAGTATAAAAGTTATAATAAAAATAATTTTATGCCATTATTTATTTTCTCAGCTTTGCTGTCAGATCCGTAAAAAAATTTCTATCCGCATTGCAAACATTTCGCTTTCTTATTATGCTAAGTTTTTTGTTAGGCCGTTTGGGCCAATCCAGAAACGATAGTTTGATACGTTTGAAAGTTTTTGAGTGTAGTTAACATAAACGTTGAAGTTCTGTTTTTAAATCGAGCAAAATATGTAGTTTTTTTTTTTTTTTTTTTTTTTGTTTTTCACTGCTTAAGCTCAAATTGTGGCTGTTGTTTGAGTTGTATGATTTTGTTTTGCAGATTTATATTTACTTATATTAACTCTAAAATAAAATAATACCATTAATCACATGCTTATATACAAATAATAAAACATTGTTCTCACTGTATATTTATATGTATTAAGTAAAATTGGGGACATATATTGATGGCCTTTTAATATGCTAGACCCATAAAAATTAAGAAAAAAACTGTAAAACCTAATAAAAGTAATTATTTGTGTTCAACCAATACCATCTATATAAGAAACTTGTGTGGAATAAAAACTTAAGAAACACAATGTGAAAGCCTTACAAAGAAAAAATTAACAGCACCACCAACGGTGCAGTTATGATTTCGTACCTACTTGTACCATATTTGTTGCATATGAAATTATAGGCTCCATAATAAAAAATAATATTTTTATGTGTCATCATACATTAGCCTGTTACGTTTGAGCATGTTAACGTTCTATTTATTATTATTACGGAAATTTAGTAATTACCGTAGGACAAGGAAACTTGTTTCAATCAAAAATTAAATTACATCACTTTCATGCTTTAAAGCATACACACAAACATATACTACCAAAAATGAAATAAATATGTAATACATACATGCGAACACTAAATATCTTGGCCAAATTAAATTAAATATGTTTGACTTCAATATATTTAAATATCAATGAAGCTTCTAAAACTATTTTTGTTTACTATTTATTACACTATAATTCTTTTATATTTATTTTATTGTACCACTTATAGCACTTTATTGTTGCAGGCAATTATTTTTACTAAGTTGTTAATTTCTTATGCTAACACTTAGCCTGCTTATACTAGAAGGTTTCTTATTAACTGTTTTCTATTTAAAAGCTTGGTAATTTTAATGCATTTCAATAGATGGCGCCTTAAAATTTGACATGCGCACAGACTGGTATTTAAAAAAAATTATACACATTAAAAAATGTCTTTAGAAACTGATCGCTATTGGAATATGAGAGTTGTTAAGGGAATATGGAAAGAAACATATACATGTGAAAATTAATTAAATGTCGAACCAAAAGGACTGAGCCTAGGACGAACATGAAAAAATTTTATTTTCACTTTATATCTGCCACTTTAAGGTTTCTACGTAGTGAGTATTTGATTTTTAAATATTTAAATAGGATTGAGTTGGTTTTATAATTAATCTTTAATCTTTTATTTTGCTAAAACTTTGATATTCTTGTGAAATAACATTTATTTTCTAAAGTTCGATTTTTAAGTCACATATCTTCTGTTGTGTTATATTCTTTTTTAAAGAACAATAAAAAATTATAATAAGAAATAAACAAAGGAAATGAAAAAAGTAAAGGTTTTGAAAAATAAAATTATAGGAATTTTGTTCAAAGATGGTAACAGTTGAATAAAAATGTAAATAAGATTTGCAAACAGTAAAGGAAGAAAATAATAATGTTTTATTGTTTTCAAATTACATTTTTATTAAGTATGCGTCTGCAAAATTTATATCACCCAAATGTAACATATGACGTCGGTTTTTTTAATTTTATTTCAGAAACCATTTTTTTGTGAATTTAAATTTTTTCTGAAATTTTAAACGCTATGGCTACACATCAAACCGCTACATCGAATTTTGTTTATGTATTGGTTATTTTTGCTTTGTTAATAATAGCAATACGTCAAGTTCATCCCATCAAAATTAATTTCAAAGAAGAAGGAACATATAATTTGTGATTCCTGTATTATTTAATATTTTTTTTTTTGAAGGTAAATTTTTTTTACTGAAATTTGCATGATGATGAATTTCGGATGACTATTTTACGTATTCGTAGTAAATTTTCTAAATTATCTCATAATTGTGGGAGCTTGTGGGTTTTTTACATAAACCTTTGAATTTAAATGATGTGATCTTTTGTTGCTTAGTCACATGTTATAGGTGGACAATTTTGACACGTAAAAAGTGTACGTGAACACATAATCAAGGGATCAGTAATTAATTTAAATGAATATAGTGGCATAAATAAATATTATATTAGAGTATTTTTATATAGAATGAGAGAGTAAAGTATTTTTATGATACCAATTTTTTCTTAATAAATATAAGTTTAACAATTTTCATAATAAAAGCAATTTTCTTGTCCTAAAAGGCTATTTATTACCAAAGGCTATTTGTAATTTAAAATAATATGTTAGTATTATGTTTACATATTTTATATTGAATAATAATGATTCTATTATAAAAATTAAAAAATTTTCAATATTACTTCGCTTTTAGTAAATTGTTGCAGAGTAAGAAGGCTGAAGCAACGATATTCATAAATTTTCACTAAGCAAATAATAAATAACAAAACTTTTTTATTATTTTGTATAAAAAATTGTGCAATAATTTTTTTTTCTTTTTTGTATAAATTCCAAATTTCTACCAACCGGGCAATTTAAATTGGTAAACAAATTAACAATTACATAAACGAATAAACTGCATTTTGCAGCGAAACATTTACTTGCACATCGCATATAATAAACTTTTCTTTTCCAGCACATAACTAGATTAAGTTTAAAAATATGTTATACTTTTTTTTAAAGATATTTGCTACATTTGAGTAGGCTAAACTGACTGGTGTGTGGTAAATTTAAGGTGCTCTGTTCGTATACAGAAATTATTTTCTAGTTTATTTAGCTGTAATGTATACAAACATTCTTCTGCGAATAAAAGAGAATAGTCAATAACCCTGTAAAAAAAATTGTAGTACATGCGAGCAAAGAAATGTGCCGCCCAACTTACTCTTCATATGAAATAGATGTATAAACATTTTTCCATAAACTACTTACACTTTATGCAGTGCAACACATAACAGAACATAATTGTAGGTATGAAAGGAAATAACAACTAGCAAAATGTGTGCTTCACAAACAAGGAAAATATGAAAAAGTTTGACTGCAAACAATATTTTTACTTATTTTATATATATTTCCTTTTACTCACAGTTACTGTTTATTAAGCCTCTTTACTTTATAAAAATACTTACCATTCATGCCCTACTCCACCACCTTTTTAATCAATAAATTTTATGTGTTTGTGCATGTTTCTATACTAAAACACACCTCTGTTTGCAATACATTCATGAGAAAGTCAGGAAAAAGTTAAGTAAAACTCAACAATTACGTGTTAAAAATTCATCTACATCGAAGTAAAACATTGAATGCATTTAAAATATACAAATATAACCAAATTTATAGTTGTGTGAAGAGGAGTTTAATATAAGTCTCAAAAACCTTGTCGTCATTCGCAACAGCATTAATTTCCAGTGTTGTAAGTAAAGTTTGCATGTTTAAAAAAAAAAGAACTGCATTCACTATGCAAAAGTTTTTCCGAAAACATGTTCCATTTCACACATTAAAACAGAATATTTTTCTTTGCAGTAATTCAAATTATAATTGGAATTTTATGTTAAGAACAATGCATCGTGAATTGTAGGTTTTATAAAATTTAATTAGAGTAGTTGTAAACTCTCTCTTATAATCTTTTATTTTAAAAATATAAATCTAATTCAAATAAAAATTACAAAAATATATGTTGTTCTACAAAAAACAACAAACATAGAAAATATTAACAAGTGTTGTAAAATCTGATGACGAAAAAATTTCTGTATATGATAAATATATTTTTTTAAATTTTGTTATTGTTGTAGATAGAAACTGATATGGAATATAAAACATCGATTTTTGGAATTTTTGCCTACCTGTTTGTGTTGGTATCGCGTAAAAACCTCTGGATAAATTTAAATAAAAGTTTGTCAGAAGGTCCCGTAAGCCTTGGTTCAAATATACAATACCTTTCTTTCGTAAAAAAATAGTCATTTCGTAGAGAAAATAGAGATAAAAATATGACAGAACCCAATTTTACCGGTATAATGGTACTAGAAGAGCTGTCAGTACATTTTATTGTTGTAGAAGGAAATTTTTTAACGCTGTTTACAGAAAGTTGCAATAAATATTAAAAAATACATTTTTCTAAATTTCAATTTTAAATAAAACTAGAAATAACATGCTGACAAAGTCGTGATTGTGATTTAAACAAATCTTTTTTGTAATTAATAAAAGTTTCTGAAAAGTTTTTTGGGAACATGTGCTTTATATTATTTATCTTTTTAGCTTGCTAATAAACGAAATGCGCTACTTTAATAATATTTTTATTAATTATCACAAATTATTTGATTAAATCGGCTTAAAAATTTTAATTCTTCATTTTAAGTCTTCATTTAAAATGGGATCATTTGATCCGAAACGTGGTGTAAGAGAGGCCATATATCAACGTCGTTGGCCAAGCCACGATTTTAAGAACCCAATATGTATCTTTTGCTATTCCTTAATGAAATAAATTTAAATGCTCCCAAAGTTGAACGCTATTACAATAATATTATATGCACTGCTATATCACTTGGCACTTAGTAATATTTGAAACGTAATGCGCATTAGTGGAGTCTTCTCTAATTGCTGTATTCTCGAGATATTGCTCCTTGGATGATCTATTGCACTGAGCTTCGCTCTTGTAAAGCGCCTTAAAAGGCATAACACAAATATTTGTAACTGCTGTGATAGTTTTGAAAATATTCTGAATATTTAAGTACTCAGTTCCTAATACCCATAGGTTTTCCCGAACTCAATAGTCTAAAGTAGTTAGTCAACAATTTCGGGATTGTGCTCAATTTTGCATGAGTAAAAATGTTCAATAAAAATATGTCGCAAGACCTACTAGTATAAAATTTTATGAAATAAAATAACTAAGAGTGCTATATTCAACTATAACGAATCTTATATACCCTTCACCACTTATTTAAATGAAGTAGCTCCTATCAAAAAGATATTTTAAATATAAAAAATAAAAAAAATAAAATAACTGAGACATATAATTTTATTTAAAAATGCGGAATGACAAACTTATATGTACCTTTTTCACTTGTGATGGGGGGTATAAAAAGAAGGTAGAAAACTGAGGAGCATCAAGTTATTATTCGAAAATGTATCAAGTATTTGCTTTTCTTAACGCTATTTTCTAACATAAATTATTTTCCATAAATGTTTTAAAATAAAATACTGAAAAGTAAAGTTCACTTAAAATTTTCAACAAATTTTGCGTGACAAGAAACTATAAAATTGCCGAGAAATTATAACAACCCCTAATTAACATTTTTTATACATTTTCTTATTAAAAAAAGTTTCAACTATTTCTATTACTTTCGGTTTTGCCTGAGGTATTTAGTTGTTTTATGGTTATTTTCTGCCGTCAAGCAAGGGAGTACAAAAGGAGTGGTTCAAGTTGTAAAAACATGAGTATATAAATTTAATTGCTCACTCGGACTCACAATTTACTTTTATATAAATTTATTTGCGGTATTAAGTTGTTTGTATGAGAAGTAAACTTTTTAGGGTGTGTTACTTTTACTTAAAAGGTTTAACTAATAAATAATAAAATCAATTAAAAAACATAATATAAATACTGAAGTCAGACAATTTAAAGTGAAATTTTATTTATTGGAAAGACGGCAGTAAAAGTACTTGGCACTGGCTTGATTTTTTATTGTAAAATTATCAAAAACACACACAGTGTAGAAATTCAAATAATTGTTATGCTCTATCAACCTTGTTTCGTAAATTTCACTGTTTATATTAAATACTGTTTTAAGTTATTCTCCTATGAATTATGTGTTTAATTTGGCAATAAATATGCAAATCATGTTTAAATTTTATTTATTATATACACAACTTCATTTATTTATGCAACAATAAAAATGTTATATTAATTTTGTAGACTTACGTTTTAAAGGGTTAAAAAATCCTTAGTCTCAATAGATTGTTTACAAAATAATTATAATAGCAATTATATTAATCTATGTTAGTATTGCTTAGGCCCTTCAAATATAGATATTTCATGACATCCTCATTACTACGGGGAAAGCACATCCTAATGGCCATTTTGCTCATAAAGCTCATCAGTAGATTCTTTCTACCCAAATTTCGTATAGAAAATGCAAGAGTCTTACATCTCAAGTCAAATTGACTAAATAACTAATATAATAATAAAGATAAAACGCAACATAACTCAAAAACCCTTTATACAATAATTCTTGCAAGAAGGAAAATCGACACCAAAAGACATACCATCTGTCTGTCTATAGCGGTTCAAGAGTTTGGCCCCATACATAAAATTACAATAGCTATTGAGTTTGACAGCATACATTAAATTACAGCAGCAATAGGGACACCCTTTATTTTATAGAGTCAAAAAATATACTTGAGGTTGTGGAAAACTTAGCAATCAACGGTCTTTCTATTACGATTTAACAGTTTGGCCATATAAATTAGATTACGTCAACTATTGTAAAACCCTTTAATTTATAATTTAAGATATTTATACCCCTTATTATATTAAACAAAGTAGTGGAGATTCGGTCTAATTTTCAAGTGTTTGTATATAATGGTTTAAAAAATACGGAGATATAATAAATTACATTAATTTTGGAACAACTATCCCTTTGATTTTAAAATCCAAATTTTATACTTGCTGTTTTAGCGGAGTTAAGGCCGGGGCACATAGAATCCGTCATACGTTAAACTTTGACACATTCAACTTAAGTCAAAGTAATGATGGATTAGGTTGGCACAATGAATACTTTGCTGACGGATGCTAAACCAAAGTTTGCTCTCTATTTTTATTCACTTTTAAATTTAATTTGTATTTTATTCACCTTTTAATTCAACTAAATTTGTATTTTATTGTTTGCCACCTAAATTGTTTTAATAAAATCACAAAACACAATTGAAACACAGCAAGAGTTAAAAGAAAACAGAGAAGAAGAAGTTTATAGTTGTCAAAGTATTCAAAAGTTAAAAGTTGACCAACTTTCGTTATTTGCGTTGACGGACACGTATTGATTGTGACAACGCTCATAAGAAAACATGTATTTTAACTTACTTGTCAGTTGAATTTGTCAAAGTTTAACGTATGACGGATTCTATGTGCCCCGGCCTTTAGCATTACAGTTTGTTTCTATACTTTAATCGTTTGTCTTCAACTGTTTTAAGGTATGGCTATTAACGTCAAATTAAATGAACTATTGGGGCACCCTTTATTATCACGGTTATAGTAATCGACACTCTGTCCAATTTTCAAGCGCTTTTTTATAACGGTTCAAAAGATAGGTCCATATAGATTAATTTACGGCACCTACGGAGACATCCTATAAGTTTTTTTAGTTTTAAAATACATATATGTTGTATGGGGACACCCATTAATTTTAAAGATTATGAACTGTTTTTAACCTTTTTCTTTTTTCGAAGGCGATTATAAATTCGCAAAAATGCGTTTAAATATCTCAAACACAGAAATTTTAGCAGCCCAAATTTTAATTATTATAAAGTTACTGTATATTGATAAATCAAGTGTAAAAAAAGAGAAAAAACAGAAGTTTAAAATGATATTTTTACTTAAAGAAAACTTACCCTTTTCGAAAATTTTCTACGTATCCACTTAATAGACTCACTGCGTCCCAAAAACATGATGACACTTTGGTAAACGAATATTAAGAATATTAAAATTTGGTGCCATAAAACACCGCAATCACTTTGAGAAATGTCAAACATTGATTAAATGAGGCAAATGAAAAGAAAATAACGTTAGCAGTGATAAAGTTAAGATTAAAGAAGATATGCACTCAAAGAAAAAGAAGGCAAGCGATTTTAGCATAATAATTATTACAATTAACCAACAAAATGCAAAAAACCGTTTTAAAAAAATTATTTATTTACGAAAATGTTTAATTATGACATGAAAAGTTATTTAAAATTGAAAATTACAACATTTGTATTCCATGATTGATTGGCACAATGAATGACACTAAAAGTACTAAACTAGGCAAACAAGTGTAAATATGATTTTCCTTTTATTATTTATTAATAATCTCAAAATTTTATATTATAATGTGTTTAAGGAACTTTTTTATTTTCTTCATTTTTAAATATTAATTCACAATTTTATACGTATTTTTTAAAATACCTTCAATATTATACTTTCGTTTGTTTCGCTTTTGTTTCGATTTTTTTATTTCTTAATTTTCGATACACTTCTAACGATTGTAAGTCCGTTAATGAGAAATTTAACCAGCGTGTTAATAAAACGTCGTCAGCGTACGCTGCAAACACAAGTCAGTGTTGTTGTTTACATTCGTATACAATTAAATTTTTTTTTGTTATTATTGGTGGATGTTTGGAGTTAAAAGATAGTCGGTTACTTATTTTAATAAGAAAAAGAATAAATGCTAACTTATACTTGAATACTAACGTAATACGATTCACAATTGGTTGTTGATTTGTAATAATTGCATTAGTCGCAGGCGTGTTAAGGTTATGATTTAAAACCACTTGACTTTTTTTCTATAAATTTCACAGTTCTACAATTGGCGATTTTTACTTTAAGCCTTTTTGTCATCTTGACGATTTTCAGTCGATGACTATAAAAATTATGTAAAAGTTAAACTAAAAATTGCAATATTAACTAACACACTACAGATCAAGCTTGTTATGGCTCAATTTCCTAAAATTATCTTTAGAAAGACATTAAAGAATTGTATGAGACCCTAAAAATTAAATTTGTTTTATGTCGATGGCATCTATAGTGGTAATACACTATAGAATTTTCTATTCTTTATATTGTCTTTAATTTACTGTGTAAAATCCTTTTAAATTAAAATTAATTGATTACACAGGCCAACACTCAATTTGCTTCTTTGAATTTATCAACTGATTCTAGTTAACTTGGGTGCGCTGAATTCAAATCTGTAATCAGTTTGCCTCTATCAGCTTTAGTTTTCTGGTATATATTTCTGGTATTTTTATTTACAAAAATAATATGTTAAACAGATGATGTTTATGATGCGAAGAATGTTAATGACGAATGTAACGATCCAGAAAGTGCAGCATTACATTTGTGTTTAATGTTTCTTGTTTTCTCTGGAAAGCGTCCGCATACATTTGTAAATAATTTATTTCTTGAAAATTTTTAGAAATTAAAATAAAATTGAATTTAAGCTAAAATTAATTTTAATACAATTATTAGTACTTTATATTTTAATGTCAAATTCTTACTATGATTTACAGATATTTTTCAACCGATTAATCGTTACCAGTCCCCACTATTAATGGCACAAGGTAATATCTCTGTTGTCTGTTAGTGATACAAGGGATTTGAATTGTTTTAGTATGTTGCTTTTGTTTTTTGTATTTTTTTTATTTATATTTGTTGGTTGTGTTGTTATTGTTACTGTAGCATGTCATGAAAATAAAAAAATAATGCAAAAAAGACATAAATATTAACAACAGCTACAATAACAAAAACAATAAGTAAAAAACTTTTAGAAATTCTCCATATGGACTGACACAGAAACTTGAGAAAATAACAACAACTACACTAAAAACAATTTTTGAATAAATAAACAATTGTTAATAGACATGCATACTTTATTGTTCACCTACTCATTCACTCACTCACTTGCTCATTCACTACCAGCAAATACCGTTCCGTACAACAAGGTAATGCGCGCGCGTAATTTAAATTCGATACAGTACGTTTTATGTTTCTCACATTTTTCAAAACGAAGAAATAAGATATAATTTTTTTTATATTTAATGGTGATTTTGTTCAAAGTACATTTGTTGTGCTCTTCTTTCGTGTCATATTGCAATGGCCTAGTCTTGAATTGTCAACATAATTGAACACCATAGTGTACCATAAATTTGTTGATTTTACTTTATTATTAGTTGATTTCATTTCTAGTTACTTAACTATTTCAGTCAGCACCTTCTGTTAATACGCAGAGACTTTTTATATATGTGGTGACCGCATGTGGTAACTTATAAGCGTAGAAAATTTATTTTATTCATTAATATCGGTAAGCGTTTACCCGTTAGTATTTTGAAATAATTTCTAAAAAACATAGAAATCGCTAAAAAAATTTGGTTGGACCATTTGCTTAAAATATGCATGTCGTCTTTTTTTGAAGTATGAAAAAATTAAGATCTCCCTATAATTTAGAAAACTCAACCTAAATCAAACTTTTCCAAATTATAGAAAGAAATTTTCTGTGATACTATATCCTAACTGAATATCGTAACTAAATTTATAAAATAAATTATTATAAAGTTTGAAAATAAATGGTCAAAAAATCTTTTTTAACTTTAACAATAAGGGAAATAGAAATAATGAAAAGTTAAACGTAAAAGAAAAACTCCTTACAGATTGAAAATTACAGCAACATTATAAAGAAATTCAAAAATTCTATGTTTAGCAAAATGAAATGCAATGCAAGCTGCGAATCCCTAAAGTTTTAAATTTATTATTCGCAAATAAAGTATATAACAATTTGATGAACAGGAATGGGACAAGTTAATGGTGGCGTACAGTTGTTCTCAGAGATGAAAAGAAATCACTTATAGAATCACTTGTAAAAGTGATTAAGAACAGCTGAAGAGATTTTTTTTGATTTTTTTTTTGACTATTACGATAAAATAAACAAAAGCACATGGAAGCTAAAACCCACTATTAAAATTTCTAAAATATTATATTAAATTATTATCATTTTTATTATTTAAGTTATTAATATTTAAATTTGTAATTACATTAGTTAATTAAATGAAAAACATTTTTGTGTGTTTCGGGAATAGGGAATCTAAAAAATTGTTGAAATAAACTTTAAAATTATGATCTTAGGAGTTTTGCGACAAAAGTAATAGTTTCAAGTGGTAGATACGGTTCAAAAGAAAACACCAGTATGTCAAAATATCGCCTTTAAGGAACCCTTTAATGGTTTTATTAATTTTCCACAATTGTTATCATACTTAGGAGCTTTTCATTAGCATTAACATTTCACTGACATTGTTTAAAATGAAAGCCATGTAAAAATTATGGTACTTAAATATTTGCTAATTTTTTTATAAATTATAATTGTTTTTACTAATGATAATATAATTTTAAGTAAAATTGAAAAATAATTTGTTTTTATAAAAAATAAATCTAAGACACCAGAGCCTTAAGGAAGATTTATGTATTAAACAAACGAACTTCACCTTTTTACCCGTTCTACTTTTGAAAATAGTAATAATTTATTATTTATAAGTGAGATGGGTGTAAAATTTAAAACCGGTTATTTGGCAGATCTTATTAACTACCTAAAAACAAAATAATATTTTTGTATAGTGTCTTATTTTTCCTGAGATTGTTAGAACTTACATTTTTCCCCAAATTTTTCTGATAAAAATTACATTTTAAAATAAAACCTTACCATACTTTAAGATGTTTATTTAGTGTGCAAAGATAAGTGTGATAAGTGTGGTAATGCTTTGAAACCATTTATTCATTAGTCAATGATAATGACTGATTTTTAACTAATTATAAATAAAACCAATTTATGATTGACAATGCTAAACAAAAGTAGGTGCCATCGTGTCGGACTCGAAATTTTAGAGAGTCTTTCAATTACGCTTCTGGTTGATACAAAAAAAACACGTTTATTTATTTATTTATTTTTTTTTTTGACAAAAATAAAATATAAAATAAGAATTATTGGAAATAATATACTTTTAGCTAAACAACATACTCTTAAAATTGGCAAAAAAAATGACGATTTCCTTAAGTAACAAAAATAACAGTTATATGCTTGAAGACCGTAAAAAATTTGCTATTCTATTTTAATAAATTATATCAGTTATTTCAACTAATCTGAGTTAAAAAAATTTCCTCATACATATATCTAACGATATAGAAATCTTAGTGTTAGAAATGTGCTATGTTTGTTTATGACTCATTATAAACCTTTTTCGTGGTTAACGCGTATAACCAAAGTTTCGGTATTAACACTTTTAGGTACTTTTGAACTGTCTTGTCCCTCGACTATTATATAGATTTCTTAGTCAAGGTAAATAATTCTATAAATGAATATTCCAGAAATTGCATTTTGAAGCTACGATTTGTTTCTAGTATTACAAAATGATATTATAATGGCGAAAGTAATGTGGTATTGAACTTTATTTTAATATACAATTTTAATTCGGCGTAATTCATGTGTTTTGGAACTAAGTAAAACAGTATGGAATATTAGTTTTACTTGATGTAAAATATCGGCCAGATCACAAAACTCAAACGGTCTGGATATCCAGTCGCAGTTCAATAAAGATAATAGGAAATATCCTAAAATACCTCTAAAAATCATTTCCTATACTCTCATTTCCTCTTTTAGAACATGTACTGCCCTCTATCGAAGAATGGTGAATACCAAGAATGCTAAATATCTGCGCTATAGGCTTTCTTATTTGAAGAGGCTAAAAGTGTTGTTCTGTATGCATCGCCAATATATTATTTTACTTGTAATGGTAATATGGTAGAGAATGTTAAAGAAAGGGCGCATGATAGGCCGTGATGATAGTTGAAGTAATATAATTTAAGCTGTGTTATCTTCTGCGCTTAAATGAGAGTATATATGGCAATTTGCAAAAGTACGAAAATAAGAGAAAATTCGCAATCAGTTCGAATTAGTAGTGACAATCCAATATCTTTCCTGCATCGCTAAGGAAGTCAGCGTTTTATTGACGACTTTATTCATAAATGTATGTATTTATGCATTATCATACAAAAATTTGGTTGTTTTTATTGTTAAAAAGCTAGATAACCCAAACCCACTAATTTCTATTTTTTATATATTTTTGAAGTATTTGATTTTGTATTCTATTTTGAGGAAAACGAGCGTTTATATTATAATTTGATAAGATATTAATGTACTGCATGCATCATGTTCATGTACAAGTACACTTTTTGTAGATTTTAGTTTTCGTTGCCTTGCTCAGCACACATGTATCATGCTCACAATCACTGTTTAATTTAATCGCTAATAAAATCGCTACGCTCTAACCTCTTTAGTTTACTATTCTGATAATGTAATTTACTTCAAAGAAAAATTTAACGAAAGAAAGAAACGAAAACAAAGAACGATGTCAAGGATGAAATTAGTATTTACTATTCATGTGTAGCGCATTAGTTAAGCCGTATAGACTTGAAAAACAGTGGGAATGTAGAATGGTTAAAATAATAGTTAATGATTTTTACTAACTGTGCAAATTGCCTTTATGCATCATTTACTATTGTAACCCTGTTACAATACATATGTTATTTCCAATGATAAACGAACACTAAAAGAATAATATAAAAATAGAAATGAATTTCCGATGGTTACTGTGTTTTATACGCTTCACCACAAGTAAAAAAGAGAAGACTTAAGTTTGTCATTCCGTATGTAATTTTTAGAATATACATTTCCAACCCCATTAAGTGTATATATTCTGAGTTCTTATTTATACCGAAGTCTATTGAGCGATGCCCGTCCATTCGGGTTCGAACTTAAATCAACTTTGCCAAGACACTAGATGAGTTAAAAAAAATTAAAATACGCCACTCGATCAGACAAAGTGGCCAAAACTCTACCCCTGCCTCTAATTTTTCAATATCATTTAGACCAATCAAGTTACTCCAATCAAATATATGGGGCGATAGAGGATCAAAAAAATAAGAAAAAACATCCAGTGAAGATATTGGCGTTCGCATATATTTTATGAGTTATTGGCCTCTTAACTTTTCATAGAAAAGTTCGATTGAGCACTATAATTCTTAAGATATAAATATAGGTATCACTTAAAAGCTTTTGATGAAATCTTTCAGAAAATACTAAAATTTTTTAAAAATGCTTTACCTATTAAGATTCGATGACATTTTTTTGTATTTTTTTTTTTTAATTTTTTAATTCTCTGTCAACTTAATATTTGTTTGTATGGTGAAGGGTGTATAAAATTCAACATAGCCGAATAGGTCGTAAACAACTTACTTGCTTGTTTATTAAGATTTAGTTAATTATTACCCATTTTAATGCACATATTTCTATTTTATTCTATAAAATTAATACAATAGATTTCCATGTTTTCTTTAAAAGTTAGTTAAAACCTCTAATGATCTATAAACACAGTAGCGAAATGGGCATATTGATAAGCTTTCTCCGCAGTAATTTATTTTACGGTTTTATTTTTTAGAAATTAGTGTTTAATGAGAATATTACAAATATATATTTTTTAAAAAAATAAAATTTGTTAAATAAATTGAGCACACAAATTTTAGTAAGAAACAATAAATAAATATTTATAAACCATTAAAAATATTAATTAAATTTTTTTATCAGTCAAGCTTGAAAAGATAAAGCAAATGTAGTGAAAAAATGAGGTTGGTTTTTGCAATTTGATGAGGACGGAAAAAGGATTTCCTTTTTAAATGGTTCATTGACAAAGTCCAGATGTCATTCTACTAGTAGGTGTAATGTTATATTATGCTATTTAAGACAAATAATTATAATAAGTATAATTAATGTGGTGGATGCAAGTAACAAAATGCTATGTACGGTGAAAATAAATCCAAAGGTAATCATAAAGGTTATGCATGTTATATTCTTTTAAATTTTCGAAGTTGCTGATTTCTCATTTATTCCTCTAAAAAAGAATTGGTAGTTTTAAATGTTTTGAGTAAAAAATTACAATTCGTGACTTTTTTCAATAGAAAGTGCAAGGAATAATTTTTGTTTAACAATAGCGTACATACAGAGAATAGATTTTTCAAAAAGATACTAAAAAAGGCGGTGGAAGAACATTTGAGTTAACTGCTGTAATAACTGAAAATACTAGGTAAAAAGCGATTTTTAAATCAACTGTATAAGAAATATTTGCGGAAGTATTACTATATTTTATAGAATATCACTTAAAAAGTCTTCTTCTCTCGCGGGTAACACCTGTATGGCAAATAGTCAGTAAACCTAGAAATGTTGTTTTAACTATATTTAAAATTGCAGGTTCTACTAACTAATTTCCTGTAATCAGTAAATTTTACTGAAATTTAATTGAATTGCCAGCTTATCAGTATCAGCAAAAATTTTAAATATAAGAATCATAATTATTCAAATTTGTTAAGTAATTATAGAAAATATTATTCACTTTAGTTAGCACTGGTGAACAAAATTTTGATCAGGTCTTTTTTGAAGGAGCCATATCGTACAATTTATTTATTTTTAAAGTTCCTTGAGATGCCCAAAGTACACAAAGAATTCACATTGCAACTTAATTTATTTTATCAAATATATTATTATTTAAAGAAACCCGCTTGAGAGTCTTTCTCGAAAGTGACTTGCAATTATCTTTGAACTCACCGAGTTAGTAACAAAATTTTTGCGAGCTGTTATTAACTTATGATAATTCGAGCTGTAAGACGTCGTTGCAAATACATTTTCTATGTTCACAATTAGATTTATATTCTCAAAATTTGGGCTTCATCACTAATCATATACTGCAACATTACAGCAATCCATCTCTGAAGCAGAATACATGTAACTTCTCTTTCTAGATAAACAAATTTTTTTTTATATTTTTATATATATATAGCAAATTAAAACAAGTGAGAGTGTTATATTCGGCTATGCCGAATTTTATATACAATTTACTAAATACTGAAGACTGCCAATGTATAGTTTCATTAAAAAAAGGCTCATGAATTTCTTTCCTACCATAAGGTTATTCTGTTAAAAAAGTTTTTTTTTTAATTGTATTTTTTGCTAAGGGTTGTTATCACAGATTAGAAAATAAAGAGGTTTCTCTATTAGCTAAAAAGCTCACTAATTTTTTTAAACTTTTGAATAACTTTTATCATAAGCCCGACCATCTGCAGCAATACCAAGGAGAGTTGAAAAAAATATGCAAAAAGGAGATGCAGGCGTGGCGTTTTTTTAACAGCAAAATTTTTGAAACTATGTCTGAACGATTGGAAATTTAAATTTTCTTTACCTCATCTAGTGCCTTGAAAAAGTTGATTTCAACACGAACATGTACAAGCAGACGGACCTAAGCTGAAACGCCTAATTTTCTCTACGCTTCTACCTTAACCAAAAAATATATTATAAAGATTTATGGAATTATAGAATCAATTCGACTGAATGTTGTTTTGTTTTTCATAACTCAGTCATTTCTGGATCGATTTTGATTATTTTTTTTAAGGCGATACTTACAGATTATTCCTGTTTTAAAAACAGTTCTTTATCTTATAAATTAAAAGGTGTTCCCATACAACATGCATGTTTTTTACGTGTATTATGAGTCGGAAAGGTCACCACTTTAAAATTGAAAAAAACTGTATATCACTATAGCTCTCAATGACAAAAAGTAATACAAAATTAAATTTGTAAATAAAATTGGAAAGAATGTGCAACAAGAAGTGTTAATATACTTAATTATAAATAAAAGAGTTTTACAATAATTGATGTAATCTGTGGTATACGGTCAAACTGTTGAAACGTAATAGTCAGTCGGTTGAAATTTACATATAACCTGATTGCTAAGTCTACTACAACATCAAGTATAAACTTTGAATTTATAAATTAAAGGGTGCCTCTATAGTTGTTGTAATTTTAAGTATATTGCCAAACTGTTGAACAGTTGAACAACTATAAAGTTTGGAGATGAAATATAAAGGTGTTCCAATAATTAATGTAATTTGACCACATACCAAACACTTAAACCGTTATAGGCCGACAGATGAAATTTATTATGAAGTCGGTTTTATTTTGAAATAATTATTGATTGAAGAAAAGAAGCTATAAAGGAATTACCATCTTTATCCAGTAATACTTTTTTCATGTCGCTAGTTGATCCAAATTATTTGATTAAAAAAAATCACAACAACGAAATCACTGCTTCAGTGAAAGATTATATTCGGATGCTGTTTTAAATTGTATGTTTTTAAACACAAATTTTCTTAAATACGTATTATATTTTATGCACTACACTTTTGAATTCCGATTTTTTTCAAAACCATTGGAGATTAGCATTCCTATGAAAACGTTGCCTTCATATTAACTATTCTCCCTACCTTGCTTGCTTTTGTGTTGCTTATTAGTTGATACGGTTTTTACTAAATAAATATAAAACTATCATTTTCTAAATACTTTTACATACCACTTAATTTAAAAATATACTTAGCTTTTTAACGACAATTTCAACTATAAGCTATCATCTCAAAATATTTTTCTACCGACAGTAACGACTAGATCATCATATAAATGACATTTAAGGAAACCCAAAAAAATTAAAAACCATAAACGTTAAAAGACACTTTAAACAATTTTTGTTTAAAAATTTTACCTTTAATTTTAAATATTTATATTTAACTGAATTGTGGCAAAGTGATTTATTTGCTATATATCAAGGAAAACAGCAAACAGCATAGCCTTGTTAAAAATAAAACAATGTTAATTTAACAAGCCTTTAAAACATATTCATTTATAACAAAACTTTCACAGGTGTATCACAAAGAAGAAGAAAAATAAGAAGTGGATGTATGGTAAAAGAAATTGTGCACCAACAAGAGATGATTATTGTATCCTTGCCATCGGAATTTCATGCGGTTGAATGTGTTTTTATTAAATGCATGTATATGGGTGAGCTTTTCACACATTTCTTTTTTGTTTTAATAAAAAAATCTATATCGAAAAGAAATATAGCTCCCAGCGACAAACTTAGCAAATATTGTCGCTCGTACGATTGTACCTAAAATGTTTTACCAAATTGCATCTGCACGCACTTGCAAATATTTACTATCAAAATGTTTTTTAGTTGCCGCTAAATCGATTATAATGGTCAGGGGCAGAGGGGCGTTAACTTTATTATTTTCACTTCATTTTCTGCTCAACGATAAGCACATCGGTTTCCACCAGTTTTACTTTATAATTTAGTTTTTATGTTTGTACATTTCTTGGTCTTTTACCAGTAAATGTTTTTGCCACCTTTTTTATGTATGTACATGTTTTTGTACTTATATTTTCGTTAAAATTCTATTAAAAGAATCATTTCATTTAGCAACTGCTCGCACTTGCATGTTTTGGTTTAAATAAATAATTACATCACTAATCATTGGTCGAAAATCATACCGCTTTAAGCACCAGAAGCTGTGGAGCTTTCTATAATAAGATTTGACGAAAATCTTGAATTTCCTACTCACCTGCCCAAGTCCGTAACATAGCACCTTGTCTTCGAACAAAGTTTGTTTCTTTTTATTACCAAGTTTGTAATATATTTGTTTCGTTTATTTGATTAATAAATGCTTGTTTTTGTTCATTTTTTTATTGCAAAATGTGAATTATTTTAACTTTAACAGCTTTAATTAAATTACACAATTTATTTAGACGATTATTCACATTTATTACACAAAGATTGTAATTTGGTAATTTTACTAACTTAAGTAATTAATAAAAACTTCTACATCAAATATTCGCGACGAATCTTAACGCGATAACTTTCAAAATGACGGTATGGTGGTTTTTTTAATATACCGACTTCAAGGGGTTGTTGAATACCTGTGGAATGTTCCAATTTTTCCTTGCAGTTACTTGTTTTTTAAGTATCTTTTGTATAATTTTCGTTCTGTGTTAGTAAAAGTTTCTATAAAATATCTCTCTTTAGAGAAGTTCAAATACCAATGGAACTCATAAGTAAAGGGAAAATAGTCGAAGACTGCATCGTACACTCATTGCGGAGGACGTTTAATATCAGCATTTTTACTGATTGTTCTCTTTTGAACGGTTGATAAGGGGCATACTTAAGGAGTATACTTGACCGACCTGAACCTTTCCTGTAGCCTGCTTTTGAGGGAGTACGTCTTCATTTACCGGGCAGAATTGCTTGGGTTGCTGCATGCGATGAATCACTTGCAGAAAGTTTCGCATTACACTTGACAAGCAGTCGATTTTTAAACACATGGGACAAGTAAACGCGTACTCTAGTCTGGTGCTGACGTAACGTTGGTGTGGGTCAAAGGACATATAGTTACAGCTAGAAATACTTTTAGATTATTTTTTAAATTTATGTATGCTCATTATAAATTTATAAAATACATCGCGCTAAGAACAGATTATATACATTTACATATATATAACTACTCTTTGTACTTATATTTTTTTTTAAAGTCCAGTATTAGAAAAGACTTTTTGACTAATATTTTTTAAGCTTTTCACTCTTTAAAAGACCTGATAACTTATATATGGCGCTATAATATTTGGTATGTTAAATAAAAATAAGGAAGGGTTTTTTTTTACCAATTAACGATTTTTATTTTCAATTTTTTATTTAAACATTGACATTGGTCTCAAGCATGAACGACAACAAGTGCATTTCTGAGAAAAGGAAATCCAGTCATCATGCGATAAAAATTTAATTACTTCATGTTAATAAAACTTGTTTTAGTTTCGCTTTTTAATTTACCGGCCGTTCTGACAACTTTCCTTTTCATTTAAAGAATGTGATTGAAAAAGAAAACGAAGATCCACGGCATAGGAAGTGTTGTAAATTTATTGAAGATATTTCATAACATGTATTTAGCATTACAAATTAAAGTTAAGTTTAAGAAGTATGAACAAAGTTGAAAGTAAAAGTGATTGAATGAAATTTTTTAAAACATTGCCTGTGGGATTCATTGTTTTTTGTTTGCTTTTCACATAGTTTTTTCGATGCTTTTTTAAAGTTATAACTTTACAAATTGTTCACAGAACTTTAAGCAAAAAGTCACCGCATAATTCTCTTACAATGTAAGTTTAAAAGAAAACTTTTTTCTAAATGAATAGAACAATGTTAAGTTAGAGTTTGATAGTGACGATCACACACGTTAAGTGATCACCACATTTTTTTTATGATGAAAAACCAAAAAGTTAATAATTATTTTATAACGATGAAAGAAGAAGCCGTATGCAGTTTAATTAAATGTCCAAACATTAATTAATTTGCCACTTTACATAATGATGATTTCAATACCAGATTCAATAAAAGTTAACATATAAAAATTCCACTTCCAAAAAGTTTGGTTATAGGAAAACCGTTTTATGCGTTTTAAAAGTGGTACAGTTACCATCGTGTATTTTTGTGTAATAATCGATAATAAGTAAATAATTGTGTAATTTACACAAAGAAGTAAAAGAACTCAATAAATTAAGTATTTATAAAATAAATAAACGTAACAGTATGTTACAGGCATTAAAAGTTATTTTCTTAATTTTGATTTTTTTTACATGTTTATCCTCTGTTAAAGTAGCATCAATGCTCAAACAAGCGCAATTCTGCATTAAGGGGACAAACACATTTAAGCTGCAATTAAATTCCCTTTTACACGCCGGCCTATTGACAACTTTCACTTGTGTTAAATTAAAAACTTCTTCACAGCAAGAAAATATGTCTATTGGTAAAGATATTTTATAACGTATAGCATATTTAAACTGTAGTGTTAGTTTTATTTAAATAAATTAATTTCTGTTTTTTGTTTCTTTTAGGAAACTGTGTACGGAATTAAAAAGTATTAATTTTAATTTTGACAAAAACAAAGCAGTAAGAGGACTCAGGTTATATGCTGGTCTAATTTCACAGCTAAAGTGTAGTGGACTATTTATGTTCGGTCAAGTAGCGATACAAAATCTTTAAGAATATTGAAACTTGGTCGTACACAATAACAAAAGATTTAGGATAGTCCATGAGGAATACTTTAGAGCACTGGCGAGATAGAGCCAACAATGCAGCTTCTAAACTTGCATACAGAGGCATCCCCATTCCAAAACGCTGGAATTTTTTGGAATGCCAGTATCTTTAAAACTTCTGGAATTTTGAGTTTTTTTAGAATTTTTAATGATTGTGTTTTGTAGAGTTCAATATGCTTAGCTTGTAGAAAAATAACTAATAAGTTACTAGAAATTTATTTGATATCGAAAAAATTTAAAACATTTCAATTCTATACAAGCCATACATAATCATATTTATTGTGGAATTTATCTTAAACTCTCTTTTACCTGATATTTTACCAATAATACGCTTAGAGTCCAAAAATGACATTTTCTATTATTTTTGATACAATTTATTAAGGCAATAAATATTAGTACACAATTTCATCGAGCTTTCTTACTGCTAGTTTTATTTATAGAAAACAATAAGAAATTTTAAGAATGATATTCTCATAGGTTTTACAAATTTACAACGCCCGGTTAGTGTGAATGGTCTGTCTCACATAAAGTGACCAGATTCGTGTCAGTTCTATACCCTTTACCGATATTTATGGTTTTAAAGATTTTTATTTTTAACAATGTTAGTTTATGCTTTTCAATAAAGACGTGTTTAATATTTTAAATACGTATATATGTATGTATGGGTACATTTATGTTTATACGTATTTTTGAATTTCTTATTTTTTTGCGCGTTTGTTTTATTAAATACTTTTAGAAATTTAGCTTTTCATTTTTTTCTGATATTTTAAAAAACTTGTAATAAATGTACATATCGTAACTAACCATAAGCAAGAAAAAAAGAATAAATAAAAATTTGTTTCTTGATTGCAGAAATTTTATTTATTTATTTAATACAACAGAAAACCATATTTTGAATTTTTTGTTAGTTACATGGTTTTTCATTTTAAATAATGATAACTGATATTAGAGAAACATGATTTACCATTTTATCTTAATGAAGATTGGGTTGCATTTAAAATCTGAACAATAAAACAATTTGGACAATGACTAAAATATTTTCAATATTAATATTAATCAGTGTAGTGTTTATGCTTAAATAAACTCTGTTGACGTTTTCTCTTGCAAGCAATTAATGGAACTGCAAAAATGCTTATTAATTATTTGTTAATATATTTACAATCAAATGATGAACAGTCGTTTCTTTTTTACAGTTTCGTATGCGTGTCATTCATTAAATGTTTATTAAGAAACATATATCATTTTAATGCCTGCTGCAAGGTTGACTTGTTTTGGCTGTTGTTAAATATCATGCAGAGCATGTATAAGGAAATTGCAAATAATTTCTTGAGTTGTGTTTAATGCGAATTTCATCCTGCTGTAACGTCATCTTCGCTTACTTAATGTTTAAATTTAGCATACTTTTTTACAATCTGTACTGTAAGAATAAAAAACATTTCTTGGGTTAAAAACAATAAAAGATATAACTTCCTAAGGATTTTCTTTTTTCACAGGTTAATGTTAATATTCATGTTTACTTGTATAATGGAAAATTTAAAATTAACAATTTTTTTAGGGCCTCTGATTAAGTGTGTACGTAAGTACTTATAATCATTCATTAATATATCTAAAAAAATTCAATGTTTGTATATCCTGTGATAGTAAAAAAATGGACATCAAAACAAGAAAACAATACAAACGCTCACTAAACTATGTAAGAGTGCTAAATATATTCGTCTGTGCCAAATCGTCCAATCATTTGGAACAATGAAGTAACTATAGTTAAAAAACAAAAATATGGTTCGAAAGAGATTTAAAAAATAAGAAAAAACATCAAGTGAAAAAATTGGAGCTCGCTCATATTTTCCAAGTTCTGGTCCTCTGAAATTTTCATAAAAAGTTCGATTGTCTAGTTGATCAACATGGGTATTACATAAAAGCTTTTGAAGACACCTTTCAGGAAATAGTAAAATTTATAAAAAAAAAATTCCTAACTCATTAAGAGCCGATTATATTTTTATGTAAAATTATATATCGAACTTAATTTTTTTAATTTTTTAATTATCTGTCACCTCAATATTGTTTTTTTGATAGGAGCTACTTTTCTAAATTAAATTTACATACATGGGGAGGAGTATTTAAGATTCAGCGTAGCCGAATGTAGCACTTTTACTTGTTTGAATTTAAATGCATAAGATATAAAAATTAAAGGGTAATACAGAGAAACAAGTTTTTCAAACAATTAAGGACTTTATTTTTTATTTGTTTCAGATTTAAACGTAGTTAACTTTTTAATTGCTCTTTGCAAACTCAATAAATATTTGAACTACTTATATATTCAACAAAAAAGAAAGATAATAAATTTTAAATTAAATAAATAATTAAAAGTTAAAATAATTTGCTATCTGAAAACCAAAAAGCCCCTGATAAGTGCAAAACAAAATTTCTGTGTAAGTTTGAAACCAAAACGATTTTATTGAATATTGTTAAAAACGACAACATTAAAAAGAAAAAAGCATTACTTTAGAAAAAATTGTATTTTTGTGATATCATTTACAAGAAATTATTTATTAGAAAGTGCATATTTAAAGTCGACCCTTAAAGTCAAAATTCGTAGAGATTTTATCACTTAAGGGCACTTCCCAATAAATACGAATAAATCGGTCAATAGTGTAGCTTTTTTAGAAAAACTTTTTAATATTATTTGGGTTCCTAGTCTGTAAACAACGATCGGAGAAAATCTGCCATTTATGAAGGAACATAAGTATTTTTACATTTTAGTATAGCAAATCATCCCTTAGTGCAATTGTACTTTAAAACCTATAAAAACTTGTTTTGATGAGATTTTTATTTAATTGCCTGAAATAACGAAGAAGTTTTGGACTTAGTTTTGCATGAAGTCGCTCGTTTTAAATAGAATGGAATCGTAATTTCTCCATTCCATTCAAAAATGACTGTTTGATGCAATTTTTTTGTGCTGATATGTGGACAACTCCAAATTTACTCTTGCGAAATTGCAACATAATTTTTTTTTTTCACTATTGTGTCAAGTTTACAATTATTAACTTTATGTATGTGATATATTTGTATTTTTGACATTTCCTATCTAATTTTGGTTTTCACTTTTATAATGTTTTGAGTTTAATTTATTTTTTGTTTAATTATACGCAATAATTTATATATTCCAAAATAGCCAAAGGTATTTATTTAAATTGCACTTCACAAGTTAGCGCGTCTAATTTAGTTTTATATATTTTAAAAAATTTAGTAGTAAAAAACAAGACAGAGAATAAACATCCAGCATTGTCCTTCAATAAAGTCCAGTAAGTCACTAATCTGGTCATGCAAGAGTAAAAATGAGGAATGACGCTCCATAAGTATGAATATATATAAATGATTGCATAAACAGATGTGTGTTCCCATAAACGCTATGGGAAAATACAGTGGCACCTTCAAAGATTAACGCAACCACAGTACAACAACATAAATAATGAACGATATCAAAGATATTGTGGTTGTCGGCAGTTCTTAAACTAAATGCAACAAAAAATTTATCAAAAATTGTTATATACAAACTTTCCTTTTTAATTCAATGATGTCTGGTAGCTTCCAGTTTGTTAGAGTGTTTCGTTTGGTTTTCGGTCATCGATAAAAACATCATATGAACGAAAAAAAGGGAAAATTAAGTTTAATAAATCAAAACTTTTGCGATAATTTGGAAAAAAACAAAAGAATTCATTAACTGATAAACGTTTGCAAAAATCTACTACAAATTCTGTTACCGAAATACACAAGTGTTATCAAAAAAATATGTAAATAGCAAATAATTTTAAAAGTTTTATGTAACAAGTTGCACTAAAAAACAAGTTTACAATTTTATTACGGTATTATGCTACTAGATTTTTTTATATAGCAATAGTCTCTTTATGAGTTAGTTAAAAAAAGTCCATATTGTTTGACTACAAAAAAAAAAGAGTATTCCTGCATCTTAGTAAACAGTAAACAGTACATTATTGTATTGAAGTTGCGACAGAATACGCAATGACAATTTGAAACTGACTACATATTAATCCCAAAATTCTAAAAGTAAAGTTTTTGGAGCTCCTTCAGCATCCCAAATAATAACATAATTATTCATGTATAACAGAACAAGCTCATTTAAAAAACTTTAAAATAGTTTCACATTTGTACTTGAAACAAAAATATAAAAATGCGTATACACATTTACATATTTGTTTCACACGAACCGATAGCTTAAAAACAAACTTGTATTAAAGCATTTTGTCACGCAAACATTATTTGTTTGCTTTCAATCATTCTTCAATTAATAGTTATATATTTTGTTTAAATATATTATAACATTTTTAAGTAATAATAATAAAAAATAATTTATTTTTCTTCTTGAAATTAACTATACTTTGTTCGTTACAACTATTCATTGTTACAGAGAACATAATATTTATATTGTGATCATATAACAACCATAATTTTGCTGTAATAAACTCCAGCTTGTGATAATTAAATTTAGTTTCATAAACGATAACACAAATGTTTATTCCATAAGCGGCTACATGCTCGAAGCTTAAGGAATGTGACAAAGACAAAAATATTAGTATTTCCTAAAAAATATCTTGAAAAGCTTCTAAATGATACCCATATTGACAATATTGACAACCGTACTATTCTATAAAAAGTTCAGACGCCCATAACTCGGAAAATATTGCGGAGCGCCAATATTTTTACTTAATGTTTTTTTTTTCTTTTTTAATTTTCTATCGTCCCTTAGTAAAGTCGTTTTTTTCAGTACCTCGAATGACATGGACCGATTTTGTAAATAAAAAATAGTAAAACATAAAAATTTACTAATTTAAAAAAAAATCTTTTTTTTTGTGCTATTTTCTATTATCAAGATTAATTATTTAAATCACCGATATTTATTATTGAGGGTCAAAGCACGTCTGTAAGGCCATTTCGTTACCGCTAACTTAACTCTTCAGGAAACTTCTGTCAAACATTTTAAAAAACTAAAACTTTTAGTCCAAACAATAAAACAAAGATTAAAATCAAAGTTTAAGCAAAAACAACAATAACCAACAGTAATTCTATTTTATTTTCTCCACTGTATACGGCTGACTTTTTTTCGGTTCTTTTATACAGTTGAAAGAGGTTGAAAAAGAAAATATCACAAATCGCTACGATAATTTATTTATATGCACGGGAACTTTGAAAATATTAAATCAAAATAAGCATATTTAAAATAAGCGTATTTAAACTTTCTCTTGCTAATTTAGTGCCTTAGCAAAGTTGATTTCAACACGAACACGGAGTGACAGATGGACATCCCTCGATGGCTATGCATAAGAACTCAGTATATGTCTTGAACGGAATGCTAAGCTCAATCAACCCTTGTTCCATTTGCAGTGAAGGTATACAAATGATTCGTAAGTAAATCTGCTTCAAGTGCTTAACTTTTATATTGCATTTTTTTAATATTTAGAGAACACATACTTATGCTTTTTGTTAAAAAAAATGTTAGTTTGCAATATACTAAAAGTATGTATAGGTTTTAAAATGCATGTAAACTTTTACATTACGTTTTTACATTATCTAACAGGTTAAATATTTTTGTAAACATGATTTAAGTATTAAATTATAAACATCTTAAGTTAATTTAAAAGATAATAATAATTGTTTAAGTTAATGCTAATACTTTTTATTTTCAATTTTGTTTTTTGTAAACTTTTTCTTGCCTTCGGTGATGAACTAGGATTTCATCTTTTACTTTGATTAATAGCAAAAAGAATATTTTTATTTTATCAACAATGTATTTCAAAACACAACCAATGTGTTCATATGTTTCTTAAGTCTTTTGTTTTAGTACACTGGGCAATCACGTATCAAGAGAGATTGAGTTTTTATTGCGCAATATCTCCAAAAACATTTCCGCGATTCAAGGTCAAACTAACGTTAAATGTCTAATACACCAATTTTATATTTACTTGTTTTCATATGATTTGTTTAAAATAATTTACAATTTTTCTCTCAGTCTTTGTATAAATTTATTAACATTAAATTGTCATAAGGTTTTTACTAATAAAATAAAATTGATGTGTGTTTAGCATTAAATGTATTTTGATCTCTGTTGTTTAACAAAGGAAGTATATTATTTAATAGTCATTATTTTATTTCGAATGTTGTAGTTGAAATATTATGGAAAGGAATTTCGAAATAAAAATAAATTTTTTGTATATTTTTAGTATTATCACCATTATTAAACAATATTGATAACTTTTGCATTTGTACTTTTTCACTTAAGTTATTATTTAAGTTTTTTAAATTATTTTCCCCATATTAGCCAGTTTTTGCTAAAATTTCTTCTTAATTTTATTTTAACTATACAAATGTATAAAAATGTTTCTTAGAAACACAAAATTTTATTATATTACTATTATAATACAATTACTTATTTCGGGGAAGAGAATTACAATTTCTATCTGAAAATAAGAAAAATAAGAAACAAATTTCCGTTCTTAAATTGATAAGATTTGAATTCCTGTATGTATGTTTAAAGGCTAAAGGGAGATAATTAAAATTTATGCAACGAACGTTTTAATGTTATTTCGTTCCATCAGTCAATTGCATTAAGATAAAATGCAAAGCTATTTGCAAACATTTATATGATCAAAAACTTTTCTTGCAATTTAATAGAAATGAATATAGATATTGTTAATTTTACATTTGTTGGACAGATATATTTCCATTTTTAAATGCTTAATTCATTGTATTCATTGTATACACAACTAAATTCTTTGTTATCAATATTACTCATTTTTTTTTTGTTAATCCACTGCAAGTTTAATTAAAAGCATATAAAAATACTGAAAAATTTTTTACATTGCATTTCGCACCAGAACGGACCAGCATACATTCTAAACAAAAAAAAAAAAAAAAAAAAAAAAAAAAAAAAAAAAAAACAACAACAAGATGGTTAACTAGCGAATGAAGTAAAGCAAAAATGAATAAAAGTATACTTTTGGTTTTGGTTCATTTTTTTTAATTTTTAAAACCCTTTTTAGAAAGACAAATTATATACAAATGTATGCGGACGTTTTTTTAAGGCAACCAGCAAAATTACACCGAAGCAGAGTGTAATGATGGATTTTTTGAACCACTACGTCGTTCATCACCATTCTTCGCATTAACGAAGTCGACACACAAACTAAAGAATTTCTTCTCTGTTCTCTTTTGTAACTTTTCTTGTGTATTTATTTATGTTCACAGTTCAATTCCTAATTTCATAAAAAGTAAATCAAGGTTTTTAAAAATTTTTATAAATTTTTAAACAATAATTTCTTAAAATTAAAATTATATTTTATATTATGCAAAAATATAAAGAACTTTAAGTGTACGTTAAAGAATAGTGGGGCTTTTTACCTAATTTGCAGCTATTTTTAGGTAAAATTAAAAACAATAATTTAATTTAAATTGCTTAAAAAAGCTGTAAAACATTTGTTAACTTTTAATAATCGTTAATAGAAGCTTCAAATTTAATTGAATTAAATAATATTACACTCACACAAGTGATTGATATTCATATAATGTGTCACTGCTGGCTGAGAGACTTATCTCTCAAATAACAAAATACGAAACTGGAACTGAGATAAATACATGTATTGTTTTAAATTTGGTTCCAAATTCTTGAAGGTCAATAACACATTTTTATATCGTTTTCATATTAAGTCATGGCTTTGAAATATGATACTTTTTATGAATAATGTTATTTAGTTGGCTGAAATATTTAAAGGAATTTGTCACCGCAGTGAAGCATTTTCTTTTAAATTCTTAAAAAAATTTTTAATTATTTATTTTTCTTCTTTGGGAGTTAAAGATTTCAAGACGTAATAGTAAGTTTTAAAATGGGAAAACATTTGGGGATTTGTTTTTGTTAATTATTTCATACTAAATTGTTTTTACTAAAAATTATTGATAATCTTAATATTGATAAAAATAAATATCATTCAAGAACAATATGTGAGTGAAAGAGTTAAATTAATCAAGCAATAAATCAATGTAATATTAACGTTTATGTGCCAGATATCTTTAATCTCTTGGGTATTTGAAACAGCGTATAACTCAATTTTTTTGGGTCCATAGTAGTACTTTTAATTTAATATTTATTGCTTTTTGTATTTGTGTCATTTTAATATTTGAAATTTGCTGTTTTCATTATAAAAATTTATGTTTTCACTGCCTGACCTGGCAAACCTTGTATAGCCTCCTCTGGGTGCATAAAAAACGTATGGCATATGATCTTTACGTACGCAGATCTATCTTACTGTAAGGTTTCATCGAAGTGGTTATTTAGGTGAGGCATACATTTTTGTGAGTCACCCTTAATATTTAGGAGTATGAAAAAATATATTGGCTGATTATCAAACGCATATTTCTACGTTGGCTGGACTATAATAGTGGGCGTTAAAGTAGGAGTGGTAAAGAAAGTATACTATTAATCATACCAGAGTCTCAGTTATACGATGTGAAAATTTTAAGAAATAATTTATCTGACCTATGTTTGTTCGCAATTCCCATGATAAGCTGCTTGATTTAGTATTTGTAAATGCACCGGCTGGATATTTAATAAAACGTGTTGACCCTATAACACTACCCGCGGACCCTTATCACCCAACTATAGAACTTAATTTATCTGTATTTATATAATACGAACTGGTTGGATTCACTATCTACACCTAATGGTTCTCCCGATTCTATTAATGCAATGGTGAGCTTATTTAATAAAACGATCTTTGGATATTTTAAGGACAGCGTTCCTATAGTCTTGGTCAAAAATTTTCTGGACCTCTATGGAGTTTTAAACTGATGGCTCGAATCAAAAACAAGAAAAATAAACTATACAGAATTTACAAAACAGCTGGTTTAGTAACAGGTTATGGAAAATATTCTAGATCTCGTGCTGAATACAACTTATTAATTTTCAGAAAGGACCAAAATATTTTTTAAGTTCGTTAACTCAAAACGAACTTAAGTAATGATTCTGCCGACGATTTCTGATTTCTTGGCACCACTTACCCCAACGTTCAATACGAAATTATTATGATGAAATGATTATCCTTTTCCCATAACTCAAATGAAGCCAATATCATTTCCACCTACACACACAGCTGATATCATGAACAATTTAAAAATTTTCAAATTTTCATGCCGCTCTGGTCCTGATGGTTTTCCTAGCAGCCTATTAATCAATTATGCACATGCTTTGGCGACGCCGTTGACTATTATGTTTAACAGTTCACTTAAATACGGCTTTTTTCCCGATTTATGGAAAGAGTCTTACATTATTCCGTTATTTAAATCAGGAAATAAGTCAAGCATTGTGAACTACAGAGGAATTGTAAAATTAAGTGTGATTCCCAAGCTATTTGAAAAATGTCTTACTCATGCCTTGTGTCATCAAGTTTCAACACTAATGACTCCTTGTCAACATGGTTTTCGTAAAGGATGCTTAACAACAACAAATCTGCTTCAACTTACAAGCGAACTTATCATAGGATGCACTATTTTAGTAAAGTGTTCGACAAAGTAAACCATGTTTTATTATTAAAAAAAACTTCAATTAATGGGGGTCACTAAAAACTGTTTGAACTGGATAAGCTCATATCCAACTGGTGGATACCAACGGGTGTGCTTCAGAACTTTAATATCTAAATATATTATTGTAAAATCGAGAGATCCTCAAGGTAGCATTCTCGGTCCAATTTTATTTACACTTTTCATCAAATTTTCAAATGTTCTAATATACGCTGGTGATTTAAAATTTTTTCATAATTACAACAACTTTGACAACTACAATTCCCTTCAACAGGATCTAGACAGCTTTTTTGTTTGGTCCACGATAAACTTAATGGAGTTAAGTTTAAGCAGGAGCAAACTTATGCACTTTTACAGAAAAGTTGATACATACAATCCGTTCTTTTTTGAGGTTTATCAGTTGGAAATTGTTGATTCGATCCTAGTTTTGCGTATCTTATTAGATGTTAAATTAATCTTTATTCAACATATTGCTATAATATCAAATAAAGCCCGTGGGGTACTTGCTTTTATCAAACGATGAGCCAAGGAATTCACTGATATTCACATCACCAAGCAGCTATATAAACTTTTTTAGTAAGGCCAATTTTAGAACATGGGTTCGTTGTATATCGTGCATAGTAATAAAATTGAGTCTGTTCAAAAACAATTTCTGTTATTTTGCTTACGAAATATGTACCGAAATTATTTTTCCAATTTACCGTCATATAAAACCAAACTTGCTAAAATTAGGCTACCGTCTCTACAAAGCCGAGGAATTATGCTTAATGTTACGTTTTTGTTTAATTTGATTACTGGAGATGCTTGTATGGAGTTCCTTATGGGAAACTTATACTTCAACATTCCTGTATGTCCAACCAGAAATTTTAAGCCAATTCACATTCAATTTGTTTGCCAAAATTATGCCGATGACCCCTTTAGAAGAATTTTTTTGCGATTTCACCAATCTTTATAATTTAATTGATTTTTCTTTAAACGTAAACATTATTAAACGCAATATAATATTGTTTTTAAATACTTCATTTAAATGTATGTCTATCAGTCTGTATGGATTTTTTTCCAGCAGTGTGGTCCACCTAAGGGGGCGTAAAAAAAGTGTGGCGTTAAGGGGTATGAATAACAGACGTTGACCGATTCGACGACCTAGCCGACAAAAAGAAAATAAGAAAATATGTATGAAATAAGAATCAATTTAATTAATAAAATAATTATATAAATAAAAAATTTATATAATATTCTATTCTAAAGCAAAAAAAAAATTTGGTAGGTACAAAACTATTTTTTGTGTAGCTCACATACCAGACAATATTAGAAATATCCTATATTTGTCACTGAAATGCCTCTCTATTTATGCTTTTGGCATGTCTTAGCAGTCCAAAATCAAATAATAAAAATGTTGTTACACAGATACATTTTTGGTAATAATTCCTGAGCGTAATGCATTTAATTTTATCCAGACTAAAAATTTATCTTATGCCTAATGTTTCGCATCACTCTGTCACCAGTCCGTTAATATATTCATCATTACTTTCATTAACCTCTCTCATCTTGTCAGTCAACTAATCTACCTAACTGTCTGCAAAGTGACAATTCAACATTTTAATTTTAATGTAAAAGTGAAATTAATAGTTTTGTATGAATATAACATGTAATAAAAAACACAGTTTTATGAAAATACAAACGTTGAGCATTTTCGCACCAATTTAATAAAGAAGTATTATTTGCTACATGAGACATTAGTGGTATTAACGTAAGTTGCTATTGTTTGCCGAGTAGAATAAATTTTATTTAATACGTCAGTTTAGTATTGAGCTCATTAACAACATTGAGAAAAACAAGTAACTCTCATCAGTTATGTTTGTTGACTACTGTGAATTTTTTGCAGTTGCAAAATAAATTTCTTTTAGACATTGGGAATAAAGTTTTAGTGTCCGACATTTTGTCTGATATTAAAAAAAGCTTCTAAATAGTTTATTGCGGAAAGCTGCTAGTTTTCTAATTCTAATTTGTAAAAGAAAAGCAGATTATTCTCAAAAAATGTAGGTCTTATACAAAGAATAATGGAGAAACATGTTATGCAGAAATAAACGCTCTTGATATTCGATTTTTTATTTTATGTCCGTAAAAAATTTTCTTTCAGTGTATCTATTAAAAACTCATTGTTGAATGTGAATAACACATAACTGTCTTTATTAAAAAAAAAACTAATTGAATAACAAGAAACTGTGGTTATGTATAAAAAGTTATTTATTACGTAGATAACGTAGTAGAATCGCGGTAATTCCTGCCCCGTTAAATTAAAAATCACGCAATTCCATAGAAAAGCAGTCAACTAAAAAAATCGCAGTGAATCTTCAAAAATTCTATACATTGCGCTACCCCATATATTTCGTAGCTTTTCCTATAACGCAAAGTAAAATTAAAATCCAGATTTAAAACATGTTTAACGTTAAATTAAATTAAATTTTGTTTATTTGATGAGGGTAAAGAAGATGTTTTTTTACCGCTTTAATTCGAAAAAAAATATTGCTTTTTTATTATTATTCTTGTTATTTTGGACCACCACAAAAGAAATAATTGTATTCTTTTATAAATAAAAAAATTAAAATGATTTTTTATGAAATTAAGACAGATATTTAATACGTTGTCATGTCGCACAAATAAATAATAAAGAAACATGAATGTTACACTCAAACACGATCTTGTAACAATCTCTAAATTGAGTCATGGGAACATTATGAATTTTAACTTAAATAAGATCAAATACTGTATTCCTTTGCACAGAAGTACGAACTTGTACTTCATTTGTAGTTACAAGTTTAATATATAGATATTAAGTAACTGAAAGCTCTTAGTTTGCACTAGTATGAGATGAAAAACAAAATATACGCCTTAATCTTTTACAAAAGAAAATGACAGTGAGTGGCAGGATGATATTTAAAGCTACTGACATGTCTTGTTGTCGTCACTACAATTGAATGCCGTCTATGGAAACAAGGAAACCTTTTTTGGAAGCATATAACAAATTCTAAATTAAGAGCCTATGCGTTTGTAGTTAAATTTTTCGGTCTTAAAACAGTTTGCATAAACTTCTCCTTAATTCCATCTATCTTAATCTACTTCCTAGAACCAGTCCCCTGGTGTGCAGGCACCAAATCTAGACAGACAACTTGGGAACTTGTCAAAGTACTGACCAGTGTCCTTAAATATACTAGAGCCTAAAGAACCGGTAGCCCATACAGAGAGCCGCCCTTCTGTAGCCGGTTATTGGTGAGGTCCCTTTAGGGTACACGTGTTGGTTGTTGGTTAAGATCGATGTCCGCAGGGAAGGTACGGTGCTGTTCCGAATATGTAGTTGCATTAAACAGACATAGTTGAATAGTCTCCAACCCTCAAGCAAGGAAAGTTCATTCTCCTGACAGCCATGTTCTTGAAATTGCAATTCTGTTGGCTACGCCTTTTGAGGGGGCTAGTCGACTATTTGTATTGTACTCAGTGGTAAGGCCACTGTTAGGTTAGGCCATCATGGCAGTTACTGGCGCAAATCTTGATCACATACTTAACCTACTTCCTTCATCCTTCGTCGGTACTTCTTAATAGCATATTCGCCGGCGAAGTAAAATAACTAATAAAATAGCTATATCTATCTTTCCCTTTTCACCACCTGTCTTATCTCTCATCTATCCCTTTCCTAAAAGAATGTAGCACGGTTACGAAAATAACTAAATAGGCATTATTGCCTATTGAAGTGCTACTTTTCTTAAAAAAAAGTAAAGAACAGGTTTTTTTTTTTGCTTATATACGTTTGTGTTTCACGCTATTAGTATTTTTATTAGTATATATAATTGTGTATTTATTATGAAATCTTATGGCTTATTTACTTGTTTCATAATATTGTTTTGTAAATTTTGAACATTAATGACGTAAGCATGTCAAGCCCTAATGGCTCAAAATAACTTTACCCGAAAAACACAATATTTTCTCATTTTTTATGAAAAATTACACGTTTCTTGTTAATAATCTAATCACTGATAAGTTTTACGTAAACTCCCCCCTAATTCCCCATATGGGAGATCTTTTTTATCGTTTGAATTAATTTTTTCTAGACTAAAATATATACATATTTTTTTAATCACGTTATATTCTGTGTAAGTTAAGAGATAAAATGAAATTATAAATTAAAGTTGAAATTTTTAAAGTCACGAGTGAATGTCATAATTGTAAAGCATTTGAATGAAGATCGAGATAATGACTGCTGAAATGATTGGAATAATATTTAATCACGTGTGATTGTAAATATTTTTTGCTTCAATCATACCATCGCGTATGAACTAAGGGAAAAAAGCTGAATGCGTCAGCAGGCATGGATAAAATTTTAATGTGATTGTTTTTCATTATTCGGTATTTTCACTTGAAATTTCTGAAAAACAATTACAAAATTATTAAATATAAATCAAGGTGGTGCATTATTGCCAATAAGTTTGCATACAATATTTCGATGAGCTTTGTTAGTAAAAATATCTAGTATCTAGTTTGATTTTTTTCTGAACGTAAATAATTTTAAGTTAAATTTATGTAAGTAAAAAGGTACTTGATTCCGTTTTTAGATTAAAATATTTAATAGACAAATGTAACAGATGCAAACAGTTATTCACTTAATTTATTTGCTTATTTCCCTGATTTTTCGGACACTCCCATATTTATTTATATCATTTAAGTTATTATTATTATTATTACACTTGCATTTCTATAACTGTAATTTATACTTAAACATTTAATAGGATGCCATGTTGGAGGCCGTAAAATAATCGCAGTTTTCAGGGCTCGACGTTTTGGGGCTAGAGAAGGACGAACTCCTTAAGCTCTTTTATTACTAGTATTTGATTTTCTTCGACACGATATACCTACATATGTAAATAATAGATAAAACAAACGCAAGTGCTTTATTCGGCTTATCTTAAAAAGTATTGTGCACAATCGTACTTTTCTATGCAAAGTTTTGAGGCCCGTTACGCGGAAAATATAGGCGAACGCAAATTTTTTCTTCTTGAAGTTTTTTTTTCTTTTTATATTTTAATTCTTTTTCACCCCATACATTTGTATGTCTGATTCGAGATACCTTACTAAACTAGATTTGTTTCAAATGATATTAAAAAATTAGAGGCTTGCGCGGCGTTTTGCTTGCTGCCCTGAAAGGCATGGACTGATCTTGCTGATTTAAATAGATAAATTGCAGAATTATGACTGGTCGGACGGATTTCGAATATATGTACTTTATAGGGTCGCATATGGTTATTGTGGAAATTACAAACGGAGTGACAAACTTCGATGCATCCTTTGAACAAAGGTATAAAAAGGGTTTGTCTATATATAAAGTATATATATATATATATATATATATATATATATATATATATATTTATTCTGAGTTATTATGCATAGCGAAGCCGATTGATTACAGTCCGTCTGTCCGTCCTTGTTAGTGTTAATGAGCTTTAGGAGCAGGTGACATTTTTATGTAAACTTATGTATAGTATTCAGTTTTGTTGACAATTAATCTATGTTATGTTTCTTTGCCTTTTTGTCTTCCAGTAGTATGCAGTTTTGCCTATTAAAAACCTCGATAGCAATAAGTGCATTTTTTATAAATTTTTTTCTCGCTGTCATAAATCTTAATGAAAATTTAAAGCCACAATGTTTACATTTGCAAATAAATTGTTTTTGCTTATAAGCCAATTTCATTCATTGTCAAACGTTAATTTAAATTTATTTGTTATGCACATGTGCATAATGTAACATGTGTATGAAGGAATGTGCTCTAAAGTAATGTAAAGCAATAATTTTTTTAAATCATTATGTCAACGGCTATTTAACGCGTCGGTCTTTATAATTTAGCACGAACAAAAATGTTAAACATCGAGTAGTATTGTTTACAGTACGTATTATTAACAAAAGTGTCCATGCGTATAAAAACATGAACGTTTGTCTGTTTATTGCAAACATGTAGGCGCAATTGCTTCCGCTGATTAGAATTCGTATGGCTTTCTTTAAATAATAGCAAGCAAAAATTTAATTTAACCAATATTTTCTAGGCGTTATTACGAACTAAACGTTTTGGCTTTATACTTTATCTAAATTTTTTTCATTACATATTATTCGAGAGCAGGTGTATGACTTATAGGCATTTTAAACAGGGACCGAAAATAACTGTTATTTTTGAATTTTTGATGAAAAGAAGCAACCTCAAGGAAATGTCGGAGAATGAAACCAAGTATGCCATTTTGAAAGTCTTGGACCAAATTGTCAGAAAATGCGATTATTTTTAAAAATCTGATTTTTATTTTTTCAGGCAAAAATAACAGTAATTATTTGATTTTAATTTTTTTGAGCAAAAATAACAGTTATTTTTTAACTTTTATTTTTTTTTTAGCAAAAATAAAAGTTATTTTTTAACTTTTATTTTTTCTAGCAAAAATAACAGTTATTTTTGACTTTTATTTTTCTGATTTTGGGAGACTTGAGATACAATTTATCGGAAGAAAATTTGGAGGCAATTATGATTACAAAACTCAACTCCATTAATTTTTGAGCATATGCAAATTATTTTACTGAAAAGTTATCTTTGTTTGAAAAAGTTTTTTAATAAATATAATGAATTTATCACAAAATAACTTTTATTTCTGCAAAAAAAAAATAAAAGTCAAAAAATAACTTTTATTTCTGCTCAAAAAAATAAAAGTTAATAAATAACTGTTATTTCTGCTCGAAAAAATAAAAGTCAAAAAATAATTTTTATTTTCTGACTTTTACGATAAAAGTTATAACAGTTACGGTCCCTGATTTTAAATCAAAAGTGACTCAAATATATTGAATCTTTTAAAACCGCCGACTGGATTAATTTCGTTTTTTTTTATTAAAAGGGAAATATCGATATTGTGTTTTTTAACATCTCTATATTCAATAGAAAATTTATGTTTGCTCAATACAGCAAAATAAACTAAAGTTCTAAACGAGCTATACAAAATTTATGATTGTTTGTCACACAATACAAAGGAAATTTGTAATGTAAGTAGTATTTGCAATCAAAAGAATGTATCAATATGACTCTATAAACTCAATTAACTGTGTTCTTATGAAATGAAGGAACTTATTCAAAATGAACGCAATTTTTTTATATGACATGCTCATCATTATGAGGTCTGATATTATTTCTTGATTTGACAGTAAATCCCCGAAATTATCACATCAATAATTTGTAATTTAAGCAAGCGATTCGAAATAAACTCCAAGAAAAAGTTTTTTGAAACCAACTAAATCTAAATTACAAAAAAATAAACAAATACAAAAATTACAACGTAGCAATTATAATTAAAAAATAAAATTTTTATTTGAAAATAATTGTTTAATTTTATGTAACATTTAAATAAATGCAATTAAAATAGATGAAGGTATACGTAGAAGCTTGCTTAATGGTGGAATTGTAAATAGGGTTAAACATTTTAATTTTTATTTTACGACTTTTTCCCTACTACTTCGTTAGCGTGTCATTTCTAATTATGCTAAAACTCAAATTAAGAAAAATATGTATATGTTCTCAAATATTTAATGTCGTTTTATAAACACTGTTAAAAATGAATCATCTTAAAAATTAAATGTACTAACAACTGTGCTTTCACTTTTTTATCTCTATTTTCTCTACGAAATGACTTATTTTTATGAAAAAAGTTTTCTATATTTGAATCAAGGTTTTAAGACCCTCATTAAAAAAATTTTTTCAAATCCATCTAGCAGTTTTAACGTGACGCGAGCACAGAGAGGCAGGCGGACAGACAGACAGACAGACGACCATTAAAAAAAAGATGTTTTGTATTTCACATTGATTACTATCTACACGATGTACAGAAATGATTCTGTTACATTTTTATATTATCGTCTGTCTAACGTAGAAAGGCCTTAACTCTAATTTTTACGAAAAATTTTTTTTGTGATTTCAAAACAATTCATACAGATACACCTCTTCAGTAAAGTTAAATGCATTATCATCGAAAACATTAGTTTTACAAGTATGTACATTTTAAATATTACATTGCGATTAATAGTTTTTAATATTCTTCTCCTGTAAAGTTACAATTATGCGAGTTACAGGCTTTTGGCATGAGATCAGCGATATGTAGAGATGTTTGCTTAATGTCGTTGGTGGAAAATAATGACAAGTAAGTAAAAAATTATCGTCATCTCTCTATATATATTTCTATTACTTTTATTTAAAATTTGTTTTGCATTAAAAAACTTTGTATAGTTCTTTTGTATTGAATACATAAAAAATAAAAGCAACAAAACAAAATTCGTTTTCCGTTCACAACACCCTACTATTTAAAGAATTCTCACACTTACAAAGATCTAAATGTGCAAGCAGTTGAAGCAGAAAATCCAAAAGACAAATCCAGAGCTGCTAGCCTAGAATATCTTACACTGGGGAAGAAGGATTATTGTCTATCTTAGTCGAACTTTAGATCAATAACTACAAAATAATGACAGCCACCATGGTTTAATTATTTAAATTTCAATAAATACATTAATAGCAAATTGTATTAATATTTGTACCTTTTAAAAAAATATAAGTTATATATTATATCATTTTTAAATCGGGATTTTGAAATCAAATGTCTCTAAATAGCATGAAATGTAAACTTGAATTTCAAAAAATTTGAAAAATTCATTTTTTTAATAAATTTTGAAATCTGTAAATTGCTACGAAAATAAGATTTGGTAACCCTGTAGGTATTTCAATATACTGGGCTGTAAGAAAAAAGTTACATTCACTGCTAACAAGACATAGAATCACAAGTTTAAGTCCCAACAGCTTCTTAAGGTAAAAGGAAAAAAAATTATCTAGCAGCCCCGATTAACGAGTTGTTTTAAAGGTGATTTAATGAAAAACAACATCCCGGAGTCTCAATTAGAAAAGCCATGTGTTTAGCAGCAGATGGGATTGTTAATACCTGTTTATAGAAACAATAGATAAAACATTAGTCACTGAGGAAAATAATAATATAACTAAGGCGTGGGAGACCGAGATTGTAGCGTTGTGGCTGCGTTCACCCACGCAGCACGTTTTCTAAACGAGACATCGCGTACTTCGAGTCTAGACGGAGTAAAATATTATCAAGCTAGAGATGGCAGCGTGAGTTTGTAGAAGAGCGTATTTAGATAAAAACACTGGCAATATATGTACCCCATTATAACTGTATAAATTTTCATTTAATTTCTCTATTTCAATGGATTTGAATTGTGTTTTAAGACAAATTTGTAAGGAAATTTTTTCTTAAAACTTATATTAGTTTTAAGAATACGTTAGTAATAATATAAAAAATTTATAATAATAATTTATAGAAAGCATTACCAAAATTGTATTTCTTCCAAATTTCGGATAACTATGAAACCAAAACAAAAAATCTTTTAGTTGAATAAACTAAAACTGCATAAAAACTTTCATCCAACGATCAACAAAGAAAAAAATAAAACAATACAATTTAAAAAATATCAATGATGTACTTAACTATTTTTTATCTTTTAACTAATTAAATCTGTGGCCGATTGTGTAAATTTTAACAGTTTATAATCTTAGTCTCAAAAATATAATTCCTTACAGATAATAAGAAATATTTTCGAGGCAAAAAATTAAATGGTATTGGAATTTGATTAATAGAGCATACATACTTATTATTTTAAATAAATATTTGCGTATAAATTAGTCCGTTTAGTTCGGGTGAGTTCATAAATCTTACTAACTTTAATAAAAGTAAAATACCAAAATCTTTAAAACTTAAACAAAATATGTGTATTTATGTATATTTTGTTAATATTTCCTTTAACATAAACTTTCAAAAACATAAATATTTGAAAGAGCCACATAATATTGTAATTTAATTTTATTCATTTAATTTTATTTAAAATTCTCAAGCAATTCCTTATAAGAGTAAAGTTTGCTTTTTTTTTGCATATCGATTGTCATATTTTAGAAAAACCAGGTGAGTTCATAATTGGTTTCGGATATTTTACACAAAAGAATAATACCTATTGCGTAAAATAGAAAAAGAACAAAGCAAAAAAGAGACAGTTTTATAACGCTTTGTTATGATCACATTATAAAAATTTAATTTAAATTTTATTGCAATAACACTTACACTGGGAGACAAAATAAAATTAAAGCCAAAGTATAATAATCAAAATGAAAAATAAAATACTAGAAAAATATATTATTATTATTAATAAATTTGTGAACATATAGATTCAATAAAAGGTGCCATAACCATAACTATATAACCTCATGGTAAACACTGTATTTGATTATTGTTGACATGCCATAATGCCACAGCTATAACCGTAGCCATAGTTATAAAATAAATTTTGATTTCTCGCCATAACCATAAACAGTGTACAGTTTAAATTGAAGCTTTAATTGTTTGTATTGGTGAGTTTAATTTATATTTTTTGTTGCACTTCTTTTTTTAACAACCGGCAACACAAATAAGAATTGCTTATGGCTGTGGCACCGATATTCGCTGCCAGTTAATGTAATTACGGTTATGGCCATGGTTACAGCTATGGCGTTATCATATGGCACGTCTAATTAACCCTTTTATTATAAAGAATTCTAACAGGTTCAAGTATGGTTTGTTATTGGGGTTGTTGAAAAGACATCTCAGGATCTAAGAAACTAACCTCTACACATATGCTCTTAATAGATTCTTTTTTCTTCTTTATTCTATACCACTAATTGGTATAACTTACAGAACCACATGTTCAAATTATGTTAATATAAGAATCAATAATTTCTAAAAACTAATACCACACCACAATAACACACTAGATAATTGCAGCTCATGTCTTTGATATATTTCGTTGGCCAGAGAAATGTTAAGCGTTGATTTTGAACCGAATGCATTATAAGTGATACAAAAGTTTACTGATATAATTCTTTAATAACTAATTTGCCTTGTTTATCTCCAGGACGATATGGACATTAAAAAAGGTTGTCCTCATAGAGATGTGGTTTTTAGATTTGAAAGAAACAAGTTTAAAACATCAGTTACCAACCTCGTATAAAACATCTGGATATTAAGTTAAAAAACTATTAAATGAAAAAAATTTTGAGATCAATTACCCGCGAAGTGAAGATGATTACAACGCAGTACTTTTCTAAATCGTTTTCTAAGTTCTTTAGTGTTATCTCGTATTATATATTAATTCAGTGAAAAACAACGAACTACACTTTTTATGAAAATTTTAAGCCTAAAGTAATTACAAAGAAAAAAAAATTCACCTGTAACATCTTAATCTATTTATAAATGAAAATTTTTTCATATTAAAAATTAATTTAATTATTAATTTTTTTTTAATGGATTCAATTATTTTTTTAGCTTGTGTTTTTTTTTGCATATAAAAAATAAAAAGATTTTAAACTATAATGGCATTTTAATCCGAAAACAATTAAAATTAATATGTGCAAAAAATTATTTTTCTTGTTGGAAAAAATGTATAAAATATTTTCAGATATTAAATAAATCAAACAAACAAGGTAACAAAAGTAATAAATGGTTAATTTTTTAAATCATTTATTGCTTTTGTTAACTTGTATCAAGTCTGTTTATTGCATTAACAAATGTCGTTCGGTCATGACATAAGAATGAAAACAGGAATGACATAAAATTTAAAACGCCACAAAAAACTGTGCTTACAGATAAATCGTATCAAAAATTAATTAAGAGTTTATTTGTAAAATTCTTTTAAATGAAAAATAAAACGGCACATCTGGTTCAGAAAAATTTTTCTATTGTTTTATATTTATTACATTTTTCTTTTGTTTGATTTCTGTTGATTAATACAACAGTTAAATATTTCTCATACGAGTGAATATGAAAAATTGGGCTTGTCATGAGTATAGAAACATACAAAAGTTTAACACATGAACTTGACACGAAAAAAATTAAGAATGAGTTTAGTAAGAAGTCAGTCAATACAGCAAAAAATTATTTATTGTTTGTTCAAATGTGTTTGTTCACGTAATTGGATAATTATACTTATTGAGCATTTAATAAAAAAATTTAATTTAATTGTGTGTATAATTACAAATACAAATGAAAAAGAAACGCTTATAAAACAGAATAATAAATTTATCACTTTCAAATAAATCTAAATGTATAATTACCTTTAGAGTTTTAAGGAAGAATTCTATTAATAATTTAAAATACCATCGGTCTGTAGCAGCAGATAAAATTTATTTAATTTCTTTTTATTCTTAAATAAAAATATTTCTATTTTCAATGTGAAAATTTATTATTTATTAATTTTTAAATAATTTTTTTTCTAATTTTTTCCCAAATCCAAATTTAAACCGTGGATTTTATAAACGAATTAACAATAAGTTTTCCGGCTTAAGTTAATTTTTTAATTTTAGTTCTAGAAATTTTTAGAAAGAAAATTTTTTTGTAAAAATGTATGCGAACGTTTTCAAAGAAAACAAGAAATGATAGACACTAGAGAATGTGAAGCCACATATTGTAGATCGCTACATCCTTCATCAGCATTCTTAGGATCTATCTTAGGTTTTGTAGATTATAATAATCTTTTTAACCAATAATCAATATTAATTTGATTATACGAAGTCCACACACAACTTAAAGCACATCTTCGTTGTTATCTCTGTAACTCGTCTTCTTCTATATAAATTTAAGGAAAATAATAAATGGTCCGGTAACTTATATTGTTTTTTTTTTAACCAAAATAAAATCAATTCTTTTTTGTCTATTCGTAAATTTTTTAATACAATGCATTAACGTTTTAAAATGATTAAGCGTCTGTTCTTGTCAAAGCACATTCTGTACATCCATTTCTCGGTTTTTTTCGACCATTACTGGCCGTATGTCACTAAATAAGCAGATTAGAATGCATTGCCATTTACATCAAAAAAACAAAATAGAAAAATAACTTGAAACGATCTGATTAAACTTAGGCCTTAAACATGAAAATATCGAAAACTTTTTAAAGATATAAAAAACAAATAAGAGTGCTGAATGTAAAAAAAGTATTTCGTTTTGAAGTTATAAATTAAAGCGTGTCTGGGCCATTATAGACAAACAGATAATATTTACAAGAAACTTGTGTTGTTAAATCCGACATAACATCAAGTATAAAACTTTAATGAAGAATTTAAAGACTGTTCAAATAATTGATATATTTTTTAAAGTCTTGATTCATATTTTGTTCTACGTCATTTAACAAGCCCTGTCTCAATCTTTCTCGAATAAATAACATGTATAAACAGGTACAAATACCATATTAAGGAAACATGATTCTAATTTTGTGTGTTTCGAAGTCGTTTTTTTATTGATTTAATTTATGCTGCCCAGCTATACATAAACGTTATTTTTATGTCCTTAAAGTGTCTTCTAATACAATTAAAAAACTCTAAATCTTTATCACACAATTAATATAATTTAAATTGTATGGAGCTAAACTGCGAAATTTAATTTTTCCCACTTTTTGTGGTGAAAAGATAAAAAAATAGAGAATTAAAAAATAAGAAAAGAATATCAATTGGTTTTTCAAGTTATGGGCCTCTGAAATTTTCATAGAAAAGTACGATTTTGCACCAAATTTTGTAAGATATCAATATGGGTATGATTTAAAACCTTTTGAAAAAATACTAAAATCTTAAAAAATGCTTAGCCCATTAAGAGCCGATGACATTTTTCTGTAAAATTTTTTATAGTATTTCATTTTTTTTTCTAATTTCTTATTTTATTATTATTATTTTTTTTTAATTATTTTTTTTTTTTTTTTTTTTTTTTTTGAAAAGATTTACTTCAATAAACAAACATGGTGAAGGGTGTATAAGATTCGGCATATCCAAATGCAGGAGTCTTACTTGTTGTTTTTTTGTGCTTTGACCGTTTATTTTTTCGTTATTTTTTAATTAAGTAATTTTTTTCACTGTACGACTTTTAGCTGTGAACTAATGAACTGAGAACTTTCTATCCAAATATTGTTTTTTCGTATTATAATAATTATTTTATAATTTGACTACAATAGGATAATTAAATCTTCACCGGAAAAATAAAGTAAATTTACATAATCATTAAAAAACGATTACTGAGCATTCTTGTGTCAGTCAAATAGATGTGTTTTCTGCGTTCGTAACAAATAAATCTGATACAAATGAGTCTGATGATATGTATCATAGATTTGTTGGCACATACTGCCGTTGTTGTTGCCATTCAATTCTCACCTTTTTAACACTATCATTACATCCAGCACGTGGAAAAGATTTTTGAATTAATGATGGAAGCATACAAAAAGTTTATAAGCTTCTTCACTTGAAAATTATTAAGTTTATCCAGGGGAAACTCAAAGGCATTTGATACAGTGGATCCTGCCACACTAATATGGAAACTTTTAAACTTCTTTATATTCTCTTCAAACTCTGCCAAACTTGTTTCATCATATTTAAGCTTGTATTATAATATATTGACGATACAAGGTTTCACCCCCTAAATCTGCATAGTGTGCCCTAGGGCTTAATTCTAGGACCACTGCTGTTCTCCATGTATGCTTATGATTTGCCGCAACAAATATCCCACTGCAATATTCATAATCTAGGAATAATTTTCAACGATCCACATTAACTCTCTCGTGGGTCAAACTTATGGCAAACAAAGGTATCTTTGGCAAACACAATTTTTTACACCTTCAAAAATAAGAATGCTCCTCGCGAAATCTTATCTAATTCCCTCCTTGATATATCGATGTGAGCTATTTGCACATTGTAACATGGCTAGTAAACGGAAGCTCAATGTGCTGTTCAAAAATATCTTAAGATATGTATATGGACTAAGAAGATTTGATTTGATATCTTACTTTGCCACTGAACTCCTCCTTATCTGTTTTTCTCACTGCGATTTGTCAAAAGTGGTAGACAAATCGTAACACCAAAACATAAATATTTTTTTTTGAATGACAGTTTTAGGTTAATGCATACTTTTTTGGAATGCCTTACCACATAAGAAGCAAGAAGTTTCAAAAAGTTCTTATATAACTTTCTGATTTAAATAACTATTCAGCAACTATGTGCCTTGTTTTTTAATTTTTAATTTAATTAGTTATAATGATTAGATTGTTGTTTCACTTAATTTAATTATTAATTGTGGCTATGTGCTGTGTTATTTCACATTAACAACTAGCATTCCTATACTTTAAATATAAGATATAATCTTGTTGTATAGGAAATTTCAAATAAATAAATAAAAATGAAATGAGATATATTTAGTCAAAGTGGTAAACACGTTGACAAAAAACCTGATTGGCGAGGGTTCAACTCCTGCGGCAACCAAAAAATAAAAATGTTTTTTTTTTCTGTTTAATGATATAAATACAAATTCAGAATTAACATTTAAACATGCAGCCTCCTTTGTCGGTATTTCTTCAAAGCATATTCGCCGGCGAAGTAAAATAACTTATAAAATGGTTATATCTATCTTTCTCCTTTCACCACCTGTCTTACCTCTAATACCTTTCCTAAAGAATGTAGCACGGTTTCGAAAATAACTAAATAGGCATTATTGCCTGAAGTGCTACTTCTCTTAAAAAAAATGTAGTATAGAAATTCCAGAAAATAAATGATGATGAAAAATTGACTTTAGTAGATGAATTTCTCTTTCCAGATTATACACATGTATTGATAGGGCAATAAATACAATAGAAGATGGAATTTTAGCAACGATACACAAAAATAGAAGCGTATCTGTCTATTAGGCTGGAGTGAAAATAATCAAAATATTAAAGTTCTTTTTAGTAATTATTTCACAGCTTCCAGCAATTCTCACCCATACATTCTAGCTTAATGTACGTCTTGAACAATAAAATTCTAATACCTAATATTGTGTTGATCGGAGAGATCTTAACTGACTGGCATAGTAGTTTACATCATCACTTCAACCATAAAGCTGTTAAAATCTACGTAAGGGGTTTTTGCCGCATTGACAATATTGTTCGAAATATAGGAATTCAAAGATGTAAAATTAGCAACCGAAAGTGAGTGGATTTTCCATTTGGAGAGCTTTGGCACGAACGTATATTATAGCAACTTTCAATAATGCTGCTAATAAACAGCAAACCACGTCGTTGACATGATATTTTTGCTCCCAACGCATTTAATTTTATTTGTGGCAGAAATATTTCTGGTATTCCTGTGATAACAGATAAGGATTTTATGTTATGTTGCAAGTTTTAAAGTAATAAATCTTATTACCACATTCGATTAGACAATAGTTTAAACTTTCAACAAAGCTTTGTATATATTTTTTTTAATATCCAATGTAATAACTTTTTTATTTGAAATTTGTTGTTTTGCATAAGTCATCCATTAACCATGATAACTTGGAAGCTGGATAAGCCAGCCACACACAGAGTTTTTTTTGCAGTGACAGCAAAACGAAGATAAAAAGCTCACCAGCAACAGTAGCAGTTAAAGTTGTACAATAAAAGATAACAAAAGGCAGAAGCAGTGAACATGATTAAATATACGGTGTTGTTAATATTGCTGGAAGTTATAAATGAATAAACTAAATTTTAATGATAGAAAGATACGATATGCACACACTTGAAAATAAATAGTTTGCTTGGGTACTGTTAATAATATTTTATTTTTTTCTCCACATAATGATAATAACTATGGTTTTTAATGTGTTCATGTAAAGGGTGTTTTTATAGACATGTTAAACTTTAAATTGGTAACACTTTTTTAACTGGTGGCCGCTTTGTCAGCTGACAAGTGGTTTATTATCAGTTTAGTTTGGCATTTTAACAAGAATATAGAGACATCTGAAGATTTTGTGGAAAGGGTTTAGATTGCATTCTTATAAAATCTAACTTTTGCAGCAACTGAAGTCACACGATGACAGAGTAAGGCGCAGATCAACTTTCTTTACTTTCATAAGCGAATTTTTTAACGACAAAGCTTACTTTTCTTAATTTGAAACGTCAATAAACAGAAGTAAAGACAAGTGAAGAGAAGAAGTGTTTGTTGAGGCACATCCACGAAAATTGTCTGATAGAATCATTACACCGTGCTTCTTTAAAAACGATGCTGTTTAGAACGGTACAGTTAATTGTGACCGCTATAGAGCCATTGACCTTTTCGTTCATCAGTTGAACAACCATGATGTGCAGGAGCTGCAGCAACAATAAGACGTCGTAACATGTCACGCAGCTCGTGCCACAATTAATTCACTGAAGGATATATTTGGTTACCGCATAGTTTTACGTTTCGGACTCTTGACTTTGCTTCCATGATCGTGTGAGTCTCTAGATTTTATATATGCGGACATGTGATGTTGCTAGTATACGGCGATAAGCCCGAAACAATTGGCTACTTGGAAATAACATTCGCCGCTTTATTGCCGATATACGGCCACTAAAGTTGGAAAAAGGAATCGAAAATTTTAATTATAATGTAATTTGATCTTTGTTATAAACTAAATTAAATGTCAATTAAAAAAAAAATAAATTTGTTTTATTCCAATTTTTAATTCTTTCATATATAAAAAACACCTTTTATAATATCACAAGTCGATGTATTTCTATAATGTCTACTTCTAAGACGTATAAAGCTTAACTTGATATCGAACATTTTAAGCTTTAGAAAATAACTAACAGCAGCAGATAGTGTTGCTGTTGTCCTAAACAAAATTTAATAATTAATAATAGTTTTAAATGAAAAATTATTGCTTTTACCTCTTTCGGTTTCTTTAAAGTATTTTATATCACCTTAAAAATGTTGGCGTGTTTTCAGCGATTATTATCGACTGTGGTTGTTTCAGTTGTTAAAATGAATGAGTTTTATATTAGATAATTTGAATTAATTATTATAATAAAAGGAAGTATTTTTCTTATATTTTTTACCTTAGTTGTTTGCTGTTTGCAATATTAAATTAAAATTATGACAGGTAAAATATGAATAGTAAATTTCAGCATTTAATAGTTTTGAATTTTTATATGTGTTTGAGTAAAAATTTAAATAAAATAAACTTAATTAAGACACTTTGATAATTTATTTTAAGTTAATAAATTATTTTATATTGTGTTAAGAGGTATTCGAATAAGAGAAACACAACAATTTTTTATTGAACACAATCACGCCTCCGTCGAAATATTTTTCCTTTTTTTAAGTTTCATTCTTCGGGAAATATCCCGAAAATAACGCGTTGTTTCTGTATTTTACAAATGATCGACCCGAAATTTGTTCTATTGTCTGTTTACTTATGCAGAGGGTAGGAAAAAGTTCAACAGTGCACAGTGTGATAAATTTAAAATATTATGGAAATAACTGTCATTTGTAAAGGGGTAAAGGCTGGTTGATTCAAAATTTGAAAGGAACATAGCAAAGTGGTATTTAAGCTAAGGTGTTGAAGCTGGGTAAGATCCCCTTTCTAGGGATGGCGTTATGTGGCTTTAAAATTAATTACCTTACACCTGTAAATTTTTTTAATGGTAAATTTTTAGACATTGTCTTAAGGGCCTAGCCAATATCTACAAAATTGTGCTTTGATCTACAAATTATGCACCTTTTAAAAATTTGAAGATTATATAATTTATGTCTTCAAAACTAGGGAAAAATGCTCCCACGTTCTCGGTGCTAAAGACCGACTGTATAACAGAGGCAATGTCGGATATTTATTTATTTATTAAATACAGTAACTCAGTTAATGTAGTTAATACAAGAAATGAGAGTACTTGCAGTTAAGGCTTTCGACTCAATCTGAAATATATTTAAAAAGAACATTTAACTTATTTTTTGTTTGTTTTAGCATTCTAAAATGTTCTATGAAAGTTTCTTTTAATTTTCTTTGTCCTTTTTCTATTAAAAAAAATTTAAAAATTAGTTGACATGTTTTATTATATGCGAACAGTACATCTAGTCAATAAAGTCTTAAATTTACAAAGAAAAAAATATTAGGACTTAATAATAGACTTATTTTAAAAGCTACATTTATTGAACTTCAAAAATTTGTTTTGAAGTATGACAACACATATCGTTTATGAAATTTACATTCCTCTCTTCTTCAATATAAGAGTTCAGTTTATTATATTTTTTTATCATCTCTTTAGTGTAATTTAATTTCTTTCTATTAAGAAATTGAGAACATAGAATAAATCTTTAAAGTCGTAAAAATAAATGGAAGTTATATATTCGTCTAAGCCGAATCTTATATTATTTATGCATAAAAATACCATAAAATTTTCTGTTAAAAAAAAAATTTTTTTTTTCCAAAATTGAAAGTTTTGCTAAGGATTGTTGTTCCAGTTTAGAAAATAAAAAGATAACTGTATCAGATTCTTGCATAAATTAGTTGTGACCAAGTAGTAAGTGTTGAAAAGCATACCAGTTTGTACAGCTTTTACATTATTCTCATACCCTTCACCACAGGTGAAAAAGGGTATATCTTACTTCGTCATTCCGCTTGTAATTGCTACAAATTACAAGCCCATAATATATATATATATATATATATATATATATATATATATATATATATATATATTGATTGAGAGATGTCGGTCTACTTATGCGTTCGTAGTAGTGTTGAATTCAACTTTGCAAAGACCCTAGATGCGCTAGAGAAAATTTAAATACGTCAATCAATCATAGTTTTTAAAATTTTGATATTGGAAAACAGTTAGATAGGTCCATGTTCTTCGAGGCAGCGGGAAAAACAGCACGCCTGTCTTTAATTTTTCCGTATCTTTTTTTTTAACTTTCAATTTTAATCCTAGAGGGAAAAAGACCTTGTTTTAAACAGAAAAACACTTTATCGAAGGAATGATTTTCTTATGCAGAATTTTATATAAAGTTTATAATGGCAAATTTCTAGTATGGCACATGTGGTTCTACATGAATAGTGAAGATTATGTAAGATTCGGGATAGCCGAAAATATCACCCTTCCTAGTTTTTCTTAAAAACAGCCAAATAAATTTTTTTTTTAACTTTTATTATGGTGCATAATCGTACTTTTTTTTAAAGTTTAAAAGCCTATAACTCGGAAAAAATGGGAGGGTGCCAATTTTTTCACTTGATGTTCTTTTCTTATTTTTTATTTCTCTATCGCTCCATATATTTGTTTTTTTTTATTATTAAAGTTACTACACTAAACTAGATTTGTTCCAAATAATAGGAAAATATTAGAGGCAGGCATTGTATATTGCCCGCTGAACTGGTCTGATCTTGCTGATTTTTAACAGCGAAAATACCAAAGCTGTCTAATCGATTGGCGTACTTTTCTCTAGCTTACCTAGTGCCTTGCAAAAGTTAATTTCACCACATACACGGATTCATTATGCATAAGATGGATTTGTAGAAATTTTAAACGGAATGACAAACTTAGATGCAGCCATTTTTCACGTGCATTGAAAGGTTTAATAATCAATTGAGTTGAATGACTACTGAAACAAGTGAGTGAATTAATAATTCCACAAATGTGATTGTATCTGGTTAATCATTTTATGGTTTGAAGAGTAGAAAAAAGCAAAAAAAAAAACTTAAAATCTGTTTTACACATTTTAAAGGTTGCCACTGAGTTTTTTTTATTTGCATTAGTTGCAAGATTTAATTCCAATAATATAGATTTTTTCTTTTTAGATCATGTTGGTACATGATTATAATATAGATGTTTTTTTGGATTACGTTTTTATACTTGAAGGCAGAATTAGTCTTTACTCTTCGTTCCGTGACGTTTGACGTTCTGTTCCGTTCGAATCAGTAGAAAATAGAATTCAACGTTAAGTTACTTGAAAGTTGTTCAGTAGTTTGAGTGCAAAATTGTAAAGCTGGATTCACCCATTGTTTCCGAACAAAATTTTTGTTCCGAAACATTTTTTTTATACGTAGTTTGACGTGTTTCTTTTTGAGAGAAAGAGGGAGAAACACGTCAAACTACATATAAAAAAATGTTTCGGGAAAAAAATTTTGTTCGGAAACAATGGGTGAATCCAGCTTAAACAAACCATTTTTGTCATTGTAATTGTAGTTGTTTTTGTTGTGTTGTGTATTGTGTTTTCTTTGTTTATTATAAACGGCTGGTTTGTTGTTATAGAAAAACTAATTACAATAATTTAAAAAGCAGAACAGCACGGCACAGAACAGCAACAGAAAGTAAAGACTAATGAGGCCTTTATGGAAAAACACTTGTAGTTAAATTTTTTTAAGTGTTCAAGCCGACTCTTGAATGAAAAAATGTTGTAAATTATTGTGAAGTATAATTTTAAATTTTAATACTCTTAGATTAGATTTAAGAACTTTTTGATTAAAAAAAAAGTTTGTAATTTTTAAAGGGTAAAATATCCCATAAATGATTTTCTTTTTTTTTCTCTTTTGCTTACTGATGACAGTTTTCGTTGGTTATTGTTGTTTTGTTTGACTTTAATATTTTAATTAAGTTAAGTCTCTCGTTTATCTAAAATATTTGTAACTTTCCTGATGAGCTAAATAAGCGGTAAGCATATTGGTATAGAGAGGTGCTGATATTATGTCTATGTCTATGAACTTTAATTATTTAATAGAGATTGAACACGTTATGATTTATTTATTTATTTTTAGTATTGTATCCAAAATCCTCTCAAATAATATAAGTACAAGTGCGCTTCTTTTTGGTAAATAGAAAAACAGAGACGGAATCTAACTAGATTTAATATTTTGTATTCGCATCGAAGAATTTTCTTTCTAGGAATTTCTTAGGAATTCTTAGGAATTTCTTTACTATAGGAATTTTTTCTTAAATTTATGAAAAGCAATGCTCATATTTTCAAATCTAAATTTCCTTAAAATATATTAGAACGAACTTATTAAACAAAAAAACGAAATAACAATACTGAATGATAAATGCGTAATTTTGTTAGTGCAATGTTGCAGAGTGTTGGCATGTTAAGATAAGAGTGGCAGTTCAGTGATAGTAAAAGTTTATGCTTATACTAAAATTTAATGATCCATAGGTGAGTGATCTAGGCTTTAGAAAAGCCACATGGGATTGTCGGATTTTATATGAATCATTAGGCATTATATTTCTAGTAATATTCTATAAGTAGATATTTTGACATGATAACATAATTTTTTTTTTTTTGAGCTGAAACTCGTGAACTTAGTTACAGAACTAGACATTTTCTGGAATTCTTTTTTCCTTTTTTGGTGCCCTTAATTGTTATTATCAGACATGCCTCATTCGATTTTGTTTATTCCTAAAAATGCTGAATCTGAACTCCTTAAAGTTGGCAATATTTTGCACACCAAAATAAACAACAAGGCACATAATAAGAATAAACTTATAGACTAAAAATAAAAAATTTCAAAGAAACTAAATTCGACTTTGAAATTTAAAAGCATTTTCATTCCGAAGCCACTTTCGCTCGGAATTGAGTACTGCGACATGACTGTATAAATCGTGTGTTACTAAACTGCTAGAAAATCGGAAGAATCTTTACGGCCATTTGTATTCAACTACAACCGACTTTCCTGGCTGCAGTTTAGTGAAAAACTAAATGGCGTGTTTTTTCAATCAATATCTTTTAATGTGATTGATATTTTAATAAGTCATTCTTTTATCTGCAGCTTCCATTTTAAATTCGTCATTAATGTGATTTTATTCCACAACATTCTTAAATTTCTTAATTAACCAAACCTGGATTCGAGATCATTCAAAACCGATGAACAGTATATTTATTTTTAACTCTGTTTTAGTTGATTGAATTTAATGTCATTAAGAAGATAAACTCCAAGAGTAAAATATCTTACGTGCAAGTATCCAAATGACAGTTGAGCAAAATAATATTTCAATTAAACCATTTTGTCCTTAAATAACTTGTCGCGCTAACTGATCAAAGTAAAAATGCTTAATCTGTTTAGTCTGAGTAAGCTGAAATATTGCAGATTGAGTGTTGTAAAAGTAAAAAAAAAAGAAACCTTGTTTTTAAATTCAATCAGTTTCAAGGTAGTCAGTGCAGCAAAAATACTTGTTTTTAAAAATCCATCATGTATCACAAAGCAAAGTGATTAAAATGTGATTGCGTAACAGTTTTTTACTTCTGCTTTATTTCAATATCTTTTCTTGCTTAAAAATTTTCATTTCTAAATCTCATTTTATTTTATTAAAAATTTAAAAAATATTATATCTATAACTTGTTTTAAAATGAAGTACATTAAGAATAAGAAACTAACTAATTTTAATGCAACTTTCAGAAACTCCTATAAAAAGCTTAAAATTTTTTAAACCTAAAATTAATAAACTTAAGTATTTAATTTTAAGATTGTTTAATTAATTTCATGTTGCGTTTTTTTTTTTTTCGTTTGTTTTAAAACATCATTTATTGCAGGAAAACTCTATTTCGCAAAAAGCGGACTTTCGAAAGTTTGATTTAAAGAATAAAAAAATGAGAGAAAGAAAGGGCTATTTTAAGTTATGTGCTTGGAAAAGAGATGAACAAAAACTAAAAAAAGACTAAAAATTTATGTCATAATTTGCCTAAGAAATGGCAAATTTAACTGTGTTATAGTGGAAGCTTAATATTCAGAATGGTAAAGTGCTTTCTTTTAAAAGCTTTTCGTGAAGGCAGGAATATCCCCAGTTGGGTGCCAAAAAAATAAAAATGGAGAGATTTTTGAAAATAAGTATCATATTAGAATTGAGTAGATGAAACAAACAAAAATTTGTTTCAATGCGTATCAAGACCTCTGCTATAGTCCTTTATACTCCAAATTTCAAATTCGAAAAACCTTCTTTCTAGCTGTTAAGAATTGGATAATAACTCATAGTGTATTGTAAATAAATACAAGTAAGTTACTTTAAAGTTACGAAAGTAGTTTGTTTTGTATTTTTTCAATAAACTTTTATACACAGTGAACACTTTTATAGGGATAATTCTGCAGCGAACCAGAGCCAGCTTAATTATTCGAACTTTTATTAATCTGCAAATACTAATGAACAACTATACATTTTTTATCACATTGTTTTTGAGACTTTTGATTTAAATATTCCTTTACGAAATTTTTACCCTCAGAATAATGACGCTTGAATGGACTGCAATGAGATAAAGATCGCAAATCTAGCTTGGAATGCATTTATTAGCAACAATCGTAAAATTTACTGCAGATACAGAAAGCATTAATCAGACGTAAGCGAAGGTTATTTTATAAACGTTATTGTGAAAATTGTTTTCAGTCTCAATATTAAAGACAAATATGATCTGAAGCCGTTTTCGTAGATGAGCATGTACATAAGTGATTTTCTTGATGTAAATGAGTTTAACAACCACTCCATTCTTCTACCAATTTGCAGCTCGGATAACTTTAATAACGTTTTTAATGTAAAAAAAAATTTAGTTTAGAAATGTTAATGAACTTAAGGGTCCAGATGGTATTCCAATAAAATTTCTAAGATATCAAAAGATTCTTACCTATTTGATCAATTTAGTAACAACCTATTTAGAATTTCCTAAGATTCGGAATGTTGGTAAAGTTGTGCCCATACCTAAGGTAAAAACACCTCGCTCTCTTTCAGATTTTCGCTCAATAAGTGTTTTTAGTTCAAGTTCAAAAATTCTAGAAATAGTACTAAAAACCAAATTCAAGATCATCTTAGTTCAGAAAGCTTACTAAACTCTTATTAGCCTGGTTACAGGAAAGGTGATAACACAACGGACCTAGTTTTAGATATTGCAGAGACATTAAGGCATAACATGGATAAATCGTACAGTTCTATACTTGTTACATTACATTTAAGCCAGGCCTTTGATTCCCTAAATTGTGAATTACTATGTCATAAACATAGTAAAGAATTTCAATTTAATAAATCGGAATGTACCCTATTGTCTTCATTTGTTAAGGGTAGACTGCAGTACGTCGAACTTAACGGTCAAAGATCATCTACACTAAGGTGTTTAGGGGTGTACCCCAAGGGACTAAATTAGGACCATTACTATTTTTATTGTATAAAAATGATGTGTATCGTATAATACATTTTTGTAAATGTTACACGTATGCAGATGATATTTACTTACTAGGTGATGACTCTGTATTGGGGTTGAATTATCTTACCAGACTGCACAGAACACACTTTTTTGTTGCTCAATTCTTCTAAATCGAAGTGTATGTTTTTTTCCCATAGTTTACTTCCACCTTCAATATATCTTAGAGGGGACCCCTTAATATTTGTGTCGCACTAAAAAATTTTAGGAATATACCTGGATTGCAAACTTAACTTTTAATATCAGGTCAAAATTATAATATAAGAGTGTCCTAAGACGACTATATAACTTGGGTATATTCCTTCCTTTAAAAGTGATAAAATTATATTTATTAAATATTTTATTATTAATATATTAATCATTTATATTATTAATATTTTGAACTAAAATTATTCATACAAGTTTAAATTTTAATTGTTAAATTGTAGTTGCCATGTAAAATACTGAAATCATTTGGCCTTTTTACCTACTTACTGATTATTCACCACTAACTTATACAAGGATCTAATACAGTAACCTTTTTATTTTTTAAGAAAGGACAACAACTGATTTATGGTGAAGGGTATATAAGATTGGGCACAACCGGATTTAGCAATCTTGCTTGCTTCGTATAAGTTTTAAGGTTTAACTCCTTCTTATTAATTAAGTTAGGCATATCTTTGAACTGTTTAATTCTAATATCCTTAACTTTAAACAAAAAAGTACATATGCTTTGCAGTAATAAATAAAAAATTTGTCATACAAACAAAATTTTTTATGAACTTGTGATATTTATTTGTCTCCTAACTGACAGTTAAACCCTAAAATACCATAGCTTTCACATAAAGCACATATACAAATACACTGGTTTAATATCATTCAGCATACGAGTATATCCAAAATTCACTTTGAGTAAAAAAAAAGTCTTATATGAAAAAAGTATTACAGTTGCAAAAAAAAATTAGATTTCATTTTTTTTAACAAGTCTTTCAAAGCTTCAAGTTCATTTTGCTCTAAATCTTGTATTTATATTGTTTTATAAGGTCGAAAATTTCAATGCATTTTTTTAGCATAAAATGAGAACCACCCTAATAGACACTCGCTTTTCACTAATAAATTAAAAATTATCACAGTTTATCAGTTAATATCACAGACAGCAAAAGCGAAAAAAATAAAAAGCTCACGTACATTTTGTGGTGTAGCAACTGTCAAAGAACATGACAGAAACATGGGCATTTTAAACTAGGCAATTTGCTACTATGAAAAAGAAATATGACAGTAGACGACTTTATTAAAATTCGACTCACTACAAACTATATATTTGAAAGAAATTATACAGAAAGAAAAAAGATAAAACCTCAATTTAAATAACACAATAACAAGAAAACAACATGATGTTATATTATTTAAAAATGTCTTAATTAATACAGGTGAACTTAAAATAAAAATGTGGCAATTATGCAAAAATAAATGAATAATTGAACTCAAAATCAATTTTAAATTTCTTTTTTTAAATTTACCGGTGAGCAATGAATTGGGTTTGAGCACTAATGTGCTTGAACTAAACCGTAAACTGTAAAAAGTTTATTGTAGATTGAGCATAAGTTATGCATAACCGACTAAATGAGAACATAAATTTTTTATAAATACTATTAAAATATATGGTAACAATAAAAAACATTTTCATAAATTTTAGAAATAAAATTTTTAAGAATTAATAATTTGCTCTACTTTTCGTTTTGTGGAGTTGGACTTCTTACCTTCTGATACATCCAAATATGAGCCTGTTAATGTGAATGCCAAGATATTTCTATCGCATTACTCTGTTAAAAATAAAATCAAATTTTCACATTTCGTTTTTGTTTTCAATATACAAGACCCAATATGACATCACATTCCAGAGCTGGGAATCAAAAGAGTAAAGAAGAAAAAACGGGTATTTACGGATACAAAAATACTAATCAAATTTTATATTTTCGTATGTATTTCTACAATAAAAGATATATAGATATTTTTATAAAAAGGGGAGAGGAAAAACGCGCTCAACCGAAATCACGAAAATCCGATTTAAAGATATTTTGAATGCATATAGATAATTTATAAGATCCAATAAGCATAATGAAACCTCCTGATATATGTAAAGGTATTTTAGTTGCATTTAAAATTACACTTTTCTGTAAAACTTTATACCTAAAAAATACCAAAGCTACATACAATATGAAATTCCTGATTGCAAACCAATTTAAAGTCAGGAGCTACAAGAACCGTAGAGTTGGAAGAACAGGCTTACATTTAACGCAGAATATTAAGCAGAAAGCACCAAGGGTTCCAGTGTTGTCATAGGCGGACTATTTGGTTGTCTGTTTTTTTGAGAAAAATGTAACAGCAAAAAAAAAAAATCAAGTATAATTAGCTGCAAAATTGTTTCCCGTTAAAATGTTAAAGTTTTACAAATCATACCGACACACTAACTGATAGATTATATTTTTACATCTTTTTAATGATATTCCTTTGTGTAATTTAAATAAAAAGTAAGATTGAAGCCTCTAGAAGGCAATTAAAATACAAAACGTTTAATTCTTTGTAATCAGAGAATATATGAACATATACAAAAAACCTTATTACCTGCGATCAACACCTACAATTAGAAATTATTCTTTATAATATTTTTAATCTGTTATTCTGGAAATTATTAAAAACTTTGACCTGTGTTCATTCAATATGTGATACCTGATATAAAATCGTGTCTTAAAATATAATTTAGGTAGGAGACAGTAAAGTCTTCGACTTACTAAATCATTAATAGTAAACAGATGTTGGTATGCAGGGTTGAAAAATAAAAGCCCTTCAAAAGCGAGTTATTAATTAGGAAGATCAAATTTAGATTAACTGACTACCATTTTATTTAAAATAAAAAGAAAAACATGCTGTTAAGAACTGAACTAAAAATCTTAAAACTACAACATGTTATTCGTATTAAATTCAAATCAAATTTTATATTGTGTACGTTTTAGTATCAGATTTTATAAATTGGACCTGATAGCTGACGTCTATTCTAAGAATTTTATAATGTTGCCTCCAAAATAATACTTTCGATTACAAAATTTTGTTTCTGATGTGTTAGGAATAGAGCCCAATAGATAACTAGAGAGAACCTAAATTTAGACGCAGGCAAGGTTCAATAAGCTGTATATTATGTAAGCATAACCTTATAATCCATATTGTTTTATTGTAAGAATGCAATTTACTTGTTGGTTGGAAAAGCTGTTATTATAATAATGAGCATCAGCAAAATATGTACAGTTTTTTAAACTAACAAAGAAGTTATGTTTTTAATTTACAAATATATGTTTAAAGCATAATATTTTACCAATTATTTTTATTCAATTTTTGTTTAATAAAGCTTTTAATTCTAAGAGTTTTTATGCAAATCATTTACTGTAAGCATGATATCGTGTCTCACCCTGTAACAGCATTGAGGTCTCTGTTACTTCGCTAATATAAAAAGACTTAATTTAATTTATTTCAATATAACCGGAGTAATGTTTTTGTAAATAATAAATCAAGTATTTATAAGAAAAACAATTTATAAACAAATCATAATATTCCGTTTGATGTGAATTTTTTAAATAATTTTGTATTAAAATCATGAATTTTTAGAAAAAATATTTTCAATTTTTCAACTTAATTTGCGCAATATTAAAAGTTTAAAATATTGCATGTTTTACGTTTTTGTGCCTAGAAATCAAAAATCGTTAAGTTTTGATTACAAAGTCCCGTTGGGGTGAAATTTTATAGTTTAGGTTATTATAAAAAAGTAATAAAAAAAACAAAATATTATGCAAACAAAAACATACAGCCAAAATTTGCCTTGGTTGATTTATACCTTTTATATAATTTTGGTACTTTTTAATTTAGTTATAATTTTGTATGTAGTTAAAACCACAGTTGTTAATTTTCAATCTCTTTGTCAGTTTAAAGAAGGAAATTTTTTGCTGTTATATTTTTGTTTGTTTGTCTATTCAACATCAGATTACTAATGCTTGTGCTTTTTATAATGCAAATATAGTGTAGACATCTACAATTTTTTTTATGGGTTATAATCAATTTTTAATTTTACTGTTTTGCATAGAGGTTTGAGATATGAGGTGTTATTTACTGAAAACTGTTTTATAACATCATTTGAATTACCCCTTTTAGTCTGCTGCCATGAAAAAAACATTTAATTATTCCTTGAAAAGGTGAATTTTTTAATATTATTTAATTAAATAAATAAGCTTGTTTTCTTAAAGAATTGCTTTTTTCCCGGGGAATATTGGGAAATGCGGGATATGCGAAAATTTGTTTACCGTTTTTTGGGAATGAAAAATCGCAATCCCTTGTCTCATTTCCAGTTTTATTAAAATTTAATTTTATAAAAATTTATTTTAAAATATTTATTGTTAAGTTTTATAACCAGCGTTTTTCGTACCATTATACCGGTAAAATTAGATGGTTTCACATTTGTATCTCTATTTTCTCTGTGAAATAACATATTTTTACGGAAAAATGTATTCTCTAAGGGGTTACCTCTCAAAATTTAATTTCAATCCACCCAGCATTTTTTTTCATGACGCGAACACAGACAGACAAACACACAGACAAAAATTTTAAAAATAGGTGTTTTGTATTCCACATCGATCACTACCTAAACCAGCATCAAAATTTTAAAAAAAATATTTACTGTACATTTGATTTTACTTTGTGATGAGAAATATTAGTACTTTTGACCCTTTCAAATTTAAAGCTGCTTCTTTGCTGTGTTCCTTCCTCTTGCTTCTACTTATTAACAACATTCTATTCTTTTTTCCAAACTTCACATAAAAAAACAAAAAAAAATGTTATGTAGTTTTTCATTTAAATCCGTATTCAGTGATACCGAATTTTATACTTTTCACTAAATTTAATTACAGCTGCTTTGAATTTAGACATCAAAATAAGTTTTGCATTACGTTTTCTATTTGTATAATTTATTATTTAATATTCATATGTTCTATATACATATATATATATATATATATATATATATATATATATATATATATATATATATATATATATATATATATATATATGTATGCTAAAATGAAAAAGAAATGCAATCAGTTATCACGGTTGTTTGTATCGGAAATGCTGCGTAAGAGAGAAATTGTGTTTTTTGGTTAGCATCACATAGTTTCCTAAAAACCTGTTAAAAAATATTTCCAATTATTTGGGAAACAATTGGGTTCGTACATGATACGTAACTGTTGCGCAAACGTTGAGTGTTTCTCCCAGAATCGCATTGTTAAGTTGTTCGGCTTATAAAATTTATAAGCTACCTATAATTAACATGTTGTGCTCAGTCTCCAAAGCTGATCGAAGAGAATTATCCCATTTATATTATAATATAACATTGTACTATTAGGTAGCTTTACAGTTCCCAACTTTTTCGTAGCAGTTGAGTTAAAAGAATATTAATCCATTAATTATACATACATGCTTACATACACCTTTTTATACCATTGACCGACATCAATTTTTAGTTAAGCTCAAGTTTGAAATTATTTAGTATAAATTTATTTAAATGAAATTAATATAATCAACAGATGATTTTATTTGCTCTTCTTATCATTTCGCTTTCATCACATCATATCCAGCCCTTATATGTCTATTGTATGCCTTTGAATTTATATTCACTTGTTTAGTGTCCAGCAAAACGTTACTTGTAAAAATGTTAATATTTAAATTGTTTTGTTATTTTAAATATGTTTACTTGTGAAATTAATAGTAAATATTATTTTTTATTTTTTAATATATTTTCAAAAAAATAGATCGAGTCTTTAAAATGAAGAAATACTAAACATATAAACATGAAATTTACAATCAAAAATACTTAAAAAAGTAAATCGAAAATACAAAAAAGATTATATTTCGTGATAACTTTTGCAGCAAGAATCATTGTAAAAACTACAATATATTTTTCATTTTGCTATACGTTTAATGTAAAAAATTGTTAAAGTAAATAATTTTTTTCTTTTTAAATTGCACACAGTGAAATTTAAAAATAATAAAATTAAAACGACTTAAAGGTCAAGAGACTTAAGAATAAAACTGATTGTACATACACACCCTATATAATATACTCAAAAACTAAGTGTTTATTAAATAAAAATATCTTCTCTAAACTTCAAATAGGGTGCTAACTGAAGTAAAAAGTAGGCAATGTCAAGGAAGAGTTCAGCTAAACACAGAACAAATTAAGGTTCTCTTTGAATTTTTTTCTTTAAGAATTTCGTGTTTTCCCCATCTTTAGAGAGCTGCAGCCTCTGAGAAACCACATTACTTTAATAAAACCTGCTTATTTTAATTAAAAAAAATACACTTTTTTGTGACTATTAAGAATAATGCGTGTACTTGGCATTGGCGTAGCTAAACAGATTTTCTGGGGCCAACCCATTCATGTTTTTATTTTAAGTGCATTTTTTTAGCTACTGACAAATAAAGCAATAAATAAAATTATATATATTTACCAGAACAAAGGGTTTTGACAAATTATAATCAGAAACATTATTTTTAAATATATTTCTTTTCTTAAGTCCTTATGATAAATATTTGCAAACATATTTAAGATAAGAAATAAAAGGAAGTATCCTTAAAAAAAGGGCAGTAATTAAGAGGACGCACTTATAGGAAGACTAATGCTAACATTCTTACCAACCTTACACTGTAACATAATTAATTTTATTTATTTTTCTTTGAGTAAACAGACCTAAGATGAATAGCAAAAACAGAATAAATGTGAAACCAAAAGCAATTGCTAGAAAAACTCAAGACAAAATTTCCAAATATTAATTAAAACATAAATGTTACTTTGATCTTAAAAAGTAGATCATCACAATCTCGCTTTAAAATGGATCTGTTGGCAGTTTTACGAATTATTTTTTATCAATAGTTACATTTTTTTTTTGCTCCGATTTATACAAAGTTCAGAAAGCGTATTGATAGAAATTTAGTTTAACAATGCTTACATAGAAACGAATAAAATTTATTTTACAAATTTATACAATTATTTATAATTTTGGCAAAAAAAAAAAATTTAGAAGAAATATGAATGCAGATTAAATAAAAAAATTAGCAGTTATGTGGTGACGCTTAGTTTTTACACGTTTTATTGCTAATAGAGTAAAACAATTTCAAACTGTTGGCCATGTATATAAAATTACAACCATTAGGGCACCCTTTAATTTCTTATCCTAAATATTTATACTTGTTATTATATCTGATACAGTAGTGGACATTCTATCTAATTTTCAGGAGTTTGTCAAAGATAGGGCCATATAAGTAAAATAACATCAGTTATAGAGACACCCATTAATTTCTAATTTTAAATTTGCTACTTGTTATAGCAGACTTAGCAATGAAGGTTCTGAGGAAATTTCAATCAGCCATAGTAATCGACATCCTGTGCAATTTTCAATCGTTTGTCTATAATGGTTCAAAAGATAGGCGCATATAAGCCAGTTTACGTCGCAACTTACATTTATTTTTGTATTACTTTTTGCTATTAAAAATTACTTTTGCTATTAAAAATTATGTATGTTGTATGGGGACACCCTTTAGTTTTTAAGATTATGCTTTTTGTTTTAAAGGGGAAACTCTGCAAGCGTAATCCATCAAATCACAAAAAAATATTCAAAATCGGTTCAGAAATGACAGAGTTCTTCAGGCACAAACATAAAAAGCAACATTCAGTCGAATTGATAACCTACTTCTTTTTTTAAGTTGGTTTACCAGTAAGAGTGCTATTTTCGGCTATGCCGTATCTTATATACCTTTCACCTTGCAGTGAATCTAGTTTAGTGAAGTAATTGCAATAAAAAAAAAAACAAATTTCTCATAACAGAAAATTAAAACTAATTACTACATAAAAAAGTCACTGGCTGTAAATTTTTAAAAATTATAGCATTTTTTGAAAAATCTCTTCAAAAGCTTTTAAATGACACCCATATGGATGTACTGAAAAATATGGCACAAAATCCTACTTTTCTATGAAAAGTTCAAAGACCCATAGCTCGGAAAATATGGGCGACTGCCAATTTTTTCACGTGATGTTTTTTTCTTATTTTTTAATTCTCTTTCGCCTTAAATAATTGCTGTTTTGTGATTGTAGTTACTTCATTAAACTAGATTCGTTCCAAGTGATATGGAAAAATTAGAGGCTGGCGTGGTGCTTTGCTCGCTGACTGATCTTCTAGTAAATTTGATGTAAACTTTTTTCTTCGTAATTCCTTAATAAGTTTAAAGAATTCTAAGAAAAATTATATTGTATTATTTTAGTTTTGAAACTGCCCCCCTGTTTAAATAGACGAATTTTTTGCATTCTTAAGAAAATTCAGAAGAAGAAGCTTATCAGTTCGTGTGTATTTTTTATTTTAATGTTTGCTACTTCAAAATATCACCAATTTTAAACTATTTGGAAACCTTGTTTTCCTGAAAAGACGATGGTAACAGATTGGGCCCATTGTAAAAAATTAAAGCGTGCTCTCATACAACACACAAAATTATTACAAACTTTTTAAACGTATTTGGCAGACTCTAAGCCATATGATTTTTTTCAATACCAAAAGACAGCTTTTGCACTTTCTTGAATTATTATGTCCTATAAAAAGTCATATTAAAAACAAAAAGGTGCCTCATGAAACACGTGATGTTGTCCTGTATGTTCTTATCTGTTAAACATTAATATTAATAGGCAGACACCAGATGAGTTTATAATTTTAAGCGTATCTCATTTTAACTTCTAATGGGTTTATGCTTTGAACAGTAATTAGTAGATATTGATGATAAAGAAAAGAGCAAATAACTGTATCCATTACAAGAAGAAAAATATAAAATTTAAAGGCTGCCTATTTTATATGTTGTCCTTTCTTTTTAGCCATTAGATACATAAACTGCTTAGTAATATTTTCCTGTGTTATACATTACCGAATTATTTAAAAATTTTTACGTGCTACTTTTGTGGTTGGTATGTTAATCACCTTTCTGTTGAGTGATTCGATCTACGTAACAAATTAATGTGGCATAGGTAACTTAAAACCGAACATGGTTGATAGACGCGGCTATACATGAAAACCACAAAAATATTCTTTGCAAAAACTTGTTTTTAAATATCTTTTCACATATTCGAAAGTGAAACTGCGCAACATATTTCAAAGAATTTAAGGATAGATGGCGCTGTTAAGATCTACTAAAATTTTTCATTTTCAAAATAAGACATGTGTTTGTAAGACGTGTTTTTACTGCGTTGAGAATGGACAAATGGGTATATAAATAACAAAAGGGTTGTTCATTTTACCAGTTAATTTAGGAAATTTTCCACTGACTTGAAGTCAACTAGTTTTGAGAAAACTGAAGTGTTTTCATTGCGTTGAACTGTTTTATAAATTCGAATTTGTAAAGCAACAATTTGTCTTATTTTCGCTTTTACTATACACTTCACTACTTGTGGAAAGTATAAATATATAGGCTTGTCATTTCGTTTGTAATTTTTATAATATTTATTTTTGACCCTCTTACATAGGCGAGCCGTTATCGGGTTAAAATAAGTTTTACCACGTTCCCAGGCAAGTTATTGTAAATTTATTACCATCATTTTCCCGGACATAGTTTCGAAAGGGGTGCTATTGCAATTTAGCAATATCTGTCCGTAAATTGTAGAGATTTGCTTAAAAAAGGTGAAAGCCTGTGTTTTATTACATTGAATTATGCTTTATTTCTTGTTTTTTGAGATTTTGTTTTTTCTCCAACACTAAAGCAAGAGAAAGATTATGGTCCTGCAAGCCATGTTCTTGAAATTGCAACTCTGTTAGCTACGCCTACAGGTGGCGCTAGTCGATGTTTTGTATTTCGCTCAGTGGTAAAACCACCGTCAGGTTAGGGTCAACACAATTAATTTTTGTATATGTTAATTTTTAAATATTTAAGAACACATTTAGACTTTAAGAAAGTCAGAAATTATACGCACGCAAGTCATGGTCAATCCTAGAATTATATATTTTATTGCTAGGTCCCCTTCAAAATATCCAATTTTTTATAGTAGTTTTAACTAAAATTAAAATTTTCAAAAAATTCAATCTCCTACGTCAAGTAGCTATACACCTCTTGAATCGAATATTCCTAGGCTAATTCCACTATGCGGGTGGCCTAATTAATTTACATCGCAAATATTCTTCCCCCAAAGCAAGATATTCAAAAATTAATTTTTTTTTCATATTATATTTTATTAAACAAACTAGAACGTTTTGATTAGTAATTATGTTAAAAAATTCTTTGTTTCTTGTTAAATTATTAAATATTTTTCACTAATAGTTTTTTTATAATTTATGGCTACATGAATATACAAAACTTTTTGTAATATAAGTTTCTTGTTAACAGTGCAGTTAGCATTTAAAATTTTTGTTGATCGTATTTAACTGACGTATTTATCTTCACACTCTTGTTACCAACACCTATAACTTTCTGCAAAGTTCATTGCTTCTAGTATAAAAATCTTGTTACAGTTTTAATGAACGTAATTTAAATTAATTGTTTAAAACTTTTTCAATTAATGCTTTATTATTTAAAAACTATTCATTTAATAGATATTTATAAGCAACTTAAAAAAATAACAAATTGCTAATGAAAGTGAATATACCCAAGCATTTTTTTATTTACGTCTACAAGTTTAAGTGCCGAAATTAAGGAACATAAAGGTGTGATAACCAGTGGCAATTAACACTGGCCTTTTGTATTTAATGGCTAAGATTACGGTCTACCCACTGCTCCTCAGTAAAAAAAAACACGTTAAAAAATTTCTATAATAAAAATAAATAATTTATTTACGATACGAATAAATTTAGGAAAACGTTTAATGCAGATTCAGTTTAGTACTTTATGCAAAAACTTGGTGGCTTAACAAAAAGCCCGTCAAATGCTTAAGCAACCCTTTAGAAATTTGTAATTGACTACAATGAACTAAATAACTAAATTGACACAGTTGCACATTTATGATTGATTCGTACTTTTGAAAAAGTAATTTATGTTTACATATAATAAAACAATAATGGTGTCATTTCTGTACATGGAATATTTTTTTGAAAATTTTGTCGTTGCTGTAGATAGTAATCAAAATGGAATACAAAACACCTATTTTCGGAATCATTGTCTTTTTGTCACGTAAAAGCTGCTGGATTGATTTGAATAAAATTTTGTGTGGAGGTCTCATAAAACCTTAGTTAAAATATAGAATACTCTTTGTTTTATTAAAATAAGTTATTTCGTAAAAAAAGTAGATACAAATGTGAAATCACCCAACATTATCGGTATAATGGTACCTTAACAGTTGTTAACACATTTTATTTTTATAGATAAAAAATTTTTTAAATTGTTTACAGATCTCTGCAATAAAAATTTAAAAAAAACACACTTTTCTTAATTTAATTTTTAAGGAAATTATAAATGACACGTTGGCACTGCTAGTTTTTAAATTATTTAAATTTGTAAATATGCTTCACAAGGTGAATTAATAACAGGTGGCCTTAACAGCCCAGGTGACTTTGTGATTTTTCCTTCTTCGAATGTCAAAAGTTATATTGTCCTATTGTACTTCTTTTTTTTGACAGCCGAAGACGGTTTCTACAAAAACAAAATGTACATATTTCTCTCCCAGTGTTGTATTCATTTTCGCCGTGAGTATACCTGTTATTAATTCGCCTTGTATGCTTCATATTTCTTCATAAATGATGCCGATTAACCAACGACTAAAGCACCAACAGTTCTGTTTTCCTGATTTGACGATATTGATATGATTTGATAATTTTAACAGGATTCTGCCGTATACATTTTTTACTAAAAATACGTTAGCTAAACACTTACTGTCTATCACTTCTATAATAGGAATTATCAATCTCTTCCATGTTGTTTTGAATTCTTTTTTAAAGCTTATTCTTTATTAAAGGAGAAAACTCAAAAATTTCAGCCTTGTTTATGTAAAATATTGAAGGTTAATTTTCCACATACGTGCGTATGTATCAGTAAATTCTCGTGGGCAATACAATTTCGTGAACGGTTTTATTCTGTGAAATGTATGAGAAGATTACAATATGTACAAATTCACCCTCAAAAATTTGTTGATAACTAGATAGATTCTTGATTAATGAAGGTTAGGTAAAAATTTGCACTATTTGTCATTCGACGTCACTTAAACACATTTTATCACTTTTTGAAGCATCAAAAAATTTGTATTATCAATCTATGTTCCAATTGACTTAAACACTTTCAGCTAAAAAAGTTAGTTCGACGCTTTGTTTTCAATTTCTACAATATCTATTTTCTGCCCCATAATGTATTTATGTATGTATGTATATCCGAATTCTTATGCATAAAAAAGTCGATTGAGAAATGTCCGCCTGTCCATCTGTAATCGAGTTCAAATCAACTTTGTCAAGGCACTAGATGAGCTAGAGAAAATTTAAGTACGCCAATCGATCAGGCATAGTTTTGAAAAATTTTTTATTTTATTTATTTTTTTATTTATTATTTACAATTAAAAACATAAAATTTTTTTTCTACTTACAGATTTTGAGTTGTTACTCAAAGTATTGCAGCAAATACTTATTTTGAATTTTTTATTATATAATATACATTTTAATACTACTTTTTAAAGTGTAAGGCAAAAAGATATATAAAAAGCTTATAAAAGTTTAAAAAAAATTCTTACATTAACCCTTTTATCAACTTTAAAAGAAGTTGAGCAAAATGTTAATATTACAAATTCCTTAGTCCCAATTCGCACGATGCAAGAAAATAAAACTGCTTATTTTCATTTTCTTCTTTGAACTTTCATTAGCGTTCGCACAGTACAAGTCTTATTGCTTAAATTGTTCAGATTTCTGCATGAATGTACACACACACATCTGTGTTTTTTGTTTTACGAATATGGAAGCAAAGCGAATTGCAAGTACAAGCAAGTCTGTACTCATATATTTACCTCACCCCGTTGCCTACAACCTAATCAGCTCAGCTTAAATACTTGCATCGTGCGAATTGGGACTTATTAAATCATAACTTGAAAGCCTGTTGCGATTTTCAAATATTTGTGATATATTATTAATCACTGCTGTGAACATTTCCTGTTTCGAATTTCTATGTAGTCTATTAGTTTAATACCGCCAAGGTAAGTTAAATATAATCTTTAGGATTTAGCAGATCTTTTTGACCACACTTGACATCCATAAGTCATAATTGGCCGTATGTAAAATCAATTAACGATTTAGTAGAGGAAATAGAGCTCTACCGCATCGTACAGCTTTATCACGGGCTTAAAGAATATGATGTTTAAAAGTTAAATTTTTATCTAATGCAATGCCCAGATTTGGTTTCACTTAGAGGTATGACTTTTTCACCCAGAGACAAGGGAAGTGTAGGAATTCTTTTGGTTGATTTATTCAAGGGGAAGATTAAAGCTTGAGTTTTAGCTTCATTAATTTTGATTTTCCACTTTGAATACGACTTTTGTACAGGCAGAAGGCCTTTCTTGACTATTGCATTTGATACTTTGCCACTTGTAATTAACGTATGGGCAAAAAAATACGGAAATTTTACAACAAAGTATTACAAAGAGTACTTGCTATTTACAAAAAAAAAAAAAGAATATTATGAAATATAACGGTATAATCATAATCAATATAATTAAAAAAAGCATGTGTGTTTTAAAAATGCCGCTGAGTGAAAATCCGGACAAAAAAAAGATCGAGACTGTCAACCATTTTAAAGACATGGGATTTAAAAATACATTTATCTATAAAACAATAGGCATGATTGAAAAAAATAAAAGTATGGAAAGAAAACCTGGTTCGGGTCGGAAGTGCCGCTTACAAGATTCTAAAAATCGAGGTAAATTAAGAAAAGAAACATTGGGGCGTAGCACAAAATCGTTTCGTGAGAAAATATCAATTCTACAAAAATACTGTTAAGAAGTACCTGGAGAATATGGGCATTCACAGGAGAAAGAAAAAAACGGCACCAGCAATAACTGAGAGGCAGGAAAAAATCATAAAAACTAGACTGAATTTACTTTGCAGAAATTATTTTTCCGCAAACTCAGGTTACAAGTGTGTAATGGATGATGAGTCATATTTTACAGTGGAAGGTAACGAGTGGCAGGAAAAATATTATTTTGAGTCTCCTGAACAAGAAGCATCAAAAACATCAAAATTTATTTCTAAGACAAAGTTCCCTGAAAAAGTTTTATTGTGGTTGGCGATTAGCGAGTGTGGTATTAGTGAACCAGTTTCTTTCAAGGGTAGATTGGCAGTTAATGCAAACGTTTATAATAAAAAATGTATTCTAAAACTTGAAAAATTTATCAAAAAATATCATTAAAATGATTATATAATTTTTTGGCCAGACTTAGCGTCATCTCACTACGCCAAGGTAACTATAGAATCCCTGAATAGCAAAAAAATTAACTTTGTGCCAAAGGAAAGTAACCCACCAAACGTTCCTCAGCTTAGACCCATAGAAACCTTTTGGGCAAATTTAAAGAGAAGAGCTTATAAAAATGCATACGGTGCAAAAAATGTAGAATGTCTCATACAAAAAATAAAAAAAGAGCTAAAAAGCATTGAAACAGATGGAGTCCAGAGATCAATGGCTGAAGTACCAAAAAAAGTAAGGAAGGCAGCGCGCTACAGAGCCAATATTTTTTTGTAAATTAAACATAACCAAATATGTGCTAAATAAATACAAATTTAGATAAAAATGTATCGCTAAAATATTTTTTTTTTGTTTTTCGAATATCCGTATATTTTGCCCATACGTTATAGCAGTATCATCTGCATACAAAGCTGTGTACTGATCATTTACTATTTTAAAATCTGATATATAAATTGATAATACCGATCCTCGGGGTACTCCAGCAGTTATGTTTTTCTGGCAGGAGTACTCACTGTCAATGTTTCTTACAAACGATCTTTCATTTAAGAATGAAATGAAAAATGAATGGTTTTTTGTAAATAAAGCTGATATCGAAATATGCCAAGTTTGTGTACGAGACAATTAGGCCAAAATGTGTCAAAAGCCTTTATTTTCTACATCCAGAAATACTATTCCGGTACTTTTACGCTGGGTTTTATTATTTTTGTAAATTTGACTATTATCTCTACTTGGTGTATTGTTGAGTGTTTCTTTCGAAAACCAAACTGCTCCCTTTAAATAACATTTTTTCTTCAGTGAATTGCAACAGCCTACTAATAATGATTTTCTCCTGACAGCTCAGGACGCTAATTGGGCGATAGCTACTTGGAAATCTAGCATTACTTGTTGGCTTTAAAAAAGGCACCACTTTTGCCATTTTATTTTTTTTTTTTGGTTTTTCGGTTAATTGACCCTACGGGTAATTGGTGTCCACGCTTAATTAAACCACATGGTAGGGCAAAAATACATATTGCATACGAAAACCATGTACATTTCCTCGGATAATTGAACCCGGTTAATTGATTTTCCCGCTTAATTGGTTCAAAATTCATGTCATCAAAAATAAATTTCCTCTTACTTTTACTTGATTAATTGCATTATTATTGAAAAATAATCTGGCATTTTTACACATTCATATTATATTTCGTTTGTTTTTAATTTTTTAGTAGATTCTTCATAAGCATCGAATAAGGTATGACTTTTGTTGCGATTGACATTCTTTTATACTTACAACTTTCTCCTAAAAGTTCAAATACTATTATGAAATTGTAGCTGCTGTCCACTACGACAGGCGAAATTTTCGACACTTTATTTTTTTAGCGTTGTTGTCTATACTAGGGATGTCCTCTGATAACAGGGGAAATCTATTGTGGGTAGTCGTCCTTTACATTTTAAATTTAGGGTTTTGAAGTCATTTAAAATAAGCTTCTAAAATAATTTATTTTTTTTATACAGGACAGCTAGTTTGGTAAAAAAGACGTCTAATTGCTACAAAAGTCAGCAAACGAATGATTCAATTTTTTTATTTAAAATCAGCGATTAATCAGTTTACTTATTTTTATATTTTTTTTCAATTTTCATTTGTGTTTATGATAAAAAGTTATTAAAAAAGTTAAGATTACTTGATGAGCTTTTGACCACTTACTCCTTACTTACCACTAAATTATACTAGAATCAGATACATTCATTTACAAAGCTGGAACAACAACCCTAAGCAAAACTTACAATTTCTCAAATGTATAATGTATACATATACATATATATATATATATATATATATATATATATATATATATATATATATATATATATATATATATATATATATATATATATATATATATATATATATATATATATATATATATATATATATATATATATATATATATATATATTTTATAATTCACTTGAGTGTGACACTTTTTATACATATATATCATCACTTTACTTGATTACCGAAGAAGTAGCTCTTTAAATTTTGTTCAAATAATGCTCTTGTTAACTCTTTTTTTTACAGAATGGATTGAAATAATGTGCATGATACGTTTATAATGTATCTAGAGGTTTAAAACACACGAGACCTAAAGTTTTGTATCAGAAATTTTCTTTTTAGTCATATATATAAGGCGTGGTACCTACCATACAATGTAAAAAGTTGTTGCCGTTTATCAAGGGAACTGTAAGGAGAATAGTTATGAATTTTCATTTAAGTAACTACCATATTAGTGCGCATAGTTAAATTAAACTCTGACTGAATTGGAAGTAGTTGGTTGTAGTACGATTTTTTCGACTGGATTAGCGATATAGTTATAAAAGAAGAATAGTTTTCCCTTTCTTATGAATTGACAATCTTTACAAAGTTTAATAGTTTTAGCTTTACAGTTTCTCCAGTACGTGAGAAAAGATGTTTACAGGTCTTTTATTAAGAACTTTGTTTTCAACTGTGGCAACATCACAACACGATAGTTTTGAAATTTAGATTTTTGACGTATTCCTAATATATGGATTAGCAAATGTTCGCTCGAAAATTTCATGACAATAACAAAAAACCAGAAAATTCAGGAATAACCCGCTAGTTTTTCTGAAAAAAAATTTGTTCAGACGAAGCCCATTTTCAGTTGTCAGGGTATGTCAAAAAGTAAAATTGCCGCATGAAAATGGTTACGCTGTCACGCTCAGAAAAAAGAATGGCCAAATTTTTCCTTCTTAATTCACTGTTATTATTATGTCGGAGTAATTAAATTCTTGTTTAAATTAAATTGAAACGTAAGCAGTAAGAATCGCAATTATTTTTATGCTAAACAGTTTTTGCTATAAAACAATAATTTTGATCAATAAAAAAAATACAAAAACCTTAAACTTAAGAATTCATGCCATAATTACATAAATACCTGACTAAAATCGCGATTAATATGTCAAATTTCGTTAAAGGAATTTAAAAGAAAATCGTAAGATGTACATGCGAATAAATGCACAAATCTGTACTTTATTTCCTATAAAATTACAAAATTGCGTTGGCCACAAAAACTGGTAAGAAAATAATGCCTTGAGGAAAAATTGATTTAAGATCTAAAGGGGCATATGGTTTCGGTGATATTATTTCTTTAACCACAAAGCAATTGACTGAAAATAAAAATACAAGTGCATATAAATACTCAGCATATATTTTTTCCACAGTTGATGTAGCAGGAACAGCTATAAACATAAACAAAACCAAAATATTATTATATAATTTTTTTTTTTTATTATACAGCTTGTAGATTTTTATCAGTTACGTTTTTGAATGCTTTTGAGGATATTAATGTTTTAACAAAAAAAAAAAAAAAAAAAAAAAACCGATGGGAAAAAGTTTTTTAGGCTAAAACTTAAATTTCGTTAAACGGAACAGGATTTGATTAAAAATCGTGTTGCAGATGATAAGAAAAACGTGGTCAGTACTTTAAATAAAAATCTATTGAATTCTTAATTTTTAATAAATATATTTTTAATTACACTTAAATTCACTATTTTTTATGACTGATTGGGAAAAGAACAGTAAAAGTTGGATACTAGCAGAATGTAAAAGATTGTTACACACTGCTTTATCATTTCTCGTATTCAATTCAAAATATTTTGTTGTTATTTTAAAAAGGACTTTTGCAGATAAGTCAAACTTTTTTCTTATTATCAGTAGCAAAATACTAAACGGCTTTAATAAAAAGGTTAAAAAAACAAACAAAATATTTAACAAGAAACTTTATCTCCCGAATCGCTACACACATTCTTCACTATCATTAAATAATTGGCTTATTGTTTCATTTAAAGAAATTAATGAAGGAATTTAAAATTTATTCGTATTTTGGACATCTGAATACACACCCTTTTGTTTTGGTATAATTATATTTTCTTTAATAAATCAAGAGAATTTTATTTTTTGTCATTTAATTCCTTTTACTTTTTACTAACATTGGTTTTGCAAAACCTTATATAAAATATTGATTTAAAAATACCTTGCAAGATTGGTAGCTAATATTAAGAAAATTATGCTACTGTTAAGGTTTCAAAATCTTCGCTACTTCTTTAAGAATACATGAAGTTAACAAATAAGGTAACTTAGTAAGTTTACGCTGCACAGTGGTTTGAAAACGATTTTTGTAAATAGTTTGGTATCCATGAACCATTGAAAATATCTAAATGAAATTTCACGGAGGCAAAGCAGAGGCGTGTTCAAACTTATTTAGTTAGCCATTTGTTTTTTTTTCGGTTTGGCACAAAATGTGTTTTAAAACATTTCTAATTATTATATAGATGATAAAAACAATTATGAGGAGGCGTTGTTAAGAAAGATCCTGCACTTTAAATATATGATATATATACATGCATGGGGTTTTGGAGCAAAGCTTTTTACTTTTAGATTAACATTATTGTATCGATTTTTTCTCGCTCCATTTTTTAATGTCAACTACCTCAGAAAATCAAGAAAAAAACGTTAAGCTGTTTTTTCGCCAATAAAATGTAGAACTTAAATTGTAACAATAATCACAAATCGCTTCGACGCATTCTTAGAGAGAAAATTTAAATTGTTTTTACTTTAATGTATAAATACGGAACGGGGAATATATTCCAAAAGTTATTTTTTTTTCAATAGAGGCTATCTTGCCTTTTTATCCATTGGGCTGTCCAATCCCCTTTGCCGTATGTAACAAACAATGTACTAGTTGGAATGGAAAAAAGTGCTTGTAAGGGCAAATTTCAATTGGATTATAAATAGAGAATTATTAATGTATTCGCAAATTTTATAAAAAATTTAAAATAAAAATTAAAAAACAGGAAAAATATAATTGTTTAAGTTTTATTTTATAATGAAAAAAGCCCTATCTCAGTTTTAGAATAAAAATAAAAATATTGTTTATTATTTTTTATTTTTTATGGCATCTTCAGGAAGCAGGAAATAATATTATTAAAAAAATGTACTTAGGTTTTTCAAAAACAAAAAATTATGTAGTTCAATTGAAAAAAATTTGTCATATTAACTCAAAAAAATTTCAAAAAACAAAGACAACAAATCCAAACATTTTAAAATATACATACTCATTATAAACTTTCAATACTCAAAAACCACACATTCAAATTTTAAATTTCAAAAAATAAAAAATGCATAACACATTATACAAATACAAACACATAAATTTACTTAATGAAAATGTTAAAAACAACTAAGTTCAGATACATTATAATGTTCACTATTTTTTATGCACTAAATGTCTTTAACACTGCGCAACATTATCAGTATCAGCCTTAAAGTTTATTCTTCTTGTTGTTGGCACTTTAATTATTTGTAACATCTCTAACATATACCGACGTTTATAATTATTTTCTATATTTAAAACGGATGCATTTTGAAAATTAGGAATATGATTTAATCTGGCACAATGGGAAGATAATGCAGTTTTTTGTGAATTATTAATGTCTCTATATCTTTGATCAGATTTATGTCCAGCTATTCTAGTTTTTAGTTTGCTTTTAGTTGTACCTACATATACTTTATTACAATCTTCATTATCATTACCATTACAAGGTATTTTGTATACTACATTTGACATGTCCCATTTTTGTATTCTATCTTTTGTTTTACTGAGCAATCTATTTAAAGTATTATAAGTTTTGTATGCCATTTTATATTTTTCAGAATCAAAAATTTTTTATTTTTTTTTTTTTTTTTTGATTTTTCTATCCTTTCTGCTATTTCTGGTACTTAAATTAAAGACTTGTAAACTTTTGTTGTTGTCACACTTCTTTTGTTACTTGCTCTTCCGTATATCAATTGTTTAAATAATCTGTTGATTACTTGCATTGGAAAATTATTATCGCTTAAAATATTTACAACTCTATCCTTATTTCTTTTGCGAAACTCCTTATCACTTATCTTAAATACTTTTTCTATTAAATTTCTGCCCGTATTAATAATTATTCTCTTGTTATGTTTTAAATAAAAATTAATAATTCTTCCGGAAGCTGTCGGCTTTTGATACCAATCCATTTTTAATTTATTACCTCTTCTAATTACTAAATAATGGAGTTTAAAATCACATTCTATTGTAAATTATATACAACATTTAAATTTATTAAATGTGTCCAACATTTTGTTAATTCCAGATTCAGAAATAATACAGAACAAATCATCTACATATTTAGTCATTAATCTTGGCTTAATACTAAGTTCTTCAATGCACACGTCTAATAACTTCATAAAAAGATCCGCCATAATTGGAGAAGCTGGTGATCCCATTGGAAGTCCTTTTTGTTGCAAAAATATGTTTTTCTTATAATGAAAATATCTATTATTTTCTATACAAAATTTTAAAATCCGTAAAAATAAACTTTTCACCATTCTTGTATATCCCTGTATAACGTCCCATTTTCCTTCTATTATATTTATCGCTAAGTCAACAGGTATACTCGGAAATAATGATACTACATCAAATTAAACTGCGTCTTTCAAAACGACCAAATAACCAAAATGTGCCAACTAGCATCAATGTTTTTGCAGAGACATGTTTTAAATCATAAAATAAACTTTAAACCCACGAGAGAATAATATTTGTGTTAAGAAAAGCAAAAACGGCAAGTAGGAGCTTATTAAAAATAACATACCAAGACTATGAAACCAAAAATCGTTTAATATAGATTTGTTTAAATATTTTTACTTTATTTTTATTTTTTTATAACAAATTCATTTTACTTTTCTGATTAATACTTACACAATTAGAAAATATTTGTATCTGCGCAAATTAAAATAATATAACAAACTTATAGAAGCAATGTATTTTACAGAATCGTCACCACTTTGATGGGCTAATAAGTCATGTTAGTTTGCTGAACGAAGGCACTCACTTAAAAAAATAAATACGAAAAGACCGCTGCAGCGCGCTGTAGTTAAAGATATGACACTGAAAATACTCAAACACGTACAAATGAAACAGATATATCAACTTATAAAGATTTAAAGTTTTTAATAAAAGTTTTTTAATTTTCTAAACTGTATTGCAGCTTGTTAAGGTGCAACTTGTCAGCAAATATGTACAATTAAAACATTGATAAATACTTACTTTACACAAAGTCGACCAACAGTCGGTCTGTTTTATTTCTTTGTCCTTTGAGATCGCTTCTTAGCTGATATTGATTAAACAATAGTTTTGCCACAAGATACAAAATGATATCATTCGTATCTTAATGTTGAAAAATTAGTGTGAAAACAGCATTTATTTAAAAACATTATGAATTCATATCAACACGTATAAAGTCAAAGAAGGAATTGCACAGAATATTTTTTTTTATTTTGATAAATTTTTTTTTACGCTAACTTTATGTTTTATAAAATTTTTATTGCATTTATAAAGGTTTTTGTTAAACTTTATATTTAAATTTTTCTCTAAGTTGATTTTTGAAGTGAAATATTTACAAATTTTTGCATTTAATTTTACTCTTAAGTTTTTTTTCTTATTCAGGACTTGGACCGTGGATATTTAAATGAATTAAAAATTATTATTTTCTGGCTTATTTTATTTTATTATTATTTTATTTATTTTTTTTTTTTTTTTTTTTGTGTTATAAGAACAGTTTCAATAAAAGATTAGTTTTATTTATAATCTTGGTAATTAAGTACGAAATTTAGGACTGTTTCCAAAGGTACTGGGAATCGCTTTTTTTATAATTTATGAAGTGTTTGTTATGAACTTCTATGAAAAGGTGTTGTCATTTAATAGGCTATGCTAAGGAAATAGAATTATCTGCGGTTAATCTATATATTTAATTTATTTAATCTATGTACATATATGTATATTTAATATATGAATTATATTTTTTTTAACCACAGGTGGCACAATTTTGCTATCTAATTTACTACAAATGCTTTTGTTCTTTTGCGAACACAATTTGAGCAAACAACTTCAAGTTTCACTATACAACATTTAAAGATGACATTTGTAAAGCAATTTTTGATATCTTTTTTATGCCTTGTTTGTATTAAGGTTAACCTAAAGAAAAAAGAAGATGTATGAAAGAGGCATTTCATTTCATAAGGATATAAATAATAAATTTATATTCATATGTTTAAAAAATAGTATAAGTAATATTTTTTTCTAGAAATTTAAAAGATGTTTGCCTAAAGTAGAAGACAGCATGTTCAGATATTATTATTTATTTGCAGCATGTTAACAGTTTTCTTGACGCAGCATGTAACGAGATATATATTTTATCTACACTTTGTGTTCAATTTTCTATTAAAGTAATTTTTTCATTATTATTACCGTAGAAACGATTAACTTTTATTTAAATTAGTCTTGTTATACTAATATAATTTATAAAAGAAAACAATTTAGTCGGAATAATAACAATGTGATAGTCGAAAAAATAAACTTCGATGAATCCTTTTCGAATTATTAGGAGAAGTCCCCTAAGTGCGAAAGTACATTTGGAAGTGTCAGATTGGCTCCAGTTTTTAAGAAGTTAGTATATATCCACTTTTCATTGATATACGTAAGTCTGCGCTATTAAAAAAAATTTTTGGTAGACTGTATTAGCTTTCTTTGCCTTACTATCTTTCTGTTTAGGAATGTTTTGACTTTTTTTTTCCAAAATATCACTTAATTTAAACCATTAATGTCGATCAAAAGTAACGATTTTTGACCATATTTTTAGGCCATCTTATAAAGATTTTCCTAGCATAGGACTTAAGTATGGCTTCAAAATCGTAATATTGGGTATTGTATTTATTTCTTTTTTTTTCTTTGATCACCATCAATGGTTTAAATTACGTGAAATTTTGAAAAAATGTCAAAACGTTTCGTAGAAAAAGTTAAGAAGGCAAAAAAAACTAATGTAGCCAAATTAATTTTTTTAATGGCGCAGACTTACGTATATCCATGAAAAATGAATATATACCAATTTCTTAAAAACTGGAGCCAATCTGACACTTCCAAATGTACTTTCGCGATCAGGGGAGTCCTCTTAATAGTTCGAAAAGGATCCATCGAAGTTCAAAAACAATCATGCTAACTAAGTTTCTACAATTAAACAAATGGTCGGTAAATACCTGTACATTTTTTCCGGACTTTTAGCAAGTATTAGAGCTGAATTTTTGTGATGATTAAAAAAATAGTTTAAATTTCTCTACATAAATTATTTGCATTTCATGCGTAATCGCAATAAAATTACCGGAGTATAATTGGCAAGAAGGTAAATATACATCATATTTTTTATATATTTATTTTTGTATTAATTTTTGGTATTGGGAGCTATAGCGATACCCAATTCTTTTTTTAATTTTAAGTTTGTGCCTTTTACAGTTTATGATAACCTTAAAAAACATTTATGCTGCATGGGAACACACTTTAATTTTTAATATTATGAACTGTTTTTTAGACAGTAAGCATAGCCTTTTAATTAAAGAAAAAATTTTCAAATCGGTTTAGAAATATCTGAGTTCTCCTACTTATCCGTAATTTACATTTTGTAAAAAATGGATATTTTTGGTTGAAAATTAACAAATAAATTTTCTATATAATTAAGATGGCTGATGTTGTCAATATACTGACCTGCCGAATTTTCTTCTGCGATGCCTTTTGTAAAAAAATTAATGTGAAGAAAGGTGCATTTTTTAATTTTGAATTGGAATTTAATTTTGAATAAGAAGACAGTGATGCAGATACAGCACATGCATGAAACGCGCACTGTGTTCAATAAGTAAATATTAGAATAGGACCGCGGTATACATTTATCATAAAACTTGTCCATTTCCATATGACCCATATTTGCACTTTTGTGTATCTTTTTAAAAATAATAACGCTTAGTCGAAACATTAGCCACTTAAAAAAGTACAAATTTTGAGGTCAGTCACTTTTCCAGTGCTGTAACATATTTATTAATTTTAAAGTTTCTATGTCAAACATATTAGTTAAAAAAAGTGTATAAGAAGTATTTTTTTATTAGTTTTCTCGGTGCGCTTCGCTACTTCAATATAAGTAATTGCACTCTGATCTTCTAATGTAACCTGCTTTTTAATTGATTATTCATCCCAAAATAATTTAGACACTTTGCCTATTATTGGAAGAACCACGTCCATTATGCCAAACAAGCCACGTGAAATGTAAAAAAAGAGCCCTTTTATACCAACCACATATATGGTAAGAACCTGTGAAAATTCCAGGTAGATCAGTCCAGTGGTGTAGGCAGCTATAACTATTCGATATGATCTCATTGATTTTTTTTTTTAATTTTATATACCCCGAAAGATAATGCGGCACGACTTTATGCTGGCGTAATTTTAAAATAGATCTTAATAATTGCAAGAAGCTTGTTTACAACATGTAGTTTATTCTTTACAATTGCAAATAATTAGAATAATAAGCTAAGGTACTCAAAGAAGTTATAGTCATTTTCTTGCCAAGGTCTTTCCTGACACTTTCAATATAGGAAAATTTAAATCGAACATCCTACTTTCTACTCTATCTGTCCTCCTTCCTATAACATAGCTTTTGCCCAAAGCATTAATTAAGTTGGAGTCACTCCCTGAATGCTGGTCCGAGATAAACAAGTAAGAGTGCTATATCCGGCTATCCCAAATCTTTTATATACTTCACCATGTTTATAACTACATGTTGTCTTAACAACATTCTTTCGTATTCTTATTACTACGACCACCTGCAAGAATACAAACGAAAGTCTTTATTACAACCAACTGTAGGAATACAAACTAAAGTTGAAAAAAAGGTACAGAAAAATTAAAAGCAGGCGTGATATTTTTTAATAGTAAAATTGCTAAAACTATGTCTTGTCAATTAGCTTATTATATTTTCAAAATATTCTAGCGACTTGATAACTAACCGAACACAGACGGGCATCACTCAATTGACTTCGCTATGCAGATATACTCAGGATATATATACTTTATGGGGTCGGAAATGGATGTTGTAGAAATTACAAACGGAACTGCAAATGGTATATAATGGTATATAAACAATTGTATGGCATTTAACTAAAGAAACAAATAAATTAAGTAATTTATAATTCGTAACAATACAAAAAAGTCATTTGGTGGTACCTTTTATATTACAGTTCTTTCCCTTCGTTTGAGTATTACAATATAATACTCTTATATTGTAAATCTTAGATAACACGATTCGCAAATATAATCGTCACAAACGAAGGCCCAAATGACAGCATCTTTTTAGAAAAGTTATATAATAAATTTAGATTTTGGCATTTTATGGATTTTTAAGAAGTAAAAAATTCTCTTATTATTTATAGTGCTTTGCTAATTTTCTAAAAGTAAGTTGACGCTTCTGTATTTTTCGTATAGCAAAACTCTAAAGGAATCAAATCACAGCTCTACGACGATTGATATCGCAAAAGCAGCTTAAAACATAAGCTGTCTTGATTTTCTTGCCATGAAAAACCCGTAATGTTGACTCTATTTTAGCTGTTTACTGATATGTTATTTTAAACAGCTTTTCTTCCTTAAAATTTGTCAATAGTACCATCACTCATATTTATAGGATTCTCGCATCTGGATATCAAAATACCTATGTCAATTTTGTTTGCCGTCATAAGAAAATAATATTCGTCAGAAAACATGATTGTTTTGGTCAAATTTGATGTCCTATTAGATCTCCTATAAGACTCAAATTTATAAGCCGTACGGAAATAAATAATTCCCGACCTTTGAGCAAACTTTTTCTCATGCTGGTGCATAAAATAACGAGATGGCTGGTCGTCCTTACTCGATTGAGCTGCCCGACACTTGTAACTAAGGCAGCTACACTCTAATTTGTACGAAGCGTATGACGACGGAAACCATTTTATTTCATTTACAAACGTCATACCCCAACGAAAAGGAAGAAAACAATGAATTTTATTTTTCTTTTGTTTATATATTTACTTTTAATAATTTATTGTAATTTAATTTTCTGAACTTTCGTGTCATTTAATTAATTTAAGTTGACGATAACTTGTTTTTTTTTCAAAGCTTTTTACAAACCATTATTATAGTAACAATAATTTTATTAAATTTGTTTTGAGGAGATTTAATACTACGTTGTTAGGAAACTTTTTTGCTTTAACGGCAGCTGATTTCATCTCATTGTTGGCTTAAGTAGCTAAAAATGTAATAACTTGGAATGTCAAGCCTTTTTTTTTGCAAAATACGATTAAAAACATTTTAATATGATGTTTTTTTTTCATTTTATTTCAATCGATCAATTTAATTCCAAAACACCCAGATTGTACAAAAAAAATTTTTTTATTAATTTTTCAGAAAATTGAGAAAATGTTACTAAAGCTTTCTTGGACAAAAATCATAAAACAGGTAAACTTCCATTATTTCATGGAGCGATCAAATTTCATTATTGTTTTTATTTTTTTTTAAATTAATTTGTAGATTCTTAAGTCTCGATTTTTTATGAATTTAATCTTTATAGCTTTCGCAGCTAAGATACAATAGTGAAATAAGTCAAGTTTCCTTGTAGAAAATTTCATTGAAGACTCAAAATAACTAGACTTCTTTCCAATATTTTTTTTTAAAGTTCCAATAATATTGCGCATAGTTTGTGAACAACATGCATTACAACATACAGTAACGGGGTCATTTTCGTGTTGGTGTAGATAGTAATCCGTATGGAATACAAAACACCTTTTTCGGAATTTTCGTCTGTCTGTCTATCTGTCTGTCTGTGTTCACATCACGTAAAAACTAGCAGATGGACTTGAATAAAATTTTATGTAGAGTTCCCCTAAAACCTTGGTTCAAAGTAGAATACCTTTTGTTTCGTAAAAATAAGTAATTCCGTATTGAAAATAGAGATACAAATGAGAAGTCAACCAGTTTTGTCGGTATAATGGCATTAAACAATTGCCAACAAATTCTTTTTTTATAGATGGAAATTTTTTAACTCTGTTACAAAACTGTACAATAAATATTTGAAAACACATATTTCTAAACTTGAATTTTTAGAAAATTATAAATCACACGCGGATCTAGTATTTAATATATCTTAATGATATGTCTGTCAGTAAAGTTTTTTTTTATACATAATCAAATTTCAAGTAATTTTTTTATTATCCTTCTCTTAAGGCATTAACATTTTTGAAATCATTAATCTACGACACGCAAATACAAATTTGTATTTAATACGCTCTCATGCAATTAGTAAATAAAGCAGTAAAATTTTAAATAACATATTTTTTATTATTGAACAGCATCCAATTAAATGTAAATGATTAATAAAAACAGAAATGCAATATATTTTTTGAAACGTTAGTTTTCATTGCTAGTTAAAATAATTTAAAGTTTTTCAAAGATTTGTTAAAGATACAAATTTACTTTAATAAAATAAAATAAATAAAGCTTTCATTTATTTAAAATGCAAATAAGGTTCAATGGCACAGTATTGCATTTTAGGTTCAGTTTTACAATTGCTCATATTATTTTATGTAAAAAAAAAAATGTTGGTGATACATCAATTTCTTATCATTAAAATCTGCGTTTGAGTTACAAACTTTTTGAAGGAAAGAAAAAACCGAATATATCACAATTTATAATACTTATCAATAACATATAATCGATTTATATACGCCATCAAGTAAAACAAATAGCTAAATATTCAAATAACGGGCATATGAATGATTGTATGTTCTATATGTACTATACGCCTAACGAACGGTCTTATGGAGATCAGAAATATAGTTCCGAGTTTCATAAGTTTTTTTCCTCGTCACAACAGACTGAACAAAGCAAAAAAAAAAATTAATTAATAAAATCTTACTCATTAACAAATCGACAAAATTTCATTGTAATAAACGTCTGGGTAATAATAGTGACTAGTATTTTATGTTATGGAATTACACGCAATATCAAGTGAATCCTGCTACTGCTACAGCAAGATGTAAGCAAACATCAATTTGATCAATGCCAATGAAATAAATTGATGAAAAAAAATATTGAATGAAATCGCAAAAAACACACCAAACTTGAACAAACTTAATAGCAAACAATGAAACAATAGTATGCAGTAATTCTTAATGTGAAATTTCACTTTCTTTTGTGACGATCGCTATGTTAATAATGTTAATGTTCAATTTATAGTCGAAGCAACTAAGACAACTTCAAAGATATATCTGACTACCTGCGCTGCCAGCTTAGCTTTTTCGTGAATAAAAGAGACAACGTTAAATTTTAGTAAAGAAATTTTTTTTAAATTTCATTTTTATCACAGTTAAAAGATTTTTTTTATTTCGTCTTAAAAAATTTATACAGAAATAACCTTAAATCTGATTGCTTTTCGTGCAAACTTTTCAGACAAATTGTTTGTCTTCCTACCCGAAAATATTTCACTTATATTGTTTTCGAAAGAAAATGGCTTTAACACAGCCGACGGTGAAGGACTGCACCTTTAAACGGTGTGAGACATTGACTTATAACCGCGTTAAACGAAAGTACGTTGCAAAAGGTAACGCAGTTAAGAGCAAAGCTGTGTAATAAGCCGTTTTAGTCGGAGTCTGCTGTAATTAAATTTAAAGTAGAAAATTAAAATTTTTTTATTTGTGTACATTTTACTTTAATCGAGTTTTCGAACAATATTAAAGTAAATAATAATATATTTAACTTTTCTAATAATTTTATTTTCTAATTTATCAATCACTAGGTCAGTTTTTAAAATAAAAATGTTTTTTATTATTATTTTTATGTTTCAATATTTTTATTATGTTTAGGAAATATTGAAAAAATAAAAAACAACATTTTTATTTTCAAAACTAACCCAGTACCTAAAATTTTTGAAAATAAAACAGAAATTAAAATTAAAATTGATTTTTGAGAACTTGTTTCTTAAATATACACTAAAATAATCTTTGTTGCTCATTCAAAACATGTTTAAAAATTTTAATAACCACCACTTTCCTAAGGATGCTTTAAACATTGGCATAGATATGCAATAGACAGAGATTGCATATAGACTTTAGAACCGAATGCTTGCGCGATATCTTTTCATCCGTTTTCAAATTCTACTCTAAAAAATACTATTCTTTATTATTATTATTTTTATAGATTAGAGTTTTTAATAATAATTTTGATTGGAGCTTTATTTCTCTTGAACTTATTTGTGTGAGTATCCATTTTATTCTAAAATCTAAACTGCTTGATAATAAGCATAGAAAGAAGTATTTACTTACTTTCTTAGTTTTTAAAAATATTTGCTAATTTTTTAAACCTGTTGTAGCTTCCTTTATTTGCTTAAAGGCAACACTAATGGCTCACGTCCAACCGCAACAGCCAAGACTACCTCAATAACAGTATCCATAAAACTTCGTAGTAGTATATCGGCATCCGTTTACAATAACAATGAGTGCACCAATGTCAATTGTACAAAGCAGCTGTAGAAGCAAACCCACTTACATTTATATCATTTATTAATTTAATCGCTGTATTTTGTGTATGTTAGTTATAAAGAAAATAATTGAATGGGAACTGGTATAGAGATATTTTAGTAGGAAGTGTACGACTTTTAAAGTATGAACATTTTCCTTATACTTAAAGTAAGAAATCAACTAAGCAATAGGTAACTAAGCAATTTCTAATTGCATAAAGATACATTTTATTCATGATTCACTTATTGTTTCATATTATATCAACAAGTTTCTCTCTACAGTTTTGCTGTATCCTTATTATAAAAAAAATCATCTGCAGAGCCTTGTTAGTTTAAAAATACGCGGGTATCGTGGAGTCACCAAATAATAATTGAAGAATAATAGAAATAATAAAAATTACTGACTATATTAGCATAAAACTGAACAAATACCACAAATTCTAACAATTAAAAATAACATCAAACAAAGTAAATCTACAACAGATATCAAAAAAAAAAAAAAGGAAATCATTTGTAGACCACAATAAGCTGGTGCATTTAACTGCTTTAAATTTTCCTTTTTACCGCCTTTGTAAACCATCATTTACGTAATTTTTTTTTTACGGCGACTAAACTGAAGTATACTAAACTGTGGTGAGTTTAAGAGCTTTAAACTCCGAAAATTATGCAAATTCAGTATTTGTTTAATTATTATTTTTTATACTCTTAAGCACAGGTGGAAAAGTGTTTATTTAAGTTTGCCATTCCCTTTGTAATTTCTACAATATCCATTTCCAACCATATTGAGTTCTTCTGCATAGCGTAGTCGATTGGGCGATGTCGATCTGTCCGTGTTCGGATTGAAATGAAATTTGCCAAAACATTAGATGAGCTAGTGAAAATTTAAAGACTCTACAAATTAGACATAGTTTCGAAACTTTTGCTATTGAAAATCAGTTCCGCTTACGTCTTTTGAGGTACCCTAATTTTGAACAAATTTAGTTTAGCTAAGTTATTCCAATAAAAAAAAAAAAAAAATATATAATCAGTGGTGTAAAATTAAAAAAATAAGAAAAAGCATAAGTTAAAAAATTGATGCTCGCACAAATTTCCCGAGTAATGAACCTCTGAACTTTTCATAGAAAAGTACTATTGTGCACCATATTTTGAAAGATATCAATATGGGTATTATTTAAAAGCTTTTGAAAAGATCTTTTAGGAAGTACCAAAATTTCTTTAAATATTTAATCCATTAAGAGGATAGTTTTTAAGTCACTGTCATCCCAGTATTTGTTTTTTAATTGAATTTACTTCACTTTATTAGCTCTACATATACGCTGAAGGGAATATAGGATTCGGCAAAGCTCTCTTACTTGTTTTTTCGTAATTTTATTTGCAGAATATGATGACCTTTTTTGATCCTTTTAAAAAACTATTTATATTTGTCTACAAAGTTGTTATGAATAATAAACATTTAAACATCTATTTAAACAAAAGGCTAATGGGTGCACTAGTTTCTAGATATTTTTATATTTTCTATGTGTACTTTGACTTTGCTTTTCCCGTTTTCACTTGCGAAAAAAAATCATTCCAATCTTTTTCATTTAAAACTGGGTTAATGAAATCATTATGAAATAGTTTCTTCGTAATTAAATAGTTATTTCAAGGCCACTTATTGTAGTTTAACTATAGTTAAAGTTGGGATTTTATGCATGAAATATTTCGTTTATAAGTATGTATACTTTAAACTAAAATTAAAAGAAAAGTTAATGGATTGCCCACTCGGTATTGAGCTTATTTATGGGTGTCTTGTACATCAATGTCAAACCAAAACTATTTATATGGTCTACGAAGTCGTAGCTTAAACTATTTACTTAACTATAAAAAACATATAATAAAAGTGCTGAAATGTAATCAGCAGAATTTAATCTGGTAGAATTTTGCTTTATTTAAACAATTAACACCATCTTAAATAACCAAATAAACGGTTTTTTAAACGGCACCAAATATATCTACAAAGCTTTGTAGATTCAAAAAAATAAAGTGGAAGCCAAAACACAAAATATTAGATTCATGTGAAATATTAGGGAAGCTGTTGTTTTAGGCCTTGCAGTTAATGCAAGCTTAGCAGATACACTATGTTGTGCAAGACCACAACGAAAAAATTAAAAAAGTACATTGCAGATTTTAAGGAGCAAAAGTAATTAGATTAATAAATCTCCGCTTTAAAAGTTTTATGGCGGGGGCAGCCGTTAAGAAAACTTTCAACGGCGGCTTCTAAATGGGTCCAATGCTAATGAAAAACATAACTCCAAAATAAAAATTAATATTGAAAAAATAATTCAAGTAAATTTATTTTTTTTAATATTGTTCGGTTAATACACGTAGAGCAGCTTTGCCTAATTTTTTGAAAAACCGGATGGTTCAAGTTTTTCAAAAAATTAGTGTTAACCAAGACAATTTTATTATGAAGTAAAATATTAGCCAAAAACAAATGAAAATAAAAAAATAAGTAAGCAAAATACAATCAACAAAAAGTAGAAAGTAGAAAGAAGCATTAATACAACAATTTTTGGAGTATTTTTTTTTCTTTTTTTTTTTTTTAAAGAGAAGTAGCACTTCAGACATTAAAACCTATTTAGTTATTTTTCGTAACCGTGCTAAATTCTTTAGGAAAGGGATAGATAAGAGATAAGACAGGTGGTGAAAGGAGAAAGATAGATAGTTATTTTACTTCGCCGGCGAATCTGCTATGAGAAAGTACCGACGAAGGAGACTGCACGTTTGTTTGTTCATTCTGAATATGTATTTATACCATTAAACAGAAAAAACATATTTTGTATTTTGATTGCCGCAGGATTCGAACCCTGAACAACCAGGTTTGTAGTCAACGTGTTTACCACTTTGACTACAGCAGCCTCTTTGTAAGAAAATAATGAAGTTGAGGTTAAATGAAAATTTTTTGTTTCGAAGGCGACCGCACAAGTTTACTATTGGAAACTTCTAGATAAAAATCATATTGAAGTCACCAGGGATATAATAGTTAGTGGAAGATTAGACACTCAAACTAGTTACAACGAAGCGAAGACTTAGAAAAAGTTCACTTAAAAAATTGGCTGTTACAATACGCTTAAATCCATAAAATCATTACATATTTATTTGCTAGACTGGAAAATTTGCTACGAAAAACTAGTTCCGCTATAGAATTCAAGTGGTTTCTGAATATTGCGGAAGACAGAACACTTAGGTAAATTTCCTCTTAAAAAATTTTAATATAAACAAAATGTAAAACCTATAATAGCTTTTGTGTCTTTTCCTGTAGATATTTGTTTGAGCAGAAATATGTAGCATACGAAAAAAGGGTATCGCGATATATAAAATCAATAAAAATAAAAGTATTAAGTTAATTGGATTTATTCCACCAGTAAGTAAAATACTGTTGTCATACCTTTCGGTGAAGATCGTCGTCACTGGCTATTTATTTGGTACGAATGGCGAGCTCTTTTGATGTAAAGACATCATTTTCAAGCCGCGTTTTATTAAAACAAACAGCAGAACGAATATCTGAATAATAATATAAGAACCAGGTTAAGTTCCGATGTTTCTCTTTAAACAAGCTTACATGTAAGTTAAGGTTTCGCAAGTAAGAATTAAAATTAGTTTTTTTGTACCATAACGCGTTTTTTCTTAGTAATCTTTTTTTCTATTTTAAATCTAGTATCCGCGGCGTTTTAAAATAAAATAAATTAAGATTAAGGTGCAAAAATAGAGTTACTTTAATTAATATGTAGGGTACAAACGTGACCAATAAAGCATATAAAGAAGCTCATCTAAGTAACATATTTGAAAGCTACTGTTAACAAGTACGAACATATATTATTTTTTACATACTTATGTATTCTTCTTGTACTCACTTAACTACTTAGCAGTGTACATTGACCTTTACTGCATGAATAGCCCATATTTGGTAGCATTTTGTGTTTTATTGTGATTGTACTGTTGCTTTGTTTATATATAAAATCGTTTGACTTAAGTATTTCCAGCTACTGTGGCTATTGAAAAACAAAAAGATTTCACCTAAATGGTAAATATAGCAATTTCTTGCAACAAATCAAGGTGACTTGGCATTAAGATAAAATAGACATAACAAACTAGCGAATAAACATTTGTTTTCGTTTTCCTCTAGTTAGTACAATGATTTTCCTTGGATAGTTACATTGTTTTGTTTTTCTTATTTTTCTATCTGTAATTTTCTAATTGCCAACTTATAACAATTGTTGGATGGTCGTTTAATGACAACCTTCAAAGCCTAATTTGACTTAGTTATTATCAAAAGTTTAAGCTTTATACGGTAGGATGAGGTGAACGAAGAAATAAGGACGGCTGTTATAGATCGGAATAATCCTTGTTTAATTCTAGGAACATTATTCATAAATTTTTAAGTTAAATTCTTAACTTCTTAAATTATAGTGAAGAATTTTTGTTACTTTCACTTTTTTTCTACACTAAATAAAAAGTCAAAACAACTAACAGTTTTAAAAAGTATTTTAAACAAACTAATAATACATTTTAAATAAAAATAATCATTTTAAATTTTAGTCGAATTAAAGTCTTGAATGAATCAACCCAATAAATATGATTTAGAGCTATCGTTGATTAAAAAGTAAACAATATCTTTGTCCTTAGCTACTAAGAGATTAAAGCGAGTAGCGCTTTTAATTTTACTCCGACTAGGGGTATCAAAATTTTAAAATAAAAATATTCTTTATTTAAATTAACCACATTTATGAATGTCAAATATAACATAATAGTACAGTCATTGGGTAAAAAAAGATTAAAGAATACCTAGAAAGCTTTTACGGGACTTTTGAGAATTGATAATTTTATAGATTTTTGCCTAACCTTTACGCCATATTTGAAAAATGGCTCCCAAAAGCAGTTTTTTGAATATAACTCCTTTCTGATGTAATTAAGGGAAGAATAATCTATATACAAAATAATTGTAGAGAAAATTTCCTGTCCGAATCTTATATTCCTAAAATCAATAGTTACGTCATACAAGGTTCAACACACCTTTCGACAAAAATACTTAATTCCATACCGTTATGAGGCAGAGAAAAAGGTGCGTTTTTAATTCATTTATCCCCGGTAGTTTTAATCCACATCTGACTCAATATTTCTAAATTTAGTTCAATCTCGCATCATTGTTGTTGACGGACCAGGTGTTGTGCTTCCATCGTCCTCAGTATTGATTGGAATATCAAAAACGGAAGTTTCTTCTGCGTCATTGGCGATGGTATTATCAATCCATCGTGGAGTTTCATATATTTGAAATAAAAATATTGCTACTCCGACCTAAATCAATGATATAAACAACAATAATGCAATGTGTAATAGCAATCCTTGTTTTTATTTATTTCTCATTAGTATTTTTCAAGGTAATACCACTCTAGAAAATTCGCAAAGCTTCTATATCTGATCTGATATCTTGAAAGAAATTATCTGGTCGAGGATAATGTTTTGTCTTGTACATCCTAGATCGAATATCCTCCGTAACAACTACTGCTTCTGCCTTTAAAATACGCTTACGTTACAAATAGGGGACTTTGGTACAATTTCTTACTTTAAACATTGTGATATTGTGCATCGGCTGCTACTAAAGTACTAGCCTGTTCAAGACGTTTTACGATTGCTTGGCCTCAATCATAATTACCAGCGTGAGCAAGCTCTGAAACACTGTATTTCATCTATAATTTTTGCACACTATACACAATATTACGATCACATAAACGATTCTACTTTTGCTTAGATATAAACTATACTGTTGTCTCAGCAGCACATTAAAAACAATGATTCTTGAATGAGAACGTTGGACGCATAGATCGGAGTTGTACTTGCAAAGTCGTAACATCACATCCTTAAACAAAGCTGCCGCTTTTGATATCGTTTTCGACACACATCGTCAAGCACTATCGAGTTTAATCCCACCAAAATTTTGTATTTGTTTTTTTTTTTTGGTTTTTTATGTATAAAGGCTTCCGGTACCCGTGCGGAGAACTATTGATACGTAGTGGCAAAGTTGAAATTTGGAAAGAGCACACCAAATCTATAAAATTGCCCGTAAAGTAAAAACACCCAATGACTAGGCTATATACATCATAAATATAAATACTTAACGAATATTCATGAATACATACTATAAGGTACTACAAAACGAAATGTATTAATTAATTAGTTGATTCTACCCAAAATTTTTATTCCAAACTAAAGAGTCTGGCATCAAATGTCAAACTGATTAAATAAGATCTGCATTAAACCAAAACAGCAATAAAAAGTTTAATTTTGTAATTTTAAATATTTTATGAGAATATTATGAAATATTTATATTTGAAGGAAGAAAATTTGAATGGAAGTAAAAAAAAAAAAATAAAAAAGATTTCAAATAAAAAATTTTCATATTGATTTAAATATAAAATTCAAGATACTGAAAGAGCATCTACAATGTTATGATGAAAAATGTATGAAAGAATAAAAATAAAAATTGCATTCATTAAAGTTTTGATACGCTTTTAATCCCATAAATAGATTTATCATGAGTTTTCATTTTAAGAAGTTGATGGGCGTGGATGCCGTATGGAACGCAACGCTACTTTATTTAAATCAGCCTCGCTCGGACCAATGTCATCTATGATTTAAAACCAAAAATCATTAATCTCCATCGACCATAACGCTATCTCCGGCCTTATTTTTGAAGAAATAAGATCTAATATTGCCCTGTTTGTATATGTAAGTATATATAACGCCATTTTGTATGTTAAGAATCTGACCATTATTGGACCTTCAAAGTTAATATTGGTAATTTGAAAGCGCCATTCTATTCATGATGATTTGCCACTGTATATAATATAAGTGAATAAAAGTAGGGCTTAAAAACACATAACAAACATATGATATTTTTCAAATGACTTATTAAAACCTCATGTCATTAGCTTATGGCCTTTCTTGAGTTTTACTATATATTTCGATTTTTTTTTAATTATATCTAAAAAAACATACACAACTCTCAGTTCCCATCGGTACGCATTTCATCACCCACCATATTCCAGTGGTAATGGCGTAATGGCATAATGGCAATAATATAAGAATCAACAACATTTTAGACTACACAATTACAATTATACAACGACATCAATATTAAAGACTATCAATTTTCTGTAGTTGCCGGCAATTCTAAAACTAAAGGCTCAAAGCTTTCATTTTCAAATCAATGTTGTCTGGTAAAATAACAGGTTGCTGCTATGATTTATTTTGTTTTAGTTTGTATTCGCTCATCGATAAGAAAGTGATGTGTAAGAAATAAAAAGTGAAAATTTTATTGAATAAATCAAAATGGTTGAGATTATTCCGACGTCATGGATACCTAAGTAAAATGATAAAGAAATGTAAAACCGCCGTAAAAAAAAAAATAAATAAATAAATGAATAAATAAAAATCATTTTAAAATTTGTCCACAAAAAAAGGAATAATATGTGTGTAGTAATACAAATCTAACTGGAAACATACAGAAAATTTAAATGTATATCGTAAATAACAAAAAAATATAAAATCCTGTTTTGGCATTAGAAAATCTCGGTACAATGTACATGTTAACAAATTAAACTTTTGTTTAGAATTCGATGAATTTTTGTTAGTTTTCATTTTTTAATTCCAATTTCGAACTTTTGAGTATTAAAAATCATAGTGATTGTCTTTACATAAGTTTTATCTAAATTCCTTTTAGATATTAAAAGACTAAAAATCTTTTATAATAAATTTACCTAATTCATAAGTTGCCATTGATTCGTGAATTATCTATTAATATAAACTTTTCGTATATAACGGTTATAAACAAGGCGAATATATTACCACAGTGATGCCGGGATGAAGATTTTACCTTATTTTTTTAAGACTTTTTAATCCAAATAAGATTTGAAGAATTTTTTCGCAAAACTAAGATTTTTTTAAATTTCGTTGTTTGACACGTAATATTGCATCTTTTTGTTAAAACTTATTAAACATATTTACCTATGTGAATTGAATATTGTAAATAAATACTCTAAAATAAAAATTGCATCTCTGGCGTTTACCAGGTACATATATCTGTAAAAACTAATATTTTCAATACAAAGCTTAATTCTACTGAATTAAATGACTGCATTGATAGTTGTATTGCCTTTTACATTAAGATGTGTAAACAAATAACAAATCAAATTGATTTTAACGACGCAACCCTAAAAAAGCTTTTTTATATTGACCCAAAAAAGTTTCTTCAGTAGCAAGTCTAATAAAACTTTTTCCAATTTTAATTGAAGACAGTGAGAGACAAAATTTAGATGACGAACTTAGGTAACTCTACCACATCAATTTAATAAATATTTTAAGAATTTATAAATCTTACAATGGAACAGTATTGGAAAACAATGCCGTATATTTCTAGAGCGGATCATGAGTTTATGTTTACAACTTTGACGAAGTTAAAGATAATTTGATACGTCTACCTGGTTGATCTGCACACGTTGAACAGAAATTTTTTTAAATAAGCAAAAAATGCAAAAATTTTGAACATTTTTTTTTCTAAATTAAGATTTATTTTTCGATAAATGAAGATTTTTTTATGAAAATTTCTGGTACCACTGTATTACCATGTGGTCGCGAAAGCGAATTAAAAAAAAATATTTTTACGCGAATTAGTTCTCTATCGTTTTTTTGATTGGAGTTAATTCAATGTTTAAAATGTAGAAAATAGAGGAAGGCGTAATGTTTTGGCTGCTGCGCCGGAAAACATGGACCGATTTTGTTAATTTTCAATAGCAAAGTTTTGGAATATGTCTGATCGATTGGCGTATCTAACTTTTCTGTAGCTCATCTAGCGTCTTGGCAAAGTTGATTTCAACACTGACACGGCGGACAGACGGACTGTCTACAGTTAGCATTTATTAAAGAATTATGTGTAGCTCCTATATGGCAAAAATAATTTAACTGCAGTTTTTGTTATAAAAATTATTTTGTAATGTTTAGCAAAGACGAATATTTCAACAAACAAATTTTCTCACACTTTTTTATTAAAAAGTTTTCCCATCTTGTATATCCATTTGTAGATCTGTTGCCTGTAAAAATTATTGGTTGTACCTCTCCATTAACAATAATATGAATAACATTAATGTGTATAATTTTTTTACTTACCCTCTTTTGTGTATGAGCTTTGACTGCCAACCTTTTTCATATTTTAAAAGAAAAATAGTGGGCAAGCACTTTAAAAATCGTTTTATTTATATTTATCTATTACATTTTATAAATATTAGTTATCTTTTTTATTAGTTTCATAGGTACTCTATGGCTATAAATTTTTAAATAACTAAATGTTATTTTATTACAATTGAACTAACAACAAGTATTCATAACTTAAACATAACAGCTATACTCCACTAATCTATTTAGCACTAGACAAAAAATATAATTTGTATTTTGATTCACTACTTTTTTATTTCAATAAAGTACTAATATTTCCTTATTACAATGTTTTTAAAAAATATAAAAAACAGGCTTAACGTAAACAACTTTCACAAATTTTTATTTTGAAAATATAGAAAATTTGAAGAAAATATAAATATTTCTTACCAAACTTTTAGTTCTGACCAAAATAGTAAAAGTCATTATAATAAGTGAAAATTTCATTATGTCCAAAAATGTATTTCTCAACCAGAAATTAAACCAGTAATCGAAAATTGTGTGCCAATAGCTAAACAAAGCAATAAGGCAACGGTTTAAAGTAGAAGTAAATTAACATAGCAGAAGAGAATGAAAAAAGCTTAGGCCAAAAAATTAAATACGTGAAATATATCCATATTTAATTATGCTTTGTTTTTGCTTATTATCTTGTTATTATTTCTAATGCCATAAGATGAATTTTCGCTATTCTTTATTTCTTTTTATTTTTGTTTACAACCTCAAATGGTTTTCTTTTTATTAAAAGTGAATCTAAATTTTTGTTTGTATACAAATAGGTTTGATTAGCATAACGAATTGCTTAGCTTGCAAGAGGTATTTCCATAGTTTTCTAAAAGTATTTATTTATTACCACAACCTTAGAGTTTTATTAAAAGAAAAACATTGCACAGTGGGGCAGAATCAAAATATTTTGGAAATAATTCAGCCATTTGAAAACGGCTAGGCCGATTGATTCAAAATTTGGCACGAGCATAGTAGAGGAGTACTTGAGCTTAAGTTTTAAAGGTGGTTACCCTCCACTTTCCAGGGATGGCGCTATGTGGTCTCAAAGTTGGACACCTCGCTCCTGAAAAATTTTCTAACGCTTGGCATTTCTTCAATTTTTGTCTGATTTTTAAATATTTTACATGGTCTTAAAGCTCTCGTAAATACCTACAAAACGGTGCTTTAAACTGCATGTTTATGTTTAAAAATGATCGAGTTATAAGCATTTTAAAATTAAAATTTTTGATTTTTTCCATACCCTGGTCCAGTTTTTTCGATATATTGGGTACAATTTGCAGCAAATTTGTTTAAGTTTTTTACCGTAGATAGCAAACAAAATTTAAGATTTTCTGAAAAAAATTTGAAAGTAATATCTTTTCTGGCTTAAAAATTATACGATTTTCAATTTAAAAAATCCAAAATTATTGCATTTTTGTGTATTTTAGCCTAAAATGGGACACTAATCTAATTTTTTAGATAGAAAAAAATTTTCTTAAGGAATATATAAAAATTTTTTATTTTTATTAAAGCTAACTATATGTGTGTACGTTTAAACCAAATTTCGTATAAAACTGATCATTCTTGTAGAAGATGTAAGTCTTTCAACTTGACCTATTTTACATCGAAATTTTGACTTTACCCCATATTTTCTAAAATCCCAAAGCTGGGATCGGAAAAAGAAGAATACTATAAAAAAGCTATATATACTCCAAATTGTTTCAAAAAGTATTTCGTGAGCCCTAGTCCATATGTGGACTTTATGGGCAAAAGAGTAAAAAATTCCAATTTTGGGATTTTTCGTCTTTATTTTAGGAATTATGGGATTTCCTTTAGCTTAATGTTACAGATTTTTTTACCGTTTGATTTTAGTTAACAAACTACATATGCACAGAAAATTTTATCTGATTTGCTTAATTAATAAAAGTTTTATAGCATATTTAATATTTTTACTTTTCTCAAATTGGACCGTTTTTACCATAATTTTTCAAAATTTTCGGAGCTCAGCAACGAATATTAAAATTTTGTTCCATTTTTTTATTTTTTTATACATGTGAATAAAGATGACGCAATTTTCTATTAAATAAAAAAAGATTCACCTCAATATCATTCTTAAGTTCAAAACTATGCGTTCTTAAATATGAGTGTTTCAATATGTATCTCACTTTTATACATTTATGTTACGGAAGTAAAAAATTGTGTAAAAAAAACAATTATACCTGAAAAAAAGGTTAAAAATGTAAGGGTTAAAAATAATGGTGCAGGTGTTCGTTTTAGGATGACCTATGACTAATTATGTCTTACGTCAGTGCCGTAAGTGGACTGATGCTACAAAAGGACTTGATAGAATTAAGGCCATGAAAAAATTTATTAAGGCTACATACAACTGCAGAGTTAATGTCATTGGTACTGCAAAACTGGAAAACTTTTTAAAATTATTTGATCAAAAAATGAAATCAGTTCGCGGAAACAAAAATAAGTTTAAAGTAAAGTATCTTACTTGGATGGATACTGTTACTCAACCTACATCGCATTATGTGGAGCTCCCTGCAAATCTTATGATGACTTATGTTCGAAGTCCAAGAAAAAAAGGTTAACCGAAAAACTTTCTTCAGTTTCAAGAGATGAAGTTTGCGATACGTTCAAAGAATTGCTAAAAAAAGAAAATCAGCCTTCCGAGGCAGTGCACATCGCCAATATTCTTCCCAGCGCATCTCCAAAACGGTTGAAACGAATTGTTAACAGCATACCTACTCCGACATCGCAGTCAAATTTTACGGAGGAAGAAGCTATTGCTCTGATGTTGGAAATGAAAATAAGCCGAAATAAGTACCAAATTTTGAGAAAAGCTTTACTTGAGAAAGGACATGCAATATTACCATCATATAAGTCTATTCAAGAAAAAAAGAAAGCGATTATGCCATCTCCAATAACAGTTGATGAAACGAAAGCTTCTATTGGACTATCTTCTTTGCTAGAAAATACGGCGTCACGGATTATTTCAGATTTTTCTACTGACCAACTAGAAAAGGTTAAAAACTGCGATGTAGTACTAATGTGTAAGTGGGGATGTGATGGAATATCAGCCCTTCCTGAGTACAAACAAAAACATACAATAGATTTTAAGAGCATATTCATGGCATCCTTAGTACCACTAAGAATTCGTTCATACTCACTGGTTGCATCTTCATCAGTACGTGCAAACACTTTTGAAGATATATGGAAAACACAACCCCAGGATCCAAAAATTTTTGTAGGCCTATTTGTTTTGAGTATGTAAAGGAATCAAATACTACGACAAAAAAATTAGTCGAGCATATCAAAGACGAAATAAGATCATTGGAACCAATATCTATAAAAATAAAAGAATACTGTGTTAACATATCCTTTCAACTTAGTTTAACAATGATTGATGGAAAAGTTAGTAACGCTATAACTAACACATCTTCTTATTGGAAATGTTCCATATGTGATCAGAAGAAGTCAGAATTCTCAGATAAAAAAAACCAACGTAATCAACGAAGAAGTTCTATCTTTCGGAATATCCCCCCTTCATGCTAGAATAAGATTTTTGGAGCATTTTCTGCATATTGCATACGACTTAAAATGCAGAAGTACGACAGAAAATTTAATAACAAAAAAAAAAAAAAAAACAATGATGAACTAAAAGCTCTAAGAGCTTCTGAGAAAAGTAGAATCCAAGAAGAGTTTAGAGTACAAACGGGGTTAATAATTGATAAGCCTCTTCGTAGTGGAGGAAACACTAACGACGGAAATACTACAAGAAAATTTTTTGGGGATTTTGAAACTACTTCGAACATAACTGGAATTGACAAAGAGTTGCTTAGAATGGTTAACGTAGTTTTAATGGCAATTAATAGCAAAACTCAAATTAATTCTTTTCGCTTTGGAGAATATACAGCAAAAATATCTCAGCTACTCGTTTCACTATATCCATGGAGGGATATGACGCCCACAGTACATAAAATATTATGTCATGGTAAAACAATTATAGAATCGAATATTCTTCCTCTTGGGGAATTAACAGAAGAAGCCCAAGAAGCAAGAAACTGCGATTTCAAGTACATTCAAATATTCAGTTTTCGAAAATGTTCTAGGCAGTCACAAAACGAAGACATTTTCTGTAGCCTATTGTTATCTTCTGATCCGTAGTCTCATCAATGAGAAAACGTTGGATTAATTATGAGGCTTCTTCACCTTCTAACAAAACAGAAGTAAGGATTTACTTTATCTTTCAAACATGCATAATGATATGATAGATTATTTTATAGAAAATAAATAATAATTTTAAGGAAATAAAAATACTTTTAACGACTTTTCGTAAATAAAAATTAACAGAAAATTTTATTTTTTATCTGATGTTTTTTATAATGATTATTAATTTAAGTTTTACACAATTTTTTACACAGGCATGAAAATTTTTACTTCCGTAACATAAATGTATAAAAGTGAGCTACATATTGAAACACTCATATTTAAGAACGCATAGTTTTGAATCTTTTTTTATTTAATAGGAAATTGCGTCATCTTTATTCACATGCATAAAAAAAATAAAAAAATGGAACAAAATTTTAATATTCGTTGCTGAGCTCCGAAAATTTCGAAAAATTATGGTAAAAACGGTCCAAGTTGAGAAAAGTAAAAATATTAAATATGCTATAAAACTTTTATTAATTAAGCAAATCAGAATTTTCTGTGCATATGTAGTTTGTTAACTTAAATCAAACGGTAAAAAAATCTGCAACATTAAGCTAAAGGAAATCCCATAATTCCTAAAATAAAGACGAAAAATCCCAAAATCGGAATTTTTTACTCTTTTGCCCATAAAGTCCACATATGGACTAGGGCTCACGAAATACTTTTTGAAACAATTTGGAGTATATATAGCTTTTTTATAGTATTCTTCTTTTTCCGATCCCAGCTTTGGGATTTTAGAAAATATGGGGTAAAATTAAAATTTCGATGTAAAATAGGTCAAGTTGAAAGACTTACATCTTCTACAAGAATGATCAGTTTTAGACGAAATTTGGTTTAAACGTATACACATATAGTTAGCTTTAATAAAAATAACAAATTTTTATATATTCCTTAAGAAAAATTTTTTCTATCTAAAAAATTAGATTAGTGTCCCATTTTAGGCTAAAATACACAAAAATGCAATAATTTTGGATTTTTTAAATTGAAAATCGTATAATTTTTAAGCCAGAAAAATATTACTTTCAAATTTTTTTAAGAAAATCTTAAATTTTGTTTGCTTTCTACGGTAAAAAACTCAAACAAATTTGCTGCAAATTGTACCCAATATTTCGAAAAAACTGGATCAGGTTATGGAAAAAATCAAAAATTTTAATTTTAAAATGCTTATAACTCGATCATTTTTAAACAAAAACATGCAGTTTAAAGCACCGTTTTGTTAGTATTTACGAGAGCTTTAAGACCAAAAAAAAGAATTAAAAATCAGACATAAATTGAAGAAATGCCAAGCGTTAGAAAAATTTTCAGGAGCGAGGTGTCCATTTTTGAGACCACATAGCGCCATCCCTGGAAAGTGGAGGGTAACCACCTTCAAAACTTAAGCTCAAGTACTCCTCTACTATGCTCGTGCCAAGTTTTGAATCAATCGGCCTAGCCGTTTTCAAATGGCTGAATTATTTCCAAAATATTTTGATTCTGCCCCACTGTGCATTGTTTACAAAGGGAAAATACTTACTTTCTAGAATGTCAATCATTTGGTAGGTTTCACACAAGAGCACGCGTTTTAATTTGAGCATATGCCTTTAGCTGTTTCTTGTGTCCGTAGGTATTTTCGTTTTCCAGAACTTTAAAAAAACTAAAATAAACACAAGGCTAATTTTGTAAAATAAAAATATTCTTTTTACACCCTTCGCCACAAAAAGTGGGAAAAGGGTATATGGAAATTTGTCATTCCGTTTGTAATTTCTACAAAATCCGTTTTCGATCGCATAAGGTATAAATACATTCTGAGTCCTTATGCATTGCGAAGTCTATTTAGCGATGTTCGTCTGTCCGTCCGTGCTAATGTTTACATCAACATTGCCAAGGCTTAAGATGAGCTAGAGAAAACTTAAATACGCCAATCAATCAGGCATACTTTCGATAATTTTGCTATTAAAAATCAACAAGATCGGTCAATGCCCTTAGAGGAAGCGATCAAAACATCACGTCTGCCTCTTATCTTTCGATATCATTCGAAACAATAAAGTAACTCCAAGCAAAACAAAAAAACAATATATGGGGCAATAGGGAATTTTAAAACAGGAAGAAAACATCATGTGAAAAAGTTGAAGCTCTCCCATTTTTTCCATTTTATAGGACCTTAAAAAATTTAAAAAAAATTTTAATTGTCAATTAAGTCAGCATGGGTATCATTTAAAAGCTTTTAAAAAATCTTGCAGGAAAAACTAAAATTTTTTAAAATGCTTAACCCGTTAAGATCCGATGACATTTTAATGTAAAATTACATATCGTACCTAATTTTTTTCTTATTTTTAAATTCTCAGTCACTCTTATATGTATTTGTTTTTATGATTAAAGTTTCTTCACTCAATTAGATTTACATATGTTGAAAAGGCTATATAAAATTCATCATAGCCGAATACAGCACTTTTACTGGTTTGTTTTTATTTTTCAATATTTCGTCACACGATTGGGTCGCATCTTCAATAAAAAAGAAACAAAATTATTGATATTAAATGTTTTTCAGAAACAGAGGTGCTAAACTACATTTTATTTTTTTTAATAATTGAGATAGTTTTTATAATTTAATATTTTTTTTATAAATGAATTAAAGTCTGCAGTCTGGAGAATGCAATGGACTATTGAAGGGAAAACAAAGAAGGCGGGGAGTGCCAGCGGATTCCAAGTGCATTACGCGCTCAAAGAACACAATTGACAGTATAAAAAATTAAATGGCTCAATTTTTATATATAATAAATTTAGAATGGTTAATATGGAGTCCAAGATGGAAATATGAGCCCAAACACGGTCATTTCATTTTTTAGACCAAGATTTAATACGGGAAAGTCTAGAAATAATTGGTTATAAAAAATAGAAATTTTAAATGAGATATTCTTAAGGTAAACGGAGCTGCTGTAGAAGTTATTTACGAAATACTCGTTTAACCAAAACTGCAAATATTTATGAATGCGTTCTTCCTAAAACTGACAAATTAGAAAGGAGAATAATGGTGAAAGTAAACACAATAAATTTTTTTAATACAAAAGCTATTACATATTTATTTACATATCAATTAAAAGAACATAGTTCTTCATTTCTATAACATCTAATCACATCAAGTTTCATAATTCTTTAGCAAGGATAGGCACTTTCCAATTTACTTTTGCGTTTGCCGATGTTGTATTGTTAAATAAAAAAAATATTTAAACATGTCATAATCGCTAAGAAATAACTTAATCATAACTAAATTATTCTTAGCAGGTAGTAAGTTTTATGATTCCAAGGCATTTACCATTCTCCAGTATATGCACCACTTTTCGCCACCAGAACATAAACCATAACAAAAGCTATAACATGACCCTCACAAGCTTAATTGATACAACAGTATTACCAACGCACGTTTGTGTAAAATTATCATAACTTTTATTATTGTTATTGTGAATTAAATACAGATTTTGTTGTGTATAAAGTTAATACTAATATTTTTATTAACCGTTTATTAATGACACCACCTAATTGTGTGGGAAAATATTTAAGATAAAAAAAATTAATAATAATTATACAAATGCTTTTGATCTTCAAATAGTATTATTAAATAAAAGATATTATTATTTCATTGTGTTTCACATTTGCTGGGGCCACATTTTAAATTTTGTTTCAAATAAAGTTACCAATTTCGAATACATTACCATATCTTCTTTTACAACTTACTCAATTTAATGTCCAGGTCATAAAAATATTTCCCATGAATCTCTCTTCAATAATGAGATTAACTTTATAGAAAAAGCTGAAGCTTCTAGTGTCCTTTATGTTTACTGCATTTATCTTGATGGCCTAGAGGTGTTATAAAATCATAAAATTTTCAAAAAATTAACGTGAAGTGCGTCGCTACAAATCATGTTGCACAAGCATAAAAAATTTTAATGACTGCAACAAATCTTAAATCTTTAAAAAAGTGTATTTTTACAGAGCTGCTTAGAGCTTTTTTGATGTGAAGAGTGTTTTTTTACCCGACATAAATGTCAGTCATATTCTTTTAACTACGTTTAAGTAGGAGGGCACAGTGGTTATTTGCGATAGAGAAATATGAGTGCAATTGGTTAATTGTGTGAAATTGAATTTTTGTAATTTTAATAACAAACCTATTCAAGGCTTAAGAAATAAGTCCTTACAACAGTATATTATTAAGATTTAAATTATATAATGTTCATGGTGGGTTTTAAACCCATATATGTATTTTCTATTAAATTAAGATAATTTTAAACAGTTTCTATTTTAAAGGTGTCGTTAATTACTAACATAACTTGCTGTTACAGTTTTCATTTTCCCTTGCTTATATGATTTATTGAAAAAGTGAACTACTAGGAAGCAAGATGGTTAATTAAATATTTTTACCTTTAAGAGTTTATAATATCTCGCTGTAATTGTAGCGATGCATTATACTGCAGAGATACTTTGACTGCAATATTATGAAATATTTGAACCTGCTATCAATGTTGCAACTTTAGATTCAGTTATCACTCATGGTTGCAGGTTTATTTCTGAAAGAAAATAAAATTCTTCTTAATAGTTTCTTCTTTAATGTCTTTTCGCTGTGCACAGCCCTCTTTCACTGTAACCCTAATAGGTAGACTCCGTCGCTATAACAAATACGCTTAACAAGCTTGGAAAGTTACGCGAAATTCATAAAAATACTGTGTTTTCAGATGTGCTCTACAGACAAGGCAAATTTGCACAGTATCAAGTAGAAAAAAGTAAAACCTTAAGTTAAAGGGTGTCCCAATAGCTTCTTGATTTTCATATACTTGGCTTTGTTTTTGAGCTGCAAGAGATAGACACTTTAGGCTTAAGTAAGTTTGTGTCCCCGTTATAAAAACATGTACAAAGAATTGAAAACAAAATAATTAATTAAACTAAACTGTAAGGACTATTTCTGAAGTTGAGGGATTTTAACGTATAAGAGTTTAAATTCATAAACTTTGTAGGTTGACATTTAGAATTTAATTCAAAAATGTAAACATACGTATGTCTACTAAAAAAATAAACAAGCAAAAAAATCTTTAAATAAAAAGGAGTTTCTAGAGAGGTCGATATTTTTGACGAATATGGCCTAATCCTTACAAAATTTAAAATAAAATTAAGAGTGTCCCGATACTTACATGCTTTCAGGCAGAATTTGTATTGCAATTAAAAGAAGGTGGAAATGATATGAAACTTATTGCTTGTGAATCTAACACACACTTGGTGGAATTCTTTCTATTATTTGGTTGAATACATAAAAATTTTCATCGTATATTACACTTTTAAAACTACTGTTGGCGGTGTGAATACAGTTGGCTTTCTTAATTTTTTTCCTTGGCATGACATTGAATATCAATACTTTTGGTGTGTAGAAAAAGCTAATGCATCCCCAATGCTAAGTAAAGAGAAAATACAACAAAACAACATCAAATTCTTTGTATTTTAGCTGGCTTGAAATGCCTTTCATTCTTTATTATTTTGTTCATAAAAACTACCAATTCAATTTTTTTGACAGTTTTATAACACACTTTAAAGAACGCGATGTAAAGTTTTATTTGGCATGTTTCTTTCACATGCGAGTATTGTCAAGTTCGTATCTCAAATTTGTATGTTGCTCGTTCAACAAATACAAGTTTAATTATTTTCTGTGAAAATTTTTTAGCCACAAAAAAATTCTTTAGTTATTTAATGAGTTACTTTGGCTTGTCAAAAATAAATCTTGTAAGCCTATAAAAGATGCACATTTACTTTACAGCAGATTTGTAAATAATTTAAAAACTTAGATTTGTTTCAAGCATGAAAGGAACATATTTCTAGCGCTTAAAAGGTAACGCACTAATCTAGTAGTATTTTAATAACACTTGAATGTCTAACCTAAAATGTACACTGATTATATGATGAATGTGTAACTAGGCAAAACACGAGAGTTTCAAAAGAGTTATTGAACTGCTCCTCAGCTTCGAGAAACAAAAGCGGTTAAAATGCTGTTGCGGTATGTTTAAGCATTAAGTTTTCAAGTTTTTAGTTTTATAATTTTTTTATGTGCTTTAACTATTGCATAAATAGAAAAATTTTAAACCTTTATTTAATTTAAAGACATCTTTTACAAAATCAATTTTTATCAAATAAAAATTAAATTTCAATTTTTTTGTAAAATTTCCAAAAGAACTTTGTAATATTTTTCAACCAAATGTTTGAGGCAAGAAAGGTAAAGGCATAAAGTGGTTGTTCGTTTATATTTATAGCGTTTATATTTCAGTTTAGCCATAAGTAAAATTCTCATTCGTTTTTTTGAAACTCATTTGCTTGATGAAAAGTTTTTAGCTTGTTTACAAACGTGTAAAGAAGCTTTTCTACTGAAAGCTAAATGATTAGTAACAGTATCGTCTAATTATTACGAACTCAGCAAAATATATTCGACATTGTGTTAAATTTAATAGATGGCAGCATTTTATAACTATTTGAATTCTACAATAACATAACACTGGCGATCTTTTCAAAAAATCTATAACACACTAAATTTAATATTAAGGTGTTTAGGACTCAAACGAAATAGATTTGTATTATACAGCGCCCTTGATGCAAATAATCTTTAAACAAATTTCTATGACAAATCAATTGCAACTTTATCTACTATAAGTTGCGTTTTATCCATGAATGGCATTACCATATTTAGTTTAGATTAAACTTACAATAATAAACACAAAAACACTCTCTATCTCTCTCCTTTTACCACCTGTCTTGTCTCTCATCTATCCCTCTCCTAAAGAATGTAGCACGGTTACGAAAAATAACTAAATAGGTTTTAATGCCTGAAGTGCTATATTCTCTTTGCTAAAAAAAAAAACAAAAAAAAAAAATAATAAGCTTTTCCAGTCTATAATTATATGGTAGATATAAGATCTAACCAACGCAAAATAACCTTGCCTCAAGATAGGTTGTTTTCTAGTTCCTTTTCCATATAAACTTTTTATTTTAAGTTATGATTGGCATAAGTACTCTAGGTACTTATGTGCATTAAAAATTTAAATTGATGTGGAACATCAATTGATTGATCCAAAATCTTACCTGGACATAGTAGAGATTTTAAAAAATTATACATGTTTTTAAAGGGCCAGTTAATAGGTACTTAATGATACTTTAATCATTTTTCGATACTCTGGTCTAGTTTTTATGATCTTGGGAAAAATTCTTAGCAGATTTTTTTTTTTTAAATTCTAATGTAGTTAGCAATCGAAATTTATAATATTTTAAAAGAAATTTGTATCTTTTCTTACCTTAAAATTATACGATTTCCTATTTAAAAATCCATAATTGTTCAATTTTTGTTTATTTTACCATATTTTTTTTTAGCTAACTGAAGTTTAATGAACCCATTTACTATCATTACTTTTTGTTTTTAAATTATTTTGCTCTCAATATGGTCTAGAAATTTTTGAAAAATATGTTTTCTTCTTTTCTACATCTATATAATTGGAGCCTTAAAATAATTCCAAGATATTTGTCTTAGTTTCTGGAATTTTATACATACATATACTTAAAAATATGGCATGAATTTCAAAAAATAAATGCTTTTTTTATTGCAATATTGAGCATATTAATTGTAAAAATAATAACGCTTGCATTTTTTATATGATGGCTTGTTCACAAAAATTAGATTTTAAAATCTATTTCTATGTATAAACGTTTTAACAAATAAAAGAATAAAATGATGAGTAGCCTTAGTTCAAACAAACACATTTGTTTTTCTCAACTTTTCACCAAACTTCACATAACGTAGGTATATATTATTTGCTAATGTGGAGTGTTAATCAAACGTAGGCTGGTTTACGTCTGTAAATACGTCAAGATAAAAAAAAACTTTACGGCATTTTGTCCAGACGTTATGCAATCAAAGTTCTTTTATTTTAGTTAAACTTGTTTAAGTTTTCTTTTGTTACAAACCGGCTGTTTTTATAACTTTTATTTTCACTGTAAGAATGTGGATGATAAGAAGAAAAAGAAAATAAAGACAAGGCAAGACAAGTTTGAAATCGCATAAGATGTTTTGTGCCATTTTAAATAAATTTTATTTTAATTTATAGTAGAATGCATAACAAACTTGCTAATGTGTTTTTTCGTTTTGTTCTTTCCTCAGATATTCTTGTTAAATCCAAGATTTTTATTAATCTTATGAATATTTAAAATCACAGTGTACTTCATTACGCATATATTTATTTGAAAAAGTTTAATATTAAGTTAAACTATTTTTAAGCCGTTCGTTACCACTACTTGTATGAGCGAAATACTTCTTATTTTTGTACATAAATTAATATGTTTTAAAATTTTGCGGCCAATGTATACAACTTTAGGTAGATGAATGCGCAAAATGCTGATGAGGGATTTGGCGGTCCAGAAAATACTGCATTACATCTGCCAGCGTCTAATTTTTCTTGTTTTCTTTGGAAAACGTACGCATACATTTGAAAAATAATTTTTCTTTACAAAAATTTAATTAAAAAATGAAGCAAGCCGAAAAAGTGAATTTTAATTGGAGTAAAATTGTTTCCTTAAATCAACTTCTTTTCTTAGTATATGTTTACCCAGGGTCAAGAAGATACAAGAAATATGTTTTCTTTTAGTCATTGAACAAAATCATTTTGAATCAGTACTCCTGCACTACTCTTTTTATCAACAAACTGCTAAACACTGCGTTTAAATAGGGTTCGGTGTGTGATACTAACAAAATGAATTTAATATTAAATAAACAATTTTATTTGTCAACTTGATCTAATGATCAGCTTAATATATGGCAATATTATAGAAAATATTCGTAAAGAAAAAAAACATTTGTGTATAAATATGTCTAAATTATATCCAAAAAATATTTAATAATTATACTGATGCACACATGCATATGTACATGTGGCTTTGAATGTAAAATTTTACTTTCGTAAGTGAGGATTGCGATGGTAAGAATTGTTAATATTTAATTTATAACCACAGATTCACAACACACTGACAGCTTCAACTGTAGCAAGCGAAATTCCTTAATAACAGGTGCAATAAATGCCACCAGTGGCATACGTATGGAGCACCGCTAGAGCTCACCTACCTAATATTTCATTATTTAACATAGTGGCCTTAATTAACTTTAATACTGCTTGTTATACCCTTCATCACTAATTGAAAACGGGTGTTTTTTTTTTGGTTTGTCTCACGTATTCAATTTCCACAATATCCGTTTCCGACCCCGTATAGTGTATATATTCTGAGTCGTTATGCATAGCAAAGTCGATTGAGCGATATCCGTTTGTCAGTCCGTGTTAGTGTTAAAGTATATTTCTCCAAGGGACAAGATGAGCTCAAGAAAATTCAAATACGCCAATCGCTTAGGCATAGTTTCGAAAATTTTAATAACTGATTTTAATAACCAAATATGCGATAAATTTTTAAACAAACATTTGTTTTTATTGCCACATAGTTTATATTATTCTCTTCATTTTACAAGAAAACGAATAAATAACATATTTGTCAGCTACTGGATAAAATCCTATTTAGAGCCAAATTTGTGTTAGAAAGAAAATTTGGCGTTCATTGTTCTGCAAACCTTTGTGCGCTATTAAAAAAATTATCTTGAGCCTTAGCTTACACTTTCAAGTTTTCTTGTAACATTTTTTTTATACTCTAGTACTTCTATTTCCTTATTGCATGCATCCCTTTCAAACTCTTATTTATTCTTCTTCTATAAACTTAGGAATGCTACAAGAAAATTTCAAAGTCTAAATCCATTTTAAATCTTTATCTTATATAAGGAATTTGTTATTAAAAATATATATTAAAATTTAGATAAATAAAGTTATTTACTCTCAGTTTTATATTTAAAATTTTTAGTTTTTTTATAATAGTTAGTTGGTTCATTGTATTTTGTGATCCTTTACTAAAATAAAGTAAATCACTTATCCTGTCATACAAGTGTTAAGATGGGTAATGACTCCCAATAAGTAAACTACATACGGATAAATTGTTTTTTTGTATAGACCCACGAATATTATCAACAACAATACAATAAACAAGTACTAAACAGCATGGCTATCAGCAATTCTGAAGCTAAGTGCAAAAAAAAAAAACACAAATTATTGAATATAAACTTTCATTTTCAATTCAATGATGCTTGGTGTTTTGAATGTTATCCTCTCATCGATAAAAACGTCATGTGAAAGAAATGAAAAGTGAAAACTATATTAAATAAATCAAAATGCTTTTAATAATTCGAAGACAATAGGCTTTTTATTTTAACTGACAAGCTGACGTACACAGACAATCATAAACATAGCAAAAAAATTTTTTTAATAGTATGTCGAAAAACATTACAAGAACAATAAATCATTTTAAAACAGTAAATTGTAGAATTTATCCTAGTAATAAAAATTGTAAATTTTATTATGAAAATTTACTCATAGCTTTCCCGACAAAATTCGAAAAAAGTTAGACGTAGAATTTTTATACAATCCTTATTTATTTGCATCCTATTACTAAGCAAAATTTTTTTTGTAGTTGTTAATGTAATGTTTTCTTTCTTTTCTGCAACCTTTTAGAAATTTTCTGCTGATTGCCCAAGAAAACAAAGTGCATCTTTCTTAGTGCAATGCAACTACAAGCATTAGGCATGTTGATGGCTACAGAGTTCGAAAGTATTTTTAGTTCCTTAAAAAAACTGCAGCATGTATTAAGGTTTTTAAATATATTACAATTTAAAAACAGACACCCTGCATTATATTCTAAACATTAAATGATGAATCCAAGAAGCTTGCAAGCTATTGATTTGAGGTGCTTGTGTTCTAAGTCAACAGCCTTAACTGAGTTTACATTAGCGCTGAATGTTTAAAAGACCATCCCGACATTTTATTGTTTTTATCACATACTTTTACGTAATTTGCATATATTCTCTCTTTCTCTACCTTCACTAACAGCTTACGTCTATAGATTTTTACCACTTAATTCGACGGCATGAAATAAGTCCCCACGAAATAAGTCCCTAAATTCAAAACGAAATAAGTCCGCAAAAAAATTTACAAATGGCAACAACAACACTTTTTAGAGCCTTATTTCTCCTTATTGGGAACTTATTTCATTCTGGTATTAGCGAATTATTCCATATGAAAAACCGCAAAAATATCTTCCTAAATATTTAAATACTTTTTATAAATAAATATTTTCATAAAATAAGTAAACATTTGTTAAAAATTGTTCTTAAATAAACATGTTGTCTTTTGTTTAGTTTGTTTTATATTTTTGCTGCACTTCTTGGGCACACACACTCTTTACTTTTCACACAGGGGTTTATTTACACATTCACTATCTTATGAAGAAATAAATTATTAAAAAATATTTTTTTCACTTCAAATTTTTTAACCTTTTTTCATTTTTTAATGGCAACAAGATGTAAACAAATTTCGACTTTAGTTCTGAAAAGTTTGTACCTAGTATTCATTTTGCCTTGATAAAATATATTCTCAACCGAAAAAGCGATATGTTGAATATATATATGAAAAATTAAAAACTTCATATTATCCGTTCTGTTTAAATTTATTATTAAAGTGAACAAATTCATTTGAAAGTAAAGGGCAATAACTAAGGCTTCGATGCCGTTGCGGCAGAAAAAAATCGTTATGTATATATAATGTATCAGCAACTTCTAATCGGTTGGACTTAATGAATTTAAATTCAATAGTTTACATAATAATAAAATTGTAAAAATTCTGAGAATAATTGATCTGCCTTACTCATTGTGCTAAAATATTTAATGACTAATATATTTAAATTAAAGTAAAAATAATGTATTTCCTATAAAATATAATAGAAAATAAAAACAATTGAATTTCATCATTAAAAGCCACATCCTAATTTTCTCTATTAATATTAATTTTCATCTCAATGGAAGGGAGGCCAAATTTTAAGCACTTCATATACATTATTAACTCATTTATTATTTGAAATCTGTATTAAATTTATTTACTTTAGTTGTGCTTCATTCCTTAAAATATAAATATTACATGATATTCTCATTCAATATTTTATGAAAAACTACAACAGATAATGTATTACTGCGGGGAAAACATATCCATATGGCCATTTAGTTACTGTTCATGTAGTTTATCAGTGGTTTTAGGTGTTTGTCAAAAAAGTATTTGTTCACAGTTTATTACACACTTAATTAAAAAACAACTGAAGATTGTGACTAATCTTGTATATTTTGTCATTGGGTTGAAATATGGTATTATTATCCGCATATATAATAATATTGTCGGCTTGTGTCATTGATTTGGGATTTTTAATTATTTCATTTATCAGTATCCAACCTAGTTGTGCATCGAAAACTAAATGAAACATCTTAACTGTTAATTTTTTAAAACTTGGAACATTCCTAGAGGAGGAAACAAGCTTTATAAGCTACGTGTTGGTGTCCTATTAGACAAAGCAGTAGGCCAAATTTTACCACTTCGGAATCCAAAAAAATCTGATGATTATTTCTATGAAAAAAAAAAATGCTTAGATAAATATCTGTATCGCAAGAAAAAATATATATTTTTATCTTTATACATTCTGAATAGATAGAAAAATCTTTTATTTATAAATGTCCTGTAGGATGAAGCCTTCTTAAAGGACGCACGCATTTTACCATCCATATGTTTGTTATTTATTTGAAAATCTGACTGTAGTTATGTAGCTGTATTTATAAAAAACAAATTTAGGATATTATGCATAAAAAGGAAAGATAAAATGAGCTAACACTTCCTTGTAACAGTAATCGATATTAAATATTTTGTAAAGATTTCGTGTTATTTCTACTACACCAGTATTATTTTTTGTTATAACGTTTGAAAAAACAATCATAAATTATATAAATTTAAATTGTTTTGTTTGTATGAACCTATGTGTAAATACTTGCAATTAATATCTTCAAGAATCCTTAATGCTTCATTGAACACCCTGCTGTTGCGGTTTAATTAATGTTTTGATTTATGTTTTATACATTATGTAACTGGTAAAAGTTTAAAACGCCGAAGTTAAAACAAAAAAAATATGAATACTTAATGATGTTTTGTAATGAAGAGTTTTACATTTTGTATTCTATGCGTACTTTGCCTTTAATTTTTATAAATATCATACATTGCTTCTTGTATTTATTACGTTTAAATATAAAATGAAAATAAGTAATAAATACGTAGCATATATTAAAATATTGATTTATAAAATACGAAAGTATTATTTTAGCTTAAAACATGAGAAAATAACTTGATTTATGGTACAGCCAATTTTATAAATAGATTTCTTAAGTGTGTGCATTTATTAATTGTGCAATGTATCATTTTTATTTTTTTATTAAGAGGACTCTGTGACGTGAACTGGCCCATAATCTTCTTTCAACGAGTACTTAACGCATTAGGCTTCGTAATGAAGGTTAAAGTTAACAATGAACTATAAATAAGATAACTGCGTCTTTATAATAAACTTTATATTCTGTTCGGAAGTATTTGTGAAATATCTTTCCCATGAGCAGTCGTTGATTTAAAAAAATTTAGGATAATTTTTTTCAAAACTTTTACATTTTGTTTTAAACACTGCAAAAGTACATCCCAAGTCATTTTACTATATTAATAAATAATTTTTTGTAAGCTGAGGTACACCTTAAACGATGTTTACCCCACAGTAAACAGAAAGGTAAGATACTAAAATAAAGGTACATAAACTAATCCGTATGTGCAAAGTTACAAATTTTATCTTGTATGGAAATCCGGGAAAATATTTTGCTATAGTCTTTAATTAACCAAAAAAAGTTTTTATCTATATGAAATTAAGCAAATATTTTTATTTTCCTAAATTGCATTGATAACAGTGCCAAAATAAGTAGGAATCTGTACGTTAATTGGAACATCTAAGGATAAATACCTTGGCACCAAAGTAAAATTAAGCAAACATAATATCTACTTCTCCCGAAAATAATTAAACTATTAATTAGCTCTTGTTCTGTAAACCGATTTAATTTCCAAATATGATTTTAACTATGTAGTTGTTGTTCTCAGATAAAATTTTTATTCCTAAATTTTTTAGTTATCTCCTAATCAGAATTTAAACCGTGGATATTACAAATGAATTTAAATTTACTCTAGTTAGTTCCGAATAAGTTTTTTATAACACGGCTTGATTTTTCCTTTTTTTTGTTACATTCATATTTTTAACACTTAACAGTATTCATATAAAGGGTGTATTTTAAATACATATTCAACTTTTACTTGGTAACGTTTTTAACTGGTGTCCATTTTGTCATCTGTCAAGTAATTTATATTTAGTTTAGTTTGGCATTGCAACGTGAATAGGCTGACGAATTAACAATCCTTTTAAATTCCGCAATTTTATTTTGAAATCATTATTCTTTTCAAAATAATTGTCACGCTACCAGATGCTGGTCAGAACGTTACAGTCATTGGTGTTCGCTAAAAAGCTATTAACACTTTTGTCTATAAAATGAACAACTAATGTGCAGAAGCTGTGGTTTTAACAAGACGGCGCATTATGTAACAAAGCTCGTGCCACAGATAATTTATTAAGGAAAATGTTTGGTTACTGCATAATTTCACGTTGCGGACAGAAATTGGCCTCTAAGATCAAGCGGTTTAACGCCTCTAGTCAATGCTCTGTCATGATATGTATTGCTTAGTCTACGGCGATAAGCCCGAAACAAATTGCCACATGGAGGATAACATTCGCTGCGTTATTGCAAATGTACGGCCTCAAATGTTAGAAAAAAAGTGATAGAATTAGGCGACTAGGAAAGAAAGGTATACGCAACAATAATACACGAGACAGATATAGAAAACTTAATCCAATAATAAGCGATAAAAATTATTTCAGCATCTACAAAGTAGTTTCGTGACGTTCTCTGTGAAGTGGCCATATGAATATGCTTTCTCGGCAATAATAAGATTCATTTTGTAATTTAAAATAATAAGCAGAGAACATCATAAAATATTTATATTTGCAGGAATTTAGGGCAGTTAATGTAGATAAACAAATTTTATTTACCTTAGGACATATGCAATGGGTTCTTAAATTAAAAAACATTTAACTATTGCCTTCTTTTAATGTATGAATTATATAGTTGCAAAAACCAGACGTTAAAACAGTAAAACAATTTGTTACGTTATCTGAAGTGACATAAGACAACAACAAAACATCATTTCATTTATAATTACTTCGCTTTTCTTTAATGTGTTGAAAAACTAAAAGTTTAGCGATTAGCACATATTTGTAAAAAACTAAATTTAAACAAATAAGACAACACAACAATGACGTTTTTTGTAGGAATGGTAGCAGTGTGGCTACCATGTTACGCCAGTTGATTATGTAAAGATTAATTGTGATTGAATAATCTTTTTACTTTGCTATTTTCTTTTCTTTTCATTCCTTTCATTTTATTATTTTCAACTTTTCTAAAGTTATAAAATATTGTTTAGTGTAAAGTATTACACTAATGTAATTGTAAAGATTTCTGAAATATTTAAGAGAAAAGCACCAATCAACGAAGTTATGTAACTTTTTTATAATAAAAATGTTTTATGACCTTTATAAATAATTTTCTTTTTTAATTTAGTAAGCACTAGGTCAGGTTTTAAAAAAAAATATTGTTTTTTATTTTTCAATATTTCTCCACACAGTTGGGTAGCATCTTTAGGAAACTGGAAATTAGTTATATTTTATTGAAAAATAAAAAATAATATTTTTATTTTAAAATATTATTGAGTTTTCAAAAGTACTAATATTTTAGAAATATATAATATTGACATCTGCAATATAATATATTGACAGTACCAAGAAATATAAATAATATTTTAACTAAATCTGCTAAACATGTAAACCTCCACAGCTGTAAAGGGTATTTGTGAGCTCGCCATTTTATTCGTAATTTCAACCATATTCATTTTTGATCAGATAAAGTGTATATATTCTTGATCTTTATACATGGGGGCGTTGATTCAGCAATGTCCGTTCATTTGTCTGTAATCGGGTTTAAATAAGTTTTGCCACACCACCAGGATAGCTACAAAATATTTATGACCAACTTTCTCTTAGTTTCAAAAGAGGTTCATCATCGGTAAGAAGTTCATTCTCACGTTTCTCAAATTTAATTGTACTTTTTGTGGGTTGTTTTTTTTTACCTTGTTATACTGAAAACTAAGACTTGAGAAAATTAAACCATAATTAACCAGACAAAATTATTAAACTTGTCTAAAAAATTGGTTTAACAGTAAAAATTACAAATTTCAATCAAAACCGTAGATCAGCAAAAAAACAAAACCTTAGGTTAGCGAAACATTGAAATTTTCCGAACAATATTTTCATTCAAATAATTTTACTTGCTAGAAAAAATTTGTATTTTCTTTTTTTAACGATAAATGCCCAAAAAGTAAAAACCCCGTTTTCACTATTGAATCAAATTTATACACTTCACCACGTGTGGAAAAAAGTAATCTCAGTATGTCACTCTGTTTGTAATTTCTACAATATCCATTTCCGACTTCAAATTATAAATATTCCGAATTCTTTTGCATATCGATTTCTGTCCGTCCATCCGTGTTCAGGTTGAAAACAACTTTGGCCAGGCACTAGATGATCTAGAGAAAATTTAAAAACGACAATCGATCAAACATAGTTTCGAAAATGTTCCTATTGAAAATCAGCAATATCGGTATACGTCCTTCCAAGCAGCCTCTTTTCATAGAAAAGTACGATTGTGCGTCATATTTTTCAAGATACCAATATGGGTATCATTTAAAAGCTTTTGAATAGCTCTTTCAGGAAATACTAAAGTTTCAAAAAATTACTTAACCCATATATATTATATAATAATAAGCTGTAGCCCGTTCAGTGAATTATCTAATAATACAATTGAACATTTCCTACAATCATCATGGTCACACGAAAGACTTCTCAGTCGAATGAATTTAATTAATATTAAATATGTTCTAATTATACAAAGGTTCAAAAAACAAAGTAAGTGTTGTAACCAAACGGGGAAGGCTGGGTGGATGAGATATTATGTATGTTCTACATTTTTGAGAATTATTTAATAAGCTGGGTCTAAAGCTTGCATTTTTGTATTTCCATATTCAATTTTAATGTTTTTTACCTTTAATATTAATTTTATTTTCTATTTGTTCAAGCGTCAGTTCTAAGTATCGAAAATAATTATAAACGTCGAAATATGTTAGAAATGTTACAAATAAAACAAGTTCAAATAACTAAACGAATAAACTTTAAGACTAATACTGATAATGAACTGTAGAATGTATATAACTTAACTGATTTTAACATTTGTATCCAGAAATTTCATATGTTTGTATCTGCATTGTTTTTTGTATATTTAAAATTTTTTTTTAATCAAGGCAAATTGAATACCAGGTAATTGCATGAGGACAAAAACAAAAAACGCCTGTGCTTTGTTTGCTTAAATTTATATGTATGTGCGTGTCAATAAGTAGTGACGAATAATATAAAAAACAGAGAAGAAAAAGAAATTTGTTGAACACATGCTTTATTCATTTAATTTTTCCTTTAGTGTCTTTTGGCATGTCACACAAAATTCCACTCTGGCACTCGTACTTTTTTTTGCAAACCGCACAAATATTTATTCAAATATCTTTTATAAATGTACATATATCTTGTTTCTCAAAAAAACACTATCTTTTTTAATAAATATTGCTTTTTGTTTATTTTATTTAATTTTTTAACTGCGCTTCTCGGGCACACATACTTCTTCACACAACGGTTTATACGCACACACACTATTTGATCAAATTATTAATTACTTAAATATAAACAAAATTCTACGTTGGTTCTGAAAAGTTTGTAATGCGAATTCAATACCTGCACTATTAGTTTTACGACGTGGTCGCAATTTTCGCCGTTGTAGAGCATAACGTTGATGTCAAAAATAGCTGACTTAACAAAAGGAACTTGAAATGAAGTTGCATCAGTTGGTTTCTTTCTCCTGCATACGCAGTACTACCTAATGTTCCATATTTTTGGCGCTTGAAATTTAATTTTATAAAATTTCAAATTTTCTTACTTTTTTAAATTGTTTAAAATTTTTTTAATTTTTAAATTATTTTAAAATTTTAAAACAACGTCGAATATAAACAAAAATCAGCTGGGCTATTAGGACCACCTATAAATAAATTCGTATTGGTTTTATCCATGGCGAAATAATACAGGTGAACTCACGGGCGAAAAAGCACATCAGCTGCATACGTTGTAGTTGTCAAAGCGAATTGTGCATGTTTATGAATGTTGTCAAAATTAAATTATTTATTAAACAAAATTTTAATGTGTTTTGATTTTTAATAAAAAATGAAATATTTAAATTCCTCACAAAAAATTTGTACAAAACAGAATCACATTTTTCTAAATTTTAATTTTAAAAAAATTAGAAATGGAACACGGTCTGCAAGTCATAAATAATTTTGTAGTTTCACAATTGGAGATATTTTTAATGTCTCCCTAAACAAAGGACATTCATCGCTTTCGTCTAACCAATCCAAAATACAGTTTCAACGAAACAAGTGGCCACATGGCGTTAGACTAGTATTCCTGTTTCCTAGTTTAATGTACACTCGGTAACATTTTGTTAATTTTCTATTTGTCACGTACTTATATGTGTGCTTATGTTATTGTTTAGGAGACCTTTTAAGTTCAAAACGTTTTCTCTTTTCTTCCTTCCAAGTTTTGAATCTATAGAAAGAGCAAACTAACTTGTAGAAGAGTAACAATACAAAAGATGGGATTTCATCTGAATCTTCAATTTTTATTCACATATTAGTTTTCTTTAAATGTGTAGAATATTTTTGCGCTGTCTTTTGCTATATTGTCACTTCGAAAATGCAAAGGAAAATAGGATAATGATGTGCGACATGTCCACTAACGTTTTGACCTTTCGCACAACCAACAGGTTACTTCATATACCTACACCACATCTTTCTAAGTTGTACAACAGGTAGTACAAAGATATGAGATCGCTTTTGCAAAAAATATTATTACAGACAAGAAACGAATGTCATGTATCGAACTGGATAACACGAACGCTTTCATAACTGATCTACAGCTGGAGAAAAATTCGAGTTTTCTATTCTGAGTCACCTTTTATATTTAGAAGTATAAAAAATAAATGTTGATCGATTCTCAAACGTTGCATTGGCTGAACTATAAACTGTTTACCATTTAAAAAAAAATATTAAAAAGTATATTGATGCAAGTACATAAATATAAAAGTAGACGTTAAAATATGGGCAGTAAAAAATGTCCTATAATTCATACCACAGTCTGTGTTGTGTCATGTAAAAAATTCGGAAAGACTGGTCCAGCAGTCTGGCCTACTTGAAGGAGCGTGAAAAAAGGCTTGGCGTTGAGGGGTATAAATAATAGATATGTATATAGATTTACATCGGGTATTTTTAATAATAAAAATGTCATTGGCTCTTAAGGGCTAAAAATTAAAAAAAATTTTAAGAAATTAAAAAAAAGCTCTTAAATGAAACCTATATTGATATCTTAAAAAATTTGGTGTACATTCGTACACACAGAAAAAAGACTGGTAAAAATTCCATCGGTATGTTCAAGATTCAATTACCGATATAATAATTTGATTTTTATTATTAATAAACTATAATCTCGATTTATTTTTTATATTAAAAGCTAAAATATGATATTTGCCCCTAAATGTTGGTTGTAACACCTTTTAAAAATGTTAACCTGACCGATTTGTATCTTTAGTAAAATCAATTCTATTAAATGGAAGATGCAACTAAACTTATTCAGCACATGACTACTGACAACCGAATTTTGGTAGTTAGAATTATAAAAATTAATTGTATCTTCTGAAATAGAAAATTTTTTGACGTATTAAATATAAGATTTGTACACATTGTACTAAATAATTAATTATATTTCAGTTTAAAAGTGCAAAAATTTCTCAAAAGTGGTGAAAAGCTCTCCAATATTGCTTAGTGGTAAGATCAAAATTTACTCACAAAGCCATATGTCAATAAAAATTATTTTAAAATGTCTTCATAGAGACAAAACATGCGGTATGGAACGGCAAGTTGAAAAAACTATGTGGAAAAGAAGAATCATGATGTAAAAAAGGAGTAGTTTATATTAAATGGTTTGAGTCATGAAAGTTATAATGTGAAATCTTATTTCTGTAATTTATTTTTTAAATAAAAATAAATATTAAAAAATTTCATTGTTTTATTTAATTCACAAGAATATTCTATAGTCACTCAAGAATCATTAAAAAAAATAGTTGTGAGTGCCATACTCAATCAGTTCTTACAACCGAATTCAAGATAATACACACAACAGACAAAATTCGATTGGCAACGAATTCGGTTCCCACAAGGATTTTCTTTTCTCTGTATACTTTTCTATGAAAACTACAGAGGACCATAATATGGGCAGGCGCCGATTTTTTTCACTTGATGTTTTTTTTTACTTTTTAATTCTCTGTTGCACCATTTTCATTCTATTTTGACGTAGATGAGTAGTAAAAAAATTTTTGAATGGCTGAATGCGCAATCTTGGTTAATTGATTCATAATATTTTTATATTTGTATAGTTGCATACACTTTGCGTAAATTTCAAATGTCAGCCTCAAACATTTTGGAAGATAAATATTAATGGAGACACCCATTAATTTTTTGTTTTTGCTTAAAGCAAACACAGTGTTTCATGCTCTGTTTAAGTTCCTCTATGGATTAAAAAATAAGGCAACATATGTGAAAAGAAAAAAACCTATGTAGGAAGACCCTTTAATTTTAAACAATTTAAAAGATACGGTGATAATGGTTAGTATGCTTATTATTTTCTACCATCTTTCCTTTCATCTCTGTATGTGGCTTATTTCACTTAATTTATTTGTCAACAGGGAAAGTGCTTGTACATAAATAAGTTTATCTGCAGCAATACCTGCATTTAGTGCAGCAAATTGCTTTTTACTGAAAAGAAAAAATATGCCAAAAACAATGACTCGCCTACACTCAAAATTGAGCATACGAATATTGTAAGTTGTAAGAAAAACTTTTGTATAAGAGAGACAGGTTAAAATAATTTTACTATTTGCATAAAACGATAAACAATTTAAGTTTAAATTGTTGAATTTTAAAATGTTTTGCAAAAGCAACAAATTAATAAGTCTCATAGTTACCAGATATTTTAAACAAGAAGTACTTTACCTAGTACAGTGGCGGATTTGGTAAAATAAGCTCGCATCTTTTCTTTTTTGGCTTTTGTTTAGTACCAAATCTGTATCCCAAGCCATGTTGCTAGATTTTTATTATAAGAAAATAAATTAAATAATGTTTTTCTTTTTGTTTTTTTTTTTTTTTGCAAAACGTATTTTAGGGCTTTTAATCACCGGGTAACTATGATTTCGAAATTTTTCGAATTCTGTCGCACTTGGATGGATTCTTTTTAATTAAAATTTTTGTTTTTAAATTACTTTTGAGAATAATTTATAAATGTTGTTTTATTTAACAAATCACATTATGACTTGTTATTTCTTACCTTGCATGTATCGTGTAAAAATTAATAAAAACATAAATCCGATGAGTGAGAGTTTAACGCACACGCGAAGGATTTCGCACCATGTGTAGGTCGGGTGACCTTTTAACTAACTTTTTACAGCGGAAATTGTAAAACATACTTTAAAAGAAAGTTCTGTGCGTAAAACGAAACTATTAGGACATCTTTCAATTTATAGTTCATATTTATAGCAACATAGCAATACAAACCTTGGGTAAATTCATTCCCCCAGACTATTACGGTTCCAAATATATTTAAAAATAGCTATCACTGTTACTATCGGGATAAACTTTATTTTATATTAAAATTGTGCACTAGTTCCTATAGCAAATTTGAAGCATTTGCCTAAAACGGCTTAAGAAATAAAGCCATTTTCGTTGAGTTCACGACCTTTGGCAAACACCCTTTAAGTTCCAAATCTATTGTTAACAATTTATTCTTAATGCAGACATATGTGTATATACTTTCCGTAAATTCTAAATGTCTGTCAGCTTTAGTAGAAGAAATAAAGCCATATAAGTGAAAATCTCTTCGATATTGGAAAACCTTTTAAAAAAAGTTCATATAATAGCATATTTTTACAACTTTTCTAAAAAATATTAAAAATTCCCAACGATAGGAAAATTTTCTGGAGGGTTAAGCTTATTCTGGGGTACTTTACTCACTGCACTTTGAAAAAGTGAAAAAATACACATAATTTACCAACTAATTTGAGTGCTCAGTTTGTCGGAAATATATAACCAGATAAAAAATAATTGTTTTAATTTACAGATATTATGTGCATATTACACAAGTGTTAATTAAACACATGAACATTAATATGGCGATGTGTAAAATTTAATGTTCATATGTTAAGTGTAATACTTAAGCATTTATTTTTAATTTTATAATTCAATAAACATTTTATCTTCATAAGTTGGTTGATTTGAGGAAAAAATAATATTTCTTTTTCCAAATTTGTTGCTTTTTGCGATGAATGAGATATTGAGTTGAAAACAAATTTATTTTTCCATTAACAGAAAAAGTACTAAGCACAGGTCAAGCGTAAATATGATTATAGTAACAAAGACAGTAAATGATTGCATGCAATGCCTAACAACGTCTAAGTAAAATAATAATCATAAAAATTTCGAAATTAATGCAGCACCAATAAACTGTATTAATGTCATATATTTTATTTACAAATATAAGCTAAGAAAACTTTACTTCCCAACTATGGGTTGTAAGGTTTTTTTTTTTTGCAAAATTATATATTTTAGAATTCCATCAGAGTGTACAAGATTATTATACAAGGTGTGGCCTAATGTAATGACTTTTTAACCACTCTTTAACCTTTAATATCATTGTTTACTATAGTTTTCCACCCCGCATATATTTTAAAAAGATAAATTTCAAACACAAAATTATTGAAATTAAAGAGGAGACTCCATTAAGTCTCTGATCAAAGGTATACAAATACAAAACTTAAATGAGATTGGAATTAAAATACTATTTTGAAGCGTGATACTATTTAACTTGTATTTTCTACAATATCCATTTGTAACCCCAAAATGTATGTATATTTTGAGTTCTATGCATAGCGAAGAAGATTTAGGGGTGTCCGTCTATCCTTTCGTGTTCGGGTTGAAATCAACTTTGCAAAGGCTCTAGATGAACTAGAGAAATTATAAATACGCCAATCGATTAGATATAGTTTCAAAAAATTTTTTATTAAAAACCAGCATGTCATTTGAAGCAGCGAGAAAAACACCATACCTGCCTCTAATTTTTTCATATTTGGAACAAATCTAGTTAAATGAAGTTTCTTTAATCAAAAAAATAAATGAATGTGGCGAATGAGAAACAATAAACAAGAAATAAATATCAAGAGGAAAAACTGGAGCTCAACCATATTTTCCAATTTATAGGCCTCTGAAGTTTTCATAGAAAAGTAGGACTGTGCACCATGTATTTTAAAATATCAATATAGTTATTATTTAAAAGCTTTTACAGAGATCTTTCAGGAAATACTAAAATGAATAAAAATACATAAACCATTTAGAGCCTATGACATTTTTATGTTATATTACATTATTTTTAGGAAGTATCTTCTAAATTTTGCAAACAATTTTTATTCTGGTATAAAATAATTTGTTTTTTTCATTTCTTTCTAATGATGTGTTAATTTTTCAGAAAAAAATGGTGAGTTTTGCGTAAAATACAGTTCAGATTTGGATAGGTTAAGCGCGGTTAGTTTACTAGTAAAAAAGTCTACTGGACTTTCTTGGTTTGCCTTAAAGGTAAAGCGGTAAGCATTGACTTTCATCAGGATATATTGGTTGAACTTATATAGAGACATCGGCCAAAATTACCTTTTATTGCAACGTAAAACTTTCATATGAATATATTAAAATATAAGAAATAAAAAATAAAATAATGGGTGGAGTTGCATTAGCCTACTACCCACTTCCACCGCATATATACCAAAAAAAGTCAGGCAAATTTTTATTTAAAATAAGGTAAAAACGTTTATCATTTGAGGTAATTTTCGATGTTCCATACTAAAGTAGTTCGAAGTAATTTATAATTCTGTTGTCATACCTTTAGCACTAATCAAAACGCGGCTTGAAAATTATGTCTTTACATCGAAAGCCCTCGCCAATCGTACCAAATAAACAGCCAGTGACGACGGTCTTCACCGAAAGGTTTGACAACAGTATTTTATTTACTGTGCTGAAGTCTTCTGGGAGATCTTTAAGGAAAGCAGAGAGAGGAACAAACTGCGGATGGTAGTATATTTAATATATTTGTGTCAGCACCTTAGTGTTATCCAGCGCATACTTAATGGAAAGATGTACAACATTGGTGGACAGCAGATAATCCATCATTATAGAAGAATTTTTCATAACTAGAAAGGAGGTCCTTCCTCTTATCTTAAGTTTTTGGACTATAAGACAAAAATCTATGCCGAAACTACTTTTGAATATTATTTTTCCTGCTAAAAACTTTATTCCTTTTTAATTCTAATCTGGCTATGGTTAATGTTTAAGTTTATACAATAAACAAGAAATGTATTCAAGAAATTTAATGGATGCGTTTAAAGTAGAAATGTAAATTCGTAGAGCTGTTTTCTTTCTTGTTTTAGTCAACATGTTGAAAATTTATTCAGATCGAATTATGTATGAAATATTAAGCTGACAAAATTTGAGTTAAAGCACCACATTCATTTCTTTAACACAAAATATGATTAACATTTTTTTGTTAATTAAACGGTAATCTTTTATCTCGCAGTTTCAGTTATTTAATTTTTAATATTAAATTAATCATAAAAAATCAAACATATTGAAAAAACCGACTTCAAGATTAGATACAAGAGCAGATGGTCATCAAAAATGAATTAAAAATTTTATTAATCACTTTGTTGAAATTTAAATTGTCTGTCTATAACGGTGTGAAAGCGTATAGGGTATACACGTGTCATATAGTCTAACTAAATAACCTTTAAGAATAAATATTTATGTTGTATGCAAATGATAACTGTCAGTCTACACTGTTCAAATGTCTTATAAACTTAATTTTCTTGTGTTGGGGACACCCTTTGATTTGTAATTGTAATAGACGTTGAAGTTTACATTCTATGAATTTTTCAAGTATTTGACGTAATTCAAATTATGTCAGCTATATAGACTTAATTTTTCTTTTTTCGCTTTTTACTTTCTGTTACTGGGAGCTAAAGTTGTGCAAACTTTGTCAAAATTTTGTATGGGTGTCCTTTACAGTTCGATAATCTTGTAAAAGTCATATGAGTTTTATTGGGACACTCTTAAGGCTTTAAAATTATAAATTTATTTTTAAATACAAATACAAATATGTATATGGTATTCCGAAGGAGATGTCATATTCATAAAAATACTGTTATATATTTTAGCCGTGATAGGTAGGCGCTTTAAATTTGTAGTGGTATTTGCGCTATAGAAACAAATAGAATAAAAACCTTTAAATTAAACTGCGCCTTAATGTTGAATTAATTTTAACATATGTATCTTTAGCTATTCAGCAATTGTAGGAGACCTTTAAAAAGTCGTTAATGGATTTAAAAAACAAAAAATTTAATATCGTTTTTACGCTCAAAATATATTTCTTCTTGCTTTGTACTTTAATTTTGAAATATTTGCGGGCGATCAAATACAAATAACGCATGTGACTTTATCTAAGGCAAAAACAAACAAAAAGTACCATTAATTGAACTCTATATTTTCTTTTCCTTCGTGAATTCAGTTTATTGTTTTTGTAAAGTGCATTTAATATGCTACTCTTTTTTCTTCTTCTTCTTGATCATCTAACATAAATTTCTTTTCGTCACTAAAATCCACAGAACGTAAATGGTAAACACTGAGAGTCCAACTGCTCTCTAGCAAAAAAAAAAACCCGAAACTTATAATATTTACTCGTATAACAAAATTGCACAAAACATAAATAATAAAGTAGTAACAGTAGTAAAGGATTTTTATTATTTTATTTATTATTTTTTGTTTATTTAAATAAATATAAAGAAGGAACGGTTACTGGGTTTATTGTAAATTGCGGTTTAAGGGCTGATTTATTCGACAAAAACTGTCTTATAACTATGTGTGGTATTACTAATTTTTGGCTGAAGGACTTCCCAAGAAGGCATTAGATTGATTACATTGTTTTTTAAAGAAAATAATATTAATTAATAGTACGTATTTTTTGTTTTAAGATAAAGAACTAGGACAATTACTACTTCTTTTGTTTGTGAACTAATATATGATGTTTTGTAAGCGAGTAACAAAATATGGCAATCACAAACGTAACCCATTGCATAGTAAGTACTTTTTAAGGTAATGTCTTGTTTTTTGCTGGGTTAAAGATATTCATAAATATCTTAAAAGACCAAAAATTATTAAGGCCAGGATTGACTATCATACTCAGTCGTACGATCTGTCAAAAATTACATGTCTGCTCAAAAAGTATGATAGTGTGGATTAAAATTGTATGTGTGTGACAGACTTTTTGACAAATCTGTACAACTTTATAATCTTTTAAAATAATTCATAAAATGATGATATGCGATCATAGTTGATTTTTTTTAAGATGATGAGAAAAATAATATTAAAAGAATCTGTTATTTGCATCTTTTTGTATAATAGTTTGGCACCTATGACGCCATTTTCAAACGATTTTTAAAGTAGGACAGAATTCAGTCAGATTTTTATGTGAAACTTATTACAATATGCGTTGAAATTTTTTTTCTATTTGAATTACTACACTCGTGCTAATGAATAAATTATAAAAATAAAACGCTGTATAGTATTGCAATACGCAAATTGTATATAAAGAAAATAAAACAAATAACATTTAACTTTTATTCCGAACTGTTAAGTTAAATTATTATTGCTTACAAATTATCAAAATTATTAAAGAATTTGTGATATAAAAACGTACGATTATCGTAAAAAAGTCAATTTTTCTTTAGAAACCATTCAATTGTATTATCCGTTTAACAGCTAAAAGCTGTATTTATTACACAAATATAAAAAAATTATTAATGTTTTTTTGACTTTTATAAATAATTTTATCTTCTAATAAATCAAGTACTAGGTCAGGTTTTAGAATAAAAATATTGGTTATTGATTTTTCAATATTTCGCCACGCCGTTGGGTGGCATCTTTACGAAATAGAAAGCAAAATTATTCCAACCAAATGTTAAAAAAATATATAATAATGAACAATATCTTTATTTTAAAAACTGACCTTGTGCTTGAGTAATTAGAAAATAAAATTTCCTTACAAATTTATTATTTTGTTAGATAGATTTGAAAAATGGGCATGGTACCTCCCATAAAAGTAAGACTCTTCAAATTTTGCACCAATAACCTCCTATCAATTAACATAATTTAACAAAACACAAACTTGCTTAGAATAGTGGACATGATAGCCTTCATACAAAGTAAATAAATTTTTTTCGTGTATCTTAATAACTATAATCAGAGTCTTGAAATTTTTATTGTAGTGAATTATCAATTTAAAAGCTAGCTAGATTAAAAGAGTGGATTTGGTATGGTTATTCCGTTTGGGGTTGCGACATGCACCGGGTATAGTTTTAAATAAATTTTTTGGATCAGTTCATTGGCCGGGCCATTAATTACCAGATATGTTAAGATATTTAAAACTACTAAAACACTAACTTTTACACCTATTTCTGGAATGAGCTCCAGTTTGTTCTGCCAATAGTTATTAAAAACTCTTTTTAAGGTAAAACGTTTTAATTGCCCAAATAAAAATTATCAAAAACAAAAAAATCCACAATAGTGAAACTTCTAAAAACGCAAAAAATTTAGAAATTAAAACTATGAAATTTAAATTAAAATCTAAACAAAATATTTATAGAAATATGGTAATTTGTTTTTAACTGAAATAACTTCATTCTTTATGTGACACTGTAAAATCACATTAAAAACATTGTTGTAAATGGTATAGTTGATATCTACCTAAAATTTACCAACAACTGTTGTGGAACCTGACGTCTTAGCACATTTGACACTGATTATGTGAATAGAACGTATGTATTTACTTACTTTCGAGTTTTGTATGATTTGACGCATTCAAATTATGATATTTTTTATTTGCACTCGAATAATGTAAAAGTAAAAAAAAAAAAAATTGGAAAAAATTAAACAAAATAACATAGTCTTAAAAAGCAAGAACATTTTGTTGAATTAAATTGATTGCTGGCTTTTTTTTTTTTTGTTTTAGAAAACCATCAAAAAATAATCAGAAGCAATTAATAAATTTTTTGCATATGCATAAACATTTGCAAGTATTACTTACGTACCGTTCGAAACTTCAGCGGTACACTGGGTGAGTTAACGCTTTTTAGTTACACACTTAGAGCATAAATTATTAATATAATTTTATTTTAAATTTTCCTGTAATAATACATTTTTCGAGTTAGTTTTCAACCCTGAAAGAACTACAAAAAAAAAAAAAATACAGCAATTGGCTTAGAAACAATTTATAGTACTTATAGACATAAACTTTCTTTATAATGAAAGCGTATTTAAGATTTATATTTCACGATATTCAAACAAAAACACAACTTTTAAATAACTTTTCAAAAATATTTTTCAAAATATTTATTGAGTGGCGAAACTAACAACATTGTATCATCTCAGTTAAAAATTTTCAATAAGCTAATCGAGTGTGGAGTTAAGCGTTATTGGCCGAAGGACTTCCCAACTAATTTACTAACCTAATGATTTCAACAAGGCATCATACTTTTATAATCAATTACTGATAATTAATTACAGTGGTTATTGCAAGAAATCATTAGTACGTATTTTAAGATATTTTCTTTTAACTTATAAAACTAGTTTAATTTTTACTATCTTCTTTGCGAATTAATGTAATGTATTTTGTAAGCAAGTTACAAAATTTGGCAATCACCAAAGTAAGTCATTATATGGCAATTACTTTTTAAGGTAATGTCTAATTTTTTGCTGGGACTTACTATAAAAATGAAACGAAAGTCGTCGAACAATAAAAATTATTGTTCGGCCATAATATCTTAACCGCATCTGCAACTTTTTCGGTTTTAAATCGAATTCCCCTTTTTTAATATCCTGTTAATCAAATCTGCAATTGTAGGCAGAGTATTTATGAGCAAAATATAATAAAAACCAAATTTCGAAATAACCTTGCAAATCAATATTTTATGATCTTTAAAACGAAATTCCAGATATTAATAATTTACCTATCAAATTATATTGATATATTAAAATACTGCCTTCAAGAAGGAAGCCTTACTAGCTTAACGTTCCTTAGTATAAGGTTCTAATAGTTGAAGTCGGACTTTTGTGGGCCAAATAATTCCATTTTGGCTGTCTTTAAAAATTACTTGTAAGACCAGTAGCTTATCGGTATCTGATTATACGGTCAATAAAATCTTAACTTCAACTATTTTTAACTTACAATAACAGGCCTAAATCCATTATTAAAAGTGAATTGTTTTTTTTTTTTAATTTGTTTTAATCCGATCAAATTTGTATGAAAAACAATTATTTTTTCTGATTTTTTTTAATGCATGTATGTATGTACTCGTACGTACTTGTGTATAATTCTATTTTAATTAATAGCAAAATTTGATATTAATTTGGTACAATTGTTTCACTTAGGCGGTACAGTTCAACAATTGTTCCATCCCAACAGCAATAAGTACTGTAAACAATATTTCTCAAGGCTTCACATATTTTGCTTGTGTAAAACTATAAAGACTCACGTTTTGGATATCCATTAAGAATATGTATCCAAAAGTGCATTCCTTCATACATAGGTATTATGTATATGTGTATAGCAAATAAACCTAAATTAATGTTCGAGCATGAATAAAATTTGCTTACAAGTTAAAACAGTTTATTTATATGGCCTTAAATTTTCATTGAGATTTATGACAGCATAAATGAAAATAAAATAAGAAAAAGCAACCCGGCACACTTGTTGTTAACGCAAGTTGTTAGTTAGCAAATTTACATAAACATAATTGGGAAAGTAAATATGCAAAGCGAAAAAACTATGGATTATTTGTCAGAAAACGAATAATTCAAACAGCATATTTTTTGTTAAAAATCTGGCAAACAATAGAAAAATTGTAAATGGCTTTTCGTTTTTTATGGATTTTGTTGCCTAAAGTGGCATTTATTTCGGAATATATGTATGTGGATTATACTTTTTTACTTAAAAAGAAAGTTTTTAGAAAACCTCAAAACATGATCACATCTTTATTGGTCAAAAATACAAAAATAAGTGAAAATATTGTTGAACAATATTTAGCAATTAACCTAAAACATTTTATGATACACATTTACCATTAAAGCAATCAATACGCTTACAAATCAATTTATTTATTTATTGATCTCTTCTATTATTATTTAATAATTCAATTTTTTAAGGTACAACGTTTTTTTTTAATTTTTATGTATTTTTGCTTAAAAAATAAAATTGTTGTGAAATTATTTATTTTGCATGTTAAAAACAAGCATCCTTTTTTATTTAGAAACGACGCAGGAACTAGGCTATGGGGAAAAGGACATGGAGAAGGACTCTTGCAATAAGTTTATACTCTCATTATTGCATAGTTTGGTTTACCGTATAAACGGATCGGCTCTATATAAATTATTTCTTAATTTATTTATTTTATTTATTGTTATTATTTATTACTATTTATTATTTATTTATCGAAAAATATATTAATTTATTAAAAAATACTTTAAAACTTTTTATTCTTTTTAGTTTTGAAAATATCTGTTCAACAGTTGCAAATGAAGAAGGAAGACATATAAAATTTATTGCAAACTTCGACAAAGTTGGAAACATTAACTCACTATCCGCTCTAGAAATACGTGACATTGTGTGCCAAAACTATTCCAATGTTAAATTTTCTAAATTCTTAAAACATTTATTAAATTCATGGGGCGAAGTTCCCTAACTTCGTCATCTAAATTTTGTCTTTCACTGTCTTCAATAAAATTTGGAAAAAGTTTTATTGGACCTACTACATCATATTTCATTGTTATTGAAAAAATTCCATATAAAATTGAGAAAATACCAAAGGAAAATGAGAATTTCAATTTGAAATTTAGAAATTTCCAAATGAAAATGCGAATTTCAATTTGAAATTGAGAAAATTCCAAATGAAAATGAGAATGTCAATTTGAAATTGAGAAAATTCCAAATGAAAATGAGAATTTAAATTTGAAATTTAGAAAATTCCAAATGAAATTGAGAAATTTTTATTTTAAAATGAGAAATTTCCAAATGAATATTAAAAAGTTTAAAAAAATTAAGAAGTATTTACTAAAAATTGATATAATATGTATGTACATACATACATTTATTTTATATGGGTGTATAAAAGTCACTGTAATTATTTTGTTTCAAGCTTAGGACAAGTAGGCCCTTAAAATGACACACATATGTATATAATGTTTAATGTTTCATTCGAACAAACAACATGGAGTTAAAAGATAATTGTGTAATTTGTTTAATTAGCATGAAGCGTGGTGAAGTAAAACGACTTATTCCGTGTCGTCACTTATTACACGAAAAATGTTTAACTGGAGATATATCTAATTGTCCTATATGTAGAAGTGAAGTAGAAGGTAAGTATAATATGTATGTGATAAAGGTGACAATAAATATGTATGTAAAAACAATGCGATTAATTTCTACATACATATTTATCTTCTTAGAGTCGGAACGCGTCTTACGAAAAAAATATAAAACTTATACCGATACGGATCGTAATCATATTATTGATGCAGCTAACAAAGGAATAGACTGGGTAAAATTGGCTTTATCTTTAAATATTTGCTACAAAACTGCCCATCGATGGGTTACCCAATCAAACGTATTACCATTGGGAAGAGGTGGTAAAATGCCTTATTGGTTGGGTGGAAGAAAGACCAGAATTAACTCTTCGTGAAACTGTCGAAAAAATAAATTCTGAATTTAATAAACAAGTTTCACTCAAAACTGTGGGAAATACACTGCATGGAAAAATTTATTCTATAAAAGCTGTCCATGTTCAACCCATATCAATGAATACTCAACTAAATAAAGAAAAACGTGCAGCATATGTACGAAAAATTAATGATTATGTCAGAGCCGGAAAACAAGTGGTATGGATAGACGAGACCAACTTTAACTTATTTTGTCGTAGGAAACATGGTTGGTCTCGTGTTGGACTCCGCACAGTGCAGTCAATACCTACATCCCGTGGTCCAAATATTCACTTAATTGGTGCAATTGGTACATCAGGCATTATTCAAATGGATAGCCGTAGGGGTTCGTTTGGAGATGACGGTGCAAGTGAATGGGTCAAAAGGCTTCTGGATAAGTGGGAAGAGTTAGGAAATGAATTATCAGAACTGGTATTGGTATGCGACAACGCTCCTTGTCATAGTCGTCTGGAGCGAATTTTTAAAACCTCTCCAGCTACACTTTTACGATTAAGCCCTTACTCACCAATGCTTAATCCCATTGAAATTATTTGGTAAAAAAATAAAAAGTAAGGTAAGGACAAAGATGAATGTACCAAATTTAAGTCCCCCTAATGTAGGAGAGCAGCGGCTTCTTTTTTTAGAAGAGGTAATCAATCTTTTAAAAACATGTATAACTACTGGAGATTGCAGTAGAGCTATACAACATACTACAACATTTTACCAATCTGCTCTGGATTTGGAAGATATGTCCGTTGGTCAATAATTAAACATAGACTCTTAATACCTTTTTTTATTTTAATTTCTATGATACTTATGTTGTAAATAACTGTTAATTTAATAAAAAAAGGATTTAATTTTATAATTAAATTTTTTCAGTCTAAAATAATAATTTCTTAATTTCATTTGGAATTTACTCGATTTAAAATAAAAATTTCTCAATTTCATTTGAAATTTTCTTAATTTCAAATTGAAATTCTCATTTTCATTTGGAATTTTCTCAATTTCAAATTGACATTCTCATTTTCATTTTGAATTTTCTCAGTTTCAAATTGAAATTCTCATTTCATTTGGAATTTTCTCAATATTAAATTTAAATTCTCATTTTGATTCGGAATTTTCTCAATTTCAAATGAAAATGGTGTAGTGAAGAAACTTCTTTTATTAATAACGTTTTAGGGGTCAATATAAGAATGCTTTTTTTAAGGTTGCGTCGTTAAAGTCAAATTGTTTTGTTATTGGTTTACACGTTTCAATGTAAAAGGCAATAAAACTATCAATGAATTCATTTAATGCAGTAGCATTAAACTTTTATTGAAAATATTAGTTTTTACAAATATATGTACCTAGTAAACGCAACTATTATTTACATATTTTTCAATTAGCGGCAATACAATACAGTACAATTTTTTGTTTAAGGGTAATAGTTTAAAATAAAATTGTTTCAAACGTGTATGTTGAACATTTTAAAATTATTATTAGCTTTAGAAATAAAAAATAAATGAAATTAGTTTTTTATTTTAAATAATATTTTAGTTTACTCTATTTTACATCCTTAAGAAAATTGACACTAAGTACCTGCCGTCAAATTTAGTCCTCAATAAAATGTTGTTAATTGATCAAAATGCAAATGAAGTCTGCTTTAGTTAAAGCAATCTGAAATGTTATGTTTATTAAGGGTGAACTTTAAATGAAACCTTGTTGAAGTGCAGAAAAAATCTTTGTTTATGTATATCAAACTAAAATTACTCAAATTTGATTGCGTAAAAATTTTAAATTATGCTTTATTTTCATTGCTTTTCCTGCTTAAAGTTCTCAGTTTCGCTTGTGGGAAATTATGTGAATCTGATATTTGGATTAAACTAAGTTCAAAAACCAAGCCGCATAAGGAGATCAAAGAAAATGTCTGCATCAAAACTACAACGTAATTGCGAAAGGTAAGAAGGCTTGACAATATTCAGGTCATGATTGCTTGTACCAGAACTGCAAAATCGTTGCGATTCCGATCATTTACCTATTACAATACTACTGCTGGAATCTCCAGCAGAGGGAGAGCAATGGTGTGTTTTATATTTCAATAACTTGGCCATTTGTAAAAGGCTAGGCAGGTTGATCCAAAATTTGGCACGAGCATAGCAGTGGGGTATTCGAGCTTAAATTTTAAAGCTGGGTATATTATACTTTTTAGGGATGGCGTTATGTGGTCGCAAAGTTGGGTAACTTGCACCTGAAAAATTTTCAAACGCTTGGCGTTTCTTTAGTTTTTGTATGATTTTTACACATGGTAAAAAAGGACTCCTCAATACCTACAAAAAGTATATGATACCCATCTTCAAAACTTAAGCTCGAATGCTCTGCTGCTATGCTCATTACAAAGTTTAGGTCAATCAGCCTAGCACTTTACAAATGGCTGAGTTATTTCCAAAATATTTTGATTCTGCCCCACTGTTCTTTCTAACATCAATTTAAATTTATAAATGATATTGCAAATTTGCTTAGAAGAAACAATTTGGAAAAAAATTCTAGCAAGTATGAAGCAATAAAGAACACAAAATCGAACTGAGTCCTTAGAAAGAAAAAAAAATAATTCATAGATTTTTAAATAATGCATCAAATAACAAATCTAGAGTAATGCAATTGTACAAATACCAATTACAATCACAAATTTCTTTAAAACTGGTGTCCATTTTCTGACAAGCGCGGGTCTTCAAATAGCAAAACGTTAAACTTCTTTGAGCATGTTTTTGAAAAAAGTTTAATGGAACTGACTTAAATCATCACACATAAAAACTCTTTTTCTTGTAGATTTGTGCTATTTTGGGCATAGAGCTATTCAACTGATAAATGGAACTGTAATGTCCAAAATACCATGGCTTCCATATAACTCGCAAATGTGTATTGCCGCGCTGCTTTTAAGGTACATAACTCAGAAAATATCCAAAAATTACTTACGGACACCAGTTTTAATAGAAAAAAAAAATAATTAGTTTTTATTCTTTTAAACAAGTCCCTTGGTAATTAAATTTAGTATTGTGCTAAAGATTTTATGTATGTAATTACTTTCTATTAATTCCCACCCACATTTCGTTAATCGAATGAAAATTGTCTAAGCTTATTGGTGAGTATCGTAAAGTACAAAAGATTAAGTTCTGAAGAAATAGCAAAAAAATATTTATTAAAAAGCTTGCAATAATAAGAAAGCAAAAATAATAGTTTGTGACTTTATTTAAACATATTTTGCCACAACTAATACAGCTGAACTGAAAATTAAGTAAAATAAATCTGTAGAAAAACTTAAACACATCCAAACTGACACAAATATTTTTTTTCTTTTAAGCAGTGGCTAAGTAAACGTCATAAATCACTCAACTATCAAATATGGCAATTTTAGATAACAAATGAAATGTAAATTGACCTACCTTGAACTTAAAATGTATTTTACTTTAAATTCTTTAGATCTTACAGTGAGCAACGAATTAGGTTTCAGCAATAATGTGCTTGAACTAAATAGTTTACTGTAATTAGTTTATGGTCGTTACGGTAGATCAAGCAGAAGTTACGGATGATCGATTAAGTTAGAAAATAATAAAAATTGAATTTATGTGAATATTAGTTCTTTGCAATATTGTTTTTAATTCATTTGATTCAATGCAGTTAAGTTAAAATTATGTGACTAAATTTTATGTAAATTTTTGTAACTTATATGAAAAGTTATCACAATTCACCTAAAAATTTCCTATTTATTTATCTAATAAGGTTTTAGTAGAAGAAACAATAAACATTAAAGAATAATATCTAAAAGGGCAATGCAAGGCCTAAAATATATTTCCATTTGTTTAAGATGCAGATTAATTCTCCTTTGACAACCAAGTTCTATAACTACACAGCATATTTAGTAACTTTAGGTTTGGAATCTTGCATCAAATCCGTCAATTGTACCCTAAACACTTAGTTCAACATAAAGCTTTGTTCGATTGACAAGTTTATTTTTGTTTCTAAAAATAATATATTTTTTGAAATAATTTTCATGGATATCATATAAAGTAAGAAGAGAATTCTGTGTCACTGTGCAAAACCCTTGTATTCTTTACTTCCATGCTTAAATTACACAACTATTCTTTTTAATACAACATTACCAATAGTAAATAACAAACAAACTATTTGTAATACAAGCAATTTGTAAAAATCATAAAATTTCATATTAAATTTTCTTTGAATTAAAATCATAAAAATTAAATTTACCAAGGTGTATTTTCCCAACATTTAAAGTTTGATATAATGCTGCGTTACATTTTATGCGCCTAATGTTTCTAATATTCCTGTGGGGGTGAAATTTTATCATAAACGAAATGTAATAAAAAACTCTAAAAAAATTCAAACACAAAATCCAGGTAAAATTTGACTTGACTTTTTATGTTTTATATTATTTTTTGTACTTTTCTTATTTAACAAAATTTTGAAGTTTTGGTTTTTGTTGCGGTTGTTAAAACACAAATGTTGATTTTTATTCTCTTTATGCAGTTATTGTTTTATTTTTACTTCAAATATAATCAGATTATTAATGCTTGCGCCGTTTATTATCCGATTGTACTGTAGACATATACAATTTTTGCAGCTTTTCATAAATTTTGGGCACTTTTGTTGTAAAAGTTATTTGAGTTTTGCACTTGCGGGTGTTGATACCGTAATTTTACTTTAATTTTTTTTTTTCTATTTTGCGTTAAAGTTTTAAATGTAAAACTTTGTTTACTGAAATATTTACGTCTAAACAGCGTGTAATCAAACATTAGTTAAACACTGTTGATTCGCCGCCATTTATAAAAGCCTGCAACGATTTATGCTCAAATATCCACTTAAAAGGTAAACAAATTTACGTGATGTGTGTGTGTGAATATAAGCATTTTCATTATAAACAACACCTTGACAAAATTGTTTTCAAAAAGGATATTATCGAGCGTATTCCAGTGATTAAATCACTCATCGTTTGTTTATATCACGATAGCGAATATGAGCCCTATAAAATTAGGTTCATTTAACTAAAATTGCCAAAAATTTTTTTCTTAATGCATAATTTTTTATAATTTCGAAACCAATACAAGTTTTACTGTTTGTAAATTACTCAAATATTATTTTATTTAAAATCTTTAAAACAGATTATTAGTGGAAACAGCAATTTATAATGTTAACTTGGGTGATAGCACAGCTAAATCTGTCTGTTATATTGAAAAAATAAAACATTGGTGAATGATTATTGGACTAAGAATTAACAAACACAATCACCAAACCTTAGAAAAACTATCGATTATCAATAGCTGTTATACTTTTTTTACTTCATATACTTTGATCGATTTTTCCAACTCCAACTGCAATTAAAAAAATGATTAAAATTAAAACAACTTCTGTACATTTGTGTTTATACACAACTCGAAAAACTTTGAGCGTCAAAATACTTTTGCACAGGAACTTGTAATTTATTTATTGTTTTTAATTCTCTATATCAGTTAACTTTCTTGTGTATTGATAACTTACTTCTTCTTGACTTAAATGTTAAAACATTTTGTTGTTAATCTAACAATTTGCTGCAATACACTGTGAGAATGCTGTAGATTTTGCAATGAAAAACATATCTGGATTATAATTTTAATAATTGCAAAAGCATTGAATATTTTATGATTCTTATGAGTTAAAAACAGTTTAAAAATTAATACCTCTTCAATTTTTTTGTAGGTCTTTGTTGATTTGCATATTGAGAATTTCTTTAATGGTTTTATCGTGTACATGACCCACGCAACCTTTATTTCACGATGTTGGATCCTTATTTTTGTGAACAAGAGTCCGTCGAGAACGTTGCTGTCAACGGTAACCTGTAACCATCTGTGACGACTAATTTGCAGACCTAGATCAACGTTTGCTGACAGCGCCACATGCAGTAGAGCGCTTCAAATATCTAACTTGTCTTAGAGTATATTTTGCGTAAGGTTATTTTTGGAATGAGATTGTCAAACTGGCTACAAAAATCGTACTAGTAAATGCCTCTATGCCAAAGAATTTAAATGAATTGGAAAATGTTATATTGTGGAACACTGCCGAGATACTACTCCCAAAGCTAAAAAAATTTCCTGCGTTATTTGATTTCCAGAGTGAACTACATCCAAGTCTTCTGTTTAGGGGACAGTAGTAACGGTCAGATTTAAGCATAATTTGTTTTTTTTTTTTTTTTTTTTTTTTTGATACAACAAATGTCATTTAATAACTTGGATAAAAATTGTTACCACAAAATATTAAGAGTGGGTAGGTTTATTTAAGTTTTTGCTTGCAAGTTATCTTAAGTTCTGCTATTTGTCTATTACAAATCACTATATTTTTTATATTTATTAACCATTGCCCGCGTTAAACATTAAAACAATTTCTATTATAAACATAGATTGATTGCAAAAGTTCAATGCCATTTTAAAAAAGAAAAAACGACATTGAGTGACAAAAATTAATTTTCCTAACTTACTAAAAGGCAGAAAGCTGAAAGAGTTCATGTTTAAAAGCACTAACAGTATTATCGAACAAACCAACAAATCAGTTATCGTTTGAAGAAAGATCTTTAACATCATTGACGATCATTCTCATGTTAAGTCATATTGAAGCTTGAAAATATTTTTTTAAAAAAATGTCTATATGAGAACAAATATATGTTTGTATGTGTATATTTAAATAAAATTTCAATTTTCCATACATGGCTATATTTCTTGATCTTCTTTTTCAATGATTTCGCTTTCATCGCAGCTTATTCAGCCCTTTTAGATAGTTTGTACAGCAATACGTGACCTGCAAAAATGTACATACTGATATTTTTATGAATATAAATATGTTTATTTGGGAAATGAATAGTAAATTTTATATCTTTTTAGTTTTTTTTAAAACTTTTTTCAAAGTAAAATAGAGTCTTTTAAATAACAAAATCTAAACAAATAAACATGAAATGTATAATAAAAAAAAACCTTAAATAATGAAATCGAAAACACACAAAACATAGTTCGTGACAACTTTTATGGCAAGAATCGTTTCACCAATTGCAATATATTTTTTTGCTGTCACACATTTTAAAAATTGTCAAAGTAATTTTTGTAAACTGAAAACGAACATGATATTTAGCGAGCAATAATAAAAACTAGAGGACTTAAAGGTATGTTAAGCGTCTTAGGAACAAAGCTAATTGTATAAACAAACTCTTGTTTAGTACAAACATAGTTATAATACACTCAAGAAATGAATGTTTGTCAACCAGAAATATTTTGTCTTAGGCTGCTGACTGAAATATGTACTAATATCATACACATGGTCGTATATAAGCCAACTCCAGAATGAATTTAGCCCCTCCCTAGAACTTTTTTTGCCTTTAAGAGTTTCGCAGTATCATCTTCTTAGATTTAAACAAAATAAAGATCTTTATTGTACAATAAATATACGTATGTAAGTTCTGCAAGCTGTGGCATCTTTTAAAGCATAATATCACAAGTAGGATCGAACATAGGCCTCGCTGAACACCGCATAAATTTTCCTAACAAGCTTAAACGTTCCTTGTTGTTGTGTAAACACCAACTTATCCAAAAGTAATGCTAAATTGCGTGAGAAAACACTTCCAGGTTTTAATTTCTCTTGAAAGTACACACTTCTATGGGTCTTTTAAGAGTATATTATAAGCTTTGCAGAGTTTGAATCTCACACAAAGATTTAAATGGAAGCAAACGAAAATCAAATCTAAGAGCAGGGACGGAAGGACTAATATAAGATCCTCATACTGGTCTTGAGGCCGAAAATTCCATAAGAGTATAAAAACAGTTTCTTTGCATGAAATATCACAAAGATGCTGACCATCGTAACGATGATAAAGAAAATAGATTAGTTGACGAATTCGAATATCTTAAAATGAACTTCAATGCTCATTGAGATGCAACTATAACTGTACAGGATGGAGTACAAACGGCAAACATGTGTGGTTTCTCCATCTAAAACTTTTTATATCATCACTGTTTTCTAAGTCAATAAAACTTCATTTCTACAGAATATTCAGAAGAAGAATTTTAGGGATAATCTTTAGTCCAATGGAATTCGAACGAGAATATGATATGATACTGAGCTAGAAGTGTTTAATTCAGAATACTATGCAAGTAAATTATATAAAGGCGAAGCAAATACAATATTGGACAACAATAGAAAAAAATTTAAGAAAAGAGTTGCGATTACTAGAAGTTGAAAACTGCAGGCAGAAAGCTATACACAGACAGCATTGAAGAACAAGAGCATCAGAAGCACTAGTCCATAAACGATTGTATTTCGTAAAATCAAATGTTATGCTTCTTTCTATTTTTCTTCTAATAAATCAATTAACAATTTGCTGAGTGTATTCCGATTTTTTGGGTTTCCTAAATTGATTTTATAACCCTCTAAAAAACCAAAAATTATTTATATTTATAAATGTAGCCGATTAAATTTTACTTGCCTTCTTTTTCGAGCTAAATCATATAAATATCTTTTAATGAAAATGACAACAGTATGAGTCAAGCTTAAATGACAACAAAAGTGTACAAAAGTAAAACACAAAACCATAACTAGAAAAAGTCTACACAACGTTACCAGCTATTTGTTATACGAGTATACGTAAATGCAAAAATTAACAGTTTCGGTTTTGTGAAATAGAACACCAAAAAGCCTAGTTTTGGAAAATAACGTTGGTATCGGTTTTATAAACTATTAACCCGACTTCAAAAAAAGAAGAAGGTTATCATTTCGACTGAATGTTGCTTTTTTATGTTTGTGCCTGCAGAATTCAGTCAATACTGAACCGATTAAGAACAGCTCTTAAAAGTTAAAGGGTGTCCTCATACAACGATCATGTTTTTTAAGTATATTATGAACCGTAAAATTAAAAAAATGCATCTTACATTACTTACCAATAGCACAAAGTAATACAAAAATAAATCTAAAAATGACATAAACTGACTTGTGTGCGCCTATCTATCGAACCGTTATAGACAAATGCTTGAAAATTGGACAGGGTGTCGACTACTATGACCGTTATAATAACAGGTATGTTGTTTGATGTTTGTGGCAAAACTCTTGAACCGATATAGGCAGACAGCTGAAATTTACAAGGTACCTATATTGCTAAGTTCCCTATAAGAAAAAATGCACAATAAATAAAAAGATGTTACAATAGTTCATGCAAATTTTTACCGAAATTTTGAGGTGTTATAGACAAACAGCTAAAATCTCTTTTGAAGTCGGTTTTTTGCCAGAATTATTTATTAATTGATGCATATTTAAATCGAAAAATATTCACTTTGTCTTATTATTTTTTATTTGCGTTCTTAGGTCAATAGAGCGTTCTTTAGGTCAATAGAGGTTAAGTTATTGTTTAAAATAACATAATAAGTGTGGCAGCACTGCAAACTTTTTTTTCCTTTTGAGTCCAACATCCTATAAATAAACAAAAGTTGTCGTATGTGTTTTAGCTGCTTTTTGTTTATTTGTATTTTTTCTCTTTGTTGCTTTGATTTAATTGCTTTTGTTGTTATAGTTGCTTTTGCTTATGTACTTTGTTATTGCTGTTTAAACCATTTGTTATAAAATCTTGTGACACGATCTTTCGACCCAAACCAGGCGCCAGTAACCCACCTTAAAAGATTTAATTTTTTTGGCTTATTTTTATTATGATTTTCTCCCTATTTAATTAAAAAATATAATAATAAGCAAAAAGGGAGTTCCTTTATTTTGTTGTCCCGGCTATGACCAAATACATTCATTGGCATATATACTTTTTGATAAATTCTGCTCTATTACTTTTTGATAAATTCTGTTATTATCTCAGTCCACAAAAATTGATTAGCTCTAGTAGGGCTTTTTCTAATTGTCAATTCACATTCGCCATACTCTACTTATTTTCTTTATTTATTATGATTCCCATCTTTTTTCGCGAGATAAACTCTGTTATGTTTAAAGATATTTGCTTTTAAAAATTTATATCTACTTGATAGAAAAATATAGCATTTATTAATTATTTAATTGCTTTAAGTTAGCTGAGGAGAAATTCTCTTATGTAAAAAATATTAACAAGCATTTTAAGAAAATTTTTAATCTTCAATAAAGGGCAACACAAAAGAAACGTTTTTCTTTTTTAGGTATGAAAGATTAAGGGCCATTACTACAGCTTGCCGTTAGTTAAAAGTAAGATTTTGTCTGTCAAATAAATAGCTTTCAATTGTTATTGTTATTAATATAAAATTTTATAGATAACAAAATAATAAATTAAGCTTTTATAATGCGAATCCTGTTATCAGTCTGACCAAATCCTAGCTGTTACTATCTAGCAAAAACTTATACAAAACCTTCAAAACTACTTGCCATATAAAGACTTACTTTTGTGATTGTCAAATTTCGTTGTTCGTTTAAAAAAAAACTTTACATAAGAACGCAAATAAAGGAAGTAGTAATTTAACTAGGTAACTTAAAAAAGAATACCTTAAGATACGTACTTACGATTATTATTATTTCCTGCAATAGTCAACGTAATCAATTCCCTTGATTATAAAACTCTTATTCCTTGTTAAAATCATTAGGTTTGTGATCAAGTTAGGAAGTCCTTCGGCCAAAAATGATTAATTCGACACTAGATTACCTTTTCTGAAATTTTTTTACTGGGTAGCGGCAGGTTGTTATAATGGCCCTAAGTGTAGCAATAAGAGTGTTAGCTCTTTCGATTGCTTTGCACTTCAGAATAAAAGATCACTAACACTTAGCAGTTTAAGTCATAGTTTAATATAAACCTAATTCCAATCAACAGAATTTTCAAAACTTTTTGTATTGCCGCATCATCCAAAATGCCTGTTGTACTCCTCTTAAAGGAATTGTTTTTTTCTGGGTTGCAAGTAAGGCATAAAAATCATAGCAGCTTTCAAGAATATTTTTTTTTTATTTTTGTCGAAAACATTTCGACTGCTATATTTTTTAAAGTACAAAAGAATACGAGTTACCTTTAATTCTCTTGCCGTGTTGATACATTTACATATGTACTCGTAATACGTAATGCCTTTGAAATTAAAGTCAGTATTCACAAATAAAATTTTAAAATAATTGCTATTGATACCCAATTTAAGTTAGACAACTTTAGCGGGAGTCTTACCGAAAAAAATATACGATCAATAAAATATGCGACAGCTCTTTTAGTTTTCTGGCTTTAAAACGCCACAGATGTTAATGTTGTTAATTCATTACAAAAGTTAGAATGCAAAAATTATATATAAAACTTGTAATTATATAAAACTTCAGATGCCAGAGAAAAACTCAGAAGCTGCCTTACATTTCAACGTCCGCAATATTTATGAAAGCTTTCTAAAAGCTATTTTATTGTTCTATAAATCCTCGCACTTATGAAAAGCTTAACCTTCTACCTGAAATCTTAAAAAAAAAATTTTTTACGTGTTAACTCAACCAATTTTGCACGTTTACTATACACTACATAAGTGTTATTCTAACTCAATCCTATTATAGTAAACTTTAAAATATTTTAATATTTAAGATTCAACAAAAATTCTTAATTTTTTTACCACAAAAAATTCTTAATTTTTTTACCAACAAAAAATTCTTAATTTTTTTACCAACAAAAAATTCTTAATTTTTTTACAACATGACTTTGTTTTTACTCGTCATTCTCATGCTACATAGCGCACTTTTTCAATACATTAGTTTTAATAGAGTATTAGATTTTTTGATAATATTTAAAGTTCTTAAGCACATGGAATTTAAACTCTCATATTTTAGTGGCCATTGACGTGAAAATTATAAGTCATTCTCCTATTGCTACTTCACGAGTTGTAGCTAAAAAATAATTTGAGATCAGCATTCATTGCATAAAATTTAAATTTATTCACGTAATCTCTGAATATTTTTTAAATTTATCTAGTTGGCGCTTAATAAAAACATTTTATACATACAAAGTATTTCTTAGCCATGAACAAATATAACATACGTTTACTATTTACTATGTTTCTTTTATTAGGAATGTAAAACTTAATTGAATATTTCAGATACCCCGCAGAAAACAGTAAAAACAATTTAGGTATTTTAGATAAAACACATTACAACAAGACAAATTTTCAATTATGCATTTTTTCAACAACGGCAATAACAAAAAGACATCCTTATAAACATTGACTTATTTTCAAGTGTTTAACGATAACGAGTATATTAAGTACACTTATCCCTAGATTATATTTTAAAACGACGAAAATTTGCCTTTAAAAGTGTTAAAGTACAATAGAAAATTCCTTTTCATTTTTACATAATAATATAAGTGTTTGAAACATAATATGATAAAAATAATTTTTTCTTTTACTCTATCGAAACTTCACCACTTCTTCTAAACTAACGAACATTGTTTAAAACTTTTATTCTTATATTTCCAAAAAAAAACATATACCGTAATAAATTTGCTAGATTCTTATCAAGTGCAAGCAAAGATCCTCTAACGAAAATAAACCATTCTATAAAAAATGTGGTAAGTGGTCCACGTTTTGTATCTTCTGTTAAAAAAAGAGAAAAAATTATTATAAATCTTGTTTGGTTTACCTAGTTTGAAGTTACTTAGCCTGTGGAATCACGCAAAATTTAGACTAAATAAAGCGTTCTTCGATTATATCGAGTTTACACATGTAAATTTTCCTTGCGGCAATTCTGAATTTTTTGGGTGAGAAAACGAGTAATAAAATGATTTTGCACTTCTTTCTCTTCCACAAAATTCAGAATTGCTGCAAGAAAATTAGCATGTGTTAACTCGGTATTACGAGCTTCAAGTTTAAGAACGTTACTTTTCCTAGCATCACAAACATTTATCTAGCCTCCTGTCTAACGAATGGGAGGACCATATGAGCGTTTTTAAATAATATCCCATTCTCTTTGTTTTCGTCATGTTCTCTTATATTTTTGAAATTTTTGAACAAAATTTTTGTCTTTTTTGTCTTAAAAGTATTTAGGAAAATATTTCTCATAATCGATTGAATTACAATCACATGGCCAAGTAATTTATCAGGTAGTAGTGTTTTTAACATTTAAAATAGCCCAGCAGATTTTTTATATTGAGTTGACATCTAAAATAAAAAAAGTTCTGATATAATAAGTAATCAACTATGGAACTCCACTCACCTGGTAATTTTATACATCATGATAACCATTTCTTTTTAATAATGTTTTTGAAACTGTTTCAGTTTTTATAATATGTACGTGACTTTTAAAATAAACAAAGATTTTTTTATCGAATTTTACATTAAAAAAAAATTTTCGCACTTGTGTTTGTAAAAAGAGTAACAAGTTAGACGGGACTGCGCTATATATTATATGGAAATTATTCATTAGAAATTTGCTGTAACTTTTCAAAATTTTAAACGAGTGTGTTACATTAGGGGGTCGTGTTTCTTAATATTTTATAACCGAACACTTTAACAATTTGCTATCGTTAAAAGACAGTTTGTGTTGATGTTGCTTTAATAGTTCATTGTTTTGTATAAATTTAAAATTTTTTTTTAACCTTTTTGCCTTTATCATCTAACAACTAATGAAATTTATGCAGTAAGTTAAAAGTGTGGGCTGGTTTTTTTTTCAAATGCCATTTTGCTTTGACAATCACAATTATGTTTGCAGGTAGATATGCGAGCACTTTCCCTGCTGGCAAACATTTCATAACGAATTAAAAGAAAAAATTTGCTTACTACTCAAGAAAACACAAAAAAAAAAAATTAGAATGGAATAATTAACATATTCGTGCCGATAAATGTTTCTTTTATTTTTCTGGAAAATGTATTACCGGTGGTATTTGTTAAATATGTAGAGCGTATCTATGTATTGTGCCAATACTTTTTTTTAATTTTAACTGAAGGCAAATATTCAAAGAAAGCTAACAGAAACTATGATTTGATTTAAACGTAATTGTATCTTGTAAAAGCTCAATTATGTAATTTCTTAACTTAGTTGCATAACAAATTTTTTGGTCTGCAATATAACACTGCTTAAATAAATACTGAAATACTGACGTGTAAGCAATAGCGAAAACCTAAGAAACTTAATAGAACTTTGCTTTCATCAACTTTTTTCTTGAAATCTCATATTAATACGAAAAAAAAGGACTTCAATACGATGTAGTTATTCGACACTTTTTCGGAAAACAATTTTTGGCTTTATATGGACAAAAGTAACTATTGTGACTTCATCGTGATTGACAAAAAGTCAACTAAATATATCCAATACCCAATCTACGATAACAGAAGAACTTTTATATAGAAAAATACAAAAAAAGCACAAGCATTTTTATTTGTCTCTACTAAGACATACTCCAGACGTAATGTGGGGTGTGTTTCACTGTTTTGTCGTTACTACAACGGAATACTCTTATATGAAATCAGGGAATTCGTTCCTGAAAACCGTAATTTCAAACGCGCAACGCTCTCTGCATCAAGAGCGCATTCCTTTGTGGTCGATTGGCCAGTGAATCGCATTACGCATTACAGAGAAAATTATTTTTTAGTCGAACAGTTCGTATGTGGAATAAACTCCCTGCAGAAGTTTTTCCTGTCATTTTCAACATGCAAAGACTCAAATCAAATGTCCACAAGCACTACTCTCTCAATCCCCTTTCCCACAAGCTAATTTCCTAGTTCTGGCACAATGCATTGCATAAGTAGGGGTCATCCCCTGAGTGCTCGTCCTAATTAACAAAAAAATAAAAAACAAGCAAACAAACGTAAAATCTGAATCTGAAACTGCTCCCTCTGCAGCTAAGAAGCTCAAGGGGCCTGCAAAAAACAAAGAGTTACACAAAAAAGCTCTTCTCTATTGTTTTTAATCATCGAACTATTGTGGGTCAAAGAACCCACACATTATTGCATTTTACTTTTCTGAATATAAAGCTGGCAAACAGTGACCATTACTCTATTAAAACCCTTTTGCTAAATATGAGTGAAAGAAACCTTAAGGTGTGTGGTATGTTTTTATACTAATGTTTCTTGTTTTCTTCGGCTATTAAATACACAACAATTCTACTTAAATTGTCTTGCACTTGGAGTTAGTAAAGGTTAAAGTAATTAATTTATGAATCAGTAAAGCGGAATAAAACTCAATTACAACCTTGTCGTTGAATTGTCAAAAGTAATATAAATATATTTGTTTCTTTAAAATCTAGTTGCATTTTTACTTCTCCTGCTGCTAGTGAATAGTTACTGCATGATGAATAGTTAACATGATGTTTTAACATCTGTTGACTCCCTTCTTCACATAACCAGTAACCATCGTATTCCTGTAACTTTGCATCATTTTATTCACTAAAATATAATTTTTTTGCCACAAGTGCGATATATTTGACTTCTTTATATGTTTTCATAGGAATATTATGCAGTGTGTTTGAAAGAGAAAACAAAAAAACAAAAACTTTGTGAGTGAGCGCAACCTTTTTAAATTGAAAAATAAGGAGGTTATTTATCAATTCGACTGAATGTTGGCTTTTTTATGTTTATGCCTGCAGAACTAAGTTATTTCTGAATCGATTTTGAAATTTGTTTTAATTTGATAGATTATGCTTACAGATTGCCCCCGTTTTAAAAACATTTCATAATATTAAAAATTAAAGGATGTCCTCAAGATACATGTTTTTTAAGTGTATTATGAACTGTAAGCTCACTTATTTGAAATAAAAAAAGATGCTTATTGCTAAAGCTCTCAATAGCAATAAATAATACAAAAATAAATTTAAAAACTATAGGTTGACCCAAAGGTACCGTATTTTACTTCTATGCGCCTATCTTTTAAACCGTTACAGAGAAACGCTTAAAAATTGGACAGGATGTCGACTACTATGACCAATAGTTTATGTAATTTGATGTATGTGGCTAAATTTTTGAACTGATATAGCCAGATAACTGGAATTATCAAAGAACCTTTATTGTAAAGTTCACTATAATAACAAGTATAAAATTTTTATTTGGAAATTGAAGGATATCCCAATGGCTGCAACAATAATAAGTATTAATATTTAAAATTAGAAATTAAAGGGTACCCTAATAATTGCAATTTGATTTTATATGGCCATTCTTTTGAACAGTTATATACTAACGCTTAAAATTAAAACAAAGTTTCTTTTATTATGTCAGCAATAAAAAGTGTAAAAAATAAAGGTTGACCACATAGCTGCTGAATTTTCTTGTTTAATCTGCATTCATGTTTTGTTCTACGACATAAAAAAAATCCTGAAGCAATCTTTTTCGAATTAAATATAATACATTTATAATTACCGTCCTACAGAAATATGATTTTAAGTTTGTCTGTTCGATTGTTTTTACAAGAATTATTTAATTTATTTTTGAAATTATTTATTTATTTTTATAAAATAAAAGCTATTTTTTTAAACAAAATATTATTTTTCGGTTTGCCTTAGGTTCTTTATTAATTGTGAATAATGGTAGGAGAACAGAACAATTATATGAATTTTTCTACATTCATAACTATTTAAAAGAAATAGACTATGAGCAACTTTAATACTTCATATTGTATTTTTTAAATACTTAAAAATAAAATTTTATTGTATTTTATTTTATTTAATACTCTAACTTATTTTTGACCTTTTTGTAATTAACAAAATAATAAAATGATTTTTCCTATATTTCGATATTCTTCCAGTCTTTACATTGACATTTACTCAAACATCTTATAAATGTAAATGATCACCATTCATCATATATTATTGCACTGTTTTTATTATAATAACTTAAGACCAAATAGCCAACCAATTGCAGAAAAATATGTGGTACCTAGTAAAAAATATTTACCATACAATTAAACTTATACCTTACAGTGAAGATTAAAAGAAATCACGAAAATGGTAATAAGAGAGCTGATATAATCTAGAAGAATTTGAGATTCAATTTGTTAACTATTTTCTGATGTTTATACGTCAAACATATCTCCTCAGAAAAGTAATTGCCATCTCACTTTCTATATATTTAGTACAATTACCCTTAAAAACTTTCTTTTAGAATGGAAGGCGAGAAACATTACAGATGCAGTGGATATCAATTTGTTTACTTAGTTGCAGCTTATGAATTGACCGGCTTGGGAATAACGTTCTTTATGTAGCTATAAGACTCATTGCCGAAGATGGTAGCTTGCGCTTCCATTACAATCTTTTTTACAGTATTGACTTTCGTACGTAAAGTGGAAATTGTGGTGAGCGTTTGTTACGTGCAAGACAAGAAAAAACCGAAAGTATTTCGTTCTTTAATATCTCTGATTTTCTAGATCCTCCCGAAACCCCACGTGATGTAGTAAAACCGAAAACGGATTTGAGTTCAGCACATCAAAATCCATACTTAGGCATTTTTGAAAATACATAATGATTGAATTATAAATTCGCAAGGCAAAAAAAATGGTTTAAAAACTTTCTTCGGAATTTTACAATTCCAAACAATTAAAACAACAATGCTGCTATTTTATAATTTATAATATTTTATAATTTTATAATAACGAGGTTGCTATATTCGGCTGTGCCGAATCTTTTGTACCCTTCACTATATATCTGACTACATGTACCATACTTTTCTGTATCAATTGAAAGCTCACTAATTTCCGAAAGCGTGATATATTGCTGTTTTAAAAGATATGATCCGATATTCTTGATTTTATATGGCAAGATTTTTTAGACCGTCTGGTGCCTTTTGGATCATCTTGCTTGCCTAGTGCAAACACGAACAAGGTCGGACAGACAAAAATCGCTCAATCGACTTCGCAGTGTATGAGAATGTATAAAGTGCTCAAGTGAGCTTCGCCGTAAGAGGCTGCCATTTTTAACTAACTAACGTACTAGAATGTATAAACTTTATGGGGTTTGGAAATAGATACTATAGAAGGGTATAAAAACATAGCAAATCATAAATACATCTATATGTTGTCAAAGTTAAAACAAAAGAAAATCTTTCAAAAGTCAAATAAAGACGTTTTTTCCTAAATATACCTGAGCCGAAAATGTTTTGTCTGCAAGTTTTATTGTCCTATCTAAGGATTTAAAGCTTGGCTTTGGAATGTCAATTTATGCAACGGATGGTTTACAATAGTGATACATAAATATAATAACGTGCACAAGCGTCGATGGCGACCCTTCGAGTGGACCTTGCCCATTTCACATGCAACGGGTTTTGCTCAATATGGTACTAGACTGGTGTTTTTAGATTTTCAGTTATTTAAAAAACAGTTTATACTCGTATAAGAAAGTTGAAAGTAATCAAGCTAACATTAATTGAAAATTGTAACTCGTAATGTTTTAATATTAAATCGTATCATTTCCACCACAATACAAGATATAAAATTTTTTGTTAAAGTAAATTTTATTACCTTGACAAGCAGTTACGTTCATATAATTTATTTTGTGAATGTATGTATTTCTTTTGCGATCTATGTAAAAAATACATCAAAAAGGAAAAATAACTTTTCAGTTCTTCACGTTCGTTTTATCCATGGGTCCGTCAACTGGCCAGGGGTAGCGCTATGTGGTCTCAAAAATATCTGATTTTAAAGACCTAGTAAAAACCTTAAAAATTTTGCTTTAATCTGTATGTTTTTGTTGTAAAGTTACCGATTTATAAGCATTTTAAAAATAATTTTTTTTTACACACTGCTCCAGGTTTTTAAAATATTTGGTACAATTTTTAGCAAATTATTTTTGTAAGTTTTTAGAGATACCACGTGTTTCTTGGACTATGTCATGTCGCACATGAATTTGTCTGATATAGACTTCAAATATTCATGTTTATGTGCAACCATCGTTGGCCGAACATTTGTCTGAGCGATGATGTTCGCAATGAAGTATGACTTTTAAACTGAGATCTCTATTTCGAATTTGTTATAGAAATTGAAACAACACTAATGAAACACAGAAGATAATGCTCAGTCAGAATATTAACATCAACATATTTTCGCCACATATTAAAACGGACAAATTAATACTGTTGTTTTGCCGGCGTCATAAGCATGTCGTTGAAGAAAAGTAAGAAAAGTGACGGTGAAGTAAAATTTCATAAGTGTTTATAACTTTTTTTTTTGGAAATAAAAAAACACATATTTTCAATTTTATTAATAAAATAAAATAAAAATTTGACTAAGGGTTTTTAGTTTATATGTCGTATGAAAAAAGTTTACGATGAAACAACTCTTAGACAGTTTTTAAAGAAATCAAGTTTATGTTTGTACATAAACATGTAATTGTTTACGATTTTAATATAAAATTAAAATTACATTGAATTTTTTCGGTTTCTTCCCAATTAGTTTGTTGCGTTCTGATATAAATCATAAAATAAACTTTGTTAATCGAGTATTAAAACCCTAGGGAAAATAATTGCTTTATAAAGCCGAAACAAAAAACGGTAACTAAGACTTAATTAAGACTAACATACCAAAACTATTGAACGAAAAAGCGCTTAATCTAGTTTTGTCATATTTATTATTATTATTATGATTTTTCATTATAAATTTATGATTTTGTTTTTGCTAATACTCATAAAATTGGAATTTGCGTATATGTGTGCATTTGATAAACTTATGAAAACAATTTATTTTTATAAGTTTGTCACCACCTTGATTGGTTTGCTAATCAAATGCATTAAATAAAATAAAAACCAAAAACCGTTACAGTTAAAGATATGTAAGACGCCGAAAGAAATTAAAATATAAAATTTAGACAAAAATAACAACCAATAAAGATCTTAACTTTTTCATTAAAAAATGTATTTTTTTTTTTATTAAAAATATTGCAACTTGTTGCGGTGCAACTTAAACAAATGCACACAATTTACTTAAAGTCAATATTATTATTTTGCATTTCTTTTAGACCGTTTTTTATCTACTCCTTAATCAATAGTTTTGTTTCATCACATAACCATAAGATATAAAATGATATCATTTCGTATTTTAATGTTTATCTTATTAACTACACGTTTGAACATAATTAATGTACACCGATAACTCATTTGACAAATTTATGTGTAAACATGCATTTGAGTACGAAAGCGCAGTAGCTATAAGAAATATTTTGGTGTCATTTAATCATAAAGATTTTTTCTAGAACAAATTTCATTAAAAAGGCAGTGCAGAGACATCAGACTATTAAATTGTTTAAATGCAAAATATATATTTGATGAACTTGGTATAAGTTCAATTTTTATGTTCGACTTGAATGGCTTCATATTAAATTTAAAAAATTGATTATTGAAGCAATTTTCGCCGCAGTAGAGATAAAGTTTCAATACAATCGGTTTAGAAAGTAGAGGAAACTTTCCAATTTTTATCAAATCCTCTACTGTCGTTTATTCCACGGTTTTCTTAATATAAGTAATGAGTAAATGAGTTACATTCATGTTAAAACATCTTAACTATTTGACGCATCTTTTTAAAAAAACTGTTTTATTTGGGAGGCGCTATTTGTTTTATTAATTTTGCTAGCCCGACAGTTTTAAAGGGGCAGGTGTATTGATCTTCTTTGGCAGTAAATATTTTAAATTTTATAATATTTCTTTAATTAGTTTTGTTGCTTATGTTTTTCTTAAACATGCTGAGTTTGAATTTGTCTTCGATAAACTTGAAAGCAGTTTAACTTCTTGGACAGATGGATAATGATAGTGACGATGATGTTAATAATGATTTGCAGAGTCAATGTGGATGGAAAGTGATGTGATAGCGAAAAATGAAAGTAAATGTCTTAAGTTTTAATTGCAGTGGCATCAACAACAAATGGAAAAAAAATTTATATCGAAATTTAATAAGGAATAATCATATTAAGCATGGTTTTATCAAAGTAACTGCTTAATTAGATGTAGTTTTGTTTTAAAGTAAATAATTATTAATTAAGTTAATGCAATTAAAAATTAAATACATCTTTTTTTGTCAAGACCGCCAGTTCTTAAAACGAACCTTAAAAGAGCATGTAACTTGTTTTAATTGATAAATAAAAAAATATAAAATATTGAACCTCTCTACATAAGCTGTTTATAAACCTGATGTCTGAACTTAAACAAATAATTATTCAATGTTTTTTTTCATTAAATTGTGTGTAAAGCAAACAATTTTGGCAAGTGAACTCATATTTTTCTAAAAGGCTTAAGTTATTAAATGTCATTTTGTGTAAAGAGAGAATGGCATGCATCTTGTTGACCGCTACAACCTTCATGAGCTAAAGTTAGTTTTGTATTGTACTTTTCTTGTTTTGACAACTATAATAATTGCTTCACAATTCGTTAAAATACGCAAGTGTATCAGAGACAAGAATACTGCATATTCACTTTTATTGCTCATTCATATGTTCATTGCTTTTGCCATTAATTTAACTGCCTAAAATGATCAATGCACGTGCTTGTGTTCAACTCTCCATTTGATTTGACTGTTTTTTTTCGCACTACTTTTATTATGCCAACACAAGTTAATCAACCATTTCATTCATGCCATTTAAAATTTTTGAAAACTGCTCGAGACTTTGGTACCTATTCATTGCTAACCATCATATTTCATAGTATTCACCATGGTATTCATAGCATTCATGCATATATAAAGAAAATAAGAAAAAATCTATGCTTGCACGAACAAAAACCATAAATTGCGCGTATGTACATACACAGAAATATAGACAGTGTTGCCAATTTAACTGATTTTGTGGTAGGTTAAGCGTTTTTTTTAACACCAAAAGTATCATTATTTCTTTTAGTTTTTATATTGCAGTTTTTCTGAAGAACGAATTAAAAAGGTAAAATTTTAAACATGTGCCGATTTTTATATGTGTTTTAATTTAGTTTTAAGCACCCATCATTCACAGGTATTCACAAATGATTCATGAATACAGCGCGGTTTTCATGAACCTTTGTGAATGTTTGTTGTCATTTAGGTAACACATGCAATACACACATCATATTTCATCATACGATCTCTGTGTGAATGTGTTTTCATTCGCTTCATTAGCCTAGTGTGTAGTAATGTCAACAACATTATTTTTGTGTGAATGTATTCAAAGCAATAAAACCAATGCAATTTCTTTTCTCTGAAGTGTATCATCCTTTTTTGTTGTAAATATTAATTTTTTTCCCCTATGCTCTTAAAAAGCGTTATTGAGTTTTCTCTTACTTTAAATTACTTCAAAGAAAATAAATTAAATTTAAAAATAGAATTAAAAAGCCTGAAGTTATTTATCTACAAGTACGTTGCGGGAAATTTGGAACAATTACTTCTAACGTACTTGTCCCACGACATGGAAAAAAAGGTGTAACACAAAAAAGAACAAATGATAAGTGGTGAAAAATTGACATATTAAGAAATTAGTTTAAAGGCATTTTTGAAAACGTTAAGTATTGACTTGTATCAATGTATATAAAATACAGTTCGGTCTAAGATTTTATTACAAATTACCAAACTGAAACCAATTGACTCCTTCCTGTGGCAGTTTATTTTAATACTTAGCGGCCAGTTTCGTGTCAATTCTCTATCCTCTGTGGTAGTTATACTGTAATTAACGGAAGTTTATCTTATTTACACCAAAACACTGATATAAGGCCATGTGTAGGAAAAATACGATTAGGTGTTCATAGATTTGCTGCTGTGGCTACGTGGGCAGAAGTGTTTGCTTGTCTGTTAAACAGAAGATCTTGAATTTAAATTTCAACAGTAAGTAAAAGCAAACGTAATGTTTGTTAAGTAGCCGCTGAAGTAGCAGATGTGATGGTATATGATAAAACAACGAAATTGTGGTCGAAACCACAACAGGTCTTTAGTGAGAGAAAACAAAAACAACAACATTTGAACAGTATGTGGCAATCTTGGTGAAATTGATTAAAAAGACCTGGTTGGTGAAGGAGATTTCGTGAGATTATATCACAGTGTGTTGCCTAGATAGAAACGATAGTTAAAAGCACACGTTGTCTAGGTAAGCTATTAAGAAGTTCCAGGCTTGCCGTAACCACAGAGTATTGGTGCTAAAACGGATGCGTAACTTTGTTAAACAGCAACATATTAAAAAACAAGTAAGAGCGTTATATTTAGCCGAATTTTATATACTCTTTACAATATATATACATACAAATCGGTATAAGAAATTCTTTCCTATAATGAAGTTTTTCTGTTCAAAAAAAAAGAAGGAGGCGAGCACCATATATTTTCAGTTGATTTTTTTTTTTCTAATTCTTTAATTCTCTATCGACCCATATATTTTTTCTTTTGATTGGAGTAACTTCACTAGCTAAAGTCGCTCTATAATATGTGGAAAAATTAAAGGCAGGTGTGATTTTTTCGCCGCTGTCTCGAATGGAATGGATCGATGCTGATTTTGAGTAGCAGAATTTTCGAAACCTTGTCTGATCGTCTGGCGCTTTTAAATTATCTTTATCTCATCTAGTGCCTTGGAAAAGTTGATGTTTACATGAATACGAATAGACATACAGATAGATGAACCTGGATGTGAAAATTTCGGTCGCACGCCGGTATGTCGCTGATTGGTAAAATCTACAGAAAATTAAAATATGCAAATCGATCAGACATAGTTTTAAAATTTTGAAATTTAAAATCAGCAAGATCGGTTTATGTCGTTCGGGGCAACAATAAAAGGATGTTAAGGTATGACACTGTCACATAAGAAATATGCAATTTAAAATGTAACTCTGTTCGTACAGAAACTATTATTTTTTTAAGATTATAAAATCATATAGACCAGTATAAAAGTCTGTAACATGCACACACACATAATCATCACTATCATTCTTTATAGATTTAAATATCTTCGCACTAAAAGAAAGACAAATATTTTTCACATCTGCATCATAGTTATTCCCTTCTTTCAGTAAAACTCTGATTGCATTTTCATTATAATGTATTTGCTCCTTTACAATGAATGATGTGTCCTGTTGGAAGTTCTACTTTCATTAAATTGGGTGCCAAACGATTGAGGTATGCGCTTAAAAAATTATATTGCTTTTATCGAATTGGTAACAAATTTTGTAATTGTTTTTTTCAAAATTCATTGTTAAGCATTGTCCCCAAAACATATTAAATTTACACTCGTCATTTAAAATTTTTTGTTAAAATATTATTAAGCTTTGCAAACCTGAACTGTGTTCTGAATATAAAGTTGATTAGGCAACTTTATACGTGTGATGCGTAAAAATGCATTTAGTAGCATAAATTACTGATGGCTGTTTAGTGTCATGTCAGACTTATAAAAGGAAAATTGCATTGTTTTTATTTTCTTGTTTCTCACTTTATTTTGTTGTGTTACTTTATACTAAAATTTTAAGTTCGCACATCTTAATGCAATCGGCTCCATGCGATTCAGTAAAATTTATTTGAGATGGTTAAAAATTAAAAAAGCTGTTTTTATTTTTCACATTTTTTGTGATTTTTCGTTTGCACAGATACAATTAATTGAAAATTTACAAGTAGGATTTTTAAACCATATTAAATAAAGTGTTACGCATAAAATTCACCTTGCAAATAAGTTTTCAATATCAAGCGAATTTAAGGTTAGCGAAGGTTGATATCGACTTGTGGTTTAATTGTCAAAATGGATACTTTTATTTGAACGTACTGTTTTTTGTACAAGTTGTTTTACATACTTTCAAACGTCTTATACCAAAACAAGTAAGATTGCCATACTCGGCTATGCCGAATCTTAAATACCCATCACAATGTATGAAAATCTAGTATAGTGAAATGGCTCCTATTAAAAAAACAAATATTGTGGTGACAGAGAATTCAAAAATAAGAAAAAAAATTAAGTACGATATGTGACTTTACATAAAAATGGCATCGGCGCTTAACGGGTTAAGAATTTTTAAAAAGTTTTAGTAATTCCCAAAAGATCTCTTAAAAAGCTTTATAATGGTACCCATATTGTTCATGTTGACAATCGAAATTTTTAATGAAAATATCAGAGGCCCATAACTCAGAAAATATGGGCGAGCTCACATTTTTCAACATGATGCTTTTTACTATAATATGATTAAACAATCAATCAAACAATAATATATATATTTGTTGTGAATTGTACCAATGTTACAAGCCATTACTGCAAGAATAATAGTTTTCTAAGTACACTAAACTTGTTTTAATTTTGAATAAAAATAATACTTTAACTATTAGTTTTCACTTTTTACGATATCTAAATAAATTTGTATTAATTCAAGCTCACTGATGGCCGTAGTTTTTAAAGATGAAGCAAAGCTTATTTAGTAAGCCCATCTTGAGATTAGGATTTAAAGAATTTTTGATTAATCCTTTTTTTTCAAAACCATCGAGCTATTTGAAGGCAATAGAAATATAACTGCAAAGGTGAGTTAAAAAATCAAACTCAGTTTTAATTCTTAAAAATTTTAAAATATGCTTATGCTTACTTAGCCAAAAACCAAAGTCATAGATAATTCGATTCATTATTCATTTGACTTCTCAAGTTTTATTTCTCTGGCTTCCAAAGTTTTGTTTAAAAGATGTTTAAAGGTTCATTTTTTATTTCTAGCTACGATAATTTTTTTCATGATAATAGAACATTTATGTTTTTTAATATATACTTCTCTTTAAAGCAACATTTAAGGCCAAAAGCTTTTTCGATTAAAATATATTATATTCCGTTTTAAAGCTGCTCGAATAAAAAATTTCTGAGTTTAAGTAGATCTTAACATAGTTTTCATAAATTGATTGTGGTCACTTCTGCAGTTATATATCAGTTTTTGAAAATTTTTTTATTTATCCATCAGGTCTTAAAAATTTTAAGATATTTTGCAAAGAAAATGCACTTATAAAATGAAGAAAGCATTAAGGCATTTTAATCTTCTATCAAAGCATTATTTACAATATAGACAAACATATCAAAATAAAAAAAATCATTTATAAAATTTAAATATGTTACAAATATCTTCACTATTTAAAACATTTTTTCACATAATGTAAATAACTGAGAGAAACTAATTTAAAATATTTGTAAAATATCTTAAGGGAATATTTATCAATATTATTATCAATATTTAAATATTATTTTATGATTTTCTTTAACAGTCACATTTTTGAAACTATCAATCAACAACGTGCAAAGTAAAGATTTCGAAGTAAGACGCTCTCACGCAATTTGTAATTGGAATAATTTGATTTTAATGTTGTTATACATAATTAACAAAAACAGGATTGTAATCCAGTTTTTGGGACTCTAATGGAGATAAATAAATTAAGATTTATTAATCAAAATTTGTATTGATAGTAATATACAGCTTTTTTAAAGATATGTCAAAGATAGAAATTTTCTTAACATACAAAAATGAAAAGCTCTTTTCTCTTTAGAATTCAAATAAGTTTCAATTACGCAGTATATTTATTCAGTTTTATAATTGGTTTTTTTTTTAAACGAAAATGTTGGTGGATTTATGGGTAGTGAATAAACAAAATCTGCATCTGCGTTGCAATTTACAACTTATAATACTTATCAATACCGTTTAATTGATTTAAATGCACCATTAAGTAAAACAATTGTCTAAATGATTAAATGAGTGACATATGCATATTTCCAAACAAAGAAACGCAGATGTGTGCAAGCATTTTACACCTAATACTTTATTAAGGAACTTAATATTTTTAAAGATATTATAAATACAGTTCTGTGTTTTTAATGTCTTCTTTTCTTGGGAAAGAATATATAAAAATCATTCACGCATCAATAAAATTTTATTCTGTTAAGCGTCTGTGTGAATATAGTGATCAGTGTATTATGTTACCGAGTTCAACGCAATATTCAGTTCCATTCGATCGATGCCAATGAAAAATAGATATAAGATGACATATTCAATGAATTTGCAAAAAAAAAGTCAAACATGAAAAAAACATGGAAAAACTTAAAAGCAAACAATGAAACAATTGTAAATATGTAGTACTTCTGAATGTAAAATTTCACTTTCTTTTGTGACGATCAAACGTTAATAATGTTGCTCGTAATGTTCAATTTATACACGAAGAAATGTAAAGGAAAACTCTAAAACAAATTATTCACCCCTAGGCGTATTTCGTTTACCACAATTTTGTAATAGATAATGATTGTTTTTTAAAAGTTTATTTGCAAGACCTGGCAACACCGTAAACAACAACAGTCAGGACTACCTCGATACGAGTAACAATATCCATAAAAGTTCGTAGTAGTATAGCAGCATACGCCTACAACAACCATAAATTGCATCAGTGTGAATTGTGTAAAGCAGCAGAAGTAGCTCACCTACTTTTGAAGGCCGTTAATTTATTATAGACTAAAAATCAGAAAAAAAATTAAAAACCAGGAATGTAATGCGTACATGAAAATCTAATAGAATTCTGTCCCACTTAGAAAAATTGCGAGAAAACCCGTGTCTGTGTGCCGCATTATTCTACACGTAAGTATGCAATTTAAAATGCGTACAAAAATCATAATGCTATGGAACTCTTAAAAAGAATAGTAAACCGGACAGACTTGTAAGAAAATCTTTCTTACACAATTTTGACAGAACTAAAGGCTAAATCTTATAGTTGACATGGCCTTAAGCAATATGCGTCCTCCTATTCTTTAGTTTGGATAGGATAATTTTATTAAAATATTTTAAAGAAAATTTCTCTCTATGCATTTTGTCGCTTTCTTTTTATAAAAAATAAAAAGTTTTTCTGCAACTGCCTAATAATATTATTAATTATTAAATCCTAAAGGAAAGTTAAAACAATTAAAAATGTCATGATTCTATTACCATTAAGCTAAGAACGTATAACAAAAATATTAATAAAAAACAATGTAAAAATAAAAACACGATTTTGACATTTCAAATTTAAGGGACAATCAATCATTTGTAGATCGCAATAGGCTTAAGAATTCAACTGTTATAAATTCGCCTTCCTACTGCTTGTGAAACCCAGCACTTATATATTATTTTTTACGGTGCCTAAATGTGGTAAGTAAAAACGCCGGGGCACATAGAATCCGTCATATATTTAAATTTGACTTATTCAATTGACAAATCAGTTAAAGTACATATTTTCTTATGGGCGATGTCACAATCAGTACGTGTCTGTCAAAGCAAAGTACGAAGGTTGGTCAACTTTTTACTTTTGACGTCAGTGCGTAAAATTCTTTGACAGCTACCAACTGCTTCTTCTTCTTCTATGTTTTTTTTAACCTTGCTGCGCTCCAAGTGTAATTTGTAATCTGTAATTTTAATAAAATAAGTTTGGTGCCAAAAACCTTAATAAAAATTAAATTAACAAGTGAATAAAATACAAAAAAAAAATTGAAACTGAATAAAAAAAGAGCGATCTTTGATATAATATCCGTCAACAAAGTACTCATTGTGCCAACATCATCCGTCGTTATTTCAATTTAGTTAAATACGTCAAAGTACAAAGTATGAAAGATTCTACGTGTAGCAGCAGAGAAAAGAAATTTCACAGAGAAAAGAAATTTCTTATGACAGCATCAATTGAATGTTATCAGCTTTGTATATTATTAGAAATTTGTTTGAAATTACTGAGGAGATCGAGAAAGATCAGCATAATTTTACTTGTTTTGAATGAAATACAACACGAGATGTTAACATTTATATAAAACATAAATTCTATAAATAAATATAAAGAGTTACATAATTTAAACTACTTATTTTGCTCGATTTTTTTCTTTTTTTTTTACATTACTTCCTTTTCACGCGGAAATATCAACTACGTCTATTGCAAAAGGGAAGGCTTTTTCGCCTTTTTTGTAAAAGAAAATATTTCAGGAAAAGTGACGCATGCAATCCATTTTTATATTCCAAAATGCCAAAAGTTTGTTAAAGTCTGTTACTTCAAATATGCACATATTTATAACTTATGTTCTAAAGCATAATTGGAAGACAGTCCAAGCTTTTATAAAGTATGTTTGCATTAGTATAAACCTTATAATTTCTATTATTCTTCTTTCTCTAGATAGTTGTTTGAATTGAACCTTACGCAATGATAAAGCAGGCTGTAGAACTCAAAAAATTAATTAAAAATGATGTTAATAAGAGTTAGAAAAAATATATATCAAAATATAAGAAAAACAAAAACAAAAGCATTAAATCAATTTAGTTTGGGTAGCAAAATTATACTGTTTTTGCCATTGTGGTTCTGTTTTTTCTACAAAACGAATGCGTTTAAAATTCTTAAAACATGTTTAGAAGCAATGAGAGGCAGTCTATAAGTTTAAAAAAAGCTGCTTAAATGACCACGATTTTTATACAGTAACTTGTAGGGTACAAACGTTACCAATAAAGCTCATCTTAGTAACACTTTTTTCAGCGTTGAAGGTTTCGGTTAACAAGTAAGAGCATATTTTTTTTATTTACTTATTTCTCTACTTCTTACTTACCTTTTTAGCAGTGTACATTGACCTTTACTGTATTGATAGCAAGATCGTTGTGGTAATGCTCTATTGTTTGTAGAAAATCGTTTAACTTAACTTAACGATTGTGGCCATTGAAGACCAAGCGAGATTTTCACTTAAATGCCAAAAATGGCAATTTTGTGCAATATAACAAGGTGACTAGGCATCTAGATAAAACAGACATACAAACGATTTAACAAACATTTGTTTTCATTATTTAGTTACATTGTTCTGTTTTTCTTTATATTTTCTATATTTGCTTTGCTTTTAAGACAATTAAACAAAATTATGCGCTAGCTTTTTGGAATTTCGGTTGGTCGCTAAGTTTTGTAACAATACTAGAGTTTAATTGAGAAGTGTTTTGCCATAACGAACTAAGTCAAACACAAAATAATTCATTTTCAATAAAAAATTAATCTTTAGTCTTTACCAAAATCATATAAAAAATTAGTGCTAGAAAAATTAAAAAATTAGTGCCAAATAAATAAAAAATAATTTTGCTGAAGTCAATAAAAGTTTCAGTCAGATTAATGCTTTTGGAAACAATTTTTTCCAACTGCGAAATATATGCTGAACTTACCTCTTACGGAATTGTAAAAAACGCCAACAATGTTCCATACTTAAGGCAATAGATCGAAACTTGCTAGTAAAGTTACTGAACAGACCTAACTTTACTAGCAACGACCGAGTAAAGCCAAAAATTTCAAAATTATTCCCCCACATGTAAAAAAGTAAATGAGCAAAAATTGGCAAAAAAAAATTTTGTGGCTTAGGGAATGATATGTTAGACTTAAAAGCTGTACGGGACGACCATTGAATAGTACCATTTTTTAATTAACTGTACTAGAGCGCAAAATTGTTTATAACGAAACAAAGACCACTAACAGCAAGCGAACTGGTAATCGTACGAAAAAAATTGAAAATAATAATAATAATAATAATAATATTGAACTTAATATCAACATTTATATTTTTTTTAGTTATAAACAACTTTCTGTGGTTTAGATGTAAAAATATTTGTGTTAAAAATAATTTCAACTTGATACACGCGTGTAACCTATTTAAAATTATACATAATAATTGTACTACTGTTCTTCAAATTGCAAAAGGAAACATTGCATTGAATGTTTCATCATTGGCTTGTTTACATTTAATTCTGAAAACAGTACGAACACCTGCAAAGCTCAATGATTATAAACCAACTTTGTGTTGCATTCCTCTTCTTTAATGTGTACTTCCAGGGCTCTAAATTAAAGAAAAATAGCGAAACAATATTGTTTTTATATTCTTTTAATTGCCAAGGACTTGCATTTTCGTTAATGTTACGAAAATTTCATTTATCAGACATTTTTAAAGCAAATTATTATGTAAACAAAAGTTAGAAACAACTCTTTGTCAAATCCTTGCTAGTAAAAATTTTACAAGCCAAGTATTTTTCTCTCTCCTAAAAATTGAACCGAAGCGAACAGCAAAATTTTCAAATAAAAGTAAAATTTTAAGACTAAAACAGTAAAAATTTTACACTTAAAACTAGAAACTAGAAACTAAATTTAAAAAAATGTAAATTTTAAAAGAACAAAAATTGGGAAGAAAGTTACATTTTAAAACGATTTAAAATTTTAACCATAAAAATCAAATACAAAACGTTTTATGTGCATATAAAAAACTACCAACCTAACAAAAAAGAAAAGCAATAACCACCATCGGCCATTTAATCGCTGTTTGGACACTAACAACAGACGACTCAAGAACAAATAATATCCTTGTGCACGGCTTATTCAAAGGAACAGATTTAAACTGAGTACACGGAGTTACAGGGTGGGCCAAGCTTTTTTGTACCGTGGTCAGTGTATTATATCCTCGTAGTTTTTTCTTTATCTAAGAAAATAATAAAAATTAGGTTAAATAAAAGGTGTATAAGCGTTTAAAAACTTACTTAACAGAAACCCTTAGCTTAACTTAACGGACGGACAGCTTTCACCTGGAAGAGAAGGAAATAAAAATATATGTAAATAATTACTATTTTTTTTAATTCTTTTGCATAAACAAAATTTTCATCCATTTTTATAAGAACAATTATAATTTATTCATTTTTATTTCTTATATCGGAATTTTGTTTTGCTTTGGCCAACCTATGAATGAAACTATAAGAGAAAGTTTATTTGCGATTATTCGGACGTAATAAAAACCTTCATAAATTTTAAACATTACAAAGGAGATAAAAAATATGTATTTATGTATGTAGTAATGACATAAATTTTTTTTTAACTGGAGTCAGTATATTAAAATCAATATTTGATTGTATTTGGTACCTACGATTTCTTTTTAGTTTGTATGCTAGCAGTTCCCCCTAAGGATTAATAGATTACTTTACAAAATACTTAAAAGGAAAACTTACTTAAAGGTAACAAGTTTTCAAATTATTTATTTTCTCTTATTTGAGCATATTTTTGTAATTATATTTATATTTATCAATTGAAAGCTTTCCTGTAATAAACAAAAAAATAAAAAGGCATATACTACGGCGGGTTTGCAACTTCGCTGCTGCTCATCAGTGGATACCACTGAATTTACTGGAAATAGAATTCAAGATACTTATGTCAAAAGAAATTATTGTTTTAATTTTTTATTTATTTATTAATAAAGAAATATTTAATGCAGAAATAAAAATTGTATATAAACTCACCAAAAATTAACTTTAAAATTTTAATTTTAAAAATTGAATATCCTCCTCTTGACGTAGCGTTTATCCCTTACTAGGTTTTTTACAGATCTCTAGTATGAAGTACAAAAATTAAATATCGCATAAAATATAAGGGTCTCAATAATATCGATAATATTTCCTTCAATTCACCAGGTAATTCTAGCAATTTTATAAAAACTGATGCACCCGCTAAGAAACTGCAGTTTTTTTCTACCTTTTCTTTAAAGTCAACCCGGCCATGTTATTTTTTAAAAGATATTTTTACGAATCTATTTAATTTTGCATTCTTTATGCCTTGATAGGTCATCAGTTGCGAATAGGTTTTATTCGTGATACCTGAAATATATTTTGTTTTTGATAAAATTTCTCTTTCCTGCAAATTTTTAAGAAGATTATATATTGTAACCTTAATAAAGAAAATCCTTAACTAACATTTGTCCCCCTTTACACGAAAAGAAAAAAACTTGATAAAAAGTACGGTTTTGTATTTGGAAATTTTTTATTAACGAATTTTGTTATTTAATTATCTAAGCAATTTAAAGCTGTTACAACTTTTTTAATCCTTTAGTGGTGCATTTGAAAACCATTATAAATCTTGATTAAAAATAAAGTTAGGGCCGTTCAATATTAAGGTAACGATATACATGTTTAGTTTTGTCTAGTAGAGTTCTGTAAACAATGTTAGAAACTTTCCGTGAACAAAAATAATATGTACTGACTTGATAGCTGTTATAGTACCATTAAAACGCTAATTGTGTGCTTTCACATTTGTATCTCTTGTTTCTTTACAAAATTATATATTTTTATGAAAAAAATATATATTCTATATTTGAACCAAAGGTGTAAGGGATCTCCTCACAAAATTTTAATCAAATCCATCGTGATACGAACACAGATAAACAGACGGACAGACAAGTTGTGGAAAATTAGTAGATGTCAGACTGACGGTGGTTTATCGAAAATGTGTAGGGATTATTTATGACGTTTTTCTTTTAATTTATTTAGTAGTTTTAATAATGTTGACAAACTCAATAAATTGCACTGCTTGAAGCAAAATGCTTTTCAAAGTAAAGTTGGTTTTTCTGGTTGAGCAATAACAGACGACAAAAATTTCATTTAAATTTTTAACTAGTGGTTACTACAACTACTTGAATATCAAATGTGTATTTACATCATAGCAAAAACATGTATCAGACTTATATTATAAAAAAATGAAGAAAAGTTAATATTTTTAATAAAGAAAAAGGTTTCTTTAAATTTGTTATAGTTCACCTTGCACAAGTTTACCCATAATGTGCTTTCGTCACTGTTTTAACGACGACTAAATAGAAGAACATAAGAATGGCTGCAACGCAATCAATGACTTAAAGTAATATTTTTAATTTCATATTAAAAAGTGGCTTCGCAACAAATAGCGGTAATAAAGTAATAAACTACTCGATGAAATACTCGATTTAAAGTTACATATGTGTTTTTTCATGCGTATACAGTTCATTATATTTTTATTTTTTTTTTTTCTAAAAGGAAATAATCATATATAAGAAAATTAATATATTTTTCAACGCGTTAATGAAGCATTTGCTGATGTTAGTGCCTCTAATATTTTATCATTATTGTCCTCATATTTCTGGAAATCTTTTTAACATAAGTACTTTACATGTGTAAAAGTGTAAACATTTAATAATTATTTTAATACTTTTACATAAGCGAAGGCATATTTTTTCAATTTTATTGGCAAAAGTTATTTTAAAATTTTATTAAATTAATATTTTTTATTCCAAGAAATGTATAAAACTTTAATTCTGGGAAGTTAGAAATCAAAAGTTTAGTTATTTTGACAGTTTATGAATTTCATGCAGCAATTAAAATATTAAATTCAATATTATTACAAACACAAATTATAAGTTTAGAAAAAAATAACATTTACATTCATCAGACTACCGGCAGATAACTTCATTTAACTATTGCAGAAATTTCAAACAGTTCGTTAATTTAATGTTAAACCAATTTTCAATTAAAAACGACAGGAAAGTTTTAAAAAAGTTAGGTATCTATTAAAATTTCATGCTATTTATCTTTCCATCGTGCATTTAGTAAAACAATCTTATTTAGCGCGTCTCGCCATAAGGTATCAGCGCTTATCGATGTTAACATACGACTTCATCTTTCAAAAAACACATGTCCACATAAAATTTTCTAATAAAGGCTCGAAAAAAGAAATAAATAACATTGATATAGTGGTGCAGTGGTACAAACCAATCGGCAACTTTTTCTATGTGTGCCAAAAATCTCTTGCAAAAAAAAAAATAAATTAATTAAATAAGAAAAATAGGAAAACTACTTCTCTTTTTGATAACCAGTATAAACGCCGGTTAAAGATCATAATGATTTCTACCCAGTACTTATGATCCAAACGAAAAAAAGGGTTTCATATAAGTCAAAGAATTTATTACTTCAATATTTAAATTAAACTATTCTTTTAAAGAATGCCCAAAAGTGGTGCTTGCTTTTAAATACGATCTTTTTACTACAGTCATCAATAATGTGTGTGTGTGTTAATGTCATGCACCAAAAGCCCACAATGAGCATTACGATTTAAAAAAAATGCATGTCATTGAACAAATTTACATTATTTAAGCACAAACATACAAGAAACAATTGATTCGTTTTATTAAGTCACTGACCATTGTTCAGCGAAAAAAGAAAAAGCATACTCAAACGAAAAGGAGGTAGCAGCAAGTCACATAAGTACATACATATATGGTGTAAGAGTGAAGCATGCCTTAAGTGGTAAAAAGCATATGAATTTTAAAGAGTTCGCACGCTTTTCAACGCAGAACTTTCAATTTCATTTTGACAGTGAAAGTCTCAAGTTCACCGAAAAAATAAAGACAATAATAATAATGCTATATTTAGCTATGCCGAATCTCACATACCCTTTAACATGTGAGTAAATCTAGTTTAGTGAAAAAGAAACAAATACTGCAGTGACTAATAAATAAAAATTTAGAAAAAACATTAGTACTATAAACAATATTCATAAAAATGTCATCGGCTCTTAATAAGTTAAGCATTTTTAAAACACTTTAGTATTTCCAGTAGATTTCTTCAAAAGCTTTTAAATGATAACCATATTAAAAATATGGTATACAATCGTACTTTACTAAGAAAAGTTCAGAGGCCCGTAACTCGGAAAATATGGGCGCCAGTCTTTTTTTCTTATTTTTATACCCTTCACCACAAAAAGTGGAAAAAGGGTATATCTAAGTTTGTCATTCCGATTGTAACTTCCACTATATTCATATCCGATCCCATATGGTATATATATTCTGAGTTAAGGCGAAGTCTATAGAGCAATGTCCGTCTGTCCGTCCGTGTTAGTATTGAAATCAACTTTAAAAAATTTAAACTTTTGGTAATAGCACTTACATATAGCTTGCTTTTTAATAGTATATGCGAAAGGAGCTCTATTTAGGCTGTATGGTTTCAGACATAGATGTATGTTTATAAAAACTTATTAAGGACTTTGATAAGGTTCATAAGTGGACCTCTGCTAATGGTCATAGCATTAACACAAGGAAGTCGAAAACAATTCTTGTCGGAAAATTCCCGACTATTTGCCGCATACACTTATTGAAGATTCAACAATTGAAATTGTTTCACATGCCAAAAACCTTGGAATTACTTTTAATGAAGAACTAAGCTGGACTAACCATATCAATACAATTTGTGGAAAAACTCGTGTGATGCTGCAAAATTTATACAAAACTCAATACCTCACACCTTTTTTACTTTCAATACTCTTATATTAATGTGAGAGTAATGCAGGTTTTGACTCAACTAGCAAACAAAAACTCCAAGTTACATACAACATCGTTGCTACATACATATATAATCGAAAAAGGTATAGTAGTTTTCGGACTAATCAAAACAAATTTTTAACATATATTTTAATAACTTGTTATAGTACTGTGCACTTCTTCTTTTGCATAAGATCATTTATATAATCGAGGAAAGAAACTTAACACTATACGATATAATAAACAAGTATCTGAGAGAAATTTTTTTGTAATTTCAATTCGTCTATAGAAGCAACTTTCCGCAAATATTCAATTGTTAAGCAAATCAATGTAGTTTAAAAATGTTATTCTTAACTATAAGACCAAAAATTAATTATACTGAAATATATATACATATTTCAGTTTATATATAACTAATTTAATTTTTCTCCACAAAGACTTTTTTATAACTTAGGTAAACCAATTATAATATTTTATTAATTTAATATTATAATAATGTTTACCTTTATTATATTTAAAATATGTATGCTTGCATTGTTATTAAATTCATGTACTCAAAATCTGATGCCAATATCTACCCAAATAAAATAAGTAAAAAAAGTTCGTTCGTATTTAGTGCAATTAGCAGTATTTAATGCTATTTTGTTGTTTTTTTTACATACATAAGTAAGTATCTAATTAAAATTTAAGAAATAAAATGATTTGGTTTAATTGAAGTTCAATTTTTTATATTTTATTAACGTATGATTATTAATTTTCTGATTTTACTCCACTAAACTAGATTTATATATATAGTGAAGACTGTGTAAGGTTTGGCACAGCAGAATATAGCACTCTTACTGCTTAATATTATTTTTTTTTTCTAAACTCAAAAAATTATTTTCTTAAATAAGTTTGTATTGAAGAAGTCTAAACAAGTTGTCAAGGTGATTAACGTCACCATGACACACGGAATGGCATTATTTTTAAAACAATATGAAATATTTTATATGCAATTATCTAGTACAGCACATCTTTAGAACCTGATTTAAGTGAGAGGTTATATTTTTTAATAAGTTTTAGAAACCAAATATCAGTTAAGTATATGCTTAACATTGAGCACTATAAGAATTTGAATTAGTTAATATATACAAGCTTAGAGGACTTACTTTTAATGGCTGCTGCAATTTCTAAATTTTTCTTTTCTGTTTCTGGATTTTTATGTCATTTCCTAATGTTGGAAAGAACTTCTTACAAACCAATAAAATGTCACAAACCTAAAAGAGGCAGAATAGAAAGATATTGAAATATCTAATTCGATAGAGAAGTAAGTTTAATGTAAAATAAGTACAGGGAAAGAAATTTTATCTAGAAATTAAATTCTTTAGTTAAAAATTTAACCATAAATTTTTATAGGTTTAATAAATTTCTTAAAATATTATGATATTTTTCAGTATACAAGGCTTCATTTTACAACATTAACAATTTCATAAACGAATTTTTTATAACATTAACATTTTTAACATTAAATGACACACAATGTTTTTGACTTACGTACATGACTGCATTAAGGTGTATGTAGGAATTATGTTCACACGCAACTTATTTAATTTAAGGGAGAATGTATGCTCACAGGTGTTCATGATGAAAATACTTGTTTTATGCTCAGCAGCATTTAAATAATTTTGCTGTCAACCTTTGTTGGAATCCTAAAAATTAGTTTTTTAGTCAATCAGTGTTCCAGCATGAGACTTTTACAATTATGCCCACCAAATCAGTTTCCAACTACAATAAGTGTTTGTCATAAAAGAATTTAACCTTTATATATCTTTATGTCTTATCTATTAGCTTCAGGTTAATCTACTTAAATTTATTATATTATTTTTAATAACTGTTTTGTCTGCGTAAAGTGGCTCTACTTGTTAATTATCTTTGGAACTCAAACATGACAAGAATAATTAAAGCTTTTAATATAAAAAATTTTAACATCTCTTAGCTTATATTACCAAATTTAAATTTGATCCGCAATATTTTTGATATAGCAATTGATTTTCAACAATAGAACTTTTTAGAATCGAACTACTTACAAATTATTATGTTCAATTTCAAAAATTAAATGCTCAAATATTTGAACATAACATTTTTAAATTTTCAGAATATTTTAAGTCTTGTTTATTACTCTGTGTAGTTGAATTTAAGAGAAATAAGGTATAATGAAAGTGAGCGTAAAAGTTTTAAAACTTTTTTATAGATCAGTAGCGAAGAAGATTCTTGTTAGCCAATTTGCAAGTATTGCAAAGAATGGACGAGTTTATAACTCTCAAGGAATAAGCAACTTCAACTACGTTTACTTAAAAGATTATATCCCGAATTCGAATTTTTATTACCTTCACCACATGTGAAAAAGGGTATATATAATTTTGTCTAAAATTTCGAAAACATCAATTTTTATGCATAGCGAATTCAATTGAGCGATGTCTGTTTGTGTTCGTTTTCAAATCAACTTTGCCAAGGCACTAGGTGACCTAAAGAAAATATACGCAAAGTACGCCAATCGATCAGACTTTTTTTTTCCAATTATTTTTATTTATTGAAACTTCAATCATTGAACTTACAATAAGTAATAAAATCTTAAAACTAAATTTCTATCACTAATTCCAGCTAGTGTTGGCAGTGAAGGTGTTCACTTATTATCTAGTAAGAGCGCGGACATCTCTCCTCTTCAAACGCGTATAGCCCCTATCAGCAGCGGTGATTGTCCTCAAGATTTTGTTTTGGCGTCTTTGTATCCTCTCTATGCTAGAAGTTGAGGCAGTGCCCCATATTTGGATACCGTAGCACTATATAATTTTCAAGATAGAATTATATAACAGGAATTTGCAATCCAAACTAAGAATGGAGTTTCTTCCAATGAGCCAGTACACCTGAGCTGCTTTCAATTTCATCTGGGTCAACTTGACATCTATGTAGTTCTTCCAGGTGAGACGTCTATCGAGGTGGATTCCCAGGTATTTCACACTCGAGTGCTGGGGTATTACTTGATTATTGATGGTAATAGGGGGGCATGTGTCCCTACATAGAGTAAAAGTTATATGTACACACTTTTGTTCATTCACTTTTATGCGCCATTTTCCTAGCCATTTCTCTAAATGTAACACGTTACTCTGTAGGCTTCACGATCAGACGTAGTTTCAAAAAAGTTGCTATTGAAGATCAGCAGATCGCCCCATGTCCTTTCATGTAGTGAGCAAAACACCACGCCTGCCTCTAATTTATCCATATCATTGGGAACAAATCTAGTTTAGTAAAGTGACTACTCCAATCAACAAAAAAAAAAAAAAAACAAGTATATAGGGCGACAGAGAATTTGAAAATAAGAAACAATCACCAAGTAAAAAAATTGGCGCTTTCCCAAATTTTTCAAGTTATGGCCCTCTAAAATGTTCATAAAAATTTTCGATATTCAATATGATTTTCAATATGGGTATCATTTAAAAGCTTTTGAAGAGATCTTTCAGAAAATACTATTAACCCGTTAAAGGCCGATGACATTTTTCTAAAGTTATATATAATACTAATATTGTCATTTCGTTTGCAATTTCTACAATGTCCATTTCTGACCCCATAGTGTACATGTATTCTGACTTCTTATGCATAGCGAAGTCGATTAAGCGATGTCCGTCCGTGTTAGTGTTAAAATCAAGTTTGCCGAAGCACTAGATCAGCTAATTTTTTATATTATTTGGAACAATGAAGGAACTCCAATCAAAAAAACTAATATATGGGGCAATAGAGAATTAAAAATTAATAAAAAAACGTTACATAAAAAATAGGCGTTTGCTGATATTTTTAACATTTATTAAGTTACTGAATGATATTAAGAACACATAGATAAATAATTAAAAAATATAACAGATAAGAAAATTTTTTTTCAATAGTGGATTATTTTCCTAAAAGCTTTAAAAACTAACATTTTTGGTTATGTGTAGGCTAAAAAAGGATTTGCTTATATACATTAAATAAAAAAAGAGATGTTAGAATTTGCATAAGTTGTAGATAGTTAAGAAATAGCTGACGACAAGCAACAGATATGAACTCTTCTGAAAGGCGTTTGCTTATTTAACGAATCGTGTTAATTTTGAATAAATAATTGAAATGCTAGGCTTAAAGATTTATCCTAAAAAAGCAATTTCAATTTAGATTTTAACTATTTTTCAGAAACATTAACTAATTTGATTTTATTGGATTAATTTGGTAAATAAGTAACAGAAATACATATTTATTTTTTTACCCTTTATCACAGGTAGATAGAGTTTATAAAAGGCTGACATTCCATTTGGGTTTTTTACAATCATCATTTGCACTCCTATTAAGTATTCATAGCCATGATGCCTGCCGATTTAAACAACAAAACATTAAACTTGCAAAAATCCATAGTTCATTAAAATTTAAATATCCAAAAAAAAAAACCATTTATTTATCCAAATTTTAGTAGAAATAAATATGAATTTAAGTAAACATTAATATTTAACTTAAAATGAGACTTCGAGGAAATAACAGATATACACCTTAATAAAAGCGTTAAGTGCTTATTTGACGAAAATTGTCATGTTTGTTAAATGTGATTTTAAATGTGAAAATTATTATTCGGAATCTTTTTTATTATAATTTACTTAATCGTGCTTGAAAATATAAATATTTCATGAGAATTTCATGAAACATTTATTATTTTCACAACAACGTATTAAAGAAAATTTTGTTACATCTTGAAAACATCCACGAAAGAGCCGTTATTGTAACAAAGAAACAACTTAAAACTTGTAATGATAACTTGAATGTAAAATCAAAATATCTGGCATATATTATGATTTTTTGATTTTGTTCGGATTGTTAATGATTCAGAAAAAATCCTTATTTTTTAGATAAATGCGCAAAAACCTTAAATTAATGGTAAAAATAAAAATTAAAAAAAAGTAACTGCAGCAAAAACTACTTACCTACAAATTTTGCACAGTGAAGGTTGCTGTCGGCAAAAAGTTACCAAACTACAGGAAACTAATGAAACTTTTAAAGAAAATTATGCTTCCACAGCAATCAAATAGCTGGTTAGAAAATAAGTTGTCGACGTTTAATAGCAACAAAAATAAGCAAACAAATAATCAAAACAAACTGTAATTAAATCTCATCTACCCAGATATCGACAAAAAATAGAAACAAATAACCGCAACCGCAGGGTGATTGCTTGGATGTGTATTTAGTTGGTTGAATGCTTAAGTCGTTGCAGTGATTAAGGTCACATACACCTACTTGACAGAATTAAGTCAAAAATTGTTTTTATATAAAAACAATCACATGTGACTGATACATGTAAATATGGACATTAATTAATAACATCTTTTTATATTTCTTGACTTATTAATCAAAGTATTAAGGCAGCACTTTTCTGCCGACTTCATTGAGGTGTTATTTAACTCTACAAAAACAAAGACAATATTTTTAAATTGACTTAAAAATAATAAGATAAAAAAATATTGCGAGAAGCAAAAAACTTAATTAACGAGACTGCTAAAAATAAATGTAAAATATTAAGAGGAATCAAGATGGACGTGAGAAAATTTATGACATGATCAGTGTTGTCCAAATATAAGAATATTTAATATTAGTTATACAAACATTTTTATTTAATTTAATTTAGTAAAAGAAATTATGATAAAATACATTTAAACAAACAAAATTTTTTCATTTAAAAAATATAAAATTGAATTCATTCGTAAAAGGTACAAAGCCAATATAAAATTTAAGTAACATAATAATACAAAAAAAGTACACAACTTAATAAACGTAAAAATTAATCACCTAGTTCGAGAATCAATTAATACCATTTAAATAATAATTAAAGGATAAAACTCGAAATTATAAAGGTATTTTAAAATATTTAAGTAAAAATAAAAGTAAAAACTTGATTTAAAAATATATTGATTTTACAATTAAAACTTTCACACTCATTTGCTTCAATGTCACCACTTTTTCTTGTATCTTTGCTGCGGTACATTTTACTTGCATTAAATCTACTTAAGATACCGAAGAAACACTCAACATATTATTAACGGTCATATACAACTCCTTAAAATGGTGAGTACCAGCAGCATCCTGGTAATCGTAAACTTGAGTCCAATTTATGAAATGGAGTTTTTTAGCGTGTCCAATTCTTTTAAAATCTTTTTGATTAGCGTAGGATTTAATTTCAAATACTGAATTATAGCATTTTTAAATAGAAAATTGACAATAAACTTCAGAAATAGAAATGTTTCTTGAAGGTCGATCAAGCATTTCTTTTAGCAACTTTTAAAAAAAGAAACAACTTTCTTGTAAAATCAACGTACCAGTTACATTTACAACAGTTTTGTTCAATTTAGTTTGAAATTTTGTGCCAAAACGAATGTTATCCATTTCAAAAACAAATTTTTTCTGTTTCGGTATTAGCTAAAATATTAGGCTTAATTATTTTTCTTGAAAATGTGAGAAGAATGTTATAAGATTTTTGATGCAGAGTTTCTGCATGGATATAGTCAGATTAGTAATCCATATTTAAACTCTCTATCTCATTTATAATTCTATTTATAAAGTCTATACTTTTCATACACAATTCCTTAAAAATATTTATAACTAGTTTATCATTTTCTGCCGCTGATAAAAAGAAAATTAGTACTTTAATTTCAACTGTGTCTGACTGCATTTTTTCTTTAGCGCCTTTATCACTAGACATTTATTTTAAAAATAAGTATTACGTATATACAAACGAGAATAGAAAAATAGAAGTTAAAACAAACTTGGTTAATCCGCTGATATATCTACATCTTAAGTCGACCATATAATAAAACAGTAACGGGCTCGTTTCTGTACATGAAGTGTTTTTTTTTTTTATTTTGGTGTAGATGGTAACCGAAATGGAATACTGTGTTCGCATCACGTAAAAACTGCTGGTTTGATTTGAATAAAACCTTTTAAGGAACCTTAAATCAAATATAGAATAATTTTTTAATCATAAGCACATGTCATTTAGTAGAGAAACTAAAGGTACAAATGTGAAGCCACTCAATTTTATCGGTATAGTAGTACTAAAATAGTTGTCGGCAGATTTTTTTATAGATGCAAATTTTTTAACACTGTTTACAGGTCTCTACAACAAATATTTAAAAAAATATTTTTATAAAATTGAATTTTAAGAAAATTATAAATGACACGCGAAAGAAGTCGCGATAGAATAAAGCTCCAGTGTTTTTTATTTTTTTTTTTTTGTAATTGCAATGTTATCGAAAATAAAATAAAAGACAGACGAAAATATTTCACTTCTTGCCATTCTAAAATTTTTATCGACACGTTTGGCGAGAAATCGCAATAACTGAGAACGCTGCTTATGATACTCAAAACAAAAGCTAGTTAAATAATAAAATTAAAGTAAACGATAAAGTTCCTTAAAATTAACAATATTAAAATAATGCAATATAAACAATTTTTCTAAATTTCAGCAGCAATTCTAATTAGAATATTAAAATATTTTGACATAAATTATTAAGGCTTTAAAAATAATAAATACGTATATATAAAAGTTAAGTAAATTATCTGCGAAAGAAGATAGAAAATGCAGATTAGCGGCTTTTTCAACTTAAAATTTAATTGAATTGCTGACACGATTTGCAGAAAAATTAATTTGGTATTACATGCAATATTGACGTCGTTAAAAATCTATAATTGGCTACCCAAATGCAATTAACACTTCACGACATATATCCTTGCAAGAATTTTCTATCGCAATGGTCACTACATCGTTACCTTTTGGCGTAAATAGTGCCTCAAATATAGAATATTTCAAAATAAAGAAATTTAGTTTCAGAAAAATGAGAATGTTAAATTTAACACAATTAAAAAGTTAAAAGATTTAATATAAATTTAAGGAGTTTGTAGAACTGAAATGTATCAACTTAAGAGATATTAGGAAAATTCTTCTGAAAGTATTATGTGTTTAAATATATAAATAACTTACTTCTTATTATCACTTTACAATTTATTTTCCTTAGGTTGTAGTTTTGTAATTTTTTCACATTTTTTTTAAATCGTGTTTTTGTTTATCTGCAACATTACCGAAGTCACTCTTAGTAAATTCGAAGTTGTGATCGATAATATACGATTATTCTCTTAAAAATGGGTCTTGTTGTCCAATTTACTTCTGGTGGAGCCGAAAAATTTATTGTTGCAAGATCTTTGTTTGATAATAAAGTAGGTATTTAATTTTTGTAAAATCGCGTTTTTTATCTAAAGAAGCAAGGGAGAATTGACTTCTATCTAAAAATGCTCTACCAAATGCAGAAAATAGCTTAAATGACGACTCTAATCCAGAAGAACTACAATCTTGAAAAAATACCCAGCACATTTCAACGTATTTTTAAAACAAATAGGTAGAAATCTTAACAGACCGGCTGTCCCTTAAAAAAAAATAGTGAAAAATTTAGATTGATTATTTAATGTATAAATTTATTATTACCCCGAATATATAAGCTGATATAATCGAGTTACCACCTGTTGATATTATAGCAGCGGTCAATTCTGTGTGAGAAACGATTCCGACATTTTTTTTTCTAAATCAAAAAACGAAAACACTGTTTAAAAAAACAGAAAAAACTATTCCGTGCTTTACTTCAGGGTTTCGTAAAATTATTTTTCTTTATAACTTTTTGTTACTTTTTTTAATCTTCCGTTAAGGATTTAATTTGTAAAATGTTATTTTTTGGCTGTATACATTAGAATGCATTGTAATGTGAAATTAATTCCTTAAGTATTTAATTTTTCTTAATGGTTAAAACAAAATTCTTATAAGTTAGGTTACAGCTCTAACAGCTCTCTGTTGTCAAATTAGTAGATTTACTCCTAGATTAAGCGGAAAGAAGTATATTTAAAGTTTTTTGAAGGGATTTTTGAGTAAGTGCTAGAGACTGTTACATGTTTCTTAGGTTGGCAAAAAGAAAGACAACAATGTACTGACTGTTTCGTAACAATATGGACTTGCATTATTTTGTCAAAATTACTTACTATCGAACAAAGTGTTAAAACCTTTTACTTAAAAAAATATATGAAAATCTAACGGTAATATAATATATTTAGGAAGTCTAAAAAAATTTTTAAGGTATTATATATATGTATATATAAAAACTAAATTTTAGAGCTTTAAGATTTTATTATGTACTTGTGAGAACTGTTACCAATAAGTCTCTTAATTTCTGACGATTTGTAATTAAAATATAACTTTATATGTTGTATAGTCGATTTTTGAGAATTAACGGTTCGGCTGTATTGGCCTCTTAATACTTGTAATTACTTTACACTTAACATCAAATAATTATTTTTAATTTAATTTCTTTAAACGTATAATCCACAATTGGGAATGACTGCAACATACATTATATTATCTCATATGTAATTAGATCTGTCATATCTCTCAATTCATGTATCTTAAGATTAATTGTCTTATTATCTTCAACTTGTCGATTTTTCAATTTTAATATATTAAGATCAAATCAATGACTAAGGTACTTTGTTCGATTCCATATTAACTTTAAATCCGCATTTAGATAAGCTTATACCTAAAGCTTACTCTTAGCTTGCATTCATAAAAAGAAACAGTGCAGATTTCGTAAACCCATTTACAATTAAGCTTCTAATTTCTCCTTACGTAAGATCCAGATTGGAATATGGCGCATTTATTTGGAATCCTCATTGCTGCATTCATATATATCACATTGAAAAGATACAAAAAAGATTTAATTAATTTTCCTTGCCTCACCTGAATTTACTTTGTCCGGCTTCTACCTATATTTGTCGTTGTTTACATCTGCAAAGTACAGTTGTGGTTTTTATATTTTGCAGAAAATTATTTAAATTATTTGCTTTATAATCTTACTGTAAATTTAATGCAAACACTTGTTTTAAAAATGATTTCTTGCGAAAATTTTTTCATTACATTTTTATAAATTCTTTTATATACAAATAATCTATATTCCTTAGAAAACCTCCGCATACATTTGCAAAAAATTTTTCTTTCTAAAATTTTTTAGAAATTAAATTAAAAAATTAATCTAATTAACTTAGAAAAGAAAATTTTAATTTATTTATAATATAACCTATGTTTAAGTATATTATTTTATAAGTCTTAAGACTTAAATAAATTAATAAAAATAAAACGAAAAATACTTTGGAAAATAGAAATTGTAATTGTAAAATTGTAATAAGAGGACAGAAGCCATTATCATTGTTAATTTTAATGTTTATATATATATATCCGTGGAGTGTGTAATTTAATGTAAAGATTTGTATTTTATTGTATTAAAAAACTATAACACAGATTTTACTTTAAACAAGATAAATTATAACTGCATTTATAATAAATAAAATTATATCCTTTACTTAAGAAGATGTTTTGAAAAGAAGAAACGAACTTTATGATTTAATATATAAAAACTTGACGTTAATAGTCTAAAAGAAAAACAAAATCTTTTAGGTTTTTGCTACCGTTTTCTTAATTAAGAACCAACCAATTGATTTCTACTTCTGCTTTTACGAAAGCAAATCTATAGACTACTAAAATCTGCAAATACCTTTAGTGAAACGTTTGTTTCTGTTCTGCTGTTTTGTTCTCATAAAACTTCGGCCAAAAAATCAAATTCCAAGTTTATTTTTATTTTAACAGAATTTTTAACAATTCTTTAAATGCAATTTCCTAATATACATCACCCTGCTCATAAATTTGTTTCTTTTTTCTTGAGAAAATATCTCAAACAATTTTGCACTACAACACAATCGTAAAAAATGTCAAATTGTTATTTTATTTCTTGTATATTCCATGGCACTCCAGTCTTGAGAGTAACATAAAAAGAATCGTTAACCTTTTTGTCATTTTGTTTTGAATGCATTGATTTATGACAGAAATCATTATTGGTGGTCTTACATTGAAGTTGTTGATTTATATGTAATAGGCAGTGGTAGAAGTTGTAGTAGTTCAAATTATAATGGCAACGATCGTGATTTGGTAACCAGGCAGCCTGGGAATCATGTTTTTTACAATCAGCTCAAGTTTATTATATAATTTTGTGGTCGTATTCAAAAGCTAAGATTGTACATTGTAAATCAAATTTATATTTTTATTAATATAAAGTTATGTTTTTTTATTTTTTCTCTTACTTTTTTGGTGGCTTTTAGTTTGTTCTGATTTTCGAATAAAGTTCTAAAAAAAGTATCAGTTTATCACAACACTTTTTTGTTTGAGTTTTAAGGCTAAATCCAAATTTTCTGTATTAAAGTGCGCTCAAGTTAAAAAAATCTGTATTTATAATATTATTATTGTGTTGCCCGTGTGATAAAAATCTGATGCTGTTAGTTTATATATTAATTTTGTTAGAAAAAGGAGTTTAAACATGTATCTGACAATTTGTTTTCTTGATTTATTTGTCATGATGATTTTTCTCAGACAAATTTAAAAAAGCAATTGTATTGTACAGACGTATCCCAGTAAACCACTACAAAATATTAGGCAAACACACATATTTTTTTGCTTTTTATAAAATTTCTAAAGCTATATACGACCTACAAATAATTTATTTTTTTTTAAACTTTAACTAAATATATGTGTTTTTTTTTTAATTTGCCTCATTTATATAATAGGACTCAAGATATATATAGTAACTAAATTAACTATTATTTATTTTATTTCGTAATGGATTTGTTTTGATAGTATTTATAAACTGTTTTCAATATTCCAATTTGTGACGTAACACTTATATTTTACCTGAAAAAAAGACAACCCCTATTTTTGAACAGAATAGTTTTCATTTCTAATTTGACTTTTGCTTTTGCACATTTTTTTGATATTACTTTAAAAACAACTTTTAAAACAAAACAATTTATAAAGCTTAATTTGTTATTTTTTTATTTAATTTTTTTTTAAGTTTTAGATTAAATGTTACTTTTTCAATATAAAAACAAAACAACAATAAACATCCATTGTGAAAAGATAGCACAGAGCCTAATTTTCATCTCCCAGCCGCAACACAGGGTTGCAATTACGATAGCAGTTTTCGAGCCTTTATCGTATATAGATTTTTCTTAAAACAAAGTTTTTAATACCTTTCGATTTCTCGCTTTTTTAAACTTTGCTGTTGGAGTTCTGATGATTTTCAAATTTTTCGTTTTTTAACTTTAATTTCTGGTACGTTTTCATCGATAGGTGTTGCTGTTTTCTGTTATTCACATTTTATTTTAAAACTAAATTTACTTTTTGAGGAATAGCAAAGGTTGTTAAAAACCCATGATAATTATACTCAAGGTATTCTAAAGTTTGAATACGTTCGGCTGGTATATGGCAAAGACTTACTCGTTAAATATAATTTATTGATTTTTTATTGATTAAAGTTTTTCCCAACAAGAAAGCGATATGAAACAGAGATATATTGTAAAATTACTCCAACCAACTCGCACCACAGTTAACGGAAGTACTCAAAAAATTTTAAGAAATGGATAAAATAATGTGCTGAAACTTAAACTCGTACAAAACTCCAGCGTGCCACTAGCAAATCAAACAACGTATGGCAGAAGAAAAACGGATCATTTCTCCTTCCAAATTGTAATTTTCTAACACAAATAACTGATTACTTTGTGAGTCGCGACCACACATAACAATTTTTTATATGTAATTTAATTAAATACTTTTTAAAAATTACATCACGACAATACAATAACTCCCATTTCCTTTTTGATTACTTAGATTTTGTTTTTGCTTAAGTTTCGGATAACAAAAGAAGAAAAAAATCGTAGGTCGGTACCCCATTCAACTTTTCTTTCCACGGTGGCCAATCTGTCATTGATGGATGCACGATTTGTTCCTCGTTGTTGAGGTTTCTGTAAGAAGTTTAAGGGAAATCGGCATTAATAACAACGTCCTTCGACGGTACTTCTTCATAGCATTCGCCGGCGAAGTAAAATAACTAATAAACCCTTTCTCCTTTCACCACCTGTCTTATCACTTATCTATCCCTTTCCTAAAGAATGTACCACGGTTACAAAAATAACTATATAGGAAATATTGCCTGAAGTGCTACTTCTCTTAAAAAACAAAAAATATCTTATATTTGGACGTCCGTGACAAGCTTAAGGAAATTGTTGCTCTTTTGGTCTTACACCAAATACTTGGCTAACTGGGTATTTTTAAGTATTGAATACAATTTTCTAAAAAAAAAAGTTTTTAAAAATACAAAATATGTTATTATTAAAACTAGTAATTCATTTGTCAAGACTTACCGTTGCACAGTGACGTGAAATACAAAAAATCGAATAAAAGTCTGGAGCTTCTACAATATTTACCCGTTTTTCATACAACAAATAAATTTTATGTTTACGCTTATATCATATATAATCGGATCTAATTAAAATAAGTAAATTTTTATATAAAATTTTTGGCTTCTTTAAAAATATTAATCAAATGACATTTTTATAACATCTTTAACTTACTTTTTAGTTTATCAAAAACGATAAAAAATCCTAAAATTATAAAAGAGTTTAATTTAATAATTTAAGATAAGCGATCAATTATGTCCATAAACAAAACTCCTCCCAAAACTAATATCGGTTTAATTGCTTGAATCTTTTAGCTGGTGTGTTTTAAAAATGAAGTAAACAATTTTACACGAGGTGTGTTTTTATTTATTTTTCTTTAATAAAATAATAATTATTTTTTAATTATATTTTTCTTTATAGGCCATAAACAACAAACACTATTTCTTTATTTTATCCAACATTTAAGTCTTTGAATATTTGATAACCTAGCAATATAAGGTTGTAGTCGCTGCTTAAGTGTACACATTTTTATTAACTGTTAATAAAATAATAAACACCTGTTGTATAATTAATTGTTTTAATCTTAAAATTTATATATTTTGTAAAAAGAAAACTAATTTTTTTGTTAAGTACACAATTAACAAATAAGTCCCGATTTACACCATGCAACTTTTTGAGGCATTTTTTTCTTAGTTCTCTATTTAGGTTGCAGCAATATGCGTTATTTAGAAATAAACATAAGCTTCAGTAACATCCATTCAAAACTCAAGCAATACCATATTGCTTACTCCTCTTGCTTCACCAACAAACAAAAATTGCATGCCAGTTTCATGAAAAATTGCCAAGTCTAAATGCGGTATAAGTGTGCTGTATGTGCTTTGTAATGGTGTATTTAAATGTCAACTTAAGGCAATTTATCCAAAATAATTTTTCAAGTACATATTCATTCAGTTATATATTAACTCGAAATAAATTTGCAAATAATTTACTATTTTTCAGTTGCGCTTAAGATTTTTATTGGAGAGATCGACACATTCTTTATATCTGTCTGCATTTATATTTATCTAAAGCTAGTAAATATTTCATAAATATAATATTTTAACTGATTCATAACAAATTGATTAGATAAAATCTGCAATTTAGTTTCTTTCATTTTATATTGGAATTTATTACAGTTTAATTCTTTACATTCTTTAATTCTTTCTTTATTGTATAATATACCTGCCATGCGATTCCATTCGAATAAAAATCTGATTTAAATATTAGAATAGAATTGGAAAGAATGATGTGGTATAGGATCGTAAATGTACATTAAGTATTTTCTGAAAACTGTGCTGGAGTTCATCTATTTAGAATAAAAAGTACGAATTGTTTTGCCTTTTCGAATGCCTTTCTAACGCATTAAGTAAAAGGTGTTCAAAACTTTTTATTAAATTTTGTAGGTATTCCAATCGATATTTAGCACATTTTTAATCCAAGTTTGCAACTTTAACAATTTAAATAATACTGGAATACTAGATCTTTTGAAGTATCGATTCAATCCTAATGGGTAAAAATAATGTTATATTGATGTGTAAAACATAATCACAAACCTAAAACTCTAAAAAAGCAACTACAGAAAAGCAAGGCAATGCTTGAGGACGAATTGTCAAAAAATATTTTGCGAAACCCAGAAAGCATATTAAGGAGTTACACACACAAGCAAAAACTTGAACTTAAATGATAAAAAGCGTTTTCATTTTTTTTTTAAATATCACAAATTATGAATGATTTAACACACAGTTTTAATTATATTTTTATCTTTCCATTAAAAAAATCATTCTTGAACAAATATACATGTAAAACTGTTTTATTTTCCAATATTGTAACATAATTTTTAATTCAAATATTTTCAAAATATCTTTTTGTACGCGAGCGTTTCTTTGCTTATTATTGTAAAACGGTAATTTTAAAACTATCAGTTCTTAAGAATTATGTATGAAAAAAGATTTATATATAATTAACTATGTGCAAATAATATAAGCAGTTCAATTTTATATCTTCAAGCAACTGCATAATCAGCAACTGGTGACTTCTTCATTGTATTTGTTATATTGCTAGCGATGGAAATAGTTACACGTGCTTTGGTTCACACTCGGATACAACAAGTTAACTTTTGAACTTGAAATTTGTCTTTCAACAGAAGCAAATTATTTGTGAAAGCTTATAGAGTTAAGCGATGCCTTATATTCTTAAAAATAAGATCTTTGAAAATTGCTACAAAATGGTTTTATTAAGGCTTCACGCAAAAAATAATCTCTTAAGACAAGATGTTTATGAAATACAGAATGTAATCAAAATAAAGTTTTTGACACAAAATAATAAAGTCGCCGAAAAGAAAATGTATAGATGTTATTGTATTTAGTTGTTTTTTTTTTTCTTTAATGCTGCTTTTTACTTTAGTTTTAACGTTATTACGAGTATACACTCTAGTTAATTTCAATAACAACAGTTAAAGTCATTGCTAAAAATTTACATTTCGAGAGAAGTAACAAATATAGAGACCTGAAGATCCTTTGTACATCCCTTTTTCAGACAACATAAAGGCACCATCTACAACCTAATTCACTCGGTTTCTCATGCAGGCAGCCCGTGAAACTTAACGTAACTTATATGAGTAACAACACTTTATCGTGTTTAACCGAATCTAAGACAGGCAGGAGGTTATCAACTCGCCTGAATGTTTCTTTTTTTAATGTTTGTGCCTCCATAACTCAGACATTTCCAGGTCTATTTTGAATTTTGTTTTATTTGATTACAGATTGGTCTCGTTTTTTAAATTAAAGGATGTCCCCTAAAACATTAACATTTTTTAAATGTACAATAAACCGTAAAGTACATATCACTATAGAACCGAATAGCAAAAGTAAAACAAAAATAAATCTAGGAATTAAGGGGTGTGTACATAGGTGACGTTATAGGTAAACGATAGAAATTGGACAGAATGGCGATTATTGTGACTGATACAAGTATAAATAATCAAAATTATAAATAAAAGGGTCCCCCGTTATTGCTAAGTCCGCTATAACAACAAGGATTGCCCAAGGTTAACATACAGGCAAGTCACAGAACTCAATTCCGGTTTCGTAAATTGCTTCTTCAGAAAACTAAAAACGAAAAATTTCTTCGGAATAAAACCACTTTCAAACTTCAAAGTGGAATTTAGTTTTTTTTTAAATTTTGTTAAATGTGTTTCTTAAATTCGCTATTATGATGTGTCCTATTTACATTAGCCTAGTTGTTTGCTTTGGTGTGCAAAATATTGCCACATTTAAATTAAAAAGTGGATATTCAATACTTTTCAAGAATAAACAAATTCGATCGGAATCTGAAGAAGCTAAAACAGGATCGATCGGAATTTGTTTTTTTCTTAATATTTTTTAAGAAATATTAAATTAAATAAATTATAATTTAAAAGAAAATAGGGCACTGTGAAAAACTAAAACTCTGAATTAAAACACAACCAGTTGGAATGAATATTACTTTGCAAGTGATTTTATTTTTGTAGGTATACTGATGCATCAGCAATCAGCATACCCGTTACTTTTTACATTTTCAGCAATTCTACAAAAAACTTAAAAGTAAAGCAAATATTAGGTGTAAGTATTAGTTTTAGTGCTATTTAATTTATTTTTAGTATTATTTTTTAGGTTTTATTAATTCATTTATTATTACTATTATTATTATTATCATTATTATTATTATTGTACTGGCTCAACATTCCGGCCCCATTGAAGGAGCTGAGGTCTTCAATCATAGGGTAGTGGAGCCAATTTACATACTGGGCGTTTAAATACGCCGTTTCTGGTCTTGACCTCCGCCACCCTGACCTTGCCGTCGTCTCCTTCGTGGACGTTGACGACTCTCCCGGTCAGCCAGTGCTGTGGCGGGCAATTGTCTTCGTGGATTATCACCACTTGACCGACCTTGAGACTGGGCATCTCCTCGCGCCACTTGCCTTTGCCCTGAAGTCCCAGGACATAGTCGCGAGACCAAGCCTGCCAGAATGTCTGCTTGAGACCGCAAAGCAGACGCCATCGCTTCCATAATTTCGCCTCTTTGCCTGTCACGTCTTCTGCGGATTCTACAGGCAGCGAACGCAGACCCTCGCCTATCAGTAGGTGCGCTGGAGTTAGCGCTTCTCCGTCGTTGGGGTCTGGAGACAGCGGTGCGATTGGCCGACTGTTGAGCACCGCCTCTACTTCTGCAAGCATTGTGCCCATCTCTTCTTGAGTGAGCGATGCGTTGCCCACGGCTCGCAGAAGTAGGAACTTCGCCTGCTTCACGGCTGCTTCCCATAGCCCTCCGAAGTGTGGCGCCCGAGGTGGTATGAAGCTGAACCTCACCCCGGACGACGCTGCGTATGATGCGACGACCTGTTGCAGCCCCTTCAGCACTCGGCTGGCTCCGACGAAGTTCGTCGCGTTGTCGCACCAAACTATTGTTGGCAGTCCTCTCCTGGCAGCGAACCTTTTAAAAGATAAAAGAAAAGAATCAGTAGACAGGTCAGATACTAATTCTAAATGAACCGCCTTAGAAGTGAAACACACGAAAACCGCTATATACATTTTAATTGGTGGTCTACCACGTATTCTCAGTGACACGTTAACGGGACCACAGAAGTCTACGCCGACCGTTAAAAATGGTCGGGTAGCTCTCACTCTACTAGTGGGTAAATTGCCCATTATTTGGGACATTAATTTTGGTTTATAACGAAAGCAATGAACACACCGGCGAACTATTCTGCTGCACTCTTCTTTCGCATTAATAAGCCATATATTCTGCCGCGAAAGAGCTACAAGTGCTTTTGTGCCTGCATGACAATTTTCAAAATGAAGATTTCGCAAATACAGTGTGACAAAGCTATTTCTTTTCGGTAATAAAAGTGGGAACTTGGTATTATACTTCAAGTTTGCATTAAGCAATCTCCCACCTACCCTTAAAAGTGAAAATGTTCGTTTCTCTTCTGTGAAAGTATGAACAAATGGTGTTAATCTTTGAATGTTTGATGACAAGACAAGAGATTTTTGCAATTTCGATATCTCCTCAGAAAAGTAATTTTTCTGGATTGTCTCTGCAAGCCGAAAGAATGACCATTTTAATTCGATTGCAGTAGGTCTAGATCCTTTGTCTATTTTGCGTTTTCTCAAAACGTCAACAAATCTAAGTACAAAAGACGTTACTCGTAGTAGCTTTTTGTACGACGAATATTTTTCTATAAGATCCAATAGGCAATTATATGGATCCTCTACTGCAATAAGTACATTCATTTTTCTTTTTTCCAATAATTCTTGGTTCTCTGGTAACTCAAAGTGTTCGTTAACAGGCCAGTGGGAACTTTCGCTTAGTAAAAACGAAGGTCCCTCAAACCAAATCGAATTTTTTAATTCTTCAACATCGCATCCTCTTGAAACAATATCAGCTGGATTTTGCTTGGTGGGAACATGGCGCCACGAAACGTGGTCTGACCATTCTTGAATCTCAGCCACTCGATTTGAAACAAAATTGGATAGAGAGGATGGATGTGTTTTAATCCAATGAAGTGTTATTTCTGAATCAGTCCAGAAATTAACACACTCGATTTCAAAGCTCATCATTAACTTAATTCGATTCCACAACTTAGCTAATAGGTGTGCAGCACATAGCTCAAGTCTCGGAAGAGACTTGGTCTTAAGAGGAGCAACTTTAGATTTCGCCGTAAGTAGTCTCGAAACAATTCTGTTTGATTCGGAGCTTCGAATGTAGATGCAACAACCATATGCTCGAATTGAGGCATCAGCAAATCCGTGAATTTGAATTTTTGCGTTAAAAGTTGTAAAAACGAATCTTGGGATTGTTATTGAATCAATTTCCAGTAAATTAGATTTGAAATTTTCCTATGAAGTATTTAGTCTCATGGGAATTGATTCATCCCAGTCAAGTTTTTGAATCCAAAGTTCTTGTATTAACATTTTGGATTTTGTTACTATAGGGCATAATAGTCCGAGAGGATCAAATAACCGCGAAGAAACTGACAATATGTTTCTTTTAGTAGCTTTTAATTCTTGAAAATTATTTTCCAAACGAAACTTAAATGAATCGTTCTTCGGAATCCAATGTATGCCAAGAGCTTTTGCTGAATCGGAATCGCTATGTAATAGTTTTTCATTCTGTATTGAACTCATAAATTCAGGATGATTTGAAAACCATTTCGTAAGTTTAAAACCAGCTGAACTCAAAATTTCATTAACCTGGTTACGAATTATACGCAGGTCTTGGTAGCTATCAGCACCAGTTAATAAATCATCTACGTAGAAATCACTGCGAACAACTTTTGAACCAATAGGTAAAGTCTCTTTGTACAAATCGCTTAAATGAATCAAACATCTGATCGCTAAAAATGGCGCTGACGCCGTGCCGTATGTAACAGTGTTTAAACGAAACACTTTTAAGGAATCAGATGGACTTTCTCGCCAAAGGACTAATTGAAAATTTCGGTCATTTTCGCAAATTAAAATTTGACGATACATCTTTTCAATATCTGCAGTGATTGCATATTTATGAAATCGAAAACGGATTAATGTAGAATATAATTCTTCTTGAATCGTCGGACCAACCATTAGCAAATCGTTAAGCGATACGTGCGAAGAAGTTCTACATGAAGCATCAAAAACTACTCGAAGTTTTGTAGTTGTACTCTGAGGTCGCAAAACACATTGATGTGGAATAAAGTAGTGAGGAAAATCTGGCATATTATTCAACGGTGACATATGACCTAAATCGAAATACTCTTTCATAAAATCATGATACATCTGCCTCATGATGTCATCTTTGGAAAGTCTTCGTTCCAAAGAGAAATCGCCTTTTGGCAGTTTCAAAAGATAAACCAAGCAATTTTGTATCAGATTTGAAAGGCAGTGAGACTTCAAATCGTCCTGACATTAAGCGTCGTACTGAATTTCTAAATTTGTCCTCACATTGTTGCTGTTCCTCAGAATATATTTTTGTTGACTCATTTGGAAGATCTTCTAATTCCCAGAATTTCCTGACTATTGAATCAACATTGCTCTCGTTTTCTACAACAGTACTTAAATGAAAAACGTTGTTATTGGTCGAGCCCTTTGATTGGTTGTATTTTCCAGTTACAATCCAACCAAGCGACGTCTTTTGAAGAATTGGCAGGCTCGGACCAGACTTTATTTGACCAACACACATCAAATCAAAGAAAATTTCAGCGCCAATCAATAAATCAATTTTTTGTGGCTTATGAAAGCAAGGATCAGCTAATTCTATATTCTTAGGAATATTTAAGCTAGTTTTATTTATTCTAAGATCAGGTTGCAAATTAGTTATATGACTCAATACCCAAAACTTTGAAGTAAAGTTAGTAGAGTTAACCCTCGACGTGACAGTTAAATTCACACAAGATTTAGAAACCGAATTTGTTTCACTTATGCCATTTAGACTTAATCTGCCTCCTTCTTTTTTCAGTCTTAGTAGTTGCGCAAGTTCCTCAGCTATCAAGTTTGGTTGAGAACCGGAATCTAAAAGTGCTCTGGCCAGTATATATTTGCCAGAATTACTTCTCACTTTCACAACAGCTGTGGCAAGAATAATTCTTTCATCCGATGATGAATAATTAACAGACGCGTGTGAAGTAGATGGCTGTTCAGCATAATTATTCGAGTTATTAGAACTACTAGAACTTGCATTAAATTTGTGCAATAGTGAATTGTGAGAACCACTACATATTCTGCACTTAGAAGATTGACATCTTGCTACTGTATGACCTTTTCTCAAACAATTAATACATGCTGGCACAGATTTTATGAAATCAAATCTTTTGGTTACGGGCTCAGCAGTAAAAGAAGGGCAATTATTTATTATATGCTGATTTGATCTGCAAAACAAGCACTTATCAGCAGATGGTTTTGATTTTGTACAATTTAATGATGTTTTGTAATTTTTTCTTTTAGAATTTTCAGTTTTATTAGTATTATTATTACTATTAAACCTCGGTCTTTAACTAGAAGATTCGTCAGCAGAAATATGCTGGTACCGTTTGTTCAAGGCGGCTTCGCAGTCTGACCACAAAGGGAGCTTTTCGAAATCAAGCTGTTCTTCCCACTTTGATCTGGTCACTGGATCTACTTTTGACATCACTAAATGTATTAATATGGCATTCGTTATTTTCTTATCGTCACCTATTGACAACAGCGAATCGTAAATAGCAGAAACGGTATCAATCATGCTTCGCAAAGCAGAAGCCGAAGGTTTTGTAATCTCTGGCAAATCAAAAAGTTTTGCAATATTATCAAAAAATATTAGGCATTCATTGTCGTACACCTTCTTTAAGCTGGCTAATGCTTTGGGATAATTTTCTTCTGAAATCTGAAAAGCTTTCACTGTACCTAAAGCTGAATCGGACAAGCATGATATTAAATGATTAAACTTCAATATCTGTCAACGTCGGATCATTGTGGACTAAGTTCTCAAATAAGCTCATAAAATTCTTATAATCAGAATATTTTCCATTAAATTTGGGGAGCTTCATTTTTGGGAGTCTTGACTGATGTGTCTGTGCACTGAAAGAAATTTCAGGCAAGTTTGGCTGCCTATTTTAGCCAGTAGACTCAAAAACATTGATTTTGTTGTCACACAAATGTCCTCAAGCTCAGCTCTATCGTCATTATCGGGATCTAAATTATCAACCTCTGACTGAAGCTTCATTGCTTGGTCAATATAAGTTTTTAAAATGTCCAAGCGACATTCTAATTCTATAGGGTTAAAAGATATCGTCTTTTCCCTTATAGATTGCTTAATTCTAACTATATTTTGTACAACCTTTGCTTTCTTTGCCATTAATTTCTCCAAAGTTTCCGATCTGGAAGGAGAATCTTGATGTTTTCTACTAGGCATTGTATAACTTCTACTTTACCTTATTCCTCAAAACAAATTTTAAATTTACCAAATTAATTTATTGGCCGAATTTTATTTAAACAAAAAAATTTTAATTGTTTTGGACTACAAGAAATATAAAATATTATTCTCTCGTCGGTAACACGGTATTCGGATTCTTTATAGTTTTCAGATCTATTTTTATTTTGCAAAAAATAGTAAATTTTGATCAGTATATTTAAAAATTAAAAGTAATTTATTTAATTTTTGCCTAAAACCACTTTAAACAGCCTTTGGTATACTAAAAATATTTATTTAACCAAGTAAAATCGTTTTAAAATTAATTTTCCAAATATTAAAAAATATAATATGCTAGTGTGAACACGCTAAGCAATTTTGTCTTATAAAAATATAAAATAAAAATTTTCGATGCTGGTGTGAACACACAAACAACTTACGATTTTAAAACTGTATGAAAATTAACTTTTCGATGCTAGTGTGAACGCACCACACTGTTATTAGCTGAGAGTAAATAATATTACAAGTGGTATAGGAACATTCGGAATGAAACACTGATCTTAATAATTTAATAACAACGAATTTGAAAATTAAAGAAAATGCAAATATAGTATTAATTAATTTATTTAAAATAAATAAAATTAACACTCGCGAATATTTTTGTGTATTTTTTAAAGCAATAAAAATTATTTCGACAATATTGCAATACCGACGGTAATTAAAGAATATTAATTTATCTCTCAATAATAAAGAGAATAAATTATATATGTATGTTTGTATATTGACAAAATGATTAACACTCGCGTTAAGTTTCACTTTTAAGGGTGGGTTTTGTTTAAATATAACAAATAAATAAATTGTTTCACAATTATTTAAGTGTAAAAAATATATTTTGTGTTCGACTTGCAAAGCGAAATTAATTTTTGAATAATTTACAAAAATCTCTTAAATTTGATTAATTTACAAATTTAAGGTAATTACACAAATATTCTTTACACTTTTTACCTCTGGTTCTGTTTCGGAGTTACTCCCCTGATTACGCTCTGCTCTACAGATGATACAGCGGCAACGGGGCATCTGAATAAACTTCTTGGTAGGATGATTCCAAAATGAAATGGTTGTTTTTGTTTTTGTTTTATATTTGTTTTGTTCAAAACAATTTAGTTTGTGTTTGCTTAAAACTTTTGCAATGTTTAATGTATGTAATTCTTTTGTTTTAAGACTTGTTTGTTTGTATAAAAACTTCTGTATTTTTGTGTTTAATCACTGTTTTCTTTATATGTTTTGTTTGTGTTTTATGTGTTGTTTTGTTTAAAACAGTTTAGTCTGTGATTGTGTTTTGTTTTATTATTTATTTAAAACTTGTACCAGTGTTTGTAGTTTAATCTATATATGTAATTGTTTTATATGTAGGAATGTTTACACTTTTCACTGTTTTAAAAAATTGTTTATTGTTTTTTTTTTTTTTTTTTTTTGTTTTTTGAAATTTAAGTTTTAATTAAATTATAAAACTTAATTGGTTTTAAAGTGAAGTAATTTATCACTATTAATTTTTTTTTTTTTTTCACTTGTCCCTGCTCCGGCGCCAAAATGTTTTTTTCTTAATATTTTTTAAGAAATATTAAATTAAATAAATTATAATTTAAAAGAAAATAGGGCACTGTGAAAAACTAAAACTCTGAATTAAAACACAACCAGTTGGAATGAATATTACTTTGCAAGTGATTTTATTTTTGTAGGTATACTGATGCATCAGCAATCAGCATACCCGTTACTTTTTACATTTTCAGCAATTCTACAAAAAACTTAAAAGTAAAGCAAATATTAGGTGTAAGTATTAGTTTTAGTGCTATTTAATTTATTTTTAGTATTATTTATTAGGTTTTATTAATTTATTTATTATTATTATTATTATTATTATTATTATTATTATCATTATTATTATTATTGTACTGGCTCAACAGAATTGTTAATAAGGAATTAAAACCATTCCGATCGGAATGTATGACATGCCTGATAATTTGATATATGTTTCGGAAACTAGACTAGAATGTACACTACTTAATTTGGTATAATAAGAAATATAAATATTTAAAAATATAACGTAAAGGGTGTTACAACAGTTGATGAAATTTAATGTATATGGCCAAATTGTTAAACCGTTACAGACACGCGGCTTAAATTTACATAGGACTTGATTGCTAAGGTCTTTATAGCAGCAAGTATAAAATTTGAATTTAAAAATTAAAGGATGCCATTATAGTTGATATAATTTGACGTATATTTCCAAATTGTTTTAGATAAACGGTTGTTGGATTTGAATATTAAAAGGTATCCCAATATTTAATATAACTGATAGGTGAAATCTGTTTTGAAGTCATTTTTTTTCTTGGGAGAATTATTGTTATTCCTAAGCAAATGCGTAACTTAATAATCTGTCAATCTTAATTAGTTTGATAAATTGCACTTCATAAAATAAAAATGTTTTTATGGTAGTTTGCTTGTTTTATTTTTTATTTTTTTTATTTTTTTATTATCGTCATCTTTTAATTGAAGAAAAAATAAATCATTCCTTGGTTATTGTTATATTGTTTAATCTTTGAATTTTGTTTCTAATTTCTGACTTTATAATTCTATAGTTTATCTAAAAATCTGCGCATATTGGCCATCAGGACCACAGAATTCAAATTATTTAACCGATAATTTATCACAACTAAATTATCTAACAATGTTTAAATTTTCATAAGGTAATTATTTGTAAATTATTCTATAAATAGTTACCTCCTAGAGACAACTGTAGAGATTATTTTTAATTTGCCGGTTGTTTTCTTTTTATATTAATATCGTTATGGAAAATTGTTAAAACGTATTCAATCTTAATAACTACAAAAGTTATTAGTATTAATACTAAAATTTTCTGCTTATAAAAGCATATTCGACAAAAGATAAAAGAATGACATCCAGTGAAAGATTAAACACAACCGCAGTATCAAACTTTGCGACACGTACGACCACTTGAACCAGGAGTTTTGTAAGGCAAAATTTAGGACATAACGATTTATAGGTTGAGTTAAGACCATTACTGGAGGTTAATCAAAGGCTTCGTAAAAATATATTTTTTTTGTAAAGTGTGTAATAACTCTTAGTCTGTTGCTAATTTAAATTTATTTTCGAAAAATGCAGTTTTGATGAAATTGGAATACATTCCCTAATCTAACAATACAAAAAAAAAAAGATCAACAAGGTTTTTTTTGTTGAGTAATCTACAGATTGCTTTTTCTTAAATACTTTATAATTCGCAATATTTTTTTAACGACTTCAAAACAAGAAGGAGGTTATCAATTCGACTGATTGTTGCTTTTTATTTTTGTGCCTGTAGAACTCAGTCATTTCTGAACCGATTTTGAAAATTTGTTGTAAGTTGATAGATTGCGCTTACAGATTGGTCCTGTTTTTAAAACAGTTCATAATCTTAAAAATTAAAAGGTGCCCCCATACAACATACATGTATCTTAAGTGTATTATGAATCGTAAGGCGCACTTCTTTCAATTGAAAAAATGCTTATTACTCACAATAGCATAAATTAATACAAAAACTTAAGAAACCTAAGAATTAAAGGGTGTCCCCATCGGTGACGTAAAGTTACTTATATGCGCCTATCTTCTGAACCGTTATAGACAAATGCTTAAAACTTGGACAGGACGACTATTACTATAACTGTTGTAAAAACAAATATAAACATTCAAAATTCTAAATTAAAGGGAGTTTCAATAGTTGATGTAATTTAATGTATGTGGCCAAACTTTTAAACTGTTATAGCCAGATATTTGAAATTTACAAAGAACCAGTATCGCTAAGTCCGCTATAACCACAAATATAAAATTTGAATTTAGACATTAAAGGATGTTCCCATATTTGAAGTAAATTGACCTATATGGCCCGTAAATTGAACCGTTATATACAAACATTTGAAAATAAAACAGAAATTCCACTACTATTTCAAGTATATTAAGAAATATAAATATTTTAAATTATAAAATATATGGTGTTACAATAGTTGCTGTTATTCGATGTATATGACCAAACGGTTGAGAAGTTGTAGACAGTTGATTGAAAAATAAACAGAATGTCTACTACTTTATCAAGTATTATAACGAGTATAAATATTTAAAATTATAAATTAAAGGGTGCACTAATGGCTGTAATTTGATGTATATGGCCAATCTTGTTAACAGTTAAAGGACTAACGCTTAGAATTTAAGCAAATTTTGTTTTACTGTGTCAGCAATAAATAGTGTAAAAATTAAGGTGCCCACATAACTGCTGATTCTTCTTGTTTAACTGCATTGATAATTTGACATATAAAAAGTCTTACACAATCTTGCTCAAATATAATATAATTAAGGTATTAATACCGTCCTAAAGAAATATGATTTTAAGTTTGTCTGTTTTGAAGTCTGTTTTTTTTTTTGCAAGAATTTTTAATTTTGTTTCGAATTTTAAACTAAAATAATCTTGGACAATGGTGGGCCTGATGTCAAGTTTTGTTTAAAACCACACCCACACTACTACAAGTATGATATATAAATATAATACTTAATGTAATTGTGATTTCTTTTAAACAGAATTCTTTTTTTGTTTTATTCTAGCAGCAATTAGGTCACAAAATCATATAAAATAAAAGTTTTTAAATATACAATTTGTCATAATCAACTGAATACTTACTATTTTTTTAATATTTTTCGTCCATAAAATTTTTGTTTTAATAGATTACATAACTGTCATTTATCATATCAATTATATCAATTTGAAAATCGAAATCGTATTTTGAAAAACTTAACAAATTCATAAAGTTTTGAAAATAAGTAGTTCAATAACGTTTCATTTTTCGTTTGCAGTTCTGATGGGAACAGACCTTATTGTTGCAATGGTTTTCATTTGAAGCATTTCGTTTAAAAATTTAATTTTGCTTGCTGCTGTTTATGGCAACATTGTCGTCAGAGGTTATAGTAATATATAATGTTGACAATTAACTAATGTCGAGACAAATGTCTAATAATTTATGCCTTGTAAAAAGTTTTAAACTTTGGCTAATTAAATCGATTACGCACAGGTGTTTCGCTTTTTCGATGGCAATTAAAATTATAAACGTAATTTGATAGTTCTGTTTCTGCTGTCATTGTTGTTGATGTGTTTGTAAGATTGTAGTATGTCGGTGCTGATACATGTAGTTGTTGGCTTTGTTTTCTTTTAAGGAGGTAGTACATGTGGCTTTTGTAGATGTTTTCAGCGTAGTCTTCGTTGGCAGTTGTGTATTTGCTGCTGTTGTTGATGTACATTGCGATATTGTTTGACTTATATCCGACATTATTTTATCATTTAAATGATATTTGCTTTACACACACATAGCTTGAAAATAATTAAAATAAAAATAAATATTAATTATTTTACTAAAACCGAAGTAAGAAAATCAATATCTTAAAACTAGAATCATTAAAATATCGTCTTAAATTAACAATCATTTATTTTTTTCGCGGGTAAAACACTGTTTTCGCAAGAAGATAATAAGGATTTAATTCGGTAAAAAATTTAATATTTTTTTGCTTAAGGTGCCAATTTTCATCTTTGATATTAATGAACACTGGGAGTTTTGTCGTTTCAGGTTCAGGTCTAAATGCGGAAATATGTAGGTGTGTGTCTATAAACAAAGTTAATTAAATGTTATTTAAAATTTTATCGTTCGCACACACGTTTATTGCACTTATACACAGAGTACTCTTGACGAATGGTTTTGAAGTAAACTTAGGTTTCAGAATGTTTTTATTTTAAAAGATGCAGGCATACAATCAAATGCGGGCCAACTAATATGGTACTCAAGGTGAATTACGCTATGCAATAAAAAGGCAGCGAGCATTATTTTCGAATGTCCACTACTGGCTGGCTTACTCCGTGCACCACAGCAGTTAAATATTCAATGTCAGAAGGTACCTCGATGCATAGCAAATTCTGGCATTTAAGCGGAATCCATGATGAAAAAAGAGCACCGAAAATTATCAGTCAATTGTGAGAAATACTGTAGTATTATAAGAGTTTAAAAAGGAAAATAAAAGGTTTATGATATGCATTAATATTTTTCTTGAATGCTATACATAAATAATGCATTTTTCTGGGAATTTTAAGAAAAAATATCGAAAATTGTTTAAGTAGACAATTTGGTAAGAATGAGTTTTTAACGGCGCAAAGGATCTCGTTTTAACTAAAGCTAACAAACCGAAAAGAAATCTTTACTGATACCATTACACAGCACTTCTTTGACATGTGCCAGTCCTGCCACTTAATAATTTGGATGCTTCTAGATTACGGATGATTTAAAATTATCACAATCCAGACCAATTGTTTTTAAGAAAGATTAGATGTTGAAATTCGAGCGGGAGTTTCTCGTTTTTACTTACATTTGTTAGTCGTACTTTGATTTACATTTTGCATTATAATTTTTCAGTTTCTGTTTAGTTTTTCGATACAGAAATAGTACAATACGCTAAAGAAAATGAGTTGTTACTGAAGTCGTCATCCACTTCATAATTATGGATGCAAAACAAAGATTTTTAATGCTGCTGCAAAGAAATCATTTTCATTTGCAGTCAGTATGCTGAGGAGAATATTTGGATATGCAGGATATTCTATAGTTCTATTCTATTAGTATTTTCCGTACAAGAAATATTTTTGGAAAATTTTAAAGTTGGTGTATATAGCACATATGAGAGTTATTAATTATTTAGATACACTAATTAATTTACAATTTATTGAGCATTGAATGATAAATAATGCTAATGATTTTAAGCATTATTATTATTTTCATTAATAAAAAGGTTTCATTGTTATTTTGTTAAAAAATAAAATCATTACCATTGACTAATGATTAAATGGTCTTTAATCATTATCATTAATGAACGTATTTCTTCTTTGTACAAAAAACGCAGATCTTAAAGTATAATAGAGCATCATTTTAAAATGGCATTTTGATTACAAATATTTGATGAAATATGTACGTTTTAACTTTCTCAGGAAAAATGGGAACATATTTTTGTTTTCCTGTAAGTAACAAGATCTGCTAGCTAGTGTGTTATGTGACTTCAAACTTCAGATATAAAGTTTCACACCAATCTCACTAAAAATTTATAAGTTTTTAAAATTTTCCAAAAAAAATCCATCTACAAAAAAAATATTTTTCTAGATTTGAATTTTGAGAAAACGAGAAATGACACGCACACAAAGTCGCGAGCACTGCTTGTAAGTTAATATAATAATTAAATGTAATAATTTGTTGTTTTTTAATAAACCATAGTACAAGGCATGTATGTACTTATGTACATACAATTTAATTGACTTCGATTACTTTAATACTTTCGCCTACCATAGTCCGGAAACATAAATTCATACATTGTCTTTTAATGTTTTTTTTATATTGCAAATAGATCAATATACATAATATATGGATCATAAAAATATTTCCCACAACACTTTTGCAGATTTGAGAATGATTTTACTTTAAAAATTAAATTCCTGAAAATCCTCAATATCTATTGCATTTTATGTTGGCGGCCTAAAGGTGTTATGAATACATAAAATTTTCAAAGAAATAACAAGAAATGCGCCGCTACGAAATGCAAAGTTTTAATGTCTGCAACAAATCTAAAATCATTTGAAAGAGTGTATTTTTACGACACAGTCTAAGTTTTCTTTAATGTGCGGTTTACTTTTTCTTTTTTTTTTTGTTGGATAACAAGTTGTATTCTTGATGCTCCTTAAGTGTCAGTCATATAATTTTAACCGCTCTTAAGTAGAAGGACACACAGTGGTTAGTTTGGAAAACGGAACTTATAAATAGGATGAAATAGAATTTAAATATTAGTTTTTTATTAAAAATGTAAACTGTGTTATGGCTCCCTAATTTTAGTTTAAAGTACATATTCAGCCGAAACTACAGGCAAACGTTTTACAGCATCTTTGTAAAGATGCTAAACCAAAGTGTCTTAGGTCATTACAAAACAAGGTATTTAGAGAGCTTTACCACGTTGTAGATATTTGGTTAAGTATTATGATATTGTGACATGTGTTCACATACCATCAGTGTGATTTTTTCCCTCGTAATAGAATGAGTTTCCTTATACAGTGTTGCCACCGTTTTTTTTAGTTAAAAAAATGTATATAAAAAGATCATATTACCAAAATGTGATAAAAAAATTATTTTATATTTTTAATATTGCTGCTTAGATTTAAAAAAAATCTACGTATTTTACACTGTAAAAATCACTGTTTGACGGTGTTAATGCAATTAGTTATTTCGATTTTTTACTTTGGCACTCTATAAAATTTAAATATTTTAAGTGTTAAGAAATACGTAATGGCATGAAGTATAGCAACGTCAATGCAAAGAATCACGTAAAGAGAAAAAGTTAATAAGACAACAATAAATTCTATGTATCTTAAACGTTTTTTTTTTTTCCTTCGTTATCTGGTTTCATAAGAAACACCATTAACATTTTTGACAATTTTATAACAGACTTTGTATAATGAGATGTGAAGTTTAATTTGACATGTTTCTTCCTTATGCGAGTATGGTGTAGTTTATACCTCAATAAAGTTATATTTATTAAATAAGAGTTATGCATGGCCCTTATTGCATACTGATATGATTTCTTTTAATAAAACAAGTTCTCTTTTTGCCTGTGAAATTTTCTGAGCCACAAAAATTCAATAGTTTCAACTACTTGCTTTGGTTTGTCAATACTAAATCTTACAAATATATAAAGCTGCCTCTTGTATGCATGACGTAAAATGTACACAGAATATTTGCCATGATTGTGAAGAGCTAAAAATATAGCTTACGTTATGTATGACTAGGAATCACAAAAAAGCTCGCAATGTGCTATTCGAAATTCTCCTTATCGTTTCACTATGCGGTTGCTCAACAATTTTATTTATAAAGCGGTTTTTTTTTTATTATTTTAATTATAAAAAGTTTATTTTTTTAAATTAAATCATTGTTATATCCACTTATTAAAAGTTGAAAAAAGAAAGAAGGCAAGGCTTTATTGTTGGTATTTATCTTTAAATGTTAAATATGTATTTATTGGCCTTTAAGCGGAATTCTCATTTTGTTTTTTTATAATTATTGTCTCGGAACTCTGGTGATCATTTTGAAAAAATTTATAATATACTAAGTCTGTAATTAAGGTTATCCTTTAGTGCTCTCAAATAATTCAGAGATCTAACAACATAGTTATTAAGATACATCGCCTTTGGGGCAAGGAAATATTGAACAAATTTCTATGAGGAAGCAATTGCCAATATTTCAGATTAAGTAGAGTTTTATTTAAGAATTTCTCCTTGAACTCCAGATGAATTTAGATCGAACAAATAAAGTATTTAAATAATGTCGCGCTCAATTTTTGCGATTAAAACATCGTTTTTGAAATATCTTACCATCATTAAAAATTAATTTAAGAAGCAGATTAAAGATAGCGCACAATAGATTACATGATTTTGTGTGGAAAAAATTGCATGTTCGCAATCAAATTAAATTTTAAGATGTTATTCACACAGTTGATACAAAAAAATTACTATGTTAAAATTATGTTAGGAAAATTTCGTAAATATTATTCTAAATTTTAGACAAAATTGCCCGTACTTTTCGGACCACTAAAAGCCTTTTATTCTAAAAATAGATTTTTAAGAAAACATTAGAATGTTTTTACTTTTCAAACAAATTTTGAAAGTTTAATTATTTAATTATTTGTGATAAAGCTTTTAAATAACAGATTTTGGGAGCATAAAATACACGCTTTTTAATTTTTTTTTTTAATTTCATATAGCTGTCTGTTTTTTAATTTAAAGAATTTTCGTGCAATAAGATGCAGAATGATCTCTCAAACTCACCTATTTTTAAACTTGCAGTTTTGAGTAAGAGATCCCACCGCATGGTGAGCGCTCCACCATCTTTTAAATCGCCTAATGTTGAATAAAAAAATAGGAATAGTTCATTTACCTTACGGCTGGCTTTCAAAGCGTCAATTGCTTTATAGTCAAACAAAGTATTGTGTTTCATAATGCCGCAATACAAAATATTGAAAATGATGCTATACAAATTTAAAAACAAATTATTATTAGTAACCCAGTAAAAAGAAAGCAGGGCAATAGTTTCAAAGTTAATGCTTAGCTTCGCATCTTTGCATACGTAACTTTATTTAAGTCAAGCAACTTAAATAAAGTTATTGTTGCTGTTGTTGTGACAATATACAAAATATAAGATAAAAAATCTTACCAGGTAAATCCATGCTAAAAAAAGTTTTTTTTTAGTTAATCTAAAGTAACTAATAAATTTAAAAAAAATTTAGCAAAGTCTTAATATTGCATTTTTTATTTTCTGCTATTTTTAATTTTTTCATTAGTTTTGGCAAAGAAGAATTTGCCAAATATTTCAGAATAATTAAGTAACTGATGACTTAATAAAAAATTATGCCTGAAAGTATTTTATTTATCGAAACTGAATAAACCGTTGTCGTCATTTATCCTGTTTTTGTTTAAAGGTGGATTTCTCTGCAGAGAAAGATAAATGTGCCTTCATTTTATTATTCATTAAATTTATGTTTTTTTGTTTATACTAAACAAAATAAATAAAGCGGCAAAAAATCTAAAACATTTAAATACATAAACAATGTACAGTGGGGCAAAATCAAAATATTTTTGAAATAACTTAGCCATTTGTAAAGGGCCAGGTCGATTGATCCAAAATTAGGCATAACAATAGAAGAGTAGCGTTTGAGCTTAAGTATTTAAGCTAGGTACCATCCACTTTACAGGGATGGTGCTATGTGGTCTCAAAACTGGGTACCTAGCGCCTTTAAATTTTTCTAAACTTAGCATTTCTTTAATTTTTGTCTGATTTTTAAAAGTTATGCATGGTCTTAAAATCATCGAGTTATAATAACTTTAAAATTAAAATTTTCAACCCTTGTCCAGTTTATTCAAAATACTGGATACAATTTTTAGCAAATTTATTCAAATTTTTTCCCGTAATTACGAATTTAATCCTTATCATATATTTTATATTGCAACTTTTGTTAAAATATCTCCAAATTTAAAAAATAATACCCTAATCAAGTTTTTACTTCGTAGGAAACGGTGGACTGACTACAAGTTGGTTTTAATATTCGCCTCCTGCTGCTAAAAATCGTAAATAGATATATTTGTTAAGCCTTTTTCTTACTTTATTTAAAAGCTATAAATATAAGTATAATAAAATAATTTTTTGACCATCCTCTTATATTATGTTCTTTAAAATTTATTTCCTATCAATTACTTTTTACGGTTTTAAAAAGGAAGGAACGTTAAATATGTTAGAAACACTTTTAATTTAATGTGTTTAAACATAAAACTTTATAACTTTATTGGGTGCTGTTTCTTGCAAGTCATAAAATGTCTTCATTACCTCGTTAAAGATTTTAAAATAATAACTTTATATTCGAATTAAGCTATCGCTATTTTAGTCTAAAATACCTTTTTAGAAAACAAAAACTACCTATTACTTGAAGCAATGTTAATTTTATTCTAACACTATTGCTCATTGCAGTCAGTGTACAAAATTATATTTTTAAGTTATTAATCTGGCGAGTGGCAGTGAAACCAAACTGGTCCTCAAGGAATAAGTTTATATTTTTTGTTTTTTGGAAAGTTGTCAAAGCAGAATCTGAATATGTTAAGAAAAATCATTTAAAAAATCTATTTTACATCTGAATATGTTTGCAATAAGGTTCTACTGCTAGGCAGTACTTATTAGATATTTAAATGCAAAATAAAAAGAACAAGTTTGAAATGTCCATAATATTTGTCTGGAACTGTAAAAAGTATCCATATGCCGATGGGTTTATGCCATGATCAGAAGTAAAGATAAAAAACTGATTAACCATCGAATTGCGAATAACAAAGGAGAATTAATAACCTTTGTTTCTGCAATTAATTAAGAAACAAAATATAAATGCTTTATATAATGTTTGTTTTATTCCAAAAACGGATAGTTATAGTACTTGCTTTATCCGCACATGTTAAAAAAAAACTACTTTTTTAAATCTTTTTATGTGTTTTAAGATAATTTGTTTTCGAAGAAGTATAACTTCTCATTTCCAGTATATTAAAAAATATTAATGTTAACGTAAATTTATAAATAGTATCAAATGAAATGCATTCAAATATATATATATATATATATATATATATATATATATATATATATATATATATATATATGTATATATATATATTTTATTATATAATAATATAATTATATTATTGACTTTTAAGCTCTTATTTATTTTAAACCACGTCTTAAAATCTGTTCAAGTGAAAAACTGTTGCTTAGTTTAATTCATAATTAATATTTTTCTGTTTGTTATGGTTAATTAGATTGTCTACATAAATTTGTTTTCACAGATTTGGTTTTCTTTAAATGTTGTTAAACGAAAATTAATCTTTAAATATGTTACGTGTTAAAATTATCATTTTTACCTGACTAGAGACTGTTGCATGACAGTATTCTTACGCAATACGTAAGAAATATGAAAGTTACATTTAAAAAGCACTTACCTTGATACCAGAAATATTCAGTAATCAATATAAAAGATTAACCGTAACAATCTAATGTGCCACAAGCTGCCGGTCAAAAACTAAAAAAAGGGGTTAAAAAAATTATTTTATATTTGGTTACGGTAATAGCAGCATGAAAAATATCATAATGTTATTTACTCCAATGAGTATATATACAAAGCACAACTCCTAATTTTAGATTTATTTCGAGAATTCAAAATTTAATCCAAAAACTGTAAATATTTTCAACAAAAAAGTAAAAGTGCCTTATTCGGCTATGACGAATCTTTTACACCCTTCACCATATATGTATAATCACACATACCGTACTGCAGACTCCCCATCACATAGTTTAAATAAAAATCGGCATTAAAAAAATACTTTTTTCCAGAAAATTAAAATTTTTGTTTTTTAACTTGAAGTGGTTTTGCAGTCTTGATGAGAAATTTAATCTATGGGCAAATTACAGCATTCGATTTCAATCGAAATTTATTTGTAAGTTCCACTCTAATTTCGATCGATGTTGTAATTTGTCCACTATGTATGTGTCCATATGTATCTACATAAAGAGTCCTTTAATAGAGTTACACGTAAAGAGACAATTCTTTTTTAAGAAACATTGAAGAAAAACAAAGTTTTAAATAAATGAAAACACAATTTACAGAAATTTTTTAGTTGTTTAAACGACTGGGAATTGTTAAAGACATTATGTGTTTTTTTTTTTTTTTTGGAAACTAAACACTAAATGCTCAAATGTTTTTTTTTGTAAAAAAATAACTAACTAACTAAAAACTATTTTTTATTGAAGTTCTGTTTAGTTTTCTATTGTTTAAAGTAAAATAGAAGTTTTTACATTTTCTTAAGATCTGGCTTTGAGATGCAAGCATATTCTAAATGTTAACATTCAATCATTTCGTTATGAATTTTTATTGATGTATTATTTGATAATTATTTTCTTAGTTTGTCAGCATGTTTTGTTTTTAAAGTCTTATTAAGTGTTTTGAAATCAAGATATGAATACAGCGAATCCACTCAACATTTGTCTATACAAATGTGCATTGTAGTATATAAAGTTGTCAAACAATGTGATCGACATTAGTAAATTTTATTGTGTTTTAAAGCCAAGCCCGTTTTCTCTGTGTTTGGAAAGGTCGAGTTTTAAGCAACAGCCCAATAATGTAAAATACTTTTAAAAAGTAATTTTCTCCCACTCACTGCTTTTACTTGTTAAAGTCCTAAAAGTGCCCATAATTATTATATTTCCTTGAACTTTATTTGTAAGACTTGGCTAATAGTAAAATTTTTAAGAAGAAGAAGGTAGTTTTCATTGATGCAAAACTGAGAAATAAGTGGTAATTTGTTCATATCTCTCTTAATTTATTTTTAATTTTTTGCACATGCTTTGTAAAAGTTTTATTGAAACAAAAGTTTTATTGAAACAAACGCTCAAATAATCAAATAAATACAAACAAAAATGTTGATATATCCGTATGCTTATTGCATTTTTAGTTCTTGACATAATGTTGTTTTTAACTTGGCGTTTCATTTTCGTTGCACTAAAAAAAGATTTCTTACTTCATCTAAGGTATGTGTGTGACCTAAACATATAAAAGTTTAAATATCAACGAACTAAAAAAACATTTTGCAGCATGCTAAAGACATAAAATGAAGTTAAACAAGTGGTTACGAAATATAATTAAAAGTTGCATTTACTTTTGAAAGCAAAGCAAAATGTAAAGTACTGCATCATTGAGACAGAATAAATGATTTATGATAGTTACATATTAAATCAAAAGAGAAAACTAAAGTTTTTGTTTTTTCTAAAAGCTAAAATAAAAACAGTTATTCATTTGTGTGGCGAAAAAAACTAAATTCTTGGCGTAAAGCATTTTTGCTTACATTATTCCGATACTGAAATTATCAGTTTATTTAATTTTAAAAAGTTCACCTTTAAAGTTTTTGTCTATTGCTTATAAGTAAAAATCTTAATAAATATAAATCTTTTCAAAAAGAAAAACTAAATTTTTTAACAGAAAAAAGCTATACCTATTTTTCTTCTTATCTCCCATCTTTCCCTTTCCTAAAGAATCTCGCACGGTTACGAAAAAACTAAATAGGTTTTATTCCGTGAAGTGCTAGTTCTCTTAAAAAAAAAGGCAAAAAACTCAACCATAACAAGGACGTTTAGACTAAAGCTCTGTCTAGACGGTTGTCAGATCGTACAATATTTTTAGAAAAATGTACAGACAATATCATCAGAAAAACCATTGTCAGATAATTGACAGACCTCTACCTGACAATAATATTGTCAGATATCTTACAATTGTATGAACACTTTTATTTCCATTGTAAGAATATTGTCAGACATTGTCAGTTAAAAACATATCGTAATATGTTGGAAATTTTAAACATCTGACTATGAAAGCATTGTGAGATAAAAGAAACTTGTATTGCTAAGCCCTCTATAAGAGCAGATGTACAATTTGAATTTAGAAATTAAAAGGTGTGCTCATGACTGACATAATTTGACATATATAGCCTTATCTTTTTAACCGTTGTATACAAGCACTTGAAAACTAGACAAAATGTTCACAAATTTGTACTGCATATTAAGAAATATAAATAGTTAAAACTAAAAAATAAAGAGTGTCCCAATAGTTGATGAATGTAGCCAAACTTTTGAACCTTTGTATACTAACAGCTAAGATCTGTTTTTGAGTGCGTGTTTTGCAAGAATTATTCTTCTTAATCCACCTAAAAAACAGAGGCTATTAGAATCGTTGCAGTTTCTTCGTTTGGAATAATATCCATTTGTTTTAATAAAGAATTATTGTACAAATTTTAAACTTTTTTAATAATTTACATTAAAAAAAATAAAAGAAATTGCGTCTTGAATTGCTTTAATACTTACAATAGAGCTGTAAATTTTTGCCACTTGGCAATTCTTACTACCGTGTGAAAAAACAATTTTTTGTCAGACAACGTAAATGTCGAAACGCGGCTTGAAAATGATGTCTTTACATCGAAAGCGCTCGCCAATCGTACCAAATAAACAGCCAGTGACGACGGTCTTCACCGAAAGGTATGACAACAGTATTTTGTATACTGGCGGAATAAATCCAATTGTTTTATTTAATTCACAATAATATTTTCTATTGATTGTCCTCTTTATAGAATTATTTGTAAAAGAGTTACAAGAACATTCAAAAATTTCAACCGAATTTCAAAAAATACAACCCTCAAAATTCGATTGACAATAAATTTGGTTGCCATAGCGAATCTCTTTCTTTACTGTTAGTATTTAAATATAAAATTTTTTTTCTGGAAACTACAAGAATTGTGCGCATTTATATACGAATGACCGCAAACCTTTAACGAAATATAAAGTAATTTTAATTCTTCAGTCTACTTTTTTGCCAAAGACATTATATATTTCGATGATTCTTGCTTCTGTTCTTTTTTCTATAAATTGTTAGTCGTGCCGAAATTTGCTTAGGAAGATATTCTTTTTCGCCACATTTATCACTTTTTCTAGGAGTATTAAAAAAAAGGTAAATTCAATTTACCAATAAAACAAAAACATATACACATACACAATCTATACATATAATAAAACCTTAACAGGGCCATTTCTGATCATGGAATTTTTGTCTGTCTGTGTTCGCATCACCTTAAAACTAGTGTATGGATTTAAATTAAATATAGTAAGGAAGTCCCTTGAAACCCTGTTTTAAACATACAATACTTTTTTTCAGTAAAAATAAGTCACTTCGTGGAAAACGTAGAGGTTTAAAGGAGAAAGCATCCAGTTTTACCGGTATAAAGATACTAGAACAGCTGTCAGCATAATTTTTTTTGTAGATAGAAATTTTTAAACACTTATTTCAGAACTTTGCAATAAATTTTTAAAAACACATTTTTCTAAATTTTAATTTTAAGAAAATTAGAATTGATACGCGGACAACGTCGTGGGCTACTGCACTTTTTAAACTTTTTATATCTATGTGTCCGTTGAGTATATTTTTTAAAAGGACATTTTGTAGATGGTGTAGCTCTTCTACTAAACTGTAATTGGATTGATAGTGTGGGTTCGTATCCCAGCAATTGCCAGCTTAATGACGCCAATTTATATGACACTTTATTTATATGAATTTTGAGTAGTCTATATGAACCGTATTTTATGTTACTCAATTATTCAAGGATTTAACATAAATATTTATTTTTATTATTGTGATATAGTTTTAGCAGTTTATAAAGTTTTAATAGTTAAGACCTCTTTCTCTTTGTACTATTGATAATGAAGTCGTTGTTAAATTATAATGATGAAGAATTGAAAAATAATTCAGCATATAAACTTTTCAAAATAAAAGAGGAACATAATAATTTTTATATTTAAGATTTAAAATAACTGCACAACACATTCTTATTGTAAGCTTACTTTCTGTATTAAAGTTTTTAACATTCACTCAAAAACGAAACTAATTTATGTTATTTAATGCTAATTATAAACTAATTGCTTTCTAAATCTTCAACTCAATGAATTTTTCTTGCACAACATTACTTAAACCTAATAAGATGTTGCATAAAATCAAAATATTCGTTGTTGTCAATAATATGAAGAAACAAAAAACTTATGTTTTTGACGTATTTGTGAAAGGATTTTTTATAGTAATATTTAATAATTTTAGTGTTAATAATACTGTTTGTGGGTCAAAAGAGTAATGAAATTGGAAAATGTTAAAATGTCTCGCTTTGTCATTTGAAGATTTTTAACCTTTATTTGTTTATTACTTCGTAAGAACACAAAAAGGTTTAATACAAATAGTTATACCTAAACTCAAAAGAAATATTGTTTTTTGTTAAACGTGAAAATAAATATGTAAGAGATATATAAATTTTATACTACAATTCTAATTTATTATTTTTTACTCAATACTACTTTATCGCAATTTCTTAATTAAGTAAAATATCTTGAAAGTTTTAAGATTGTTGTTTCTTAATAAAATATTTTGTGTATTCAATTTTATAAATTAAAATTGAATACACAAAAACCAGTTTATTTTTCGCACTTTTGCAATAATATTGTTGCTGCTTGTGATTCCTAAATTAATGAAATTTTTATACACAATATAATTGAATTATCATAGTTTATATCCTCGAAGCCATATAACTAGAAACATTTTTTTTTTTTTTTGAACTTTAAGAAAAATTAAACATCAATATTTTGTCTACTTGTCTGAATTACGTTAAGAAGGTACCTAAAAATGCAACTGTGCGTATATCGAATTATTAAAAATTTGCGTGTGTTAATATGGAGAAAAAATTTTAATGTTAAAATAATTTAAGTTTTTTTAAAAAAATTCTCTCTAATTTTTTGTCCATTTGTAACATACTAAAAATGATTCTACGGAATATGCGATCAGTTTCGGACTTTGTTGAAGCAAGTGACAATTAATGAAGCTGAACGAAAAGTTTTGTAGAGTACATTTTAGCTTGCCATATATGAATTATATGAGTAGTATATTTGCACACATTAAGCAATTTAATTTTAGTTGGGACTTAACCATTATATAAAGGAATACTATTTGGTGTAGAAAATATAATTCCTAGTTTATGCAAGCGTAATGCAAAAGTCATTCATATCTTTTTATACCAACTTAAAATATGTACTTCTGCTCTAAACTTTTGTGTCATGTCGATTTTTTATTGCAAAAATCATGTCACTTTCAATGGAATATTCATTAAAATGCCCGTTTTGATTGCTAAGCCATAAACTCTTTCAACTCTTAATTTAAGTTTTGCTATAAATTTTTTAATAAAAATGTATAAAGAAAAATATCATAAACAGACTATAAAAGTTTACCACTGTTTCAACTTAAGTATCGATATTTTTTCAATTTCTTTTCCCTCCCGTTTTATTAGTAAAGTTAATTTACGAGCAAAAAGGTTTCTCCGTATTTAATAATTTTCTAACACTAGCGGTTCTATCAAATTTATAAACAACCAAGTTTGTCGTTCCGTTTGTGCTTTCTAAAATATCTATTTCCGACCCCATAGCGAAGTAAATTAACTGATGTCCGTATGTCCGTTCGTCCGACAGTGATAGTTTTCAAATCAAGTTTTCCGAGACCTTAGATTAGCTATTGGAAATCAGCAAGATCGGTCCATGTCTTCGACGCATCGAGAAACACACCACGCCTACCTTTAATTTTTCTATATCATTTGGAACAATGAAGTAAGTCCAATAAAAAAACATACATGGGGCGATATAGAATTAAAAACTAAAAAAAAAAAAATACAAAAATTGGCGGCAACCCTGGCCAACCAGGTTTGTAGAGGTTGAAACTTTAAAATTGTATAGTAGTAAAAGCACTTCCATATTCTACGTTGCAGTCTCTTATTTTGAATTTTAAAAAAATAAAAACTCTTTACAAATTGCATTAATTTTTATATTGTCTTAAATAGATCCAAAAATATAAATCAAATTACTAAAAATATATACTATTTATTAGAGCTCTTGGTCAAAACTCGATTTGTCAGTCCGTTTATAATTTCTACAATATCTCAATCCGACTCCATTAAGAATTTTTATTTTTAGTTCTTATGCATAGCGAAGTCGATAAAGCGATGTGCGCCTGATTGTCCATCCGTGTTCGTGTTGACAACATGAGCTAGAGAAAATTTAAATACGCCGATCGATCAGACATAGCTTCGAAAATGTTGTTATTGGAAATCAGCAAGATTTGTCCATGTCTTTCAAGGTAGCGGCAAAACATCACAACTTCCCAAAATTTTTCATATCTTTTAAAACAAGTCCAATTTAGTGAAGTAACTCCAATTTAAAAAAAAAAAAACATATAAGCCTGCAGTACGGTACATATATAGTGAAGGGTACATAAGAATCTGCACACCTGAATATATGAAGATTCAGTTTAGTAATTCCAATCGAAAAGCCAAATAATGGGGTGCCAGAGAATTAAAAATAAGAAAATAATTTAAGAAGTTTATTAGTTTATGTAAAAATGTCATCGGCTCTTAATGGGCTAAGCATTTTAAAAAAATTTAAATATTTTCTGCAAAATCTCTTCAGAAGCTCTTAAATGATAGCCCTATTGATAATCGAAATTGTTTATAAAACTTTAAGAAGCCCATAACTCAAAAAGTATGGGCGAGCGCCAACTTTTTACTTGACGTGTTTTTCTTATTTTTTAATTTTATAGTCGCTCCATATAATTGTTTTTTTAATGAAGTTACTTCAATGTTCAAAATTTTAAAGAAAAATTAGAGGCCGGCGTAATGTTTTGCACGCTCCTCCAAAGGTTATCGAAGATCTTGCTGATTTTCAATAGCAAAATTTTCGAGATTATGTCTGATTGATTGGAGTATTAACATGAACCTTTTAGACATACTTTTATAATCGTTTCTACAGAAACTCAACAATATCATCTCATACATAATGAAGTAATGTTAAAATAATGAGACTGATTCTATTGTTTTCCTTACTTTTTCCATGTTTTTATTATACCTTTCACCACAAAAGTGGCAAAAGGGTAAATCTATGTTTGTCACCTCATAAATTACATGTATATATTCTAAGTTTATGTGCATTGCGAAGTCGAGGTCTGTCCTTCCGTGTTCGTGTTGAAATCAACTTTGCCAAAGAACTCATGAGCTAGAGAATATTTTAATATGCCAATAGATCAGAGAGAGTTTTGAAAATTTTCTATTGAAAATTAGCAAGTTCGGTCCATGTCCTTCGAGGCAGCGGGCAAGACACTACGCCTGCCTCTAATTTTTCCATATCCTTTGAAAAAATGTATTAACTACAATCGTAAAAAATATATTGGGCGATAGAGAAGTAAACAATAGGAAAAAAACATCAAGTGAAAAAAATTGGCTCTCGCCCATATTTTCCGGGGTATGGGCCTTTGAACTTTTGAAAGAATAACAAAATACTTCAAAAATTGAATAAGACGTCCCTTTATAAATAAGGCACGGTTTGCCTCGTTCACTCCCTGTAGTTGCTAATTTTTATATGTAATTAAATTATTTTGTTCTGACTGTTTTTTCGAAACATTAAAAATTCAAAACGTAAAAAGTATTGTGGTATTAATGGCTGCGTAAGTAAGTCACATGTTTATTAAGGGAGATATCGAGTAGTTCAGCAGATTCACAGATTATAGTAATATGGATACCTGCGCAAGCTTTTTAAAAGCTTGCTATGTTAAAAAAAGGGATAAAACATTATAATTATTTTAATTCTAGAAAAACCTGTAAGTAATTTTACTCTATTATAATCCCTACTCACAGCTTTACTTTTAATTGTTGAACTTTCTTCTGTCTGGGGCATCAGAAATTTCTTGTTATAATAAAAAGTATTTATATGTCTGTTAAATTTTAACTTAAGTTTTTGCTTACGTACCTAATAGAAGAAAAGAAAATGTCCACTGAAAACAGGCTTAGAAAACTTAAAAAAAACAACAAAGTGCTATATTGGCATTCGTTTTTAAGTATTTGTGCTTATATTTTGTTTCTATAAATTTTAAGTTATATCACATAATTCCGACAGAGCTTTTTATCTTAATTTTAAATGTGTAAGAATTTATATACGGACTTCCATATGTTTGGTATTGAATTAATTGGACTTATTCCGCCAGTAAATATAATACTGTTGTCATAACCGATAAATTTAACACCAGCGGAGTACACAGACTCACTTGCACCTGCAACCATATATACATAATAAAAACTGGACGAACATTAAATATAAAAGTTTAAAGAACACATACGATCATATAAACGGAAACGAGAAGACTCTAACTTCACAAAACACCTTAACACACATGAACACGAGCCACGGGAAATAAATGAATGTATGATGTTAATACATCCTAGCAGAAAAGGACGAAGACTGGACATTCTTGAAAAACATGGAAATTTACAAAACACGAACGTTTAACGGAGATATTATTAACGAACACGTAAATGCAACCTCCGACACAATTTTTACACCACTAAAACTATTAAAACAATCTTACAAACGCAAAACACCCACAGATGGTCACACTTACCTACCCAATAATAAAAGACTAAAATATTAAAATTATATACCTTCAATAAACATGACAGATGCATAATACCATTAAAATAGACACCATCTTTACGGACAAAGCCACCACTTTATGTACCCACCACTATCTATGCAACAAATACCTTACACTTTATAACTAGTACTAATCAAAACGCGGCTTGAAAATGAAAGCGAAAGCGCTCGCCAATTGAACCAAATAAACAGCCAGTGACGACGGTCTTCACCGAAAGGTATGACAACAGTTCCATATTAATAATCAATGCAGTTTATTCACTAACTCATATTTCTGTCTTGGATCATAATCACACACCATCTCGCTACCTCCTTAAAAATGTATATTTTTACACTCCTTGGCATATTTGTTGATTTTTTATTGCTCCAGTGTAGTAGTTATAGACGACTATGATCTACGAATTGTTACTATGTATACATTACAATAACAAGAAACTTGCCATTGTGCCTATAAATACCCGTACACAAAACGTTATTGTGTTATGGACAAATAATTTGTAATAGAATTCGCTTGTTGCAGTAGTAGCAATTAAGGAATCATTTATTCCTTAAATACTGAACCGAGTTAAATATGATAAAGACTGAGAAATAAAACTCGATAAAATCTTTAAATCGGTAAAAGAATAAACAGAATATAAGACAGAGGAAAGAAAGGTCGTCGTATATTTTTATAAATGTTCTTATTGCGTTTTGTCTTTTAATTTGCTGTTTACTAATTAATAGTTTAAAATGTCTGGTAGTAAGGAACACTTATTTCACAAGTATTATATTTAAGTGTTATGAATTTAAAATCTTGAAAATAAATTTTAGGTTGTAAAATGTCAATTGTTAGAAAATAAATATATGTTTATTAAAAATAAATTAAGTATACTGAAAATTGAGAAGTTTTCAAAAAACGGCTTACAATTCTTTTATATTATTAATGGTTGTTCTTGCCGATGAAGTCCGCATATACCAATAGGCTTAACTGATATTTTATTATAATTAATTAATATAATATAATAAATATAATAAATTAATAATTGAATTAATAATAAAACAAGTACAGAACGGAAACATTTAAGATTTTCTTAACTAAAATGCAATAAAGCCTACTAAACTAAAAGTATGACAGTTTAAGTATGAAGTAAATTAATTAACAAAATATTTATTAATTGTTTTGTCGCTTCCAGCATGTTTATTAATAAATCATATATTGATTGATCAATAAAATTGTTGGTTGATGTTTTAGTGCAGGGGTTCTCATTAAATTCATGCTCATGGACCCCTAGTAAACTAATTTTTTTCGCGGATCCCTCTGAAGCCCAAGTTCAAAATAAAACTTTTATTATTTTTGAAAACACTGTCTTTTCGGTTCTTCATGCGGACCCCTTGGATGGTTACCACGGACCCCCAGGGGTCCACGGACCCCATTTGAGAACCGTTGTTTTAGTGTTTCTAGAGTTATGGCTGTCTTATTACTAGACTATAAATTATATTAGAAAAGTAGTCTTAACAATTAATTTCGATGTAAAATAAATAAAACTTTAACATATGAGAACAAAACAAAACATATTTAGTCCATGCCTTTTTGAAAATAACAATAAAAGAAACAAAGTAAAACCAAATTTAGTACAAAAATTTGTGTATTCATTATAATGACATTTAAAAAGATATTTAAAATTAATTAATTTCCTAGTCTTTAGATACACTAAAAATTACAAAAAATACATTAGGAACATACTTTTGATGACCTTGCGCTTTAAACGTGCGTATAAAGCTAATAAATAACCAGCGAGTGTGTTTTAGCGAAGAGGTTGATCACATCATGTATTACAGTGCAAGCGTAATACTTTTATTTTAATAAAACTTGTTTCTTTTTCATTTTGTTATTAACCGGCCGTTCTGACAACTTTCATTTTCACTTTAAGAATGTTGATAATGAAGATAAAAAGATATTTCGTGGCATGTCTTTAATCCTAAAAGTTAGAATTTTGTGTTTAAAAACTTATATTTCACTTCAAAATAGCGAATATTTTTAAACACCGTTTATCATTACAAGGCGTCCCACAACAATAACTAGTTTTGGCTGTTTGAAATGTCATGCCCAGCTTATAAAAGGAAGCTAAAAAAATAATAATAAAAATTATGCTGATGTTTAAAAATAAAATTAAATAACTCAAAATTTAAGGCTTAGTTGTTTGGCAATTTTTATCCATTTTAAGATCTTAATTTAGTTATTTCATACCCTGAAAAGTTGGCAACCTTGTACATTACCTTGGTATGTTTGCTATCTTTTATTTTATTTATTTATTTAAATATGCATTTAAAAATAACTAAAAGTCACAAGACCAAATGAATTCACTATTTTACATTGCAACTACAATATTAATAAATATTAATTAACAGTAAATTGTTTAACTTTAAATATAATAGGCTCTAAGTCTAACTATGCTAGGTTCTCTCTGGAGCTGCTGATTTACTCAATCACTTATTCCAGCAAAATCGCTCTACTTAGATTTTTACTTACTGCATTGTTTCTTCTTCGACTGATAACGAAAATTGAATTTAGTTACATTTGCCTCTTCAAATAATTGTAACGTTTGTTTCGATGAGAATAAAAAAAATATATATCACAGAAACTGCCCACAATATATTAAAAACCCTTTTCTTTATTCATTACTTATTTAAATGTGGTACAAATCATTTCAACTAAAATTCAAAATTTATACTTCCAAATAATTTTTGGAAATAACGCGTATAAGAGCATATAGGAAATATATTAATGTAAAAGGGTTGTAACGTAACTACGTTGCAACTACCACTAATGTTTCAGAAAAAATTTTTAAAACAATCAGCATTAGTACAAATTTTATAAGACAATCTTACGTTTCATGTGACTTGTAGGTTTTTCCTAAACCATGATTTCTTTTTCATTTATCGTCAAAATTTAAAAATATTATAAATACTTATAATATGGTTTTTGGTAAATTATACGTCATAATTTATGATTTCCAAAATAGCCAAAGGTATTTATCGAAATCTTACTTTACAATATTTCTGCACAGAAACCAAGTTAGTTACTGATCTGGTCGTACAAGTGTTAAGATGAGGAATGGCGCCCAATAAGTAAACTACATATTGTGTATGTGTAAATGGCTGTTGCATTTTGTGAGCGAGTTGTGGCTGTTTTAAAAACAGAAACTACAACGACACAAAAACTGAACGGTATCAAAGTTATTATGGCTTTCAGCAGTTCTGAAAATAAGTGCAACAAAAAATTTATAAAAAATTATTTAATATAAACTTTCATTTTCATCTCAGTAATGTCTGAAAACTGAAAGATTAATGGATAAAAACGTCTTGTGAACTAAATGAAAAGTGAAAATTAAATTGAATAAATCAAAATGCTTGCGATAATTCGGACACAACATAAAGCTTAATTAAAGCACAAACTGATGTGAAAATGTAGTTAAAAAAATTTGCAAAAATATGTAACTAAAGCACGCAACGCCAAAGTAATTACGAGAAAAAAATAAAGGAATAGTAAATAAAAAATCCAAACTAAGTTTATAATGAAATTGTACCCAATTCCAACAAAATTCCTTGTTTATTTGTAATCTACCAATAAGCAAATATTTACTGCCACTTAGTAACGGCCTTTAATTTACACTGTGTGAATTCTAATTGTCTAATAAGGTTAAAAAACTAAAGCCATATAATCACGTCAATACTGCGACACCCCTTTAATTTAAAGTTTTATATTTTCTACTACCTCTACTTTTTCGAGCCGTGCACAAGCTACAAGATATTATTACATAATAATATTAAATAATAATATCTGTCACGTTTTAAATCAGCTAACCGACTCTGATCACACTTGTTTTCCCCTTTTAGTCACGGCATCACTGACAACTTGTAGCTTGTGCACGGCTAGAGCTTGTCGGGCTTGGGCGGTGGTATGTTGCAGTGACAAAAAGTTTACTTGATCGACAGTATTATCATGTTGTGCCAGCGATACAAAGAAAAATCGTGATATTCCTAGTGAGGATAGATGTAATACCCTTATCCCACCCCTAACCATGGCAGTATAGCATAAATATTTCTTCATACTTCCCCTTTATCGTCTTCACCAATTTTATTGAATATTTAATGTATTTACTTTCCTCAAATTTTACCCTTTTGACAATATTTTTTCGAAATTTTCAGAGATCAGCAAAAAAAATTTAAATTTTTTAGAATATTTTACTTTTTTATGTATACAAATATAGATGTTGCAATTTCCTATCGAATAAAAAAAGATTTACCTAATATTATTTTTAAGTACAAAACTATGTGTCCTTAAATATGAGCGTAGGTTTTCTAAGTGGTTGTGGTAGCATGAAAATGTATAGGAAATCAAGTAGCAAAATAATTAATTTGGTCATATAAACGTTAACGGAAACTCACTATTATAATCAATATAATTCAAAAAATTTTTAACCTCTAAAGATTCGTTATTGACTACAAGCAAACAAAACACCACGGCTTAGGGATTGACAAAAAACATCGATGTTTGCAAAACCCTAGATGTATTGTGTCGAAACATCGATATAATCCAATCGGAAAATATCGAAAATATAATAATAATAAATAAAAAACACTTCAATAATAAATAATTTAAAAAAATCGATGTATTTTTTGAAATATCGATGCAATATCGATGTATGTTTGCGGTGCATCCCATGGAAAAAACATCGATGTTTTTTACAGTGTCCATCCCCACCACGGTTTTTGTCTATAAAATTTTTATTTGGAAAAAAAATTATTTACAAATGTCTGCGAGGGTTTTCCAAAGAAAGCTGCATTGCTACAACCGTTATGAGCAATCTTCGCACCTGATGGTCAGTTTTGGTTTTGCTTGTAAAAGACGTTATTTTTTCGTGGACCTTGTACCATTTAACAATTAATGTTTACAAAAAGTTTGAACCTTTTGCTTCAACGAAGTCAAATCTAGTTTAAAAACTTTTTTCAAACCTATTTAATGGATAATTGACAACATCATCAATTTTTTTATTCGTTTCCCGAATATATTTCAAGACGGGCGTGTCTGAAAAAAATGATGTTAACCAAAAACCGAAAGAAAAAATTAATACAAATTAGTTCAAAATTATTTCCTTAACATTTGTCATCAAGGAAAAATCTTATGAGAAGTTTATATTAATAAAAAAATTCATTTATTTAAAGTTAAGTTAAAAAACTTTTGTTTACAAAAGCAATAACGTCCACCAAAATATTGAGATTTTTTTAACACTTATTCTCTTATCCACATTATGTACGATTTCTTTCTTTTTATTTATAACTGATGAAATTTAGACTTTTAATGTTGCACTGAGTACGTTGCTTGCATATGTCATATTCGACTGTCTTTTAATCAGCTGATATTTATTTTTCACAAAAACTAAATATGCAGTTGTTTGCTTTAATATTTTTAATCGAACGCTATTAAGAGAAATCTTATAATTAGCGTTAGTGAGAAAAATTAGTTTTGTCAAAGATTTCGGGTAAAAGTAGGTACCGTGCTATTGCTAGCAGAAAGCAGGAACAAGTGCATATAACGATTTTCAGTAAGAAACGAAGAAAAGCTTACTTCTTTTAGCTCAATTTCGCTACAAGATAATATCGTTTATTTTTTTTTAAGATATTAATGTGAACGGTATACAATTTAAAAAAGACATTGCCAGATAATGTACAGCCCCTTAAACCGTTCAATTACTGCCACATTTTATTCCTTCATTTTGGAGATCCAATTTGCGATCCGAGTTTGGATTTTAATGGAGTTCTTTGAGCCAAATTTTTATGCAAACCAGTCCACAGCTAAAAGTGGTTTTAAAGGCAAAATCAAAATTCAGTATTATCTACGCAAAATATATTTCTTTTATGCTTAATTGTATATATAACCCATTCCTGTGTGCCATATGATTTAAAAAAAATAACAATATAAGTGTAAAAACTTTGCTTTGAGTTGAAATATATGGAAATTTGGAATACTACTAAATAAATATCCCATTTTATGCGTCTTTAATGTCTCAGGATGAAACTGTAAAATATTGATAATATTGTTATGCAGTTGGTTATAATTCCAATTAACCTTCATCTAAGGCATTTAATTTCATTTAAAACCGAAAATTTCTTCAATATTAAATATTTGGCTTATCACTCAGGCACTACTTCATCAATCTATTTATCTTTACATTCATTTACCGATCTAATCTTGTCAGCCAACTTATCTGCCTACCTGTCTGCAAAGTGACAAGGCATCCAAACATTTTAAAACTCAATTGAAAACGAAAGTTTAAGTCTACAAAAAAAGAAAGAAAAAAAATAAATACATCATTATGAAAATGCAAAGCAATTATTAAACATTTTCGCACCAGTTTAATAAAGACATAATATTTTTACATGTGACATTAAAGTTTGTAACATAAAAGGCTGTTGTTTACCGCGTAGAAGAAATATGTTTTAATATGTCAAGACACTTTCAACAATTATGTTTATTGACTATTATTGAGAAGTTTTTTCTTAGCTATAAATGTTTCTATAAATTTTTTTATATACTGAAAATAAAATCTGTCGTTAAAAAAATGAGTTAGAAAAAATACTTGAAAGTAAAATAAGTGATGAAAAATATGAAGATTACAGTTCTGATAAAAAATGAATTACATTTTTTTAAACAATTTTTTTCAATTAATTTGTGAGCTGCGATGAAACATTCATTACAGCAATTTCATGGGGGCCATACATTATATTACGGTAATAAAATCCTATTTACCGTGTCCTAAGTGGCAGTCAATGTTATAATATTTTTACTCTTTTATTTATAAAATTAGAGCAAGAGATCATTTCAAGTAAAAGAAGCCTTACTACAGTTAGAATGCAAACAAACTAATTCATTCTCCAGAGAAGAAAGCCTCTCATCACGATGATCTAAAAATATCTGAATAGCGCCAAGCAAACAGTATTGACTTTAGGTTAGTCAAAATATATTTTTGTACGCATTAAAACAGCAGTTTGATAAAACATGCTGGAATCTTAATTTTTTTGACATTAAAATTTGGTGTGATGTATTAAGGAAAGTCTCAAAAGTATCTCTCAGCTGCCATAAATAGCACATAAATAAGAGTGCAAGCAAAATACAACTTAAATTATACTTTGGAGCTATCTGATCACGAAGAGTTAAACCAGAAAAGGGTAATACAATTGATACACAACAGCGTCAAATTGTATGCGAAATGTTTAGTTATCGGTACTGTTATGGAAATCTTGAAACTTTTTAATAAAAATGTATAACAAACTCTTCACTTAAAACCCATCTGTTTACAGTCGACAAGACGGTGAGTCAGACAAATCTTATAGATAGAACAAACCTATTGCAGAGGTCCTTCGCATCACTTTCAATTGGTAATGTTCAAATCGAATGCTTCCAAACACTGCTTCTCATATCCGCCTTCCCATAACCTCGTTCCTACATCATATAACTAGCGGTCTTCCCTTAAGTGATGCTACATTAAAAAAAAGCTACATATTTTGGCCCTGACTATTTTCACTTACAAAAATTTTTTTCTTAAATAAATTTAAGTGCCAACTTATACTCGAAAAATTAGTTGCCTGTTTAATAATATTTTTAAGCTTTCCATTTCATATGCAAAAGAAAATTATAAGAAATGTATAAACGCAAGACCCACTTCAACGCTCTTTCTCTTTAAGTATTATGTAAATAAGACTTATGTAAAAATTTAAATTTTATTCAAAGTGTAGCAAGCAAATAACTCCACTTGACGAAGACATATCAAGAAAAAAAGAAAAAGCCATTCACAAGCCAATAAATTTGTCTATTGTTTGCATGACTTTAAACAAAAATGTTTACTGAATTGAATTATATGTTTTTTGACAAATGATCTAAATATTGTTTCTTTGCACTTTTACTCTCCAAAAATGTATATGCAAATTGGCCAACTAACAAATGAGAAATAAACAAGTATGTTTTTTAATTTTGTTTAATTTTTTTTTTGTTTTCTTTAACACTGCCATAAATCTTAATGCAAATTTAAAGCCATAATTTGTGCATTTTTCAATAAACTATTTAAGCTTGTAAGCAAGTTTTTATTTATGCTCAAACATTAATTTAAGTTTATTTGTTATGCACATGTACATAATTCCGATGTATGTAGGAATGCACTTTAAAGCCACGTCAAACAATTGATTTGGATATTCAAAACTTAGGTCTTTATAATTTAGCACGAACAAAAATGTTAAAAATTTTGAAATATTATGTACAGTACGTATTAATAACAGTAGTATAAGCGTGTGAAAACATAAATGTTTGTGCGTTTATTTGAAAACATGTATGAAGGTGTAATTATTCCGCTGGTTAGGTTTTTAATGGTTTTCTTTAAAAAATTTTTGTTTGCATTGCAGACATTTCTGGTGTCTTTCTTTAAATTTAACATCACTCTAAAGCAGGTGCGTGATTTATAGGCCTTTTTAACTGTATTAAAAAATGAAAAAAATATTGGTATTCAAAAATTTTAATCTTTTTCAACAACCTGTTGCAAATATGCAAGTGGTCGGATTTGCTATAGTTTCACAAATGCTGTAGGCATTAATATAGAAATATTTAATGAAATATATCACTTGTTTTCTAATTGGCATTTCACGAGCTTGAATAATTTACAACTCCTTTTTTAATTGTTTAGATAGTTGTACAAACAAATATGTATTTTATTCTTTACGAGTTTTTTCAAAAAATCATTTACACATATATATTTTTAATGAAATTCACAACCGATAAGTCTAGTATTCACGAGTTTAATATAATTAAACTTATTATATTTTGAAAAAAAAAATGTTTTTTTTGTGCTATTTTATATTATCCCGATTTTATAATTAAATTACCGATATTAATTATTTAGGGTGAAAGCACGTTACGATGGCCTTTCGCTACCGCTTACTTATCTTTTTAGAAAACTTCTCACATTTTTCTTTCTCCACTGTATGCAGCTGACTTTTTTCGGCTCTTTATACAGTTAAAAGATGATGATAAATAAATTATCAAAAATACTGCGATCATTTATTTCTATGCATCGGCACTTTGCTAATTAATAATTATAATACGTAAGTACCTTTTCGACGTGTCTTTATAGAACCCTCATTTTAATATTTCTATGGATATTTCTTTTTTTAAGTTCCCCTCAAGCTTTTTTATAAAATACATACTCAGCATAATTATAAACAGAAATTCTATTCAAGTTTTTTCACTTCTTCTTTTTCTTCTATTATAAACTTTTTGCACTTTTTATTTCCTGCAGAAAGTAAAAAAAATTCGGGCGAAAAAAGTAGGTATTGTGAATTTTGAAAAGAAATTATATAAAAAAAGGAATATAGAGCCCTTCGGATTACGGTGATGCCAATTTTTTTATTTTTTTTATTCCCAGGGAATTCATATTTGGAGGAATCTTTCCTCGAGAAAAAATTTTTCCGTGAAAAAATTCATGATTGGGCTGATTCATTCTTAAAAATAGATATATAAATTTTAATAAGAACCCCTAGAAATCACGCGAATCATTTGAGGGAACAGTAAGTGTTTAACACAATTGTTTACTTGCATCATTGAAAACTTTTATGTAAGATCGCTTTCAGGACACAGTTTATCCCGTTAAACTGAACTTGCACGATCGGAATACTATTGAAATATAAAAGGCAATGTTTTCTATTTGATATCTCAATACGTAAGTAAAATTTTATTTCATAGTAAATTAAAAACAAAAAATGAAAAGCATACTATGTAGTTAATTTTTTTTAAATGCAAAGTTATATATGTTAAAGTATAATACCCCTACTCAAATTTACTTTACAATTTTAAACCAAGTTTTTCAAAACAAAATTTGTGCTTCGGAGCTGTTGTTGCTTTAGTCAGAAAATCTGCTACCATCTCATCCGTTTTTATAGGAAAAAACTCCACTTCTCTGGCATTCTTCTTTTCTCTTATAAAATGATGACGCACGTCAATATGCTTAGATCGGGGATGAAAAATATTTGTGGACGATAATATTATTGCACTTCTGTTATCACAAAAAATTGGTGTTGGCTCATTTTGAATATCTGTAACAAGTTCGAAATAAAGACTTCTCAAAAATACAACTTCTTGTGTAACTGCAGACATTGCCATGTATTCGGCCTCAGTTGAAGATAAAGCAACGGTTTGTTGTTTTTTACTACACCACGAAATAACACCCGATTGTAGAATAACCGCATAACCAGTTGTCGACTTTCTTTCATCGCTATCTTGAGCCCAATCGGTGTCTGAAAAAGCTATTAATTCATTCATTCATTTAGTTCCTTTCAAATATCTAAACACTCTTTTTACTGCATTCCAATGTTCTTGACTTGGGTTGTTGTTAAAACGACTTAAAAAGCTTACTGCATGGCAAATATCTGGCCTTGTGCACTGCATTAAATACATCATACTTTCAATAGCCTGCTGATATGGGAAAATTTCATCTTGTAACCGTTTTCCTACATGTTTTTTCATTTTTTTATTCGGATCCATAGGTACTTAAACTGAGTTATAGTCAGACATATTAAACTTTTGCAATATTTGATCAATGTACTCTTCTTGGTCTAAGCATATCTTCTTATCTTCTCTGGTAATTCGAAGGTTTAAGCACTTTTTCGCTTCTCCCAGAAATTTCATATGCAGCTTTTTGCATAGTTTCGCTTTTACTGTTTCCTTAATGACAATATCGTTACTTAATAACAACATGTCATCGACGTAAATTGCCAAGTAAGTTCTCTTATTATCCTTGAAATGGTAATATACACACGAATCTAATTTCGATCTTATAAATCCAAAATCTTGTAAAACTTTATCTAATTTATTGTTCCAAACCAGACTCGACTGCTTTAAGCCATATAAAGCTTTATTGAGTTATAGTATTGTGTTCTCACTTTTGCATTTCACGCCTTCGGGTGGAGAAATAAAAATGTCTTCAGTTAACTCTGCTTGTAAAAAGGCTGTGACTGCATCCATTTGCTCAATTTCTAAATTATATTTTATTGCTAGAGCCATTAACATTCTTAAAGACATGTAACGAATAACAGGCGAGTATGTTTCCTCGTAATTAATGCCCTTTTTCTGGGTAAAGCCTTTTACCACTAAACGTGCTTTATATTTCTTTGATCCATTAGGTTCATCTTTACGCTTAAAAACCCACTTGGTTCTTATTGGATTTTTGCATTTGGAAGAACTAACTTCAGTCCATGTGTTGTTAACTTCTAGAGAATTTATTTCACTGTTGATTGCATTTAGCCATTTATCTTTATCTACACGGCTTAAAGCTTCTTCATATGTAAGAGGATCCTCTAAAATGCAATTTTCTGCTAAATAACTGTTTTGAGCTTTTTTTGCTAAACGTTCACTTCGCCTTGGAATTTTTATTGCTTCCTTAGACGGAACTGGATCGCTCTGTATTCTATTAGACACAATGTTACTACCATCTACTATTTCCCCTACTTCATTGTTATTCTCTGTAAATGAAGAGAACAACAATGACTCATCTTCATCGTCGTCTTCACCGTTTACTTTGTTTTCTTCATTTTCTTTTCTACATTCTTCTATTGGATGAATCGCGAACCAATATTCTTCAACAGATTTCGCTTTGTTAAAAGACATAAATTCATTTTCAAAAAATATAACATCCCGACTAATTGTTGTTGTCTTCTTAACAGGATTATATAGTCGATAACCTTTAGATTTATTGCAATATCCAATGAATATCATTTTCTTCGACTTAGGATCAAATTTTCTTCTTTTTTTATGAGGAATGTGTACCATTGCACTGCAACCGAAAACTCGTAAGTGGCATAACTTTGGTTTTCTTTTAAACCATATTTCATCCGGACACTTTTTAAGAATACGATGAGGAATTCTATTAATGAGATAACCAGATGTGTTCACAGCTTCAGCCTAAAATGATTTTGGAAGCTTTGCATCATAAAACATGCATCGAGCTTTTTCAATTAGCGATCGATTCATACGCTCTGCAAGACCATTTTGCTGTGGATTATAAGCTACACTCAACTGATGCATAATACCACATTTTGTTAAAAAATCGGACATCTTTTGGTTTACGAATTCGCCTCCATTATCAGATCGTAGACACTTTATCTTTTTACTTGTTTGATTTTCTACAAATGTTTTAAATTTGACAAATACTTCAAACACAGAACTTTTGGTCTTCAAAAAATAAGTAAACACTTTGCGACTGAAATCATCGATAAATGTCAAGACATACAAATTTCCACCATTTGATTTTACTTCCATAGGACCGCATATATCTGTGTGAACTATTTCTAAAAAATCGCTAGCTCTTGAACCTTGTTTAGGAAATTTTAGTTTTGCATGTTTTCCTTGAGCACATGCCATACAGTTAACTTTCACAAAATCTTTATACTGCAACATTCCATCGGACTTCATCTTTTCCATCGTTTGATTATTTGGATGGCCTAGCCGTCTATGCCAGGTTTCAAAGTTTGATGATTCACTAGCCAAAAATACAGATGCATTAGTAGGTGTAATTAATTTATACATACCATCGACTAATTTTCCATTGGCAAGCAATTTGTTATTTTCATCTACAACACTGCAGCCAGTTTTACTAAAAACAACTGGTTTGTTTCTACGAATAATCTCACTAATTTACAGTAAATTTGCTCCAAGATCTGGCACATATAACACATCTTTAATTGTAACGTTCTGATGTCCACCAGGAATAGAAACTTCTATCACAATCGTACCAATACCAACTGCTTTTAACGTTTTAATGTCAGCAATACGAATTTGGCTCTGATAACTATGAAGATTTTTAAAAAGGGATTTTGATTGAGCCATGTGTACAGATGCTCCACTATCGAAATACCACTCATCTGGTCCCAAATTTTTACAATATATGCAGCAAACATTGTTGTATTTGTAATTTTGTTATTTGAACGATTTGGACATTTTGTTGAATAATGACCGTATTCCTTGCAATTGTAGCATTTAACGTTCTTCATATCTTTCTTTTTATTTTGACTTTTGGTAACTAGTGCTCATAGGTAGTGCTCAGGCTCATAGTTTATATCTTGAAGTAACTTGGCTTTAATTGTGTCTGCCTTAAGTACCTTACCAGAACTTTCCAAACTCATAATCATCGGGTTATATTCTTTAGGTAATCCTTTTAACAGAATTGATGCTAGCCATTCATCGGATACAATAAAACCAATCCCGTTTAACTTTTGTGCCGTTGAGACAATTTCAGTAACGTAATGTTCTATTGAATTACATTCCAGCATCTGGATAGAGCATAGCTTTCTTAACAGACCTATGCGCCTATCTAAACCAGAATCTTGAAATAAGTTCTTCAATTTATCGAAAATAGCCGTAACTGCTTCTTGTACGTACACATACAAATCTTTATGTATTGAAAGTATGAGACGACATCTGGCTTGTGTTTCTTTTGCAGCATCTTCTGTTGTATTTTCAATACAACACCACAAATTGTCCAACTCAAACTGAGCTTTCAACGCAAAACACCACGTAGACCAATTTTCGCTTCCAATTAATTTTTCAATTTGGATTAAAGAGTTCGCCATATTTTTAAAGAATCTCTTTCACTCGTATAATTCTAAGATAACCGAATTGCACTTTTATTTATAAATTAAATTCAATAATGAGTCAGGCCCATAACCTATTGAAATATAAAAGGCAATGTTTTCTATTTGATATCTCAATACGTAAGTAAAATTTTATTTCATATAAAATTAAAAACAAAAAATGTAAAGCATACTATGTAGTTAATTTTTTTTAAAATGCAAAGTAATATTTGTTAAAGTATAACAAATACAATATTGCAATGCATTGCAGACTATTAATTTCATCGCCCGCAAGAAGCGTGGAAAAGTGTTTTATGATTAAAAATTTTATCTGGGTGACTAAATATCGTGGGACAAATAAAGTTATTTTGCACATTGTGGTCTGAAGTTTTATTAATTGTTTATATTTTTAAAAGAAGTTTAATAATCGGAACTACATTGAAGTGCTTACAACTACTCTGATTATATTTCAAACACCATTCAGAGAGGTAAAATAGAACTTTATTAGACATGTCAAGGTGTATGCTGATTCAGTCCGGATAACCTCCAAGTTTTTGGGCTGAAGCAGTTTTTATGGCAAACTAAAGCTTAAGTGATGAAATTCTCTTTAAAATTTGGACAGGTAGAACTCCGAGCGTCAGTCATTTTCAAAAATTCAGTTCCACAGTATACATGCTGTGTAAAACATCAGGTTAGAGATAATTCGAACCCAAGTCGATAAAATGTACTTTTATAGGATACTCCAAGACGTCCAAGGTCTACAGATTATGAGACAATGAAGCCAGAAAAATACGTCGTAGCCGTGACATCATATTTATTCCATCCTCAAATAAGAACCAAAATGAAGATTTTACCTTAACTGATAAAGAATGGCATTTTAACCAAAATTTAAATAAAATCACCCAACACAATACGCAGAATCAAAAGGAAAATTGAAACCGATAAAGACATTATAAAGGAAGATTTGGTTAGGCAAGTTGATCGGGGTCGCCCCAGGACAATTCTAACTGGAAAAAAGCAGACCCAGAAAGGTTAAGCATTTGGTAACACATAATGATGACGACAGGGACAAGTCCGTTGAAACAAACGACGAAGAATACCGTTCAGAAATCTTATTAAACCTAGCGATCCTAAATCTAGTACCGAAGCTCTTAACAGTTCTAAAGCCGAAGAATGGGAAATAGTTGATAGAGCAGTAGGAAGAAAAATTGTCGAATCCATGTGGACATTACGAAGAAAATACACAATAGATGGTTCAGTTAATTGTAGAAGTTATTCACTCAACATCCTGGTATCGACTACAATTAAACCTTTGCTACAGTGGCTAGAATGAGTTCCATACGTTTTCTGATAGCAATTGCCGCTAAAGTAGGATTAGAAGCTCACCAGCTCGATTTTGTAGGAGCATATTTAAACGGAGTCATAGCAAAAGAAATCTATATGGAAATGCCTAACGACCTGCACCAAGCCTTACACCTAGAGATAGCTTTAAAATATAAAAGCAAAGTACGTCCTTTGAAAAACGCAACTTACAGCCTAAAGCAATCTGGAAGATTATGGTAAGAAAAACTAAACAGAAAACTTAAGAAAATGAAAATGGTTGCGTTGCACTGTGATCCAATTGTATACATGAACAAAAATGGCCCCGATATTGCACTAATTGCAATTTCCGTAGATGAACTAGTTGTAGCATCAAAGAACCAAAATATGATGAGAAATATCGAAGAAGAATTGGCAAAATCTTCCGAGATGAAAGACTTAGACGAGAACACAATCAAAATATATTCAGCAACTATTAGAAAGATTTGGAATGGGAGAATGCAAGCTGTGAAAACACCAATCAGCGTAAGTAAAAAACTTTGTCCCAAAGCAGAAAATGAAAGAAGTCAAGCAGAAAAGTATCTGCCTACTATTCTAATCCACTCTGTGTAACGCTAGACTTGGTGTATTAATGGAGGGGTTCCTAATGCAAATTTTCAAGATTTTCCTTTTATAGTGCTATAAATACACGGTAATAATTTTTTATGGGAGGTACCACGCCATTTATCATAATTTATCCAGTTTTTCACTTCATTAGTCGCTACGTGTTAGATACCAATTAAAACGATGATAAATATGTACTTTGTATGCCAAGCCCACGCATTTATTTTTCTTTATGGACGGTTTCCAAGCAAGTTTCGTAGCCAGCTTATTCTATATTCATAAAGCCGAATTGGAGTAAAGAAAAATTTTCTGTCAAGCATTTTATGCGAAATGTTGTCAAGAAAAATAAAATTATTGCAAAGTACCTAACAAGTAATGTTGCCGAAGTTGCCCTTTTTTTCTAAAAAGTTACGAATATTTCTGGCAGCTAATTAATATGTTGCAAAATATTTCCGCATAATTTTTTTAAACTGAAAAATAATGTGATCTGCATTTAATGCGGAAATGCATTCAATATCAAACAGTGTTGCATGTTTAAGGCCGATAAAAACGATAATTCTAAAACGTAGTATTAGAACCATTTGTTTAAACCTTTTTTGAACCGAAAAGAGTATAGTTGCTTAACAATTTTTTGCAAGTTAGAACCAGCTTAACGGATATTGCATTCTTACACTAAGTAGTTGAAGTTTCAAGTAAGTACTTTCAAACTCCAAGCGCATCTCGGCGTCTTTGGCCGTTACGGGAGAAAAACCTTAAGCAAAAATAAATTTATAAAAACTTTTATCAGGCATTATTTTTTAACACAAACATTAAATAAACTAATTTTTATATATATTAAAACGAAAAAATTTTTACTTGAGCTTATAGATATGTAGAAGATTTTGTTTTATTAATTTTAAAATCATAGTTATTAGATCGAACACATCTTTCATAATTCTTTAAAATTTAAGCACAAAAATGTAATTTTTTTTTAAATTCATTTTTAACTTTAAATCATGTTGTGAAATTAAACAGGTTTATTCTTTTAAGGCAGATGTCGTTCAAAGTCACATTTTTTTTGGCTTTCTGTAAAAAAAATAAGTAAACAAAAGCAAAAAAAATTCACTTTTATATTTATCTTGATGCCGCAACAAGTATCTTTACGGTAACAGTTTGATTTAATGAAAATCTGCAAATACACAAAAGTGACAAATGAATAGACGTTTTTATTATTTTTTAAGTCTGTCACCAAACAGTAAGCAGGTATAGAGCGTGCAAGTTTGTTTGCAAAATAAGTTAAATAATCTTAAATTTACAGAAAAGTTAATTTAAAAGAATTAAATAGAAAGTCGCCTAAGTCTGTCCAGTTGGCAATATTATTTTAAATATTTAAATAAAAATTATGTGTCATCTACGCCCTTTTTATTAAATTTGAAATGGCTGAGGAAGAGAAGGTTAAATAGAAGTTGTATTTCTTTGAGAAGACGAGATAGACTGCACAGACGGCAGAATTTAAGCTTCTAAGAAAGATGATCAAAATATGCTCTACATTAGAAAGGTTAGTTTAATTGCCCCGCTTGTAAGATAAAAAAACAAACAAAATTTCACTATGTCGACGCTAATAACTTTGTTGACAAAAACAAAGTCAATTCCAGTCAACGTCGATCTAATATTGCCTTCGTTAATACAAACTTGCCGCCGATAACTCGTAACTACTCTTAATGTTGACGACGACAATACAGTGAGTGTGCTGCCGATATCCTTTGAAACGACGTTGACATTCGTAATAAGGGTGATTATTTTACCTTTTTATTTACAATAACGCAAAGTATAATAGATACGAAGTCAACAAAAATTAATAAGAAGTTTGAACAGAAGTTTTTGAGATCACACACAGATTTATCGTATGACATTATACAATAAAATAATGCATGTTTTGAAATTCTAAAACCTTGAAACCAATATTTTTTTAGCAGATTTCTTTAGCCAGGATTAATGTTAGGAAATAGAAAGACTTTTTAATAGACTTTTGAATTTATTCTATAATAAAAATTGTAATGATAATAAAATAATAACAAAGGTAATAATAATTTAGCTTAAAAAAGTAACACGATCTAATTCGTACCAGCGTAAGCTAATTTATTTATTTTTGCTAGCAACATTACTGTCAAGCTTCATATTATGTATAAATGGAGTTTGGCAGCTTAAAAAAATATTAAGCTCAAAATTCAAGTTTTCAAAATCTATATTTTAACGAATCACAGCCCACTAAAATTCTACCAAGCCTTAACAAAAATGACCAAAACACAGTAAATATATATATATAACTATTTTTGTTTGTAATGTAAGCGTTTTAAATAATAATAAGTATTTTATCCTTTGACTCCATTTAACATGTTAAGCCACTGTTGAGTGACAACAAGGTGTGGTGGCACAGGCTTAGACATAACATTTCATGTACACTTTCATTAAAATGTTAAATATTTTTGTTTATGTATTTACTTATTTGACATTTGGCTTGTTTAGAAAATTTCAATCAATTAAAATTTGAAGAAAAGAGAAACTAATAAAACAAATTATGCACAAAAAAAAATATCTTATTTGACAACTTTAATTAAGCGGTATTAAATAAATATATTTCTTCTGCACCTTACACTTTTTATGTGATGAAAATGCCATTCCCTTTCACTTCAAATCTGTGGTTTCGCAATCATGAGTTTTTTATATTTAGGTTCGCTTAAAGTAAAGCCCATATGAAAATTAAAACGTTTATCAAATACATATAAACAAATTTCTTTGGTTAAGGTGTTAAAAACAAAATTGTTGAAGATCTTATTTCTCAGTCAGATGGTCATTATTTTATAAAAAAATATATGAGACAGACATTCTGTCCAAAACCAAAATTTCTCCTGTGTTAAAAAAAGTGATTTTACTTAGACCGAACGTTGTCATTCAACTAAATCTACTTGCTTGTCATTAAACCTCCAAGTCAATTAAATATTTATATCAGAAAGTCAGAGTTAATTTACAGCTTTTTACAAAAAAATTTTAATAGTTGACAGGCTTATGAAATAAATATACAATTAATTTATTTAAAATATACGCACCAGTTATAGAAAAAATTAACGTTTTTTCCATGGACTTTTCGCAGTTGCTAATAAAGCATCTGAAGTTTTTATATTAACAGCGATTCGTTTTGTTGTTGAATTTATTATGATGCTGGTGACGAAGAAATTTGATTAAACATGTCAATATGTCACATAGTTTCTACAAATTTGCTATACATGTAAGCTTCATAATAAAACATAACATTCTTAACAATAATGCGTGCTGATCAAGTTTAACAAGAAACAATTACTAAATTTCTTCAAAAAACATTTACTTTAACTATCCAACTGCAAATAGTGTTTTTATGTTTTAAAAAATAAAAACTGTAGAAAGTTTTTTAATAATAAATAATAAAAAAATTATATTATAAATATAATATAAAGATTGTTTCTATCAATTTATTAAAACAATAAAATTATGTTTAAATGAGTGGTGTAATATTTGGTATTGATCAAGTGTAAATGAAGAACAACAGACTTATTTGTTAAGCAAGGATAGTTAATTTCTCAAAGATTAATAGATTAACATTTAAGCCATTAATTTTTTAATTGTAAAAATATCAAAATTAAGTTGCAAAACTTAAACTGAATGTAACCAGATTAATAAAAAGTACCATAAATATCTTTCCATTTACATTGCTAAATTTATCCTTGGATATAAAAATAAATATAATTTTTATAAAATACCTGTTTATTTTTAACTGCTTAAACCAATAATTACAGTAATTTAGTAGTCAAAAATATACCATTATAAGATTACATTAATCTCGAAAGTATAATAATTATTTTTTTGTTTGCATAAATAAATTATAACAACAAATAAGCTTGCAAAATATCTTGCTTTGTACAACCTATAAGTAAACAAAAATTGTGGTTGTTGCTTAAGAAACGAGTGAATGAATGAATGTATTTCACTTAATTCTTGTATCTTGACAGTTAAATCAATTTTCGATAAAATATTTTTTTCCAAGTAAAAATTGTAACGCATTTTGAAAGTCGTATCTGATGCTTTCAAAAATATTCGTTGCACGCTGATTTATTTGCATAATTTGCTTGATCTTGATTTTTTTTCCTTTTGAAATCATGTAACAATTAAAATAAAAATTGTTTTGTGTTTTTATTACAAAACATTTATAAAAACGCAATGTTCAAGCCATACAAATATATATATATATATATATATATATATATATATATATATATATATATATATTTAAAGTACAATATAAAGTTAAAAACAGTCATTTCTGGCGGAGGTTATCTGACATTATAAAAATTTCACACGACTTTAAAATGTAAGGAGAAGGATACACACTGATTAAAAATAATATTTATTGAAGGTTGAAGGTGTATGAGATCGTATTTTTGATTTAGCTTTTACCATGGGACTATTTAAAATAAAAACCTTTTTTGATTTTCTCCATTTCTACTTATAATAATACTTTATTCAAAAATATTATATTTTTTATATATTTGATAATTATTAAGGAAAAAAAAATATTTTTAGCTTTTTGAAAAACAAAGAATAAAGTCCACGGTTGTTATGTCAATGGACTTTATGTTATATCAAAAGATAAGATTATATCAACGAATATAATGTTACTCTAAAAAACGTAATTATATTCATCGACATTGCCGTTTTTGGTATGAACAATGTGTTGGTTATAAAAATCTCATAATATCCGCACTTAAAACAACAACGGCATCGCTACCAAAGATTTTCTGCATATCCGGATTTTCTTCTCCATGGTTTGATTCAATGCGGCTTCGCTTAAAATATTTTGATAAAAATATACAGAACAAAAGGTTATAGTTATAATCCCAAACATAATTTTAAGATAAGATATTTGTTTAGTCCTTATTTATACATCTATAAGTATAATAAAACAGTAACGTGGTAATTTCTGTACATGACATTTTTTTTTTTTTTTTGTTTATTTTGATAATGGTGAAGTAATCGATAAGGAATACAAAACACCTATTTTTGGAATTTTTATCTGTTTGTCTGTGTTCACATCACGTAAAAATTGCGGGATGGATTTGAAGGTAAGAAGGACCCTGAAATCCTTGGTTCAAATGTAGGATACTTTTTTCATAAAAATATGTCATTTCGTAGAGAACTAGAGATACAAACATGTTGTCAGTCAGTTAATTTTTGTAGGTCAAATATTTTTAACATTGTTTGCGGAACTCTAAAACAAATTTAAAAAGAACACATAAATTACATGATGTTCATAGATATTTTGTCATCTTTTGATATGATATAAAGTCCCTGGACATTTCCCCGTAGACGATGTAATACCTCATACACATATAAAAATTTGCCAATTAATATGTTAAAGGAAAAGCCTGCATCGTTAGGTATTTTTTCGAAGGCTTATGACAGAATATCAATAAACTTTTCCGTTAGTTTTTAAAGAAAGCTAAACATATTTTTCTTAACATCAGTATAATGTAAATGACAGAAGGAGATTTATTTAGTATTTAAAAAATATAATAAATTCAAAAGTATTATTATAAACAGAAATGGAGAAAGTCAAAAAAGATTCTTATATATCATAGTTCAATAATAAAAGCCGAATTAAAATTAAAATCTTATACATCTTCAATCTTCAATAACTATTATTTTGAATCAATGTATCACCTTTTCTCTACAATTTAAAGACGTGTGAAATTACAATAATTGAAGATTACCAATGCCATAATTTACCTTTTTAACTTTGTATTGTACTTTCAATATATTTCATACTAAATTTATTAATTGTAGTTATGTGGCCTAAACATTGACAAAAATTCAAGTTACAAGTTGTATTTCATAATGCGATATTATAAATGTTTTTTAATAAAAATACAAAATCCTCTTTATTATAATTAATACATGGTTTTAAAAGGAAAAAATTCAAGCTGAAGTAAATTATGCAAATAAATCAGCATGCAACGAATACTTTAAAAACCCTCAGATGCGAATTTACAAATACGTACCAATTTTTTACTTGGGAATTTTATGCTTTCATAAGATGCTAAAAATTATTTTTTGCTACTCTTGAAAAAAATATTATATCGGAAATTGATTTACCTGCCAAAATACACTCATATTTTTTTTTTTTTTTTTTTGTCAAGTTAAGCATTAAGTGAAATAGATTTTACAACAATTTTATTTATAGGAAGGGCGTATTAAAACAAGATGTTTCGCAGGTTTATTTGTTTATAATTTAACAGTACACCAAAAATAATATTTGTACCTTAAGATTTTAAGTTTCAGTACTTGGGATTAATATATGCAAACAAATAAATAATTACTATATTTCGAAATAAATTTTAATTCATATCTTAATACTAAACTTCTCACCACTTAATTGCTGTAATAATAGGTTTAAGTAGTAAAAACTTAAACAGGAATTTTATAAAAATATTACTTTTAAATTTTTCTTATCCATAGATATATTTAACAATGTAAATAAGAATATATTTATTTTATACTAAAGTAATTACATCTAGTTTGTTAAATAACACCGAAATTTTAATAGTATTTATAATCTTAAGCTGTAGCACTAACTGCTCAGGTGTCATTATAAAAGCCGTTTAAAAATTACCCATCTTTGTTTAATAAATAAATAGTTTATCTCTGTTAAGTAGTAAACTTTTTAAAAATTTTATGATTTGAATGAATTAGGAGAAAAAAAAATTAAAGATAAATTAGAGCCAAGCCATTTATAACAAATTTGCATTAATTTTATATATAAAAAATAGAAATTAGTGCAATTTATTTGAAATTTTATTAATGTGATGTGATGTGATGTGAAGCTTCGGTTTTTTATTCGACATCAATGTAATTTCATGCTGCAACATTCTTGGCGAAAATTCTTTATTTTCGTAGATTGCATTAATTATTTAGGTTAATCTATGCTTGATGTAAATATCTAATGGATTCTAAATCATAACAAATAAGCTTGTCTACCTGTATTTGTTAAATACTTTAAATCCCAGCCTACCATTTAACGAGCAGTCCGAAAAAAGTCTCTTAGAAGAACCCACCTATGGAACTTTTTCAGAACATGTCTTAAAATAGCTCAAGCGTATATGTGTATCTTCGAAGCTTTAAATACATTTGTGTTTTAAAGAACGGAAAAAAGTATCAAAAAGGAGTATTTTCTGAAATAAATAAAGACTTTCTTAAGATGAACCAGTTGAGTAGAAAAAGGCCCTAACTTTAAAAGTTTTTAGGAGGGCCAATGGTAATCATTGTATCCTTTATGAACGTAAAAGTTGCGAGAAATGGGTTAGTCAAGTTTCATTTTTAATTCATTTGGTTTGCTGGGAAGTATCGATGCCTGTAGAATACGAGTATAAAAAATTCAGTAGCAATAATTGAATGATATTAAGAAAGAGAAAAATATCTGAAGCGCAAGTCGTCAAGTGACAGCGAAGATAAATAATATTTAAATTTATCCATTTTGCGATTAAATAGCTTGTTAAGCTAATTGATGGAAGTAAAATGCTACAGCTATTTTAGCTTGATATGTTACTGGTTAAATATTTTAAAAGTAACACTATAATGTCTCCATTGTAGGTATGTTAAGCTTGAAAAGAAGAGGAAATTGTCTTAAATAGTCGTAATGTGCATAGACGTTTTAAATTAACCAAAAGGCTTGCTTAAGCAGTGTAGACTTTATGATTAAGGTATTTGGAGACATACTTCTAGCATTTGTTTGTTAGTTTTGCTTAAACTAAATTTAAAGTTAAAAGCGCACGTGTACTTACCAATGTAAGTTATATCTGTAAATACATTTCAAGCTTTTCAATTTTTTTTGCGGCGCTAGAATTTATTTAACTACCAAAATTTTAATCTCACTTTTATAATTATTGAGTAAAAAATTGTTCCTTTCTTTTTTGTACTAAATACGAGATCAGCAGCCTTATTCTGTAAATTGCTAAAGCCAAATCAAAAACAAAAAAATTTTGGTCACAAATGCTATTCTAAAACCCTTTTTTCGTAATTTATTTTTAGCTTTCTAGCGATTGAGATTTAAATTTAGCTACGGGAATTACAGAATAAGACAGATGTTAACAAAAATATATGCAATCGGACACGGTTATAAAGAACGCGATTACCATTTTGGACTTTTAACAATTGTGAATTAATAAACAAAAATAATATTTATTAAATATAAAAAAAAACGCAGCAATTTAACGAGACGATTGAGAAGTAACAATTCGCTACGACCCGTGTTTTTTAAAAACATGCTCGGCTGAATTTTATTAACTACTTTAATATTTAGTAAACGAAAACCACGCTTGATTGTCCTATACAATCGTATAATTTCTGTCCTATATAAAAAATCGCAAAAGTTGAACACAAAATGAAACTCTGGACGTATAGAAACTATTATTTTTTGAAACTTTTTAAAATCGGACAGGCAGACTTTATAAATATATTTCACAAGTTAAACTTTTTTTGACACACCTGCGATTTTTAACAGATGTAAGACTAAATCTCATAGTGTATCGTTTGGTAAATAGGAATACAAAAAATATTAATTATTTATTAATAATTTTGGTTAGATACAACCCAAAGCTTTTTAGTTAATTTTGTAAAATACTAAACCAAACTTACTTATTTAATCATAAAATGTGTATTTTTTTATATGTTGTCAACCAGTTATTATTAAGGATCATATGCCGCAGAGTAGATATGTGTAAAAACCGCAAATGTTTATATATCGCTACCCTAATATATAAAGGCCCTAACTAACGTTTGCCCTTCTTTTCATGAAAGGAAAAAAACTTGAGAAAAAGTACAGTTTTGTAGTTGGAAATTTTTTTAACGCATTGTATTATTAAATTCTCTAAGCAATTAATTACTGTTAAGAATTGTTAAATTTAATTTAATTTTTTTAGTAGTGCATAAGAGAATTATTTATCGAAATATGTATAAGAGTTGAATTAAAGAAAAAACGAGTTGGGGCCTTTCTGTGTTAATGTAACAATATGTATGTATTTATTAATTATCTTCATTTCATCAGAGTTTATAAGAAAAATATAACTTTAAGTTTAAGGTTTTGCACTTGTAAGTCACTATTTTCAAAAGGAAGAAACATATTAAAACAAATCACAAAACCTTAACATGAGAAAGTCAAACAAAAAAAACCTTAGGTACTTGATGTAAATTCTTCTCTCAAGTACGAAATTTACGAATTAATTACTTTTTTTTTGTGTCACAATAGAAAAAGAATTCGAAATCTATGGTTCTATAAATACGACAAATCCTTTTCGTTGGCAACTAATTATGTTGATTAAAAAAAGTGAGAGTGCCATATTTTTTGCCGTTTTTAACAAAACGATTGTGTATTTATTTTCTTAAAATATAGTTTTTAGCGGGATATTTGCATTTGTTACCACGGAGACTACTCTGCACCCACAAGAGGCCGCATAACTTCCCGTTAATTTTGCAACTGTTTATTCTATATACAAAAACACCAAACAGTTGGCCGCAATGCAGACCGTTAGTACTAACCTTCACTTGTACAATCATTACATAAAAAGTGTGTTTTTTTAGGAAAGTGGGTTTTTAGAAATCTTTAAAGCCATGAATACTTGTAAGCTATTCTTTTGAACGAAATTTCAAATGCTATATTTGGCTTAATCGATATATACCCTTCACCATTTATGTATGCTATATGTACCATACTGCAGATTACCACATTACCAAAAAGTTTTTCTCTTTGAAAAGAGCACCTTTTTGAAAAGGAACTGAATTCAAATTGAAGAAAAGATGTGAAAAAAGTACAGACAGGCGTAGTACCTCGAAGAACATGGACTGATCTTGCTGATTTTCAATAGCAAACTTAACTACGTCTTATCGATAGGCAGATTAAATTTTCTCTAACTTGACTTTTTGACAGGTCTTGCAGCCTAACGACACCAAATGAAAAAACCGCAGTATGCCTATAGTAATCAAAAGAACAACCACGTTGATTTTATTCAATGATTATGGTTGTTTGGTTACCCTTCAAGCTTAATAAAATATCGTAATGACAAGTATACAGGCATAACTAACATATTTGTGTGTTATTTGCAAACTCGGCGCCATCCAACAGCAAGGGTCAGGGAAAAAAGGGAAAAATAGTTATCTCAGACAAACACAACAGCTTGATGTGTATCGAAGTTGAAATGATTTTAACTAAAATGATCCTCTTTTTTCTTTTGTCATTGACTTTAATTCATAAATTTTTTATATCTTTATATACATGTTTTTCAGTTATAATTTTAAATAGAGCATTCAATTTCTTAAAAATACTTAAAAGAATGTAAGATGACACTTGATATTTTTCGATTACTATTATGACTACATGTTTTCCATATTTACCGTCTTGCCCACTAGTACCCAGGCTGATAGAATATCAGAACATATGTATTAAATCCAGTTATACCGCCTTGAATTGCTTTAAATTTCTGCAAAATGAAGTTTAGAAAATTAATAAAGATAAAACAAAATAATCGTAAGGAATCTCTAAAATCTAATACATACTCTCTTTTGATTCTATGCGATTATTTTACAACAAATAATAATTTGTAATGATAGCAAAAAAATGTTAAACTTTTTTAATTTTCTTTTAACAAATTTCTACTTAAACGACCACACATGTAGGTATGAATATCTATAGTCGTAAATTATTATTATTTCTTTTTTTACTTTAAAAGAGCTGTAAATAATCGTTTATTAAGATGGATTGTAAATATCTCTTTTTGTATTTCTATTAAAGTTAAATTTTTTTGTTTATTGGTTGCAAAAATGCATTCTATAAAAAAAACAATACTCTTTATTTTCATTATTTAAGATCTTCCAGCGATTTCAACTTTTATTATTTACTGTTGCCTTTCGGTGAAGACCGACATCAGTGGGTGTTTATTTGGTACGTGTGGCCAGCGCTTTCGATGTTAGAACATCATTTTCAAGCCGCGCTTTGATTAGTACTGGTTAGATAGTGTAAGGTGTTTGTTGCATAGATAGTGGTGGGTTTAAGTAGTTTTGTCGGTTAGGATAGTGTCTATTTAAAAATGGTATTATGCAGGTAGATTGCCTGAAAGCTGTCATGTTTATTAAAGGTATATAATTTTAATATTTCAGTCTTTTATTATTGGGTAGGTAATTGTGACCATCTGTGTGTGTTTTGCGTTTCTGAGTTTGTTTTAATAATTTTAGTGGTGTAAAAATTGTGTCGGAGGTTGTATTTACCTGTTCTTTTATAATATCTCCGTTAAACGTTAGTGTTTTGTATATTTCCATGTTTTCAATAATGTCCAGTCTTCGTCCTTTCCTACTAGGATGTATTAACGTCATTCACTCATTTATTTCCCTTGGCTCGTTTTCATGTGTGTTGGATGTGTTAAATAAGGACAATATTATTAACTGTTAGTATATTTTTATCTCAATAAAACTTATTTTTGTTAAATCTTACTTTAACTAGCTGTTGCTTGATATTGCGCTATGTACAGAGTTTTTTTTTATAAAAAATATTCATATAATAAAACAGAAGCTTTCAAGCCTTTTTATATACATATTAAAACCCACCTTTAATGCACACTCGCATCCTACCATAAAATTTAAAATTGTGTTACCTTAATATTTAATATGGCAAAAATACTAAAGATTAAATTTACAACACACTTAATAAAGCATGTATAATTAACAATATTAAAGCTTATGTGAAAGCAGTAGTGTAACAACTGCCAAAGAACATGACAGCAACATGTGTAATTCAAATTAGCCTCACACATTTTTATTTTAAAATCAAATTGACAACAGATGACTATACTAAAGAACTTTTCACCGCAATTTATATAGAAGAAAAAGATTATAAAATCTCACTGGAGAACTGGCAATAAAAAGTACAAACACAGGAGAATGTAACATTGTTTAAAAATATTTCACCGCATTTAATACAGCGAAACTAATAACTAAAAAACTTAATAGAAAGACTTTCCACAAAAATTGTATAGCCACTAAACAGTGATATAGCAGACCTCACGCAAGTCGCTTAAGTTTAATCAAATGCCATATATTTTAAGGACATAAATAAAATAAAAACTTTAAGTATCTTGAGCCCAAAAATAATTATGCATATATTTTTTTTAACTAACAGTGATCAATAAACTGGATTCAAGCACTTATTTACGTTTACTGTACTAAGTTTACAGTAAGTTATGCAAAATCGGCTGAATAAGAAAATTTTTATTTATTATACGGCATTTACACCGTGCAACTTTTAATCAACCAGCATGAAATTTTTGTTCCTTTTTTTGAGGGTATGTTAGTGCTGCTTAAGTTTTTTTTAATAACGCATATCGCTGCAACTTAAATAGAAAATTGGAAAAAAAATCATATAAAAAATTGTATAGTGTAAAAATGGACTTAGTCAAAGTTATAGGAGTAAATATGTTTAATCTTAAAGGGACTTACATTTGGTGATAAACACAACAGCCAAAAATTAAATATAAAATTGTGAAAGATTAGAATTTTATTCAAGTTTTTATTTGTCTCAGAGATATAAATTAGTAGGAGGCATGTAGTTTTGAAGAAAATTCTTAAAGATTGAAACTTAATAAACAGAATAGAATACGAAATGGCAAGCCAAAGATGTTTAGTATGGTGGAAGTATAGAATGTAGTTTCGTTAGCACAACAGCTACATGCAATTTGTTTGTGTAAAAAACACATATGCAATTTTTTTTATTTTTTTTCAGTTACAATGACGTCTAAGTCTGGCATTAGTGTGTCTTAGCCGAAATTACAAAATATTCAATTAGCTGATTCGTCCATAATTTTTTTAATTCATCTGTTAGAGGTTTGAATTCTATGTGGAAAATGCCTCAAAACTAGGACAAAAAATTCTCCATCCGTTTTAATAAAGTTAGCCAAGTTAGGTACTTGAGAATATATCTCGACCGGCGTCTAACGTGGGTCCATCATATTGCAGTCATTGAGGCTGCTGTAGTCAATGTGGTAAAGACGTTGACTGTATAAATATATATTTAGAATTAACATTAAAACGTGCAGCCTCCTTCGTCGGTTCTTCTTGATAGCATATTCGCCGGCGAAGTAAAATAATTCTCTATCTTTCTTCTTTCACCACCTTTCTTATCTTTAATCTATCCCTTTCCTAAAGAATGTAGCACGGTTACCAAAATAACGAAATAGGTAATAGTGTCTGAAGTGCTACTTCTCTAAAAAAAAAAAAAAAATATTGCAGTCAAACTTACACGGATGAAAATTAGAACCACCCAGCTCTTCTGGCTCATTAAGCCACATTCTTGTTAAATTTAGACCTCAAGGTTTCCTTATTTAAAGCAACTTTAAAACCAATATGGTGTTATGGTATCCAGTTGTGGGGTTCCGCCTCTGCATCAAATGTTGAAAAGCTACAAAGAAGACAGTCAAAGATCCTGAGAACGATTACGTGCACTCCTTGCTACATACGTAATTATAACATCCACAAGGACCTCAATATTCTTACCATCCGAGAAGAGGTTAAAAAATCGTGTACGAGCTACGTTGCAAAAGTTACTGATTATACAAATCTATTTGAGAGGGAGCTGCTTTTATTTGAGGGTCACAGGCGCGTCAAACGGTTGCAAACGTTGAGTGCTGCAGTGGCAATACCAACCTTAATATTTTTTTAGGTTACGATTTTAATACTTATGGTGAATATCGTACAGACAGACTCAATAATAAACAGAACAATTAAAAAAATCTTCCTTGTCGATTCTTTCCCCTTGATATTCAAATTTTATCAGCTCTTTTTCAGAGATACTTAAGAATAAGTTCAATTAAGTTTTTCCAAAAATACAGCCAGTATTCACCAGCTATAAACACACATTTTGTCCAGTGCACGGATTTATATGGGTTCATACACCTGACTGGGTGTTTCTAATAATTAGGAAGAATTCATTTTCTGTAGATGTTAGAAACTGCTGTGTAACCAGAGATTTTAAACATAGCAAAATTTAAGTTAATTTTTTCAATGTGCTTTGAACAAAATTTAAAGGCGTTATACGAAAATCTTTTGGAATTTCAGTGCATCTTATATTATAAGACATTAATGTATGTATGTGAGGATATGTGTATTAAAAAGGCAGTTCAAGTTCAGGTTTTTTGTAGTATGAATAAATTGATATAAATAATAAATCATCATAATAATCATTTTGAAATTAGTTTTTATAAATATGCCTTCTAGAAATAATTCTCGCTAAACATTTTTTGCATATTTTTTCAATTTTTGTTATCTCGTTTTTAATTTTCTTTTTTCTTAAAGCAGTTAAGAACTTCATTTTTTTTTAATGTAAGTTACTAAGAATTTTGAAATTTATTTTCATCTACAGTTTTTGCTTAAACTTTATATTAGTCTGTACAAATAATAAAATGGTAACAGGATCATATTTGTTCATGAAATATTTTTTGAAAATCTTGTTAGTGTAGATAGTAGTCAAATTGGAATACAAAACACACTTTTTTGAAATTTTTATTTTTCCTTCTGTCTATCTGTCTGTGTTCGCATCACGTAAAAACTGCTGGACGTATTTGATCAACATTTTGTCAGGAGGTCCCATAGAGCCGTTGTTCAAGTATAGAAACTTTTTATAAAAATATGCCATTTCGTAGAGAAACTAAAGATACAAATGTGAAAGTACCCAATTTTAGCCGTATAATGGTACAAGAATAGTTGTCAGTACATTTTAGTTTTGTAGATGGAAATTTTTTTACATTTTTTCGTTTTATTATATGCATAGATAAGGCATTACTTTGAAAGATTTCGTGCATAAGAATTATCGTTTGAAAAAACTGAAAATATATTTCTGCCAAGAATAAAGTGTCAATAGACGTATTAATACATCCCATTAATACATATTTAACAAAAAATAATAAGTAAACTGTTCCTAAGACACTATTTTATTAAGAGTTAATTTATTGGTAATATTAACTTTAATTTGACTTAAAAGGAAAAATTTTGAATAAAAAATTACTTTTTAAATTTACGCGTACACTTACGCGACACTTAAATTTTAATATGTTGCATGTATTACGTTTCATGCTACTTAAATCGAATTTTCTAAAATTTTGATTTCATATTCCCGTGGGGGTGAAATTTTTTGGTTTAAATAATCATAAACAAAATCTTATAACAAAACCGAATAAAACACAAACAAAAAATAAAACTACAAGAAAATTTTACGTGCCTGATTTAACTTTTGTGTTTTGTAGATAATTTTGTGCGTTGTTTTTTTATTTATTTAACAAAATTTTAAACTTTGTTATTTTTTGCAGTTTATGCTGTTGTTTTTTGCTTATGTTGTACATAGTTGCCAACTACAGTTGTTGACTTTGTCTTTTGGTGCAGTTTAAAGAGGGAGATTTTTAGTTTTTTTATTTTATTTTTTGACTTTAAAATATTAGATTGTTAATCGATTCACTATTTTATTGCAATTGTAGAGCAGACATCTACAATTTTTTATGGGTTTTCATCAGTATTCGGCGCTTTTGTTTTAAAAGTTTTTTTTTTTAATTTTACACTTGCGGGTGTTGAAACCATAATTTTGAAATTTTAGCTTAAAGCTTAAAATTGCAACTATCTTTTTACTTTGCACAGAGGTTTCGGATATAAGGTGTTATTTTCTTAAATATTGACTATTTTTGAATTTTTAGAACAACAATTAAGTAATTTCATTAAATTAAAATAAAACATATTATCAACACTGATCTTCTACATATAATTAATGATTTAATTTATGTATCAATTTAATTATATTTTTTTACATATCAATCGCGTTTGCTTTTTAATTTTGTATGTTGCCGAACACACATGTATGTTCGTGTTGTTTTTTAATATTCGGTTATTACACGAACGTATGCTCAGAACAAAAGAAAGTTTATCGTGTATGGAAAAAACATACATTAAATATATATTTGTCTGTAGTCTGTATAATAATACTGTCGTCATGTGTATCGTAGACCAGTCAAATTGAATACTCGGTAACCGCATTAGGACAAAAAACGCGTGTATTTTGTTTCTGTAAGTTTACGAGTATGTGTCACTGAACAGTAATGAATAATAAAAAAAAAAAAAACAGGGAAGAAAATGAAATTTACTGAACAAATTGTACTTCATTTCATTTTTCCTTTGGTGTTATTCGGAATTTTGAACAAAGTTCCACTCCCGCACTTCTTATTTTGCAAATCACACAAATATTTTTTCAAATATTTTTTATAAATGTACATACTTATATATATTTTGATAAAAAAAAAAATTTTTTTAATGTTTTTCAAAGAAACATTTTCTTTTCAATAAATGTTTTTTTTTTTCAATTAATATTTTAACTGCAATTGGGTACACACACTCTTGTTACTTATCACACAATGGTTTATTTGCATATTTACTATTTTTTTTAACAAATGAATTATTTTTTTTCGTGTTTTTAAATGACGCGTCAACAAAATGTAAACAATTTTGGACTTTGGTTTGGAAAAATTTGTAAAGCGAATTCGATCACCTGGGCTATAAATTTTACTTGGTATTCAATTTGCCTTGGATACACCTCCACGAATTTCAAATATATGTTTAATGTATGTTGTTTCCATACACGACATAAGTTCTTTTTAACGGAGTCGTGTTCGTGTAACAACCATATATTAAAAACAAACACAATGATGTGTGTATATTCTGAATTTTGATACTGACGCAGATTTTTTTATGGAACTTGATATTTTCAGCTACGGCGTTAATAAATGAATTTGCCACTGCCACCATCAGGTAAATAGTTTCACCTTGCCTGTGACCTAATTAAGATGCCGATATTATCAATATAACCAAACAAAAATAAATGCACACTGAATATCGTAAAAAGAGGTTGGGGAATGGACGCGCTGGCTCGAGTAACACTGCCTGTGAATATGTTTATAATTTTGTTGCATTGTGATAACCAAAAATATTTTTTTATTTCGTCCATTGAACATACATATAACGTTTAGTTTGTGTTTTGATATATGTATGTATGTATACACTTTTTTCGTTAAAATTAATTAGCTAAATACAAGGCTAAGATTATTGCTAATGGCGTTTATAGTTGCAAGGTTGTGCATCCGCAGTTGTCTAGGGTTCGCATGCAGAATAAACAATTGGTCCCAATTCGCACGATGCAAGTATTTAAGCTGAGCTGATTAGGTTGTAGGCAACGGGGTGAGATAAAATTAAATGAGTACACACTTGCAATTCGGTTTGCTTCCGTTCATGCAAAAATCTGAAAAATTTAAGCAATAAGACTTGTACTGTGCGAACGCCAATGAAAGTTCAAAGAAGAAAATGAAAATAAGCAGTCTTATTTTCTTGCATCGTGCGAATCGGGACTTAGCATGAAGTTTGCATTAGTGAAGAAATGGCGCAGAGTATTAGGTTGTTTTTAAGTAGTTTTGACATTTAAAATTATTTAAGAATGAAGTTGTTACCTCTATGTCTCATGGCTGCTTTTGTTTTTAAATTGTGTTGATAGGCTTGATGAGATCCTTCGACACTCAAGCTAAAATTTTGCTCTGCATTCGGTCGCAAGTAGTTAAGCATATCGTCGGCCTCATTTAGAAAGGCCATCGTATAATTGTAACTTTACAGAAGAAGGTAAAAACATATTAAAAATTATATATATCACAATTTACATAATAATAAAAATGTAAATGCCTCTGAAACCGACAGTTTTGATAGAATTGCATCAAACTTTTGTGTCGAGAACTTTATCGGTGTGATGTGAATTGGAATCGCTCAATTTCGTAAAAGGCCCTATTATACATAAGACCAGCGATATATGTGTGTATGTATGTATGCATGTAAGTAATGTATGTAGTGTAGTAACAACATTTTTTACAATCTGCTTTTGTTGACAACAAACTCACATAAGAACTCACACAGTTTCTTAATTTACTTCTTTAATTTATTTCATTAACGATTATATTCCTAAATGGCTGCTTAAAGACCTAAATATAATGTGCATAAGATAGCTTAAGCGAAAGTAATCAACTTCACAAGTATACATAAGTCATGTGTGGCTCACTATAATATTCTTAAGAAAACATTTTAAGTTTCGTCACGTGTCACTTACTTAAGCAAAGTACGAAACTAATCGCACAATCCGGACGGAACGTACATAAAATTTTCATAAAGAAAACTTCAATTGCAGATCGACAGCGATATATATATATATATATTTTTTTAATTTAATAGAAAATGTAACAATTGGAATTTTCTTATTTCTTGTCTATTTTTAAAACAATTTAAATTTTAATTGTTTAAGAATTAAGTGATGCACAACGTTGCATTTTTTAGTGTTGATGTCCAAAAATACAGAAACAGAAAATCCATTAATTTTGTTTATTGAATTTTTTCTTAGAACTAATGAAAAAAAAAATTAAATATATATTTACGTGCATGGCATAAATTGCATAAAATATTTTCTTTCAGTGTCATTTTGTTTTTTGCTTTCATTTGTTTATAAAGAAATTTTGCTTGCCAAAGTACAAATTAAACAACTGTGAAAAATTAAGTTTATTTAAGTACATTGTAGTCTTCAAAAATTCTATAACGTGTTGCTAAGTAATTTAATAGTTTTTTCGTTAACTTTTTGAAATCAGCTTGAGCTATCTTATGAAGAATCAGAAAAGCGATAAACTTTAGTTTACGTGAAGAATATTAAGTGTTAATGTATAAAATAATCATAGGTGGAACTTTAGATCAAATGGCATAATTTTTTCGCATTAAATGATTACAAAAAGACACTGTTATCACCATTCAAAAAAAAAAAAAAAAAATACAATCTTGACCACCCATTTTCTATTTTTCGTTGACTAAAGATAAAAAGAGATCAAAATATTGCACTAGTAAATTAACTACTTTATGCAATAAATTAATCTTTATTTGTTTGTCAACTTCAAACCAGTGGTTAAAAAAAAATTTTTTTGCAATTGCCTATTTGCATTAAGTGACTGCACCTTAACCATGCAACCAATTTTTTTAATTTTTATTCAATCTTTCCTACTACGTTTCAGTAACAATGACCATTTACAATGTAATAAATATGATATCTTGCATAAATTATTCAGTAGAATCTTAATATTTTTTATAAGTATTTGAGAAGGGCTAACATATTTGACTTTTTGGTGAAATATTTGACTAATCTGATACGGATACATTTAAAGTATAGATCATATAATCAATCTTCTTCTCTGCTGAAAATGATCAGTTAACCACTTGTAACTGAACACGGGAAGGCAGTTAAGAATTGAAAAGGAGTCAGTAATTTACGTCACTCCAAATTAAATATTTTAATATTTAAAGTTAAATTTTTTCTATACAACAAAATAAACTGATGTGCTAAATTAAAAATAAAAAAGAACAATGTTACTCGTATTGAGATAATCAGGTTATATGAGAGCTAAAATTTTTAAATATTTACTAACAATCTTCAGAATTTTCACTAAAAGAATTTCTTAACTACAAGTTTTATGCGTGTTTTACTTACATCTGTCTATTATTTATCTCAAGCATTTGGTTTGTCTAATTATATATTAAATTTTAACAGGAATGAAAATGAACTTTATACACAAAAAAAAAAAACAAAAGTTACTGTTTACGTACGTTTCTCTAAAAAATTCAAATGCCGGATAAAAACTTTTGATGTTATATTACAAATGTAAAATATCTATACTTCTCTTAGATAGACGATTAACATGGAGTGAATACATTAAAGCAAAGAGGAAACAGTTAAATTATAAATAAAAAAAATGTTTTGGCTTTAAGGGCCTAAATCAACATTAACATTGGAAAATAAATTGTTGTTATACAAAACGATACTATAACCAGTTTAGACGTACGGTATTCAGCTTTGGGGAACTGCTAGTAACTCAAATGTAGGGATTCTTTAAAGGTATCAATCCAAAACGTTAAGAATTATTGTTAATGCTTCATGGTTTGTCAAAAACGAAGTAACACATCAGGATCTTGGTATAACTACGATCAAAGAGGAAATTGATAATTACAGTGATAGATATCTTTATAGACTAAGTCATCATCCAAATATTTTAGCTATAAATCTTTTAAATGATTCAGATGAAATTAGAAGGCTCAAGAGACATCACTTTTAGAAAATAGTATTAAGTTTATGCATTTATATTAACTGGGTTAACTGGAGCTCAATAAGTTAAGTCATTTTTAAATTTAAATAATTCGTTTAATGTTTCTGTGGAAAATAGATCGCAAATAAATGAATATTACGCAAAAAAACAAACAAAAATATTACAATGTGACAAAAAATGTTCCGTTTTTTCTATTATTATTCTCATTATGTATTGTGGAACATGAAGAAATTCATATATGTTCACCGAACATAAAATAAACAAATAAAAAAGTAATAAAGTTGAATTTTGACCACAAGCCGAACTCTAGTTATGTTAATAAGTCATTTTTTATACCCTTCACCACAAAAAGTAGAAAGAGGGTATAACTAGATTTGTTACTCCGTGTGTAATTTGTACAATATCCGTTTCCGACCCCATAAAGTACGTATATTCTGAGGCCTTGTGCGTAGATAAGTCGATTGAGCAAGAACCGTCTGTCCGTTCGTGTTAGGATTGAAACCAACTTTGTTAGGGTACTAGATGAACTTCAGAAAATTTAAGTACGCTAATCGATCATATATAGTTTCGAAAGAGGTGCTATTGATAATCAGCAAGATTGGCCCATGTCCTTCGAGGTAGCGGGCAAAACACCACATGATTTAAAACAGTGAAGTAACTCTAATCAAAAAAACAAACATATGGAACAATAGCGAATTAAAAAATTAATAAACATCAAGTAAAAAAATTGGCGCTCGCCGATATTTACCGAGTTACGCGCCTCTGAAACTTAAAAAATTTTTTATATATCAATGTGGGTATAATTTTAAAGCTTTTGAAGAGACCTTTAAGGAATGTTCAACCCATTAAGAGCCGATGGCATTTTTATTTAAAACTATATACTTACTTTTTTACTTAATTTTTAATATTTTTTTTTTTAGTTTTTAATTCTGTTACCGCAATATTTGTTTTTTTTTATAGGAGCTACTTCACTAAACTAGATTTATATACATGGTGAAGGGTTTATAAGATTTGGCATAGCCAAATATAGCACTCTTACTTGTTGTTGTTATAAATTACAAAAGAAAAATATTTAAACAGCTTGTTGTAGTTTTAATTAGTTGTTAATAGCTTATTTTTAACAATTTATTTTTGACTCCTTTTACACCTTTCATTTCACATGATAAATATTTTCAAGCATCTTTAAAAAACTAATAAATTTCAAATGAAAGTCCACACAAGTTTAAGTGCTGCAATTAAATATATAATAAGATGTGATAATTAGTTGCAATTTAAACACCAGCTTTGCTTGTTTAATGTCCATGATTACGGTCAACCCACGGCTTTTGAGTAAGCGAAAACAAATTAATAACAAATTTTGGTTTCAGAGTAAAATACGAATTGACAATATACAAGCTGAGGACAATCTTGTGTGCAATGTACGTTTCTTAGTTTCTGCAAAATTATCCATACCAAGTTGGCTTATTGGCAGCTTTATGGTCTTTAAGTTATAAATAGAGTTGTGTCATTTATAAACTTTCAATTAAAGAATTTTGTAAAGAGAGGCTCTAAATTTACTTTAACACCATTAAAAGTTCTTTTAATGGTTTTTGTTACACATAGGTTTTTTAAACATTTTAATTTAGTTTGTTAAAGCTTTTTTCATAATATACATAAATATGTATGTACTTTTATGAAAATAAAGATTCATGGTACTCGTTTTGATTTAGTTGTATAAATTTTTGCAAGATTTTACAAGATGGGATTAGCTTACAATTAAAATTATAAACTAATTAAATAGAAAGCAATAGCAACAAAGGCCTTCAGCTATAGGAACATCACTCACTCTAATTCTATACATACATTTATACATGTGTATATATATATATACATAAACAATATATCTAAACATTATATAAAAAACAAACCAGTTATGAAATTTAGATACATCCTAAATGTTTTACAAGTTAAATTTAAAAGTTAAATTAAATTATATAAGTTTATTGATTTTAAATAAGTAATTATTAAAGAGATGTTGTCTTCTCCTGGATCAGCAAGTAATTTAATTGGGTCCTTGTTGTTTAAAATATTCGTTCGCTGTGTATGATAAAACGGCCAAACAGTTAGAAAGTGTTTAGGATCGGGTAAGTGTGGAATTGGGCAGTTGCAGGGGAGAGAAATTGAAGATTTAAAATGTGTCCTTGTGTAACTTTCGTGTGACCGAGTCTTAGTCCTATAATTTTTACCTGGTCTTGTCTGTTAGAATTTAAGTTTTTCGAAATGCTCAATGTTATACCTAAATTATTGAGGTTCATTGCTTTATACCAATGGGATTTTTAAAGATATGTCGAACTTTTAATTTTATATTGCTCTGTTATAAATTTTGATAAGTCTTTGATGTTAAAGTTTTCTACTGTAATGAGAGGAGAATTTAACGCATATTTAGCTACTGAGTCAGCAAACTCATTTCTGTCTATACCGCAATGACCTGGAGTCCATAATAATACAATATTTGGATACCTTTTTATAATTGTGTTGCGAATCTTAGATGCATAAATGTTGTCGTTGGATATATTCAGAATAGATTTAACAGACGGTAGGGAATTACTGCAAACAACAAATTTGTTTTTCTTGTTTCTAATATAGTCAAAGGCAATTAACTCAGCACTAAATATGGAAGTGTGATTTGGTGGGTTTCCTACCTGTATAATATCTTCTTCTGTTGTACTACTAAATCCTACATTATTGTTGTTTTTGGAGCCATCCGTATAAATGAAACTATAGTTCTTTTAATTTTGTTTTATGTCCTTAAAAATGCATTTGGATTGACGTGAGTTGTGATCGTTTTTTGCGAACTAATGCATTGATAAATCGACGCATTTTCGAGTAAGCAACAAGGGGGATAAGTTTTCCATCTTATTGACGAATAAGTAGGTGATGTACAGAGGTCATCATATAAGATTTTAATTCTGGCAACCGTAGATAGTATTCTAGCACTTTTTTTGTATGTCTTCATTTTTGAGAAAATGTGGTAAAGGAGAGCTTTTTTGTCACGAAAGCACTTAAATAACTTTGTAGTAAGTAGGTCTCTTTAGCAGTCCAGTGCCAGAATATCGGATTCAGCATAGAAATTAAATACACGAGTCGTTCGGAATACATCTAAGGCACATCTTATGGCAGAATTAATGATTTTTTTTAGTTTACCCAGCAACGTTACTGCTGTGAATCCATATATTGGTAAACCAGAATTTACTTTTGACATAGTTAGGGCTTTAACGATTCTTACTAGAATGGCAGTATTGCAATTGAATTTAAAGCTGGAGAGGCACTTTATGACCTTAAGTTGTTGCTGGAGAGATTGGGCTAAGATATATATGTGTTCATTCCATCGGTTTTTAAATATTTATTGTAGAGTGTTAAAAATTTTCTATTTACAAAAATGGACAATCACTGATGATGTAAATATCCATTACTGCGTAGAACAAAGTTTCTATCACATTCTTAATTAAAAATGAAAAAAATTATGTAAAAATTTGTATAAGTGTAACGTCTGTAGCAAACAGCGTTGCCAATGACTTTTTTTACAAAAAATATAATAAAAATTTTGCTTAATTTTTAGAACAGATTTAATTACAAAACTTTTTATGAGCTGCTTTTCGACACAAGTGAAACTTAGATTTCACTAACAAAAAAATTCATTTAAATTTAACCCTTAACGGACCATGGGCGCCGTATAGGCAACATGATACTTTTACTTACTGGGTCCAATTGCGCCAAAAACTATTTTATTAATTTTATTACAATTACTGTTGCTATATTTACGAGTGACGCATTAAGTATTGTGTCATGCCCTCTGTGTTATTTTTTTTCTGCTTGTTATCTATGTTTCGTTATGTTTTTCTGTTTGTTTTACATTCACTTTTGTGTTATTTGAACACAAGTGCAGTATTGTTTTGATATTTCAAGAAATCGTTCACATTTCAGGAGTTATTTTACACAATTTAATTTATAATATTTCATTTTATTTAAAACCGTAAAATATGGCAAGAATTACTGAAAGAATAATACACGATAGTAGTAATAATTTCGATAATAGCAGTAGTAAGGATGAGCTTGAATTCGGTATTTCTATTGATGAAAGTGAAAGCCACGATGTTGACTATATTTATAAATTAATATAATTATTATTTTAAATATATATTTTTCTATACTTGATTTATAAATGTGTAAAAGCTTCTCTTCGTCTGAAAAATAGCTGGATCTAGAGAAAAGTGTATTTGAAGTTCTTTCGGACCGTTAAGGGTTAATACGAAAAGCCGTACGTACAACGGCAACGCTGTTTTAATATAAAATCATTACAAATATGTTGGTAGATAATTGTGTATGTATAAGTTTCCCTCACTCATTTCTTTCTGGGGTACTTAACTGTACTGATCTTAAAGAGTTCATGTAGTGAACTTTAGCGTACAATTTTTAATTTTGTATATAAAACATTTCTAAAGAAAGCTATCTTTTAATTTATATATTATCAAAATTTCAACATTTAATATAATTTAGAATTTATAAATACTTCTATTATAAAACAAATATAGAAATAAGTATTAATAAAAGTTAAATTATAATTCTAAAATTATTTTGGTAATCTTAAATTTGTTGCAATGTAAAAATCAGTAAGAAATATTAAAAATTAATTGTTAATTTATAGAGTTAAAAATATGCAAATTGCTTTAATTACAGCAAAAAGAATGTTTATAGCAAATAATTTTATGAGCAGATAAACACATTTTTACATCTGCCTACAAAAGTCATTTAATTTGTAAGAATTAATTCTTTGGCTTTGTAGAGAAGGTAGAGAATAAACGAACTTGAATCTATTTTGTAGTAATCTAATAATAAATTGTTGGTGTTCACCGCAGTCCGTCCCTGCAGTAATAAAGAATTAAATTGTTCTTTATTACTTTTTCTTTGTATTGTATGTGAATAACTTGCATACATCTCTTTTGTATGTAACTACTTGCATACATATTATTGTAAGTTACTGGCATACAGATTTTTGTATACAAAAACAATTTCTTGTTTTAAACTTTAAATTACTTAATATTGAAAAAAGGAATAACTGTAATAAATTCTTAAGATTTTTGTAATTTTGCTTTAACATCTTAAACTAATTAGTACAGATCAGTTGTTGAATGTAATACAAAATAAAATGATCAATTGTTAAAAGAAATTATTCTCGTTCGATTTCAATTTGGAAATATTGTCTGTAAAAAATATTGCAGACTCTAAACAGTTGGCTCAATAAATTTTTATTTGGACAATAACGATTTGTGTGTAATTTTATATATATATATATATATATATAAACAATGTCATTAAATTTAAGTTTTTTACTATTTTTTTGTTTAGAGATATTAAAAAACAAATTTTATTTTGGTTTTAATGGTTGAGAAAATTTGGTTTGAATCTAAAATTATAGCAATTAAAAATTTATGTGATAAAAGAACAAGCATGTGAGTGGCAAAGACAAAAATAGCAGAAAAGCCAAGGGTAATTAAGGAATTTGTTGTAAGCAACAGTCGATGGATAACGTCGATGATTCTTATTCACACATCAATATGTGTACACAAAGAATGTACCGATCTAGATAATGTATTGTGGGTATGTGTGCTAAAAATTAAATAAATGCATATCTCAAAAAACTTTTATACCAAAAATTTAAAAAACGTCACAAAAGATATTGAAATGTGTTTTATGACAAATTTTCTATACAAATTTGTCCTTAAATATATTTAAAATTCATTTTATTATTTTATGAGCACGGCACTATATGTATAAGATTCAGCCATCAAAAATCTAGGAACGATGCAGATTGGCAAACTTAAATAGGATCAAAAGAATTATATTAGATTAAACAAAGCACGAAAGTCATAAATAAATTAAAAGAATAAAATTTGGATTAAGGAATTAAAATCTGTTGGCTAGAGTTTCAAGGTTTCAGAAGATTTTACAAAATCTGTTATGTCTGTCTCTAAAGTAAATAAGATTAAAATGCATTAAAAGAGATGTGCTGCCCAACGCGTCGCCTTAATAACACAAGTGCTTTTATCCAGGATTACGCATCACACATTAGCTGAATATTTTATTAAGACACCAGACAAATATCTGATAGAGTCCATACAGTCCACAATCTACAGTACTCCAAAATCTCTCCCTGAAAAGGTTTTCGAAAGCTCAGATAAAGACTGGGCTGGTGGTGCGTAAAAGGGACATCGTTTGTGATCATTTAAACGCATTGGAAAGAATAGTTAAGCTGCTACTAGGTATTGCTGAAAGGTCTGCTTTCTTATTGCAACTTAATATCTAGGACATCAATAATGCCATCTCAGAACAAAACTCAAAAAAGCTCTAGGCGATGATAAAATCGGTTAAAGATGCTTATGGAACTACTCAGTATAGAAAACAGGATACTAAAATTTATTTATTTGCAATCTTACGAGGAAGCATTCCAGATCAGTAGCTGCCAATACAACAAAGTGGTTAAAACTGGTCTCGAAGAAAACAAAGACTCTTCATCTCTTTTTCTCTTCATATGTTAGTGTTCTTTACTTGTACTTTTGTGTTAGCTGTTGTTTAATTTATTAGTGGTGAAGGTCACTAATTGTTTTTCTTTCTACCTGTTTTTAGTCTAGATCGGAGTCTTGAGTTGTACATTCCCAATGAAGTCGTGTACCATAGCCAGCAACCATTAGACACGTTTAATACTAAATTTAACAGTCTTTGGTTAATATTTTAAGTCTGATCACCCTTTTTGCATATCGGATTTTTACATAGAAGGGCTAAGGGATAAATCTTTATCCAGTTTCAATGCCAGATTCCATACCGAAGATTCTAGAAAGAAGTTCGAATAGTGACGTGGCAAAAATTGTTGTGAACATTATTTTGCTTGGAATGATAACTTTCATTGCATCTCAGAGAATCTGCGTTACACCCAAAACGAATTCTTGGACGTGCAAAAACACAGTCAGATCAAGAAAGAAAGCAGGCAACAAAAACGTAGGTACTGATTCGCTACGCCAAAGCAAGAACTTTGGAGTGGAAAAACATTATACGAGCAGCGCCTTCGTGCTAAAGTTCTTGCTGCTTCTCTGGGTATCAAGATATTTTGGTCATTTATTATAAGAGTGAAGGATAATTGTTTAATTCTTACTCTTTTAAGGAATTCTCAAATTTTTAACGTAACGCTAAACAGAGCTAACCTCTTGGCTAGAATTTTTGCATGTAAATCTAACTTTCCGGAAACAAATAACCACTGCTCGTACTGGGAGGAGTATTAGTAACTATGCATCATACATTCTTTCAAGCAAGTACAGTTTAGAGGTTTTTGGCGGATCGCAGTGTAAACAAAGCTTCTAGTCCGTGGGGTTCAAGCACTTGTCTTGAAGCAGTGCTCCTCGAAGTTAGCGAGTACATAACAAAACTTTTTAGCATTTTACACCATGTTGGTGAACTCTTATCGTATTGAAAAGTTGCTAATGTAGCACCATATGCGAAGGCAAATAGATGCTTCCCCTAATCGTGATTTATTGGCAATCTTCGAATGAAGTCTTGCAAACAGGGTACAATTTAATGCTCGTAAAACCCAGTGCTTTTGCGTAGAGATATTAAAGAGCCAGAAGCCGTCGATGTTCTTGCTATCTATGTCACCTTTATCAGAACGAAAATGAATGTATAGGCCGGTACTTCAAAAACAACTCCAGCAATGTTTTGTGACAGAACTGGAAAACTAGGTTATGGGAAGAAGAACAGAGGGAGTAGTGTTTGGGAAAATTTGGTTTTAGCTTTGAAACATTAAAATTGACAGGAAAAACCTCTGCAGAAAATTATTCAACATCCGAACTGTTCGGCTAAAAAACGAATTCCCTCTGTAATGCATAGTGCGGTTCACTGGCCAATCCGCCACATAGGGATGCGTTCTTAATTAAGAGCGTGTTTCAATGTCCCTAATAACAAATGTTATTTTTTTCCTACTAATGCAAATATATTACACGAATTTATACTAAAATAATGATTAAGGACCACTTTGCATTACATAAAATGTTAATTGAATAATATAATCTTTAAAAACATTTTATATGGTCATGTCATTTGCGACAGATACACATGAAAAATAATAACATAAATTTGAAAGTTTCTACTTGTTATTTTTGTTAGGAATGTAAAACTTAATTAAGTATTCCTGATAACCCGCAGAAAATATTAAAATACGATTAAGGTGTTTAATAAAAAACATGAAAATAACAACAAGAACAAAAACGAAGCAAAGTTTCAACTATGCAACATTTTACAATTTTTCAACGACATAACGAAAAAAACCGAAAAGCCATCCTAATAAACATTGATTTATTTTCAAGTGTTCAACGATACCGTGTATATTTAATACACTTATCCCTAGGATATTTGATTTAATGAAAAGTTGCCTTTTTTAAATTTTGTATAAATAGAAGGTGGAATATTTAAAACATCTATTTTAATATGAAATTATTTTTCTCCAATTCCTATTCTCGGTGTAGGAAAAAAGTTCCTGTCCCACTTTATTCTGCCACAATATCGCAACAAACGAAGCTTCTCATTATTATTTATGAATTACTAGTCATTCTGGGTGCGCTTCGCTACACTAATGTGAATAATGTGATTTAAGACGACTGTGGCAAGTTCAAATAAAAATTATCTCTTAGTACTCCTAGCAGAAAGAAAGATAGCGTAAAAATATTTGAATCGTATAAATTAAAAATTTATTGGATTACACAAGAAACTGACTTAAGCAGCGGATCTCTAAATACTTGCTGCGGGTGCACAAAAATAGAAGTAGTGTATTGGATTAAAGTCCTATAAGTAATAAATGAAAAAATTATTTGTTGTTATTAAAAACAAAAACAAGTTTTTAAAATTTTTTTAACCTTAAACCTCGTTTAGTGTAAGATAATGTGGTGTAAAGAAATTGATTTGCTCTTACCCTTCACTACAAAAAGTGAAAAAATGGTGTACCTAAGTTAGTCATTCCGTTTGTAATTTCTACAATATCCATTTTCGACCCCATAAAATGTATATATTCTCAGGCCTTACGCATAGCGAAGTTAATTAAGCAATGTCTGGCTGTCCGTCCGTGTTATTGTTCAAATCAACTGTGCCAGGGCACTAGATGAGATAAAGAAAATTTAAATATGCCAATCGATCAGGCATGGTATCGAAAGAAGTGATATTGAAATAAGCAAAATCGATCTATGCTCTCGAGGCAGTGGGCTTAACACCACGCCTGCCTCTAATTTTTCCATATCATTTGGAACAAGGAACAATAAAGACAAAAATATAAAGCGATGGAGAATTAAAACAGGAAAAAAACATTAAGTGAAAAAAATTGGCGCTTGCGCATATTTACCGAGTTATGGGCCTCTGAAATGTTCATAAAAAAGTTCGATTTTCAATATGGGTATCATTTTAAAGCTTTTGTAAAAAGCAGTAAATACTAAAATTTTTTAAAAAGGCTTAACCCATTAAAAGCCGATGCCATTTTTATGTAAAATTCTACATCGCACTTAGATTATTTTTTCTTCTTTTTAATTTTTTTATGATAAACAACACTTTTATACTTAAATTATTCTATTGATGCAAAAAATTATACCGTGTTTTGAGAGTTAATTAAAAAATCTTTTTTAACAAAAATCGGCAAATCGGCACTTTGATAATTTTAAGACAAAAAAATCTGTAAAATGACGATAAGTTGATAAGTCGGGAAATATGGCAGGCATGTATGAAGCATCTCTTGCATAGGTATCTTCATTAAAGGTGCTTCTTCTACTAAATTTTTATATATTTTTAAATTTACTAGATGTCCAGTGATAATATACTAATCTGGCTTTTAATTTTGTTCTAGTCGTATCAACATATGCTTTTTCGAAAATTGTTGTAACAAGTATTGTAAATGTTTCATATTGTAGCTTAATATTGATCTCTTAATTATAGCTAAAGCAGGTATTCTATTAAAAATTTATAAAAGAGCTGTCTACCGAAGATGGCAGAGTTTCTCCAGCAAGATGAAATTCATTCCCAAAAATTAACGTTAACAGTAATAACATCAAAATTTTCATTTTTAAAGAATTTGTGAAAATTGATATAAGTTTTGTTACAACTAAAGCTGATCTTTCAAGCTGGGCACAAATTTGTAGCCCTATATCGATTGGTTAAACTATCTGACTTTGTTACACTAGGGATACGTGTTTCTTTATATTTGGTAACCGCACAATTTACCAGTTTGTTATTGCTAAAAGTCAATTTGACTTGATGTTGCTTCAAGTGTTTATCTTTTGGTGCAGATTTAAAAATTATTTAAACAATCCCGCCTGTATTCTCTTACAAAAAACAATACAGTTTTTTTATGTGTGGGCGGGCCGTTGCTTTCTGTATGTTTTTCAAACTCTTATGGCAAATAAAATTTTTCTTCCATAATTACAGTTATGTTTGCAGGTAGATATGATCACTTTCTCTGCTGACAGACATTTCATAATAAGTAAAAAGGAATAATTTCCTCACTTATAACGTTGTCACAAATATACATTTAAACGAAATAATTAGCATAATCGTGCTGAAGTTTTTTTTTTATTAAAAAGAAAATGTATTACTTAAGGCTCTAGTTAATATTTGGAGCGTGTATATGAGTTTTGTCAGTACTTTTGTGTTAATTTAACCTGAGGCAAAATATATGTAAAGAAAGACCAATAAATGCAATTCGTATAAATTAATTTTGTCACCCGGCACCATCTCACCTTTCATTTATTTTGGCTTAAGATTAGTAATTTCTGATATTTGATGACTGACTTCTTGTCACGGGCTTAGTTCAGAATGGTGCGAACATGGGCGATAAACCATTTCATAAATGAAGCAACATTTCAGTGGCAATCAGTATTATTTATTGTTATTTTCTATACAAGAGCTATTCGCTTATTTATAATTTAAAAATAAATATTAGAGAAGCTATGAAAGCACTTCCATGTGAGACCAATGTTACTCTCGAGTATTGGCCAGTTCAAAAATACTTCGAATCCGTGAATAATGTCCAATTTGGTCAGCCATAGAATGCATCTTAGGTAAAAACTTTAAAGAACCAGAGAAAATATATCAGAGCTATGCTTTTTAACTAAAGCACTTATCGGTACGGATAAAAATGCTGATTTTAAGTCCAATGAGACTCTAGGAAGAGGTGCAACTGGGCGTATCAAAATAAAAGGGAAATTTTACGCACTCTTGCGTTAAATGTAAGAAGCACATTTGTACAGAACACAGCGTTTGTTAAACTTAATGTTTTAAGGGCCGCAAAATCCATTACCGTTATTAATTAACCGCAATTGAAATAAAAAATTTATGAAAAATATAGTTTTATACACAACAGTGGCGTATTATTATTTGGGTCTGTTACTTTGCTATGAGCCTGCAGTCGGTCACTACCAGTGGTATTCTGTCAACCGGCAACCAGCTTAAAAGTAAATAAAGTGTTTTAACATCATCTTTCAGTTGTATGCAAAGACTTCTTGCAATATCTTCAAATAAAAATACATTTGAGGTAAAATTAGGACTAAATAAAATTTTGGCAAATTTCTACAATAGAAGAAATATATAAAATTAAAAAAAAATTAAAAACTATAAAAGTTTTTTGAATTGCTTATTGCAATTATTTAATTAATTTAAGTAAATTTCTAATTCATAACACATCAATTGTTGTAGGTTTTGAAACAAAAAATCAAATTCATAAACTATAATTTTTTCTCAAATGCCGCTTTAAGTTCATCAAAACAGCAAGAAATTTGCAAACCTGCCATTAGTTCGAATTTTTTGTCACTAAACAAAGGTTATAATTTAAATATATTATTCCGCCAATTTTATTTTTTTTTTAATTTTTCATTATTTACTTATCTTTTTTAACAAAACAGTTAAATAAAAGTGTATAAATGGGTAGAATTTAAGTTAATTTGATATATTTAATGAAGCATTTTATCGAGATAAGTTTGTCTGCCATCACCTTGATTAGCTTAAAAGTCATTCTGGTTTGCTGGAAACAGGCAAGAACTTAAAGAAACAAAAGCCAAAAGACAACACATATTTTATTTTATTAGTTAATTAATTATTTTTTCTTCTTATATGTAAATATGATATTGCAACATATTAGGATGTAGCTTCATTAATAGCCTGAAATTAAAATGAAAAAAATTTAAATACTTAATTTACATAAAGTCTTAGTAGTGCATTTTTTTTTTTTTGATTTTTGTTTATCTGCTCTGTTTCATCACATGTCTATAAGATATAAAACGATAACATTCCGTATCTTAAAAAGTACAAGCCTGAATATACTCTATTTACACTAAACACTCTTTTGAAAAACTTCTGCGCAATAAACAAATAAATTGTTTTAATTAAACTTGGGGAATATTGATTATTGTTTTTTTTTTTTTTTTTTTTTTTTTTAAACTTCGATTTTTGTTTTTACTTTATTGTTTAGACAAAAATCTTTTCTCAAACAATAGTTACAAACAATTGGATTATGAACAATTTAAGGAGCCATATTCATTGTTTTTAAAACACTAAATACAGTAAAAGTAACACTCAAAAAAATTCAACATTGCTTGCATGTAGTTCATTTAAGAAATTTTAGCTACCCGTAAGTTAAAAATAAATGAAAATATGGTTCTTTTAGAAGGAAATTTTTATTTAACTTTTTATGCTTGTGTTAAAAAAAGAACGATAATAAAGTACTGGTTTTTAGTGCAGTAAAAACTAACAGTTATTTTTTACCTTGTTACAGTAAACATGAAATATATATTTATAAAAAAAGATTGTCAGTAGAAAAATACTTTTAAAAATGTATTTAACAAGCAAGAGTATTTGAAATATATGTCTGTTTAAAAATAATATATGTACATACATATGTATGTCATAAGTACAAAAAACGTTTAAAGATATGTACATCAAAAATATTGATTGGAGGGTATTTGAATTTGTATCTTAAATTTACGTTGCATTTTAACAAAATAATTTAACTTTTTTTACAAGTACAGAAAACAAAAATCTTTAGTTTATTTAAGATATTTGTTAGAAGTTTTTTGAAGAACTAGGTAAGCGGTAGCGAAATGGCCATCGAGACGTTCTTTCACCCCCAATAATCAATATCACTGATTTATTAATTTAATCGGGACAATAAATAGCACGAAATTTTTTTAAATTAATTAATTTTATTTAATATTCTCTTGATTTATATTAATAAATATGTAAATATATATTTTTTAATCCTTCCAAAGAACTTAGCTCACGCGGGATACGGAGATGTAGAAGGGATATGTAAGATGTTTTAACGGATGATATTAAATTGAATTTAGGCTTTCTGGTTTATGGTAGAAGGAGCAACTTTATTGAATAACTTATGTTACTTTTTCCATATAATTAAATATACAAAATTTTTAACGTCAGTTTTATATTGAACACACAATTTTTTTAATCTTTTTTTTTCTTTTGCTGCGTATACTTATATTTCACTATGGCTTTTTAAGTTTTCAAGTTTGAAAGAAATAAAACGCTTAAACAGAAAAAAATGATTGTCGCTTTAATGTTAGCAATAAAGAAAAGAAAGTAAATGTACATAATTGTAATTACAGTGGGAAAATTACCGATGAATACATTACACAAAAAAATACTTTATAACCAAAAACATTTATTATATTAAACTTGATTTTTTCCAAAGTTTAATTAGACAAATTCATATCAATACACATAAAAACTGATTTTATTTTTAATTAAAATTATACAATTAAATAAAATATTTTTTTCTGTCGACCGACTAGTACATGAGCAGGTTTTTATGAAATTAAAATAAAATATTTAAAATATCTTAAATAAAATTGTTTCAATTAATTTGTTAATATTTCAACATAACGAATTAAAATTGAAAACTTGTCGAGTTAGTAATGGAGATGAAAAATTATTACAATTGAGTTACTTTAGTCCTTTTGTAACTTTTTGTGTAAAAATGTGGTTACTAAGAGTTTGTTACATTTTTTTAGCAAGAAAATTTACTGATTCACTCCGTTCCTTTTGGTAAGAAGTTTTATTTTATTATATTTTTTTTTTTTTTTGTTTTTTGTTAAAAGTATAAAGTTCATCTAATAAATATTAATTTTAACAGTCAAAATAAATACATTTCGCTAGCTAAAAAAAAGGAAAAAGAAAACACAAAAGGTCTACGGGTAAAAATTTTTATTTGAATTGTCATTTTTTATCGTCTATCATGGTCCGGCTTTCGAAACAAAGATTTTCTGTCTCAGTATGAAGACATAATTGCTTGCACCTTAAAGGAAAGGATTCGTCTGTCTTTGGAAGCGAACGCTACTATTATTGTGTTTTCTTTAATATTTTTGTCTTAATGCTGCTTTATCCTTACGGAAATTCTAACTACTGGCCCAATCCCGTGTCAAGAAAACACATCCCAAATCTTAGCATTACCACCACTGTGTTTTATTGTTGTTATAGTGTTTTTAAAAAGAATTTTGAGTACTTTATTTGCAAATTCTCGCCTGGATTTAATGTTCTATTTTTTAAATAGTAAAAGTCTTTCGTTATGCACTCCAGTTTCGAATATCAACATAATACTGTGCGATGTCCCCGCCTGAAAATTTACCTGCCTGGCGATGCTTGGGATATGCTTTTTAAAATTTTGTCTTACCTTTTTGTTGTTTTTCGCTGCTTAGAAAATTACGAATATCTTAACAAGATATTTTATATCGTTCACCATTGCGTTTGTTATTTCTACAATCTTCATTTGCGATGTCCGTCCCCAAATTTATTACCACTATTCTCTGAGATATATTTTTGAAATAGCGCTATTTAAATTTATCAACATCGGTTCATAAATGTTTTTGTTTCTTATTTTTGTTTTTTTCTTTGTTGTATTGAAATCAAATTTGTCAGAAAAAACCTATAAATTACATAGTAATTGGAAAATACCACTTTCGCAAGAAATTCTTTTGGTGAAGAAGTATTCAAATTTTAAATCATACAATTATACTTTTTTAAGCACAATCGGTGTAAAAATTATTTTTCATTCTTGCTTTTATTATTTACAAACCATTTCAGTGATTTTTTATCCAGAATATGATATTTCTGCTTTAGCCGATGTGACTACAGTGGACGTGCCTTAGGAGACTATTTTAAAACTTAAATTTTTTACGTAAAGACCTTTTTTATCACAAATTAATTTAATTTTAATTTTGTATACTATATTTTTTCTTTTCAAATATAATATTTAGCGGTCACAACTTTAAACTTCTAAATTCACGATTTAAACTTTTGTTTCAATTTTGTTATTATTATAATTATTATTATTTGGTTTGTTAAATTTTGGTGGCTTAATAGATATCAAATCATCAAAACAAAACAAACAAACTAACAAAATTGTTTGAGATCAAAATTTGAATATAAATATACATTTTACAATATGAGATAAATTGCCTGTATGTTTAAATAACTCTAATGTATATGGATTTTAAATAAACATACATATGTAGATACAAGTGCGTAATCTTTTTACACCTAATACTTTTTTAAGGAGCATGACAGCCTAATGGATTGTTTAAGCATTTATTATTAAACAAAGAAATAAATATTAAAATATTAATTATTTAACTCATTCACATTGATTTTATTGCATTAATCGTCAGTGTGGTAACAATATATACGTATTACTGTATTGTAATGGATAGACGCAAGTTAATGATACTATTTCGCTGCTTGTACACTAACTAACATTCAAATATCAGTTCGATAATATTAATGATATGGTTTGTATTCGCCAAGAAACAAATAAAAAAATAATAAAATTAAATGAAATTGCAAAAAGAAAAACGGACAAACACAATGATAAATCGTGACAAAATCGTAATTCCGAATTTAAAATTTCACTTTATTTTATGATGATCACTATGGTAATAATGTAAATGTTCGTTTTATGAGCAAAGAAAAAAAGTGAACCTAAAAGTTATATCTACCTTCTATCGTTGCCAATCTTAGTTTTTTTTTTTTTGAGGGCAGAGTAAAAAAGCTTTGTGTATGTGGTCAACGAATATGTAAAGCTGAAATTTATTATTGCAGGTTGTTAAGGTCAAATAATAAATTTCATTAAATCTCTTTTAAAATTTCAAAGTAGAAATAGAACATTCTAAAAAGAATTCAAAAAATTTTAGGTTTTTAAGCAATTTTATCTGTGTTAAATGTAGAGAAGTGTTTGGGTTTGAGTAGTGAATTTAAGTTTTCCAGCGGCGGATTAGGAAAATTCGGACCTGCGAATTTAAATAATGTTCTTTTAGTTTTAGGGTATTAAAGCAACATTCTTGAAATATTTATTATTCAAAAGGATATTCTTGGTTGATCTTAAAGTTCTGGAAAACTATTTTAATTGTGTCCATTTTAGAAAATAGAGAAGTTTTTAAAAAATTTAGAATTGTGAATTTTTAAATTCTAAAGTCTCGTTAACTTAAGATTATGTTACTGAACCGATTGTAATTCAATTTAATGAACTTATAAAACTATAAACAAACTCTGTTTCTACTCCTACGAAAATAAGCCTTAAATGTTTTAAGAAATACGGCCTAACAGTAATATTCTTAGCCGACGGTGATAAACTGCTTCAGAAAAAATTGTCTGACATTTGCTTTTGACCACGTTAAATAAAACAATTTCGCAAAAGGTAAATAGTCCTAGAAAAAGTCTGTGTAATTAGCCATTTTAATCGAAACCTACCCGTTTTCAAATTTAATAAAATATAATTATAATTTTCTTATCTTATTAATCGTGTTTTCAAACGGTATTCTAAATCAAAAATATTAAACAAACCATTTTTGTAGTTCATTCGGTGGAAGGGAGAGCTAGTCAGATCTTAGAAAAACATATTGAAAATGTTATGTGTTTTTGATTAACTACACCACACAAGTTCTTGTTAACGCCTCCATTTGATATAATTTTTAATGCATTTTAAAGTTTGTAAATGACACAGATTTTTTATCGCGACTTGTTACAATATTTTTCTCAAGAACCAAAAGTATTTAATTGCATTTACAATAGAAAGGGAAGTGTCTGAATTTAAAGAAAATTACAGGTAAACTGAGCATGGTAAGGTGTAAATATTTATAAAAGTATATAATATAAATATTTATAAATTATAAGAAATATTTAAAATAAAACTGAACAATCTTAATCTTATCTGTTCATTGCGAATAATTTTAAAAGCAACAAACACTTTACGTTTTAAAAAGTATATTTATAACGAAATAGGCAATTTTTTCTTTAGTCAGCATACTAACAGGATTTCTGGGATAAAAAATTGCGTAAAAAAAATTTTGATTAAAAATTGCAACAATTTAAATTTATTCCTATTGCAATTTTTAAAAAGTGTTTGAAAAAGTGAAGCACAAAACAATGTAAAAGTAAAAATATTTTAGTATACAAAATATTAGTTTACTGATTATTTAAAACGTTTCGACCGTTTCTCATAACCATATATTTAAATTCTTGCTTAAATTTTTTCAACCAAATTGCGTATGTTACAATTTTACACCTTCCTACACTTAACCTAGAACTAAATAACTTAAATATAATAATATAATCAATATCGGTGATTTCATTATTTAAGCGGGATAAAAAATAACACGATATTTTTTAAAAATTATTTTCAATAATTTTAATTTTTTGTCGCTTTTAAGGTTGTTTAACTTACCTGGCAACAAGGCGACTTAAACAGGTGCGGTCAACATATGTTTTCTTTTTTCTTTGGGTCTTGTAAAAATGTTTGTTTTTTTTCTTATCGTACGTAACTTTGCTAATATGGAAGACAATCGCCTTGTAAGTTTTACAAATCGCCAAAAGTTGTTGCTGCACAACAAGATTTTACAAAAACAAAATACACGTAATAGCTAATACAATCACCTGGTGTCAATTCGCCTTAGCTCTACCCAACAAAGTTGTTTTAGCAAATGTCCAACTCTGCCCATTTTTTGACTTTAGGTACTTCACTTTTACCACAAAGTCAATTTTACATAAGATGCTGAGCCCAATTGACCATTTAAGTCCATTTTAAAGAATCATTTTTTCTGACTATCATTCCGACAATATTTAGAACCTTTAGAAACAAAAAAAAATTAAGAAGAAAATAAATTTGCATGCAGAGTGATTTTAATTTTAAATTTACTTATAAACATTAAAGCAATAATTTTTTAAAAATGAATTTTTTGATGTTAAGCTTAAGTTCGTTAAAATAAATTTCACAAGAAAATCTAATGTCTTAAAAATTAATAGAAAAAAATAAATAACAATTTTATTTAGCCTTAAGTTCATATACGTATTTTTATTTCCGATTTATTTAGCAAATATTAATTTCAAATGAAAAAAGAAAAACAATAAAAGAACAAATTATATGGTGACATGCAATTGCTGGATCGCTTGACCCGTTACCGCCATTCTTCGTATCTACATCGGTAATGCACGATTTAAACACATTTATTCACCTCACCAATTTAAGTAAGAAAAATAAGAAAAAATTCACTAACAGTATTCTTTCGCAGGTGACAGTAGCATATGCCATTCATTTCCATTTCGCAATAGACTAAGCCTTCCGGAAATAAGGGCTATGCGAAAGCACATGGACGATACCCTTATTCGCGACCTTTTGGTAATTTCCGAATGGAGCCTTGCGAAAAAGGTTGAATTTAATGTTCGTAAAACTTTGTGCTGTGGGCTTACGCACAGGTGTATGACTGAATATGCTACCTCATCTGTAATTATGGTTGATATGTGTATTAAGGAATCAGAAGCTTTCGGTGTTCTTCGCATGGAAATTCAATGCGATGTTCGGTGGAGCAAGCATATTTTTCATGTTGCAAAAGAAGCATTCAAGTACCTTGGTTTTCTCAAACGGTGAAAGAAATATTTTAGAGAGTGGGAAAAAGTTCATCGGTGACAGTAGGGTATCCGGCTCTATTGCTTTACTGGAGCATCGACGCAATGTGGGATGTGTTTTCCTGATTTATCGTTACTATAACGAAATGTGCCGATCAATGCGTATGTGTGATGAACTCCCTGCAGAGGTCTTCAAGTTAAATATCCACAAGCACTACTCCCTCTATCTCCCATTCCCTAGTTCTACCACAATGCATTGCATAAGTAGGGTTCATCCCCTGAGTCTTAGTCCTAATAAAAAAATAATAGTTTAATTCTTTTACAATCCTTTGTAGGGTACAAAAGTGACCAACAAATCGATAAAAAAATTTCATTTTTGTAACAAACATATTTGCAATGTTAAAACCTTGTGTTAACAAGCACGAGATTACTTTATTTTGTTTTATTTATATTTTCCTACTTAGCTTCTTTGCAGTGTTCATTGACCTTTACTGTTACAATATCCATTGTTTCCTAGCGCTTTGCCTCCTGTTGTGGTTGTGCTGTTGCGATGTTTATATTATAAAATCATGTATCGATTGTATTTTGAACTACTGTAACCATTGAAGAGACAAAGAAGATTTTCACTTAAACTGGCTAAAAATGGCAATTTCTTGCAATAAATCAAGTTTACTGAGCATCAAGATAAAACAAACATAGTAAACGATTTAACAAACATTCATTTTCATTTGCCGCTACTAAAACGACTTTCATTGTTTTTGTCGCTCTGTTATTTTACAATTTAAAATACAACCCTTAAGTCCTTATTTAGATTACTCTTAAAAAAATGTAAATGAAATGCGGTAAAATAGGATGTAAAAATCAAAATATTTTTACCAAGCTCCTTACCTAGTTTTACAGAAATTTCTCGTAATAATTTTTTAACTTATTTAATTTCTTTTAGTTATCGTATAGTGAAAATATATTCAACACTAACACTAACTTACTCACAGTTTGAGAATCTGAATTTACTACTGTTTTTCCAATTAATCACAGAAAGCATGTAAGCGAAAAATTTTTACAATTTAAAATTCGAATATGCATAAAAAGTAAATAAAGCAGTAAAATACGTTTTCATTAAGACACATGCAAAGTTTTAAGCTTTAATTCAGAGAAACACATAAAAAAAATTTAGAATATTTTAAAGTCTGTATTTTTATGTATGCCAAAGAAAATTAAAAAAGTAGCGGATGCCAATTTTATTTAACATTTACAAGGAAAGATGTAAAAAATATATCTAAATAGAGAAAGTTCTCTAATACTGCGTTGGGTTGTGTGTGGACTTACTGTAACCAAATTAATATTAAATTCGAATATTGCTTGCATTCTTATTTACAAAATTAGTTGGTTAAATAGATTACGTTTACACAACCTAATGTAGATCGATGCGAAGAATTCAGACGACGAATGTACAATCCCGAAAATATAGCACTACATTCTGCTGGTGTCTAATTTTTACTGTTCTCTTTACCCAATTGTACATAAAAGTAAAATAAAACTTTGGCTTCAAAATATAATTTAAATAATAATAACAATATATTCGCCACAGTGTGATTTAAGTGAAGATTCACACGGTGTAATTTTATACGCATCTAGCTTTTTTGTTGCGAAAGGAACATTTATGGTGAGAAAAATTGCACGACACAAATTTTTAATAGATTTTTTGACACTTTCTTTTTTAGTTTTTCATTTAGAGTATTATTGTTTTAATTTAATCAAAAATAAGGTACAAACAATAATAATGAAATTCAAATCAATGAAGTTAAAAAAATTAAAAGCCAGATTGCTCATAAAGCGCTAAAACGCACAGTAAATAATAAATTTTTTCTGGCTACATTGAATGTTTCAAACAAGTTATTTATCGTTAATAACAATATCATCTTCTAAAGGCAGATGCAATTGTATTACAATTAAATATCCGAACCCAGTATTTAATAGTGAATCTGATATTGCAACAAATATTGTTTTATAATGAGTTCCCGACACTAAAAAGTACATAATACGTTGTGGATGCGTAGCTTTTATTGAACTATCACTTTGTATGAATTTAGCACCCTTGTCAAAAAAAAAAAAAAACTTTGCAAACACAAAAAAAAAAAAAAAAAAAAAAAAAAAAAAAAAAAAACTAAAACGGAGATCTTAAGCGATTATATACTCTAGGCTTTATAAGATTGGTTGAGTTTTCTTTTTTTGTCCAGATGGAGAATTGATGCTTTCGAACTTTTTTTCTCATTCGGACGCAGGCAATAATAATACCAGTTTTGTTCCTTTTTCCGACAGTAATTTTTAACACATCAGCTGATCCACTTTCAGTGAATTATTCAACAACTTTTCTCTTAATAATCTTCCGATCATATTTGGAACAAAGTTTCTGAAATATGGCAGCAATAACATTTTTTCTGTGAAATTTCGCTTAACAATAAAAGCTTGTAAAAGCACAAATTATGACAACTTCAAATATTGCGTTATTTTTAAAGCTCCCTTTATTTTTTAAGTATACGCAGTTAAAGCAATTTTTCAGTTTTTTAAACAACTTAAACTTTTTTGTCGTACGTACTCAAGCAAATTTGTTTGATTTTTTTTCTACTTTATAACTGCCAGGGTTCGTCTGCACATTTAAACATGAAATACCTTTCAACAAATATAGATAAGCTATACTCAACAAAAATTTAAGTCCTAAAGTGGTAAGATGACGAATAGTGCCTCCACAAGTAATCATAATGGATAAGTGTTCGTGGAACGTGTGCTTCAACAATATCAGAAGCAGCAATAGTCCAGCAAGACTAATATACAATATAAAATTTATTCTAGTTGCCGCCAATCATTATATTAATTAATTCTTGCACTAGTAATATGAAAGATGATTACAAGCAAAGTTTTTACTTTAATCCTGCTGAACGCTTTAAGATTTTTGTTTTTGATCTTTTTGCACTCTTTAATTTTTTCTAATTCATTTTCTTAAAAAAAACACGTTTGGCACAACAATAATATTTCTTATTTGCAAAATTTAAAACTTAAAAAAGCGTACTGTTGAAATCTGTCAAAAATAGTAAAAATCATTTTAATAAGTGAAATTTTCGATATGTCCAAAAATGCTACTTCACCCAAATGTCGTTCGAAATCCAGTTTAAAAAACAACAAACTTAACCCGTAAATAAAAAATTGCATGCTTGAATAAAACAAGGAAATAAGACAGTAGTTTATTGTCTATTTAAAATATTAGCAGAAGGAGACAAATACTTGCTTGCACTTATCGCTTTCTTTGAAAGTTTAAACGAAAAACAAGTAAGAATGCTACATTCAGCTATGCCGAATCTTAAATACCCTTCACTATTTATATAAATCTAGTTTAGTGAAGTAACTCCAATCAAGAAAACAAATAATGGGGTGACAGTGAATTTAAAAAATAAGAAAGCAAAAATTAATTACTATATAAAATTTTGCATAAAAATGTCACCGGCTCCTAATGGATTAAGCATTAAAAAAATTTTAGTTCTTCCGAAAAGATCGTACTTTTTATGAAAAGTTCAATGGCTTATAACTCGGAAAATATGGGCGAGCGTCAATTTTTTACTTGATTTTTTTCTTATTTTTTAATTCTTTATCGCCCCATATATTTGTTTTCTTATTGGATATACTTCATTGTTCCAAACGATATGAAAAATTTGAAGCAGGCGTGGTATTTTGCCTGCTACTTTCAAGGACATGGACCGATTTCGCAGATTATCAATAGCAAAATCTTTGAGACTATGTACATGTTAAAATTTTTTCTATCTTTCCATTGCCCTTGCAAAGTTGATTTCAACACGGACGGACAGATGGACACCGCTTCGCTATGCATAAGGACTCAGAATATATACACTTTATAGGGTAGCAAATGGATATTGTAGATATTATAAACGGAGTAACAAACTTAGATATACCTTTTTTCCACTTTTTCTGGTGAAGGGTATAAAAATCAAAAATGTACGATAGATATTTACTCATGCTGCTTTTAACTAAACTTTTGTTTTTTACTCTTTATTATTTGTAACGCCATTGCTGTCATTGCCTTTATTCAGAGTTCATTGCATTCATATGAATTAATGCGACACTTTTCTGAAGAGGCCATTTCCAAAAGTGAATAAGAAACAACACAGTTTTTCACTTTCTACATTACTTTTTCTGTATGTATAGATATGGTTTTAGCCATCATCAAATTTTTGTCTGCATAAAAGTAAATGCAGTTAGCATAGTTGCTTGCTTACCTTGCAAGAGGTGTTTCCATACTATATGTTCTATATCTATACGTATAATAAAACAGAAACAGGGTTATTTCTGTACACGAAATATTTTTTTTTAATTTTTAGAGTTGGTGTAAATAGTAACCAATATGGAATAAAAAACACCTATTTTTAAATTTTTGTCTGTCTGGGTTCGCATCACGTAAAACTAACTTCTGGATAGATTTGAAGCAGTATTGCCGTTAAATTCTTTTGTTAAACAAATAGTTTTAAAAAATTTATATTTTACACAGCTGCGTAATAAAAAGTCTTAATATCAAGTGGATTTTCTTCATTCAGCTTTATTATAAGAACAAATTTATTGTACAACTAATTATGATATTGTAAGCAAAAATATATCCTTCAAAAAATCCTATAAAAAGTTTTATGAAAAAGATTATTGCTTTTCGAAAAACGAGAATCATTCTAATAATTTAGACTTTTACTTAAACTGCTTTACTTTTCTATGAGTAAAAGTAAAAAATGTTCTGGAAATTATAAATTAACTTATATTTTGTTGTATGTACAATTGCAGACTCACTTCTTTATTTTACTTCTTTTTATTTTTATTTTTATTTTTGATATTCACTTTTCCATTGGATGCACCAAACAATAATTTTTACTTTAAACTAGAAAAATGTAATTAAAAATATCAATATTTGCCTTGAAGTGGAACTGCATTATTTATTTACAAAGTTGTTGTAATTCTTAACAATGCTCATTTTTTCGATTCTTTGGTTTTTATTATTTACTGCAACAAAAAAATTATATTTTCAATAACAGTTAGGTGTTTGAATTAAAAGTGTAGGATGATATTATTTAGCTATTTTAGTTTTAAGTTTTTTTTTTCGTTGTTGGTTTCACATTAACTTTGTTAATCGAAAAATAGTAAACGCTTTTTCAACTGCGAAACCTCAAGTTGCTGATTTTATATCAATAATATGAAAAGCACCGTATGTGCTTAAAACATTTTCTTCATTTATAATGTAAACATGTTAAAGTGGGTTACTGGCTCTTATTTGGTTATAGATCGTGTCTTTAGATCACTATCACAAATAGGAAAAACTATTTGTTTATTTTTATTTTTTATACATTAGTTTTTGGTAAAAAATGAAAATTTATCTTTAAGTACACAAGCACGTAAGTTTGCCGTTAAAGGAAAACCAAGATCCAATAAAAAGGGAGAGTTGTTTAGTTTATATTAACATATTTTTCTATTTAGTATGAAGGCTATCGTTGACATTTTAGTTACTTTTTACCAAAATTGGTTATTTTTTTTCTGATGTGCGATGTAACTTTTTTCATGTTGTCGTTTACACTTTAACCAAATTTTAAATTTTTGAATAATTTATTTTAGTTATAAATTTTCCAAACTACAAATTATTACTTGTAAATTTTAACACGCCACACACATGTTCTTATATGCAAATATTCTCCATGCGAAACCAGGCAAAGTTTCATTAACATCAGATGAGCTGTATAAAAATTTTCTTTCCTTTATCTGCGGTCTGGGTGCGGATTATAAAAAAACAAGTTGATTTCAATTTCGTTAAAATCGGTGATTGAAACAATAAAATTTTGTTTATTATTTTCTATTGGTTACTTTTTTCACAAATTTTAGTTATAAAAATTTTTTGGTCGTAGCAACACTAATGAGTAAAAGAATTTTTTTAGGTAGTTCATCGAAAGTGTTTTTAGCATTAAGGATATCAAAAACGTTAACAAGTTTCATTAGACTACAAGGACTTTATTTGAATCTCAATACTTTCAGTGTTTGTAGTTTACGTTGTACTTAAGTTCACGTACTTTTTAATTTATACATAAAATAAGAAAGAAAAAACGTTGTGTATGTATGTACGTGTGTGTGCATGTATATGTGCCTTCTTAAACAGATATAGAATACGTACTAAATATTCAACATGCTCAATTAAAATCGGCTTTCAGGTTGGCCTGGAAATATGGCTTATACGATTAGAATATTTTTTGTCTGCTCAAGTATTTCTGAGAAAACAATTTTTCATATAAAAATTATATGTGTTTTCTTTTTTAAAATGATGAAAAATTTAAGTTGGCAAAAAAAATTACAGTACATACTTGTGATAGCTTATTACTTTTTTATTTTTTATTTATTTATTATATAATTCACCAAATGTTTTTAAATACAAGATAAATATTATAAAATAAATTAGGTTTACCTGTGTAAGAAAAATATTGTCTGAGGAACCTTTGATTTATAATGAAATAACTCTTCGACTTACTCCTTAAAAAAATTAGTCCTAGTAATAAAAAAAAACTTCATTGGTGTTTTTTTATTAATTTCGTTTTATTAGTTCCGACTTTGTATGAAAAAATTTCAAAGTATTTGTATAAATTCGTACACTAGCATTTACATAGAACATATACTATACCATATCAGCTACACAACATATATAAAAGGTTAAATTAATGAGTCTCTCTGTAGAAAATTTAATTTGATCTATATGACATTTTCATTCGAGCCCTTATAAAAAAGTCTTAAAAATCTAGTTTATTGAAGTAACTCCGCTGAGGTCCAATTTTTTCACTTGATGTTTTTTTATTTGTTAATTCTACATCGCTCCATATATTATTATTTTTTGTTTGTTTTTTTTCTTTGATTATAGTTACTCATTATTGAAAATAATATGGACAAATAAAGGTAGGCGTGGTGTTTGGCCACTGTCTCGAAGTATATACCGATTTTGCTGACTTTCAATAGCAAAATTTTCGAATCTATGTTTGATCGATTGTCGTATTTAAATTGTCTCTAGCTCATCTAGTGCCTTGGCAAAGTTTATTTCAACACTAACAAGGATGGACAGACAGGACTTAGAATATATGTACCTTATGTGGACGGAAATTTATATTGTAGAAATTACAACAGAATGACAAACTTAGTTATACCGCTTTTATACCTTTTGTGGTGAAGGGCATAATAAAGGGTAAAGGGTGATGCAATTTTACTTATGTGGCGTCACCTTAAGAACCATCATATACAGATATTTGATATTTATACAGAATGCTTATTATTATGTCACCTACAACAAGTATGACATTGGAAATGAAAGTTTGTTTTGCGGTCGCTATTTTTTTATGGTTGCAAGAATTATTTACATAATATTAAGTCATGAATTTTTCTTTCCATCGTACATTATACTTAAATAATATTTGTGTCCTTTTTTAATTTTTTCAATCGGTAAAAAAAGTTAAAGCAAATTATTAACTTTTCTCATAAACATCATTCCAAATAATTTAGAAGTTACAGCAAACAGTAATTGTTAGTTCGTAAACTGCATAAAATATGCCACAATTTGTGTTGCTAGTATGATCTTCATTAAATTGAAATCTTAACGTATCATTTGCTTTAAAACAAAAGTTTCAGATATTTTGTTTTTTTACATTAATACTTTTAAGTTATTTTAAGGTTACTGTCAAAAACATGAAAATTTCGACACACTTAGCAAAATGTATTAACACGAGAAGTTTAGATTTTGTCAGTAAATTTACCATATCAACTAAGAAAATTTCAAACCGATTTGATTCATAATTTTAATGCACCGAAAAGAATTAAAAAAGATAAAGATTAAAGATTGCAAATATAAGCTTTCAGTAACTGCATTGATGAGATAAGAGAGTAGCGAGTGATAAGTTAGACAAGTTTGTTATAATGCAGCTTTGCAATTTAATATGTACTACAAGCATTTCTGATATTGCTTTTTAGTTTAAGTTTTGTTTCACAATTTTTCTCACACATTGTTTTTCCTTTTTTTAAATCTTTTTTGTTTCGTTTTTTTATGCATATTTTTTAAAGTTAAGTGCTTTAGGGCTGGCTATTGATTAAACCATGATGGTTATTTTAACATGCCTGGCTGACAATTTATCAGAAAATACAGAATCTTCGAAACTTTATATTTTAACAGGCATGAAGTTCAATTTAATACTAAAAAAGCCAAATATGCGGCACAGAATACATTTCCCCTAAAGTTTGTTCAGTTTAAACATAAATATGCACCATACAACCTTTTTTTTAAGTTTGTTGGAATTACAAATAAGAGACTTGTCAACATATACATCCTCTCAATACTAGTTTAATATGAGGTGACATGCAAGTACTTAATTAAATTGTACATAATTAAAAGTACCAAGTTACAGAAATACTTTATCCGCCTAGACTCCATTAACAAATATATAGGTGAAATTGATTTGGATAAATTAAAGAAAAGTTTAGTGGTTTTAAAGGTAAGCTTTAAGATTAACAGCTATAATCTTAAAAATGTAAACAGGGTATATCAAAGTTTGTCATTTCTACAATATACTTTTCCGTATATAAAGTATATATGTATATTTTGAGTCCTTATGCATAGCGAAGTCGACTGAGTGATATCCATCTGTCCGTCCGTGTTAGTGTTGACATCAACTTTGTCAAGACACTAGATAAGGTAGCGAAAATTTTAATACGCCAATCGATTAAACATAGTTTCAAAAGAGTTGCTATTGATAATCAGCCAGATCAGTTCATGTACTTAGAGGCACTGGACCTAACACTACTACTGCCTCTTATTTTTCCATATCATTTGGAACAATATAGTAACTCCAATCAAAAAATCAAAAATATTGAGCGTAATGAATTATGTAAAAAAATAAGAAAAACAAATAAAGTAAAAAAATTGGAGATCGCCCGTATTTTCCGAGTTATTGGCCCATGAAATTTTCAAAAAAAATTTCGATTAAAGATATTTTTAAGGTCATACTAATTTTTTTTAAGTGGTAAACCCATTAAGAGCCAATGACATTTTAATGTAAAATTATAAATAATTTTTTTCTTATTTTTTAATTCTCTGTCACCGCAATATTTGTTTTTTGGATAGGAGCTTCTTTACTAAACTAGATTTACATTGTTTTAATTTTATTTTTTAAACTTGTTACTGCGAACATAGTAAAACAAACATTGGATAAATTTAAGATAAAGTCCTTGGAAAATAACGTTACTATTAGGACACTTTTAATTTTAATTGTTCATACTTGACTGCTAAGTCATTTACCCCGCGTAAATTTATAATTTCAGACTATAACGGCTCAAAACAAAAGGACATACACATGATAATTACGTTACTATCGGGAGACCCTTCGTTTCATTTTAATTTTTTGTGCTTATTTTTGTAGCAAACATATCAGTGCTTTTTACATTAATGATATTAACTTACTTTTTTCCAAAGGGGCCATGCAAAATTGGACACAAAAAGTTATTGTTGTAGCAGAGCAACACATAACTCTATTTATGTTTTCTTAATAATTCAACATATCAAAATTACGTAAGTTTTTTTAAAATACTTATTATAATTCTTTAATCTAAAGTTCTGAATTTCCTACACAACGAACCGCTTATTTCACTAAAAAGTCTCGAATGTTTAAAGAGATAGCGGTTGTGCAACTAAATTTCTCCCAAAGCTGTTTCTCATTTTATATTAGAAGATAAGGTAATTTTTAAATAATTGCGGAAAACTTAAATTATTGTAAATTAATAAGATGTTTAAATTTAAAAAACTTTTTGAAATTATGTACTTCTTTATGTCTATACGTAATTACGAGTAACATTCTTGTATATTTACATACATATTATTATTAAACAAATTATACTTTTAAGCGCATGAAATCATATTTCGTTAGGCTTGATTCCACATTGCCGTAGGGGTGAAATTTTTTGATTTTTTTAATAACAAACAAATTGCACAATAAAAGTAGAAGAGAAAAGAACTGAAAAATTGCAAAAGTTTGTCTTGCATGATTTATCTATTATTTCATATCGTTTTAGGTTTTTTAGTTTTATATATAAAACATATTTTTGTTTTTGTTGTTTTTCTTTTATGTTAAAAGAGCAGCACAATTTTTGACTTTCAATCTCTTCATATGGTTAAAGGCGGTGAATTTGTAGTCATACTTATCTATTTTAGTTACATTTTGTATTTTTTTTTTTGGACTTCTCCAAATTGGTTGCGCTAATTTGGCTTTTGTTGTAGTAATTTTTTTTTTTTATCAATTTTACAGTTGCGAGTGTTTGTACCATATTTTAACAGTTTTACTCGAACGAGTGAAAATTTAATACTTTAAGTTTTTTTTAAAGGTTTTGGTTGCTATGTGTTATTTAAAATTGATCGGTTGGCCTCAAGCAAGGCCTTTGACATATGTGTTTTGATATTTGATAATTTAGGGTTTACCATCTAGAGCACGACAAATTACACAGTTTTTAATTTTAACAAAAAAATTTTATTAATAATTATTATATTAATTTAATTTTTTAATTTTTAATCGTGTTAACTAAATACACAAATGTTATTTTCAAATAAATTTCCTGAGTTGTTTGCCTACCTCAAGCTTTCGTGGAAGCCGACGTTTAAAAACTTAATTGATCAAAAAAGAAATATAGACCAAACAAATTAATAAAAGTGTGGAAAATTATTCTTCGGTTAATCTGTTTTAATTATTCGTTTTTTAAATGGGGTGTTTCCACTCTAAATACCTCATAAATAAATTTCGATAAACACATGCATCTAAAACAGAAAAGAAGAAATAAGTTAAAAATGGGTATGTTCAGGTAAGTGATACAAAAAAGTAAGTAAAAAGTGGATAGAAAAATGGGATGGAGCCTCCGTCATCACAAACCGAAAGCTTCTTGAGAAGAAGAGTGTCATGTAACAGCTATCTATGGGAATAGGTATTACATTCTTAAATCCGAAGAACGTATGGAATAATCGCGAACTTACTAAAAGTTTTTATAAGGTTTCAAAATTTTTGCTTCCATTATCAGAATTGCCATATTTTATAGTGTCCATTTCATAATGATTTGGCTTAAAATAAGAACAACATCCAACAGCTTCTACTTAAGTAGCTTAGCAGCATTTATCGTTGGTATGCTTGCCTGACAGGCATGTTGTGATGCCCGCTTTTCAACTTGTGTCCTTTAGGAGCATGTAGTTCAATTAAACTTAAGAAGCAGTAGAGATGGAGTTTTACACAAGTTTGCACTTACTTATCTTGTCCGGTTTTCTCCCTTTTTTACTTCCCAATATGAGCGCTAATTTTAGTTTTGTGGTACAGTCTATATGTAGATTGTCATTTAGCTGCTCTCTTTTAATCGTTAGGTCCGAATATGTTGTTGTTTTTCTGTGTATTTAACGAACAGTTTTTACATTGCTTAAGGATTTACTTTTGGCTCAATTTGCAATTAAATAATGTTTTTAATTCATTCAATTAATTACTTTAGCAGAATTAGTTGCCTTTACTTAGTAAATAAAATCAAGTAAGAACATAATAAAATTTCAATCTCTAACCGAACAAAACCTTTAAAGATGCAAAGACACTTTTCTGTTGACGCCAAACATAACATTTAGTTCACATTCTTCTGCAAATGTTAATAACACTTCATTCCCTGTAACACAGCCAAACAAAAAACAAATAATTTGTCCACAATAATAAATAACTATGTGGTAATTTATCAACACCATTTTTAAATATTTACAATTTTGCTGCCAAGCTTTTGTTGTAAATTTATATGAATTTAAGAGTGAAAAGAAATTATTGATATGTGATGTAAAAGAAGAATCTGTAGTTATTGTTACTTAATAATATCAAAGTGTCTAAGTTTGAAGCAAAACTCTTTTTTTTAATGCACTAATTTCATCCTGTGCTATTATCCTCTTTAAATGTTTAGTTACAAAAATTGTGGCAGTTACCTTCATTTTGATTCAATGGATTAAGACAAAAACAGCTTACAAAATTTTACTTGAAATTTAAATTTGTATTTTTGTTTTTAACTGACTTTAAGAAAATAAATTGGTTAATAAATTGATCTGAATGTCGCTATTTTTGTTTGTGTCTGCAGAACTCAATCATTTCTGAACCGATTTAAACATTTTTTTATTTAAAATGTTATGCTTACAGATTTATTCCGTTTCAAATTAGTTCATAATATAAAAAATGAAAGAGTGTCACATACTACATACTTGTTTTTTAAGTGTATGAAGAGTAAAGGCCGCTACTTCAAACTTTAAAAATAATGCGTTTAACTATAACACCCAATAACACAAAGCAAAACAAAAATTAATGTAAAATGTGACTGAAAGTGACCTATATTAGCCTTCCTTTTGAACCGTTATAGGCTAACGATTGAAAATAAGACAGAATGTCGATTTCTATAACCGTTATGATAACAAGTTTAATGCTCAAAATTTATAAAAGGGTGTTCAAACAGTTCATTTAATTTGAGGCATATGACCTTGCGTTGAAAGAGTTGTAGACAAGCGGCTTAAATTTACAAAAACAATATATTTCTTAATCTATTTAACAACAAGTGTAAAATTAGGATTTCAAAATTAAGGGGTGTCCCAATATTTATTGTAATTTGTTGTATATGACCAATCTTTAGAGCTGTTACAGAAAGACAGCTGAAAATTATAAGAAACCTCAATTGCTAAGACCGCTTTAACAACAACTACACAATTTTACTTTAAATATTTAAACGCTTTAAAATTAAGCAGAATGTCTACTACTTTGTCTGGTATAATAACATCTATTAATATTGTTGATGCAAATCGATGTATATGGCAAGCTTTTGAACAGTTCTGACAGACTTTTGAAATTTAAAAAGAACCTGTGCTGCTTAGTTCTCGTAAACAGCAAGTATACAATTTAAACTTGGGGATTAAAAAGTGCCGCTATAGTTGATGCGGTTTTATGTAGCCAAACTTTTTTACCAATAAAGACATATAGTTAGAATCTGATTTAAAGTCGGTTTTCATTTTTTTTAAGAATCATTCTAATGTGAAAATTATAACAAAACTGAATTAAACGATTTTAAATATAAGAACTGCAAATAGATTTATAGACAGATATAAAAAATATGTATAAAGTATGCATTGCTGTGAATGCTAGTAACAATTCATAATAAAAAAACTAAAAAACTAAAAACTTAAATTGAAAAGCGGACATAAAGAATACGTTACAATATACACGTTACAAAAGAAAAATGAAGTCACATCCAGTTGAGAGTAGAATAGTTAGTAAGTATACTCAAAAAATTGAAACATTAACTGTTTGCAGTTTATTTTAGACCTTTTCAATAAAATTAAAAATAAATTAAAATATAGTTGTTTTACGAAGAAAATTTTTATTTAACGGTTTTTGACTGTTGTTAGAGAGACAAACAACAAAAAAATAGTGATTTTCGGTGAATTCAAAATTAGCAATTAATTTTTAGTTTGTTTCAGTAAAAATGAACTACGTTATTAAAAAAAAAATTTGTAGTTTTTATTGTTTTGGTAGGTTATTTGAGAAGGTTAGAATATAAAAAAAAGCAGTAAATTTTACTGTTTACGTAAGTTAAATTTTGTTAAGTAAAATAAATACAGAAACAGTAATTACTGATGTTTTGGTAGGTTACATTTTGTTAGTTAAAATAAATGAAAAAGTAGTACTTTTTACAGTTTGGATAATTTTTTTGTGCGTTGAAATAAAATAAAATTATGTGTTTTTACATATTTTGTTAGTTAAAAAATCAATATTCAAAAACACTTGAAAAATACATTTAATTTAAATGAAATGAAAGTGGACCGTTTTTTAAATGAAAAAGTAGTTATTAAAAGTGGTTTTTCATTTAAATTTACCTACATAATATTTTGAGTGTACTATGGACTCTTTAGACACAGCTGATCCCAATGGAACTAGCGATGTCAGAAAGATGTCACTGAATACCTTTTGTACGTAAATGGAAATAAAAGGTCTAGAGCGTTCTTTTAGTTGCAATATTTTTATCTTATTCAGGCTGTCTTATGTATGTTGCTATGATATCTATAAAAAATCAGTATAAAGCAGAAAACGTTTCTAAAACGCGATATATAAAAAAATCAAAGACATCAAAAAGTTCCACTGGTAGTTCTGGTCCCCGGTTTTAGTTTAAGTTTAATTTTTTTTCCGTCTATAAACGCAACTTGGTAGTATTGGTAAAGGTTATAAAAAATTTATGTCTATTTATTTATTTTTTTTGTCTTATGTGTTAGATTCTTAAATCCAAAAATAAACACGATTTTCAAATCTTTAATTTTTAAAAAGCAGAAAAATACACACCGCAAGGCTTTATTTTATATAGTAAATGAAATTAATAAAAAAGGGAGCTTTATTGATTTATATATGCTAAGTCCTAATTCCTTTACTAATAGTCAATAACGAGAACAACCTGTGGAAAATTTGTAATAAAAATATTTCCTAAGACCGAATTTTCCCGTTTTAAAGTTTTAGAATTTTCATATTGAAAATTCTTACTAGTTCCCCATGTCTCCTTTGGGTTAAAAATTTTTAAAAAATTTTATCATTTCTTAAAAGATCTCTTAAAAATGTAGTGCACAATCGTTCTTTTCTATAAAAATAGATAGTCGGACATCAATTTGTCGGCTTTGCTATACATAATAAATCCCAATATTTATGGGGCAGAATTGGATATTGTAGAAAAAACAAACGGATTGGCAAAATTAGATATATCCTTTTCTACCTTAGTGAAGGGTAATAAAAATTACAGCAAGAAAGACAGACAGACAAGAAAATAAAATTAAATTAGCTTTAATATGATAAAGATTTTGACACATAACGTAAATTAAGCCAGTTGCTCTATAGTGTAAATAAAAAATCTTTTTTAATGAAAACACCATCTTTCAGTTTTAAAATGTGTAAGTATTTATTTAAAATAGATAAAAATACAAAAGTTAATTTTTAAGTTTTTAACCGTTTAAACTTTAAACATTAAATGTAGTCCGTTGTTTACTTGTAACACGTTCATGTTAAGCGGCTATTAGAGGTCAAATTTTGCATGTGAGGTCGGTTTGATGAAAGTGAGAAGAAGAGAGTTTTAATAGTAAAAAAAAAAAAATTTGAAATCCATCCAGCGCCTTCCACAAATACGAATTTTACCCTATTACACAAGTATAATGGCATGTCAACAAACTGTGCTTACATGTCAAGTTCGACCGTCTTATAGCCGTTTTATCACTAGTCGCTCCTTAATTATCACGCTGTTACAATTTTGATATGAGTCCGTATTTACTCATCCCATTTAGTGTTGCCAGATTAGGAGGCTTATACCTAAAATGAGGGCCTTAGTTTAGACAGGTATTAAAAATTAGATTTGGGGATGCCGATTTTTTATTTATTTTTTTTTAAGTTTTTAATGTTTAAACGATTTTTCAAAGATTATTTATTTATTATTTTAAATACTAAATAAATTGGTTATAAATACTTACTTTTAAGGCGCTTTTTAAAATTTTGCAAATTTTTACTACTAAAATTAATAACAACACACACACACATACATTTTTGCGTTTTGCAGCTGATGTTTTCCGTTTTAATTTAAAAGTGCTTTTTTATACATTATTTTTTTATTTTTGCCTTTTCTCAAGTCTAACTACACAGTCCCCTTCGTCGATACTTTTTCATAGCAGATTCGCCAGCGAAGTAAAATAAATATCTATCTTTCTCCTTTCACCACCTGTCTTATCTCTTATCTATCCCTTTCCTAAAGAATGTAGCACGGTTACGAAAAAATAACTAAATAGGTTTTAATGCCTGAGGTGCTACTTCTCTTTAAAAAAAAAAAAAAAAAAAAAAAAAAAACACCACTTGTTTAAAATTATGGTAGTTTTTCTTTTAATTACTGGGTTAGAAAATTTAACACATATAATCTTCTTGCTATATTTTTTTTTAGGATCTTTAGGATTTTTAGAATAATTATAGAGATATGTTAACAATTTGAAAAATTTTCAATTTAAAAAAATAAAATGTGCTGAAAACTGTTTTAGTACTTTCATATATGTAACTCTACTTTCCCTACGAAAAACATTCTTTTTTTGAACCAAGTTACCAAGGGACCCCCTCACAAGGTTTTTTTTCAAATCCAACCAACAGTTTTTACGTGTTTCGAACACAAACAGACAGACATACGGACAAAAATTCCAAAAATATGTATTTTATATTCCATATCGATTACTATCTACACCAACCTCAAACTTTTCAAAAAATATTTCATGTACAGAAATTACCCCGTTACAGTTTTATTAAATATAAAGATTATTATATAATGTGATGTACTTTTATCTTTTCTGTTAATAATCCATTAAGTATTAATTCGGACATTAAGAAATTAGGTATAAAATGGTTTTTATATCAAAGTTCCTTTTAAAATATTCTGATGAAAAGGTCTGTCTTTATTTCTTTGTAGTCGGAGGCAGCAGGAGCTGATAGTCTATAGGGTTCAAATATCGTAACTGCAAACGCAGCACCAAGAGATTGAATACTTTGTTTTGCACTCAAACTAAGAGAAATAATAATTTTCATACACAATTTTTATTTACTTTTACCTACGTATTACAAAACAAGATTCTAGAACTGGATCCTTTGAGTTACAATTCGATCGGTAAAACTGAAAAACGTATCCCATGTTACCTGTAAGGCAAATCTTCGATTAAAAGAAACCAACTATAGTTTTGTTTTTGTTTTCTTTCTAAAATTTAACTTCTTCGACGCGTATTCCACGTAGAAACAATTGATCCAAAATAATTTCAATTGTGCTTTTGCTTTCCTGTAGCCAAGTAGAAGTTTACGTGGTGTTCTTTTGCTTTATTATTTAAGACTGAATAAAAATTATTAAAATATAACGTGCTATTTCTGTACTACAAGCGATTTGCTCGTCTTAAAAAATTTTTATGAAAAGCACTAATTTTTTTTTTATTTTAAATCAACAACCTCAGCGCTGGTAAAATAAGAACGCATTTTTATTTTCTTGCGCTCAATTATTACTCATTTACATCACTGTTTATTATTATTTAAGTATATAAAATGATTTGTATGTAAAAAATGTCTGCTGATATGTTCAAATATGCATGTATACAAACGATAGTTCGAACATAAGTATGTTCATGGTGTTTTTGTGAGTAAACCTAAGCTCCAGGCAGACACACAAAAAACTTTGCAATTCAGTTGCTTAGAAATATTTTTCTGTTTATTTTGCTTAGAAATAAAAAAGTACAATAAAAAACGAAAAAAGGCCAAAAAGATTGCAAGTTGTTGGTGGCCTGGCCACTGGCTTACGTCGTGACCCGTGTTATGCAAAATATTCAAATTCACCTTAAAAAAATTAATGGAATATTGTAAAGCTTTGCATAGTGAAAACAAATGTACGAATAGTTTTAAATAAAAAGTTCTTTTCGATATCTGAAATAAAAATAACGCGTAATTATAATTTTATGTTGACTTTTTATTTTTATATTTTTATATATCCGGTTTTAAAACAAAGTAAATAGCCTCTCTATGTGTTAATATATTTCAACAGTTTTTCGTTTGGAAAAATTCGCGCTCAAAACCCATGAACTGTATTTCATAGAAATTAAAGAAAATTTACTTTTAAATTCTTATTTTCGTTTTTTAATCCCATTTTCTAATATATAACATGAAAACTTTTAAAATGGTTTTACAAAATAAAATTACTAATGATGAAATTAATTGTCTGCAATATCTTATTCAGATCGCACAAGTTCAGTTTAACGGGAGAAATTATGTCTTGTTAGCAAGTCTTTTGTAAGAGCATTCTACGATGCACCGAAAACAATCATGTAAAACTTTTTAATTCATTAACTTATTAAGAGCCCTAAGAGTATCTTACAAAAAAATAGATTTAAGACCTTTATACAAAAGTTTTTTTGTACTATGGGAGCTTTAATTCTAAATTATAAATTCAGTTAACAAAAACTATCCATTCAATTAGAAAATAAAAATATTTTAAGGACACATTTTAAATAAAAAACTCATAAATTAAAATAATTTTTCAGGCAAATCCCTTGTCGTTTTTAAGGTATTGTTTTTTTAAATTTGACGCTGACAGCGTCGTCGTTCGAAGAATTTTAAGCGCTACGTTTCTATAAAAAATTGTATTATTCACAATAATGAATTTCATACTCATATTTCTTAGCACGTTGTTTAAATTAATAAATACCGCGACACGTTTTTTAAATTTAAGAAAATCGAAACAACTTTCTTATAAAAATCTATATATTGGAATAGTAAAATGTATCGAAAAAATATTAAGCTAGCAGAAATATTTCAGTAATTTAGTTTAAAACGAAATAAGTTTGTCTAACTAACGCCAGAAAATTCAAGTTTCGATTGTGAAATTTCGTAAAAAAAATCGTGCAACAATCAATGAAACGGCCCGTTACAGCATCATTTACAAGAGTTAAATGCGATCTTTGGCTACAAATGCTCCTCAAAATACGTATGAGACGCTTCGTTATTCTGTAAATCGTCATGTGGCATTCAAAAGCATAATTTGAAAAACAAAATACAAATTTTCTTGTATAATCGATCGATAAAAGAGCCTTAAATTGATGGCGCTCGTCAAACAAACTTCCGAATGCCAGTTGGGATATAAGATCAACAGTTTCTGATCAGTTTTCATTTAAGCGTCAAAAATGAAAAAAGTGACGATAAAAACTTAGTTATTAGCAAAGCTTGGTTATCAGTGCTATATAAGCTTAAGTTTGACCATATAAAACCCCGTTCGATCGGTTCGTGAAACGTTTTATGATGAAAAAAACATTTTGGTATAAAGCAGGAATCTACCGATTTTCGCTTTACTTACTTTACATTACTTCCAATTAATGAATTTAAAATGTTAAACTAGATAAAAAGACAAAATTGATTTTTTCGTGTAAGGTTATGTATATAATAACGTAAGAGGAGTATTTGCTCACTAAGTTTTCTTTTAGGCACACATAATCTAAATACACGGTCTGATTAATTTACGTGTAATATGTATAAGAATCATATATGGGAGCAATAATTTTGTTGGACTAATTAAATAAAAATTTCATTAACATTGATGACAAATAATGCTAGTAAAATTTTAGCATTACCATTATTTACGTAATAATGCTTTTTAATGCAAAAATTTTCATTAATAATTAGTAATCAGAGCATTACCATTAATAAACGTCACTACTTGTTTTTGTGCACTAAGCAGCGACATTGAGGTCGTAGATCATTATTTTTAAATGGCATTTTCATCAGAAGAAAAATGGTAAAATATGTATATATATTTTAACATACTCAGAAAAAATTATACACTATACGAACATATTTTTGTTTTCATATAAGTAATAAGATCTTCTAGCTGGGATTTTAGCTCACTTAAAATTATTTAGTTATTAAAATTTTCAAATAAAGATTCATTCACAGAAGAGTTAAGGTTTGTTTGTTTTATATAATTTCTTTTTAAGGTTCTTCTAAAAAAACGCTAAGACAATTATTTTTTTTTTCGAAATATAATTAATGGTTTAACGATATAATTAAAATTTTATTTCCATTAGTCAAACTGTTATAGTTAAAATAAAATCATTAGCATTTAATGATAGTTAAATTTTATTTATTATTCTAAACAATGCCAATAAGCTTTTAAAGGTAATTAAAAAATACCAAGTTTTTTTTTTGTAATAAAAAATATTTGATACTTATAAATAAATAACGGGTTAGGATCTCTACAAAAGCTGTAAAACAATACCCACATTATTATTAAAAAAAAAATTTTTGAAAATTTCAGAGGCCTGTTATTCTGAAAATATTTGCGAGCGCCAATTCCTTCACTTGATGCTTTTTTGTTTTTAATTCTCTATCGCTCTATACATTTGTTCTTTTCGATTGGAGTTACTTTATTGTTCCAAATAACATTAAAAAAAAAAATTCAGTTGGGAACGATCTTGGTGATTTTCAATAGAACCTCTTTCGACACTATGTCTGATCGATTGGCGTATTTATTTAGCAGATCTAGTGCCTCGGCAAACTAGAAATCAACACTAACACGGCTGGACAGAAAAAAATAAATACAAACATACAAACATATACACTAGAAACATTCATTTGTGTAGGTAGATATTCATATTTATCACTGGAGAGATCCGGCAAATTAATAAGGCAATAAGGTATTAATTTAGCACCTTATTATGAAATCAAGAAGAATCTTGAAAAAAAAAACAAATAAAGACTGATATCTGATTTTGCAATAATGTAACCGGTAAAAGTATTTGAAGGAACCATAACTAGTTGTTTGTCCAGTAGCGAAAACCATGAAGAAGAAGTATCTTCTGCTAAAGTAATACACGCCCAAAAACGCCTTTCACAAAAGATAATGTTTGAAGACAGTGAAAGAGATTAGTCCTGATCCTGATCAACTATGAAGTTTGTTAATAAACTTTTAATTTTTTCCAGTTTGTTTTGTAATTAATACATATGTTAGTCTTTTGAATTTTATAATATTATGTATTATATTTATTTTGTGTTTTATTTTATTACAAAGTCTGTGCGTCTGTTTTAGCTTGTAATTTATTTAAAAAACCTAATTGAAGTTAACTCTCAAACTTATATGAAATCTATGACTTATATAACGCGTAATTTTTTCTGAAAAATGCTTGGAAATATGCAGCCGAAAAAAAAAATAACATGAATTATACTACATTTATTGTAAAGGATGTTTTCTATCGACTGAAAAATTAACCTTCAGAAAATCTGCGAATGTTTTTGCCAAAAACTATCCACAATTTTCCGGGAAAATTTTGGGGTAGCTCACGGGAAACGTGGAGTTTAAAATTATTACTTCAATTGATATATTTTTTGAAAATTTTGATGTTAGTGTAGATAGCAGGGATGGCCACGGTAAAAAAACATTGATGTTTTTTCGATGCGATTTATCGCAAACATACATCGATGTTGCATCGATAATTCATAAAATACATCGATGTTTTTTATACATCGATTGTTTTTTTTAATTATTTCTAATTAAAGTTTTAATGTTTTTTTTTTATTTGCTATTACTTTATTTTCGAAAAATTTTAAGTTTATTTTACATCTCCCAATACTTTTTTTAATGCTGCTTAGAAATAAAAATTAAAATTTTCACCTTTCAATCTGTTTCTTTGTTAAGACGGAACCGATGTTTCCTTTGGAAACTGCGATTTATAATCTCTCCATCGGATTTTCTTTTAGTCTTCCAATAGGAGTCCTCATATAAACTGAAAGTTCATCCGACAATATATCTTCACCCTTATTGTTTTTCCAATTTGTATCAACACTTTTATGTATCAATCTACAAGTTCTATATACAATTTGTCATTTCGATGCATCGAAAGAAAACATCGATGTTTTCCGATTGTTTCGGAGCAAGAAAAAAACATTGGATTATATCGATGTTTCGACACAATACATCGAGTGTTTTTAAAACATCGATGTTTTTTGTCCATCCCTAGTAAATAGTAGTCGATATGGAATACAAAACACCTAGAATTTTCGTCTGTCCGTGTTCGCATCACGTTAAAACTGCTGTATGGACTTAAATAAAATTTTGTGGGGAGGTCCCAAGAACCTTGGTTTAAATATAGAATACTTGTTTTTCATAAAAAAAATATGTCATTTCGTAAAGAAGCTAGAGATCCAAATGTGAACTCACCTAACTTTACCCAATTTTAATAGTACTAAAACAGTTGTCAGAGCGTTTTATTTTTCCAAATGGAAAGTTTTTAAATGTTTACAGAACTCTACAACAAATGTTTCTAAATTTTAATTTTAAGATAAATAGAAAAGATACTCGAAAGAAGTCGTAGGCACTGCTAGTAAAATATAAAACAGATATAAAGGTTACAAAATTGTTTTAAAAGGAATTTGAGTTATTTGAAGCCACTAACATTAGAAACACGAACATGGATAGTTTTTACAACGCATTCTTGGCAACAAAACCTACCTCAGTGGAAAATGAAAGGGTTTTTTCTATTGTTGGAAATTTTGCAAGATAAAAATAAGCAACAGTGAATTTTAAAATGCAGTTCTAAAATCATATATTAAAAAATAATTTGTAAAATACTTTTTTAGTAATTTTATTTTTGTTATCTTTTGTTATGTAGTACAAATATTCATATGTAAGTTTTGTCGCCTGAACTGTTTTTAAGTTTAATAAACAGTTAAAACTATTATTTATCAATTATTTTCGTTGCTTGTTTACGTTTTAATAAAACTATGATTTTTTTTCAATATTGTTTCATCAAATAAACTTATGGTTTTCTTCAAGAATTCTTTTTTTTTCGAGTATACCGGGAAATCCCGAGAATGCGGCAATATTTTCCCATTTCCAGGGAAATTAAAAAAACCGGGAAGTCCCTAGCCCCAGTCTTATCATAAATTTTTTAATATTTTGCTTCTAGAGTTAATTTATGCACAACTGCATTCCATCCCTTAAGAAAGCAAAAATGCACATAAAGATCGAAACTTCGATATAATTTAAAATCTACTGTCAGTCCCATGATGCACAGTGGAGGATTCGGATGTGTGAAAAATTAAAACTGTTGCCACATTCTTATTTTCTGATTTTGTATTTAATTGTAATTTATTTTAAATCCTGGCGATAGCCTTTGCTAAGCTCGAAAAAAACTTGCTTGTGTTAGCACATATTCAGCTTTAAAACTTTAATTTTTATCCTATAAACACCCTTCTAATGTTTCTATTTTTGTACAGAAAACAAATTTCTAGCACTTTGGGAAATAATTTAAAAAAATCCTTTCTAGTTTAAAAGTTATACGTAAATACATTAAAAAGTTTAAAAAAGTAGCCAGGGGTTGAAGCAGTGATCTTCATAAATCAATTAGGATTTTAGTTTTTCGGCTTTGGTTCGTTTTCAATTTAACTTTTATTAAGAAAAATTATTTTTCAAATCTACGCGGATGTTATTATTGTAAAAGTTATTTTTGTTAATTAATTCAGTTCGTTCTTAAGCACATTTCGGTGAATTTGGTAATTGGAGTCTACCACCATAACGATTTTTTTCATCTTTTACTGCTAAAGATGTGAGTGTAGCGGTTGACGTTAATGGTTTAGAGGCACATGAATTGCTATTATATTTACTTTCATGATTAAAAGGTATATGTAGCAATTTGTTAAGTGATAACCATTAAAGGCTATTCCCACGTCTACTAATAGACTTTTTAAGAGTTGCGGCAAATCGTCGTTTAACATTTCAAGTGTTAATGTACTTAGGTGCAATGTGGGATCTTGTTAATCAAGTTGACAACTTTTTAAGGCTGACCCTGATTTTAAAGTAATTTCTTCTGTTGCAGTACTTGCTCTTGTTGTTAGTTTTTACAGTTGTTGTTACTGATGTTTTGGTTATATGGTGCTTCGTTGGCGTACGCCATACAGCATACCAGTTTGGTTTTTTGTTCGTTTCAACTAAAAACAAATAAGCAAACCATTAAATAAATTATGCATTCAATATTTGCTATTAGATATTTTAGTTTTGAAAACCGTGGTGGGCTGATTAAGATATATATGATAAAAATTAAGAATTATTTGGGTAACGTTTGGACAACTTTCAATTTTTAATAAATAAACAATCACTGAAGGACAGCTTGATATTGTTTCTTAAATTATTTAAGTGATACACTCTTTACGAGTATAATGTGGTTTTTTGGCACTTACAATAACAATATTTTATTTATACTGCTAACTAAAGAACGCATAAAACCAAATAACAGTGTTTTTTATGTAAAGGTTTTATGGTAACTGATTGGCGGATTGTCCGAGTTATTTTTTCGTATTAGCAATGTATTTTACATTTTTCAATGCACCAGTTCTTCAGCGACATAAATTGCTTTTCACACTTAACCTCAAAAACTAGTTGACCGAATTAAAGCTCGTTTCACGCCTTTAGAGATGTCTTAAGACTTTAATTGAATTATGTAAGAAGAAAATTAAATAAAATTGTCGTGAATGTCAAAAAATCTTAAGCAGCTTATATTTATTTTTATTTCTTCAAAAGTAAAATAAAAATAATAAATAAAAAACAACCCCGATAAGATAAAAAATTTGTGGAAAAATTATTTGACATTAATATTACATTTTATTTCACAGTATTAAACTTTCGCATAATACTCAGGTACTTAACAATTGTTATTACTCAGTATTATAGTGTAAAACGGGCTTAAGCCGCGCACTTATTTTCTATGTCTATTTTTTTATTGCGGGCACATTATTGTTGTAAAAGGGGTAATTGTTAAAAGGGGTAAAGTTTTAAGAGTTTCAAGGAAAATTTTCAAATTTTACAATGAAGAAAAAACCTAAGCTTGTGTGATCAAAAATATACTCATAAGGATCTTAAGAGGGAGTACAAAGATTTGTATTAAAAACAAAGAATTTGAGCGAGCTATGTGAGAGTGGTTTCTTCTTTTCGGATAAGAAAAATTACGGATTACAAAAAATTATTAGTTCACGATTTTTACTTGTTATAAATTCATAAAAAACCGACAGAAACTGAATAAATTTCTTCATAAATATAGTTTTATGTCTTTTTAATCACGGAGCTATATTTAATCAAAATTAATAAAATACTTTTTATTTTATTTACTAGTAAGTGCGGGTATTCTGACTTAAAAAAGTACTTATCAAGTTAGCATTAATCATGATCAACGTGATAAATTATATTCAATAATAACATGGAGTGTAAACGGTTGAGCTCACTGCTATTATTTTTCCGTTATTATTTAGTTCAAGTTGTTTTGTGGAGATTGTTGGGAGCGTGAAGCCCAGCACTAAAGAACAAATAACCACATACAGAGAACTGAAGGTGAGTGAAAATCCCTAGAAATTATTAAAACTTAACCACTAATGTATTAATTAAGTTTTCATTCTTAATAAGCTATATTCTAGAAATATTTTATACATTAGGAACAAAAAAATTATATAGTAGTCGGACGCAACAACCGTTAGGAAAAATAGCTCGACCGATTTGTTTTTTTACTGTAATAAATTTTGTTAATTGAAAGATGTAATTAGATAATTGATTATGATACTTTTGAAAACAAAACCTCTTTTTACCATAATAAAAAAAGCGAGAAAAGAAGGGAGAGAAGACTAATACACAAACTAAGAAAATAAAATGATATTTTAGTAAAAAAAAAAAAACAAAGACAAAAAAAGCACAAGAAGAAATTTAAGAGCAAATTAAAAAAAAGAAATCAGGAGAAAATAAAAACCACAAGTACTGAGGTGTTCATCACATGTAATTTCTGACACACGAATGTTTTTGAAATTGCATATGACTTCAAGCCACTTTTGTTTTACACTTTCTAAAGCTCCACGTTCTTCTTGCGATTTTCTTATTTCAATCTTATGAGTGAAAAACAAAAATTAAGTTTCTTTTATTAAAAAAATTAAAAGAGGAACGAACCTAGAACGGACTCGTAGAGATTATTTCAATTCAATGAATGTTCGAATCCAGTGGATATTTATTAATTCAAAACAATAACACATAGCCAGAAATATTTTAGCGACAAATGCATTTTCTCTTAGTGACATTGCACTTAGCATCTATAAGGAAAAAGATTACTTACGTCGTGAGTAATCAGTTCTTAAAAATTATTATGTTTAGTAAAGTATTTTGAATAAATATATTAAAGTACGTTAACACTTAAATCATATATTAGTTAAACAAAGAACATGTTTTAAATTTATTATTTATGACCTTGACTGTGTAAAAATAATATTAATTTTTGTAGCAAATTAAAGAGAGCAAAGTAATATTAATTTGTGTATGATTTTATTTTCGTTTTAAAGTTTATTTAAGTAAAATACATAACTTCACTGTAGTATGTGCTTGCGATTTAAAGTCACCAAATTTTTTGCGATTGTGAACTCAGAACACATTCCATACGATTTCAACTCTCAACGCAAGTTTTATGCGATTTCCCATTGTCAGAACATGCCTGATCTTAAATAAAGTTTTATATGAAAATATCAAATTGTTTTATTTAATTTACAATAATTTTATTTCGACTGCATCTTTCTTAAATCATTTCATAAAACGTTACTAGTGCCGTATTCATTCAGTCATTTCAATTGAATTTCAAACTATAGTCACAAACGACAATATTCGACTGGTAACAAATTTGGTTGTCTCAACGAATCTCTTCTCTCAGTGCACATTTAATTCTTAATGGCTAGTCTTACGTTGGAAACTATGCGCGTACATTATTTACCTCAACTATAATTAATTAATTCATCATTGAAACTTTAAAGTAAGACCTCGAATTAAGAAAGACTAAAAAATAAAATAAAACAACAGCAAAAATTTAAGAATGAATTAACATTGATTCTTTAATTTATGAAACGACCCCTGTGTTTTAACATAGATATTTCCTTACTTGCTTTAACGTATAAATATATTTCTGCTGGTTTAATTTGATCGTCATCAAGGCCCCCCAAATGAAGTATAACTTCGGCAAGCGGTGTTACAAGAGGCCTATTACAATTAAGGCCTACAAATAGTCAAAAACAGAATTAATTTATTGATAACAATTTTATTATTAACTTTTTAAAATAAAAAACATATGTTTGTTTACATACTTATGCATGTTCGTATATAATTTAAGTATTAAATATGCATTCAGAAATATATGTTTGACATCAATATTAATCTACAGGTGGCATTCAGAAAAATAAAAATTTATGATTTTTTAAGCTCATGAACATTCACAACATTTTCTGGATTCTAATGTTTTATTGCTTAAAAAAATTTAAACTACAAATTTATTCAAATGGAAAACAGTTGTTTTTTTTTTTTTGAAATTCATTGTTATACGAGTATATATATTAATTTTGTTTTTTTGGTAAAAAAAAAAGACCAAGCCTTTCTTTCTCAGCAAGTAACGCTTGATTAGGTACTTATTGTGTCAAATTTCATTTTCAATACATATTGTTATCTTTCAACTGCGTACTGGGTGGTTTCATTGTCAATATTTAATTGTTTTCGCAGATCTCGTTCTTTGTGCTATTAAATAACAATGTGTTTGTTTTTATGTGATTTTAATGATCATGATTTCATAGATATCAACGCAGCCTTAACCCATTATGCCGCAAAGTTTTTTAATTATTAATTTAACTAAAATTAACATAAATATTATAAAAAAGTTAGAAGGCTCTTGATTGAATGATAGTTTTTTGTGCGATGCCTAAGAATACGACCGTTACAAATGTTATAAAAAATATATCAAAAAAATATATAAAATATATATCAGCAATCTGTGAAAAAAGCAAATTAAAGTTTAATCTTAAGCAGAACTAGTTGCAATAAGCAGCGGGTCAAAAGCCTAGTGGCAATCTATAAACAAATTTTTTATAACCGGATGGTGATAATTCACCGGTTTCCGAAGGAACCGACAAGGTAAGTTTATTTCAATTATATTAATTTGTGTGTAGTTTGGGAACATTTTCTGTAATTTAAAACCTTCTTCAATTAAATAGAATTGTTTTCTGCTTGGAGCTCCAATTGGTAAATAAATTATGTCCCATTGCAGTTGTGTATGTTATTAGAAACAAGAGAAGTGAAAAAAGTGACATTTATCTGTCGAATATATAGAATGTTCTTTTAAGAATTAAAAATGCCTATGCATGTATATGTATGCTTTTATCCAATTGGCGTATGGATACGTGTTAATCGTTTGTCTTGAAGTGTGGAAATTACAAAAGTGGATTAAAAAAATACTCTTGTGCAAGTAAAGTAAAAAAACGTAAAAGTTGAACAAGAACTAAACAGTGATATAAAAGACAAAATGTGTTGTGGATTTTCCAATGTAGAATCTAAAGGATTCAAAACGGAAAGTCGAAGTTAAAGACGAAAGCAACGCGGTATAAAAGGCAAAATGTTTTGTGGACATTTATATGCAGATTGTGAAGAATTCAAACGAAAAGTAGAATTTAGGGAAGAAACCAAATAAACCATTTGTTTCGAATTCTGCCGACTTTAAATCAAACAAAATATTCCATTTAAGGTGAAGGTAAAAAATCATTACATTAATAAAAAGTAATTTTTGTTCTGTTTCAGTTAATACTTACAATTCTTGATCCGACACTGTCAGTTTTCTACAAACCAAACAAAGGGCACCACAAACAAGTTGAGATCTTTAAATATGAAAAATAAATAGGGAATGAATAGAGGTAAGAACAATACACATTTTCATTTTATCTACTTTTTTTTAGTTATATTGTAGCCCTCAAAAGGGCTTTTGAAACTGTTAATTTATCTCTTTTTAAAGTATTTCAGAGCCCTGAAAAGGGCTTTTTTAAGGTATTTTTGGTGCCCTCAAACCATTTTACATAAGTTGTTTAAGAGCCCTTACAAAGGCTTTTTTATTTAATTCAATTTTTATTTTCAGTTAATGCTTACCAATTTGTATCCCATTCTGCCAGTTTCCACCACCCAAATAAAAAATTTCTAGATATATGTATGTAGGTAAATGCCTTTAGAAAAAACATATCTTCGCAAGAACTAAAGAACGCTGTAACTGAAAAAAGATCAAAAACACACTTTTTTGCATCATTTTTATCAGAAGAAAATACTGCGTCGATTGGTATCCACCCCATATTTGTATGATGAAAATAAAATAACTTTTTTTAAACATTTTCTTTTTAATTTTTAAAAATACCTGTGTCTTCTTTGTCGTAAGCTTAAGAAAACTAGTGTTTTTTACATTTGTTGCTTACGACACTTTTCCGTCAGTTAAAATTTTCAAACTAACACTCACGTCATTCTTTGCATTTTGTTCAAAAAATATTTTTCTTACTTTATGTATTCACTTTAACTTACAGCTATTAAGTTTTACTTAAAAAAAACCAAATGTGTCACTTAAGCGTTTTAGAATTCTAAAATTTTGTTTCTAAAACAAAACGCTGTAGTTACAGCATTTATGGGTCTGTGAAAGAAAAATCTTTTGGTGTAAGACGCAGAATCACCGAAAATAATAGACCTGAGAAAAAATGTCTACAGCCAATATACAAAGCAAGAAAAAAAATAAAAATAAGTTTTTAAAATCATGTTCCTTAGTTGTATAGTTTTTTTATATGAAATCATGCAGGCTTTCTGACTCTGGTGAACATTTCATGTTTTGTCAGTTACAGCGTTCTTTAATTCTTGCGACGATATTGTATTAATAAATAAGTAATAAATATTTAATTTTCACCAAATTATTACCAATTTGTGCAGAGTTATGTTAATTAGTTAGGGATTTTGAAAGTTCTGTTTGTTTTTTTAATATTTATTGAGCCCCCAAAAGGGCTCTTAAAAGTTTTAGTTTATCTCTTTTTCAAGTATTTTAGAGCCTTGAAAAGGGCTTTTGTTTATATGTAAGTGCCTGTAAGCAAACATTATACACGTTATTTTTGCAGATAATTCTTACAGGTTTCTGTCTATTTGTGCAAGTTAACATCAAATAATTGTAACATTTCCTTCTGTCAATTATTCACCGAGCAAACAAATCGTTTCCACTTCTAAGTACCTTTAAAAGCACACTGTGTTAATAAAAAACTAATTCAGAATAACTTACCATTCTATTGTTATTATTGCGCTAATGGAAAACTAATTTATTAATTTTTCAAGCTGCTACTTACCATTTTGTTCACAGTTCTGCCAATTATCCACCAGCCAAACAAATCGTTTCCAACAACTGATTATGTTTTCAGCTAATTTAGTTTAAATTCTTCAAATTACCAGCAGCCAATACTTACCAATTTGCCTGAAAATAGTCAAATATTATTAACTTTCTTATGTTATTATTTATAAAGTGTTATATATTTTATTTTTTAAATAAAATTCTAAACATTTCTAAAATTTTCCAGCAAATACTTTTGTTTATTTTGTAGCTGTCATTAGTTTTCTGTTTGCTTGTTGAGGTAAGAATTGTATATAAAGTTACTTGTTTTTTCGCGTTATTTTTAAAAATGACACTTTTCATTTTTTTTCTAGTATTTCATTGTTGGAGTAGTAGTAGATATGTAGATTTACCAAAGTTACAGGATGTTAAAGGTCTTCAATAGCAAACCGTGAATTTCGCTAATTAATAATTATTACCAGCGAATTTATCTCACGTCTTGAACTGTAGGCAAATATTACCTGTCGATTTCACTTAATGTATTAAAACCTAACATAAAGATTTGTTTTTTTTTTTTTTCAATATAAATATGCCAAAGAAATGTTCATTATGTATATGAAGATAAATTCGAATTTAACTGGTAGAGACTTGAACCGAATTTTTAACATAGCTGATTTTGCAGTTTACAGATCATTGTTAATCACTTAACAATCGTTTATTAATTGAAATGCATAACTAGGGAATTTGGACCCTACTCCATGTTATGTACGATATGTTTAAATTGTGCTAGAGTGCAGTTGGTGAGATTTGTAAAAGTAAAATGTGAAAAATAATTCTCAAAAATTAATAAATACAGAGTTTTTTTTAGCAAAGTCTTTTTTGAACATTTCTTAAGTAGATTGGCGGCCACTATGGAAAAAATAAGAATAGCTGGTTAACAAACCCTATAAAAATGGAGGTTCAGAGTCTACTCTATCGAACCATGTTTGTAAGATATGTAAAATAATCTTAGACACTAAAACTAGTTTAACTGCAAAATCAGCTGTGTTAAAAAGTTAGGTTTAAGTCCGCAGTAAACTTATCGCTTAATTTTTTGCTATTTTCCTTTCAAAACTTTTTACTTAATCTTAACAGGTCCGCATTCAAACACAAACAGGTAACTTAAAAAAAAGAAAGTTATAAAAAAGGAAACAATTACGTGAACGGCTTTTACACATCAAACAATTCGTACCATATACTGTAAATCTAGCAGTGTGTTATCTATGTCACCTTTACCAGACCGAACATGAAATTCAACTCATATGGGCCGATGCTTCAAAGATTGAAGTCACCCGATCGTGTATAGCAGATAGCGAATTCCTGAATTCTGGTCAAGGTGTTCCCCAGCTGGGTATTTAAGTATTTTAACAAAATTCTTTAAGTACGATTAAAATGGTTTTAAGCACTTTAAATTGGAATGTTTCAAAGCTACTGTCTATTAATGTCGTAATTAAGACGTCAAGTCTAAGTAACATATTACTGCCTGTCCCACGATGTTAAACGAATTTGTTCGTTCATATGATTTCAGTAAAAGCAAAAATAACTTTATAGAATTTATTTATGTTTTAAATGTAATTGCGAAAACGAAAGAACGAATACTTGTGACATCGTGAGATAGCAATTATAAACAATTTAAAGTTTCTGTTTTACCTTGAATGTACCCTAACGGGACGAAACTTTATCAATTTTATCGCCTTTATGGCTTTTGAATAAAAAACCTGGTTTAATCCCCTATTTATCGTTTGGGCGTTCAAGTATAGAAAAGATCCAAGCATGTAGATTAACTGTTTCTTCTTTGTCTGCTTTTAAGATACAAAAATATTGTTTTGAGCACTTTCCCCTTTTTTCCTCTCATAAAATAACACCTACATATGTATTTCATAACATGTTATAAGCCAAGTTTAAATTTCAGCTGATTCGATGGCAAAGTCATTTTTATAATAAATTTTCAATGTTCGTTGTTCAGTTTTGCCAACACAAAGGCAATATGCTGCAAACTGCAAAAGGTTTTTCTTTAACATAGTAACAATAAATCTATGGTATTTAAAACTTTGAGAGATCTAGAACATTTAAAGTCTACAAAGAGATCGACTAGATTGTACTGGGTACAAAAACAACATTCAGAAAAATATAGCTACATGTCTTTCTTTTCAAATATACAAGCAGATTGTTGGTTATTAAAACGGTTGATGTTTGTTTTTGTTTTTTTTAAATGCAGAGCTGCCAAAGAATTTAAAGTATACTCACTATAATTTTTTGGAGGTGCATCCCGACATATATTGTATGTAAGAGCAGATCAAGGTTAACTGATTAAATATGATTAATGTCATATTTCAAATCTTACCTACACAAAATTTATACAAAAATAGACTTTATCTTAATCGACACCAGAGTATGTATGCTAAAACTAAAATTACTTGAAAAGTGTTGGCATCAAAATGAATTGACTTTAGGCAATTAATAATATTAACGTTTACAAATTGAAAATGAATGCATGAAAAATAACTTTAAAAGAAAATTCTTTGTTTTCATCATATACAATTGCACTATGAATGCTAAAGTAGTTATGACAAAGTATGTGTCTAAAAGTCTATATCGACAATTAATTCACATTTTAAAAACACAACTGTCACGCGAATGTGCATGAGTATTAACTTACATAGAAACATACATACATATATACGTAAATATGAACATACATGCCTATGTTAAGGTTTTCGTATATTTAATCATCTTACATTGTCATATGAATATATTAATTTTTTTCTTAAACATGCATTCACAACAAGTAAGTATTAATTATTATATGTCACATAGAAGGTAACTTCATTAACAAATAACCACTTAATTTCACTAGTGACTATTTGCTATCGAAGTCAGCATTGTTAGTCCATCTAATAGAACGTTAATAAGATTGTTAACTTATAATAATTATGTATTGGTTTTTACAATAAAGTCAAAACAATTTTGTATTTATGTAAATAAACTTAAATTTAACACAGCATAACTTAACTGATACGTATTTCGATAGAAGTGTAAGTTTAAGCTTAAATTACAGCATTCAATTTCTTTTAAGCATCTGCCGCGAGAAGTTATTTGCAACTTGTAAAGTTTTGTCTTCAGCCAATGACTTAAGGACACAACATATAAACTAGTAAGCCATAAAATGAGGTTTCCCATCTTTTCCTTCAGTAGATTAAGCACAAGTTAAGCTTAATGATGTATTATTAATATTCTTATGTTCATATAATTATGGCCAAGAATAGTATTATAATGTAGCACTATAAGGAACTCAATTAACAGAAACTTGTTCTATTATTTTTATCACCAAACAAAAACGTCTTCGGCTACACGTCTCCTTATGTTCCATTTATTTCAACACGAATGCTTCTCGTTTTGCAAAAGCTATTTCCTTTTTATGTCTCGATGATTGCAGATCTGAGTTTAAGCTTTAGTTTGTTTGTGAATAAATCACACCAAAAGTGGGAGGATAGCAACCATAATATTGTCACCTTGAAACATAAATTCGTCATATTTGTGCCTTTAAATTCAAAAATTGTTGACGTTTTGATGTTGACTAAACATACAAAATTAAAGAATAAATGTGTTGTTGTTTGCAGATATTTTCTTTAATTATAATTATGAAATTTTTTGAATATGATGCAGATCTGCCCTACTGAAATTAGAGGGATATAAATTTTCGGTATATAACTACTCACTTTTCATAAATCCATTTTATATGGACATCGCAATAAAGTGCTTTAAAGCTACTTACTGCCTATTGATGTATAAAATAAAAAATTCATTAACCCATTTGAAGTAGATGATGTTAATTTGTTTTAGTCGCATAAAAAATGAACGAGTTATAATGAATCTAATTTATATGATAATGAAATTTTTAAGGATTTTCCTTTTTTTTTAATTTCTGATTCAACAAATAATAAAAAATTCTACAGTTTAACAATTTTTTTTAATAGTCCACTTGGTTTCAAAAATGTTAAGACATTTTAGACTGATATTTGTTGAAAAAATAAAACTGCTTCAATTTATAAAGAAGAGTAAAAATGCTTTTGAATTATTATATGTTACGAAAAACGTAGGTAAACATGTAAATGTTTTTCAAACTTTCGTTGGTAAGCAGGGCACTTGAAATTATTTCAGCAAATACCTCTGAAGTTAAATACTACTTAAATTTAAATAATTTGACAGGTAGGGTATACGTAAATAAAAAAATTATACGCAAAATGGATAATGAAAAAATATCCTGCAGCCACACGATCAAGTTTTTTTTAAGCTTTTCACGCACACTGCAGCTTGTATAGGTATGTTAAGGAAGTTTTTACTATTAGTATAATTACCACAAGAATCTATTTAAGGGTCTCTCTTATTCTTAATGTTTCTCCGTGATCTATTTTGTATTTATAGCGCAATAGGCACAGTGGGAGAGAATCAAAAAGCTTTACATTTACGTAGGACAGTTGGTGATTTGGAGGTTAGGTAATGATAATTAAAATATGCTACTATTTAGTTATATTGAGTTATATAATGGTATAATTGGTTTTAATTTAAAAATGTTATCGCTACTTTTTAATAGATTTGCTTTCTTCTTAGTTTTTATAGAACATTTAAGAGAGGTTATCTATCATGTTTTACAAATCATTTAAGGTTTGGCAAATCAAATAGAAATATACAAATCTGAATTGCAAAACTGACTTCAGTATTGAAAAGAGCGTATCTAGTTAGTGATTGAAATATGCAAAGCTCTTTCTAGAGTTCTAAAAACATTTTCTGGTTCAAATGTTTTACAAAATGACGCCGGTTTGCATTTTTTTTATCAAATTTGTTCAGTGAATTTTGTAATTTTAGTAAACTTTCTCCCCATAGGCTTTGAAGTCGTATTAAAAAATAAAAATATTTTCGAAGTTAAGGATTTAAAAGTTTTTAAATTTTAAGTGTTAAGTACCTTGGTAAGGCACATATACGACGTGCATTTTCTAGCAAATATAAATACATATTTTATTGAGAATTATATAAAAAGAAACGAATTTAATAAAATGATAAAATTTTTATATATTAATGAAAATATTTACCAATAGTTGTTTAAGCATTTTAAAATAATTTTTTTATTAAAATTTAAATTTATAAGTTTTGTCTACAAAGGTTAATGACTTAATAAAGAGTGTTAGAATACAAAATATGCAGTCAATGATAAAAAGCCTGCCCTATAATTTCTATTTATATTATGCTGTGTTTTTAAAAACTATATCTACTTAAAAACATTCTTCTTTCTTGTGCATGTTATTTTTAAAGAGGCCATTTTTTTTAATTTAAATGCATCCATAAAAAAGATTAAAAAACTAATAACATACTCTACGACCAGCATTCTTTAATACAAAAAAGACTTCAAAGATTAGAAGGAGAACACATAAAATATAGGAGCATGGATTGTTTGTTTTTTGGGTTTTTACACGATAAACAATTTAAAATTTAAATAAAAAATAAAAGATGTTATAAAAGCATGCAACAAAAATGTGTTATAATAAAAAAGATTTAAACTTTATATACATATACAAAAATATGTTGCATCGTGTTGGTAAAGGACGTTCTCTGTAATGTCTGCACCAATTCTGTTTTCGTCAATTTTCCACGAAAGGTGTTGTCAATACTGAGACCTTTATGTATACTGGATGTCTATTGTTTCTTGATTTATAAGCATTTTAGTAAAAATAGCTTTGGTTATGTAATTGCGGAAAGCTTTAGCTGCCTACAGCACTAGACTGATTTTTCTAAAATTTTTGCAGTTGGTTTCGATATTTCAAGTGGGCATGACACTTCTCATACAAAGGTAATATTTTAAATCTTGTATAATAATGGTTCGATGGGAATAGTGAGCTTGTTAACCCTTCCCAATCAAAGTGAAAAAATATTATCGTGTACCTTAAGAACTCCAACATGTAGAGCCTTGAACTTTTGTATAAATAACTCACTTATTAAGGTGCACAATTCAGCAATATTGTGGTACTTTCTATACAAAGGGAAAAGTTATTATCCTTTACCTAGCAGACTGTAATAAAGTAATGAAGTTTTGTAAAAGTAACTCATTAATCGAAGAAAAAAGTGACGTGGTAGCGTTATTTAAATATCCTTTAAAAGAGAATTTGATTCTTATTTAAATAGTGTAACATGTAAAGTGACAATAAAACTTGACCAACTCTTTTTAAGTAGCAGTCATGCAATCACAGAAAAATATTGTTTAAATTCTTCCTGCACTTTGGCGTAGTGCACAAATGAAAACACAATTCAATTGAACTGTTTTGTTGTTTAAACGTCTGCAAATTGTTAAATGCTCTTAAATGATTTTCAAGAGACCGGAAATGAAACATTAAATGCTTTAGTGTTTATTTATTAAGCCAGTGAAATAGTTGCGTTTTACAAAGGGGTGCACAAAATAAATAAATGTAAATTATTTCGTTATTGAAGTTCTGCTGAGTTCTCTATTGTTTAAAGTATTTTTAATAAACTCTAGTTCCTTAACATCTTGTTTTTAGATTTAAAAATATCCTGAGTGTTAACAAATATTTCGCTGTGAGGTGTTCGTGCTTATGTTTACATTATTTGTTTTTTTATTTTTATAGTTTGCGCTGGCTTGTTTTTTTAAGAAAATCCTCATAAATCGTGGCTATTATTATGACACCATCTGTTCACAGTCATGTTAAGTATTTTAGAGTCGACATATGAATATAGCGAAAATACTTAATATTTGCGCAAACGTCGATATGCAGGCTAAGACTAAGAATTGAATGTACAATATGTCCAAATATGCACGGTACACTTCTGTAGGAAAAATCATTGTTTTTCTATTTGCTCAAAAATTACAGTTTCTGAGATGACCAGTGGAAGCTAGTGCCGCTGCAATAAGAGCTTTACTATTTATGCTTTAAACTTAAGCTCGACTACATCTCTTCTACAACTTTAAAGCATGTAAGTAAGTTCTTACAAATTGTAAAGTTTTAAAAAATAATTTATAAATTCCTTAACTTAAATCGTTAAAACAACGCAAATCTTTAAAACAGTCTAATAAAAAACTGCCTTTTTCAAGGTTAATTCGGCAATGAGCGTAATTATTCAATTGTAGTATTCGTGAACAAATAGGTGTTTCAATGACGTATAACCGGCCGCCTTTGCAACGGCTCTGGAGAAACTGGGAGTCGAGAATAATGTCAGTAGATTTATTATCACCTTTGTACTTAAAAAAAATTTTTGTTGTTGAAGGTCGACAGATCTGCGCAGGTGGATAAAGTCATGTGTGGTCACTAGTTGGGGATAATGTGAATTCCAAGTTTACGGGGCCTAGCTTAAGGTAGATGTAGCGTTTAATGTAGTTTCACGTGGACACGCTGAAGATCAGAGGCAATGATTTTTGTAAAAGCTAAATGCGTCAGTAGAGGAGGCTGTGTTGGTGAACTACCATTTTTATGCTTATTGAAGAAATCTGGTTGCCTCGACCGAAAATGCAGAAAACAAATCTCTTACTGCCTGCTGTCACACAGTGATCTCTGAATCTGGATCTGATATACAGACTGTAACTCTAGCCAAATCCTCCATATAATTAGAAATTAAAAAAAAAACAATTTATTAAAATGTTCTTTTTTTAAAGAGCTTAGTAATAGAATTAAGGATTAAAACTCTGCTGGCAGTAAGGGAACTATAATTCACAAAAACTTGTATCAATTGATGTTTAAAGATTTCATCTTCTTTTATCTTCTTATTTAAGTAGAAAACAGCTTTAAATCTAACCGCTTGGGGCGATGCATAGAGTGAATACACTTAAATTATTTTACATGGATTTTAAACCTGACATCGCATATGCTTTGTTAAAACAAAATTATATTGAAATTAACATTCTAATGTTTATGCAAATAATAAAATGTGTTGATTCATCAGTATGCTTAATGCATTTTGAGTTCTTGACGACTTATTTGGTTGCAGCTCCGCCTGATATTGTAATTTTTTGTTTCAAGTCCGCATTAAATTTGGGCGCGAAGTTGTTGATATTAGAAATTCACAGCCAGCAATAAAACAAAAAACAAACAAATAAATTTATTTCTAATTTACATCTAAGGTAAGGAAAAAAATTTTCAGTTTGCAAAAGGCATAAAATAAAAAGGCACACAATATGATTACGAAATGTTTTTAAAAGTTGTATTCAGTTCTACATGCAAAACAAATGTTAGGCTTTGAACACGATTGTGTATTCGTTGAATTTTTGCATCCTAGGTATAGGAAATTATTTTTTACTTACAAAAAATTACAAAAAAAATCTTATTTCTTTCTTCTTAAATCGCGGCGCATAAAGTCTTCACTGCTTAAGAATGAAAGGAGGTAAATCGTCTTATGTTATCAAGCGAAACTAAAACATAAGGTTTCGATTAGCGGTCTAAATACAGTCTACATTTGTCACACAGGCCGAGTTAAAGGTTAAAGAATATTAGTCATACCCATTGATATGCTCATACGCAAATATTATTATACCGAAAAAGCGTTTTTAAGAACATAAGCTCCTAAATAATACAAAATCTAATAATAAATTTATATGTTTCATAAAAACTTTTGTCATTGCAATATATAATGAAAGGTTTACAGCCGTTCAACTTCAATTAAATAAGGTCAGATAAAGTGCAATACCTTTACTTGGCTTTATATTGAAAAAAAATGTAAAAGGTTTTTTAAAAGTTCTTTTCCATTTATTACCTCATTTTTTATTTATTTATTTATTTATATTTTTTTTTGCTACTTGATATACTTTGAAATGCATTAGCTACCGCCAATCAAATGTCACAAAGTGTCTGTACTATCGATGAAAAAGTTGTTTGTTTGAATATTTGCTAACTTGAACAAACACTTTCAATACCAACATGTAAGAGACAAAAACACGAACATGTTAGAAGTTACACAAATGTTGTAAAGTGAGTTGTTGGCGATAATGAATCGTACATATTTCGTAGTCTTGCGTATTGTTTAATTTATATCCACAGTTTCATAAATATTTGTATTTTCTTTGCTTACATTAGTGCCAGTATCTGGCGGATACTGTTATTGTGTTGTTTTGTTATGTTATTGCTTCATTCTTTATCAGGAATGATATTTCGACTTCAAATTTTTCATTATTTATAAAAATTATGTTAATAATGGATTTTCAGTATAAATTATATATTTTTATGAAATAACCAATCGGAAGTTATCATAGTTAATCGAATCAATCTAAGACCTAGTTTGTGCTATTGGAAATCGGCATGATCGGTCCATGTCCCTCCAGGCAGTGGGCTAAATACCGCGCCTGCCTCTAATTTTTTCATATCATTTGGAATAGAGAAGTAACCCAATAAAAAAAAAAAAACAAAAATATATATGCGACAGAGAATTAAAAAAAAGCAAAACTTATCACGTGAAAAAATTGGTGCTCGCCCATATTTTCCGAGTTATGGCCTCTAAAATTTTCATAAAAAAGTTCGATAAAAAAAATGCTAAACCATTAATAGTCGATGACATTTTTGTGTTAAATTATAAAACGTATTTATTTTTTTGAAAGGAGCTACTTCTCTAAACTAAAGTTACATATATGGTGAAAGGTATATAAGATTCGGCAGAGATAAATATAGCACTCTTACTTGTATATTATGTATTTCCTTTTTACTTTTCAAAAATAAAAATAAAAATAATAAAAAACCGAATTTAATTTATACGTCTGCTTTTTATTATTTTTATGTTTTCTAATTAAGGTTCGGCGCACTTGCACTGATTTAATGTCTCATTACATTCGGTTTTGCACTTTAGAAGCACGAAAATTAAATAAAAATTTTCCTTTTTTTAGAAGAGAGTAATGCTTTTTTATTATTGTGTCAATAATATCGAAGGCATTTCTGCAGATATGATTTTGTTTTTTCTATATTCTTTTATAAACTTCTTTATATAACTTAATTTTTTAAACAGCATAAATTTAGATACATAATATTTAAACCAAATGTTTTTAACATTATATTATCATGTAAATTTTGTTTATAAATAGAAAATCAGATACTTAAAAATTATGCTAGCTAAATATTTTAGAAATGGTAACTGAGTGTGAAATTAATCATTTTTGGCGGAAGGACTTCGCAACGGAACCACCAACCTAGTGATTTTAATATGGCATGTGACTATTAAAATCAATTACTGGAAATTGATTAAATTAATTATTGCAGAAAATAATTAGAACCACTAGTAAGTATTTTAAAGTATTCTCTTTTAACTTAAAGCACTAGTTTAATTATTACTTTTTTTTATCGAGCTACTGTAATGTGTTTTGCAAGCGAGTTAAAAAAATATGGCAATCATAACAGTAAGTCTTTAAATGGAAAGTACTTTTTAAGGTTACGTCTAATTTTTTGCTGGGATGTATTCCCCAAGATTTTGTAGTGGACATTTATTTGCGTTGTGGGTTTGTTTACAGCCACAACACTATTTTACTCACGCACTGTGTTTAAAGAAACTCATCACAATTTTTGCAAAAATGCAAATTGACTGCAAATGTTTGACCGGGCAAAAATGTTGAAGTCATAGAACAGCGACTAGAGCATTCACGTTAATGTAAATACATGATGTTTTCGTATTTGTTAACAACAGTGCAGGTTTCTGATTTGAATTTGTTTAATTTTAACTCCAGCTAAAATAATAAATAAGTATGTACAAATAAAAAATGCAGAAAAAATAACGCACAACAAGAAGCTGTTTGCCGCCTATCCGAAACAAATGACTGCGATATATAAAGGGTAAATTCTTAAGCGTGTTGTCTTAAAATAAAGAAAGAGAATTATGAATTATGAAAGTTAATAAGCCATGGTTGCCATTTACTTATCGCACTTGACGGGACTGGGACAAGAACTAATTATAAACATGTGGATTCCAATCTACGATTATGAAAAGATTTGGTGTTGCGAATGGTTATTTAAAATTTTTTAGCCCAACTTAAAACAGACCTATTTCTTATAAAAATATATCTTAAACCATATTTTTCTTATCGCATTACAATGCAATTAAAATTTTTGATCTAAAGTTTAATTTTTTGCAGAAATTTTCACTATGCGTCATAAATTTTTAATAAAATATTCGAACTTCTTGGCGTTAGCACACAAAAAGTAATCCAGAGCTTATAAACATCCTGTTGAATAGAAGTATTCAAGATAAAAGCTTCCAACTTTTTCCAAAATCGCGATCAATAAAAATGCATTGTTGTAACGAAAGAACATATTTAGCAGTTTTTTGTTTAATTAATATCAGCTCCCATGTGTTCTAAATAAAAAGCGTTAAAAAAAATTGTTGTTCTCCTTCTATATGCTGCGAAAGTAATATTTTTCTTTGGTAGAAATTTACGTATACGAATTATTCCGGCTTAAGTCTCAACAAGAACTGAATTAGCTTAACCAGAAAATTTGAATTCGGCTTAATACAGCTTTTGACAGAAGACAGCAATTTAAAAAATCATCACAAAAATACTTTACAGAAGACCCACACACCAAAAATATTACAGTATATATTTATAAATAAACTTATTAGACGCTGTAACAGTTATTTTATAGCCTGAAATGAATTGATTATTACTTTCGGATTTTATGCACCGCAAAACTTCTGCCTTTAAAACTAACTAGTTAGTTTTCAATGTTAGGTTTTAAGACTTCTGTTAATTTAATTAATCACAAAGGACAAGTCTGTCGCGATAACGGAAAAAACCGATACACAATGCAAGCTGCAAGGTAACGGACCAAAAATTGGTCACAACAGTAGAAGCAATTATTTTACGTTCTTTGTCGCGCCATCGCATGTTGGAAACCAATTCTCTATTTGGTTTAATATTAACTTAAAAGCAAAATGACATTCAGATTTTGACAATATATTTGCACCACCCTGTACATTAAGAAAATATGTTCTCTTTTGCTTTTGCTGCTGTGTGTGTTTTTTGCATTGACCGGAAAGATGTAAAAACAATATTTATTGGTTTTCTTTAAAGATTTAATGTGCGGTTTGGTTAGATCTCATATTCAGTAAAATTGTAGACAATTTATTTGTGTAATAATTAAAATGCTCAACCAGTATTCATTTATTCATGTAAAAATTTTCTGTTTTAATGTATTTATTACAGAATTTAATTATAAATTTTATTAAGTAAATGTTAAATCCAAAAAAAAAAAACAAAATAAATATAGTTAAACTCCTCATATAAAGCCAAGATATAACTTTTGATTTGATATGTTTTGTAAAATAAAATAAACAGAAACATAAGAAGGTAACTCTTTTTTGGGCTTAATTGAAATTTAATATTTAAAAGATTAATAGAGAAAACCCTCGGTTCCACCATTTAACCGCACTATTTGAAACCGACCCTTTGCGGCTACTTACGAAATTGTTATTTTAGCTGATATTTTTCTTTAATTAGCTGCATAAGCAATAATTCACATATTAAATGTATCGGATACATTAGCGAGCTCTTGCCGTATGTTTCCACTTTAAAGAGTAAAGACGAAAATTAATGTTTTTATACTAAAGTGAAAAAAAACAAAAAATGTTGTTTAAAAAAAATATTTTTAAATTTTTTTTTTTTTTGGCAATTTTAAAACCGTTCTGATTGAAGCAGTGCTATGCGATGTATTCTAGTCATTTAATTTTTCTTATCTATTTAGCTAAGCTTAGTGTTAGGCTACTTCATTGCGTAGATTTGTAAGGAAACAAAAAATAAATGTGCTGTTTCTGTATTACAGGTGATCTACTCGTCTGTAAAAATTGTATGATAAGCACTGTTTTTTGAGTTATTTCCATATAAATTTTCCAGACAAGTTGATCGCCAGTAATACAGAAACAGCTCTGAAATATATACATTTCTTATTTAAAATGTGCTGCTTCTGTATTACAAGCTAGCGACTCGTCTAGAAAATATGTATGAAAAGAATTTATTTTATTGAGTTATTCCTATATAAAATTTTTTGAGGAGTCGCTCGCTTGCATTACAGAAACACGTACGTTTTTATTAAACACTTTCTGACTGTCCTACGACATTAAGAAAATATAAATCTTTTGGAATTTGTTTTCGTTTTTAATTTAATTGTGCGGACAAACAAATTTGCGTACATCTTGGGATAAGTAGCTCGTTCCGTTTGCTTGTGAAAGCAAAACAAATAAAATTTGTTTGTTAAACAATACATTACAGGGGTAAACATCTTTTTTTGTTTGTTTTGCTCTACATATTTTTTCAAATATATTTTTACAAAAATATAAATTCGGTAATTAATGCCTGAAATATGTCACGTTAGCTTTATTTCCCTTAAGTATTAACACTTTGATAAATGGGTCAAACAAAATCATAAAAAACTTATTATTACAAGTATGAAAAATCTGACCCCAATAAATTACTTGTAGTATACATATGTATGAGCAGGACATACATTTAGAAAATATAGACATTATTACTTTCAAAATGTGGTTTCCAAATTTTTCATGTTCCGTTTATTATTTTTAATTTCAACGATAAAATTGTATTTAGAAAAAAGAGTTTAAAGTATTGTAACAAAGAAAAATAATCTGACAGCTAAATAAATAGGTCACAATTTTATGCTTATTTATAATTTTTAATTTGTTGTTGTGAATGTTTCAAATAATCTTGTTACTTACAAATTCATTAAGCATGCATTGCTAACAATAGAATACTTTATAACCATGAATAATTGAAAAATGATAAAGAATAAAAAAATTTCCAAATAAAATGGGGACCTAATAATTCTTTTGTTTAGAATGTAACATATTTGTACATAATACATTCTAACTGTATATTTCTTTACTGTATCAAAACATTCACTTTAAACATCCGCTTCCAAAAAATAAATTTAAGCCATTTTATGCTAATTATAAACTAAATTTTTCTTAGATTTAATTATTTTTTACTAAATAAATTATTTCAGCATAACATTACTTCGACCTAATGAGATATTGCATAAAATTAAAAGCTTAGAGCTTTTATTCTTCTTTGTTTCTTTGTTTAGATGGAAAGAAGACATAATAATAATGTGAGGTAACAAGCAACTGTACAATTATTTTTGTCATACTTATTTGTAAAGTAAACATTCAATCACAGACATTGGTGTAGATTATATTGCTATGTGGGTCAGAAGACTAATTAAATAAGTAAATGTCTAAATGTCTTTTAAATGTCTCGCTTTATTATGTGAGGATTTTTATCTTGAATTTTGTGTCTGTTGAATAACAAATTTGATTGGGTAAAAAGAAAACATATAAAAGTTTTATTCATGTGTGTAATTGAACTATAATCTGTAAATAAACAATTTTGTTCATTAAAGATGAAAATTGATTTTTCTTGGTAAATTTTGGAGCACAGTCGTTTAGAGATAAATATGTTAAAACATAGTTTTCATTACTAGTTATATGGCAGATTCTATACATATGTTGAAATTGCAATTCTTATATGTTTATTTTAAACACAGAATTATTTTTTGTATTTTGGGATCAATTTATTTTACAGTATAATTAATTAACTAGTAGTTTTTGTAATCATCAGAGGAACTTTTGCTTGTAATTATTCCGCGATTATATTACAAATTTAGTTTTATGTCAAATGTTGTGTTATGTGAAAGTTTTTTGTAGTTAAAAGTTCCCACTAATGATTTAATTTCATGTTATTATACAAAAATATTTATTTAATGCAATTAAACCGACAAATAATAAACAACACATGATACAATGGCAGTTTGCAAATTAAACAATTATAAAAATGTTTAATTTTATGAAATTGATTATTGGTTGAACTTAATAATAAAACGATAAACGGGAATTTGCGATATTAAAAAGACACAAACACTATGCAAAGGACAAATGTCTGCCTATAATAGCTAAAAGAAATAAGGACAAACGGTTTAGGAGAAAAGTCATTTTAGTTAAAGACTCCGTCTCTGGGGAAACTCTTTTATTTTCACCCTCAGTTTATTATTTGCTGTTTTCTATGAACATTTTTTTTAGTTTCTACTGTCAATAATAAATAAAGAACTTTTACAAAGGAGTTTTCATTGACTATAAACAATTTTTTAAGAGTCAATTGAAATTAAAATAGACAAAAATAATTATTAAAACAATAATTTTCTAACCAAAAAATTTCAAAAAACCTTAAGACAATCAATTCAAACATTTCAACATATGTACGAGTACATATGTATACATTCTTATAAATTTTCAATATTTAAAAAAAACATTAATGTGCTTTTTCTGTGTTACAGGTGAGCGACTCGTCTAGAAAATTTGTATGAAAACAACTTAACTTTTTTAGTGATTCCTATATAAATTTTCTAGACGAGTTGCTCGCTTGCAATACAGAAACTGCACATAAAATTATTTTTTGATATCAATAATAAAATTTTTAAAAAACATTATGGATACATACATATATATATATATATATATATATATATATAATATATATATATATATATATATATATATATATATATATATATATATATATATATATATATATATATATATATATATATATATATATATATATATATATGTTTTATGTTTTAATTTCAAAACTTAATATTCAAAATCAACGACCAACGACAAGTATAAGTCAAATGAGTCAGCAGGTGTCTACAAAAATATTCACACTTATATAGACTTTGCCCGTACACTTCGTACGAAAATATAAATACAGAGTGTGTTCATATCAAAAAAAAAACAACTACGCATAAAAAATTAGTATTTTGAGGTAGGTCAATAAAAGTTTATTTGTTTTTCTTTTCTGTTTAGTTTTATTAATTTGTTATTGTTTTTTATGTAAAATTTAATATAGTTCTTTCACCAAGTAGAATAAAATATTAAAGAATTCTCAACACTAGTTTTATTAACTGCCATTGCACAGTGGGGCAGAATAAAACTATTTTGGAAATGTCTTAGCCATTTGTTAAGGGCTAGGTCGAGTGTTCAAAATTTGTATGAGCATAGCAGATGAGTATTAAAGCTTAAGTTTTAAAACTGGGTACCATCCACTTTCAAGGGAAGTAGTTATGTGGTCTCAAAATTGGTTACCTCGAGCCTAATAATCTTTCTAACGCTTGGCATTTCTTAAATTTTTGTCTGAATTTTCAAATTATACATGGTCCTAAAGGTCTAGTCATCAATACATATAAAATGGTGCTTTAAAATGCATGTTTATGTTTAAAAACTATAGAGTTATAAGAACATGGTCTAGTTTTTTCAAAATATTGGGTACAATTTTCAGCAAATTTTTAAGAAATTTTTTTTACTGTAGTTAGTGAGAAAAATTCGAAATGCCCTGGAGAAACTTTTAAGATTATATCCTTTTCTGTCTTAAAAATTATACAACTTTTAATTAAAAAAAAATTCAAAGTTACTGCAACAATCTCAATTTTGTTGATACTTCGAATTGTAGCTCAAAGTATTTCATGAGCCCTAGACTTCATATGTGAACTTTATGCGCAAAAGAGCCAATTTTGGGATTTTTTGGTCTGTATTTTGAGATTGTGTGATTTTCTTTTGATCAGAGTTGACCAACTACACAGGCACATAAAATAAATGGAAGAAGAACAGAAGTACCTTTCTATGTATATATTTATGCTGTCAATACAAGACGAAATTTTTTTATCGTTTGTGTCATAGTCCATTGTTACTAATAGACGGCTGGCAACATCATTTTACCGTCGTTTTTAAAAGTGTTGGGTAATATTGTGTGTAAATAAAAACTTAAAATAAAGTGCAAAAAAAAAAATAAAAATGAAAGAAATTAAAATTACTAACCTCGAGAAAGAGTTAAAAAAGAGTACACCCTTTTGTCAGAGGATTTCGCAGACACGCAGTTTCTAATGATTATAAAAAGCAGTAGAAAGTGTTGCAACTGTACTAAACTCCTTGGCCCACCTAAAAGAACTGGTGATGAATAATAAAATATGCGAACAAAAGGTGCGTTTTTAAATTAATTTAATTTGACACATTTTTTACAGATAAAAAAACAACTAAACTCTGGGGGTTTGGTTTATTGATTTATATATTACTATTTACACGAGAAAACTCTACCACCGGTAGCATAGCTTTTACAATATCAACAATAACTATACGATAAACAGCAATAAACCCTTAAAAGCAAAGTTTTGTTATGCCAAAAAGGGGTGAAAGTCCTTTAAAACATAAATAATTGCTTAAAAGGCGTAGTAATGGACAGGAAGAGTTATCAGAAAAATTTGAGTGTTCATTTTCAATGAAAAACAGATATTGAAAGAAAGGAAAATATGTATAAGGCCGTTAGATATGTGACTTCCATTCTTTTAATTAATTTAAACGTCGCCGTCAAACGGCTAGGAAAAAATGAATTGATGTTAACATTGCCTAATAGCACTGACTTAAAACTTACGTGGTTATTCAAGTTGTAAGCATTGAAGTTTAGCAAAGGTTAGCAAGGTGAGGTTTTTCCGTGAGGTAAAAATTTAAGCTACATTTACGGTTAGATGGCAAGTGAGTATTTTATATTCTTTGCGATTTAATAGGGGCAAATAAAACTAAAGTTTAAGCTTAATAATACTAACCTTTGTACAAAAATCCTTTTAAAGTATTGTGTACCGAAGGATGTTGGTAGAAATCTATATCTTGTCGTTTTTGTTTTGTTGGAGTACATATTAAATAACTGAAGTGTCGATACATTTTTGAAATTTGACACCAACAAATGTACTTTAATTTCACAACACTTTTTTACTTTTCTCTCTGTAAAATCAGGGCCTTTAAAAATATCTTTTCTAGCGAGTGTTTGCAGAGATCAAAGGAATTCTATTCAACTTCTATTCTATTCTGTCTATTGATTACCTTTATCCGTTTCTGGTAAGAAACTACGAAAACCTTTTTTACTATGTACTTGGATTTAATTAATGACAATTTATTTTGAATTCATAAACTTTTAATAAGCGAAAGTCTGGATTACAAAACATAACTGGAAAAATTAAGAAAATAATTTTCTTATCATAAAGGAAGTATGCTGTTAGGGGAAGTATAAATTCTGACAGTATAAAACTTTATTGTCTTAGTGCCTATAACTCCGAAATACTGCATCTCTGTATCGGCTGGAAAGCTGATTGTGCCTTGGCTTAATTAGAAAATCATTTTCATCTTATATAGTTAAGATGTTATTGTTTTTACAAAATGCCTTATTATTGTCAACCTGATTATGGATAATCTCGGGATCGAATAAAATATTATTATTATATGCGATTATAAGAGAAATAATAAAATAGGAAGCAAATAAAACTTGCAGTGCACCACAATTTTGCTTAAATCAGAGTGAGCATCAAACCAGCGTTCATATAGTTATTATTTTTTTTATTATTTTAATTAAATTAACTTAACAGCAGAACAAAATGTTCCTTTTGATTTGCTAGAACCTTCGTCCACATTTTTCGTATTCATTTCCAAGTTAGTTACCAACTTCTATTTATACAACTATTTAGAAAGAATTAATAATAAAGTTAAGACTAATAAAAAAATAATAACTAATTCGTACAAATATTTAGAACAAAATACAATTAAAAAAATTCAGATGAACAAAAAAACAATACTCATTTCTCAATATACTGTAAAATTATGTGTGTGAATATAAATTTTAAAATTTATAACCCTAGCCACATTCTGTTATGATAACAGAGCTCTGTTAATCACTTAACATAACCAATGTTAATATTAAAAATTTAATTTAAAGAGTCTCAGAACAATATTTAAGTATAATTTAAAGTGGATAGAACAAAAAAAGTATTTTAAAACACTTATACTAGTGTCGTTATTATTTTGTTTATTTTGTTTTTTTAGAAATTATGGAGGTTTTTAAAAAAACACCACTTTTGAAATTTGAAAAAGGACTTTGGTTCTTTTCTCGTACACGAAAGAGAGTGGGCGAAAAAAAATTATTGGAGAAGACTTCTAGTATTGTCCCTATTAAACTCGAATGGTCAATGATATTAACATTATTTGACCATTGGAGTTTAATAAAGACACTACTAGAAGTCTTCTCCAATAATTTTTTTTTGCCCATCCTCTTTCGTTTACGAGAAAAGGACCAAAGTCCTTTTTCAAATTTCAAAAGTGGTGTTTTTGGAAAAACCTCTATAATTTCTGAAAAAACAAAATGTTAATATATTTGACTATTGGAGTTTAATAAAGACACTGCTAGAAGTCGTCTCCAATAATTTTTTTTCGCCCACTCTCTTTCGTTTACGAGAAAAGGTCTAAGGTCCTTTTTCAAATTTCAAAAGTGGTGTTTTCGGAAAAACCTCTATAATTTCTGAAAAAACAAAATTTTAATATATTTGACTATTGGAGCTTAATAACGACATGAGAAGAAGTGATTTAAAATACTTTGTTTTGTTCTATCCACTTTAAATTATATTTAAATATTGTTCTGAGACTCTTTAAATTAAATTTTTAATATTAACATTGGTTATGTTAGGTGATTAAAAGAATTCTGTTATCGTAACAGAATGTGGCTAGGGTTAAAAATTTAAAATTTATCTTCACACACAGTGCAGTTGTATATAATGGTGTAAGTTTCTTTTTTTGAAATTCTCAAATCACTAATTTTTCAATAAAAAACAACAGCTTTTTAATTGGAAAAAAATTATAAAATTAAAAAAATAAAAAAACTTCATATATTTTTTTTGTCAAAAATGTTTTTATGAAACACGTTATAACAGATGTTTATAGGTATAAAAGTATTCGAAGTATAAGCAAATATTATATGTTTAGTAAACTGACTCCATATTTATTTATTTATATAAAAACACACATATTAACAAAAAAGTAGTAAGAGTGCTATAATCGGCTAAGCAGGATCTTAACAGCTTTTTCCATATATGAAAGAAACTCTTCTCTGCTTTTTTGTTAAAAATAAATAAACTTCGAAAATCTAAGAGTAATATTATGAAGATTTCAGATATTTTATTTTTAACTTCACTTGTGCAATTTTAATTTAAAAAAACAATCCCAAGTGTAAATGTTTTAGCTTCTGTTGTGAAAGTAAAATTTTTTAGAAAACTAAAAGTTTTTTTTTAGTGAATTTTCGGTTTTGATTTAAATCTAAAATTTTTTATAGCAAAAATATAAATTTTTTTGTGAAATTCTAATCGTTTAAATTGGTTAAATTTAGATGGTTTAGTAATATCGCAAAAAAAACACTTCGATTTTAAAAACGTAAGGAAAATTGAAGCGCTTGTCTTTTTTTGAACATATCTCCCACTACAATTAATAAATTTTCGGTAACTCTTCTGAGAACTTGGAAAAACTAAATTCCATCCTATTATGGACAGACGGACATCGCTAAATCAACTTCCCTATGTATAAGGATCAAGAATATATAATGTATGGGGTCGGAAATGAATATTTTAGAAAAAAAAACATCAAGTGAAAAAATTTGCGCTCGCCCATATTTTTCGAGTTATGGGCCTTTTTTAGCAAATACTAAAATTTTTAAAAAATGCTTAACCCATTTTGAGTCGCTGACATTTTTATATAAAATTGTATGTATACCGTATTTTTTTTTTCTTATTTTTGTTTTTGATGCGAACTATTTTTGTTTTTTTTTTTTTTTTTTGATAGGAGCTATTTTACTAAACTGGATTTATGTTCATACATGGTGATGGGTATATAAGATTCGGCATAGACGAACATATCACTCTTACTTGTTTTTAATAAATATGAATATAATAGCTCTCATATTCATATTCATCATTTATCAAAGTTTAAAATTACATATTTAAGAATGTAAAAAAATCGTATTACATAGAAAAAGTAAGAGAAGGATTGATATAAAACGAATAGCTTAGAACACAATTATTTTTAATTTTTAATATTTGGTTTGTTCTCCATTATTTTTAATCTAATCTTTTAGGAATAGAATTGACCAAGAATTTCTTTCATTTTTATTCGTTTTTCTATCCATGTGTTTCCCAGGGGCAGTCTAATGTTTTTTTTATACCTGAGGCAAAGTCCGCTTCAAAATATCAATAAATTTATTTTGTTGTAATCTTATAAAAGCGCTGTTATTTTTATAATAAATAAAAACACGCTTTTTGAAGCAAAAATTTTTAGATTTTTTTAATGTTTGAGATTCTGAAAATCTCCTTTACATGTAAACTTTATTCCATAGCAAATATTAAAATAGGTATGAATATACTACAGAAAATATCATTATTTTAGTTAAGCAATTAATTTCAAAATTAAAGTTTTTAGTGAGTATTAGTGATTTAACATGTTTTAATAATTTTTAAAAAAACTTTAAATTCTTAAAATATTTTCACATACAGACATATCTTTATAAATTTTTTTTTTAGTTTTTCAAAACTTTTTTTTATTAAATGCACTATTCTGGCTTGATTATTTTTTTCTATTAATAGATAGATATGAAAAATTATTTTTCTTTTTTTTTTATTCTTAAACACATTAATATTTACCTTAAACACAATTTTAATTTTAATCCAATGAAAACAAAATCTATAAATTTTTGCATTGGTTATTTTCAATTAATTCCTTTAATTAATTAGGAAAAAATTATTTTATGAAACAAATATACATTCAAAGCACTTAACTTTTGTTATAAAAAAAAATTACTTATTCTCAAAATATTTTTTTTATATTCACAGTAGCAAATTATTGAAAGAAACACAAACTTTAACATATAAATATTTATTTATTAATTTCATTTGTTGTTTTTATCATGTGTTATTTTACTAATTTAAAACATGTCACTTCTTTGCACATCAGTTTAAATTTATTACAATAGTATTCGATATATTTTCAGACAAATTCTATGTTAAATAATCAAACATTTTTCTAAAAGGCACTTTTTATCGTTTAAGACACTGCTTTAAAAATTATAAACCGTGGTGATATTCTTTTTGTAATTTTATTCCAAACATTCGACAGATACGACTGAGCACTGCAAACGCAGCTGGTAAACTGCATCAAATGTGGCAACATTCAGACCTAATGACTTCATTGGAAGTACCGTCACGTTTTTTTATGTTTTACACATTTGTTTTTATTGTGCATCTGTTATCTTTTCTCTTTGGTTGTTATTCCAGACTGGAACTTCGACTGTTTATTTTGGAATGGAATTACATTTAACAGCACAATTGAGCGCTTAAAATATTTAGCAGTATTTTTATGAGACCGTTAACAGTATGTAGAGTCACTTTAGACGAGTTATAAATGTTATTCTCAGACATTATAATGTTAAGCTAATTTTAAAATGTTATTAAAATGCTAAAGCTGTTAGTATTGACCTTGCATCAGACTACATTACATATTGGTTTGATAACGATTTTTTTTACAAAATTTGATATTCCATGAACCATTCAAGATATCTCAATGAAATTTTTACAGAGGCAAAGCAGAGGTGAATCTATGGACGGTCGGCCCACTAAAGTGAAGGGTAACTTCTGGGTAGGTCAACAAATTTGGGCACCTCGAATGTATATTTATTTTTTTAAATATTATAAAGAGTTTATTTTTAACTATCTATATCTATAAAAAATATGCTTAAAAGTGTGGGTTATCACCTTTAGTTTCGGAGAAAATTGGCTTACATTTTTTTATTATTACTTTTAGACATTTGCTATATTCTTATTAAAATTTAGAGTAAAAAGGTTTCAAGTTTTGTTCGGACAGTACTTTTCGTTAAAAAGTTAGAATTAAAAAAAAAACGTTTTTTAATATTTTTCTTTAAAGAGATGTTATTATTTTTTTGCTTATGTAATTAAAATTAACTTCGGTACTGGCAAATTATTATAAACCATTTTAAAGACAATCTGTAGCAAATGCAAATAGGTCAAAAACTATAACGGTTCCCATTCCAGTCCCAATTACAGGCAATTTTGAAACAAAATTTTAAACTCCTCGGAGTGCAAAGCACTGATTAAAAATAGGTAAACGTGCCTTGAAGTTTCCAATTAATCGCTATTAACTTCAAAAATGATTTGACGGCCCCGTGATTAATAAAAAGGTAGAATCTTTTGAAAAAAAATCATGTTTAGTCACACTTTCTTCCCGTTCCACGAATTTATATGTTTAAATAAACTAAATATTCGCAATTTGATTAAAAACTCTTCTGTATATAAAATTTCAAAGTTTTGTAGGGTTTCTAGATGCGTTTTGATTTTGTGGTATTTTTAATTCATATATATTTCCAAAAACAAAAAAAAAAAAAAACACTTTAACGTGATTTTTTCAGTTTTTTTTGGTAAATGTCATTGAAAAAATTAAGCGCGAAAAAAAGGACAATATTATTAATCTGGAGGTCAAAAGCTTTCATTTAATGCCACTGACATTTATATCGAGATTATATTGAAGCTAAAGAAGCTTCCTAAACTTTGCCTCCTCATGATTTTTTTGCTCATTTTATATGCAAAAATTTATTTATTAATTCCTTTCTTTTGTGTTTGATGGTATTTGAATTTTTATTTAAAATAAATAAATATTATTTTTTTAATATAGTGGAGAAAACACATTATTTATCTTTAAAAACCATAAAAAGTTTCTATTTTAGATTTAAAGTTTACAGTAGTTATTGGATACTTTTCGTTTATTAAACCATTTTTGAAAATATATATATATAAAAACACACAAAAACACAATAATCTACTACATAAATTTTACGTTTTTACCTGCCAACACCGATTATCTTTTAACAATTAGTCCACTTTTACATTATTTAATTTTTGTCGCTGCAATTTTCCCCTTTTTTTCTTTAAAACTGCATTTTCTTTTACATTGTACGATTTTTATTGCTGCAATTTCTATAGATAAGAAAAGCTAATTAAAATATCAAAAAAATTCTGCACAGAAAAAAGTTTTTGTCCCCATTAGTGTTTAATCTGTTTTCAGATTGAAATTTAATTATTTATAAATTAAATAAAACTGTAACGGGTTCATTTCTGCACATGAAATATTTAAAAAAATTGTGTTGTAGACAGTAATTGATATGGAATACAAAACACCAATTTTCGGAATTTTTGTCTGTCTGTCTGTCTGTGTTCGCATTACGACTAAGCGTTTCAATAAAATTTCTTGAGGAGGTCCCTTAGAAACTTGGTTCAAATACATGGTACTATTTTAGTTAAACTAAGGCATTTCGTAAAGAAAATAAAGATACTAATGTGAAAGCACCAAATTTTACTTGTACAATAGTACTAAAGTAGTTGTCAACATATTTTATTTTTGTATATCGAAAATTTTTAACACAGAACTTTACAATAAATATTTAAAAAATTAATAGTTTTTTAAATTTGAATCTAAGTGAGTCGCAGGCATTGCTGGATTTTACCACAACATGCCGTCTGTCTCAAATGTCGAGCGCTTAGTTAACAATACATATATTTATTATATGTCCATATATTTACTCTATAAAAATTATCATCTAGAAAGCTTCTAAAAAATGCGTATGAGATAAAAATTCGATAATAATATATTGTGTATCATACTAACTATGCTGTAAATACATATATGTATGTTCATTAAAACTACAGATATTTGTTAAAAAGCAATTGGTTTTTAATAATAATACAGATTTCTTCTATATTTTACGGTATAAAAAGTATTAAAAATATGTATCGGCCGATGTATCGGTATTGTTATTTTATTGCCGACACAACGTTAAGAGTTCAATTTTTAATAAGAAAGAAAAAATTTAAATAAGCCAATCTATGAAATATAGTTTCTTTCGGAAACTTTGCTATTAAAAATCAGCATGTCGTTTGAGGCAGCGGGCAAAACATCACGACTGCCTCTAATTTTTCCAGATAATTTTTTTTAACTTTCGTTTGTGCATCTGAATGGTGCTGTCTGAATTTTTGTAGTACTTAGTAAAAGCTTTTATTTTAAATCCTGCTAGTAGCCGCCTTCACTAGGTGCGAAATACTAAGTACTAAATAGAAAAGACAACCACCTGCAGGAATACATACGAAATTTAATACGAAAGTTAATGGGGCAATAACCCTAATTCCCCTCTTACTATTTATTTAACAGAATTATTCTAGCTTGATTAATTTCCAATCCTAAGAAATACTTACACTTTTCACAGCTTTTTTGAACAGAAATACTTAATGGTAAGTGCTTACATATATAGTAGAGAATAAATAAGATTCGACAGAATATAGCCATCTTAATTGTTTTCTACTTAACTGCAACTGAAAGTATAACAAAATCATAACCCCTCCATACAGTTTTAATTCTGGGAATCGAACAAAATCTAGACTTTGGAGCGCTTGTTAAAATCTTATTACTGAGTTAATTTTAAATAATACCCTCTAAGGGTGTAATTTGTATTTTAATTATTTTGCATTAATTAAATTAAGAGACTTAGGTTACCAGTTTTGTAAAAAAAAAAACTTTTTAAACTTTTTATTTTTGTTTTTATTTATCAAGTGTTGGTTCATTCTTAGAATATGTAATTTCAAGTTTCATTTTTTGTCTAGAAAATGGAAAGATATTTTGGAAGTATGTTTTCGTTAAACAATAAAATTTTTTTTTTAATTGCTTTTTTACTTAAACAAATGTGATAAATTCGATTTTATATTTGTAAAAGTATAATTATTTATAACTAACGTTCATCAACATTGAATAAATACATCTTAAATACATTTCAATTTGATTAATGGTAAAGAGTTTTTTTTTTTTGATAACGTAGCATTTCTCTTAAAATTTTTTTGGTGATTTCTTAGTTTCAATTAAAAAAATCTCTTTTTGAGTTCCCTGATTCATAATTACGATTCGTATCGGTATTGTAGAGTATTAGTACCGAATTGGTTAAAATGAATATTGTCGAATCCCTAATAGTTCAAAATTTTCAAAATAAAATTGTTTACACATATATTATGATCTCTGTTTGGTTTTTAGTTAAACTAAAAAATAAGGTTTATTGGATATTCAGTAAGCCCGTATATATGAAAACATCACAAAGTGTTTATATTGCAAAAATTGTTAAATTTTTATTTATTACTCTTTTTTTTTGTCCTGGTTATTAAAATCGTAGTACAAGAAGACCGCTTGTGGGCTTGCGTATAAATATAAGCAAACAAATTTTAATAATTCGTTGATTTTAATAAAATAATGTGTTTAAAAAAATAATAAATACGACTAAAATTCGTTTTTTTTTCAAATAAACACATTGAAAAATTTTAAATTAATGATATGTAATAATGGAATCATCATAATTCGATCAATTAAGCATCGCACTAATTTTTAAAATTATTATTATTATTAAACACAATTTTAAATTGTCTTAATAAGACAACGCATGAATAGACCTTTAATTGCATTAAACGTATTTTTCACTTAATTATTAGTCTTAAATTTTTTTAACAACAGTTAACTTACCTCACCAACTCGATGACGTTCTTTTAGCACAATAGCGATTTCAATAAATTTACAAAAGAATTGCTGTTCAAATGTTGTAAGGTAACCACGATAGTTGTTCACGAGTACATCACGGGCTTCACGTATTAAAACTGCACGTGTTGTTTCAGTAAAGATGGGATAAACACAAGCAAGATGGTTGTCTATCAAAGCAGCAATATTAGACTCCTGTGAGAAGTAGAAATTGTATTTTCAAAATTTGAGAACATGCAACAAATCAAGCATTTAGAATCTAATTTTTTCAATTCTAACACAATTAGGTTTTTATCGTTAAACTCAAGTAAAAAGGCCTTGTTTTAAGGATCTGTGATGAGGACAATTTGTGAGAAATGTATGGGAATTCCAAAAAAAATTTGATTTATAAAAATTCGAGTTAGGGCCTTTCTACCTGGGACTAAAGATTTATTTTTAACGTTGTCGTTTTTTTAAAATAAGAAATAAAACAAGTTGATACATAGCATCGAAAAGTACTTACTATTTGAGCAGAATCGATTAATTTTGCTACATTGTTTCCATTATAATCATCTTCACAGTCTTGAGTCTTTTGTGATGCCATTAACTGGAAATATTTTTCATCTCGTTCTGTGTTACTTTGAGCAGTATTACAAACATTGTTGCTGTCTGTACATGATGTTGAATCATTACGGCTGTTAGCCAATGCTGCACCCAAACCAAAATCAATGTCCTTATACGATTCATCAACAACTTCTTCATCGTCATCGACATAATTTTTATCCTCTGCTTGTTCCCTATACACAGGAGCATAATTTACTTTGACATGTTTTGAAGCACCACCCAAAGACGATTGCAAGTTTGAAATTACCGTTATTTCTGTTAATGTCTTTGATGACGTAGCTGTTGGTTTTGTATCTTGAGTGACACCTAACTTGTTTGCTGCAGAAGTTGTTGGTTTTTTATCACGATCTGTATTATATTCTTGCTTTTGATTATGTAAGCCTACTGCCAACCAGCGATCTTTGCATTTTCGCAAATAATTACGTACACGTAATGATTTACTCACGGCACTATCACCTCCACCACCATTCTCCTCACTCATGTCATTGATTACTAGTATTTGTTGTAGTTTTTGGTGGTATTTTTGGCTTCTATCATGTTTTCCTTGCATTTCTCTTCATACGCTTCTTCAATATCTTCGTCGGCAACTTCTTCACATGCAATTGGTGCTGTTTGATTTGTTGGTGTTGTTGATGCAACTTCATTGTTGTAATGAATTGTTGTTAAGTTTCTAGTAACATTAACAGTTGCGGCAGTTATGATTGTAGGAGTATTGTTTTCTACCAATATTTCGTTTAAGTCTCGTATATTTTCAAAGTTTTCGTTGCTACTTTTTAATATTTTGGCTGGCGTATGTTCTGCGGTTTTTGAAGAATTATTATTGTTCTGAAAGGTTAGATATTAATTAATTTATATAAAAAATAAACATATATTTCAAGTTTTTCTTAAAACACAATAGATTTAAAAGTTAAAATTAGTTATTACGATAAACTTATCACAAGTTATTTTATTTTTGTCTTTTATTGTGTAATTCATATAATGGCGAAATGGATGGAAGATATGTAAGTCAAAGTCAAACTTTTTGGAAATGTATAAAGTCAAAAGTCCGACTTAAGGCAGTACCCAAATAAAAGTTTCTAATGGAGATACTTACTGATTATACAAAACAGGCAGGCAGATTAAACTCTGTTGAAAAATAAAGCTTGCAAAGGGCGAAAGATTGAATTCTAAGATAGCTCAGTAAGAAAACTATGTAATGGGATGACTCCAGTAGTGAAAGGATCTGTAGAACCAATAGAAAAAAAGCAACGTTAGGAGATCGGCAAAAATTATATAGTAAGAACTCTAAATTCTGCTTTTCTTCTTTTCCTTCTTCTTCTTTAAATAAAGAACGCTCCCAATAAACAAGCTGTACAGCTACAATATGGCTTTCTGCCGCATTGAATTCGATTATATATTGGGCTATAGTAAAGCAGTAAGAAGTATTTGGAGACGTCTAATGTTGCTTGAGGAGCATTTATCTAGAAAAGTAAATGAGTTCCTTAGATATTGTACCGCAAGCTAATAAGTGCTCTTAAATACTATCTAAATGACTTATTAAGGAACATAATAATTTTGCGGTTTGTTTGCTAAAGGCACATGTTGAAAGCAAACTTAATGTGAATTTCCTGCACTTATGTTACAGACAGCACAAATCAAATGCGTAGATCCAGTATAGGAAGAGAAGCCAGAAATAAGAGCCTTAACAAAACGGTTAAGTCGTTAGTTTTGAAATATTGTATTACAATACATTTAACTTCCCACATGTAGAAGGGATGTATGTGCATGAAATTATCACACCCTTAATATTCGTCGGATCAACTGAAAAATCGAAAATAATTAATAATACAATAATAATAATACAAAAATCGAAAAATTAGAAATCGTTTATGTCACTGGAAATTGTAGTTATCACCTTACTAATCTCAGTTTTACAAAAAAAAAAAAAAAAACAAATAAATAAGTCACAAAAAATCGAAAATTCATAAGAAACCTTTTAATTTCTTTTGAGTCATTATTAATTTTAAATTTTATTTTTCATACTATTAGAAAAAATGGTATATCTAAGTTTGTCATTCCGTTTGTAATTTCTACAATATCCAATGTGCTTAATATTAAGGACTAAACAGTGAAGGCAACATTCATGAATACAAACGAAAGTTAATGCGACAACAACCCTAAGAATGATAAAAAAATTTCTATTTTTTTTTTTTGAACAGAAAAACTTAATTTTAGGAAAGTGTTTAAAATGCGCAGATCGTTTTAGAACGATAATTTTGAAAACATGAGTTATATAAGTAGTCTGGGTTAAGCTATACGTGTCTAGTAAGCAATCATATAGATAGTTTTACTCTTAAAGGAATAAATAATTAATTATTAATTAAGGTAATTAATAATAATAATGAAGAGAATATATATATATATATATATATATATATATATATATATATATATATATATACTTATGTATATATATATACTTTGTGTTGTATTATAAATGCTACTATAAAATTATTCTACTTGACTTTCACTGTGTTAATTTAAATCATAGTATAATTTGATTTATATATTAAGAATTTTCAATGTAATAGAAAATTAATTAATAAAAGAGTTATTAAGAACATAACACTTTGTAAACAACTGCAACTGATTTGTCAAATAATAAATAATTATAATGCCTTTTATTACTTTAATAATTTTTAAATATTTCAAAGCATTACCATTATTCAAGGTTTTTCTTTGCCTTTGTACACTAAATAAACACTTAAAAGTATACTAGGTCTCCCACTGATAATTGGCATATTAAATAATCTTCATCCACCTACAAAAATAGAGGTTAATTGATCTTCTGCATACTTTTTACAGCTAGTTAGTAAGAAGTTAGTAATTTAACCATTTTATTGAGATCTAATATCAATTGTAAAAACAATGTAATTGAAAAAAATCAGTTGTGTTAAATAGTATGTACACTTTTGGTCATTATTTAAATTAATGCCAATAAAATTTCAATGGTAAAAAAAAACTCAAGTATAAGAGTTATAATAAAAATAATTTTATGCCATTATTTATTTTCTCAGCTTTGCTGTCAGATCCGTAAAAAAATTTCTATCCGCATTGCAAACATTTCACTTTCTTATCATGCTAAGTTTTTTGTTAGGCCGTTTGGGCCAATCCAGTTAAAATAAATGTTGAATACACTTAAAAACTTAAATTTGAATATTTAAAGAGATTTCAAGTTCTGTTTTTAAATCGAGCAAAATATGTAGTTTTTTTTGTTTGTTTGTTTTTCACTGTTTATGCTCAAATTATGACTGTTGTTTGAGTTGTATGATTTTTTTTTTGCAGATTTATATTTACTTATATTAACTCTAAAATATAATAATACCATCAATCACAAGCATGCTTACATACAAATAAAAAACATTGTTCTCACTGTATGATTGTATGTATTAAGTAAAAATTGAGGACATATATTGATCGGCTTTTAATATGCTAGACCTATAAAAATTAAGAAAAAAACTGTAAAACCTAATAAAAGTATTTATTTGTGTTCAACCAATACCATCTATATAAGAAACTTGTGTGGAATAAAAACTTTAAAAACACAATGTGAAAGCCTTACAAAGAAAACATTAACTGCACCACCAAAGGCGCCATAGTTGAGGTGAGAGTGGGTCCAATTTACAGTTATGATGTCGTACCTACTTGTACCATATTTGTTGCATATGAAATTATAGACTCCATAATAAAAAATAATATTTTTATGTGTCATCATACATGAGCCTGATACGTTTGAGCATGTTAACGTTCTATTGATTAATTTTAAGGAAATTTAGTAATTACTGTAGGTCAAGGAAACTTGTTTCAATCAAAAATGAAATTACTTCACGTTCATGTTTAAATGCATACCGACATATGTACATATATCAATAAAAAAGAAACAAATATTTAATACATACATGCGAATACTAAATATCTTGGCCAAATTATATAAAATATTTTGGAAAATTAAGCCTTATTTTGCTTTAAAAATGTTTTAATGTCTTCAACATATTTTAAATATCAATGTAGCTTCTGAAACTATTTTTATTTATTTATTACAATTTAATTCTTTTATTTTTTTCAATGCACCACTAGTAGCACTTGATTGTGACAGGCCATTATTTTTACTAAGTTTTTAATTTCTTATGCTAACATTTAGCCTGCTTATACTAGAAGGTTTCTTATTAACTGTTTTCTATTTAAAAGCTTTTCGAAATTGGTAATTTTAATGCATTTCAATAGATGGCGTCTTAAAATTTGACATGCGCACAAACTGGTATTTAACAAAAAGTTATACACATTAAAAAATGTCTTTAGAAACTGATCGCTATTGGAATATAAGAGTTGTTCAAGGGAATATGGAAAGAAACATATACATGTGAAAATTAATTAAATGTGGAACCAAAAGGACTAAGCCTAGGCCGAACATAAAAAAATGTTATTTTCACTTTATATCTGCGACTTTAAGGTTTCTACGTAGTGAGTATTTGCTTTTTAAATATTTAAATAGGATTGAGTTGGTATTATAATTAATCTTTATATAAGATAATGTGGGTAATTAATAGAATTTTAAAAATGTCTGCGTATTAAAGACTCAGAAACCAAAGCAGTTAAGTGTTCATTTTATTTATTATTATTATTGCTGTTTTATTTAGGTACAATAAAGATTAATATAATGAAATTATGACATTTTTAATATGAATTTAATTTGGATAACCATTTTTAAAAGCTTTATATTTCATTTTACGCAAAACCTCCGAAAGTGAATGAGATCTGTTTTTGGACATGTATTATAACATTTTACTCGAAAATTTTCAGTATAACGATTTAATAATAAAATATGTAAAATATACAGAAAATAGTTTTTTATATAATTTATTTTCAAATTGAAAAATATTAAAATTTTTAATTGCCTTAATCAAAAAATCAATTAATCACTTTGTTAAATCAATTAAAAATTTTATTAATTTTTAATCCTAAAAAATATAATGTTTATTACAAAAACAGAAAACAATAATGTGCTGTCTTGTATTACAGGCGATTAAATCGTCTATAAAATTTTTATAAAATTAACTCAAAAACTGATTTTTCAAATTAGTCGATCGCCTGTAATAAAGAAACAGGATATTAAACTTTAGAGTTTTCTATGAACTCTGACGTAGTAAAATTTTTTTTGTAAAATTATAAATGTAACTGTAAAGTTTCGATATTCGAAAAAAATCCGACTGTTTTGTAGAACTGATACCTTTAATTGAAATTCTTAAATTTTCTACCATCTTTTCTTTTGAGGAAACTTTGATACTCTTGTGCAATAACATTTATTTTCTAAAGTTCGATTTTTAAGTCACATATCTACTGTTGTGTTATATCCATTTTTTAAGAGCAATAAAATAATTATAATAAGAAATAAACAAAGGAACTGAAAAAGTGAAGATGCTGATATAATTCGTAAAATCTTAAGTAAATGTTGGGGGGTTGTAAACAATTTTGATGCCAAATTTGAGAATATGTGCTTTAAAATGTGGATTCTTATTAGTTTGCATGAAGAGGCGATTTAAGTAACTGTTTAAAGATTTTAAAATGCTTTTTATTGTTGGGCATTTTCTAATTGCATGCGTAAAATATTGTGAGCCAGTAATCAGTCACCTACTTATGTCTACTTTTTACTACTTTTTTAAAACCATAATTTACTACTGAAAGTTATTTAATTAAACTAACGTAAAAACGATGCAGTTGCAATAGAGAGATTTAAAATGTGATTTAAGCTTTCTATCAAGATGTATGAAATTGCCTCGTAATAAACGAAATAGGTTTTGGAAAATAAAATGATAGGCATTTTGTTTAAAGATTGTAACAGTTGATATAAAAATTTAAATGAGATTTGCAAACAGTAAAGGAAGAAAATATTAATATTTTTTATTTTCAAACTACATTTTTATTAAGTATGCGTCTGCAAAATTTATATCATCCAAATTTAATTAATGACGTCAATACGATTTATTTAAAGTTCATTTCAAAAACAATTTTTTTGTTGTTGTAAATTTCCATTTTTAACAGAAATCTTAAACGCCTTGGCCATCTATCAAACTTCCACAACGAATTTTGTTTATGTATTCGTTATTTTTGCTTTGTTTGTAATAGGAATACATCAAATTCATCCCATCAAAATTAATTTCAAAGCTGAAGGAACATATAATCTGTCATTCACATATTATTTTAATATTTTTTGTTTGTAAAGGGTAAACTATTTTTTACAAAAATGTTCATGATGATGAAACGGTAAATTTTTTTAAATATCTCATTATTACGAGAGCTTGTGGGCTTTTAACATACCCCTTTAACGTGGTTAGAATAGATCACTTCTAAGTTGTTGCTAAGTCACTTAGTTAAGGTGGACAAGTTTAACGATCGAAGCGTAAAAGTGTACGTGAAGAAATAACCAAGGTATTACGTAAATTGGATTTATTCCGCCAGTATATATAATACTGTTGTCATACCTTTCGATGAAGACCGTCGAAAGGTATCACAACAGTACAAATAACCAAGGGTTCAGTAATTAATTTAAGTGAATATAGTGACATAAGTAAATTGTTTAAGAAATTCGATTAATGTCTTTTTATATAGAATTAATTTAGTATGAGAGCAATTTTTTCTTAAGAAATATAAGTTTAACTTGTTTCATAATAAAAGCCAGTTTCTTTTACCGATAGTTTTTGAAATTTGAATTAATATGTTAGTATTACGTTTACATATTTTATATTGAATAAAATGATTCTATTATAAAAATTATCAAATTTTCAAAATTAATTCGCTTTTAGTAAATTGTTGCAATTTTAATAAAAAGTTTTTATATAAAAAAAAATAGGCTAAAGCAAATTTATTCATTAATTTTCACAAACCAAATTATAAAATATAAAAATTTTTTATTATTTTGTTAAAAAAAATTTTGCATTTAATTTGTTATTTTTTGTACAAATTCTCAATTTCTACAAACCTGGCAATTTAAATTGGTAAACAAATTAACAATTATATAAACGAATTAAACTACGTTTTGCAGCCAAACATTCACATGCACATCACATATAATAAACTAATTTCTTTTTATTCACTTTGCCAGATTAAGTTTAAAAATATTTTATACCTTTTTTTTAAAGATATTTGCTACATTTGAGTAGACCAAACTGACTGGTGTGTGGTAAATTTAAGGCGCTCTGTTCGTATACAGAAACTATTTTCTAGTTTATTTAGCTGTAATGTATACAAACATTCTTCTGCGAATAAAATAGAATAGTCAATAACCCTGTAAAAAAAAATTGTAGTACATGCGAGCAAAGAAATGTGCCACCCAACTTACTCTTCATATGATATAGATGTATAAACATTTTTCCATAAACTACTTACAGCTTATGCAGTGCAATACATAGCAGAACATAATTGTAGGTATGAAAAAAAATAACAACTAGCAATATGTGTACTTCACAAGCAATGAAAACATGAAAAAGTTTGACTGCAAAAAATATTTTTACTTATTTTATATTTATTTCCTTTTACACACAGTTATTGTTTATTAAGTCGCTTTACTTTACAAAAAAGTTACCACTCATGCCCTACTGCGCCACCATTTAATTAATAATTTTATGTGCTTAGTAGTAAAAACACCATCAACCCACTTGTTTCTTCACCAAAACACACCTATGTTTGCAATTCATTCATGAGAAAGCCAGGAAAAAGTTAAGTAAAACTCAACAACTTCGTGTTAAAAATTCATCTACATCGAAGTAAAACATTGAATCCACTTTATGTATGCATTTTAGTTAAGTTTGCGTGTTTAAAAAAAAGATCTGAAATAGTGAGTGCAAAAGTTTTTTCGAAAATATGATCCATTTCACACATTAAAACAGAATATTTTTCTTTGCAGTAATTTAAATTATAATTGGAATTTTATGTTAAGAACAATCATTAGTTTACTACAATGTATTGTGAATTGTAGGTTTTATAAAATTCAATTATAGTAGTTGCAAACCCTCTGTTTTAAAAAATATAATTCTAATTCAAATAAAAATTGCGAAATACAAAAAACATAGGAAATATCAACAACTGTTGTAAAATCTGACGACGAAAAAAATTTCTGTACATGATAATTATTTTTTAAATTTTGTTTTGTTGTAGGACACTGCTACATGTTCAATATATACTGAACGCAATCCAATATCCCGATATTTATTGAGCGTGTAGCATGCAGTATTGATGGATCGCGATCCATATCGCAGAATGGCCTAAAATATGGATCCAGATCGCGTATCGCGTGATAAATATTGAACGTGTAGCATTTTCCAAAATAAAACTTTTATTATTTTTGAAAACACTGTTTTTTCGGTTCTTCATGCGGACCCCTTGGATGGTTGCTACGGACCCCCAGGGCTCCACGGACCCCCGTTTGAGAACCGTTGGTGTAAAGTTTGTTTAAATAAATTTTAATTGCAGAAGGTAGTGAAAGCGAGTCGGTTTTGCCGGTGGAATCGGAATTATGCTAACATTTAGCCTGCTTATACTAGAAGGTTTCTTATTAACTGTTTTCTATTTAAAAGCTTTTCGAAATTGGTAATTTTAATGCATTTCAATAGATGGCGTCTTAAAATTTGACATGCGCTCAAACTGGTATTTAACAAAAAGTTATACACATTAAAAAATGTCTTTAGAAACTGATCGCTATTGGAATATAAGAGTTGTTCAAGGGAATATGGAAAGAAACATATACATGTGAAAATTAATTAAATGTGGAACCAAAAGGACTAAGCCTAGGCCGAACATAAAAAAATGTTATTTTCACTTTATATCTGCGACTTTAAGGTTTCTACGTAGTGAGTATTTGCTTTTTAAATATTTAAATAGGATTGAGTTGGTATTATAATTAATCTTTATATAAGATAATGTGGGTAATTAATAGAATTTTAAAAATGTCTGCGTATTAAAGACTCAGAAACCAAAGCAGTTAAGTGTTCATTTTATTTATTATTATTATTGCTGTTTTATTTAGGTACAATAAAGATTAATATAATGAAATTATGACATTTTTAATATGAATTTAATTTGGATAACCATTTTTAAAAGCTTTATATTTCATTTTACGCAAAACCTCCGAAAGTGAATGAGATCTGTTTTTGGACATGTATTATAACATTTTACTCGAAAATTTTCAGTATAACGATTTAATAATAAAATATGTAAAATATACAGAAAATAGTTTTTTATATAATTTATTTTCAAATTGAAAAATATTAAAATTTTTAATTGCCTTAATCAAAAAATCAATTAATCACTTTGTTAAATCAATTAAAAATTTTATTAATTTTTAATCCTAAAAAATATAATGTTTATTACAAAAACAGAAAACAATAATGTGCTGTCTTGTATTACAGGCGATTAAATCGTCTATAAAATTTTTATAAAATTAACTCAAAAACTGATTTTTCAAATTAGTCGATCGCCTGTAATAAAGAAACAGGATATTAAACTTTAGAGTTTTCTATGAACTCTGACGTAGTAAAATTTTTTTTGTAAAATTATAAATGTAACTGTAAAGTTTCGATATTCGAAAAAAATCCGACTGTTTTGTAGAACTGATACCTTTAATTGAAATTCTTAAATTTTCTACCATCTTTTCTTTTGAGGAAACTTTGATACTCTTGTGCAATAACATTTATTTTCTAAAGTTCGATTTTTAAGTCACATATCTACTGTTGTGTTATATCCATTTTTTAAGAGCAATAAAATAATTATAATAAGAAATAAACAAAGGAACTGAAAAAGTGAAGATGCTGATATAATTCGTAAAATCTTAAGTAAATGTTGGGGGGTTGTAAACAATTTTGATGCCAAATTTGAGAATATGTGCTTTAAAATGTGGATTCTTATTAGTTTGCATGAAGAGGCGATTTAAGTAACTGTTTAAAGATTTTAAAATGCTTTTTATTGTTGGGCATTTTCTAATTGCATGCGTAAAATATTGTGAGCCAGTAATCAGTCACCTACTTATGTCTACTTTTTACTACTTTTTTAAAACCATAATTTACTACTGAAAGTTATTTAATTAAACTAACGTAAAAACGATGCAGTTGCAATAGAGAGATTTAAAATGTGATTTAAGCTTTCTATCAAGATGTATGAAATTGCCTCGTAATAAACGAAATAGGTTTTGGAAAATAAAATGATAGGCATTTTGTTTAAAGATTGTAACAGTTGATATAAAAATTTAAATGAGATTTGCAAACAGTAAAGGAAGAAAATATTAATATTTTTTATTTTCAAACTACATTTTTATTAAGTATGCGTCTGCAAAATTTATATCATCCAAATTTAATTAATGACGTCAATACGATTTATTTAAAGTTCATTTCAAAAACAATTTTTTTGTTGTTGTAAATTTCCATTTTTAACAGAAATCTTAAACGCCTTGGCCATCTATCAAACTTCCACAACGAATTTTGTTTATGTATTCGTTATTTTTGCTTTGTTTGTAATAGGAATACATCAAATTCATCCCATCAAAATTAATTTCAAAGCTGAAGGAACATATAATCTGTCATTCACATATTATTTTAATATTTTTTGTTTGTAAAGGGTAAACTATTTTTTACAAAAATGTTCATGATGATGAAACGGTAAATTTTTTTAAATATCTCATTATTACGAGAGCTTGTGGGCTTTTAACATACCCCTTTAACGTGGTTAGAATAGATCACTTCTAAGTTGTTGCTAAGTCACTTAGTTAAGGTGGACAAGTTTAACGATCGAAGCGTAAAAGTGTACGTGAAGAAATAACCAAGGTATTACGTAAATTGGATTTATTCCGCCAGTATATATAATACTGTTGTCATACCTTTCGATGAAGACCGTCGAAAGGTATCACAACAGTACAAATAACCAAGGGTTCAGTAATTAATTTAAGTGAATATAGTGACATAAGTAAATTGTTTAAGAAATTCGATTAATGTCTTTTTATATAGAATTAATTTAGTATGAGAGCAATTTTTTCTTAAGAAATATAAGTTTAACTTGTTTCATAATAAAAGCCAGTTTCTTTTACCGATAGTTTTTGAAATTTGAATTAATATGTTAGTATTACGTTTACATATTTTATATTGAATAAAATGATTCTATTATAAAAATTATCAAATTTTCAAAATTAATTCGCTTTTAGTAAATTGTTGCAATTTTAATAAAAAGTTTTTATATAAAAAAAAAATAGGCTAAAGCAAATTTATTCATTAATTTTCACAAACCAAATTATAAAATATAAAAATTTTTTATTATTTTGTTAAAAAAAATTTTGCATTTAATTTGTTATTTTTTGTACAAATTCTCAATTTCTACAAACCTGGCAATTTAAATTGGTAAACAAATTAACAATTATATAAACGAATTAAACTACGTTTTGCAGCCAAACATTCACATGCACATCACATATAATAAACTAATTTCTTTTTATTCACTTTGCCAGATTAAGTTTAAAAATATTTTATACCTTTTTTTTAAAGATATTTGCTACATTTGAGTAGACCAAACTGACTGGTGTGTGGTAAATTTAAGGCGCTCTGTTCGTATACAGAAACTATTTTCTAGTTTATTTAGCTGTAATGTATACAAACATTCTTCTGCGAATAAAATAGAATAGTCAATAACCCTGTAAAAAAAAATTGTAGTACATGCGAGCAAAGAAATGTGCCACCCAACTTACTCTTCATATGATATAGATGTATAAACATTTTTCCATAAACTACTTACAGCTTATGCAGTGCAATACATAGCAGAACATAATTGTAGGTATGAAAAAAAATAACAACTAGCAATATGTGTACTTCACAAGCAATGAAAACATGAAAAAGTTTGACTGCAAAAAATATTTTTACTTATTTTATATTTATTTCCTTTTACACACAGTTATTGTTTATTAAGTCGCTTTACTTTACAAAAAAGTTACCACTCATGCCCTACTGCGCCACCATTTAATTAATAATTTTATGTGCTTAGTAGTAAAAACACCATCAACCCACTTGTTTCTTCACCAAAACACACCTATGTTTGCAATTCATTCATGAGAAAGCCAGGAAAAAGTTAAGTAAAACTCAACAACTTCGTGTTAAAAATTCATCTACATCGAAGTAAAACATTGAATCCACTTTATGTATGCATTTTAGTTAAGTTTGCGTGTTTAAAAAAAAGATCTGAAATAGTGAGTGCAAAAGTTTTTTCGAAAATATGATCCATTTCACACATTAAAACAGAATATTTTTCTTTGCAGTAATTTAAATTATAATTGGAATTTTATGTTAAGAACAATCATTAGTTTACTACAATGTATTGTGAATTGTAGGTTTTATAAAATTCAATTATAGTAGTTGCAAACCCTCTGTTTTAAAAAATATAATTCTAATTCAAATAAAAATTGCGAAATACAAAAAACATAGGAAATATCAACAACTGTTGTAAAATCTGACGACGAAAAAAATTTCTGTACATGATAATTATTTTTTAAATTTTGTTTTGTTGTAGGACACTGCTACATGTTCAATATATACTGAACGCAATCCAATATCCCGATATTTATTGAGCGTGTAGCATGCAGTATTGATGGATCGCGATCCATATCGCAGAATGGCCTAAAATATGGATCCAGATCGCGTATCGCGTGATAAATATTGAACGTGTAGCATTTTCATCATATTAGATGGCGATACGTTAATAATAAGAAGTGAAATAAACATATATTACATTTGTGTATAGCAGGGGTTTTCATCAAATTCCTGCTCACGGACCCCTAGTAAACTAATTTTTTTCTCGCGGACTCTGCTGAAGCCCATGTCCAAAATAAAACTTTTATTATTTTTGAAAACACTGTTTTTTCGGTTCTTCATGCGGACCCCTTGGATGGTTGCTACGGACCCCCAGGGCTCCACGGACCCCCGTTTGAGAACCGTTGGTGTAAAGTTTGTTTAAATAAATTTTAATTGCAGAAGGTAGTGAAAGCGAGTCGGTTTTGCCGGTGGAATCGGAATTAAAAACCGAAAAAAATATTCTGAAAAACTTTATTTTTAATTTGGAAGCATTACCGGTGTTGTGGGACTCCTCGGCCTAATTTTATACCGACAAAATAAAAAGAGCGGCTGTTTTTTTTCAATAAAAATGGGGTAGGTAATTCCAAACTGATTTTTTAAATTATTATTACACATGCCGAAATAATTTTTAAAGTCGTCTATTTCTTTATAACGAAGAATTGTGTCCATTAATCTTAAATGTGTGTATTTCTTACAATGGCAGCATACATTAAATTACAGCAACTATAGGGACACCCTTTAATTTATAGAGTCAAAAAATATACTTGAGGTTGTGGAAAACTTAGCAATCAACCGTCTTTCTATTACGGTTTAAGACTTTGGCCATATAAATTAGATTACATCAACTATTGTAAAACCCTTTAGTTTATAATTTAAGATATTTATACCCCTTATTATATTAAACAAAGTAGTGGAGATTCTGTCTAATTTTAAAGTGGTTTAAAAAATAAGGAGATATAATAAATTACATTAATTTTGGAACAACATTCCCTTTGATTTCAAAATCCAAATTTTATACTTGCTGTTATAGCGGAGTTAGCAATACAGGTTATTTCTACACTTAACCCGTCTGTCTTCAACTGTTTAAAAGTATGGCTATTAACGTCAAATTAAATGAACTATTTTGGCACCCTATAATTTATACTTGTTATTATCACGGTTATAGTAATCGACACTCTGTCCAATTTTCAAGCGTTTTTTTATAACGGTTCAAAAGACAGGCCAATAGAGATCAACTTTCGGCACCTACGGGGACCTCCTTTAATTTTTAGATATTAATTATTATTACTTTTTGCCATTGGGACCTATAATGATACGCAGATTTTTTAGTTTTAAATACATATATGTTGTATGGGGACACCCTTTAATTTTAAACATTATGAACTGTTTTTAATCTTTTTTTTCGAAGGCGATTAAAAATTCGCAAAAATGCGCATAAATATTTTAAACACAGAAATTTTGGCAGCCCAAATTTTAATTATTATAAAGTTACTGTATATTGATAAATCAAGTGTAAAAAAAGAAAAAAAAAACAGAAGTTTAAAATAATATACATACTTAAAGATAACTTACCCTTTTCGAAAATTTTCTACGTATCCACTTAATAGACTCACTGCGTCCCAAAAACATGATGACACTTTGGTAAACGAATATTAAGAATATTAAAATTTGGTGCCATAAAACACCGCAATCACTTTGAGAAATGTCAAACATTGATTAAATGAGGCAAATGAAAAGAAAATGACGTTAGCAGCGAAAAAGTTAAGATTAAAGAAGAAATGCACTTAAAGACACAGAAGGCAAGCGATTTAAGCATAATAATTAATACAATTAACCAACAAAATGCAAAAAACCGTTTTAAAATAATTATTTATTTACGAAAATGTTTAATAATGACATGAAAAGTTATTTAAAATTGAAAATTATAACATTTGTATTCCATGATTGATTGGCACAATGAGTGACACTAAGAGTACTAAACTAGGCAAACAAATCTAAATATGATTTTCCTTTTATTATTTATTAATGATTTCAAAATTTTATATTATAATGTGTTTAAGGAACTTTTTTATTTGCTTTATTTTTAAATATTAATTCACAATTTTATACGTATTTTTTAAAATGCCTTCAATATTATACTTTCGTTTGTTTCGCTTTTGTTTCGATTTTTTTATTTCTTAATTTTCGATGCACTTCTAACGATTGTAAGTCCGTTAATGAGAAATTTAACCAGCGTGTTAATAAAACGTCGTCAGCGTACGCTGCAAACTCAAGTCAGTGTTGTTGTTTACATTCGTATACAATTAAATTTTTTTTTTGTTATTATTGGTGGATGTTTGGAGTTAAAAGATAGTCGGTTACTTATTTTAATAAGAAAAAAAAAAATAAATGCGAATTTCAACTTGAGCTTTAACGTTATACGATTCACAATTGGCTGTTGATTTGTAATAATTGCATTATTCGCAGGCGTGTTATAGGTTATGATTTAAATCCACTTGACCTTTTTTCTATAAATTATACAGTTCTACAATTGGCGATTTTTAGCTTAAGTCTACCTACCGTCTTGACGATTTTCAGTCAATGACTATGAAAATTATGTAAAAGTTAAATTAAAAATTACGATATTAACTAACACACTACAGAGCAAGCTGGCTATGGCTTAATTTCCTAAAATTCAAGAATTGTATGAGACCTTAAAACTTAAATTTGCTTTGCGTCGATGGCGTCTATAGTAGTAATACACTATAGTTTTTTCTAACAATACAAGTGAAGTTTGTTTAGTTCTATTAATTATATTGTCTTAAATTTACTGTGTAAAAGTTTTTTAAATTAAAATTAATTGATTATGGATATTTCTGGTATATTTGTTCACATAATTAGATGGTTAAATAGATAATGTAGATAGCTGCGAAGAATACTGATGACGAATGTAACAATCCAGAATATGCAGCATTACATTTTGCTGGTGTCTTATATGTCTTGCTTTCTGTGAAAAGCGTCCGCATACATTTGTAAATAATTTTTTTCTTAAAATTTTTAGAAATTAAAATATAAATGATTTTTAGCCAAAATTTGTTTTAATTCAATTATTAGTAACTTATATTTTAATGTCAAATTCTTACTTTGATTTACACATATTTTTCAACCGATTAATCGTTACCAGTCCACCACTATTAATGGCACAAGGTAATATCTCTGTTGTCTGTTAGTGATACAAGGGATTTCGATTGTTTTAGTGTGTTGCTTTTGTTTTTTGTATTTTTTTTTTATTTATATTTGTTGGTTGTGTTGTTATTGTTACTGTAGCATGTCATGAAAATAAATAAATAATGCAAAAAAAGACATAAATATTAACAACAGCTACAATAACAAAAACAATAAGTAAGAAACTTTTAGAAATTCTCCATATGGACTGACACAGAAACTTGAGAAAATAACAACAACTACACTAAACACAATTTTTAAATAAATAGACAATTGTTAATAGACATGCATACTTTATTGTTCACCTACTCATTCACTCACTCACTCACTTGCTCATTCACTACAAACAAATACCGTTCCGTACAACAAGGTAATGCGCGCGCCTAATTTAAATTCGATACAGTACGTTTTATGTTTCTCACATTTTTCAAAACGAAGAAAAAAGATATAATTTTTTTTATATTTAATGGTGATTTTGTTCAAAGTACATTTGTTATGCTCTTCTTTCGTGTCATATTGCAATGGCCTAGTCTTGAATTGTCAACATAATTGAAAACCATAGTGTATCATAAATTTGTTGATTTTACTTTATTATTAGTTAATTTCATTTCTACTTAACTATTTCAGTCAGCACCTTCTGTTAATACGCAGAGACTTTTCATATATGTGGTAACCGCATGTGGTAACCTATAAGCGTAGAAAATTTATTTTATTTATTAATATCAGTAAGCGTTTACCCGTTACTATTTTGAAATAATTTCAAAAAAATAACTCTAAGAACTTTTCAACATAGAAATCGCTAAAAAATTTTGTTAGACCATTTGCTTAAAATATGCATGTCGTCTTTTCTTTTTGAAGTATGAAAAAATCAAGAATTCCATATAGTTTAGATAACTCAACCTAAATCAAACTTTTCCAAAATATAGAAAGAAATTTTCTGTGATACTATATCCTTACTGAATATCGTAACTGAATTTGTAAAATAAATTATTATAAAATTTGAAAATAAATGGTCAAACAATTTTTTTACTTTAACAATAAGGAAAATAAAAATAACTAAAAGTTAAACGTAAAAGAAAAACTCCTTACAGATTGAAAATTACAGCAACATTATAAAGTAATTCAAAAATTCTATATTTAGCAAAATGAAATGCAATGCAAGCTGCGAATCCCTAAAGCAACGGTTCTCAAATGGGGGTCCGTGGACCCCTGGGGGTCCGTAGCAACCATCCAAGGGGTCCGCATGAAGAACCGAAAAAACAGTGTTTTTAAAAATAATAAGAGTTTTATTTTGAACTTGGGCTTCAGAGGGCTCCACGAAAAAAAATTAGTTTACTAGGGGTCCGTGAGCAGAAATTTGATGAGAACCCCTGCCCTAAAATTTTAAATTTATTGTTCGAAAATAAAATATATAACAATTTGATGAACAGTCATAGGACAAGTTAATGGTGGCGTACAGTGGTTCTCAGTGACGAAAAAAAATCACTAACAGAATCACTTGTGAAAGTAATTAAGAACAACTGGAGAGATTTTTTGGATTATTTGCAGAAACTTTACGATGAAATAAACAAAAGCACAAGGAAGCGATAACACACTTTAAAAATTTTCAAAATATTATAATAAAATATTTTCATTTTTATTATTTAAGTTAATATTTAAATTTGTAATTAAAATTAGTTAACTTAATGAAAAACATTTTTGTTTGTTTCAGGAATAGGGAATCTAAAAAATTGTTGAAATAAACCTTGAAATTATGATCTTAGGAGTTTTGTGGCAAAAGTAATAGTTTCAAGTGGTAGATACGGTTTAAAAGAAAATACCAGTATGTCAAAATATCGCCTCTAGGGAAACCTTTAATGGTTTTATTAATTTTCCACAATTATTATCATACTTAGGATGTTTTCATTAGTATTAAAATTACATTGACATTGTTAGAAATGATAGCCATGTAAAAAATTAAGTACCTTCTATTGCTAATTTTTTATGAATTATAATTGTTTTCACTAATGGTAATATAATTTTAAATTAAATTGAAAAAATAATTATTTTTTATAAAAAATAAATCTAAAACAGCAGAGCTTTAAGAAAGATTTATATATTAAAAAAAAACGAACTTTACCTTTTTACATGTTCTACTTTTGAAAATTGTAATAATTTATCATTTTTATGTGAGATGGGTGTAATACTTGAAACCGGTTATTCAGCAGATCTTATTAACTACCTAAAAACAAAATAATATTTTTGTATAGTGTCTTATTTTTCTTGAGATTGTAACAACTTACATTTTTCCCTAAATTTTTATGATAAAAATTACAATTTAAAATAAGACCTTACAATACTTTAGAATGTTAATTTAGTGTACAAAGATAAGTAGTGACGTTTATTAATGATAATGCTTTGAAACCATTTATTCATAAGTCAATGATAATGACTGATTTTTAACTAATTATAAATAAAACTATTTGATTAAAAAGCATTATCATTAGTGAAAATAATGACAATGCTAAACAAAAGTAGGTGCCATCGTGCCGGACTCCGATATTTTAGAGAGTCTTCCAATTACGCTTCTGGTAGATACACAAAAAACACGTTAATTTTTTTTTACAAAATAAAATATATAATAAGACAAGTAACAACAATAACAGTTACGTACCTTAATGACTTCTGTTTGAAGACCATAAAAAATTTGCTATTCTATTTCTAATTAATTATATCAGTTATTTCGATATTTATATGTGCATAAAAATGTAATAGATTAGGAATAAAATCATCTAATAGTTTAATGCTCACCTTTATGTAGTTCTGTGACGAAGCCTTATACATATATTATTGTTCGAAACCTAGGCAACTTTTTCCAATAAGTAATAATAGACTCATATCTTTTCTTCAAATAAATTAATAGAAAATCTTTTTTTTATTTACTACTACACAAGATGTCTATAACCTAAAAATAACAACAAAAATTAAACTCCATTTCTTTGGAAGTTATAATAAAATAAAGACAAAATCTAAGCAACTTTTAATATTTGGTATGATATTATTTGTATCTTGCGACCTCAGCGCATCTTTTGGGCATAGATTCAATAAGATTCGATAGTATAGATGTTGGTATAGCTTCCCACTCTGATTTTAGACAGTTCATCAAATCCTGTTTATTTTTAAAGCGTCGAGTTCCAACTCTCCGTTTTAAAATTCCAAAAAGGTTCTCTATGGGATTCAAGTCTGGCGATTGAGGTTGCCAATGCAAAACTTGAACCCCATTAGCTGATAACCAATCCTTGACTTACTTCGATGAGTTTTTTGGGTCATTGTCATATTGAAACAGCCATCGAAGTGGCATTTCCCACTCAGCATAGTTAACCATGTGAGCTACTAAAATGTCTCTGTTAACAAAACGGTCCATTTTTGTTTGAATTTCTACAAAAAGACCAACACCACTGGCCGGAAAACAAGTCCAAACCATCACATTTCCACCCCCATGCTTTACTGTGGCTTTTGAGTACGGAGGATGTAGTCGCTTTCCTTTTAGTCTTTTCACGTGGCAAACTCCATCTGAATTTAGTTAAATTTAGATTCATCACTAAACAAAACAGTTCTCCATTTGGGTATGGTCCAATACATATGTGCTCTAGCAAAATCCAACCTAAAACAACCAAAAAGCTGAGAAAATCAGAGAATATGTTGCAATCAATCAAACAAACCTCTGTTTTAAATGTTTCTCAGTCAGCATAGGCTTCTTAGATGGGATGAAGGTTCTTAAGTTTTGTTCCAATAAACGTTTTCTTACTGTGGAAGAACTAATCTGAAGTTCAAGCTCATTCACTATGTCTTTCGACGAAATAAATGGATTTTTTTTAACTAGACGGAAAGTTTTCTAGTCTGTTCGTTTAGAAGTTTTTCGAGGTCGCCCACAGCTATTGGCTTTCTCTACTTTCTCAGTAGCTTTATTCTTTTTTATTAGTCGGGAAACTATTGATTTATTAAATTTCAATTGGTTTGCTAAGGCAATTTAGGATTTACCGTTATTAAAAAGTTTAATAATCTTTAGCTTAAAAGCTGATCCATAACGTGTTCGCGTCATGGTTGCTTGGTACTATTTAAATGCATGGTACTACTTAAATGCATAAAATCAACAAAAATTATTTTTGTTTAAAATTTTTGTTGTTGTTTTAGTTAATATTTCGCATTAAATGCAACAATGTAAAAGTTGCTTAGGTTTTGAACAGCGAATTTTTAAATTAATTTTGGTTTTGTTTTATAATTTCTTCCAAAGACATAAAATGTATTTTTTGTTGTTATTATTTGTATGTAGACTATATGTTTAAAAACAAATAAAAGAAAAATTTTTCATTACACATATACGACCATAAGTATTTACTGGGGAAAAGTTGCTTAGGTTTCGAACAATACTGTCAATATAGATATTAATCTGAGTAAAAAAATAAATTTCTCCTCATACATATATCTAACGATGTAGAAATCTTAGACTTAGAGATGTGCTATGTTTATTTGTGACTCATTATAAACCTTTTACGTGGTTATCATCTCCTTTACTTTGATGGAAAGTCTTTAAGAACATGTATTGCCTTCTATCGGAGAATGGTGAATACCAAGAATGCTAAATATCTGCGATATAGGCTTTCTTGTTTGAAGAGGCTAAAAGTGTTATTTTCTATGCATCGCCAATATGTTATTTTAGTTATAATGCTAATATGGTAGAGAATGCAAATCATTTCAAAGAAAGGGCGCATGATAGGCCGTGATGATAGTTCAGGTTACATAACTGAAGCTGTGTTATCTTCTGCGCTTAAATGAGAGCATATTTGGCAATTTGCAAAATTTTTTTTTAATAAAGTACGAAAATAAGAGAAAATCCACTATCAGTTCGAATTACTAGTGACGATCTAATATCTTTCATGCACCGCAAAGGAAGTCAACGTTTTTTTTTGACGACTTCATCTTATAAATAAAGATATAAATGTATGTATTTATGCATGATCATACAAATATTTAGGTTGTTGGTTTTATTGTTAAAAAGCTAAATAACCCAAACCCACTAATTTATATCTTTTATTTATTTTGTATATTTTTTTAAGTATTTTATTTTGTATTCTATTTTGAGGAAAACGAGCATTTATTTCATAATTTGATAGGATATTAATGTATTGCATGCATCATGTTCATGTACAAGTACACTTTGCAGATTTTAGTTTTCGTTGCCTTGCTTAGCACACATGTATCATGCTCACAATCACTGTTTAATTTAATCGCTAATAAAATCGGTATTCTCTCACCTCTTTAGTTTACTATTCTAATAATATAATTTATTTCAAAGGAAAATTTAACAAAAGAAAGCAGCGAAAACAAAGAACGATGTCAAGGATGAAATTAGTATTTACTATTCATTTGTAGCCCACTAGTCAAGCCGTAAAAACCTTAAAAAGCTGTAGGAATGTAGAATGGTTAAAATAGTAGTTAATGATTTTTACTAACTGTGCAAATTGCCTTTATGCATCATTTACTATTGTAACCCTGTTACAATACATATGTTATTTCCAATGATAAACGAACACTAAAAGAATAATATAAAAATAGAAATGAATTTCCGATGGTTACTGTGTTTTATACGCTTCACCACAAGTAAAAAAGAGAAGACTTAAGTTTGTCATTCCGTATGTAATTTTTAGAATATACATTTCCAACCCCATTAAGTGTATATATTCTGAGTTCTTATTTATACCGAAGTCTATTGAGCGATGCCCGTCCATTCGGGTTCGAACTTAAACCAACTTTGCCAAGACACTAGATGAGTTAAAAAAAATTAAAATACGCCAATCGATCAAAGTGGCCAAAACTCTACCCCTGCCTCTAATTTTTCAATATCATTTAGACCAATCAAGTTACTCCAATCAAATATATGGGGCGATAGAGGATCAAAAAAATAAGAAAAAACATCCAGTGAAGATATTGGCGTTCGCATATATTTTATGAGTTATTGGCCTCTTAACTTTTCATAGAAAAGTTCGATTGAGCACTATAATTCTTAAGATATAAATATAGGTATCACTTAAAAGCTTTTGATGAAATCTTTCAGAAAATACTAAAATTTTTTAAAAATGCTTTACCTATTAAGATTCGATGATATTTTTTTGTATTTTTTTTTTTTTAAATTTTTTAATTCTCTGTCAACTTAATATTAGTTTGTATGGTGAAGGGTGTATAAAATTCAACATAGCCGAATAGGTCGTAAATAACTTAATTGCTTGTTTATTAAGATTTAGTTAATTATTACCCATTTTAATGCACATATTTCTATTTTATTCTATAAAATTTAAGACAATAGATTTCCATGTTTTCTTTAAAAGTTAGTTAAAACCTCTAATGATCTATAAACATAGTAGCGAAATGGGCATATTGATAAGCTTTCTCCGCAGTAATTTATTTTACGGTTTTATTTTTTAGAAATTAGTGTTTAATGAGAATATTACAAATATATATTTTTTTAAAAAATAAAATTTGTTAAATAAATTGAGCACATAAATTTTAGTAAGAAACAATAAATAAATAATTATAAACCATTAAAAATATTAATTAAATTTTTTTATCAGCCAAGCTTGAAAAGATAAAGCAAATGTAGTGAAAAAATGAGGTTGGTTTTTGCAATTTGATGAGGACGGAAAAAGGATTTCCTTTTTAAATGGTTCATTGACAAAGTCCAGATGTCATTCTACTAGTAGGTGTAATGTTATATTATGCTATTTAAGACAAATAATTTAACTATAATTTTTATCAGATCAACAACTCCAGGACCATGTAGTTTGCAATCGCTTATAGAATTTACTACGCAAAAGAATAAACTTGTGCAAAATTATTACCAAATGAAGCGATTTAATTAATTAAAGTCGTTAATGTGTGGTGATCTTGATTATTCTAATTATATTGAATTACTCTCTAACATACATTTTGAAATTATTCTTCGATTATGAATTCGTATAATTAATGTGGTGGATGCAAGTAATAAAATGCGATGTAAAGTGAAAAGAAACCCAAAGGTAATCATAAAGGATATGTATGTTGTTTTCTTTTAAATTTTCGAAGTTGCTGATTTCTCATTTATTCCTCTAAAAAGGAATTGGTAGTTTTAAATGTTTTGAGTAAAAAATTACAATATTTGACTTTTTTCAATAGAAAGTGCAAGAAATAATTTTTGTTTAACAATAGCGTACATACAGAGAATAGATTTTTCAAAAAGATACTAAAAAAGGCGGTGGAAGAACATTTGAGTTAACTGCTGTAATAACTGAAAATACTAGGTAAAAAGCGATTTTTAAATCAACTGTATAAGAAAAATTTGCGGAAGTATTACTATATTTTATAGAATATCACTTACAAAGTCTTCTTCTCTTTTGGGTAACACCTGTATGGCAAATAGTCATAATGGTACATCTTATCACTGATGATACTGCATTATCTCTCAATAAACCTAGAAAGGTTGTTTTAACTATATTTTAAATTGTAGGGACTACTAATTATTTTCCAGTTATCAGTTAATTTTCTGAAATTTAATTGAATTACCAGCTTATTAGTATCAGCAAAATTTTAAATCTAAGAATCATAATTATTCAAATTTGTTGAGTAATTATAGAAAATATTATTCACTTTAGTTAGCACTGGTGAACAAAATTTTGATCAGGTCTTTTTTGAAGGAGCCATATCGTACAATTTATTTATTTTTAAAGTTTCTTGAGATGCCCAAAGTACACAAAGAATTCACATTGCAACTTAATTTATTTCATCAAATATATTATTATTTAAAGAAACCCGCTTGAGAGTCTTTCTCGAAAGTGACTTGCAATTATCTTTGAACTCACCGAGTTAGTAACAAAATTTTTGCGAGCTGTTATTAACTTATGATAATTCGAGCTGTAAGACGTCGTTGCAAATACATTTTCTATGTTCACAATTAGATTTATATTCTCAAAATTTGGGCTTGATCACTAATCATATACTGCAACATTACTGCAATCCATCTCTGAAGCAGAATACATGTAACTTCTCTTTCTAGATAAACAAATTTTTTTTATATTTTTATATATATATAGCAAATTAAAACAAGTGAGAGTGTTATATTCGGCTATGCCGAATTTTATATACAATTTACTAAATACTGAAGACTTCCAATGTATAGTTTCATTAAAAAAAGGCTCATGAATTTCTTTCCTACCATAAGGTTATTCTGTTAAAAAAGTTTTTTTTTTTTAATTGTATTTTTTGCTAAGGGTTGTTATCTTAGATTAGCAAATAAAAATGTTTCTGTATTAGCTAAAAAGCTCACCAATTTTTTTTAACTTTTTAATGATTTTTTATCATAAGCCCGACCATCTGCAGGAATACCAACGATAGTTGAAAAAAATATGCAAAAATAAGATGCAGGCGTGGCGTTTTTTTTAATAGCAAATTTTCCAAACTTTGTCTGAACGGTTGGCAATTAAATTTTCTCTACCTTATCTAGTGCCTTAACAAAATTGATTTTAACACGAACATGTACAAGCAGACGGATCTAAGCTGAACCGCCTAATTTTCTCTACGCTTCTACCTTAACCAAAATATATATTATAAAGATTTACGGAATTAAAGATTTTACATTATAGAATTATTATAAATGCATAATAATATTTTAATACATTTTTAAGCACAGGTCTCTACCTTTTATTTATATTTTCAATATTTCGCTACCCCTTTGTGTAGCATCATCAGGAAAATTAAGTATTTATTTAAACATAAAATAAAACAACAGCAAAAATGAAATAAAATTTTTTTTCAAACTGACATATTTCAAAAAATAAAAAAATTAAATTTGGAGACAGAACAAATTGCAAAAATAGGTGTTTTGTATTCGATATCGATTACTATGTGTACCAACACCTAAGTTTTCAGAAATTATTTCATGTATAGAAATGACCCCGTTGCAGGTTTATTATATTTTTAGATACAATTTTAGTTCGAAATAAATTTCACTTTTGACTTAATTGTTTTTAATAGTTTTTAATAAAAAATTATGCCAGAGTTAAATTGCTTGCTCATACTAGCAGTGTACTTTTTTGATTAATCTGCAACGAATAACTTTTGAAGTTTTAAAGCCTTACTCGTTTAACATTCTTGATTTTTGAAAAAGATTATGTAATCACTTTTGGTGTTTTTATGTTTTTTAATTTCAATATTTTTTTAAAGGACTTAAAAAGAGAAGGAGGTTATCAATTCGACTGAATGTTGCTTTTGCTTTTGGTAACTCAGTCCTTTCTAGATCGATTTTGATTATATTTTTTAAAGCGATACTTACAGATTATTCCTCTTTTAAAAACAGTTCTTTATATCATTACTTAAAAGGTGCTCCCATACAAATACATGTTTTTTATGTGTATTATGAGCAGTAAAGATACCATTTTAAAATTAAAAAAACTGTGTATTACGTTAGCTTTCAATGGCAAAAAAAAAAAAACAATACAAAAATAAATCTGAAAATTTAAGGATGACCTTTTAGGTGACGTAAATTGTCCTATATGGTCATATTTTTTGAACCGTTGTAGATAAATGCTTGCAAATTGGAAAGAATGTGTAACAAGAAGTGTAAATATCCTAATTTATAAATAAAAAGTTTTACAATAGTTGATGTAAACTGTGGTATACGGTCAAACTGTTGAACCATAATAGTTAGTCGGTTGAAATTTACATATAACCTGATTTCTAAGTCTACTACAACAGCAACCTTGAATTTATAAATTAAAGGGTGCCTTTATAGTTGTTGTTTTTTTAAATATATTTCCAAACTGTTGAACAGTTGAACAAGTATAACGTTTGGGGATGAAACATAAGGGTGTCCAATAATTAAACCGTTATAGGCCGATAGATGAAATTTATCATGAAGTCGGTTTTATTTTGAAAGAATTATTAGTTCAAGAAAAAAAAGATTTAAAGGAATTACCATATTTATCCAGTAATACTTTTTCCGTATCTTTAGTTAATCCGAACATTTGATTAACAAAAAAACCATAACAGCAAAATCAATGCTTTAGCGGAAGATTATTTTCGGATGCTTTTTTAAATTGTATGTTTTTAAAATACAAATTTTCTTAAATACGTATTATATTTTATGCACTACACTTTTGAATTCCGATATTTTTCAAAACCATTGGAGATTAGCATTCCTATGAAAACGTTGCCTTCATATTAACTATTCTCCCTTCCGTGGTTGCTTTTGTTTTACTTATTTGTTGATACTGTTTTTACCAAAAATATATATGTAAAACTATCATTTTCTAAATACTTTTACATACCACTCAATTTAAAAATATACTTAGCTTATTAACGACAATTTCAACTATAAACTATCATCTCAAAATGCTTTTCTACCCGACAGCAACGACTAGATTGATCATCATATAAATAACATTTAAGGAAAGCAAAAAAAAACCTACACGTAAAAGACACTTTAAACAATTTTTGTTTAAAAGTTTTACCTCTAATTTTAAATATTTATGTTTATATGAATTGTACTAAAATGATTTATTTGCTAAATATCAAGGGAAACAGCAAGCCGCAAAGCCTTGTTAAAAATAAAACTATGTTCATTTAACAAGCCTTAAAAACATATTCATTTATAACAAAACTTTCACAGGTGTATCACAAAGAAGAAGAAAAAGAAGAAGTGGATGTATGCTAAAAGAAATTGTGCACCAACAAGAGATGATTATTGTATCCTTGCCATCGGAATTTCATGCTATTGAATGTGTATTTGTTACATGCATGTACATGGGTGGGCTTTTCACATATTTCTTTTTTGTTTTAACAAAAAAATCTATATCGAAAAGAAATAAAACATAGCGACACACTTAGCAAAGATTGTCGCTCGTACGATTGTACCCAAAATGTTTTACCAAATTGCATCTGCACGCACTTGCAAATATTTACTATCAAAATGTTATTTAGTTGCCGCTAAATCGATTATAATGGTCAGGGGCAGAAGGGCGTTAAGTTTTATTTTTGTTTTTACTTCATTTTCTGTTCAACGATAAGCACATCGGTGTCCACCAGTTGTAACTTATAATTAAGTTTTTATGTTTGCATGTTTCTTGGTCTTGTATTAGTTAGTTTTTTTTTTGCCACCTTTTTTATGTACATTTCTTTGTATTTATATTTTCGGTAAAAGAAAAAGAAAAGAATCATTTCATTTAACAGCTGCTCGCACTTGCATGTTTTGGTTTAAATAAATAATTACGTTACGAGTAGATCTAAAGTTCTCTATTATAGGATGTGACTTAAATCTTGAATTTCCTACTCACCTGCCCTAATCTGTTACATTGCACTTTGTTTTCGAACAAAGTTTGTTTCTTTTTATTACCAAGTTTGTAATATATTTGTTACGTTTATTTGATTAATAAATGCTTGTTTTTGTTCATTTTTTTATTGCAAAATGTGAATTATTTTAACTTTAACAGCTTTAATTAAATTACACAATTTATTTAGACGATTATTCACATTTAATACACAAAGATTGTAATTTGGCAATTTTACTAACTTAAGTAATTGATAAAAACTTCTATATCAAATATTTGCGACGAATCTTAACTCGACAACTTTTAAAATGACTGAAGCTCTCGGTGGTGTTTTCAATATACCGACTTTAAGGGGTTCTTGAAAATCTGTGGAGTGTTCCAACTTTTCATTGCAGTTATTTGTTTTGTAAGTATCTTTTGTATAATTTTCGTTCTGTGTTAATAAAAGTTTCTATAAAATATCTTTTTTTTAGAGAAGCTCAAATACCAATGGAACTCATAAGTAGAAGGAAAATAGTCGTAGACTGCATCGTACATTCATTGCGGAGGACGTTTAATATCAGCATTTTTACTGATTGTTCTCTTTTGAACGTTTGATAAGGAGCAATTGTATACTTGGCTGACCTGAACCTTTCCTGTAGTCTGCTTTTAAGGGAGGACATTTTCATTTACCTGGCAGAATTGCTTGTTTTGCTGCATGGGATATAAAGTTTTGCATTTAACTTGAAAAGCAGTCGATTTTTAAACGCATGGGACAAGTGAACGCTTACTCTACCCTGGTGCTGAAAAAACTTTGAGATTATTTTTTTAATTTATGAATCTTTATAATAGATATATAAAATACATCGCCTTAAGAACAGATTATATACATTTTTATATTTATAACTACTTTTTTAGTTATAATTTTATTTTTACTTAAAGTACAGCATTAGAGAAAATTTGTTGGTTAAAAATTTATAATATTTTCACTCTTTAAAAGACCTGATAAGTTATATATGTATATGGCGCTATATATATGTTAAATGAATATAAAGAAGGGTTTTTTCTACCAATTAAGTCTTCTTATTTGCAATTTTTTATTTAATCATTGACATTGGTCTCAAGCATGAACGACAACAAGTGCATTTCTGAGAAAAGGAAATCCAGTCATCATGCGATAAAAATTTAATTACTTCATGTTAATAAAACTTGTTTTAGTTTCGCTTTTTAATTAACCGGCCGTTCTGACAACTTTCCTTTTCATTTAAAGAATGTGATTGAAAAAGAAAACGAAGATCCACGGCATAAGAAGTGTTGTAAATTTATTGAAGATATTTCATAACATGTATTTAGCATTACAAATTAAAGTTAAGTTTAAAAAGTATGAATAAAGTTAAAAGTAAAAGTAATCGAATGAAAATTTTAAAAACATTGCCTGTGGGACTTCTTTTTTCTTGATTGCTTCTCACATGTTTTTTTCGATGCTTTATTATAGTTAAAACTTGTCCACAGAACTTTAATCAAAAAGTCACCGCCTAATTCTCCTACAATGTAAGTTTAAAAAGAAAACTTTTTCTAAATGAATGGAACAATGTTCAGTAAGAGTTTAATAGTGACGATCACACACGTTAAGCGGTGATCACCATATTTTTTATGATGGAACAACAATAAAGTTAATTAATATATTGAAACGATGAAAGAAAAAGCCTTTTAAAGTTTAATTTAATTTTGACATTATTATTAATTTGCCATTTTACATAATGATAGTTTAAATAGCAGATTCAATAAGATTTAACTTATAAAAATTCCACCTGCAAAAAGTTTTTATGTAGATTTAAATCAATTAGCTGAATTTGGAAGAAAAAAGTTTAGTTATAGGAAAACTGTTTTATACGTTTCAGAAGTGGAAAAGTTACCATCGTGTATTTTTGTGTAATAATCGAGAATAAATAAATAATCGTCTTAATAAATTGTGTAATTTAAATAAAGTAGTAAAAGAACTCAAAAAAATGAGTGTTTATAAAATATATAAACGTAACAATATGTTACAGGCATTAAAATTTATTTTCTTAATTTTATTTTTTTTAATGTTTATCCTCTCTTAAAGAAGCATCAATGCTAAAACAAGCGCAATTCTGCATCAAGGGGACAGACACATTTAAACTTCAAATAAATTCGTTTTTACATATCGGCCTATTGACAACTTTCATTTGTGTAAAATTAAAAACTTCTTCACAGCAAGAAAACATGTCAATTGGTAAAGATATTTTATGACGTAGAGCCTATTAAACTGTAGCATTAGTTTTATTTAAATAAATGAATTTCTGTTTTTTGTTTCTTTTAGAAACTGTGTATGGAATAAAAAAGCATTAATTTTAATTTTGACTAAAACAAAGCTGTAAGAGGACTTAGTTTTGATGCTGGTTTGATTTCACAGCTAAAGTGTAGTGGACTATTTATGTTCGGTCAAGTAGCGATACAAAACCTTTAAGAATATTGAAACTTGGTCGTACACAATAACAAAAGATTTAGGATAGTCCATGAGGAATACTTTAGAGCACTGGAGAGATAGAGCCAACAATGCAGCTTCTAAACTTGCGTATAGAGACATCGCCATTCCAAAATGCTCGAATTTTTCGGGACGCTAGTATCTTTAAAACTTCTGGAATTTTGAGGTTTTTTAGAATTTTTAATGATTGTGTTTTGTAGAGTTCAATATGCTTAGCTTGTAGAAAAATAACTAATAAGTTACTAGAAATTTATTTGATATCGAAAAAATTTAAAACATTTCAATTCTATACAAGCCATACATAATCATATTTATTGTGGAATTTATCTTAAACTCTCTTTTACCTGATATTTTACCAATAATACGCTTAGAGTCCAAAAATGACATTTTCTATTATTTTTGATACAATTTATTACGGCAATAAATATTAGTACACAATTTCATCGAGCTTTCTTACTGCTAGTTTTATTTATAGAAAACAATAAGAAATTTTAAGAATGATATTCTCATAGGTTTTACAAATTCACAACGCCCGGTTAGTGTGAATGGTCTGTCTCACATAAAGTGACCAGATTCGTGTCAGTTGTAAACCATCTAACGATATTTATGGTTTCAAAGATTTTTGTTTTTAACTATGTTAGCTTTTGCTTTTCAATAAAGACTTGTTTAGTATTTTAAATACGTATATACACATGTATGCATGTGTACAATTATGTTTGTACGTACTTTTGAATTTCTTATTTTTTTGCGCGTTTGTTTTATTAATTTTTTTAGAAATTTAGCTTTTCATATTTTTTTGTTTTTTTCTAATATTTTCAAAAACTTGTAATATAACCATAAGCAAAAAAATAAATAAATAAAACTTTGTTTATTGATTGCAGAAGTTATTTTATTTAACAGAAAAACATATTTTGAATTTTTTGTTAGTTACATGGTTTTTCATTTTAGCTAACGATAAATGATATTAGGGAAACATGATTTACCATTTTATCTTAATGATTTCTTAAGATACTCTGAAGATTCGGTTGCATTTAAAATCTAAACAATAAAACAATTTGGACAATGACTAAAATATTTTCAATAATAATATTAATCAGTGTAGTGTTTATGCTTAAATAAACTCTGTTGACGTTTTCTCTTGCAAGCAATTAATGGAACTGCAAAAATGCTTATTAATTATTTGTTAATATATTTACAATCAAATGATGAACAGTCGTTTCTTTTTTACAGTTTCGTACGCGTGTCATTCATTAAATTTTTATTAAGAAACATAAATCATTTTAAAGCCTGCTGCAAGGCTGACTTGTTTTGGCTGTTGTTAAATATCATGCAGAGCATGTAGGAAATTGCAAATAATTTCTTGAGTTGTGTTTAATGCGAATTTTATCCTGCTGTAACGTCATCATCGGTTACTTAAAGTTTAAATTTCGCATACTTTTTTACAATCTGTACTGTAATAAAAAACATATCTTGGGTTAAAAACAATAAAAGATATAACTTCCTAAGGATTTTCTTTTTTCACACGTTAATGTTAATATTCATGTTTAATTGTATAATGGGAAATTTAAAATTAACAATTTTTTTAAGGCCTCTGATTAAGTGTGTACGTAAGTACTTATAATCATTCATTAATATATCTAAAAAAATTCAATGTTTGTATATCCTGTGATAGTAAAAAAATGGAAATCAAAACAATACAAACGCTCACTAAACTATGTAAGAGTGCTAAATATATTCGTCTGTGCCAAATCGTCCAATCATTTAGAACAATGAACTAACTATAGTTAAATAACAAAAATATGGAGAGAAAGAGAATTAAGAAATAAGCAAAAACATCAAGCGAAAAAATTGGAGCTCGCTCATATTTTCCAAGTTCTGGGCCACTGAAATTTTCATAAAAAAGTTCGATTGTCTGGTTGATCAACATGGGTATCACATATAAGCTTTTGAAGACACCTTTCAGGAAATAGTAAAATTTATAAAAAAAAAATTCCTAACTCATTAAGAGCCGATTACATTTTTTTGTAAAATTATATATCGTACTTAATTTTTTTAATTTTTTAATTATCTGTCACCTCAATATTGTTTTTTTGATAGGAGCTACTTTTCTAAATTAAATTTACATACATGGGGAGGAGTATATAAGATTCGGAGTAGCCGAATGTAGCACTTTTACTTGTTTGAATTTAAATGCATAAGGTATAAAAATTAAAGGGTAGTACAGAGAAACAAGTTTTTCAAACAATTAAGGATTTTATTTTTTATTTGTTTCAGATTTAAACGTAGTTAACTTTTTAATTGCTCTTTGCAAACTCAATAATTATTTGAACTACTTATATATTCAACAAAAAGGAAAAATAATAAATTTTAAATCAAATAAATAATTAAAAGTTAAAATAATTTGCTATCTGAAAACCAAAAAGCCCCTGATAAGTGCAAAACAAAATTTCTGTGTAAATTTGAAACCAAAACGATTTTATTGAATATTGTTAAAAACGATAACATTAAAAAGAAAAAAGCATTACTTTAGAAAAAATTGTATTTTTGTGATATCATTTACAAGAAATTATTTATTAGAAAGTGCATATTTAAAGTCGACCCTTAAAGTCAAAATTCGTAGAGATTTTATCACTTAAGGGCACTTCCCAACAAATACGAATAAATCGGTCAATAGTGTAGCTTTTTTAAAAAAACTTTTTAATATTATTTGGGTTCCTAGCCTGTAAACAAAGATCGGAGAAAATCTGCCATTTATGAAGGAACATAAGTATTTTTACATTTTAGCATAGCAAATCATCCCTTAGTGCAATTGTACTTTAAAACCTATAAAAACTTGTTTTGATGAGATTTTTATTTAATTGCCTGAAATAACGAAGAAGTTTTGGACTTATTTTTGTATGAAATCGCTCGTTTTAAATAGAATGGAATCGTCATTTCTCCATTCCATTCAAAAATGACTGTTTGATGCAATTTTTTTGTGGTGATATGTGGACAACTCTAAATTTACTCTTTCGAAATTGCAACATTATTTTTTTTTTCCACTATTGTGTCAAGTTTACAATTGTTAACTTTATGTGAGTGATATATTTGTATTTTTGACATTTCCTATCTAATTTTGGTTTTCACTTTTATAATGTTTTGAGTTTAATTTATTTTTTGTTTAATTATGCGCAATAATTTATATATTCCAAAATAGCTAAAGGTACTTATTTAAATTGCACTTTACAAGTTAGCGCGTCTTATTTAGTTTTATATATTTTAAAAAATTTAGTTATAAAAAACAAGACAGAGAATAAACATCCAGCATTGTCTTTCAATAAAGTCCAGTAAGTCACTAATCTGTTCATGCAAGAGTAAAAATGAGGAATGACGCTCTATAAGTATGAATATATATAAATGATTGCATAAACAGATGTGTGTTCCCATAAACGCTATGGGAAAATACAGTTGCACCTTCAAAGATTAACGCAACCACAGTACAACAACACCAATAATGAACGATATCAAAAATATTGTGGTTGTCGGCAGTTCTTAAACTAAATGCAACAAAAAGTTTTTAAAAAATTGTTATATACAAACTTTCCTTTTTAATTCAATGATGTCTGGTAGCTTCCAGTTTGTTAGAGTGATTCGTTTGGTTTTCGGTCATCGATAAAAATATCATATGAACGAAAAAAAGTGAAATTTAAGTTTAATAAATCAAAACTTTTACGATAATTTGGAAAAAAACAAAAGAATTCATTAACTGATAAACGTTTGCAAAAATCTACCGCAAAATCTGTTACCGAAATACACAAGTGTTATCAAAAAAATATGTAAATAGCAAATAATTTTTAAAAGTTTTATGTAACAAGTTGCACTAAAAAACAAGTATAAAATTTTATTACGGTATTATGCTACTAGATTTTTTTATGTAGCAAAAGTCTCTTTATGAGTTAGTTAAAAAAAGTCTATATTGTTTGACTACAAAAAAAAAGAGTATTCCTGCATCTAAGTAAACAGTAAACAGTACATTATTGTATTGAAGTTGCGACAGAATACGCAATGACAATTTGAAACTGACTACATATTAATCCCAAAATTCTAAAAGTAAAGTTTTTGGAGCTCCTTCAGCATCACATCTGTGCTTGAAATACAAATATAAAAATGCGTATACACATTTACATATTTGTTTTACACGAACCGATAGCTTAAAAACAAACTTGTATTAAAGCATTTTTTCACGCAAACAATATTTGTTTGCTTTCAATCATTCTTCAATTAATAGTAATATATTTTGTTTAAATATATTATAACATTTTTAAATAATAATAATAAAAAATAATTTATTTTGACTTAAGTCTTGTTGAGATTAACTATACTTTGTTGGTTACAACTATTCATTGTTACAGAGAACATAATATGTATATTGTGATCATATAACAACCATAATTTTCCTGTAATAAACTCCAGCTTGTGAAAATTAAATTTAGTTTTATAAACGATAACACAAATGTTTATTTCATAAGCGGCTTTATGGTGGAAGCTTAAGGAATGTGACAAGGACAAAAATTTTAGTATTTCCTAAAATAACCTTTTAAAAGCTTCTAAATGATACCCATATTGACAATATTGACAATCGTACTCTTCTATAAAAAGTTCAGAGGCCCATAACTCGGAAAATATAGCAGAGCGCCAATATTTTTACTTAATGTTTTTTTTTTCTTTTTTAATTTTCTATCGTCCCTTAGTAAAGTCGTTTTTTTCTTTCAAAAGATATGAAAATATTAGAGGCAGGCGTAAGATTTCGGTCAGTACCTCGAATGACATGGACCGATCTTGTATATAAAAAATAGTAAAACATAAAAATTTACTAATTTAAAAAAAAATCTTTTTTTTTTGTGCTATTTGCTATTATCAAGATTAATTATTTAAATCACCGATATTTATTATTGAGGGTCAAATCACGTCTGTAAGGCCATTTCGTTACCGCTAACTTAACTCTTCAGGAAACTTCTGTCAAACATTTAAAAAAACTAAAACTTTTTGTCTAAACAATAAAACAAAGATTAAAATCAAAGTTTAAGCAAAAACAACAATAACCAACAGTAATTTTATTTTATTTTCTCCACTGTATACGGCTGACTTTTTTCGGCTCTTTTATACAGGTGAAAGAGGTTGAAAAATAAAATACTACAAAATACTACTATAACTTATTTATATGCACGGACACCTTGCAAATATTAAATCAAATTAAACAACGTGAATTTTTTATTATATAAATTTTCTGATCGGGTGGCGTATTTAAACTTTCGCTTGCTAATCTAATGCTTTAGCAAAGTTGATTTCAACACGAACACGGAGTGACAGACGGACATCCCTTGATGGCTATGCATAAGAACTCAGTATATGTCTTAAACGGAATGACAAGCTCAAATCAACCCTTGTTCCATTTGGAGTGAAGGGTATACAAATGATTCGTAAGTAAATCTGGTTCAAGTGCTTAACTTTTATATTGCATTTTTCTTAATATTTTGCAATATACTAAAAGTATGTATAGGTTTTAAAATGCATGTAAACTTTAACATATCGTTTTTATATTATCTAACAGGTTAAATATTTTTGTAAACATCATTTAAGTATTAAATTATAAACATCTTAAGTTAATTTAAAAGATAATAACAATTGTTTAAGTTAATGCTGATACTTTTTATTTTCAGTTTTGTTTTTTCTTGCATTCGGTGATGAACGAGGATTTCATCTTTTACTTTGATTATTAGCAAAAAGAATATTTTTTTATTTTATCAACAATGTATTTTAAAACACAACCAATGTGTTCACGTGTCCCTTAAGTCTTTTGTTTTAGTACACGGGGCAATCACGTATCAAGAGAGATTGAGTTTTTATTGCGCAATATCTCCAAAAACATTTTCCGCGATTCAAGGTCAAACTAACGTTAAATGTCTAATACACCAATTTTATATTTACTTGTTTTCATATGATTTGTTTAAAATAATTTACAATTTTTCTCTCAGTCTTTGTATAAATTTATTAACATTAAATTGTCATAAGGTTTTTTCTAATAAAATAAAATTGATGCGTGTTTAGCATTAAATGTATTTGATCTCTGTTGTTCAACCAAGGAAATGTATTATTTAATAGTCATTATTTTATTTCGAATGTTGTAGTTAAAATATTAAGGAAAGGAATTTCGAAATAAAAATCAATTTTTTGTATGCTTTTAGTATAAACGCCATTAACAATTATTGATAAATTTTATATTTGGTCTTTTAAGTTAAGTTTAAGGAAACATCTGCAAGATTTGTGTCAAGTTTTTTAAATAATTTTTCCCCATATTTGCGTGCTTTTGTTACCGTTTCTTATTTTGCAGTCTTACAGTTGGTATCAGTAATCCCTCTTTCTGCCTTTCCACAACCCTTTTCTTAGTTCTATCTTAATTATAAAACTATAAAATAAAAAATTTAATTATAATAATATACTTATCTTGGAAAAGAGAATTGCAATTTCTATCTAATACTTCAAGAAAAAATAGGAACAAATTTATGTTCTTAAATTGATAAGAAATAAGTTCCTGTGAGTATGTTTAAAGGCTAAAGGAAGATAATTAAAAGTTATGCAACGAAAGTTTTAAAGTTATTTCGTTCCATCAGTGAATTGCATTAAGATAAAATGCAAAGATTTTTTTGCAAATAATTTCGCACAAAGTTATAGAAATAAATATGGATATTGTAAATTTTAAATATATTTGACAAATATATTTTTATTTTTAAATACTTATTCTTTGTATAAAAAATTAAAAATAGGTTCAATTCAATGTGCCATTACATAATGCCGTAGCCGTAACCAGGCCATAACAATAACTACACTTACTGCCATAGCCATAAGCAATTCTTATTTGAGTTGCCGTTGGTTAAAAAAGAGGAGGTGAAAAATAAGTACAAAATTATAAATCAAACAGTTAATATCTAAATTCAATAGTTAACCTGTATATGGTTAAATAGCAGTTAAAGGCTCAACTTTTAAGTAAATCTAAAAAGAATTAAAATTTATTTTTAGCTTAAGTTCATTTTTTAATTTCTAAAACCCTTTTCAGAAAGAAAAATTAATTTACAAATGAATGCGGACGTTTTATTTTTTAGAGAAAACAAGACAAATTAAACACCAGCAGAATGTAATGCTGGATTTTCTGGGCCTCATTCTTCGTATCTATTAACCTTGGGTTGTGTACATTGCAAACATCATCTACATATTTAACCAACTAATTTTTTAAATGAGCATACGACTGGTATTCATATGAATATTAATTTGATTAGAAGAAGCCGACACACAAGCTAAAGTTTTTCTTCGCTGTTCTCTTTTGTAACTTGTCTTGTATATTTTAATTCATTATGTCCACAGTTCACTTTCTAATTTCATAAAAAGTAAATTTAGAATTTTAAAATTTTTAAAATTTTAAAAAAAAACAATAATTTCTTATTATGTTTTTATTATGCAAAAATATAAAGAACTTTAAGTTTTCCTTAGAGAAAAGTAGGGCTTTTTGTATATCTGCAGATATTTTTTAGGTCAAACTTAAAACAATAATTTTATCTAAATTGTTTAAATAAGTTGTCAAAAATTTGTTAACTTTTATTAATCGTTAATATAAACTTAAAATTCAATTTATTTAAATAATATTACTAGCATAAAAGTGACTGATATTCATATAATGTCTTTACGGACTAAGAGACTTACCTATAAAATAACCAAATGCGAAACTGGAACTCTGATTCTTTTAATATTAAGTCATGGGCTTAAAATTTGTCTTTTTTGTGATTAATGTGTTCTAGTTGGCCAAAATAGTTAAAGGAATTCGTCACAGCAGTAAGGCATTTTCTTTTAGATTCTTGAAAAATTTTAATTATTTTTCTTTGTAGTCTCATTTTAAAATTATTTGTTTTCACTAGCTGGCCAGGCAAACATTGTACAGCATCCTCCGAGTGCATTAAAAAAATGTAGAACATATGTTGTTTACGGTACGCAGATCTATGTTAGTTTAAGGTTTCGACAAAGTGGTTATTTAGGTGAGGCATGAATTGTTCCTTTGGGATGAGACACTCTATTGAAGAAAAAAACTTAAAGTTATATTGATACAAGAACAAAATTAAAAAATTGGGCATTAAAGTAGGAGTGGTAAAAAAAAGTATCCTATTAATCATACCAGAGCCTTTGTTATACGATGTGAAAATTTCAAGAAGAAGCAGTGATGTCTACCTGAGGGGGCGTAAAAAAGTGTGGCGTTAAAGGGTATAACAGACATTAACCGATTGTAAGACCTAGCCAAAAAATAGATAATTCAAAAAATATATATATAATAAAAATCAATTTAACTAACTAAATAATGGAATAAATAAACAAATTTATGTAATATTCTATTTGAGAGAAAATAAAATCTTTAGTAGGTACAAAAACTATTTTGTGTGTAGCTCACATGTTAAACAAAATTATGTACACCCTATGCTTGTCCCTGAAATGCCTCTCTCTACTTATGCTTTTGGCATGCCTTAATAGTCCAAATTATAATAATAAAAATGTTGTTACATTTTTGGTAATAATTCTATACAAACTGAGCCTAATGCATTTTATTTTATCCAAACCAAAATTTTATCTTATGCTTAATGTTTCGCATCACTCAGTCACCAGCAAGTTAATACATTCATCATTTCTTTTACTAACCTATCTCATTTTGTCAGTCGACTTATCTGCCTAACTGTCTACAAAGTGACAAGTCAACATTTAAATTTTAAAGTTAAAGTGAAATTAACAATCTTGTCTATAACATGTAATAAAAAAAACAGCTTTATGAAAATACAAACGTTAAGCATTTTCGCACCAATTTAATAAAGAAATATTGTTTGTTACATGTGACATTAGTAGTGTTAACGTAAGTTGCTATTGTTTTCCAAGTAGAGGAAATCTGAATTAATACGTCAGTTTGGCCTCATGCTCTTTAACCGGTCTATTGTTGACGACTATTGCAGCATGAATTTTTCTTAGTTGCAAAATTAAATTTCCTTTATACATTGAAAAATAGAGTATTAGGTTCCAACGTATTGTCGGATATTAAAAAGAAGCTTCTTTTTAGTTTATTTCGGAAAACTGAAAATTCTAAATAATTTACAATTTGTTACGTAGTATAGTAGAATCGCGATAATTTGTGCCCCGATTTTTAAAAAATCGCGCAAATCCATAGAAAAGCAGTCAACTGAAAAAATCGCAGTGAATCATAAAACATTGCATTACCCCTGATGCTTCGTAGCTTTTCCAATGCTATAACACAAAGTTAAATTAAAATCCAGATTTAAAACATGTTTAAACGTTAAATTAAAATAAATTTTCTTTATTTGATTAGCATAATTTTTAGTTATACAAATTATGTAATAATTTATTAACGTACAATGCGAGAAAAAATTTGAAAAAATTCTCGCTAATAAAAAAAAATAACAGGAATGATATATATGGATTACAAATATAACAAAAAAATTATTCGATAAACTACCAATGTTCACTTGCGATTGTTTTTATATACCTCGTCTGGTGGGACGTATCCTTTTGGTAGGGTTTTTGACATGTAGTCCCCATTAGCGTAATAGGGGGCCAACATTAAATTATTTTCGTAACATTAAGTGCTTTATAAAATTTTGTTTCTTATTTAGTGGAAAATAATAATATCGATTCTACTAACTGTTGTCTCATTGTACAATCTTTGGCTTGATATGTATTTTTGATAATTGCTGTTTGCAGTTCTGTGAAGTGAGGTAAAGCTTCTAAGACATTTTCTTTCAAATGCTCTAATTTTTTCCATATAAGATGGGGATATGTTATACCAAACTTGACAACCATATGTAAGTATTGGCCTGATTAAGGATTGATACATACTTATTTTAACCTTTGAATTCAGAAATTTTGAGAAGAATTATTTTTTATACATAAAAAGGTTAACTAATATGATTATTTAAGTATAGGAACTTATCCATATGTATACCCAGATACTTTACAACTTGTTTATTTTGTATAGAAATGTTATTTACGGATTTTACAATAAAGCCTTTCCAGTATCGTCTAATGCTGTTGTTGCATTTTTCTACAGGTGGAAGGAAGAGTATTGTTTCGCGTTCATTCAGGTTAATTTTCATTTGCCAATCGATTGTATATTTTTCAATAACATAAAAATACTTTTGAAACTTATAATTTATTTTTTAAATTTTATTTTAAGATTGATAAATTATTGTATCATTAGCAAATCAAATGATATGCTTTACTTGATTCAAAAGTTCGTGAATAAATAAATTAAAAAGTATTGCCACATTTACCGTTCCCTCTTAAAGACCATTGACAATGATTAATTTCTTTGAACTAATTCATTTTTCATCACTGACTTTAAATGACTTATTATTTAGCATATTAAAAATGAGGTAAATTAAATTAAATGAAAATCAATAATTCACCAGCTTATATATTATTACAGGTACCCGGACATTATCAAAAGCTTGCTCAAAATCGATTAAACAAGCCCCTGTACCCAAAGATTTTAACAAATTCCAATTTATATTTGATACTAGCAGTTGTACTGCATGGATTGTAAAATTTTTTTGTTTAAAGTCAAATTGTTTATTACATCCTGAATTTTTTTTCTTTACTACTATTTTATCTATGTTGTTATTAATGCAAATTTCAAAAACTTTACTTATTTATAGGAGGAAACTAATTGCTCTCAAATTGTTTGGGTTACTGGTGTCCTTGTCTTCTTTAGGTATGATAACCACTTTAGCTATTCTCAATGCATACGGGAAGTATGAATTATTTTGCATACTGTTTACCCGGGTAGAATATTCAAGGATAATTTCCACTGGAAATTTTCTCAGTACAATGTTGGTAATATTTTCCATTCCAGCAGGTTTTTTTCTTAAGAGTTTAAAAATATAATGGATTGCATTTGTAGTTAAGAAGTAATTCTCAGTGATGTATCCACTAAAATCATTGGCATTTCTAAATACATGTAGTAATAGTTGATTTATTGTATTCCACCAATTTTTATCTCTTTAAAATCTAGAGAAACAGTTTTTAACTTGTACGTGCACGCTATTATCCGTATAAGTCTCTTTATGAGAGTGAATTGATTCAAAGAAGGTTCCAATAACGTTCACTTTCTGGTTATCATCTGTCACTAAAAAATTGCTACTATCTTTTTCCAATACCTGTGGGTTTACTCCTGTATTTTTTCATTAAGTTTTCATTTTCTTGTGATATTTTAATACTATTTATCTTAAAGTGTTGCGAGTTTTTAAATTGTTTATTAATCTCAGTAAACATATATTATGGGTTGTTAGGTTTAATTTTAAAAGTTTGCTCTGAAAATGTTTATTAACCGCCAGTTTAAAATTATTAGATATGAGCTTTTTTGTTAGTCCTAACTGTGTTTTCATGAGATTTAATTCTACCTGTGAAAAGTTTATGTCCAGTCTGTTTTTTTGATAATGTTGACTATTTTGTTTTTTTCAGATTGGAGCTTTTTTACAGTAGAGTTGGTAAATGTTTCAATTGGATTGTTATCTTTATATTTGGCTATTGATTTTAGGATTTAGTTCTGAAAAATTTTATTAAGTCTTAGAAGATAAAATTCTACTTGTTGAATTTGTTAGGCTTCTCTCATTTAGTATCAGTTCTATATGTTTCAGTTCATCTAACATATTCGTTTTGTATTTTTTTAAATTTGGTTTATTATAATTAAATTTTGCATCAATTTGTTCTTTAAAAAAGGTGGGAGGGCTGTCATTTTCTATTTTAACATTTTGATTTTTAATTGCATTGTGATCACTATGGTAATCTAGAGATTCTAGACAATTTAAAGAAGTGTTTACCTTGTGGATAATCAATCTAGCGTCTCCTAAACATAAATCTAAGTAGGAGCCATAACGAGGATACGAAGGGGTTGTAGATGCGTACAGTCTACATCTAAATATAATTTCATTACACGAAGGCCATTCTACTTATTTATTTCCTTGTGGGCTGTTTGAATTATTACCCCAGTCTTTATATTTACAATTCAGATCCCCTGCGAGGATATAGTTGTTTAAATTTGCTAAACTCAAAGTTTCAAAAAGTTTCGACGATTCCAAAATAAGCTAATTGCAGTTTTTTTCTGCTAGAAAATATGCTCATATAATATATAGAATCTTATTGGATTGCATGGGTATTTTATGATAGTAGTTTCCAAATATTAAAATTAAATAATTATATTGTTATAATAATTAATATATTTTATATCACTCTTAATCAAAATAGCAGTTCCGCCTCATTATGGTTTTGAAAACGTACTTTATGTCCTTAAGCAATACTATATCAGGGTTATTATTATTTATAAGGTTACAAAGGTCGTATCTTCTTGGCTAATATTCAAAAATTTTAAATTATCATTTTCAAATTTATTTTTTTCATCTAAGACTTCTTTTTTATGTCTTTGGGTGTAAATAAAAATTTTTTTTGTTCAAATACGCTTTAATTCTAAAGTAGTCATTTAATGGTGACGTGTATAGGGATAATTTGTTGTTGTTAAATTCTTTTATTTTAAGTTCTGTAATTTTTAGTTCAACTTTGAAAAATTCTACGATTTTCTTATATTCTACAATATATATGTATATATTTATAGGTGGGTTTTTGTTATTGTTTTTATGACTTTTCGTGTTCTTTTTTTTTCACTATTATCTGCGATTGCAGTGTTATTTGCGTTTACGTTTCATGATGACGTAGGCATCTCTTTCTCTGAATATTCTTTATTTTGTACATATTTTTCAAATTTCACTATTAATTCACTATCGCAATTTTTGTAATTTTCGACAATTATCCAATAATTGTTTTTTAAACGCTTAGACACTGAATACATTTCGACATGACCCTTTTTTATCATTTTCTTTATAAAGAATATTATTGTCTTTTTTTGATTTTGAGTTTAGAGCATTAAGCTCACTTATCTTTAACAATTTTTTGTTTGAATCATGGAGTATACTTTTCTTGTATTTTTTGAAAAATTTTATATTTCAAGTAAAACAACAACGCACTTTATAATGCGCTTTGCAAAAATAAGTAAATAAACTATAAAAAAAAATCGATCGCCTGATTACGTCCGTCTATCATGTCAGTTACGAATGAAGTCCCAGTACTGTATCGCTTGGAGCAGAAGTACGAACATTTGCTTTATTTGTAGTTATGAGTTGAATATGTAGATATTAAATACATATCTAAAAGCTCTTGGTATTTTTAGTAATCAAATTCAAGTAACTAAATTTGTACTAATATCAGATCAAAAACAAAATATACGCCTACATTTTTTTGCAACAGAAAGAGACAGCGGCAGGGTGATACTTAAAGCTACTGACATACTAAATAGATTGTCGACTTGATGAGTGACATATCTCGTTGTCGTCACTGCAATTAAATGCGGTCTATGGAAACCTTTTTCGAAAGCATGTAACTCGTTCTGCATCAAGAGCCTATACATTTGTAGCCGATTGGCCAGTATTAAAGGCATTTCCATTCTTTAAAATGGAAATATCCACATCAAGTATTTGCAAAAACTTCCTAAATCAATCTTTTTTATCATACTTCCTTCCTCCCTGGGGTGCTACAAGTATAGCCGAACAGACATAGTGCACTCGGGAAACCAGTCCCCCGGTGTAAAGGCACTAATTGTGGATAGGCAATTTTGGTACTTGTCGAAGGACTGACCCCTGTCTACAAATATACTGGAGCCACGGAAACCGGTAGCGCATACAGAAAGCCGCCCATCTCTGTAGCCGGTTATTGATGAGGTTCCTTCTTACCCGTGGTAACTGTTGTTCTTGATCACCTTTTACCTACTTCCTGCATCCTACAAGTGAAGAGCAATGACTTTTTTTCCAAAAAAAATTGTTTTTGTGTAAATACGTTTATGTTTCACGTTATTTCTCTATTAATTGTGCATTTATTATTAAGTTTTATGGGTTATTTACTTGTTTTTCATAATAAATTAACCCGGAAAACAAATATTTTCACAATTTTTTATACAAATTAAATGTTTTTTGTTAATTTATAGAAATTCCCCGTAAAGGAGATCCTTTTATAGGTTAAATTAATTCTGTCGTCTACATTTTAAACTAATATAAATAAATCTTTTATTTAATAACGTAATATTCTATTTAAATTTAGAAATAAAGTGCAATTATAGTTTTATATAAAAATTTTTAATTCTCATAATATTGAGATTTTCTTGTTTATCTCCTTGGGTTGTTATGGTCAGTTATTTGTTTCCAAATATACATAAAAATAAAACCGTTTGTATATACATATATTTAAAATTCTTAAAGTCACGCGTATATTTAATAGCGGCAAAGAACATGAATGAAGATCGAAATAGAGATAATCACCAATGAAGTGACAAAAGCTGCAAGCGTCAGCATGTATGGATAGAATTCTCGTGTCATTGTTTTTTCATAATTCGGTATTTTCATTCGAAATTTCTGAAAAATAATTACTCAATTATGAAATACAATTAAGGTGGTGCATTACTGCCCCCAAGTTTACATTCGATATTTCGATAAGTTTTAGACTCGGCGTTTTGATTTTAGAGAAGGACGAATTGCTTAAGCTTTTTTGTTATTAGTATCCGATATTCTTCGTCACAATATATATATGTAATTAATGGATAAAACAAGTAAGAGTGCTTTACTGGCTATGCCGAATCTTTCTTATATACCCTTTATGGAGTCGGATACGAATATTATAGAAACTACAAACGGAGTATATATATATACTCGTATTCTGAGTCGTTATGCATAGCGAAGTCGATTGAGCGATGTCCGTCTTTCCGTCTGTCCGTCCTTGTTAGTGTTGAAATCAAAACGCTTAACTCATTCAAAGCCGGTGACATTTTTATGTTAATTTATATAAAGTACTTAGTATCGTTGGCAAATAATTTAAAGTTTATTTCTTTGCCTCTTTCTCTTCCAATAGTGTGCAATTTTGCCAACTAAAAACAGCGATAAAAACAAGTGCAGTTATTTTAAATATTTTTTTTCCGCTGCCATAAATCTTAATGAAAGTTTAAAGCCACAGTTTTAACAATTGCCAATAAACTGTTTTTGCTTATAAGCAAAATTCTTTCATTTTCAAACATTAATTTAAATTTATTTGTTATCCACATGTGCATAATACAACGGCTATTCAGTGCGTGGGTCTTTATAATTTAGCACGTACTAAAATTTTAAACCTTGAGTAGTATTGTTTACAGTACGTATTATTAAAAAAATGTTCAGGCATATGAAAATATGAACGTTTGTCCGTTTATTGCAAACATGTTAGCGCAATTACTTCCGCTAATTAAAATTTGTATGGTTTCCTTAAAAAAATAATCAACAAAAAATTAAATTTAACCAATATTTTCTGATTTGAATTAAATCATTTTAACTTTATTTTTTGTTTAAATTTTTTAAATTTCATTTTATTTGAGAGCAGGTATATTATGACTTGTAGGCATTTCAATTCCACTTTTGATTCAAATGTATCGAATCTTTTGAAACCGCTGACAGGATAAATTTGTGTTTTTTTTATTTAAAGGAAAATAGCAATATTGTGTTTTTTTAAAACTCTATGTTTGAAAGACAATTTATATTTGCTCAAGACAGCAAAAATAAACTGTACAAAATTATTACACAATATTATTACACAATGCAAAGGAAATAAAAAAAATGATACTTCTAAACTTCTTTTAACTGGCTTAAAAGACATAAATGCAATTATTTACATAAAATTATATATGACAGACAATTAGCCAACTCTTCCGATTCACAGAAGAATTTGCTTCGAATTGTGTTAAAAACAAGCAAGAATCCTTTATTCGGCTATGCCGAATCTTAATTATCCTTTACTATCTATATAAATATAGTTTAGTGAAGTAACTCCAATCAAAAACGCAAAAATTGGGGTGACAGAGAATTAATAAATAAAAAAAAATAAAAATTTTGGTACTGCATATATAAAATTTTACATTAAAGCGACATCGGCTCTTAATAGGTTAAGCATTTTTAAAAAATTTTAGTATTTCCTTAAAGACCTCTTCAAAAGCTTTAAAATGATACCCATATTGATTTTTTTTTTATTTTAAAATTTATAGCCCTAAAACTCAGAAAATATAGGCGAGCGCCAATTTTTTCACTTAATGTTTTTTTCTTATTTTTTAATTCTCTATCGTCCCATACATTTATGTTTTTAATTGAAGGTACTACATTATTCCAAATGACTTGAAAAAAATAGAGGTAGGCGTAGTGATTTGCATGATGCCTCGAAGGACATGGACCGATATTGCTGATTTCCAATAGCACCTCTTTCGACACTATGTCTGAGCGATTGACGATTTTATATTTTTTTATGGCCAAGGCAAACTTGATTTCAACACTAACAAAAACGGACAGACGGATATAGCTTAATCGACCTTGCTATGCATAAGGATTCAGAATATATACTTTATGGGGTCCGAAATAGATATTGTAGAAATTACACACGAAATGACAAACTTATTCGACTTTTTGTGGTGAAGGGTATAACAATAGGATAAGCAAAGCGTTTACAAAAAGAGCACATGCTTAGTAAGCCAGAGACCAAAGGATCAAGAGTATAGCTATAGTCACTGAGTAAGAAATAGGGAATTTGTAATGTAATAAATTGGTATTTGCAATGAAAACTCAATTAACTCTATTTTTAAAAAATAAAGGAACTTATATAAAATGCACTCAAGTTTTTTATATGATATGCTCATCATTATGAGGTCAGATATTATTGCTTGATTTGACAGTAAATCCTTGAAATTATCACAGCAATAATTTGTACTTTAATCAAACGGTTCGAAATAAACTCCAAGAAGAATTGTTTGAAATCCACCCTGATCTAATTAACAAAATAACAACTACAAAAATAATTGCATAGCAATTATGATAAAGAAATAAAATTTTTATTGAAAAATAATTGTTTAACTTTATGTAATATTTAAAATAAATGCAGTTAAAATAGCTAAATATGTGTATAAGTTTACAGCTTGTACGTAGAAGCCGGCTATATGGTGGAATTGTAAAAAGGGTTAGCAAAATTATTTTTAGTTTACGAGTTTTTTGCCCGCGACTTTGTCAGCGTGTCATTTCTAAAATTTAAATTTAAAAAAATTTGTTCTTAAATATTTAATGTATAATTCAATAAACAGTGTTTAAAATTTTTCATCTAAAAAACAAAATGTTCTTCCACTTTTTTTCCCTATTTTCCCTAGGAAACGACTTATTTTTACGAAAAAATTATTCTATGTTTGAATCAAGGTTTTAGGACCCTAATCACAATATTTTGTTCAAATCCATCTAGCAGTTTTACGTGATTCGAAGACAGACAGAAAAACTTCAAAAAATAATAAATTTTTTTAAAAATGTTTGCTCAATGTCGTTGGTGGGAAATTATGGCAAGTAAGTAAAAATAGAAATATGTATAGAAAGATGACGATAATTTTTTACTTACTTGCCATGATTTCCCACCAACGATACTGAGCAAACATCTCTACATATCGCTGATCTCATGCGAAAAGGCTCTAATTCGCATAATCGTTACTTTACAGGAGGAGAGATCACGATCATCTTTTTATACATATTTCTATTATTTTTTTTAAATTTGTTATTTTATTTTAATTCACATTATTAACCTGTGTATGGTTCCTTCGTATTAAATATAGAAAAAAAAAATACTAGGAAGAAAAGCGACAAAATAAAATTCTTTTTCGGTCATAGCACAACAATATTTTAAAAATTCGCACACTTACAAAGATCTAATTCTATCCAAAAAATATTAAAACAAATTTAAGCCTGCCTGGGTGGAAAGGTGAATTATTGTTTATCTTAGTCGAACTTCAGATAAATAACTATAATATAATGACAACGACCACGGTTTAATTATACTTATTTACATATAAACTTCAAAAAATAAATTTTGAAAAATTATATTAAAACTTTTTATATCATATTTTTTAAATCGAGAATCTGAAATCAAATTGCTCTAGTTAGCATAAAATGTGTTTTTTTAACAAGTGTTAGATCTTTATATTGCTGCGAAAATAAGATTTTGCAACCCTGTACGTATATGAAAATATTGGATTGTGGTTCAGCTAAGAAAAATGTAACATTCGCTTCCAACAAGCTTAGCGCGGAAAAGTTATTTAATAGCTGATGGGCGGACTTCTTTTTTAAGTTTATAGAGGCATAGAATCACAAGTTCAAATCCCAACAGCATTTTGAGGTAAAAGAAAACAAATTGTCATCCAGGCGCCCCGATTAACGAGTTGCTTAAAATATGAATTAAGTAAAAACAATATCCTGGAGTCTTAATAAAAGTCAAACATCTTCTTAGCAGCAGATGGGATTGCTGCTAACTGTTTATAGAAACAATAGATAAAATGGTTAAGATAACTTCACTGTAACGCTAGAAAATGTCGATAAAACATTAGTCACTGAGGAAAATAATAATATAACTATAGCGTGAGAGACCGTGAGTGTTTAAGTCTTGGAGAAGTCTCAGCAGATTCTACAATATTGAGGCTGTGCACACTCCCGAAGCAAGTTTTCTAGACGAGACATAGCGTACTTCGAGTCTAGACGCAGTAAAATATTATTGTGTCAGTGATAGCTGCGTGAGTTTTTAGAAGAGCGTATGTAGTAAAAAAATTCTGGCAACAAATCAAGTCCATTATAACTGTAAAAATTGTCATAAAATTTCTCAATTTCAATGAATTCGGATTGTATTTTAAGACAAATTCGTATGAAAATTTTTTCTTAATACTTTATAGAAATCAAGTATCAACATTTTTTTTTTTTTTTTGAAAAAAAAAAAATAACTGCCGGTTTCTCTACATGCGAACGAACATGTAAGTATACGAAATTGTATTTCTCCCAAATACCGAAAAACACCACAAATTCGCCTATTTCCCTTGTTTTAATAACTGAAACCAAAAAAATCTAATTTTTATAAAGTACTTGATGTTTTAATGTAACTAACTAACACCAAATTTAATGTAAATTTTGTTATACATAATGTAAAAAGTGGTTTTTCATATACTGATTTTTGTTTTTGTGAATTAAGTAGATTCCCCATGAAAAAAAAAAACAAAACAAAAACATTCTGAATATAGTCGAGTTGATTATATTTAATAAATCTTTTTATAGAAAGCCAGGTAGGGAAACTTTTTGTGAGTAGAGGGCCAATCTATAAAGATGATTAGTTTTGTAATTGCTCGTTAAGAACAATTATAAATGGGTACATTGAAAATAAAAGATTATGGGTGTTAGATTCTTTTATTTATCTTTTGGGAAACTGTTTGCTCACCTGGTTTAGGATAAATTTATAAAATATGAGTAATTTTCCAATTAATAATTACAATTTATTTATTAAAAATATTTTTTTTCTTTCACAAAAATAGGGTAAGTAAAATTAAATATTAAAATTAATTTAAATATTAAATTAAATAAAAATTTTTTATGATTTTGACGACACTTGACTTAAATAAATATCCCTTTTTCGGGTGTTCTAAATTTAGTGCTGCCCGATGAATAAGCCGAGTTTAAAACTTTAAAAGTAGTGTTGGTAATTTGAGTTGTAAGCTGACATTAAATGTTGTGTCCAAAGCTAGTTTGGACACATTTATTATTTACATTTAAATATATAGGCCCAAATAGCTTATGAGGAAAATACAAGAAAAACTCTTTTGGTATTAAGTTAATTGCATTTATTCTGCCAGTAAATATAATACTGTTGTCATACCTTTCGGTGAAGACCGTCGTCACTGGCTGTTTATTTGGTACGATTGGCGAGCGCAAAAAATTTTTTAGTTGAATAGTTTAAAATTGCCTCAAAATTTTCAGCCAACGATCAATTAAAAAGAAATTATTAAACATTAAAAACAATTAAAGATGTACCAAATTCTTTTTTTACGGGCCATCATCATATACGTCTGCCGATAAGGATGACTAACGTGTAAATTATTTTTAACTGCTTAAATTCAAAATATAATTCTCTGAAATATAATTCATCACAGATATAAGAAGCATTTTCGAGGCAAAAAATTTAATGGCTATGTTTAAAATAAAAACATGCTACTGCTTTGCATCTCAGTGATTATAACCCTTATAAGCCTGTTAGCAAATGTTCAGTTGACATTTAGATAGCATTACATTGAAATATTATATGAACAGCTCAAATGTAACAAACTGAGATGCTGGTATCGGAGTTAAATTAATAGAGCATGCATTCGTATTATTTTATATAATTATTTACGTACAAAGTTGTCCATTTAGTTTGGATGAGTTTATAGATCTCACAAACTTCAATAAAAATCAAATACCAAATTCTTCATAACTTAAACAAAATATTGATTTATGTATATTTTGTTAATATTATCTTTAGCATAAGCTGCCATAAACATAAAAATTTTAAACAGACACATAAATATTTAATTTAATTTAATTTATTTAATTTATTAAAATTTTCAAGCAATTCCTTAAAAATTTTTTTTCCTATTTTTGCATATCGATTGTCATATTTCAGAAAACCAGGTGCGTTAATAATTGGTTTCGGATATTTTACACAAAAGAACAATGCCTATTGTGTACAATAGAAAAAGAACAAACCAAAACAAGAAACAATTTTATTACGCTTTGCTATGATCACATTATACAAATTTAATTAGAATTTTATTACAATAACTTTTAAAGTGGGAGATAAAATAAAGTTAAAGACAAAGTAAAAATAATCAAAATTAGAAATAAATTATTTGAAAAGTATATTATTATTACTAATAAATTTGTGAACATTTATCATGAAGAATTCTCACAGGTTCTAGTAAGGTTGGTACTGGGGTTATTGAAAAGGTATCTCAATATCTATGACACTAACCTCTACACATATGCTTTTAATAGATTCTTTCTTCTTCTTTCATCTATACCACTTTTTGTTATTACTTACAAAACCACATGCTTAAATGGTATTTAAATAAAAATCAATAATTTTTGAAAAAAAAAAAAAAAAACAAATCACAGCACAATAACCCACTAGATAACTGCAGCTCATGTCTAATTTTCTTTGATATATTTATTAGGCCAGGTATTATCATATTAACAAAAAAAAAATGTTTAGCGTTGATTTTAAACCGAATGCATTATAAGTGATACAACAGCTTAATTATACAAGTATTAATAACTAATTTTTCTTGTTTTTCTCCAGGACGATGTGGACATTAAATACGGTTTTCCTTATAAAGATGTGGTTTTCAGATTTGAAAAAAAGTTTCATACATCCGTTACCAATCTCGCATAAAACATCTGAATATTAAGTACTAACAACCTTAAGTTAACAGCTTAAAGTTTAAGACTCGTTGTAATTTAAACACCTATTAAATGAAAAATTTCTGAGATCAAGTGGATTTGCAATTATTTTAATAATCCGCTAAGTGAAGATGAATACAACTCAGTACTTTTCTTAATCGTTTTCTAAGTTATGTAGTACCATCAGGTGTAATATAATAAATCAGTGTGAAACAACGAATTATACTTTTTATGAAAATTTAAGGCCTAAAGTAAAAACAAAGAAAATCGTTAGTCCACCTGTTACAGCCTTATTTAATAAAAAATATTTTTTATTTAAAATTGATTTGATTATTTATTAATTTAAATTGCTTCAATTGTTTTTAATTGAATATAGAGCTGATGCAATTTATTATTTATTTAAAAATATAAATGAATTTTTATCTGAAAACAATTTATTTTTTAATTAAGTAATGCAAAAAATTATTTTTCGTATGATTTTAATTGGAAAAATGTATAAAATATTTTGAGATCTTAGATATATCAAACAAAGAAAAACTTATTATTTGGTTTTATTAAAATTGCTTTTGTTAACTTGTATCAAATGCGTTAACTGCGTTAACAAATGTCACACGGTCATAACACAAAAAAGAAAACGGGCATGAGATAAAATTTAAAAGGCCATAAAAAACCTTCTTTTCAGATAAATCGTAACAAAAATTAATTAAGAGTTTATTTGTAAAATTCTTTTAAATGAAAAATAAAACGGCACATCTGGTTATTATTGCACTTCAGAAATATTTTGCTATTGTTTATATTTATTACATTTTTCTTTTGTTTGATTTCTTTTGATTAATTCAATAATAAAATATTCTGTATACGAGTGAATATGAAAACAAAACAAATATTGGGCTTGTCATGTGAACAGAAACATACGTAAGTTTAACAGTTGACCTTGACACGAAAAAAAAAATAAGAATGAGTTTAGTAAGAAGTCAATCAATACAGCAAAAAAATCTTTATTCTTTGTTGAAATGTATATTTTTACATTTATTGGATAATTATACTTATTAAGCATATAATAAAATAATGATAATTTAATTGTGTGTAAAATTACAATTACAAATGAAAAAGAAATGCTTATAAATTAGAACAATAAATGTATCACTTTCAAATAAATATAAACATATAATAGTTTAAGAGTTTTGAGCAAGAATTCTATTAGTAATTTAAAATATTAAAGGTACGCATATACGACATGTTTTTTACATCTGACTTTTTATCTGTGTAAGTCATATGTAATTCTGCATGTGTGCCAAATTGGTATTTTACAGAAGACTTTTAATATTTGGTCACAAACGTACATGTATAATTACGTCCGACATAATTATTATTTGTTTACAACAGTTGATCTGCTTGTAAATTTTATTAAAATTAAAATGAATTTAGAAACTAAAACAATTGAAATGTGTAGTGTTATTTCAATTGTAACAGCAATTAAAATAATATCAAAAATAAAAGAAGAATTTTCTTTTTTGATTAATTCGCTTATTCACTGTACAAATATCCAAGCCGTTCGGTTTAAAAATGGCTTGTAGTCGTCTTAAAATAGTTTTGCGTGCGTTGCGGAATTACTGAAGACTTGTTAATTTAATTAGGTTTTTTACCAAAAAAATATGCAGAAGATCAGTTTGCATTTAATAATGATACAAAATTTACATAACTGTTGCTAAATAGATAAAAGCAATTTCAAATTTTGGTCATATAATATATTATCTTCAGTCGGCTTATTATGATACCGCCAATGCTCAACCGCCGTTGACATGTCAGATGTAAAAAACATATCGTGTATGGGTAACTTTAGATTTATTTTATTTGTTTTCTATTTAAATAAAATTACCTTTTTTAATATGAAAAATTATAATTTATTTATTTTCAAATAATTTTTTTGTTTATTTTTTCCCAAATCAGAATTTGAGCCGTGGATTTTATAATTTAATTTCAATTTAATTTCTACAAATTATTTACATAAATATATGCGGACGTTTTCCAAAGAACACAAGAAAAATTAGATCCTAGCAGAATGTAAAGCCGCATTTTCTGGATTGCTACTGCCTTCATCAGCATTCTTCGGATATATCTATCTATAGAAAAGTACGATTGTGCACCATACTTTTTATGATATCAATACAGGTGTTATTTAAAAAGCTTTTGAAGAGATCTTTTAGATATAACTTAAGTTTTTAAATATGCTTTACCCATTAAGAGCCGACGATATTTTTATGTGAAATTATATATAGTACTATTTTTTCTTATTTTTTAATTCTCCGTCATCCCAATTTTTTTTTATTGGATTTACTTTACTAAAATAGATTAACCATCACGGTAAGTTTATACAGATTCGGCGCTCTTATTACTTTATGTTGTAGATTTTATTTAAAATATTGTAATAGAAAATTAATTAGAGAATTTTTGATGAGTTAATGTCTTAAAACTTTTATAAACCTAGAGTCTATTAGAATATTATAAAATTTTAGATTTTATTTTTTTATATAATTTAAATGTCTTATTATCTGGTCAATTTTTAAAGTGACAAAAATACTGTTTTCGTGATCAACACCCGCTAATTAATCTACTAAAATGAAATAGAAACTTTAAACATTCTTAAAATAAAAAATTTTAAGCCAGTGTAATTCTTATTTTTTTTTAAACATGTGATCATATACATACATGCATAAACATTCTGCAATTTAAAAAAAAAAAACTGATATTTAAACGTACTCCCCATATCGTGTTCATAAATATTTTTGACACAGGAATTTATTGTAACTGTATCTGATAAAATAAACAAAAAGTAAAATATTTTTTAATTGTTTGGCATAACAATTTTTTATAGATAGACAATTCACTTCAATTGTTTATCGTTTGATGCAAATTTATATTTGTTTTAACTTACAAAACTCGTATGATGGATTATGAGCTTAGGCGGGCCATTGTTTTTTGCATAATTTTTTGTTTTGTAACAACAAATTGCTATTTATGTTGGTACATACATAAAAGCACTTTTTCTGTTGGCAACTATTTTAACTGAAATAAATCACTCCTGTATATAAATATAGCAAAAGATTATAGAAAATAATAAGCGTTATCTATACATATAATTTAATTGTAGCGGGATTCTTTCTGTACAGGAAAATTTACAAACTTTGTTGTTTTTTTTTTTTTGAATTTTTGCCTGTTTGTATGTGTTCGCATCATGTAAAAACTGCTAGATGGATTTTAATAAAAAAAAATAATAATAAAAAAATTTTAATAAAAAAAGAAATTTTCTTGTTTCAAATATATAATTTTTTTTTGCAAAAAAAAATCACTTCTTAAAGAAAATAAAAATACAAATGAGAAAGCACCTAATTTTACCAGTATAACGATACTAAATCAGTTCTCAGCATATTTTACTTTAATATATGGAAACACTGTTTACAGAATTCTACAATGAATCGGGGGTGTCATAGAATCCATTGTTACTGGAATTGGATTTAAAACCAATAGAAAATTCGATTTGGTTTCATAGAAATAAATGTTAAAGGTTTTATGTTCAAATTGGAATTATTGTCTGTTTTAAGTGTCACAGAAAATTATGTTTTCAGTTTTTGTATTGGGAATAAAACAAATAGCTGGATGCTGACAGAATTATTTTGCTGCTTTTAATGTTTTTTTCTTTTTAATTTTGGCTTTTTTATAAAAATATGTGAGTAAATTATATTATGTTTTGGCAAAATATGTACAATTTCATAATTTATTGAAAAACAGGGATAAATATAAAAATAGAACGCAAGACTCTATTATCATAGAGTTTATGGAAAAGTATCCAGATTTGGCTAATGGCTTCACCAAACGAGATAAACCAATTGTTAATTCCCTTTGGCAACTGTTGACTTAAGCACCAAATAGTGCTGATCCTCCGAAAAACGATGTCAATGGTTGGAAAAAGGTACGCCTGGCTTGTACTGTCTAAGAAAATACCGTCTTGTGCTGCCTTTATTCCAAAACAAAGCGCCATGGCTGATAATCTTTTTATTGAAAAAAGAAAAAAATAACATGTTTTACACAATATTTTAACAGAAGTACCACATTTTACTAAAAAAGTTATAAAAAAATACAATACAAATATTAACATATCAACAAGTACGCGAAATAGCCGATCCGATTATTAGTTTTATGGTTTTTCGAAAAAGTCAAAACCAAGACGATTTCATGACACCAAAAGAATGCAATATTGGATTTCAAGTCCAATAAAAAGCGAAACCGACTTGGATTCTATGACACCCCGAATATTTAAAAACGCATTTTTTAAATTTAAATTTGATACGAGGATGATGTCGTAGGTACTGCTAGTCAGAAAATAATCAGCAGTGACTTTTGAATATTTACAGAGTATGTGTCGTATGAAAACGTGATGTAATATAAACAGATAGAAAATTAGTGTGATGCCTTAGAAGACGTATTTATCATCCATTTGATTTTAATTATAAACTGTTATTATAATTAATGTAGAAAATAAAATTAATAAATATGCAACTGTGATTTGAATACACAAGCAAAGGATTTCGTACTATATATGGACCACCCTTTAGTTTTTATGGTTGAATCATTTGTTGTAGAAAATTATTATAAGAGTTAGTGATTAAAATGAAATCGTGTGAGTAAAAAATTTTCGAAGGACTGTTACCCCAATGGCTTTAGCATCAAGATCAATCACATCGTTTAAAAATGGTATTAAAACCAATTAAAAAAAGCTTTTTGAACTTCAGTCTCCCGTGATGATCTGTCGTTTATTGTTTATCTTGTATTGCAATAACCTTAAAGCTGCAATAATGAATAATTTGACGAGCACTTACATGAATAAAATTTTAACGTATCCTTTTTTCAGGTCATTTGAATGCTTATAAAGCAAAAATTAAAAAAATCATTGGACATAATGGAAAAAAGTGGAGCCATACTTTGCCTTATTTGCAAGTATGAACAATTCAGTTATTCTGGAAGCTTGTAAAACTGATTTTTTGTCGAGGTTATACAAACACACATTGCTTTTTTTCGCAAAAGATTCAAGAAGAAAAGACCAATCATTTTGGCGAGCTATCGATTTTTGATCTTTTTGGAGAGATGTACTATTTTATCGTTCCGCATAAAACTGAGGCGAAAATTCAGTTGTTTTCTTTTTTTGTTGAAGGAGACAGCTTCCTTAGTGTGTCCCTTTTCTACTCCCCTTCCGAGCAAAGTGCTTATAGTTAACCAATTTGTAGTTTACAGCGGATTAAATTTAGTGATCTTAAACTGTTGACTGATAACTACTGGCCTTCTTTCTCATCACTGAGTTTCTAACAATTGAGATCCAAATCTAATAAAATTCTGCCTGTTTCTTAGCTTTACACGAGCCAGTATCGGATATTCACACAATATGTGTGCTACCGCCTCACAAGCACAGTCTACCAGTATTATCTTCATTGCATGCCATGCTGGCTTAAATTTCCATGATTTGGCTTAAATTTATAAATAGATAAAATCATTGTAAATTATTGAGTGTAAAATCACTTTGAGTATTCCGCTTTAGAATTTTAAAAATATAAATATTTCAATATATTAAAAACTTACAATTAAGGCAATCAGAAACCTTTATGTTTTCCTCTAGAAGTCTTCTTCTTCGAAGAGAATGTATCTAATACCCGAGTAAGCCGGTAGGATACTTTTATCTTTATTTTGCTTTTTATTGTTGTAAAACCCTTCTTAAATTATTTTTTTTTAAAAGAAGCCTTATTTTAATTTGTTTTTTATTTTTTTATTATGTCTTTTAAAAATCACGTAGTACAATTAAAATTAGAAAAACAATCTTTTAACTTATATTTTTGTACTGTATGTAATATTTGAAATGTATTAGAAATTTTAACAATAAAAAAACAAGTGTTCAGTGTTACAATTTTAGAGTTTTCTCTTCTAAATATGGTGAAACGCTAATTGAGTTTTCAAATTATTTTGCAAACGTGAGCAGAAATTTCTTTTCTATCCTTTAATATGCGTTTAATAAGTAAGATTTTATTAAATAAATTTAATCATTTGAGTGTTTTGTGCTTTGTTTTGGCTGTTTTTAAATCTCATGCAAAATTTAAAGAAGGAAATGGTAAATTTTTTCTTTGGTTGCTGGTTTTTGTGTTGATTTTTTCTTACTGAAACTTCCCTTTTTATGTTTCATAGTACGCACCTTGAAGCTTTTATTTCACACAATTGATAATGTATAAAAAATGGTAAATTTAAAGTAAGATAAAACTTCCTACAGTTTTTCATCTTGTAGTTCCTTTGACACTCTTGCTTAAGCCACCATTCGTGTTGCTTAGATCATGTGTTATTAATATGTACTAAAAAATGTTTAATTTATGTATATCCTGTGCTACTACAAAATCGGGAATTAAAGAAAAACTAAACAATAAACGATGAGTTAAAAAACATCAGGAAACTACACAGGTTTTTTGCAAATGTCACTTCAAGGTGTGAAATAACAATACCTCTTCTTTATTAGATCCCTGATGATGACTAACGACGTAAGTCGAAATATTGGATTTTTGGAAAATAAATTAAACAATTAATATTGATAAAAATTACAATTTTATAAAAAGGGAAAGCAGTTTTTATTATATTAGACCTTTAGCCAGAATAAGCGTTATCTTAATGTTCCTTAAGTGTCTCCTAATACAACTAAAAAACTGCATAAAGAATTTGTATGAGAAATGCATGAAAAATTGTTACAGAAGTACTACATTTTTTTGTATCCACTACCACAAAAGTAAAAAAAGGTATATCTAAGATTGTCATTTCGTTTGAAACTTCTGCAATATTCACAAAGTATACATCTTCTGAGTCCTTATTCACAGTGAAGTCGATTGATCAATGGCCATGTATCCCTCCGTGTTAGTATTAAAATAATCTTTGCCAAGGTACTATAAGAGCTACAGAAAATTTAAATATGCCAATCAATCAGACAAAGTGTTGAAAATTTTGCTATTAAAAATCAACAAGATAGATTAATGTTTTTCAAGGCAGCAGGCGAAATACCACGCCCGCCTTTACTTTTTCCATATAATTTGATCGTTGAAGTAACTCCAATTCAACAAACAAATAAAAAGGTGACAGCGAATTAAAGAATTACAAAAAATACATAAAAATTAAATCGGCTCTTACAGGGTTAAGCATTTTTTTAAAAAATTTGGAAAATTTTATATTTTCCGAGCTATAGGCCTTTGAACTTTTTATAGAAAATAACAGTTGTGTACCATACTTTTTAAGATATCATTTTAAAACTTTTGAAGAGATCTTTCAAAAAATACAATATTAAAAAAAATGCTTAGCCCATTAAGTGCCGATGACATTTTTATTTAAAATTTTCAATAGTACTTCACTTTTTTTTGTCTTGTTTCTTAATTCTTTTTTTTTTTTTTTTTGATTAGAATTACTTCACAAAACTAGATTTACAAACATGGTGAAGGGTATGTCAAATTCGGCATATCCAAATATAGCAGTCTCACTTGCTTTATCTGATTGTAGATGAGAACGATGTTTTTTATTTTGTGCTTTGACCGTTAATTTTTTCGTTACTTTTAAATCTGGTGCCGTTTTTATATAGAATCTTAGCAACGATACACAAATATAGACGCGTGTCTGTCTATTAGAATGGAGTTAAAATTAAAATATTTAGCTTCTTTTTATTAATTTTTTCAAAGCTTACAGCAATTCGCACCCATACATTAAGCTAGAAGTCAGGTACGTTTTGAATAATAAAGTTCTCATACCTAATATTGCGTTGACCAGAGAGATCTTAACTTTATACAAATCTGACCGACATAGTAGTTTACGTCATCACTCCAAGTCAAAAAGCTGTTAAAAATTACATAAGGGTTTTTCACTGCATTGACAATATTATCCGAAATATAGGAGTTCAAGGATCTAAACTGAGCAATCGAAAGTGAGTAGATTTTCCATTTGGGGAGCCTTGCACAAGTCATTTAAGAAGCGATCCTAAAATTAAACCTTACAATTCGAAAGGCTTGAAAATAAAAGATTGGTTGATGTGCTGGTAAACCTAAAAAGTGTCTCGATTTTTAAATTAGTTGGTCTACGTTTCGAGAATCTTACAACGATCTAGAAGCGAGTTAACTTAGCATTTTCCAATCCATGCCGTATATTATAGCAACTTCTAATAATGCTGATAATAAACAGCAAGCCACGTCGTTGACATAATATTTTTTCTCCCTACGTATTTAATCTTATTTGTGTCAGAAACATTTTTGGTATCCCTCTATTTTTCCTCATATTTTCCACTTTTATAGAGAAATATAAAAAATTTGTGATAACATATAAGGATTTTATTGAACATTTGAAGTCTTAAAATTATTAATCTTTTTACTACATTCGATTAGACAATAGTTTAAAACTTCCAACAAAGCTTTTGTTTATTTTTTTTTAATATCCCATATAATAACTTTTTTATTTAAAATTTTTGTTTGGTTTAAGTCGTCCATTAACCATGATAACTTGGAAGCTGGATAAGCCAGCCACATGCAGAAATTTTTTGCAGTGACAGTAAAACAAAGATAAAAAGCCCACCAGCAACAGTAGCAGTTAAAGTTGTACAATAAAAGATAACAAAAGGCAGTAGCAGTGAACATGATTAAATATACAGTGTTGTAAATATTGCTGGAAGTTATGAATAAATAAACTAAATTTTAATGATAGAAAGATACGATATGCACACACTTAAAAATAAATAGTTTGCTTGGGTACTGTTAATAATATTATAACTTTCACTACTTAATGATAATAACTATGGTTAGGTTTTTAATGTGTTCATGTAAAGGGTGTTTTTTGAAGACATGTAGAACTTTAAATTGGTAACACTTTTTTAACTGGTTGCCGCTTTGTCAGCTGTCAAGTGGTTTATTATCAGTTTAGTTTGGCATTTCAACAAGAATATAGAGACATCCGAAGATTTTGTGGAAAGGTTTTAGTTTGCATTCTTATAAAATCTAACTTTTGCAACAACTGAAGTCACACGATGACAGAGTAAGGCGCAGATCGACTTTCTTTACTTTCATAAGCGAATTTTTTTTACGATAAAGCTTACTTTTGGTTAATTGGAAACAGTAATAAACAGAAGTAAAGAGAAGAAACGTTTGTTGAGACACATCCACGAAAATTGTCTGATAGAATCATTACACCGTACTTCTTTAAAAACGATGCTGTTCAGAACGTTACAGTTAATTGTGACCGCTATAGAGCCATTGACCTTTTCGTTCATCAGTTGAACAACCATGATGTGCAGGAGCTGCAGTTACAAGAAGAAATCGTAACATGTCACGCAGCTCGTGCCACAAATTATTCACTGAAGGAAATATTTGGTTACCGCATAGTTTTACGTTTCGGACTCGTGACTTCACCTCCATGATCGTGAGAGTCTCTAGACTTTTATATGTGCGGACATGTGATGTTGCTATTATACGACGATAAGCCCGAAACAATTGGCTACTTGAAAATAACATACTCCGCTTTATTGCCGATATACGGCCACTAAAGTTGAAAAAAGTCATAGAAAATTTTAATGCAATTAGATCTTTGTTATAAACTAAATTAAATGTCAATTAAAAAAAATAAATTTGTTTTATTCCAATTTTTAATTCTTTCATATATAAAAAACACCTTTTATAATATCACAAGTCGATGTATTTCTATAATGTCTACTTCTAAGACGTATAAAGCTTAACTTGATATTGAACATTTTAAGCTTTAGAGAATAACTAACAGCAGTAGACAGTGTTGCTGTTGTCGTAAACAAAATTTAATAATTAATAACAATTTTAAATGAAAAATTTTTGCTTTTACCTCTTTCGGTTTCTTTAAAGTATTTTATATCACCTCAAAAATGTTGGCGTGTTTTCAGCGATTATTATCAACTGTGTTTGTTTGAGTTGTTAAAATGAACGATTTTTATATTAGATAATTTGAATTAATTATTATAATAAAAGGAAGTATTTTTCTTATATTTTTACCTTAGTTGTTTGCTGTTTGCAATATTAAATTGAAATTATGACAGGTAAAATATGAATGGTAAATTTAAACATTTAATAGTTATTAATTTTTATATGTGTTTGAGTAAAACTTTTAATAAAATAAATTAGTTTAGACACTTTGAAAATTAATTTTAAATTAATAACTTATTTTGTATTGTGTTAAGAGGTATTCGAATAAGAGAAATACTATTTCTTATTGTAAACAATTACATCTCTCGTAAAAATTTTTTTCGTCGAAATATTTTCCCTTTTTTAAATTTCAATCATCGGGAAATATCCCGAAAATAACGCGTTGTTTCTGTACTTTTCAAGTGATCGACCCGAAATTTTGTTCAGCGATCTATAGTTTGTTAATTTGTGCATATTTTATGGAAATAACTCAGTCATTTGTTAAGGGGTAAAGGCTGGTTGATTCAAAATTCGAAAGGGACATAGCAAAGGAGTATTTGAGCGAAGTTGTTGAAGCTGGGTACGATACACTTTCTAGGGATGACGCTATGTGGCCTAAAAATCGATTACATTACACCCGTAAATTTTTTTTATTTAAAAGTTATGCATTGTCTTAAAGGCCTTAATCTGAAAACTAAAATGCATTTTTTGAAAAATTTGAAGATTTTATATCTTGTGACTTAAAAACTAGGCAAAAATGCTCTTACGTTATCGGTGCTAAAGACAGACTATATTACAGAGGCAATGTCAAATATCGGAAATATATTTAAGAAGAATTTTTAACTTATTATTTATTTATTTATTTATTTTTTTTATTTATTTATTTTTTTTTTTTTTGTTTTGTTTTAGCATTCTAAAATCTTCTACGAGAGCTTATTTTAATCTTATTCGTCCTTCTTCTATAAAACGTAAAAAAATTAGCAAAATTAAAAATTAGTTGTCACGTTTTATGATATGCGAATAGTAGTCATTAAAGTCCTTTATTTAGAAAGAAAAAAAATTTTTTTTCATCATCTCTTTAGTTTAATTTAATGCCTTCCCATTAAGAAATTGACAACTAAATAGTTAACCATCAATAAAAAGTCGTTTTTATCAAAACAACTTTAACGAAAGGTTTAAAAATACAAAAGTTTAAAATGAAGAATTATAATAAAAACAACGTGTCGCGATAGTGGGATAGTAAATTCTTGTCTAATTATATCGTGAAATCTGTGCCTTATAGACATAATAATCAGATGTATATAGACTTTCAGAATAAATCTTTATAGGTCTTAAAAATAAATGGAAGTGATAAATTCGGCTTAGCCAACTCTTAAATACTCCTTAATATTTAAGCATAAAACTACTATAAAATTTTTCTCTTCAAAAAAAAAAAAATTTTTTTCTAAAATTTTAAGTTTTGCTTAGGATTTTTGTATTAGATCCTTGCATAAATTAGTTGGGATGAAAAGCATACTAGTTTGTATAGCTTTTTCATTATTCTTATATCCTTCACCACAGGTGAAAAAGGATATATCTTACTTTGTCATTCCGCTTGTAATTTCTACAATATCTTTTTCCGACCCCGTAAAGTATATATATATATATATATATATATATATATATATATATATATATATATAAACGAAAGTTAAAAAAAAATATATGGAAAAATTAAAGGCAGGCGTGCTGTTTATCCCGCTGCCTTAAAGAATATGAACCTATTTAACTGATTTCCAATATCAAAATTTTAAGAACTATGATCGATTGACGTATTTAAATTTTCTCTAGCGCATCTAGGGTCTTGGCAAAGTTGAATTAAACATTAGCACGGATGCATGGGCAGACCGACATCTCTCAATATAGTATATATATATATATATATATATATATATATATATATATATATATATATATATATATATATATATATATATATATATATATATATATATATATATATATATATATATATATATATATATATATATATATATATATATATACTGAAAATTTACCTGCTTTTTTTCCTTATGCTCGTTTCCTTTGGAGTTGTACAAAATTAATAATTACGACGATAATTAAGCAAATGATGTTTTGATTGGAAGTTGATAAAAAATTTTAGCAAAATTTTAAGTTGTAATTACGTTAGTAATAAAGATAAATGCATGTATAAATTCAAAATAAAATGTAAAATTAAAAATAAAATGTAGCTTGAATTACTTTTTTAAAATATACATATAAACAAACTCAAGGCATATATAACTGTTTGCACTATAGATACGCATGTAAAATATTTGTTTAATTCAGTATTTTTTCACATTTTAAGAGTATTTAATTGAAAAATATTCTTAGTACTCTTATTAAATCATTAAACCAGTGACTATGATTTTTAATGTGTATTGTGCACGACATAACTTGATATATCTTTGCATCAATTATAAAAGTTTTCGCGTGCAATACTAAGGATAGTTTTTTACTAAAAAGATAGATTTTATAGACTTTAATTATTAAAAATAAAAAGACTTATAATAAAATATAAACAAATTTTTCTTTAATAATATATTTGCAAATAGCAGACTCAAAATAATTTAAAAATAATCGTATTTTAAAATTTTTAAGAAATCAAAGTAGAAATTTTTAAGTGCTGCGAAAAAAATGACATTAACCGTCATCTAAACTTTAAAATATGTTCATCACTTAAAACGAAGAATGAAAAACTTTAAACGAAAATTGTTTATTTTTTTTTATTTTTTTTTTTTTTGCTTCGAGATTTAATTAGAGTCTTAAATTTTTTCACATTACGTTTATATTTAAGTTTAATTTTAAATTGATTATAAAACAAAAGTTAAACCAAATAAAAAGAAAACTTGCTTAAAATATACTTATGTACCTGTATACATTCAAATATTTTCAAAGTAACCTAGTACTGATCGGAAAAGTCACACCAAATAAAGCAGTAGTTTAGTGAGGTTAAAATCAATTGCCCTCTTTTGTTCTTTTGTTTTTGAATAATTACAACTTGCTTGCAGCTCATGCTCATAATGTTGACAGTTTTAAAAGTTAAAAAAAAACTGACAAAAAAAAACAAAAAATAGTTAAAAATAAATCAGAGATCACCCACTAATCCCAAAGATTTCAGTCCTATTGGAATTCTTGGTAATAACTTTGTTTTCTTATTTCCTAGTAATTCTTTTCGACTTACGGAGTTCTAAGCCTGGTCCGGTTTGGAATATCAAATTTTATTCAAAAAATTTGTGGACATTCAATGTCTGAGACACTTTCTTAACTTTTTTTTTCGTTTCTGTTCTTATAATGTAATTAAAGAAACCGATACGGAAAAATTCTGTACATGCTACAAAAGGGAAAATATTTCTTGCAAACTAAACAAAAAAAAAAAAACAGATTTCATCTGTTCGCCTTAAAAGTTTTAAAAGTTTGGCCATATGCATCACATAACATCAACTATGGTAACACTCTTTAATTAAAAATGTTTATACTTCTTCCTACATTAAACAAAGTAGTGTCTATCTTTCATGTGTTTGTATATAACGGTTTAAAAGATACAGCAATAAAGTTTCTTTGTAAATTTCAACCGTCTGTTTAGAACTGTTCAAGGGTATGAACATATATATCAAACTGAATAAACAACTGGCGCACCGTTTAATTTGCTATTTATATTTGTTACTTTAGCGGTCAAAGTAATCGACACTCTGTCCAATTTTCAAGCGTTTGTCTATATATATAAAGAAAGGCCCATATAGGTCAATTTACGTTACCTATGGCGGACTGTCTTTTATTTTTGTTATTGGGAACTATGGTGATACTCAGTTTTTTTGTCTTTATTTTAAAGTGGTGCCATATGCCGTTTATATTATACGAAAAAACATGTGGTATGGGGACACTATTTAATTTTGAGGATTATGAGTGATTTTCTTTAGGCATAAACTATGAGAAATGACTGAGATCTTCGGGTACAAACGTTAAAAAAGCAACATTCAGACGAATGTTAAAGTCGGTTTAAAATAAAAATAGTAACTCTACGGTTATTATGTTTTTAAGGTTTAAAGATCTGATGTTTTGTTGTTTTTTTTTCTTTGCTGGTTAAATGTTATGTACATTTAACCAGCATGTTCTTTAAATCGTCCTATTTAGTTGGCCACTTTTGTTTTTTTTTTTTTTTAGAATGTTGTCTTGTATTAAATATTAAAAGTAATATGTTAAATTTTTTATGTTTTGATTTACTAGAAGAACAAAATGAATCTAAAACTAATTTCAATGCAATTAAATTTATTAAATTTCCAGAGCTTATTTTATTATTGTTATTTTAAGGACCAGGCTTATCGTTAAAATATCATACCTAAATAAAAGGGTCAACAGTGGGTCATGAACACTATAAATACACACCACTCAATAAGAAGAAATAAAATAAAAAACATATATTGACCAGATAGTGATACCGTTGCCATTACTCTTTAACAATAACAAATTCTTATGAACAAACGAGCAGCAGCATTTCCGCTTAACGCGCTGTCTAAGCCTAAGTTTGCTAATGATATTATAGATGAGCGCAAGAACTTTTGACAGTTTAAAGTACATATATATGAAGTATTATTATGGAGTTGACTGAAGATATGAATAAATACACAACAAATAATTCTTGTTTAGTTTTTGTCAATCACAGCCCTTTGAAAATAAAAATTAACCAGAGTTACGTTTAATTAATGCGATTTAAATAATATAGAGAATCTTTATTTAAAAAAAGGAAGAGTGCTAACTCATGTAACTTAATATATATTTTATATAAAAATGTTATCAGTTCTTATTGGGTTAAGCATTTTTTTAAACTTTTAGTATAATGCATAATCATACTTTTTCATGAAAAGTTCAGAGTACCATAACTCGGAAAATATGGGAGGGTTCCAATTTGTTCAGTTGATGTTCTTTTCTTATTTTTTAATTCGCTATCGCTCTATACATTTGTTTTTTTTTTATTAAATTTACTTCACTAAACTAGATTTGTTCCAAATAATAAGGAAATATTAGAGTCAGGCGTGATATATTGCCCGCTGAACTGGACCGACTTTGCTGATTTTTAAAAGCGAAAATACCGAGCTGTCTAATTGATTGGCGTATTAAGCTTTTCTCTAGCTCACCTAGTGCCTTGCAAAAATTGACATTACATTACGGATGGACAGAGGGACATCGCGCAATCAAATTCGTTATGCATAAGATGGATTTGTAGAAATTACAAACGTAATGACAAACTTAGATGTAGTTGAGTTGAATGAATACTGGAACAAGTGAATGAATTAATAATTCCACAAATGTGATTGTATCTGAACAAGTTAATCATTTTATGGTAAAATATTTTTTTCGAAGAGTAGCAAAAACTAATTTTAAACAACTTACGAAAGCAAAAAAAAAAACTTAAAAACTGTTTTACACATTTTAAAGGTTGCCACTGAGTTTTTTTATACGCATTAGTTGCAAGATTTAATTCCAGTAATATCGATTTTTTCTTTTTAGATCATATTGTTACATGATTATAATATAGATATTTTTTGGATTACGTTTTTATACTTTATGGAATAACACTTGTAGTTAAAATTTTTATAAGTGCTCAAGCCGAACCTTGAATGAAAAAATTATATTGTGAAATATTGGGAAGTATAATTTTAAATTTTAATACTCTTAGATTAGATTTAAGAACTTTTTGATGAAAAAATATTATAATTTTTAAAGAATAAAATATCCCAAAAATGATTTACTTTTTTATTGTTGTTTTGTTTGATTTTAATATTTTAATTAAGTTAAATCTCTATTTTCTAAAATATGTGTAACTTTCCTGATGAGCTAAATAAGCGGTAAGAAAATTTTATTTAATTATTTAATAGGGAATTCAACACGTTATGATTTTTTTTTTTTAGTATTGTATCCAAAATCCTCTCAAATAGTATAAGTACAAGTGCCCTTCTTTTTGGTAAATAGAAAAACAGAGACGGAATCTAACTAAAAAAACAGATTAAATATTTTGTATTCGTTTCAAAGAATATTTTCTCTTTTTTTTCTTTAGGAATTTCTTTACTACAGGAATTTTTTCTTAAATTTATGAAAAGCAATTCTCATATTTTCAAATCTAAATTTCCTTAAAATATATTAGAACGAACTTATTGAACAAAAAAAAAACGAAAAAACAATACTGAATGATAAATGAGTAATTTTGTTAGTGCAATGTTGCAGAGTGTAGGCATATTAAGATAAGAGTGGAAGTTCAGTGATAGCAAAAGTTTATGCTTATACTAAAATTTAATGATCCCTAGGTGAGTGGTCTAGGTTTTAAAAAAGCCACATGGGATTGTCGGATTTTATATGAATCATTGGTCATAATTTTTCTAGTAATATTCAATAAGTAGATATTTTGACATGATAACATAATTTTTTTTCTGTCTAAAATAAATAATATCGAACTGGGCTGAAGCTCGTGAAGCAACTTAGTTAAAGAACAAGACCTTTTCTGGAATTCTTTTATCCCTTTTTGGTGCCCTTAATTGTTATTATCAGACATGCCTCACGTTCCGATCGGGACGGTTTTAATATTGTATTTACTACTACGATCGATTTTGTTTATTTCTAAAAATTCTGAATCTCAACTCTACATTTGGCAATATTTTGCACACCAACTTCAACAACAGGGCACATAATAAGAATAAACTTATAGGCTGCAAATAAAAATTTTCAAAGAAACTAAATTCGACTTTGAAATTTAAAAGTATTTACATTCCGAAGCCACTTTCGATCTGAATTGAGTACTGCGACATGACTGTATAGATCGTGTGTTACTAAACTGCTAGAAAATTGGAAGAATCTTTAAGTCCATCTGTATTCAACTACAACTGACTTTCTTGGCTGCAGTTTAGTAAGGATCTAAATGGCGAGTTTTTTCAATCAATATCTTTTAATATGATTGATATTTTAATAAGTCATTCTTTTATCTGAAGCTTCCATTTTTAATTCGTCATTAATGTGATTTCATTACACAACATTCTTTAATTTCTTAATAAACCAAACCTCCTGCTGGATTCGAGATCATTCAAAACCGATGAACAGTATATTTGTTTTTTAACTCTGTTTTAGTTGATTAAATTTAATGTCATTAAGAAGATAAACTCCAAGAGTAAAATATCTTACGTGCAAGTATCCAAATGACAGTTGAGCAAAACAATATTTCAATTAAACCATTTTGTCCTTAAATAACTTGTCGCGCTAACTGATCAAAGTAAAAATGCTTAATCTGTTTAGTCTCAGTAAGCTGAAATATTGCAAATTGAGTGTTGTAAAAGTGAAAAAAAGAAACCTTATTTTTGAATTCAATCAGTTTCAAAGTAGTCAGTGCAGCAAAAATACCTGCTTTTAAGAATACATCATGAATAATAAGGCAAAGTGATTAAAATGTGATTGCGTAAGAGTTTTTTACTTCTGCTTTATTTATTTATTTCGAAATCTCATTTTATTTTATTAAACATTTTAAAAATATTATATCTATAACTTGTTTTAAAAATGAAGCAAATTAAGGATAGGGAAATTATTAACTTCAATACAACTTTTGAAAAAATTAAAAAAAAGAATAAATTGATAAATATTTAATTTTGAGATTGTTTAATCAATTTCATGCTACGTTTTTTTGTTCGTTTTTTGAAACATCCTATTTATTGCGATAGTAAAAATTAATTTCATGCCTTCTGCTATAGTCCTTCATACCCTAAATTTTAAATTCGAAAAACTTTTTTTCTGGCTATTAAGAATTGGATAATTATTTATTCTAAATATATAAGAGCAAGTTACTTTCAAACTACGAAAGTAGTTTGTTTTGTATTTTTTCAGGGATTAACACCTTAATTAACTTTTATACGCAATGAACACTTTTATAGGGATTATTCTGCAGTGAACCTAGAGCCAGCTTAATTATTCGAACTTTTATGAATCTGCAAATATTTATGAACAACTAGACATTTTTTATCACATTGTTTTATTTTTGATACTTTTGATTTAAATATTCCCTTAAAAAAGTTTTTCCCTCAGAATAATGAATAGGAATCCAGCTTGGAATGCATTTATTAGCAACAATTCGACAGAAAATCGTAAAATTTACTGCAGATACAGAAATAGGTTGAAAGCATTAATAAGACGTAAGCGAAGGTTATTTTATAATCGTTATTGTGAAAATTGTTTTCAGTCTCAATATTAAAGACAAATATGATCTGAAGCCGTTTTCGGAGATGAGCACGTAAATGTGTTTAACAACCACTCCATTCTTCTACCAATTTGCAGCTCGGATAACTTTAATAACGTTTTTAATGCAAAAAAAAAAAATTAGTTTAGAAACGTTGATGAACTTGAGGGTCCAGATGGTATTCCAATAAATTTTCTAAGATATCAAAAGATTCTTACCTATTTGATCAACTTAGTAACAACCTATTCACAATTTCCTAAGCTTTGGAATGTTGGTAGAGTTGTGCCCATACCTAAGGTAAAAACACCTCGCTGTCTTTCAGATTTTCGCTCAATAAGTGTTTTTTGTTCAAGTTCAAAAATTCTAGAAACAGTACTAAAAAACCGAATTTAAGATCACCTTAGTTCAGAAAACTTACTAAACCCTTATCAGTCTGGTTACAGGAAATGTAATAACACAACGGGCCTAGTCTTAGATATTTCAGAGACATTAAGGCATAACATGGATAAATCGTAGAGTTCTATACTTGTTACATTACATTTAAGCAATGCCTTTGATTCCCTAAATTGTGAATTACTTTGTCAGAAACTTAGAAAAGAATTTCAATTTAATAAATCGGAATGTACCTTTTGTTTTCATTTGTTAAGGGTAGACTGCAGTACGTTGAACTTAGCGGTCAAAGATCATCTACACTAGAAACGTTTAGGGGTGCACCGCAAGGGTCTATATTAGGACCATTACTATTTTTATTGTATATAAATGATCTGTATCGTATAATACATTTTTGTAAATGTTACACGTAAGCAGATGATTTTTACTTACTAGGTGATGACTCTGGTTTAGAATTGATTTAGCTTGCCAATAATATCAATAATGAGTTAAGAAATCTTGCAGACTTAATATCACACAATTTTTTTTTTGTTGTTTAGTGCATAGTTTATTTCCACCTTAAATATATCTTAGAGATGACCCCATAAAATTTGTTTCGTACCATAAAATTTTAGGAATATACCTTGATTGCAAACTTAACTTTTTATATCAAGTCAAGAATATAATATCAGAGTGTCTTTCCTCCTGTCTTTCATAATTTTTGTGTGGCATTGAGGTTTTTTCAGGAATGACACAACAAAATATTTAAAAACTTCGTATTTGCTTCAATAAAGTAGTTCGATTTATTTATAGTTTCAATAATAGGGACCACATTACAGCTTATGTAATTCGCACATTGGGTTCAGACTTTCCAACTTTTATAGACCTACGAATAATGACACAGTTTTATAAAATAATGAAAATCGGTAAACCATCTTATATTTTTAAGAGATTTAACTTTGGTCGTTCTTCTAGAACCAATATTTCGATATGTCCAATTCATTCTACTTTATACATCAGCCGATCAATCATGGTTAAATAGCAAGAACTTGGTATAGTATACTTCCACATGAAGTTCGAGGGTTTGAAAAAAATGTTTGTCAATTTATGAATATAGTAAAAAATAACTATAAGCAAGTTGTATGGATACTAATTAAAATATTATCAGATTACTTTAATTTTAATTGATTTTATTTGTCAATATTTGTGCAAAAAAATTGAGAGGGGGGGGGGGGGTGCTAAATTATATTTATTAATTATAAATAATTATTATATTATTAATATATGAATCATTTATATTATTAGTCTTTTATTTAATATTTTAAATGTAAAGATTAAATTTTAATTGTAAAATACTGAATTCATTTAGCCTTGTAGGCTTGTAATTCTTTGAATAAATATATAAATAGTTAAAAAGATAAGAAAATAAATAAATTTTTCTTTAGTTGACTCTAGGGAAGCTACTTTTATATCAAGATGAGGTGTAGAACTTTTTACCCACTTACTGATTATTCACCACTAACTTATACAAGGATCTAATACAGTAAACTTTTTATTTTCTAAGCAAGGACCGGATGTAGCAATCTTGCTTGCTTTCTATTAGTTTTAAGGTTTAACTCCTTCTTATTAATTAAGTTAGGCATATCTATGAACTGTTGAATTCTAATACCCTAAACTTTAAACAAAAAAGTACATGCATATGCTTTGCAGTAATAAATAAAAAATTTGTCATACAAACAAAATTTTTTGTGTACTTGTGATATTTATTTGTCTCCTAACTGACAGTTAAACCATAAAATACCATAGCTTTCACATAATGCACATATACAAATACACTATAACGCTGATTCAATATTATTCAGCATACGAATATATCCAAAATTAACTTTGAGTAAAAAAAGTCTTATATTGCAGTTGTAAAAAAAAATTTATATTTCATTTTTTTAACAAATCTTTCAAAGCTTCAAGTTAATAGTGTTGTAAATCTTGTATTTATATTATTTTATAAGGTCGAAAATTTTAATGCATTTCTTTTTTAGCACAAAATGAGAACCACCCAAATACAAACTTGCATTTCACTAATAAATTGAAAATTATCAAAGTTTATTAGTTAATATCGCAGACAGCAAAAGCGAAAAAAATAAAAAGCTTACGTGCATTTTGTAGTGTAGCAACTGTCAAAGGACATGACAGAAACACGTGCATTTAAAACTAAGCAATTTGCTACTATAAAAAAGAAATATGACAGCAGACGACTTTATTAAAATTCGACTTACTACAAACTATACAGTTAAAAGAAATTATACAGAAAGAAAAATATAAAACCTCATTGAATTACAATAACACAATAAAAAGAAAGCAATATGATGTTATATTATTAAAAAATGTCTTAATTAATACAGCTGAACTAAAAATTAAAAACCCCAAAGAAAAACTTGAAAATATTATTCAGGCACTGATTTAGTTACCGTCAATTAATCACTAAATTTAATAAAATATTAAATATGGCAATTTTGCGAAAATAAATGAATAACTGAACTCGAAATCAATTTTACCGGTGAGCAATGAATTAGTTTTCAGCACTAATGTGTTTGAACTAAACCGTAAACTGCAAAAAGTTTATGGTCGTTACGGTAGATTAAGCATAAGTTATGCATAACCGACTAAATGAGAACATAAATTTTTTATTAATACTATTAAAATATATGGTAACAATAAAAAAAATTTTCATAAATTTTAGAAATAAAATTTTTAAGAATTAATAATTTGCTTTACTTTTCGTCTTGTGGAGTTGGACTTCTTACCTTCTGATACATCCAAATATGAGCCTGTTAATGTGAATGCCAAGGATATATCCTGTCGCATTACTATATTAGAAATAAAATAAAGTTTTCACATTTCGTTTAAATATACAAGACCCAATATGATATCACATTCCAGAGATGGTAACCAGATGAGAAAAAGAGAAGGAAAAACGGGCACTTACGGATACAAAAATATTAATGAAATTTGATATTTACATAAGAATTTCTTTTAAAAGAAATATAGATATTTTTAAAAAAAGAGGAGAACAAAATCGCACCCAACCGAAATTACGAAAATCCGATTTCAAAGATTATTTGATTGCATATAGATAACTTATAATGTTCAATAAGCAAAATGAAATCTCCTGGTATATGTGAAGACTGTCTTATTTAACAAATGCATATTAGCTACATTTAATCACTTGCAAAAATTACACTTTTTTGTAAAAACTTTATACATAAAAATTTAGCAATTCTACATTCAATTTGAAATTCCTGATTGCTAACCAATTCAAAGTCAGGAGCTATAAGAACCTTAGAGGTGGAAGAACAGGCTTACATTCAACGCACAATATTAAGCTAGAAAAGACCAAGGATTCCAGTATTGCCTTAGACGGACTTTTTGGTTGTCTGTTTTTTTAGAGAAAAATGTAAAAGGAAAATTCTTCAAGTATAAGTAGTTGCAAAATTGTTTCTCGTTAAAAGGTAAACGTTTTAAGAACCATACCAGTAATATGTGAGAAGAGCTATAATCTACCAAAATATCATCACATATACAGATAGATTATATTTTTACATCTTTTTAATGATATTCCTTTGTCTAATTTAAATAAAAAGTAACATTAAAGCCTCCTGAAGGCAATTAAAATACAAAACGTTTAATTCTTTGTAATCAGAGAATATATGAATGTATACCTTATTACCTGCGATCAACACCTGCAATTAAATATTATTATTTATAATATTTTTAATCGGTTATTCTGAAAATTATTAAAAACTTTTACCTGTGTTCATTCAATATGTGATACCTGATGTAAAATCCTGTTTTAAGATATAATGAGGTAGGAGACAGTAAATTCTTCGACTTCCTAAATCATTTATAGTAAACAGATGTTGGTATGCAGGGTTGAAAAATAAAAGCCCTTTAAAAACTAATTATTTATTATGAAGATCAAAATCAAATTAACTGCCTGCTATTTTATTTTAAATAAAATCCGAGTCTGGTACTATTTAAAAACAATTACAAAATTCTTAGTTTTTGTTTCTGTTGTGTATAAGTCACTAAAAGAAAAACATGATGTTAATAACCAAACTAAAAATCTTAAAACTACAACATGTTATTCGTATTAAATTCAAATCAAATTTTATATTTGTGTACGTTTTAGTATCAAATTTGATAAATTTAACCTGATAGGTGACGTCTATCTGGGAATTTCAATATGTTGCCTCCAATATAATACTTTCGTTTGAAAAATCTTGTATCTGATGTGTTCGAAGTAGAGCCCAATAGTTAACTAGAGAGAACCTAAATTTAGACGCAGGCATAGTTCAATAAGCTGTTTGTTATGTAAGCATAACCTTATAATCCATATTGTTTTATTATAAGAATGCAATTTACTTGTTGGTTGGAAAAGCTGTTATTATAATAAGGAGCATCAGCGAAATATGTACAGTTTTTTAAACCAACATATAAGTTATGTTTTTAATTTACAAAAATATGTTTAAAGCATAATATTTTACCAATTATTTTTATTCAATTTTTGCTTAATAAAGCTTTTATTTCTAACAGTTTTTATGCAGATCAATTATTGTAAGCATGATATTTTGACTCACTCTGTAACAACATTGAGGTCTCTATTACTACTCTAATATAATAAAACTCTTTAATTTAATTCTTTTCAATATAACTTTAGCAATGTTTTAGTAAATAGTAAATTAAGTATTTGGAAATCAATTTATGAATAAATCATAATAATTCGTTTGATGTAAATTTCAAATTTTCTTTGGATTAAATATTAAATTTTTATACAAATGAATATTTTTATTTTTTCAACTTTGTTTGCGCAATATTTAAAGTTTATTATATTGGGTAAACTATTTTATAGTTTAAGTTATTATAAACAAAATGTAATAATAAAGCCAAATATTATGCAGCCAGAAACATACAGCAAAAATTTGCGGTGGTTGATTCCTACTTTTTTTGTACTTTTTTTTTGGTTATGATTTTGCATATTGTTAAAACCAGAGTTATTAATTTGCAATCTCTTTGTCAGTTTAAAGAATGAAATGTTTTGCTGTTGTATATATATAATTTTTGTCTACTCAACATCAGACTATCAGCGCTTATGCTATTTTTAATGCGAATATTGTGTAGACATCTACAATTTTTAATAGGTTATAATAAATTTTCGGTTCAGTTTTGCACTTGCGTTTGTTGATACAATAGTTTTTTAATTTTACTTATTTGCATAGAGGTTTTATATATGTGGTGTTAGTTACTGAAAACTGTTTTTAGTCTGCTGCGATAAAACAAATTCTGTAAAAATATCAAGAGTCTACTTAAGGTCTTAGAGAAGGCTTTGACAGACGATTAGACAGTCTAGCTTTGGGTAGGGAACTAAAAAAAAAGTAGAAACAATTCATAAATTACTTATTATTTGGTAAATCAAGTTTTAAACATAATATACAGCTTTTTCCCTATCTAATGTTATACTATGTGGCAGTTAGCGATATTGCGTAATTTCGCATTAAAAAAGTCTACAAAAAATCCTCTAGGTACCACCATATAATCCAAAAATCATTGTGTTAAGTTTTAAATTATGGTAAACATTTACAATTACTTGAATCCCTCGTTGAATTGATAATAATTGGCAGTACACAATGGGGCAAAATCAAAATATTGAAATCAAAAATTTTATTTTAAAATGCTTACAACTCGATGATTTTAAAACATAAACATAAATTGTTGTTAGCAATGGGATTGGAGATTTAGGTAAGAACAATCTTTTTGTCGAAGAAGCCGTTAAAATTGTTTCTACTGTATGTTGCAACGGTATATATATATATATATATATATATATATATATTGGTAACAGGAACTATGTGCTATGGGTTAAAAAAGTTTCAAATAGATTTAAAACTTTAGTATTTGAATTTCAAAGAGAAGGTTATTTTAATGTTATTATTTTGTCCACACAATTTTTTATTTGGTTTATTTAGTGAAAAATTGTAATAAAAAATTTTATTAAATTTTTATTATTCAGGAACACTCTTAACTTAAATAAATTTATTTTTGTTTTTATATATGTCTTAAATCTAAATAATATGTAAAGAAATATTTGGAATTTCTCAACCCAACTTCTAAAGCGGATTAACTATTATGGAATCTAGGTACCTGCGATCAGTATTGTTAGTTATGGCAAATTGTGGTGGCGATAAAATAGCGAGAGGCGAGGCATTTGGCGTTTTGTAAATGGCTTGGTGATATTTCCGGCCATTTTTCTTTATGTTAATATTTTTTTGAGGTCGACTTAAAATGTAGTGTCGGCGAATTAATTATGTTCGCTTTTAATTCTATATTTTTAAGCTGCCTTGTATATACATAAAGAATAATTTTTTTAATAAATGTAAAATGATAAAGGCGCTAAAGAAAAAAACAGTTAAATACACTAGATGAAGTTAAAGTACCGTTTTTGTTTGAAATCAACGGCTGAAAACGATAAACCAGCTAAAAATATTTACAACGAATTGTGTGATAAAAATATAAATTTTATTAATAGAATTATAAATTTAATACGCAGTTCCACATGAATTGCTAATCTGATTAAATGAGTGCAGGAATTATGCATCAAAAACCTTATAACACACTCCTGACAATTGCAAAAATTAAAAATCTTTAAGCCTAATACTTTAGCTAATACATAAAACAACGAAAAACTAAGTAAAAAATTAAAAGAGGAATTGAGTTTAAAAAATTATCTTTTGAACATGAATAACATTCATTTTGACACAGAATTCCAAACTGAATTGAACAAAACTGTTTTGAGTGTAACCGATACGTTGATTTTACAAGAACAAAATATCTATCTTTAAAACTTTAAGCAGTTTTCCATATCCGTTTTGAATATGTTGATTGTTCCCACAGGTAATGCTTGAGTTGACAGAACTTATTCTTGCAATAATATCATTTATGAATGTTAATAACATATGTATGATATAAAATATTAATTTCTTCGAAAAATATATTAAGTAGATTAAATAAAAATTTAATGTATACCAGCAGGGATTCAAATGATAATTATGACAGGAAGTTTTGTACTTTTTTGTATTACTACGTTACTTAAATGTTATGTTGGTTTTGTACCTTTTACAAATGAATTCTATTTTGTATATTTTAAATAAAAACTTTTTGAGATTATTATAAGCAATGCAATTTTTTCGTTTAATGATAATTTTTCTTATTGAATTAAAATTAAGTACAAATATTTTTGTAACTAATAACCTAGCAGTACCTATAACTTCGTAAGCGGTTCGTTTAGGGTTATCTACAATTTCCCGGGAAAATTTTATTTACATTCCCGGGAAACGGGAAGTTTAAAATCATTAGAAATTTCAAAAAATACACTGATTATTTTTCAAATATTTTGGTTATGACATAAAATTTTTAAAATATTTCGTTTCGCGTGAATTCTACTAAACAAGATACTATTTTTGAAGTACATTCTTATATTTTAATGCATTATTACTTAAAAAATGTTATTAATTCAGCAAACTTAGAATTTATCTACCATTATAGGCCATAAATAAATGTTAACACAAAACTTGGCGTTGAAACCATCTATTTAAAATATAAAATATACAAGTGCATACGAAAAGGAAGTATTTTTGCAAATATGTGTTTACTAATTTAATACAGTTTGTCCATATTTTGTTTTTTAAAACAAGGTAGTGTGTCTAATATTTGGACATGTTTTAAAAAAGGTGCAAACGCAGCACAATGAAAATTATGCCCAAAGAAGCTGTTGCTTAAAGGCTATCGTACTAGCCGCCTCAAGCGACATGTTTCCATAGTGGCTGCTGTAGTCAAAATGGTAAACTTGTTGTATACAAACTTGATTGGCCAGGTTTCAACCCCTGCGATATTCGCCGGCGAGGTAAAATAACTCTCTATCTCTCTTCTCTCTCCATCTGTCTTATCTCTCTTATCTATCCCTTTCCTAAAGAACTTAGCACGGTTACGAAAATAACTAAATAGGAAATAATGCCTGAAGTGCTACTTCTCTTAGAAAAAAAATGGTGCACAAAATACAGTATGATTAAGGAAAATGCGAAAGCAATGGGAATAAAAAAAACGTAAACCCAATATTAAATATTTAATGGTAATAGAGACCTTCCTTAAAATTGTTGCAAAGTAGGCTGCAGTCGATGGAATGTCCATCCGAACGATTACAAGAAGTTCTTTTATACGTGAAACTTTTCATGTGAAAAATATGAGACTGCCAAAATATGGAAGCGATGTAAAAAGAAGTTTGTAAAAAAATACTATAATTAAGTCAAGTCAATAATAGCCAAAAACCAATTCAAAGAAATTTCTAATTAATTAAGATCCACAATTGTTTTTGGTGAGTGGACTAGTGTCACGCAAAAAAGATATTTAAACATTTGTTTACATGGTAATTAATCCTTTCATAATTTGGCGTTAGTTTTTATATGAGGCAGGTGTAATTCAGATACAATCAGAACACTAATTAAATGCAAGCTTCAAGATTTGGTATATCGCTGGCGGATCATATTGTTGCAGCTCTACCAGATGGTCCAAAAAACAGCTTCATGTTTTTTTCAAAAAGCCCAATTGATAGTAGATATTTTTGTTGGACCCATGCTATTCTCCTGGCTGTCCTTGATGTTATTTATAAGAAATCTTATAAAGCAGCAGATATTACAGAAAGGGAAACCGATGGAAGTAAAGACAAAATCGAATACAATGAATACGAAATTTTAGGTAAGACAGCTTTGTTGCGCTGGATTAAAAATAAAAATTAAAAAAAAACAGCATGTTTGGAGAAATATATATGTATGTGAAAGAGAAATGTGGCAGAGAGTTGCGCTAAATTTATGGTGTAAAAAGAAGATGTAATAGAATGGTTGAAATGATTTAATCGTTTCTTAATTTAAAAATCGCAATAAAAAATTCTGATATATTTTATTTGCACAGAATTGTTGCTTAAAGAAAATGTTCAGATTAAAAAAATTTAGTATCTGTTTTATATCCCATTAGAGTTGCAGTAGAGGCTTTGAGCCGCAGGGATACAAATTTAATAATAGTAGTCGCTATTATTCGTTCTTTCAAAAAAGCTCTTTGAAACATTGAAAACAAAAATGAATGAACGAAGAGATTCATTAGTTAAACGAAAACAATTTTACTCAGCACAGAATCGTCAACTATTGAAGAAATAGAGCCAACTTTTATTGAAAGACTTAACAAAGCAATAAGAAATGTAAAGGCAAAAATATATAAAACAAAACCAAAGTACGAGTACTTCCACTGAGTAAGCGAAACACAACGAAAATATATAGTTATTAAATAAAAATAGCTTTCCCTTTTCTTATAGATTGACAATCTTAACAAAGTTTAAAAGTTTTAGCTTTACAGTTTCTCCAGTACGTGAGAAAAGATGTTTAAAGGTCTTTTAACAAGAACTTTGTTTTTCAACTGTGGCAACACCAACAACACGATAGTTTTAACGTGTAGCTATTTGACGTATTCGTAATAGATGCATTAGCACTAAGAAAATATATTCAGGAATAACTCGCTAGTTTTTCTGAAAAAAAAATTTTTTCAGACGATGTCAACAAGCAAAATTGACGCCAAAAAAATGGGTACGCTGTCACGCTCATAAGTGATAAACCTTTGTGAAAGAATGGCCAAATTTTTCCTTCTTAATTTACTATTATTATTATATAGCAGTAATAAAATCATTGTTTTAATTAAATTGAACCGTACACAATATCAATCGCAATTATTTTTACACTAAATTATTATTCGAAGCACCTAATTTCGATAACTTGCATAATGGAAAAAAATAAACAGTTTTTTCTATGAAACATTAACTTTAATCATTATTATATAAATACCTGATTGAAATCGCGGTTAATATGTCAAATTTCGTTAAAAGAGTTTGAAAGAAAATCGTAAGATGTAAATGCGAATAAATGCATAAATCTGTACTTTATTTTGTTTTATATTACAAAATTGCGTTGGCCACAAAAACTGGTTAGAAAATAATGCCTTGAGGAAAACTTAATTTAGGATTAAAAGCTGCATTTGGTTTCGGCGGTAATTATTTCTTTAATAACAACGCAATTGACTGAAAAAAATAATAAAAGTACAAGTGCATGTTGATGTAAAAGGAATAGTTACAAACATAAACAAAACCAAAATATTATTATATAATTTACAGCTTGTAGATTTTTATCAGTTATGTTTTTGAATCCTTTCGAGGATATTAATCTTTTATAAAAAAAAAAAATTAATAAATAAATAAAAAAAAACCGATGCAACATGGGAAAAAAAGTTTTTTATGCTAAAACATAAATTTCCTTATACGTAACAGGATTTGACTAAATTAGTGTTGCAAATGAAAGAAAATTTAGTCTGTACTTTATATAAAAATCTATTGAATTCTTAATTTTAAATAACTTAATTTTTAATTACACTTAAATTCACTATTTTATATGACTGATTGAAAAACAAAACAGTAAAAGTTGAATACTAGCAGAATGTAAAATATCGCTACACACTACTTTATTATTTCTCATATTCAGTTCGAAAGTTGTTTCAGCTGCAAAATTTTTCAATTCTAAAAGTTTTTTGGGAATAACTTTTAATAATTTTGCGAAATAATAGCAAATTTCGTTGATATTTTAAAAAAGACCTTTGCAAATAAGTAAAATTTTGTATTTATAAATCAATATATGATTAATAATTTTGTAATTAAAATGAGCAATGTTATATTTTTTTATTTTGTTTATAAAAATTATATAGCTATCTTCATTATTTTGTTATGAATTTTAATATTACTACTTTCCAAGGCAAATCTAATAATAATCACTCAGTTTGCTCAGAAACACATTCGTATACGTATCAATAATCTATTGTAAAATTTTAAATGTGGGACTATCTCTTCAAGTCGACTAAAAAACTTACTTAAGTAGCAAACTTATATATAAATATTTTATAATATTCCCGTGAAATATTTATTATTTAAAGCTTCAAGATGAAATGTATAACGGAGGGAATAGCATATGCATATTCGCTAGTGCTCATATAACTTATCGTATTTCCGGACGCAAATCATGTACCTGTTGGTGCTAAATAAAATCTTAAAGAATTATTTCAAAATGATCATATAACATAAAATTTACAAACCTGCCATCAATGCTTTTTCTCTCGCAGAGACATGATTTAAATCATAAAATAAACTTGATAATTCAAATTTAAGCCCAAGAGAAAATAATGTTTTTATTACAGAAAACAGAAATGGCAAGTTATAGTATATTAAAAATAACATGCTAAAACTATGAAACCAAAAATCGCTTAACCTAGTTTTGTTTAAATACTTTTACTTTATTTTAATTTTTTTATAATAATTTAATGATTTTATTTTCTGGTAAATATCTACAAAATTAGAAAATATTTTTATTAGTGCAATTTAAAACAATGTAATTAACTTATTAAAGCAATTTATTTTGAATGGATCGTCACCACTTTGATGGGCTTATAAGTCATGTTAGTTTGCTGAACGAAGGCATCCACTTAAAAAAAATAAACACGAAAAGACCGCTGTAGTTAAAGATATGACACTGAAAGTAATCAAGCACGTACAAATAAAACAAAATTATCAACTAGGAAAGATTTCAAGTCAACTTGTTAACAAATGTGTACAATTAAAACATTGATAATTACTTACTTTACACAAAGTTAACAAACAGTCGGTCTGTTTTATTTCTTAATCTTTTCAGATCGTTTTTTACCTGTTATTTACTCAATAGATTTGCCATAAGATATAAAACAATATCATTCGTATCTCTATGTTCATCTCATTAACTACACGGTTGAACATAATTATTATACACTGATAACTCTGTTGACGAATTTGTGTGATAACAAGAGAGTATATTTCTGCATTTAATAACATAATGCATTCATCTAAACACATATGAAGTCGAAGAAGGAATTGAAAGTATTGGGAATCGCCTCTAATAGTTCATGAAGCGTTGGTTATGAACTTCTAATGAAAGGTGGTTGTCATTTAGTAGGCTATGCTAAGGAAACAGAATTGTCTACTTCAAGATGCACTGTACAAAATCGAAAGATGGCATTTTAAAGCAATTTTTGATATTTTTCTATGCCTCGCTTATATTAAGATTGACCTAAAGAGAAAAGAGGATGTATAAAAAAGGCATTTCTTTTTATAAGGATATAAATAATAAATTTATATTTCGTTACCTTAATATAGAAACGCCTCAACTTGTTTTTTCTTAAGTTTAAGTTCTATACATATTTCGATAAATTATTCGAATTATTCGAATTATCTGAAAGATCAGAAAAATTGTAGCAGTATTAAATTGCTTAGAGAATTTTTTAACACAATGCGTTAACAAAAAATTTCCAACTACAAAACTGGGTACCGTTAAATACTCAAAAAAAAAAAAAAAAAAATAACTCAATAACAACAAAGAATTCAAAAATCTCATACAACTTGGGAGTAATTTCATTATGGGATTTGTATGGGATTTTTGGAAATTGTTGGATTCTGTTGGAAGTTATTTCATTTTCTTTGATCATTGGGAGTTATTTCAGTTATTTAGTTCATTCAGATATTATTATAACGGTTTCTATAACTGGAAATAAAATAAGTCGCCAAAAATATTTATCTGAAAGTTATTTAAATTAATATAATCTTCGAATTTTTTAGAGTTTTATTTTTTTTAATTTTTCCTCCGTGGTACATTGAGCATCGGTTTCGCTTACAAACTTTTCCTGTATAGCCGGCATTCGGCCGGGCTGAATGAGCTCACTATGGTGTATGGAACAGCGGTTCCGTTAACAAAATATTGTGCGTATAGCCTGCCTTTGGTCATATATCTATGATATATAGTAAGATATCAAAGTTAAGGACCTCTTTCATCGGGAGGTACCTCTTATACCATAGATGTTAAAACATTAAACAGTGCCTGGGTGCGAATATAATTTGTATTGGAAGTTATTTCTTTTGGGAATTATTTCATTGTTTTTTCTAATATATTTATTTTGAATTAACAGTTAAGTTTTTGGGTCATATTTTATTTTGGCGTTGGGAGTTACTTCGTTTTTTCAATTTGGAAATTATTTCATTTTTTAGGCCCTATTTCATTGGAAGTAATTGCATTAGAGTTATTTCATTTCTTCCTTATCCTGTAAAGAAGGAAAAACGTTACTTAGGGCCTTTATAATTAAAGTAACAATTAATATGTTTAAAAATTAATATAAGTAATAATTTTTTATAGAAACTAATAAGATTATTGCATAAAATAGAAGACGGTATGTTCAAATATTATTATTTAGTTGGAGCAGGCCGACAATTTTTGTGACGCAGCTTATAATAAGAAATATATATATTGTAAAAAATAAACACTTTTTTTAATTATACTAGCGGGGCCTATGACTTCGTCCACTTATTATTTAAAATATTTTAATTTAGAAAAATGTGTTTTAAAACATTTGTTATAGAATTCTGTAAACAGTGTTAAAAATTTGACATTTACAAAAATAAAATGTACTGAACAGTACAGATGAAATTGAGTGCTTGCATATTTGTATATCTATTTTCTCTACGAAATGACATATTTTAATGAAAAAAGTATTTTATATTTGAACCACGGTTCTAAGCTTACTTCTCATAAAATTTTATTCAAATCTATCCAGCAGTTTTTACGTGATGCGAACACACACAGTCAGACCGACAGGCAAAAATTCCAAAAATAGGTGTTTTGTATTCCATTATTTTATGCACAAAAATGATACCCCTAGTGTTTTATTATATGTATAGATGAGCACTGCAGGTTAACATAAAGGTATTTGCTGTTATGCAAAAAGGCTGTTTCCAAGATACAAAAGATATCGTTCATAGGATGAAAAGCGAATAAAGCTGTGTCTTATGCCTTGTTTTAGTTTTTAGTAGCTAAAAGGCACTCCTACATTGAAAACAACAATTCGTTCTGTATCATTCTCGCTCATTTTCAATGAACACTTAGTTAAAACTTTTGCTCCTAACGACAAACACAGCTTTTGACTATAACTAATAACACAAAAATCTGGTTATTAAAACAGTTACTTCAAAATAAGGGCACAAAAAGCTTCAACGACTAGGTTTATATATGCTTTCTATTTTGATGCTCTCAACAATTTAAATCTATAAATTCAAACTGCAGTGCAACGATAAAAGAAGCAACATATTACTACGTGTACTCAAGAATAATATCTTATTATTGACTAGGAGTGCCCAGAACTTCATCAGCGTTTCATTTTTGGTTTTCCTAAGATTCAATTTTAAAAAATGTGTTAAAAGTTTCCAACTGGTAAAACTTGGTGCTTTCATATTTCATATTTCTCTACGGAAATGATCCTGTTACAATTTTATTATTTTTTGTACTATTTTGAAAACACTGTTTGTCTTATGCAATTTACCAAACCGACAACTTTAAAGGGACAGATGGTTAAATAACCTAACTTGCGTACGAAGAAGATTTTATAATATTTCTTTTATTATTTTTTTGTTATGCTCTCTTATAAGCGCTACTTTTGAAGCTGTCTTCTTAAGATTTCAAAAATATATAACTCCTTGGACAAATGAAAAATGTTAGTGATGATACTGTTATGGATGCAAGGTGATGTGGCATTGAATAATTAAAGCAAATCTTTATAGTTATAATTGCTGTTGGAAAAATGGCAAATAAATAGGAAAAAAAACTTTTTTCATCAAGCCTAAAAAGAAGTAAATATACAATGTTAAGTTTTTGCCAAAGTAATTTCTTAATTATGTTTATATTTTTTTTAAAGTGAATAAATGCTAATTAAGTTTTTGTAATTAAACAAATGGTCGGTCAATACCGGTACATTTTTTCCGAACTTCAAGCAAGTATTCGAGCGGAATTTTTGTGAAAATTAAAAAAAAAATAGTTTTAATCAAATTGTTTTACCATAAACATATAATCAAACTAACATTTTTAAATTGTGTTTTATGCGAACTGTTTTCCCATATGAATTCTGTCATCGTTAAACACCATTAGATATAAAACAAACACGTACAGCTAAACAATCGGTTTTCTAACTGGTTCACAATTCAATCATATACCTGCTGCGACCAATGTGGCCTTGAAAATGTTTCTGAGTCTTCCATTAAATAAAAAATAAAACAAATTTAATTTACAAATAGTATAATAACAAGTAAAAGTGCTATACATATTTGGCTATGTCGAATCCTGTTTATCCTTTACCATATATGTAACTCTAGTTTTAAGAAGTAACTCAAATAAAAATAAAAAAAAAAACAAATATTGGAGTGACAGAGAATTAAAATATAAGAAAAAAATTAAGTAATACGCAGCAAAAACAGACATGCAAAAGAAGTAGGTAATTCATGGGTTTAATTTATGGGAAAAACGCAAGATTTTAACAAATGCAAAAGGGGCAGTGAAAATACCCATGATTTTTGAACTAAGCTAAGCACTTTAAAAAATTATTCTATTCCTTGAAAGATTTCTTCAAAAGTTATTGAATGATACCCGTATTGATATCCCAGCAAATAAAAAATGTAGGAGAAAAAGGTAATTCATGGATTTTACGTAAAATGAACTAGTTTAATTTAGGGGAAAAATGATTGATTTTAACAATAGCTTGTCATTGGCGAGCATGGGTTCACATTTAACAAATAACTTGGTATTTAATTGATTTTTTTAAACCAGTGAAAAACGATGATTATTATACATTATTCATTAATTTTTGGTTTTTATAATTTCTATTTTTATGAACTTTAATGAGTTATTCATGAATTCAATATTTTAAACTTAAAAGCTTAAAAAATGCATTGTGGAGACTAAGTGGCAGAGAAGCATTGAAAATATAAATGAAAAATCATTATTCTTCTTCATTATTTAAAGGCTGCTAGAAAAGGAACAAAGCATATTATAAATCGTAGATACGTGTCAAGTATATAAACAGATAAATAGCACTCCCCGCAGCATGTTAATAGGCTCTGAATACGAACCAATAAATAAAGTTTATAAGTTTCATCAAACGAATAAATTCGATGCGGTAGAAAAGGACACATTAAATTTTTTGAATTAACCTGCTAAGAATGTAGAATGCAATAAATGTTCTGCGATCGGACATTTCGCAATAAGCTAGCGGATTACAAGAAGTAGAATTAGCAGTAAGCGGTTTTACAAAAAAAGTGGTCTCTCCCTAATATCCGTTGTGTGGCAGAAGATGATATGTCTCTTTTTAAACAAAGCGAGTTTGGATGTTTTAAAATTGGAAATAATTAGCAAAGTGATGGAAATCTGCCCTGCTAAATTGGTGGAAAGAAAACTGCCATGTAAATAGACTCTGGGTGTCGCTTAATCCTGCTAGAAGAAAAAGACTGGAAATTTTTACAAAGTCATACTCTCAAATTCTGCAAACAAATTAAAAGTGTATAAGGCTCCTGCCCTTTGGAAATTATCCTAGTGTTTGATGAAAAAAGAAATAATATCCACATTTATGTTATCAAGAATGGCGACCAATCTCTCCTTGGGAGGAAAACATGAGGAAGAGCACCAACCAATCCAAAGATACGTGATATTACGTCTTGACATAATTGAGCCTGTCCTAGTTAAGCGATTTATCATGTAGTAATTGTTTTAAAAGGAAATAGAATTCGCATTTGTGTTGAAATAGGATGCGCTAATCGTGATATTCTTCGGGAAAATCAACAGTTATCAACTTTTGAGTCGCTTAGGAGCAGATTGAAGCCAGCAAGAATGTTCAACAGATTAATCCTTAAGTCTGCATACCACCAACTGGAGCTAGATGAAGCAGGGTGTGATATCAAACAAATATTTGTGTAGATAAAAAAGATTGATGTTTGGATGATGATGTTATTGTGTTTTGAATCTGTAACGAAGAACAGGATGAAGCCTTAACAAGTGTTAAATCAAAAGAAATGTGTGTGGAGAATTAAGAAACATATTTTTGTGTCATATACTTTCAGTGGATGGCTTCACAAAGCTAAATAATCAAAAAATTAAATTCGATTTTTTTTAAGGCTTACTGCCTTATGTGATAAAATTCTTACCCGAATTAGCAGAATTTACTTATCTCCTCTGAAAAGTTCTTGCTAAAGATGTAAAATTTGAATGGGGTCACAAACAAGAAGAAGCTTTTGGCAAATTGAAGGCGATTATTTCCTAAACACCGAATCTTTCATATTTTTTTTTTTTCCTTTAACAGGTGATGTAAGTTCTGTTGCTCTGGGAGCATTTTGTTGCAATTTATGTGATTTAGAATCCAGAGTCATCTGATTGCAAGTAAGAGCTTATGTTCCAGTGAAAATAATTGTTCCTAAGCTGAAAAAAAAGCTTGGCCCTGGTATGCTCAGTTGAAGATTATTTAATTATTATTTAGCGGGCTTAAATTTTAAGTTAAGTTTTGTTAAAAAAATGTAGATGAAAGAATAATTTTGTCGGTTTTTAAGCAAAAGATGTCACAGTTTGTCTTCATACTAAAAAAAAATCTTTGACCATTTTGGACATTAAATTAAAATTAATATTTATGAGTGCGGAATGTATCCCAAAATAAATTATGAAGTTTTCAACTTAAAGTTATCCAGTTTAGCTACTTGTAAAAAAAATAGTGAATGCTATTTTAAAATCATTTTTCTGTTTAACAATTAGCAGCTGTTTTTTATTTGTCCGTTTCTATACGTGTGATTCGTGAAATTGCATTGAGTGGCACAAATCATTTAATTGTCTGGTGAAAAACAAATTTGATGTTGAAAACTTCATAATTTATTTTGGGATACATTCCGCACTCATAAATATTAATTTTAATTTAATGTCCAAAATGGTCAAAGATTTTTTTTTTTAGTATGAAGACAAACTGTGACATCTTTTGCTTAGAAACCGACAAAATTATTCTTTCATCTACATTTTTTTAACAAAAGGATACCTTCCATTTGGGAACTTTAAATTTAAAGTTTAAAAAATTATTGTTTTTCTTTTTTTTTAATTTTTTTTAGTTTGGTAAATAAAAGAACTCCAAAGCAAAATTGCAGAAAATAAATAATGTTTTGGTAGAAGAACTTTTTAAGCAAAAATTTATTACTATTTTAGAGAAAAAGAGACTTAAAACAAATGTTACTGCAGCTCCTTGGTTATATGGGTTACTCAAAATTCATAAAGAGAATTTTCCTTTAAGACCCATTTGTTATTTTATTAATTCTCCATCTTATGAATTGTGTAAATATATTACAATAATATTGAAAAAGATTACAGACTCTAAATATAATGTTAAGAATTCAATAGAATTTAAAGAAAGGATAAACAACAAATATATTCAGAAAGACGAAAAATTAGTTTCATTTGATGTAGTATCATTATTTCCGAGTATACCTGTTGACCTAGCGATAAATATAATAGAAGAAAAATGGGACGTGATACAAGGATATACAAGAATGGAGAAATGTTTATTTGTACGGATTTTAAAATTTTGTATAGAAGATAATAGATATTTTCAGTATAAGGAAAACATATTTTTGCAACAAAAAGGACTTCCAATGGGATCCCCAGCATCTCCAATTGTTGCGGATATTGTTATGGAGAAGTTATTAGACGTGTGCATTGAAGAACTTAGTATTAAGCCAAGATTAATGACTAAATATGTAGATGATTTATTCTGTATTATTTCTGAATCTGGAATTAAGAAAATGTTGGAAACATTAAATAAATTTAATAGTTGTATACAATTTACATTAGAAATAGAATGTGATTTTAAACTCCATTATTTAGATACTTTGGTAATTAGAAGAGGTAATAAATTAAAAATGGACTGGTATCAAAAGCCGACAGCTTTCGGAAGAATTATTAATTTCTATTCAAAACATAACAAGAGAATAATTATTAATACGGGCAGGAATTTAATAGAAAAAGTATTTAAGATAAATGATAAGGAGTTTCACAAAAGAAATAAGGTTAGAGTTGTAAAGATTTTAAGCGATAATAATTTTCCAATGCAAGTAATAAAACAGATTAATTAAACAATTTATATACGGAAGAGCAAGTAACAAAAGAAATGTGACAACAACAAAAGTTTACAAGTCTTTAATTTACGTACCAGAAATAGCAGAAAGGATAGAAAAATTAAAAATTTTTGATTCTGAAAAATATAAAATGGCATAAAAAATTATAATACTTTAAATAGACTGTTTAGTAAAACGAAAGAGAGAATACAAAAATGGGACATGTCAAATGTAGTATACAAAATACCTTGTAATGGTAATGATAATGAAGATTTTAATAATGTATATGTAGGTACAACTAAAAATAAACTAAAAACTAGAATAGCTGGACAAAGTCTGTTATAGAGACATTAATAATTCACAAAAAACTGCATAATCTTCCCATTGTGCCAGATTAATGCATCAGTTTTAAATATAGAAAATAATTATAAACGTCGATATATGTTAGAGATGTTACAAACAGTTAAAGTGCCAACAACAAAAAGAATAAACTTTAAGGCTGATACTGATAATGTTGCGCAGTGTTACAGACATTTAGTGCATAAAAAATAGTGAACATTATAATGTATCTTAACTTAGTTGTTTGTAACATTTTCACTAAGTTAATTTATGTGTTTGTATTTGTATAATGTTTTATGTATTTTTTATTTTTTAAAATTTAAAATTTGAATGTGTGTTTTTTGAGTATTGAAAGTTTATGAGTGTGTATATTTTAAAATGTTTGAATCTTTTGTCTTTGTTTTTTGAAATTTTTTTTGAGTTAATTTGACAAATTTTTTTTCAATTGAACTAATGTTTTTGTTTTTGAAAAGCATACAATTTGTTTAATAATATTATTTCCTGTTTCCTGAAGATGCCACCCAACGGTGTGGCGAAATATTGAAAGAAAAAAATATAAAATAATAAACAATATTTTTATTTTTATTCTAAAACTGACCTAGTGCTTGTTTTCATTATAAAATAAAATTAAATATAATAAAAGGTCAAAAAACATTAACATTTAATTATGAACTGTTTTTTAAATGAGACGGATCTGTAAGCATATCCTTCAACTAAAGAAAAAAAAATCCAAATTGGCTTAGAAATGTCTGAGTTCAGCGGGTATAAGCAAAAAAAGCAATATTCAGTCGAATTGAAAACTTCCTACTTATCCTTATTTTGAAGTCGGTTAAAAATGGATATGTTAGGTTGAAATTAACAAATAAATTTTCTATATACGTAAGATGGCTGATGTTGTCAATATACTGGCCTGCAGAAGTTTTCTTCTGTAACAGCTTTTGTAAAAAAATTAATGTACTGGGAATTTAATTTTGAATAAGAAAACAGTGATTTAGAAAATTTTCCAAATTATATCAATTTTCACTTGAAAAAAAAAAATCGTATGCACCAGAGTGGGTTATTTAAAAAAAAAATGGAAATAATTCTGCAGTTTCTAAAGAAATAGTCTGATTGTAATATGGCTCTAATATAGGTATATTGTCCAAATTTAAGCTAATCTAGGACTCTTTTACTGCCGTATGTAGTGTCAATACAACTGTTAAAAAACTACAGAATTATTTGCATTTTCTTCCAAATTTCACACTGTTCGCCGGATACACTTTTAAATTTTTAGCACATGCATGAAACACGCACTGCTTTTTATTCTCCAAACTTGTCATCACGTACCATGCTTTCAATAAGGAAATAGTAGAATAGAACTGCTAATGCTAGTTTTCCACGGTATACATTTATCATAAAACTTGTCACCTTTCCATATGTCCCATGTTTACACTTTTGTGTATCTTTTTAAAAATAATAACGCCTAGTCGAAACATAAGCTACTTAAAGAAATATTTATTTTTAAGTCAATCACTTTTCAAGTGCTGTAACATGTTTATTAATTTTGAAATTTCTATGTCATACATTTTAATTAAACAAGGTGTATAAGTAGCTGCATTTTTTACTGACTGCTTCCGATACGTTTCCCTACCCCAATATAAGTAATCGCACGATCTTTTATTGTAACCTGCTTTTTAACTGATAGTTTACCGCAAAAGAATTTAAGCCCTCTGTCTATTATAGGAAGAACCACGTCCACTTTTCCATAAAAGCCACGTGAAATATCAAAAAAAATAAGAAACCTTTATTACCAACCATATATCTGGAAAAAAAAAACTGTAAAACACGGCTAGTTGCTGGCGTAATTCATAAATAGGTCTTATTTATTGCAAGAAGCTTGTTTACAACATGTGGTTTATTCTTAACAATTGCAAATAATTAGAAAAATAAGCTAAAGAACTCAAAGAAGTTATAGTCATCTCCCTGCCAAGGTCTTTCCTGTCGTTTTCAATGTAGAAAAATTCAAATCAAACATCCTACTCTCTCTGTCCTCCTTCCTATAACCTAGTTTTTGAACAAAGCGTTGCGTAGGTTGGAGTCAATCCCTGAATGCTGATCCGATATAAAACAAGTAAGAATGCTATATTCGGCTATACAGTATTTTTTATACCCTTTACCATATATGTATATGTAGGTAATTCATCGGTTCTACGTAAAACGAACTTGTTCAATTTGAGGAAAAAACACATGATTTTAACATTAGCTTGTCATTTGCTAGCATAGATTCACATAGCTTGGCATTTAAATAATTGCTTAGACGCAATGAAAATTCGATTATGAGGATAAGCTTTTTCACCAATTTTTGCTTTTAAAAATAAGTTGTTTTGTTGTAGACCTTTTTTGCTATTTTAATTAATTTGTTAACACAAGGTTCGGCTTAAGGTCCTATTTGTTAATAAATAAAAAGCAAAAACTATTTGTTGTTTTTATTTTTATTTTTATTTTTTCAACATTCCATTATTTCGACCAACTTCGTTGGTCATCTCCAGGGAATATGACTAAAATGTATACAAAAAGTATATGCTCAAAAACAAACAAATAACAAAAATATTACAACAATAAATAAAAATAATAATCAAATTAAAAATTAATAATTATATTTATAATAATTAATTTTCAGCGTCGTCTGTTAATTATGAAAATACTTTGCCACTGACTGTTGTTATGTTTTTATTTGTTTATTATTTCTATGTTTACTAATTGTGTACCGATATATGTGAGCGCAATTGTCTGCGTCTGTTTTGTAATTTATTCTCTTTTCTGTAGAAGTGTTTATTATATGAAGCATCTCTTGCGTGTATCTCTTTATTGTATTTGTTTCTCCTACTAGAATTTTAACATTTTCAAAGTTTGGCTGGTGTCCAGTTATCGCAGAGTGGGCAGCTTAGGCAGTTTTTTGGTTAAGAAGTTTGTTTGTATTTAAGTCATATCTCAACGAAAAGGAAGAAAACACTGAATTTTATTTTTCTTTTGTTTATATATTTACTTTTAATAATTTATTGTAATTTAATTTTCTGAACTTTCATGTCATTTAATCAGTTTAAGTTGACGATAACTTGTTTTTTTCAAACCTTTGTACAAACCATTATTATAGTAACAATTATTTTATTAAATTTGTTTTGAGGAGATTTAATACTACGTTGTTAGGAAACTTTTTTCCTTTAACGGCGGCTGATTTGTCCTCATTGTTGGCTTAAGTAGCTAAAAGTGTAATAACTTGGAATGTCAAGCCTTTTTTCAGAATACGATATTTTAATATTATCGTTTTTTTTTGTTTGGCATACCGGTCGAGCAATTTAATTTAAGAAAATTGAGAAAATGTTATTTAAGCTTCCCGGCACAAAAACTATATAACAGGTAACACGGTGCATTATTTCATGGAGCGATCAAATTTCATTATTGTTTTTTTTTTAATTAATTTGTAGATTCCTAAGTCTCGATTTTTTATGAATGTAATCTCTTTCGCTTTCACAGCGAACATACAGTAGTGAAATAAGTCAAGTCTCCTTGTGGAAAATTTTTTGAAGGCTCACAATAACTAGACTTCTTTCCAATATTTTTTTTTTATAAAGTTCCAAATACTATGCGCATAGTTTTACAACATCCATAACAACATACAGCATCGGGGTTATTTAGGTGTAGGTGTAGATAGTAAAGTGGAATACGAAACACCTTTTTTGGAATTTTTGTCTGTCTGTCTGTCTATCTGTTCATATGTCTGTCTGTTCTAGATAGATTTGAATAACATTTTGTGTAGAGGTCCACTAAAACCTTGGTTCAAACATAGAATACTTTTTGTTTCGTAAAAATAAGTAATTCCGTATAGAAAATAGGGATACAAATGAGAAGACACCAAATTTTATCGGTATAATGGCATTAAAACAATTGCCAGTAAATTTTATTTTTATAGATGGAAAATTTTTAACTCTGTTAGAAAACAGTACAATAAAAATTTGAAAACACTTTTTTCTAAATTAGAATTTTTAGAAAATTATAAATCACACGCGGACAAATCGTGGGCACTTTTAGTATTTAATATATCTTAATGATATGTCTGTCAGTAAAGTTTGTTTTTTTTTTTACTCAAAATCAAATTTCAAATAATTTTTTTATTAACTTTCTTTTTAGGCATTAAAATTTTTGAAATCATTAATCTACGACATGCAAAGTACAAATTTATATGTAATTAGTAAATTAACCAGTTAAATTTTAAATAACATATTTTTTATAATTCAACAGCATCTAATTAAATGTAAATGATTAATAAAAACAAAAATGCAGTATATTTTTTGAGACGTTAATTTGCATTGCTAGTTGAAACAATTTAAAGTTTTTCAAAGATTTGTTAAAGATACAAATTTAGTTAAAATTCAAATAAGGTTCAATGGCACAGTATTGCATTTTAGCTTCAGTTTTAAAATTGCTCATATTATTTTATGTAAAAAGAAAATGTTGGTTATATATTAATATCTATTCATTAAAATTTGCATTTGCGTTACAAACTTTTTGAAGAAAAGAAAAAACCGAATATAGGTAAACACATCACAGTTTATAATACTTATCAGTGGCATATAATCGATTTATATACGCCATCAAGTAATACAAATAGCTAAATGTTCAAATAACGGTCATATGTATGATTGTATGTACAATATGTACTATACAACTAACGAACGGTCTTAATGAGATCACAAATATAGTACTGAGTTTTTTAAGTTTTTTTCCTCGTCACAACAGACCGAACAAAGCAAAAAAATTAATAAATGAATAAAATCTTACCCATTAACAAATCGACAAAATTTCATTATAATGAACGTCTGCGTAATGATAGTGACTAGTGTTTTATGTTATGGAATTACACGCAATATCAAGTGAATCCTGCTACTGCTATAGCAAGATGTAAGCAAACATCAGTTCGAGCAATGCCAATGAAATAAATTGATGAAAAAAAAAATATTGAATGAAATCTCAAAAAGAAAACCACACATGTACAAACTTAATAACAAATAATGACACAATAGTATGTAGTAATTCTTAATGTGAAATTTCACTTTCTTTTGCGACGATCGCTATGTTAATAATGCTAATGTTCAATTTATAGTCGAAGTAACTAAGGCAACTTCAAAGACATATCTGACTACCAGCGCTGCCAGCTTAGCTTTTTCGTGAATAAATAAGACAACGTTGAAAAAAATTTAAATAAAAATTTTTTTTTTAAATTTCATTTTCATCACAGTTAAAAGATTTTTTTTTTATCTCAGACAAAATATTCGTCTAAAAAATTAATACAAGAATAACCTTAAATCTGATTGCTTTTCGTGCAAACTTTTCAGACAAATTGTTTGTCTTTCTACCCGAAAATATTTCACTTATATTGTTTTCGAAAGAAAATGGCTTTAACACAGCCGACGATGAAAGGCTGCATCTTTAAACCGTGTGAGACATTGACTTATAACCGTGTTAAACAAAAGTACGTTGCAAAAGGTAACACAGTTAAGATCAAAGCTGTGTAATAAGCCGTTTTAGTCGAAGCCTGCTGTAATTAAATATAAGGTAGAACTCTAAAATTTTTTTATTTGTGTACATTCTACTTTAATCGAACAGTATTAAAGTAAATAATAATATATTTAACTTTTCTAATAATTTTATTTTCTAATTTATCAATCACTAGGTCAGTTTTTAAAATAAAAATGTTTTTTATTATTATTTTTATGTTTCAATATTTTTATTATGTTTAGGAAATATTGAAAAAATAAAAAACAACATTTTTGTTTTCAAAACTAACCCAGTACCTAAAATTTTTGAAAATAAAACAGAATTTAAAATTTAAATTGATTTTTGAGAACTTGTTTCTTAAATATGCACTAAAATAATCTTTGTTGCTCATTCAAAACATGTTTAAAAATTTTAATAACCACCACTTTCCTAAGGATGCTTTAAACATTGGCATAGATATGCAATAGACAGAGATTGCATATAGACTTTAGAACCGAATGCTTGCGCGATAATATTTCATCCGTTTTCAAATTCTACTCTAAAAAATACTATTCATTATTATTATTATTTTTATAGATTAGAGTTTTTAATAATAATTTTGATTGGAGCTTTATTTCTCTTGAACTTATTTGTGTGAGTATCCATTTTATTCTAAAATCTAAACTGCTTGATAATAAGCATAGAAAGAAGTATTTACTTACTTTCTTAGTTTTTAAAAATATTTGCAATTTTAAAACCTGTTGTAGCTTCCTTTATTTGCTTAAATGGCAACACTAATGGCTCACGTCCAACCGCAACAGCCAAGACTACCTCAATAACAGTATCCATAAAACTTCGTAGTAGTATATCGGCATCCGTTTACAATAACAATGAGTGCATCAATGTCAATTGTACAAAGCGGCTGTAGATGCAAACCCACTTACATTTTCATCATTTATTAATTTAATCGCTGTATTTTGTGTATGTTAGTTATAAAGAAAATAATTGAATGGGAACTGGTATAGAGATATTTTAGTAGGAAGTGTACGACCTTTAAAGGATGTACATTTTCCCTATACTTTAAGTAAGAAATTAACTAACAATTTGTTACTTGATGATATTTATTTGTATAAAGACATTTTTTGTTCATTATTTAGTTATTATTTCATTTTATATCAAAAGGGTTTCCATCTACAGTTGTGCTGTTTTCTTGTTATTAAAAAATTATCATCTACAGAGCCTTATTACCATGGAGCCACGTAATAATAAATAATAATTTACAATTATTAACTCTTAAAGGGAAATATAAATAGTACGAGTAAAAATTACTAAATAAAGGCAATAATTTGTAGACCACAATAAGCTAATGCATTTAACAGTTATACATTTTCTCCCTGTGTAAACCATCATGTAAGTATTACTAGCAGTGCCCACGTGACCGTCCGCATATCATTTCCAATTTTCTTAAAATTCAAATTTAGACAAATTTTTTAAAACATTTGTTATAAAAACAGTGTTAAAAATTTTCCATTTCCAAAAAAAAAAAAAATTACTAACAACCGTTATAGTACCATTACACCGGTAAAATTGGGTGCTGTCACATATATTTTTGAAAAAAAACGTACTTTATATTTGAAACAATATTCTAAGGGATTTTCTCACAAAATTTTATTAACACCCATCTTGAAGTTTTTACGTATTGCAAACACATACAGGCAAAAATTAAAAAAAGGTGTTCTGTATTCCATATTTATTAATATCTACACCAAAATTTTTAAAAAAATATTTCATGTGCAGAAATAACCCAGTTGCTGTTACAGCGAATTATACTAAACTGTGGTGAGTTTAAGAGCTTTAAACTCCAAAAATTATGCTAATTCAGTATTTGTTTAATCATTATTTTTTATACTTTTAAGCACAGGTGGAGTGGAGTTTATTTAAGTTTGTCATTCCCTTTGTAATTTCTACAATATCCATTTCCGACCATATTGAGTTCTTATCCATAGCGTAGTCGATTGGGCAATGTCGATCTGTCCGTGTTCGGGTTGAAATCAGCTTTGCCAAGGCACTAGATGAGCTAGTGCAAATTTAATTATTCTGCAAATCGGACATAGTTTCGAAATTTTTGCTATTGAAAATCAGTTCCGTTTATGTCTTTGGAGGCATCCTAATTTTGAACAAATTTAGTGCTGTGGTTAAGGTGGTAAGCACGTTGACTAAAAATCTGGTTGGCCAGGGTTCAGCCCTTGCGACAACTAAAAAATAAAAAAATGCTTTTTCTGTTTAATGGTATAAATACCTATTCAGAATTAACATTAAAACATGCAGCCTCCTTCGCCGGCGAAGTAAAATAACGATTAAATTGACTATACTTTCACCACCTGTTCTTTTCTCTCATCTATCCCTTTCCTAAATAATATAGCACGGTTACATACTAATTAAATAGGAATTGTTGCCTGAAGTGCTACTTCTCTTTTATAAAAAAAAAAGAAAAAAAATTTTTTGCTAAGGTACTCCAATCAAAAGCACAAATATATAATAAGTAGTGGAAAATTGAAAAAAATCAGAAAAAAGCATTAGTTTTAATAAAATTGATGCGCGTACATATTTCCCGAGTTATGGGCCTCTGAACTTTTAATAGAAAAGTACGATTGTGCACCATATTTTGAAAGGTATCAATATGGGAATCATTCAAAAGATCTTTCAGGAAGTACCAAAATTTCATAAAATATTTAACCCATGAAGAGGCTAGTTTTTAATTCCCTGTCACCCCAGTATTTGTTTTTTAATTGAATTTACTTCACTTTACTAGATCCACATATACGTTGAAGGGTATATAGGATTCGGCAAAGCTCTCTTACTTGTTTTTTCGTAATTTTATTTGCAGAATATGATGTCATTTTTGGATCCTTTTAAAAAACTATTTATATTTGTCTACAAAGTTGTTATGAATAATAAACATTTAAACATCTATTTCAACAAAGGGCTATGGGTGCACTAGTTTCTAGCTATTTTTATCTTTTCTATGTGTGCTCTGACTTTGCTTTTCCTGTTCTCACTTGCGAAACAAAAAACATTCGAATCTTTTTAATTTAAAACTGGGTTAATGAAATCATTATGAAATAGTTTTTTCGTAATTAAATAGTTATTTCAAGGCCACTTATTGTAGCTTAACTATAGTTAAAGTTGGGATTTTATGCAGGAAATATTTCGTTTATAAGAAAAGTTAATGGATTGCCCATTCGGTATTGAGCTTATTTATGGGTGTCTTGTACATCAATATCAAACCAAAACTATTTATATGGTCTACGAAGTCGTAGCTTAAACTATTTATTTAAATATAAAAAACATATAATAAAAGTGCTGAAATGTAATCTGCAGAATTTAATCTGGTAGAATTTTGCTTTATTTAAACAATTAACACCAAATAACCAAATAAACGGTTTTTTAAACGGCACCAAATATTTCTACAAAGCTTTGTAGATTCAAAAAAATAAAGTGGAAGCCAAAACACAAAATATTAGATTCATGTGAAATATTAGGGAAGCTGTTGTTGTAGGCCTTACAGTTAATGCAAACTTAGTAGATACACTATATTGTGCAAGACCACAACAAAAAAATTAAAAAAGTACATTGCAGATTTTAAGGAGCAAAGGTAATTAGATTAACAAATCTGCGCTTTAAAAGTTTTATGGCAGAGGCAGCCGTTAAGAAAACTTTTAACGGCGGCTTCTAAATGGATCCAATGCTAATGAAAAACATAATTCCATAGTAAAAATTAAAATTGAAAATACAATTCAAGTAAATTTAATTTTTTTAATATTGTTCGGTTAATACACGTAGAGCAGCTTTGCCTAATTTTTTGAAAAACTTGAACCATCCGTTTTTTATTTTAAATTTAACCAAAAAATTTTATTAAAAAATAAAATATTAGCCAAAAGCAAATGCAAAATAAAAAATAAGTAAGCAAAATACAATCAACAAAAAGTAGAAAGTGAAAGAAGCATTAATACAACAATTTTTGGAGTATTTGTAAGAAAATAATGAAGTTGAGGTTTAATGAAAATTTTTTGTTTCGAAGGCGAGCGCACAAATTTACTACTGGATACTTCTAGACAAAAATCATATTGAAGTCACCAGGGATATAATAGTTAATGGAAGATTAAACAGGACAGGATTAACAGGACTTAGAGAAAGTTCACTTAAAAAATTGGCTGTTACAATACGCTTAAATCCATAAAATCATTACATATGTATTTTCTAGACTGGAAAATTTGCTACGAAAAACTAGTTCCGCTATAGAATTCATGTGGTTTCAGAATATTGCGGAAGACAGAACACTTAGGTATATTTCCTCTTAAAAAATTTTAAAATAAACAAAATGGAAATCCTATAATAGCTTTTGTTTCTTTTCCTGTAGATATTTGTTTGAGCAGAAATATGTAGCATACGAAAAAAGGGTAACGCGATCTAGAAAATCAATAAAAAGAAAAGTATTAAGTTAATTGGATTTATTCCGCCAGCAAATAAAATACTGTTGTCATACCTTCCGGTGAAGACCGTCGTCACTGGTACGAATGGCGAGCTCTTTCGATGCAAAGACATCATTTTCAAGCTGCGTTTTATTAAAACAAACAACAGAACGAATATCTGAATAATATTATAAGAACCAGGTTAAGTTCCGATGTTTCTCTTTAAACAAGCTTACATGTAAGTTAAGGTTTCGCAAGTAAGAATTAAAATTAGTTTTTTTGTACCATAACGCGTTTTTTCTTAGTAATCTTTTTTTTCTATTTTAAAGCTAGTATCCGCGGCGCTTTAAAATAAAATAAATTAAGATTAAGGTGCAAAAATAGAGAGTTACTTAAATTAATATATAGGGTACAAACGTGACCAATAAAGCATATAAAGAAGCTCATCTAAGTAACATATTTGAAATGTTGAAAGCTACTGTTAACAAGTACGAACATATTTTATTTTTTACATACTTATGTATTCTTCTTGTACTTAACTACTTAACAGTGTACATTGACCTTTACTGTATTAATAGCCATATATAGTAGCATTTTGTGTTTTATTGTGATTGTACTGTTGCTTTATTTATATAAAATCATTTGACTTTAGTATTTCCAGCTACTGTGGCTATTGAAAAACAAAAAGATTTCACATAAATGGTAAATATGGCAATTTCTTGCAACAAATCAAGGTGACTTGACATTAAGATAAAATAGACATAACAAACTAGCGAATAAACATTTGTTTTCGTTTTCCTCTAGTTAGTACAATGATTTTCCTTGGATAGTTACATTGTTTTGTTTTTCTTTTTTTTCTAATTGCCAACTTATAACAATTGTTGGATGGTCGTTTAATGACAACCTTTAAAGCCTAATTTGACTTAGTTATTATCAAAAGTTTAAGCTTTATACGATAGGATGAGGTGAACGAAGAAATAAGGACGGCTGTTATAAATCGGAATAATCCTTGTTTAATTCTAGGAACATTATTCATAAATTTTCAAGTTAAATTCTTAACTTCTTAAATTAAAGTAAAGAATTTTTGTTACTTTCACTTTTTTTCTACACTAAATAAAAAGTCAAAACAACTAACAGTTTTAAAAAGTATCTTAATCAAACTAATATTACATTTTAAATAAAAAAAAATTATTTTAAATTTTAGTTAAATTAAAGTCTTGAATGAATCAACCCAATAAATATGATTTGTCCTTAGCTACTAAGAGATTAAAATGAGTAGCGCTTTTAATTTTACTCCGACTAGGGGTATACAAATTTGAAAAAAAATATTCTTTATTTGAATTAACTACCTTTATGGATGTCTAACATAACATAATAGCACAGTCATTTGGCAAAAAAAAAAAAAAAAATTAAAGAATACCTAGAAAGCTTTTACGGGACTTTTGAGAATTGATAATTTTATAGATTTTCGCCTGACGTTTACGCCTTATTTAAAAATTGGCTCCCAAAAGCAGTTTTTCGAATATAACTCCTTTCTGATGCACAAAATAATTCTAGAGAAAACTTACTGCAATTTCCTATCCGAATATTATATTCCTAAAATCAATAGTTACGTCATACGATGTTGAATTGCAGTTCAACACACCTTCGAACAAAAATGCTTAATTCCATACCACCATGAGGTAGAGAAACAGGCGCGTTTTTTATTATTTTATCCCTGGTAGTTTTAATCCACATCTGACTCAATATTTTTAAATTTAGTTCAATTTCGATCCATTGTTGTTGACGCACCAGGTGTTGTGCTTCCATCGTCCTCAGTATTGTTTGGAATATCAAAGACGGAAGTTTCTTCTGCGTCATTGGTGATGGTATTATCAAATAAATAAAAATATTGCTACTCCGACCTGAATCGATGATACAAACAACAATAATGCAATGTTTAATAGCAATCCTTGTTTTTATTTATTTCTCATCAGTATTTTCCGCAAAGCTTCAGGTATACCTGAACCGATATCTTGAAAAAAATTATCTGGTAGAGGATAATGTTTTGTCATGTACATCCCAGATCGAATATCCTCCGTAACAACCACTGCATCTGCCTTTAAAACACGCTTACGTTACAAATGGGGGACTTTGGTACAATTTCTTACTTTAAATTTTGTGATATTGTGCATGGTCCGCTACTAAATCAATAACCTGTTCTAGACGTTAAACGATTGCTTGGCCCCAATCTCTATTACCAGCATAAACGATTCTACTTTTGCTTGGATATAAACTATACTGTTATTCCAGTAGCACACTAAAAACAATGATTCTTGAATGAGAACGTTGAACGCATAAATAGCAGTTGTACTTGCAAAGTCGTAACATCACGTCCTAAAACAAAGATACAGCTTTTGAAATCGTTTTCGACACACATCGTCAAGAACTGTCGATTTTAATCCCACCAAAAATTTGTATTTGTTTTTTATGTATAAAAGCTTCCGGTACCCGTGCGCAGAACTATTGATACGTATTGGCAAAGCTAAAATTTAGAAAGAGCACACAAAGTCTATAAAATTGCCCGTAAACTAAAAACTCCCAATGACTAGGCTATATACATATATAATTATAAATATAAATACTTCACGAATTCTCATGAATACATACTATAAAGTACTACAAAACGAAGTGTATTAATAATGGAAAGAGATATCCATATGGCCATTTCGGTACTGTTCATATAGCTCATTAGTTGATTCTACCCAAAATTTTCATTCCAAACTAAAGAGTCTGGCATCAAATGCCAAATTTATTAAATGAGATATAAATTAAACCAAAACAGCAATAATAAATTTCATTTTGTAATTATGTAATTTTAAATATTTTATGAGAATATCATGAAATATTTATAATTGAAGGAATCCAGCACAACTGAAGTAAAAAAAATAAAAAGATTTCAAATAAAAAATTTTCATATTGATATAAATATAAAATTCAAGATACTGAAAGAGCATCTACAATATTATGACGAAAAAAGTATGAAAGAATAAAAATAAAAATTGCATTCATTAAAGTTTTGACATGCTTTAATCCCATAAATAGATTTATCATGAGTTTTCATTTCAAAAAGTTGATGGACGTGGATGCCGTATGGAACGCAACGCTGTTTAATTTAGATCAGCCGCGCTCGGACCAATGTCATCTATGATTAAAAATCAAAAATCATTAATCTCCGTCGACCATAACGCAATCTCCGGCCTTATTTTTGAAGAAATAAGATCTAATGTTAGTGACTAAATTTCAAAGTAAATATTGGTGATTCGGAAGCGCCATTCTATTCATGATGATTTGCCACTGTAGATAACATAAGTGAATAAAAGTAGGGCTTAAAAAACACTTAACAAACATATGATATTTAACAGGTTGCTGCTATGCTTTATTTTGTTTTAGTTTGCCTGTCGTTGTGTTTCTATTCGCTCATTGATAAGAAAGTGATGTCTAAGAAATAAAAAGTGAAAATTTTATTGAATAAATCAAAATGTTTGGGATAATTCCGACGTCATGAATACGAAAATAAAATAATAAACAAATGTAAGACCACCATAAAATACAAAAAAAAAAATTAATAAATAAATAAATAAATAAAAAACATTTTGAGATTTGCCCACAAAAAAAGGAATGATATGTATGTAGTAAAATAAATCTAACTGGAAATATGCTGCAAATTTAAAAGAAAATTTATAATATAGCAATAAAATATAAAGTCCTGTTTTGGCATTAGAAAATCTCGGTACAATGTACATGCTTACAAATTAAACTTTTGTTAAGAATTCGACGAATTCTTATTACTTTTCATTACTTTTGAGTATTAAAAATCATAGGTATTGTCTTTAAATAATTTTTGTCTAAATTCCTTTTAGATGTGAAAAGACTAAAAATCCTTTATAATAAATTTGCCTAATTCATAAGTTGCCATTGATTCGTGAATTTTTTATTAATATAAACTTTTCGTATATAACGGTTATGAAAAAGGCGAATATATTACCACAGCGATGCCAGGATGAAGATTTTACCTTATTTTTTTAAGACTTTTTAATCAAAATAAGATTTGAAGATCTTTTCCGCAAAACTAAGATCTTTTGATTTAGTTGTTTGACACGAAATATTGTTAAAATTTATTAAACATATTTACCTATGTGAAACAATTTTATTGTAAATTAATACTCTAAAACAAAAATTGCATCTCTGCCGCTAATAGATAGTTATGTAAATAATTATGATGTTTACTGAATTAAATGACTGCATTATCAGTTGTATTTCCTTTTACATTGAGATGTGTAAACAAATAACAAGTAATTTGATTTTAACGACGCAACCTTAAAAAAGCTTTCTCATATTAATCCAAAACAGTCTCTTCAGTAGTCTAATAAAACATTTTCGAATTTTAATTGAAGAGAGTTAGAGACAAAATTTAGATGACGAACTTCCGCCACATGAATTTAATAAATATTTTAAGAGATTAAAAAATGTTACAGTGGAAGGGTTTTGGCGTACAATGTCAAACATTCCTATAGCGAAAATTGAGTTTATGTTTGGTATGTCCACTCTGTTCATCTGGAAACGTTGAACAGACATTTTTTTAAATAATCAAAAAATAAAAAAAATTTGAACATTTTTTTCCCTAAATTAAGATTTATTTTTCGATAAATGAAGATTTTTCTACGGAAATTTCTGGTACCACTGTATTACCATGTGGTCACGATGGAGAATTAAAAAAAATTATATACACGCGAATTAATTCTCTATTGTTTTTTTGATTGGAGTTAATTCAATGTTTAAAATGTAGAAAACAGAGGCAGGCGTGATGTTTTGCCTGCTGTGCCGAAAAACATGGACCGAATTTGTTAATTTTCATTAGCAAAGTTTTGGAATATGTCTGATCGTTTAGCGTATCTAAATTTTCTGTAGCTCATCTAGAGTCTTGGCAAAGTTGATTTCAACACTGACACGGCGTCCTATATGGCAAAAAAGAATTTAAGTGCAGTTTTTGTTTTAGCAAATTTCAACAAACAAAATTATCTCACACTTTTTTATTAAAGAGTTTTCCCATCTTGTATATCCGTTTGTAGATCTTTTGCCTGTAAAATTCTGAACTGCTTTAATTATTGGTTGTGCTTCTCCTTTAACAATAAATCGATTAAAATTAATGTAAATCATTTTTTTACTTACCCTTTTTTCTGTGTGTGCTTTGACTGCCAAAACTTTTTCATATTTTAAAATAAAAATAGTGGGCAAGCACTTTAAAAATGGTTTTGTTACTATTTATTTATTACATTTTTTTAATATTAGTTATCTTTTTTATTAGTTTCATGGTACTCTATGGCTATTTTTTTAAATAAGTCAATGTTATTTTAGTACAATAGAACTAACAACAAGTATTCATAACTTAAGCAAAACAGCTATACTCCACTAATCGATTTTTATTTCAATAAAGTATTAATATTTCCTTATTACAATGTTTATAAAAATTAACTTTATTTATTTCCTTTTTAGTTTCGTTAAAAAATTTTTTTAGTTTAAGATATAGAAAATTTGGAGAAAGTATAAATATTTCTGACCAAAGTTTTAGTTCTGACAAAAATGGTAAAAGTCATTATAATAAGTGAAAATTTCATTTTGTCCAAAAATGTATTTCTCAACAAGAAATTAAACCAATAATCGAAAATTGTCATTAATGTCATTACTTTATTAAGAGTTCATTGCATTCGTGTGGATTATGGTGACACTTTATCGAAGAGGTTACTTCCAATACAAATAAGAAAATAATACACAAGATGCATTTTCACTATCATCATATATATTATTTCTAAAGCACTTCTTTTGTCGGTTGCAAATATCTCCCATACCACTGCATCAAATTTAATGTATGATGTCTCATTTTAAAGCTTATTTCTAACACTAATGACGAAAAATAATAAGAAATTGAAAAATTACTATTTTCGTTGATAAAAATTATATTTTATATAGAACTGCATGATAATACCGTGATTATATGTTTTTGTCAAGTGTGGTAATACAGGGTCGCTTCTGCATGATAATACTGTTTTCATTATGATTATATATTTTTGTTCAAGTGTGGCAACGAAGTTCTACATAATACAGTATGTATTAAAATCCATTCAGGCAATACCGCTATTTACTAAGTCAGTTATATATATATATATATATATATATATATATATATATATATATATATATATTACATGCAAATTAAGAATATAAATAACGTGCATTTAGATTAAAACAAGTAATATCAGCAAAAATTATTCATACCGATAAAACTGTACTCATACCCCGAATCAACCTTACACTTTCTGATCCAACTGTGCCTTTCCAAATGACACGAAAACAATTCCCTGTGAAACTTTCACTTTCGATATCACAATAAACAAAGCACAAGGTCAAACCCTTCAAAAGGTAGGATTGTATTTATCAGAACCGGTCTTTTCACATGAGCAGTTATACGTGGCTTTTTCTCGAGTGCGTACGTTTAAAGGTATTATTGTTTGTATTAGGGATTCGTACGGGCAAAAAGTTAACGAAGATCATGTCATTATCTCTAACATTGTATTCCAAGAAGTATTATAAAAGCATTTAAACATATGTTTGTATGTATGTATGTAAATATGTATGATATATTATGATTTCTAATATATTTATACTTTTAACAAAATGTATTTAAGTTACTAAAATTTCTATTAATTATTTTCATTTTATCTTACAAAAATGACAACTATCGCTGCGAAATATTCGTACATGTCATTTAGTTCTTTACTTATTTTGGTTTGCAGATACAAATGGTTTTTTTTTCTAATTAAAACGGAATCTTAATTTTTGTTCGTATACAAATATGTAGGTTTGATTAGCATAACGAATTGCTTAGCTTGCAAGAGATATTCCCATAGTTTTTTTTTTTTAATTTTCTAAAGGTATTTATTTATTACTAAAGCCTCGGAGTTGTATTAAAGTATATCTCTTTCTGATGTGCAATAAGGGCTAAATACCCACAAAGATAATAGCTTGTTGAAAACTATTGTAAGGTATTTGAATGGTTCTCGCTATATACTTATAAAACATATTGATGCTACCAATAACTAAAAGGGTGCAAAATTAATAACTTGTAAAACTGGCTTTTTACATACGCTGTAGGATGCTTCGTATGCCGATGGACTTATTTAATATGTTTGGAAATTAGGAAAGTGATTAATTGGAAGTGTGAGCAGATATTACGAAGCTTTTATAATTTAAGGTTTATTATTGTGGTGGGTATAACATACCAGCACCTTGTTGTTAAATAAATTTTTAAATTCTGTACCGTATATTTTGAAACTAAAATTTAAAAATAAGTAATTTTTGAAATATTTTAATTAAACAAATATTTCTTATATGTTGCTGACAATTTTCTGTCTTTAAACACGTAAAAGTGGGTTACTGGGCCCTTTTGTTTTTCTAACATCGTGTCGTTAGGTGCTTTCGCAACTAAAAAAAAACAACTAGTTCTTTTTCAATAATAGTTTTAAAAAAAGGGTTTCTTGACACATTTTATTTGAAATTTTATTTTCTTTAAACTGAGCACCGCTAGTTTTAATGAAAAGTAAGAGATGCTTAAATTATAATAAAGTTATCTATGTTATGATAAAAATTGTCCAACATTAACAGACGCAAAATTTAATGCAATTCGTTTTGGTGGATTTGTTTAAGTATTTTCTTCTGAAAACTTTTTTATGAATTTAATTTACGTTGACAAACTAAACAAGTTTCATTATTTTTCAACAGATGTCACTCAAAGTAGTTTTCTTTTTTCTTATAGAGAAATAAGAGTCGAAATAAAATTTCACTTACATTTTTATACACTGACTACAACAAGTATCTGTCTGTCAAATGTTTATTTATATTCTATTAAAAATATTAGTGGTATTTATATGTACTTATTTGACATTCATTATTTTCTGTGAAAGAAATAGTTTTTTTTTATTTAAAACAAACAAAAATTATAAATATTATATTACCTTAGACGCATCTATATAGATAACGCACAAAATGTGTTTGTCGAAAAGCTATGGCTGCATGCACTACTGAACTGATCTTTCTGGAATTTTCACAGCTTGTTACCAGGTATGCGGTTGGTAAAATAGGATATTTATTGCTTTGATAATTCATTTGGACCTGGCACTTCCTATACATAGTAAATATTGGCCATCGTGTAACTTGGTAACTGTAGTAGATAGAAATTGAAATAACGAAAAGTTCTTTTTATTTATCTGGGGAACTGTAAGAAGAAGACTTTTAAAATTTCACACATGTAACTTTCATATTAATGTGCATGATCAGCTAAGAAAATAAGGAATATATACGTACATATATAAACGAAATAGTTATTTTCAACAAAAAGTTTAAGGTCCACGCATCGCAGAGATGCTCTTTTAAGACATCGTAGAACTGATGGGACGACCAATTGCAACTTGCATAAATTGAAGATAGAGTTTTTGTTGATACCAACTTTGGATCTAAACATCGTAAAAAGTATCTTCTTTCCAATATAGTTTTGAGCTTATTGTATAAAACATCACTTTCAGCTTTCATAGCTGTGTAATTAATTTTTAAAATAAATGAATTAAAACAATTTCGGCTCAAGTACATTTTTATTTTTATTTTTAAAAATTTTTCAGAAAGAAAAGTTGTTTTCTAAAGAAATCAAGAAAAATTAGGCACCAGCAAACTGTAATGCTGCAATTTCGGGATCGCTACATCCGTTATCGGAATTCTTTGCATCTATCTACTTTAAATTGCACATCATTGGGTAAATACCAACTAATTTTGTGAATATTAATTTAGTTAGAAGAAGTTCACATACAACCTAACTCTTTTTATCGTTTTTCTCTCTGTGAATGGTCATGTACACTTGTTCTTGCTTTCTTCCAACCATCAGTAGAGCCATAATCTTTTTCCTTACAGCATTGCAGATGCTTTTTTAGTTTCATAGCTAGGAAGACAACTGGGTTGAACAATGAATTTTGTCAATAGCATGGCTGGAGGACAGTACCTTTGTACGCCAATGAAAGAAAACAATAAAATTAACATCCAATCTATCAGGTATGCCAGGCATATTGGTTCTAGAAAAAAGAACGAAAAATATATTCGGAATTAAACCATTTTTTAATTTCAAAGTGGAGTTTAGTTTCTTTGGAGTTTTGTTATTTGCGGCTTAAAAATTTACTTTTAGTATGTGTATCATTTTGTTGCCTTGTTATTAGTTTTATTTATTTATATTTATATTGCCATATTTAAATTAGAAAGTCGTACACACAGAAAACAGATTTGTAAAAACTCGTTTAAAATTATTAAAATTAAACCACTAACAACATAATAGTTTTCTTATTACTCTTGATAATATATAATCTTGAAATAATTTCTATATAAAAACAAAAGAATTATATTTCTAATTAATAGTCGGTCGCAACAACCTTTAAAAAAGTAAGCTCAACCAATTTGTGTCATTAATCAAAAATCGAATGTGATACTTTTGAAAACGAAAGCTTTTTTGACATTTTAAAAAAGAAAGAAATAAATACACAAAATGCTAATTTATTTCACAAAAAAAAAAAAAAAGGATTCACAGTTCACAGTGGAGAAAAATTAACCGATAAAAAGGCAAATTCGCAAATGTATAGTACCTCCATAAAGTAGGAAAATAGAAGAAATTTTAAAATAGCAAGAAATCAGGAAGAAAAAGCAAATAGTGCTGAGGTTTTCTTCACATGTAATTTATAATATTCTTATCTGTTGAAATTTTTTTTAAATAAAGTTTTATATGAAAATATCAATTCTTTTTTATTTAAATCACAATAATATTTTCAATTTATTGTCCTTTTTCTTGAAACATTTTTTTAATTAGTTACAAATACTATATTTATTCAGTCATTTCTACCGAATTTCATACAATTCTCACAACCGACAAAATTCAATTGGCAACAAATTCAGTTGTCATAACGAATCTCTTTTCTCTGTAAAAACCAAACACTTTTTAGGAACAAACAAATTCGTTCGGAATCTAAAGAAGGTAAAATAAAATCGATCGGAATGGTTAAAAGGGACTTATAACCATTCTGATCAAATGTGTGACATGCCTGTATGTATAAAATATTTCATATTTTGTTATAACACAAAATTATGATAACAGTTCATATCATTTATATTTAACATTTATTTATGTAAATAAAAATATAATACAAACGGTTTCTTTTTTTCTCTTGAGCAGATTTCTATTTTCTATAATGATTAATACACTTTGTCTCTTTTTACCGTGCTTACTGCCTTAAAGCTTTAAAATTTTATTCTCTACTGACTTGCAAAATCAAAGTAAAAAAAATTGCACATAGTCAATAATAAACAAACACGAAATTAGATTTCCAATATTTTATTAAGCCGACCTCACACACTTAGTACATATCATATGCGCTTCCCTAAAATGTTTACTTACTGTTCTTATTTATAAATTATCAAAATTTTTTTTTTAAAGGTCTATGGCAATTTTATTTTGTAAAAAAAAATTGGTTAAATTTTTTTCTCTGCTTATGCTATCAATTGTGTTACCATGATAAAGAATATATACGAGAATGCCTCGCATAGTACTACTTCGATCAGTGCGCTTTATTTATAGTAGTACGGTTTTTGAAATTACAAAAAAAAATTGTTCTTGGAAAATTATTTCTAAAAAAATTATATAAAATGTTTAAAATAATATGTTTAGTATTTTTACTTCATTATGAGAACAGAAAATATTCAGTTTTTTGTTTAAAAATGAAAACGTTAATATGAAGACATACGGCAAGAGTTCGCTGATGAATCCGATTCATTTAAAATGTGATTTGTTGGTTATGCAGTTTATTAAAGAAAAATAACATGTAAAACAATAACAATTTCGTAAATACGGGTAGGGTCCGAGTGCCTCTATTAGTCTTCAAATAATACGTAACTGCAATTACCGGAAAATATTAAAACGCAAATAATTTTCGTTTGCATAAAATTTCATTGTAAAATTAAAGTCTTAAAAAAACCAATTATGCTTTATTAAGTCCAGCATGTGCTACACAAAATAGTCTTTGATCATACTAAGTGCAAATGTTAGAATTTATCTTTTCTACTAAGGATTGTAGCAATTATTGGAGTTTAATTTTTTTTTTTTTTGGACCAGGGAACTGCAGTGATCATACGTAAAATTTTATTTTGATGCCCTTTATTTTTAATTTTTTTAACGCAGACAGTGCACTATAACCGTTGCCAAAAGTATCTCGTAACAATTTTTCCTCAAATATTTGCTTAAAAGCCATCTCAGTTATTTTGCTTATAAAAATTCGACGAAATAAGTTCAACTCATAGTTTTCTGGAATAGCTGTTGCCAAAAAAATTTGCTATAAATTAATATAAAACAATAATTATTTGTCTACTTTTAACAAAATGATTTTGACAGAATTTTCCGAGAAGTGCTTAACAGTTGACCATGCTTAAAAAACAAAATATACTAATAATGCGTTTAGTAAGTAAAATATATTTTTTTTTAATTATGTACTTACAACATTCATACATTCGTATTGATTATCTATGCCTGCAGGCAAGGCAGATACTAAAATTTTTTATAATTCTTTGATATTATTTGTTTGTCTCAGTTTAGTTAAAAAAAATCAATTAAAATTGTACAGTAAGCTTTTTTAAATAATGATAAATAATTTTTACATTGGCTGCAATTAACGTATAATGCCGTTGTCTAGTGACAATTAGGTGACCACATATATGTAACCACAAATCTTGAATTATGTGTTTGTTTATTTTACTCAATAACATGTAAAATATTTGTTTAATAGTTTAAGTTCAATTTTTATACAAGCATATTCGAAATGAATTTGTTTATTATATATATAGGCTAAGTTTAATTAAAGTAATTATTCATTTTATTATAAAAGATTAATTCTTTATTAAAAGATTTTTAAAGTTGCTTGTTGGTTGCTTGTTGCAGTGTTACAAATAAACGTTTCTTGAACTCATTTAGTAATTTTTTGTTAAGATCAAAAAATTATGCATTAAGAACATAGAAGTATATTTATGTTATGTTTTTTTATGCTCAAGAACATAAATATATGTACACATGTATGTTAAAAAAATTATTTAAAATTCGAACAATGGGTCTTTAAGGTGACCTATTATGCAAACTGTTTGATTATGCACCTTAATTGTTTTTTTTTGGTCTCAAAATAACGCATATCGCTGCAATTAAAATATAAATTTGTAAAAAATTGGATAAAAAATGGCATAATATTAATTTGGACTAACTTTGTTCAAATGAGTTTGATTTGATTTTTATTCATTTTTATGCTTTCATATATAAGAATATTTTATATTTTTATGTCAAATTTATGTTCCTGCCTTAGATCTTTTGACGTTTTAACTTAAGGTCTGTACAGTAACTAAAAATTGTTACTAATTGTTGCTAATTGTTACAAGAACGTGATCACGTACTCAAAAAACTTGCAAGTAGAGAGTAGAGTTTGGGATTTCCCGGAATTTTGCATTTTCCAGGAAATAGGAAAATATTATTACATTTCCGGGATTTCTCGGTATTCCCGGAAAAAAGCAATTCTTAAAAAAAACAAGTTTATTAAATAAAATAATATTAAAAAATTCATAGTTTTATTAAAACATAAACAAACAATAAAAATAATTGTTAGGTTATAGTATTATCAAATTATTAAACTTAAAAACAATCCATGCGACAAAACATTCATGTGTACTTTTGCACTACATAACGAGAGATAATAAAGATTAAAAATACTGAAAAAGTGTTTTATTATATAGTTTTTTGAAAGATAAGATCTTAGAACTGTTAGTGCGTTTAACAATTTACTAGACATTCTGTTTCTTGTTGTCGTTGCAAAGTTTCCATCAATGTTTTACATAGGTAGGTTTTGTTGTCAAAAATACGTTAAAAAGATTATCCATGTTCGTGGTTCGAATGTTAGTGGCTCTGGATAACTCAAATTCGTCTTCAAACAAATTGAAAGCTGTTGTTTTATATCTTATGTAGTAGAATTCTCACGAAACAGGATATTTGAAAATTTTTAAATGTTACAACAAAAATAATTGAAAAGCAATCCCGTTTCCCGGGAATTTAGCCAAAATTTTCATGCAACAATGAAAAGAAAACAAAGAAGAAGAAGCAACTGATAGCTGTCAAAGTATCTAACGGTCGTCAAAAGGTAAAATTTGACCAACTTTCGTACTTTGCGTTGAAGGACACGGATTGATTGTGACAACGCTCATAAGAAAACATGTATTTTAACTGACTTGTTAGTTGAATACGTCAAAGTTTAACGTATGACGGATTCTAAGTGCCCCGCCCTTTAAAAGATCTTAATTTGACAATAATGTTTTTTGTGTATTCCAAATTAATTTTTAATATAAATAGGTAATGAAGAAGTGACTCTTATCTACAAATGCTCTGTAAAATGCTGGCAGGGTAGTGATCGATACTGCAATATGATTACAGAGTTTACGTTAAAAAATGAAGTCTTATTATTTTTCCGTTAGGATGTAAGTTGTGAAATTTTTCATAGTTTAGCATTAGTGTTTTTAGTATAATCTCCAAACCTTAATGCTCTTATAAATGATAGATTCCTTTTTTCGCTCAAAGGCTTTATAAGAACCTGTGTAGTTGCTGCAAGCAAATCTAAGTAGTTGTACCTTAATCCTATAATTTTACGATCTATCTTATTGTACTAAACAAGAAGTCAGACATTCATGCAAAGTTTTTTATTATTTAACAACTTAAGTGACCTCTAATGTCATAACATCATCAAAGATTATCATAAGTTAAGTAAAATATTTATCATAAAACTGACTTTTGTGTAGATGATAATATGTTATTTTAATAATCATAGTAAAATAATAGACAATTTACTACGAATAGCGTTAAATTGGTGAACACGTAATACAAGTTATTCGTAGAGTTAGGAGCTTATTCATATGTATAATATCACTTCCATGCATGTATTTTTTAAGAAAGTAGTGGTGTGGTAAAAAATACATACAAATTTCTTATGGAATTTTTTTTTTCAATGCATTAATGAAAAACTTACTGATTTTAATTGCCGCTTATTATTTTTCGTAATTACACTCATATTTCTTCCAATCTTTACATCTTACGTATTTGAACAGTGTAGAAGTGTTAACATTATTAATTAATTTTACACTTGTATGTCATACCTAATCATTAGTCAATCAATGATAATGTAAAAATTTTGAAAAAGTTTAATTTTAATTTCAAGAAATGTAAACAACTTTATTTTTGGGAAGATAGAAATCGAAAGTTTTGTTATTTTAGATTGTTTTATGCATTGAATGCAGCAATCAAAATATTAAAATGAATATCATTACAAATACACAAAAAAAAAAACAGAAATGATATTTCCAAAACAAGAAGAAAGTCATTCATCAAACAACTTACTGTGGTCGCTGTCATAGTCCAAAAAAAAAAAAAAAGTTAGAAGTGAGACACTAACTGCATAATTGCCATCTCTAGTAAAAACAAGATTTTATTAGTTGATTCTTGCAGTACAAGAAGATTAAAATTGCAAATTTAAATAAATTATAACTGTATAAAAATAATCTTTTTAAACATGAAATAAATTAATAAGGTAAACATTAACTTTACTATAAATGAATTAAAATTTACTTTTCTGGTTTGGGTTCATTTTGAATATTAAATTTTTAGCAAAAAAAAAAATATATTCAAATGTATGCGGATGTTTTCCAAAGAATACAAGAAAATTTAGACGCTGGCAGAATGTAATGCCTCATTTTCCCGACCGCCAAATCCTTAACTTTATTTTAAAATAACTTTAATATATCAAGCATGATGTGTATTATAAATTATATTCTCGGTAGCAATGCTGCTGTTCACTTTTTATCTATTTGAATTTTAGCTAAAGTTGAGTTCATGTACAACCTGACTTCTTTATTAAAACCTATTTCCTAACATGGTTTAATCTTTAAAGATTCCATTCTATCAATATCAACTGGTACCAAGTGCTCCTTTGTGTAATGAGCACAACGAAATATTTTTAATGTGTTCTTTGTCATAACTTTTGTTATTTTAACTTTAATTTATAATTACGATTTAAGTTTGTCGCTTAGAAAGTTGTTAGTAAGTAGGGCAACAACAAAAATAATTGCAAAAAATACATAAGCTATAAAATAACCTCTTATTTAAAATTTTTTTTCATTATAATTTTTTTTTAATTTTTTATTGCTTTCTATATTAATAATTTTTTGTTTCAAATAGGTACTAACCACTCCAATTTAATCCTTCAATAACTCGAACCTCTTTATAATGCCGTGATGAAGTTTCAGGTAGCTATCTTGAATAACGTTTGTTTGTCCACTACGGTAATATGCTTATACAAATTTATTAAAATGATGCAGAACGTTAAACAAGCGGGTAAGTTTTAAATTCATTTTATGCAAAAAAGTAAGGAAGATTAACCTATCGTTTTGAGGCATAAGAAATAATTCTTCTTTAACACTTTTTAACTGCTTACAGAACTGGTCATAACTTGGTTTGAAGCCATTTTAACTAATAATCTGACTGGCTAATTGCTTTTTTTTTGTTGTGAGGTCGCAAAATTGTCGATTGTTACCTCTACTAAAGGTATGTTTAGACTATAATACTTTTGATTTGATTTTGTAGAAGCAAACGTGGAATGAAATTAATTTCGTACCTAAAAAATGAGAGTAATAGTCGGTTGTAAATCTTATTTACTTTTAGACTATTAGTGCAAATAGCGCTATTTTCAAACATTGAAAAAGTAAAATATATAATTGTTTATAGTAAGATTTATTTAAATTACAAAAAGTTATGTAAATTTTGTTCACATTCGGTCACACTGTTTACATTAAAATGCACCACTAGTCTAATGAAAAATCTTCATTTTTTCAATAAAATAGAAGTTACCATCCGCTGCCAAATTTTTATCCGTGTTAACTCTCCGTTTTGTCACATTTTCTGTTTCAATCAGCATAATTTACTTTTACTCTATTCCATTTTACTCATTTAACAAAACTTTATGACATATCTATATACATGTGGGACAATGTAAAACGGACTTTAACCCATAGTTTTATAAAAAATTAAAATATCTATACCAACATTTAAAAAAATAAATGTTAACTAAAATATGGGGATTGAATGAATTTATTTTTTGAAATCATTTCTTAAAAATGTTCAAAAGCGGTGTTTGTTGTAAACACAGTCCTTAGTCTACAGCCGGCAGCAATGTGAGTGTGTAAGCCAAAGAGCAATAAACTCACAATCAACATTGTAATGTGCCAGCGAAGGAAAAAAGACTGGAACGAAAAAGTGGTAGGAGCAAATCAGACAAGTACATATATGGCGTAGCAGTGAAATATATCTGAAATGGTAAAATGTGCTTGAATTTTAAATAGTTCACACACAGAACTTTTAAATTCACTTTGAAAGTGAAAGTTGTAAGTTCACCGAAAATAGACTATAATAAAAGGCACCAACATGACAAAGTTCCATTTGGGTAAATTATGCATATGTATGTTTTGTCTTAAACTTATATCTGTTCGCTAAATAAGTGATTTTTGTGTAATAACAAATTTTGTTATAAATACAATCCAAATGTTAATAAAAACAAGGTACTTGGAAAAAAATTTAACTTGAAAATATATAATATACAATTTAATATTGATCTACTTGATAGCATCTTAAGGGTACAGTATGTCACAAAGTTATATTTTTTAACCGACTTCTAAAAATGAAAAAGGTTATTCATTCGTCTGAATGTTGCTTTTTTTGAATGATTGTACCTGCATAACTCAGTAATTTTTGAACTGACTTTAATAATTTTTTCTTACAGATTTGTCCCCATTTTAAAAACAGTTTATAATCTTAACAATTAAAGGATGTCCCCATACAACATATATGTTTTTTTTTCGCCTATTACGAAATTTAAACAAGTGCGTACCATCATAGCTACCAGCATAAAGAAGTAATACAAAAAAATCTAAAAATTAAACGATGTCCCCATAGGTGATATAAAATGACCTATGTGGACTTATCTTTTGAAGGGTTGTAGACAAACGCTTCAAAATCAAACAGAAATTCGATTACTAAGATCGCTATAATAACAAGAATAATTATTATAAACTTTAAATTAAAGGGTGGCCTAACATTTCATTTAATTTATTTATATGTCCATACTTTTAAACAGTTGTAGACAGACTGTTGGAATTTACAAAGAAACTGTTTTGCTAATTCCGCTATAACAAGAAGTACACAATAATAAGCTAACAAAAAGTTCGATTTAAAAAAATATTATTGTAACTTGCAACATTAATGACGAGCAGTATATCTGACCAAGCATTTTATTATCCCATTTAAAATTAAACATTTATATATTGTGGTTCCTCTCTCTGTTCTAATCATTTACCAATTTATCCAAATTTGGCAATAGGTACATTTTATTGTTACTACTGTTTTTTTGGTTAATGTTATAGTGTAGAAACCACTTCATTTCTATGACTAATAGGCACTTGGGAAATCTACACAAAATTACTGATTGTTTAAAACTTCAACCGCCAGCAACAAATGGTTTATTTTTGTAGAAGACCAACTCAAGTCATGATATATCAATAGCGGAATGGTAACTACGACATAAGCATTTATTTGCATGTAGTTCGATACATTTTGTTTTTATATAAATTAAAATTTTACATACGTGTTGCTGAAAACAAAATATTTACTTTAATTGAATTTACAAAAGCAAACGTGGGCTTGCCATGCTGATACAAAAGAATTTGACTTTAACGTCAGACCCTGACATGTAAAATAAATAAATAGCAAATTTAATGTGTTTAAATATGAAACTTATAATCCTTATAAAAAGAATATAAAGTAAAAATAGCGATTACAAATGTTATTTCAAATAAAATTTATCAATCGTAAAATATGTATACATATACATATGTACATATATTGTTCTTTCCCCTATTCTATTTCTTATTTTTCGAAATGAACTTCTGTGTCAAACTTTAAATCCTATTTACTCTTTTGAAGATGGCAGCAGTTATTGAAACCTATATTCATTCGGCAAACGGCTAATCCTTGTAGAGGTAGAGGCTATGCGGTTGAATATGAATAATACGCTCAATCAGGATCTGATGACAATTGATTGATGACATCGAAAGCGTTCAGGAGAGGGCGAAGAGATCTTTCCTGTGACTTTTAATGTAAAAAAAATTAAATCGAACATCCACAAACACTACTCTCTGTATCCTCCTATATACAACCTAATTTCCTTTTAAGTTTTTTTTGTATAGGAAAATTTAAAATATGTATTACTGCGGGGAAAGGATATTTGTATGACCATTTCGCTACTGCTCATATAGCTCATCAGTAGAATCTACCCAAATTTTGCATAAAAAATTCAAACCAAACTAATTAATTAAGAAATGCATTAAATCAAAAAAGCAAAAAGAAAACAAAAGCTTAAAAATTTTTTATACAAAACGCTGTAGCCATTGAGTAAATATTTTTATTATTTCTTTAATTTCTCGTTGATTCTACAACAATCAGAATACTTAAGTCTTTTACAGAGTGCTACTATATTTGCTATAACAACAAATACTAAAATTTATCTACACAAGATTTGACTTGGAATATACGATCTTGTCTTTAGAACCTTAATCAGCAGAAGCTTTTTTTTAAGAGGCAATAAATTAGTTTTTTGGTAAATTTATAAAAAATACTAGCTTTTATATTCGGCGTAACTTGATCACTTAGCTACTACATAACTTTTATCTCACTTGCATCTAAGTTTACTTAAAAATCAGATTTACTTGTTATTGGGGCTTAAGAAAACAAACAAACTTACTAAGGGTTTTAAGGTATGTATAACATTACCTATCTTCTTCGGACTTTTGAAAGCAGGTATCGTATTTTTTATTAAGGTTTTAAATTCGATTAAAATGTCCAAATTCTGAAGCCAGACACAACCTTTAATCTATGTTTTATATTTAGTTAAAATCGGTAAAAGCATATACGATTTGTAATTTTTTTCCATATCTCTTCCCTGGATGAAAGTTTTAACTAAACGCAGCTTATTGCTCCATCTACACAAGGATCTGCTTATGAAAACAAATTTTCTTAAATTCGGTTGAGTGGCATATAAGCATTTGAAAACAAAAAAGAGATACTTCCAATTTCTGTTAATAATTTTAAGATATTCTTACTAGGGATAAACGATCCCGTGACTTTAAGCAAATACGTTAGCAGTGAATATAATTTTCAAATCACCGTTCTTTTAAATAGTTCCCGTGATCACATGTTGCAGTACTTTTTTTAAGCATACATATTTATATAAGACGTATAAAGTAAATATATTAAATAATATATTATGCAGACAGTAGCCATAACGAAAAAGAGAATTTGAATCATTTTTGCTTTTTTTTCGTTACATATTTCTTTGTTACATGTGAAAAAAAGCTGTTGTTAATAAGTAGAAGCAACATAGAAACCAAGCCGCTTTAACTTATGAAAGAATGAAAGGGTCAAAAGTTTTAATATTTCTCTCCACAATGTAACAACAAATTTAAGTTTGTACGTGTGCAAATAGAAAGGAACGTTCTTATTCGCTGGTACTTAGTAACTCAGGCACCATAGTGACCAGCGATTTTTACTCAAAGTGATTTTATCACAGGTACTGAAATATTGCTCGTCTCTAATTCTTACGTTACAATCAAGAAACATGAGAATTCCGAAACACTAAGTAAAATGTATTAGCGAAAAAAAGTTTTGTGTTTTAAAACAACAACGAAAACCCTCAATGAATAAAAAGGTATTAAATATAAACTTAAAGAAACTAAAGTTGTTGCCTGTCAGTCAATTTGGAACATCAACTAAACAAATATTTGATTGACAGATATGAATCTTCTTCTAAAAATTAAAAAGTTAAAGATTTTGCATATAATGCATGGCTTTAAGTAAATGAATCGGTAATATTACATGGGTATGAATGTAACACTAATTTCTCAGCAATTTAAGCATAACGATCAAGCTTTGCTGCTCTCGCTTTTTGTGTGCAGTTCTTTTCACGACCTTTTTTACTTATTGTTATTGTTATTTTTCTTTTTTCTTTTTTTTTTTTTTTTGTTTAGTTTTTCTATGCACATTTTATTAAGGACTTGAGGGCTGGCTAATGGTTACTGACAGTTTGTCAGGAAATATAAGATCTATTAACTTTTTTTAAAAGCATATAGTTTAACATCAGAACAAATTGCGCGGCACAGAATACATTTCCATTAAAAGAATTTTAAGTTTATTGGAAAAAAAATAATGAAGTTGACTTTTATATTCATACAACATTTATTACATTTAGACAACTATTTGAAAAATTATAGATTAAAAATAGTAAGAGAAAAAACAGTATGTAATATTTACCTGGAATTTTCAACGTTGCAGAAACCAAATATGAATATTTTGGTGATTTAGAAGCAGGTAACAACCATTAACATTATAATTTTCTTTAGATTCACCATGTAGGTAAATCTAATCTAGTGAAGTAACTCCAATAAAAAAGAAAAACAAAAAATTTTAAGCTGACAGAGAATTCAAAAAAAAAAAAAAAAAAAAAAAAAATACATAAAAATGTCATCGGCTCTTTAAGGTTAAGGATTTTTATTATTTTCTGAAAAATCTCTTCAAAAGCTCTTAACGATAGTCATATTGATAACTTAAAAAATATGGTGAATAATCATTCTTTTTTATAAAAAGTTCAGTGCTCCCAATTATTATGTCAAAAATTATAAAGGTGCATAAAAAACTTTTGTGCCAAACTAAAAAACACCAACAGCTAACAGAACGTGTTACACATTTTTAATTTTTATACATAAAAGTAGCAAAAAATCATGACATGCGGAGCTCAGGAAGCTCCTATAGCTTCAATTTATGCTCGATAAACATGTAATGACAAAGGAAAGCTTATGACTTCCAGATTAATAATATATCGCGCTTAATGTGCTATATGTAGTTACCTCGAAAAATTAAAAAATCATGTTAAAGTGTTTGTTTTTTTTTTTTGGAAATACAATATGCCATATAATTAGAATGCATCGAGATATTTGTACAAACTTCTGACATTTTGTAAGTAAGAGTTTTTCGTCATATAGGTACATAAGTTTTTATTTTTCCGGAAAAATATCCCAAAAGATAATTTTCTAATCACGGGGCAGTCAAGTTCTTATTGGAATACAAATTATTTCCCCACTTTTTTCGCATTTGCTATAGGTTGTCATTAAAACTGATTTAAAAAAATTGCTAGTACCGAAATAAATTTATATCACATAAGAAAAAAATTCATCCCACCTCTTTGGGAAAATCTTAAAAAAAACAGTATTTTTTACATTTTTGCGATTTAAAGGCTTGTAAATTTTTAGCACAAATCGCTATCAGAACAAATTTTAACGTAACAACAATCAAGTATTTAGAAATAAATAACCAAAGAACTAAAATCTAATAATGCTACCTAAGAATTGAAAACATTTTTAGATATGCGACCGATTATAAATTGAATAAACATCAGTTCTAAGTGTTTTTTATTGTTTGTTTTTTATTGGTTTTATCTCTTGATCGTTCTTTTGAATATTTTTAATTTGCAAATTTATTTGGGGCGAGGCAGATAGTATATGGCCCGTCAAAATATCGTGTTTATTGGCTACACTTACTTTGTTGATAAACCAACTGAATTTTATATTGTTTACGGTGTCACTTACGAGTAAGTTACTATGTCAGTATTTGAGGTTGATTTCAATTCAACACAATTTATTAAAATACAACACGAAAATTTCATTAAGTTATGAATAATATTAAGACAACAATGTGCATGAATTCAAAAAAGTAAAATAAAAAGTAATATAATAAAACATTTATCTAAAAGCTTTTGAAACTTACATTTTTGGTTGCATTAAGGCTAAAATAAAATATATGTTTTGATATCTTACATAAGGCTTATTTACAGCTTACTGACTATGCCTTTGTTTAATGTTGTTTAATATTTTTTTAATATTAGTTTGCAACACTGGAAATTCTCAATGATTAAAAACAGAGCTTAAGCGAATATGTTTAAAAATGTATCTAAAATCTAAATTTAAATTTGGCTATATGTAACGCAACCATATTTTTTAATAACCTCAACAGTTTTGCTTCGCTTAGATATCATAAAATAAAATGGATAAGACTTTGACTTTTGTAAAAATTTTTTGGCATAATGAGTAGCAGATTTTACTTTAAAACCTTCATAATAGATAGACAAAGTGTATGCCAATTAAGAAAATTATAAAGCTGTAGATTTTGTTATTAAAAAATAGCTTCTGAAATGACAACAATCGATATAAACCTTTTAAAATTTCCTTTAAAATACAATTTAAATATACTTCAATTCAGTCATATTTATCCGTTCAAAACAACTTAAGGTACGGTTAGATTAGTCAAATATTTCACCAAAAAACGTAACCTATAAATATTGGAAACAAATTTTTATTCTTTTCAAAAAATTTCTAAGATATATAAGATTCTATAATATAAGATCACTTGGATGTTGATATAAACGGAAGTATATAGTGACACTTTTTTCTTAACAGAAAAACTTAATTGCTATTTTTGTCTTCGGGCTGTACGCGACTTTTATTTATTAAATAAAACTCCTTTTAGTTATTAAATAATTGTTATAAATATTTTTATTATTTTTATTTTTATCCAATATTTCAGACAACTTCGTTGTCCCTCTTTAAGAACGAAAAATATACAAATAAAAAAAGTTAAAAAACTTTACGTCATCATTAATTAAAAAAAATAAACATCAAACGTTGCCTTACTTTGGGTGAAGCCGTTAATCACTTGGAAGGCGTTTTATGTTTACTTAAAGTTTTATTATTTACATTTTGTTAATATATGTCTATAGGAATACGCTTAAATTTCGGGATCATTGTTTTGTTTTTATGAGTATTTATGATATATAGTATTTCCATTATGTATCTCTTCTAATAAATATTTTTTCGTGTTGTAATATTTTTGCTTTCTCTAAGTCGGCGGGAGTGGTGTGAGTGAGAGTGAAAAATATTACAAGAAGAAGATAATTATAAGAACAGATTTATTGGAAATGCTAGTTTTTATAAATACTCCCGAGAAAAAAAAATTAATTGCAAGAGATATACTGAAAATTAGGCGCACTGATATAAACATTTATCAACAAAATATAAACAATAAAAACTTTAGTTAACATAATACATCCTCAAACTTATTGAAGGCTTTAACGAAATTAAGGCAATGTTTGGTGTTTTATTAAAAAAAGCCATGGAGATTTTTAAATAAATTAATTTGTTTTTTAAAAATATCGTGCAATTTTGTTATTCTGGTTAAATTATTGATTATTAAAGTAGAAGCTCGTCTCGATAGTTATTTAACTACCGCTTACTTAGCTCTTCAGGAAACTTCTCACAAACATTTTAAATAAACTAAAGGTTTTTGTCTAAACAATAAAATAAAGATAAAAATTAAGGTTTAAGCAAAAAACAACAATAACCAACCACGATTTTATTTCTCCTTTATCATTAAACATCATTAAATGTTTCTTTCTGCCAAAAAATAAAGAAGTTTAATGTGTTTTTAATTTTTCTTTTTTATTTGTATGTTTATACCTCCCGAAGAAGGACACCGATGACGTTCGAAATATTGAATCAAATAAAAAATATTTACAACTAATAATAAAACAAAAATTAGTTTCCTTCTTAATAATAAACAACAGTGACCTAGTACCCAAAGACAAAAATAGGATTTACTCACTTAAAGGTGCAATAAAATAACCAAAACAAAAAAATTAGTGTTAGAAAAGAATATCTTACGCCGATTTATATTTAAGATCCGACATAGCCGAATATACCACTCATATTAAATTTAATTTATTTTATCAAGCATTGTAAAATTACATAAATTTTAAAAATACATTAAAATATTAAAATAGTGAAATACAGCAAAAGCCGCTTAACCATAATTTTTACTAATAAAAGGTAGCTGCCGGCTTAACGTTCAGCAATCTTTAATCGACTATTGTTTCTTTTACTTAATCCGACGCCAACACAATATCAACAGGAAACTAAGTCGTAATAAATTAAATAATAATTATGCCAATACAGCAATCAAAATAATAACCTAACAAATATCATTTGCAGTTGCGAACATAAACGCTTTAATTGTAAATATTAATAGCAATAAAAAGAAACAAAAAAAAAAAATATACAATACAAACTTTAATTAAAGCTTTCTCTCCCAGGTCTCGGTGAAAAGAGCAACAGGTAATATCTTATTGCCGCAGGATGCATTGCTGGACAAATGGATTTATATTTACTTTGTTGGATGCTTAAGGCTTTGCAGTGATCAAGGCCACATACATCTACGTGACAAGAGTAATCAAAAAAAAAAAAAAAAATTAATAAATAAATAAATTTTATAAAAGCAAGCGCATGTCATGCAAATATATAACACTTGTGATCGTTATACAGACATTAATTGGATGAAATGCTTTAATGAATAAATTCATTTTTAATTTCAATGAATTATTATAACAAGACTTTTTTAATATTGACTTCATTGTTTTTAAACGCAATATAGTAATTGTTAACTTTAATTGATAGAAGCAAATTCATTACGAAAAACTATAAAACGTTTATTTAAAGGTTGAAGTTAAAAAATTCATGATCATAATGATATCTTTTAAAACAACAAAAAATAATTTTAACTCAATGATAAAATTATTTATTAAACGAAAATATTAATATATTAAGGTAAAATTTATTTTTATTTTTAAATTTTTAATAAATCTTACAAATTTTTTTCGGATTTTTTTAAGTAAACGAAAATGGAGGCACCAGAAGAATGTAATGTATTCCCATCTATTTTCTTCAAGTACTTTATCTACATATCCAACTAAATTTTTAACAAAGATTACGAGTTACATTTGTAATCTATCAATATTAATTTGGTTAGACAAAGTCCATACATATCCCAAAATGACGGCTTAACATTGAATGCTATTTTTATTTTATTCTTTCATACTTATTTGATTTCTTTCATATTTCCTTGAATGTGGAATTTAGCCGCATTTCTCCTTAAAACGTTAAAATATTTTCAGCATATAATTACGGCTTACAAAATAAACAAAAATACGTACATATATAATTTTAGCTCTGCCTTTTATGGATTTGAATAAAAAAAACCTTATTTTGTTTCTACTGGTAGCGTCATAAATCTATTTTTTGATATATTAAAAACTATAAAGTTGCAAGTGCTGAATTTATGTAATTTTGATAGGTGGCCTGGGTTCTCGTTTTGTAAGCCGCAGTAGCATTTTGCATATACAATTTATGGAGTTTAAGTTTATAAAAACAATTCGCCGAAGATTAAACTCCTTCTTGTCTGATTTGTACTTACTAGATCTGTTACCAATAACTCTTGGATCATTGAAGATGTCATGGACACCTCAAGTGAGTCTGATCAAGACGACATTTTGGACTTAGTTGTTGAAGATTCTGATGGGGAAGAGATTTTTGTTGAAATTCTTGCTGCTTTAAAAAAAAACAACATTAATAAATATTTAGAAGATGTGGTGATGCACAAAGGACGTATTTAGAAAACAGCTTAGAGTTTCAAAAGAGTTGTATTTGAATTTGTGTAAAAGATTTGAAGAAATTAAAGAATTTAACTCCCCTGTATCGAAAGCGTGAAGTTAATTTAAAAAATTTTAAACAAATTTTAAAATGATTGCCTTGTACCTTTTTCGGTTTATATTCAATTACTTTACAGCTCTTGCAAATGCTTTGTTTTTAAAATATTTTTTTTACGCATCTAAAATCACTAAAATAAAATTTATTTAATTAAGTCAGCACCACTAGCATTTTAGGATGTTCAATTGTGGTTTTTTGCGTTCCAGCAATTTCGGAATATTTTGTCACATTCAGGGAGTAATTTCCTTTTAACTCTCCGGATTATTTTGTTATGCATCTTGAACAGACCTATTAAAAACAAATATGGTTTTAGTGATTCAATTTTCGTATTATAATGATTTTAAAATCCTTCAAAGATCCAAAAATATAGTTTCACGTCGAGAACGAAGCATTTTTATTTGTTTATACATTCTTAATACTGTACTTTTTCAATAACTGTTACAAAGCAATAAAAAAATTAATTATTTAAGCTACTACTAAATCATGGAGAAATGTCTGTCCTTAAGAAATAACGATCCTTTTCGATATAAAAGATAGGATATTAACATTATTAATTATACATTGTCATTCGTAATAGTAAGTGTCAGAAAATAATGAAAAAGTAGTTATAAAATTTAACCTGACCGCACCCTTATATGAGGCTTTGTGAGCTTATATGAGGTCGTTTGTTTCTGTTCTAAAGGATAACCAAATTAAAGACATTCAATTGATTTTTTTGCATATTTCCTTGATTTTGAGGTAAATTTTTAAAAATATTTCCTTAATTCCTGTTAACTTTTTTCTTCTTAATTTTCTTGCTTATTTAAATGCAAATTTGTCAAGAATTGTTTATTGTTAAATATTATTGAGCCATGAGTTAAATTATGAAGTGAAATTAATAATGACATAAGGTTATTAAATTTTCGATCATTTAAAAATTGAAAATATTATTAGAAATGTTCAAATCAGTTGAAAAATTATAAAAATTGGAGGTCAATAAATAGCATGTTGATTTATTCCATCACGTTTGTTTTTAGCAATTACCATTGAGGAAAAGTTGGATTACAATAAGTCATGTATGTTTATATTTACAATCATTTAAATACTTTTATTTTGTTGCATAATTTTATGTGTGGTTTATAAAATTTATAAAAATAATCAAAAAAAATTCCAATATTAAGAGTCGACACAGACAAAAAAACGTTAGTGAATAAATCATAACTTAAGAAATTAAAAACTTAACCAAAAAAACCTCAGTATTTGCATTTACGTATTAGGTATACTCTACATAATAAAAGTTAAGTTGCAACGAGACGAAAATTATTATTATCCAATTAATATATTTTAACACAACTGTAAAGTTTCGGTACTTAAATAAAAATGTTATTGGGTTTTCTAAAAATTTTGATAAAGGCCTTATAAGTTGCTTGAACAACCATCACATGCCATACAGAAACCAGCACCTCCAACTAACAAATAAATTGTATTTTTATATTAAAACTTTTTAGGTTCTTTAGCATAACTTTTTTTAATAATAAAAATAATTTTATATATAAACAAGTAAGAGTGCTATATTCGGAACATTACATGCCATTCAACAAATATATTAATCTATTTTAATGAGGTAACTCAAATAAAAATATAAAAACAAATATTGGGAGGACAAATATTTTTTCATACAAAAAGTGTCATCGTATCTGGGTAAGGCATTTATAAAAATTGTTATTATTTTCTTCTTCTTCTTGTTGTTTTTTTTTTTTTTTTTTTAATTCTCTATTCCCCCATGTATTTGATATTTTCATTGGAGTTAGTTTACTAAGCAAGATTTGTTTTAAATTAAAAATTATATTCAGGCGTGATGTTTTACCTGCTGCCTCGAAGAACGTCGACCGATCTTGCTGAATTTTTCGAAACTATGTCTGAACGACTTAAATTTTCTGTAGCTTATCTAGTGCCTTGGTAAAGTTAATTTTAACATAAACACGGACGGACATCGCTCAAATGACTTCGCTATGCATAAGAACTCAGAATATATATACTTAATGGGGTCTAAAATGGAAATTGTAGAAATTGCAAACGGAATACAAACTTCGATATGTCCTTTTTCCACCTGTAGTGAAGGGTATATAAAGAACTAAATTATAATTAATTCGAATTGACTTGAAAAATATTATTAAAACAATTACGAGAAAGCCAACAGCTGTAAGAACATAATCAAATCACTCAATTGGTAAAGCTATCAGATTACATTCAAAAGTGTCCGTTGTTAAGAAAAATTAATGTAGTTGCTATGTCTGAATTTCTATTAGTATTAAGAAAAATTAATTCCAGGTAATCATACATAGTTTTTTTATTTTTCTATTAAGTAGGGGGCTACAAAATCATGACAAATAAGCCGTTGTTAAAGGAAGTTTTGAACTAAGTTAAGGTTGTTGTGTAAGGTTGTTTGAACAAAAAAAAACCAAGCCCGCATACATACATATGTGGAACACTCACTCAATCAATTTAAATAATGGTTGTTTTTCATAACGTTTGTTTTTTCCTGCCTTTAATTTTGTTTTGGTTTTTAACATTTATTGCGTCAGCGTAATATCCACAATATTAGATAAATACTTTCATCATTTACTTTAACAATAATAAAGAAGATAAAACAACAATTACTTGGAACTATTTCAAGTGAAAGATATTGTCCGAACATTAAAGACACTCGTTTTGGGACAATAGTTTAATTTTTTATTTCTTTATATAATTTATAAACAAATAGGCACACTTAAGCTCAAAAATAATGGACATTTTGCTGATTCGATGTTTAACAATTTTTTTTACAAAATCTTAACCTTAATACAAAAGTAATTAAATTTTTATAAAAAAAACTTGTGAAGAGTTTCATTACTGACGAATGGATTACAAAAGTAAAAACTGATTTTACTACATGTGGGAGTATCCACGACATCGTCAGCGTGTTATTTCTATTTAAAATTTATAAAAATATTATTTTAAATATTTTTCGTAGAGTTCTGTAAACAATGTTAAAAATTTTCCATCCACAAAAATAATATGTGCTGACAACTGTTCTAATATCATTATAATGGTAAAATTGAGTCCTTTCACATTTGAATCTTTGTTTTCTCTACAAAATGACTTATTGTTTGAAAAAAATGTATTTTTTATTTGGACCAAGCTATTTAGGATCCTCTTAACCCATATTTATTCATATCCATTTATCAGTTTTTACGTGATAGACAGACAAAAATTCCAAAAATAGGTGTTTTTTACGCCATATCAATTACTGCCTACACCTAAAACAAAACCTTCAAAACATATTTCATTTACAAAAATCATCTTGTTACAGTTTAATTTTATGTATAGATTATAAAAATAATAAAATATAACTGCTATAAAACAAATTTTTTTTAATGCTGTTTTGGGTCTGATATTATATGATGTGTTGTACACCTAAACTTTTGTGTGAATAATAAGTTAAATACTCAATCGGCTTGAGATATAAACACGGAGAATTACTAATATGGAAGAAGTGGTGTATCATTTATAAAGACCGACAATATAAGATGTACTATAAGAATCATTGGCTCTAATGCAAGCGTTAAGCAACGTTATTGTTACTTACGTGAACTGCTTACTAAACTTCATTTTAAATAATTATATGTGTCTTTTTGGAGTGCACCACTTAAACGGTGTAAAGGACTTATTTTGACGTATACTTTCTACTTTGGGACAGACGTTAACAATTTTCATAAACAAACTATAAAAGCCTAAAAATAATATAAAACTTCGGCCCATATAAGATTCGGAACAGTCGGTCAGTAAGTCTAACTCTCTATGATAATGTAACTTATAATGATTTTGAACGCTTTTCGAGAAGAATAAACTTTTAATTTGTAAAAAGTTAAATATATAAAAAAATTTCATACCATTTTTTTATTAATTAACGTTCTGTTTTATAAAGATCTAAGGTGGACTGAAAAAATCATTTTTTATACCCTTCACCACAAAAGTAGAAAAATGGCATAACTAAGGAAATACTGAAAGTTTTTAAAAACGATTAACTCATTAAGAGCCGATAGAATTTTTATGTAAAATTTTGTGTATGTCGTACTTGAATTTTTCTTTCTTATTTTATTATTTTCTTTTTGATTGGAGTTACTTTACCAAACTACATTACCATAGATGGTGAAAGGTATATAAGATTCAGAATAGCCGAATACTTGTTTTTTTGAATTCCTACAAAATATACCAATGGTCAATTTAGTTTACACATTAAGAAAAAAGAAGTAGAGGACCAATTTGTATGCCTCAACTTTTAATTCGATTAGTGATACCAGCAGGATAAGTCGTTCTCCTGTAGTCTTTGTCATCGGGAATGTAATATTATTAAAAAGGGAAGTCACAGATAATATTCAAAAAACATACAAGTACGCAGAGAGCAATAATGGAAGGAATGGCCTTTTAAATTAACAAAATGAAAATTTTAGTATAAGAAACTATTTCCTAAAGCTGGATTAACCCATTGTTTCCGAACAAAATTTTTGTTCCAAAACATTTTTTTATATGTAGTTTGACGTCTCTCTCTCTCTCTCTCTCTCTCTCAAAAAGAAAAATGTCAAACTGCATATAAAAAAAATGTTTCGGAACAAAAATTTAAATTTTTTGCATCACTGTACATTAATACTTATGTATATTTAAGTAATTGTAAGTAAGGCACGTACATAAGTTCAAACATAAGTACGAGTTTTTCTATTTTTTGTTACAAACACTTAAAAAGACGTAGCGATGCATAAAAATATTTTTCTGTTTGTCTCGTTTTGAAGGAAAAAATGCATTGCATCAAGAAAACCTCCAAAAAATATTATTGATAGATTACAAGTTATTGTCCGCTGGTTTCCGTCGTGACCTGCATTATGCAAAATGTAAAAATTCAAAATATAAAAATAAAAAAAAGAGGTAAGTTTTGTATTTTCATTGCAAATAAATAAACAGCTTAAAAAAAAACACCAAAAAATAAAAGATTTCTAATAAAAACTGTCGAATATTATAATTAATCTATTAGTTTTCTATAATTGATTATCTTTCATGATAAACTGAAAAATCCATATTTCGTAGTTGAAAAAATATATGCATCATTAAATATTATTTTGTTGATAACCACAATTATATTACAATACTTAAGTAGTTTTCTGCAGGATAAAAGTTCGATCAAGATTTCCAAATCTAATTTATTAGTAGACGATATCTTTTATAGCATGTTATATTGCACACTCTAGGTAAGAATTTATCTATTTCGAACTTCATTTTAACTATTCTGCACCCTAGTTTTGAAAGGAGACAAAAATGCTTTAAAGGAGACGTAGCAACGCACACTCGTAAATTCAAAGTCAACAAGATAAGGTTATCTACATAACAGGTTACCACATCTTTGGTACACCCAAATTTTTTGTAGCATTTAATTAGACAAAAAATATTTCTTTGCTTTTGTTAAAAAGACTTTTGACTTTATACCGCCTTTTTGTTTTATTGATTAAATGAGTTCTCATTTGATCAATTTGGATTTTGATATAAGAATCTCAGGTATCCTTTACAAAATTTGCATAGAATCGACTGATGAGCTATCTGAGCAGCAGCGAAATGGCCATATGAATATGCTTTCCCCACAGTAATACATTTCATTTCGTTTTTTTAAATAATAAATACTTAATGAGAATATCATAACAACAACAAAAAAGTCAGCGGTATACAGTGGAGAAAGAAAAATAGAATCAGTGGTGGTTATTGTTGTTTTTACTTAAATTTTGATCTCTTTCTATACTTTGTTGTTTGGACAAAAATTTTTAATCTTGGTGAAAAGTTTTCTGAAGAGTTAAGTAAGCGGTAGCGAATTGGCTGCCGAAACGTGCTTTCACTTTCACTTTCAATAATCAATATCGGTGATTCAAGAGATTTTTTCAGAATAATCAGCGCGATGTTTTTAAAGTTTAATTAATGAAATATTTCTATTTGCCGGAATCAAGCACAATTAAAGTAAATAAACAAATATTCACATTAAAATTAATTTTAACATTTTAAAAACTTTTGAACCGTTATAGACAGACAGTTTAAATTTCCAAGGAACCTGTATTGCTAAGTCCGGTATAACAACAAGTATAAAATTTGAGTTAAGAAATTAAGGAGTGTGCCCATACTTGAAGTAAATACAGCCCTATCCTTTAAACCTTTATATACAAACACTTGAAAATTAAACAGAATGTCCACAACTTTGTCTGGTATATTAAGAAGTATTAATATTAAAAATTATTAATTATAAGGTGTCACAATAGTTGCTTTATTTATGTATATGACCGAACTGTTGAACAGTTGTAGGCAGTTGATTGAAATTTCCTTAGAACCATCGTTGCTAAGTCTGCTATAACAAGTAGCGAATTTGAAATTAGAAATTAAAAAGTTTCTTTATAACTGATGTCATTTAAGTTTTATGGCCTTATCCTTGAAACCGTTACAAACAAACTCTTGAAAACTATAGCAAGTATAATAAAAAATATTAATTTTTAAAATTAGAAATTAAATGGCGCCTTAATGGTTATAATTTGATGTATATGTCCAATCTTTTGAACAGTCATAGACTAACGCTTAGTTAGTTAGTTGGGAGTGGCTGCCTCTCGCGACGAAGCTCACTTGAGCACAATTGAATGGCCCGTTGTGATACCACAAAGAAGGCGGTGGGACTCCCTTTACCCAGCCGAGAACCATGAGGATTCACGGATGAACTTCGCTATGTCTCCTATAGAGTGAGATAATAGCTCCGTAAGAGTTCCAAAGAAAGGAGAGCCCAGAATTCTAGACTGACGCTTATAATTTAAACAAATTTTGTTTTACTGTGTCAGCAATAAAAAAAATTTCTTGTTCAATTGCATTCATATTTTGTTCTACGACATATAAAAAATCCTGACGCAATCTTTCTCAAAAATTGTAGAATAAAAATATTGTATATTTTACGTTCTAAAGAAATATGGTTTTAAGTTTGTCTGTTTTGAAGTCGGTTTTTTTTTGCGAGAATTATATTACTTTTGACATTTATCTTTGTATACCATCAGTTGTTCAGTTGTTTATTCATGGTTTGCTAATACTTTTAATTGCCTGTCTTTTGTAACACACTCCACTTTCCTGCAATTTATCGTTTTTTGATTTTAATTTAAGTTTTATTTTAAATTTTAAAGTTGTGAGTCTATTTTGTTAAAAGAAATTATTAAATTGTTGCAGTCTTTAACTGGCCCTGTTACCTAAACAATTCCGGCACCAATGTGTAACAAAATAATAAATTTTATTTACAAAGCACTTCAGTGCTTTGTTTACAAGCAAATTTATAAAAGCGATAGATAAGCGTCTCTGTGACGATTAAAGGGACAAAAAAAAAACCCCCGTAGCACTGCCACTAGTATCCCAGCAAAATATTTACTCACAACTTCAATGAGAAGAACTTCTCCAACGCATTACTTTTTAGCTTTATTCGCCACTCTACTAACTGTTCAATAATAACTTCCTCACAATAAATCTTATAACTCATTATTTCCTTATAAAAAAAATAATGAATTTAGTTTAATAACGGAAAATTATTTTTTCCGTTGTACTAGTTATCTTTTTTTAATCTAAAATGTTAGACTATATTAATATTTTGTATTGAATACACTATCTGTTTATATGCTTGTGAACACGCAGTGTATTATCAATTATTTTGTATATTAAACGTCAAAAAGTAAAAAAAAGAAGAAAATAAGTGTTCAGAAGAAGGTTTTCAGGAAGTAAAATGGACAATAGGACTGAAAAAGGCAAAATTAAATTTTTTTTGTTAACAAATTTTTAACATCAACATTACAAATGTATTTTGTTTATTTTCTTCTTCTCTATGTGATATGGAATTCACATGTAGTTGACAACACGATTTCCAATACAACTTTCCAAAAATATGCAAAATAAAAATGCATTGGTGTATTGAAATTTTATATGAAAATTTCCAACAACAAGCATACACTATTGTATTTTAATTGAACAATACACAGTATACACGGATACAAGGGGTTTTGTGAATTAGGCGATCGTGTTTTTTTGTGTAAGATATAATCAAACATTTTTAAACCAACGGATGGATAATGCCAACATATTACTGTAATAAATAATTTAAAATTTTAATACATTTAAATGCAGTGTTAATGAAAATCGTTACTCAAAATATCGCATCTCTTTTATGAAAATTATATGACTTAAACATAAAGTCATGACTTCTAGAATTTTTATAAGTACAAAAAAAAAATGGCTTCATTTTTTGGGTTATGATTCTTTAATTTGTATAGGACATCCAGAGCAAAAATTATTGCTTTTTTCAGTCAAATTGTCAGCATTTGCGACAAAGATTTCTCATTACTGAATAGCTTCTTATTAAGTAAAGCTTTTGCTCGGTATATTTACTTTTTTCCTATAATCGACAAATATGTTAAGCAACAGAAAAACTAATTTTGCATTAGACAGCTTAAAAATATTGCTTCCGTATTACACTCTACTAAAATTTGTTACAAATATTTACATACACTTTGCATACTCGCTGCTGTGTCAAGCACATTTTTTTAAGTGTTCAGCATGCAGGAAAGACTTTTTTTTATTAAAAATATAAAATTTGTGCTTATAAGAAATTTACATCCAACACCATATTTTAATTACTTGGGAAATTTTTAGACATTATACAATAGAAGTACACTACTTATAACATTAAAAAAAGTTATACGTAAGAGAGCAATATTCTGTCTTATCAAATTAATTTTATTTTATAATGAAACAATAATAAGAATAAAAATAAAAATATTGTTTATTATTTTTTATTTTTTTCTTTCAACATTTCGCCACACCGTTGGGTGGAATCTTCAGGACACAGTAAATAATATTATTAAAAAATTGTATGTTTTTCAAAAACAAAAAATTAAGTCAATTAAAAAAAAATTTGTCAAATTAACTCAAAAATTTTCAAAAAACAAAGACAAAAAATTCAAACATTTTAAAACATTCATACTCGTACCGATAATTTTCAATATTTTAAACTGATGCATTTTCAAAATTAGGAAGATGATTTAATCTGACACAATGGGAAGATAATGCAGTTTTTTGTGAATTATTAACGACTCTATATCTTTGATCAGATTTATGTCCAGCGATTCTAGTTTTTAGTTTGTTTTTAGTTGTACCTACATATACATTATTACAATCTTCATTATCATTACCATTACAAGGTATTTTGTATACTACATTTGGCATGTCCCATTTCTGTATTCTATCTTTTGTTTTACTAAACAATCTACTTAAAGTATTATAAGTTTTGTATGCCATTTTATATTTTTCAGAATCAAAAAATTTTGATCTTTCTATCCTTTCTGCTATTTCTGGTACTTAAATTAAAGACTTGTAAACTTATGTTGTTGTCACATTTCTTTTGTTACTTGCTCTTCCGTATATAAATTGTTTAAATAATCTGTTTATTACTTGCATTGGAAAATTATTATCGCTTAAAATCTTTACAACTCCATCCTTATTTCGTCTTTGAAACTCCTTATCACTTATCTTAAATACTTTTTCTATTAAAATTCTGTCCGTATTAATAACTAATCTCTTGTTTTGTTTTGAATAAAAATTAATAATCCTTTCGGAAGATGTCGGCTTTTGATACCGATCCATTTTTGATTTGTTACCTCTTCTAATAATCAAAGTATCTAAATAATGGAGTTTAAAATCACATTCTATTTCTAATGTAAATTGTATACAACTATTAAATTTATTAAATGTTTCCAACATTTTCTTAATTCCGGATTTAGAAATAATACAGAACAAATCATCTACATATTTAGTAATTAATCTTGGCTTAATACTAAGTTCTTCACTGCACACGTCTAATAACTTCTCCATAACAATACCCGCCACAATTCGAAAAGCTGGTAATCCCATTGTAAGTCCCATGTTGAAGAAGTATGTTTTTTTTAACACGACTTTTTAAATTTCTAAATTATTTTTTTTTCTTTTCTTGGACTTTAACTATTTTTACAAGTTATCTTCCCTTTAGTAGTTAGTAGTTATATTTCCTTTAGTAGTTGGAGTTAGCGATGTCAGATATAGGGAATTTCCAACAAACCTGGCGATTTCTAAGCTAGTATTCCATAAAATTCTTTAAGTGGCATGGCAACTTATTTTCGATATTCTTGCCCATTTCAGTATAAGCCCTTTTAGCAAGAAATTTGACTTAAAAAATGTCGGCATGAAAAAAATAATAGTTATTAAGAACGTTTTACCTTAGTAATTTTTACATTAATAATCTGGCACAAAGCCAGATTTATTAAATCTAGACAGCATTAAGTTTTACGTTTTTTATACCCTCTAACACAGGGAAAAAAGCTATAATTAAGTTTGTGATTCCGTTTGTAATTTCTACAAAATCCATTTCCGATTTCATAACTTTATATATACTCTGAGTTCTTATGCATAGCAAATTCGATTCAGAAATGTCGTTCTGTCTATCCGTCTGTCCGTCCGTATTCCGGTTGAAATCAACTTTGCCAAGGCGTAACATGAGCTAGAGAAAATTTAAGTACGTCAATCGATTAAATATAGTTTCGAAAATTTTGTTATTGAAAATCATCAAGTTCGGTTAATGTCCTTTGAGGGAGTAGGCAACATACCACGCCTGTCTGTAATTTTAAATTCGTCTGATTGTTGCTTTTTTATGTTTGTGCTAACAGAACTCCGATATTTCTGAACCGATTTTAAATTTTTTTTCTTTATTTTTAAGATTACAGATTGTTTCCGTATTAAAAACAATTTATAATTTCAAAAATTAGGTTCCCTATACAACACACATGTTTTTTACATATATTTAATATCGCATTAAAAAAATTCGTATCACGATAAATAAATATTCAAAATTAAAAATTAAGGGAAGCCCCAATAGTTCATTTAATTTAATGTATATGGCAATACTTTGAACAGTTGTGGACATACGTGTTAAATTTTATAGACAGATAGCTAAATTGTGTTTTGAAGTCAGTTTTTTTTTGCGATTATTCAATTGTTCCATATCTTTTTTTCACCTTTCGTTTTTGTTCATTGTCTTTATTACGTAGTACTTAATACATCTTAGTATTAAGTCGTAGAGCCAACCCACCTGCACGAATATGAACGAAAGTTTATAAGAGAACAACCCTCATCAAAACTTACAATTTTTTAAGTCTTTTTTTAACAAAAAAATTTAATGCTAAGAAAGAATTTCATGTGCCAATTTATACGTATATGTGTTTACACATATATGGTTAAGGGTATATAAGTTTCGGCTTAGCCAAATATAGCTTTCTTATTCGTTACTATTTGGTATTTAAAAATACATTTTTATAAAGATTTTAATACTTCATTTTGTTATGAGGTTGCTTGTAGTCAAGTAGTAAGAACGGGGTTCACTTCGGTTCTTTGTTGCTACCTATTTTAAATAAGAGGAAAGTCCAAATGTTTATGCGAATGATCATAAAGAAAATGTGTGATGAGAAACAGTTATAAATAATGTTTAATTGCTATCTAAAACTTAGACAACGTAAATCTTTCGCTATTTCCCCTCACATCAGTAAATTTTGTTGTTTATTGGCCAATATAGTGTTAATTGTTTTAAATTTTTCCTCATTAGGAAAAATGTTAAAAAACTCCAAGTAATGTTGGATTTATGAAGATATTGTAATGAAATTCAAAAAGACAAGACAGAGGTGTTTCCGGCCAGCCTCCTAGGATTAAGTGGGTCCCCAAATTTTGGTACCTCTGGCATATAATTTTTTGGAAATATCATTAATAAAATTCAACTCAAATGCTAAGATTTTAAAATTTAATTAGACCTTAAAAATGTATATAAAACATATACTTACTTGTGTATCTCCTTTAGTTTGAAAGAAAACTTACTTATAATTTTTTTTTAATTTGAGCTGACCATAAATTAGTATTATTGACATAGATTATTACTTTAAGATATTCCTAGTTTTAAACTTTGTTTGTTCAAGCCTTTGAATTAGGAAAATGCTGTCTTGTCAGGATCTTTCCCCAAAATGGTGGTATTTTTTTGCGTATTTAAATTAACTATACATCTTTACTAACAAATTTTTTTAAAAAAATAATAGTTCAAAAATTATAACGCTTTCTTCCCTTCCCAAAAAATATCCAAACATAACCAATTTTGAAACAAATTTTATAAATTATTGTAAAATTCCTTGGACAGCAAAGCACTGATAAAAAAAAGTTTAAACGGAATTTGTAAGTTGCAATTATTCGATACCTACTCCAAAAAAGATTTGATAGCCCCGTGATTAATACAGGTAGCCTCTTTTGTAAAAAAAAGCAATTTTTTGGAATTTTTTTTTCTGCTCAGTGAATTTATATGTTCAAATAAAAAACAAAATTTAAATTTGTTTTCAAGATTCGATCAAAACATCTTTTTTTATATAAATTCTCAATTTTATAAGAATATCTTGCTAAATTTTGATTTGTAGTAATTTTAATGCTGTATTTTTAACCGACCCAAAAAATAAAGGGCACCACATTTAAATTAAAAAAGATGCGTATCACTTTAGTTACCAATGGCTGAAATTAATACAAAAATAAATCTAAAAATTAAAATGTGTCCCCCCCATAGGTGTAGTAAATTGACCTATATGGACCTACTCCTTGAACTGTTATAAATTAGCGCTTGCAAATTGGACAGAATGTCAATTGCTGTGACCGTTATAGTACAAGAATTAATATTCTAAATTATAAGTTTAAAGGTGCCCTAATATTTCCTTTAATTTAATGTATATGGTCCTACTTTTGAAATTTACAACGAACCTGTATTACTAACTACGCTTTAACAACAAGTATATAATTAGAGTGTCCCAATAATTGATGTAATTCGATATATGTGGCCAAACTTATGAACCGTTACAGACAGAACGCTGAAAGTTAAAAAAGGACCAGTATTGCTAAGTCCGCTATAACAACAAGCTTATAATTTTAATTTAGAAATTAAAGGGAGTTCCGAAACTTAATATAATTTGACCTATATGGCCGTATCTCTTACACCGTTATATACAAACAGTTGAAAAATATTTTTTACTTTGCTTGGTATAATAAGAGGTATAAATATTTTAAATTATAAATTAAGGGGTTTTACAATAGTTGATATAATCGGATGTATAAGGCCAAACTGTTAAACCGTTATAGACAAGTTTACAACAACAGCAAGTATTAAATATAAATTTATAAATTAAAGGGTTCCCCTGTGGTTGCTGTAATTTGATGTACATTGTCAAACTGTTGAACAATTAAACAAGTATAAGGCTTGGAGACTGAATATAATATATCAAATTTTATGGCTATTTTCTTGAATCATCATAGATGGGCAGATAAAATTTATTTCGAAGATGGCTTTTTTGCAAGAATTATTTTATCAAAAAACCATCTTAACGTAGTTCTTGCAAAAAAAAACCGAGTTCAAAACAGACAAACTTAAAATCTTACTTCTTTCGGATGATTTTTATACATTAATTGTATTCTATTATATTCAAAAACGATTGCTTCACGATTATATGTCGTAGAACAAAATAGGAATGCAGATTAAACAAGAAAATTCAGCAGTTATTGCCGACGCAGTTAAACAACATTTGTTTAAGTTCTAAGCGTAAGTATATAAGAGTTCAAAAGAATGACCATGTACATCAAATTACAACCATTAAATTTCAACCTTTAATTACTAATTTCAAATATTTATACTTGTTATTATACTTGATATAGTAATGGACATTCTGTTTTATTTTTAAGAGTTTGCCTGCAACAGTTTTAAAGATAGGGCCATATAGGACAAATTATATTAGGGGAGAACATCCTTTAATTTTTAAGTTTGCTACTTGTTATAGTGGACTTAGCAATAAAGGCTCTGTGCAAATTTCAATCAATTGTTCAACAGTTTGGTTATACACATCAAATACAGCAATTATTGTAACACCCTACAATTTAAAAATATAAATTTTTATACTTCTTAATATACCAGACAAAGTAGTGGACATTCTGTTTAATTTTCAAGTGTTTGTATATAACGGTTCAAAGGAAAGGGCAATATATGTAGGTCGATTTACTTCAAATATAGGAACACCCTTTAATTTCTAAATTAAAATTTTATACTTTTTGTTTTAGCGGACATAGCAATACTGGTTCTTTGTGAATTTCAGGTGTCTGTGTATAACAGTTCAAAAGTTATGCCACATACATCAAATTTCATTAACTATTGGGACATGCTTTAATTTATAATTTTGAATGTTTATACTTGTTATTGTAACGGTCATAACAATCGACATTCTGTCCAATTTGCAAGCGTTTGTCCATAACAGTTCACGAGATAAGCCCATATAGGTCAATTTACGTATTGTATTACTTTTTGCTATTGGAAGCTATAGTAACACGCATTTTTTTAATTTAAAAAGTACGCTTCGCGGTTTATTATACACTTTAAAAACATGTATGTTGTATGGGGAAACCCTTTAATTTTTAAAACAAGGCCTACAGATAATCTATCAAATTACAAAAAATTTTCAAAATTGGTTCAGATATGAGTTAGTTCTGCAAGTTCAAACATAAAAAAACAACATTCAGTAGAGTTGATTCGTAATGATACGTCGAAGGAAAGATTGATTAGTTACGGTTTTTTGTCAAATATTTGACCAATTGAATGGCACCTTTAAAATTGTAATTTATTATGTTTTTTATTACTTTTTTATTACACTTTCACAAGTTTATAATAAACGATGTACTTTTCTTTGACATATGCATGTACGAATGTGCATTTTTTAAATTTTTGTAAATATGTGCCGAGTTATTCCAAATTTCAGTATTTTAAATATTTTTTGTGCTTAACATTCAATTTGGTAATAAATTTATGATGGTAATAGCTAGTACCATCACAGTAGGACAAATGGTAAATTTGACGGGGTTTGATTTTAATTGTAAAATTCTGCAGTATTTAATAACTAGGATACCAACGAATTTTTTTTCGCAACTAATATTCGCTTATCTCTAAGCTTTTCTACATAGGATTTTTTAGCAAGTGCATAGTGTTTTGCGTGGGTTTTTTGTAGTACAAATTTATTGGTTAGAGTGTGAAAAACAAGTTGAGAATATTGTTACGATATCTATCCATTTTTCACTTCTCAGAAACATCATTTTTAAGTTAAAGACATAAAAGTGTTCTGTATTTTATTAAGTGTGCACATTTTATTTTGAATTTTTAAATAAAAAAAAATAATAATAATAATATTAATAATGAATACCTTATTTATAAACTTTAAATAGTGGAAAATGACATACTTATAGTTTATACTTATCAGTATAACAAATTAAAATAATGCTTAGAAATGCTTTAATCAGGTAAGTAAATGTCAACAGTTGATAGCGTAGAACTCCGTAATTAGTATGTATTGACGTCTATAAGTACAATTAAAAATGATTTGAAAAAGACCCAGAATATACTGATTTCCATAAGAATCCCTTTACAGAAATACACGAACTGCTACTTATATAAAATTCGAAAAAAAAACTGATATTAATAAACGCAATCAAACAAAATGGCTGTTAATTACCATTTATTTTGTTAGACACATAAAAAATATAACATATATTTTTCGATACGATTATTATTTCGCTTCTAATGATAAAAAGAGGCCACACCCTTTGTGGTGATAGGCAATAGCGATATATTAACTGGACCTGAAAAAAATATGCACATACGTATATTTATCCTGAGCCTGCAATATTCATCAAAAGAAAATACTTACTTTATAGAATTTCAATCATTTGGTAGGTTTAAAACAAGCGCACACTCGTAGGAAATTAAGAATAATCCTTTAGCTGTTTTTGGTGTCCGTAGGGAGTTTTGTTTTCCTGAACTTAAAAAAACAAAATTATAAATAAAATAAGGTGTAAAATATAATTTTTGTTTTTTAAATACCTCTGCATTCAATGAATTTTATAGTTAAAGGACAACTGCGAGAAGAAAGAAAAGTCCAGCACCTGTGGAAAGACGTAGGAAGAGAGAAGTGATAAATTATATTTTCAAATTTTTGTAATAATTGAAATAGTTTTAATAATTGAATAAAATTCCTTTATAAATAAATCAATTCCACCTCTTAATGCACTCGAAAAGCGCAATTAATGATAAGGGGTCCCTTGGAAATGTTGAAGTCTTATTTAAGGGATGTTACTCATTCTTTAACTTTGATATATACAAAGGGCTATTAGAAAAGTATATTAAGCTCACTTTACGACACCAAGATGATTTACGGTAGACGTATGCCTTACTTTACTTTCATATACATTAATCATAATCAAAAGTGCTGTCATTGAACTTTGGTAAGCTTCCACTGGCGCACAAAGTGTAAATTCAGTTCAATGGGCCCAACCAGGATTATTGCCAATTGCATAAAAAAGCTACTAGTGACCCTTTAGGCGTGCCCAGCGGACGATGGAAGATCTTAAGACTTAGAGGGCAACTAGCTAGTTCATTACAGGAGAGAGTGGATGTTGTAACTCCACCCCGATGTCCAATTTGATCTAAGGATTGGCTTTAAGTATTAATGACATTCAGTGTATCACAGAACTTTCATTTACGTTGAAGTCTATTGGAAAACCTTGTGTCCCTTGGCTTTCACATGAATTTCATTGGCCGTTTCGGTGGCTATAAAATATGCTAATTTGAAGTACGTGTGGGCTTTAATTACCACTCTGTAACGCGCATTAATAACATTAAGGTGTTTGAATATTAGCAGAAATAAAGCAGTTGCTTTTAACTTGCCATCAGAATGAGTAGTAGCACTTTTTCCATAAAAAATAATAAATAAACAACTAGCAAAGAAGAAATAGAAACCATGCTTTAAAACGTTAAATTTGTTTCCTGCTGGTTGCGCCAAGTAATGCAACAGAAAGTTTTAGTTTTATACGAAATAAATAGTAAAACAAATACAACTTTAATATTTTCAAATACTTGAATTAGGAAAACTAAACAAAATTCAGACAATAATAAGTGGCATGGAAAGTTATATAAATTAAAATTTTATTTCCAAAATTGTAAAGAAGTTTATTTATTTGTTATATATTTTATGGCAAAAAAGCATATGTCATGGAGGAGCTACATCTTATAAACGATTACGTTAAGAAACTACGACCAGAAAGATAATAATCTATAACAGAACAAAAAAAATACAAGGCCACCTAAAAATGGATTTTTTGATTTGATCACAATTTATGATCACATTTACACATTTAACAAATAAATAAGTAATATCTAAGAAGCACAGACATTTTTTAACAACCTGACTGCAAATCAATATTAATGTTTCTAATTTCAGATGTAGCAGTACTACAGTTCCAGTTAAGGTGGATATACATAAAAATTCACAAAAGAAGAATGTTAAGACCAAATTATTTATAGCTATTATAGCTTTCAAATAGTAAATTAAAATTTTTCTTTCGGTTATCTTTTTAAATTTTTTAAATCGAGAATGATTAATATATGGTCCAAGATGGAAATATGATCCAACACACGGTCATTTCTTTTTTCAGACCAAGATCTATCAAGGAAAGTCTAGAAATAATTGGTAATAAATACAGCAAGTATAAGAGTGCTATATTCGGCAAATCTTATATACCCTTCACCATGTATGTAAATCTACCTTAGGGAAATAACTCAAACCAAAAAGAGAAATATTAGACCGACAGAGAACTAAAAATAAAAGATTAAACGATTATTATATATAGTTTAACATAAAAATGTTACCGGCTTTTAATGGGTTCAGCACCAAGAAAATTTTTTTTACTTTGCACAAAATATATTCTTTCTTAGACAATATTACAGCCAAAATTAATAAATTATGGACAAAAAGTAAGATATCTTTGAATTCTAACAAAAAAAGTTTAGCAGGAACATATTTCTTCCATCTAATCACAACAAGTATCGTAATTTTTTGAAATCAGTACAAATTCTTTCCCTGCAAAATACTTGCATATCTAGACAAATTAAGAACTAAAATCCTCAATAAGGGTTTTGTACAGACGCGCCCATAACGTCCATATTTTTCACCGGAGTCAAGAAAAATTTTAAAAACCTGCCTGGCGGTTTCGAATTGATACGTTAGTGCGAAATTTCGACAAATAGATTAAAGTGACATAATCATCAGTAAACTTAATTACTGTCGACCGAAATGCCGGCGTATACCAAATTATCTCTCACATTCTTAAAGGTAATAGGACTAAAAAAGAGAAACCTTTGTTTTAATGCGATAACTGCCACAAATATATTTTGAAACAAATATAATCACAAAATATTTTATAACCTGCACAATAAATTTTGCTAAGCAAATGCCCGTAAGCATAAGCCAAAAACTCAAATTTATTTCCTCGGTTCAATATATGTAAAACTAATTCAAATGTGTAACTGCTGGAAACTGACCAAATTATGAAAATGTAAACATAAATCCATTTTCATCGCTACTTCTACGAAACAAAAAAGTCTCGGTTGAAAAAATTCTGAAAAAGTGTAAGAAATGTGCACAAACTTTCGGTTTTAAAAAAATTGTTATGTTGCAGCAAGTAGATGAAGTTATCAACTAAAAATATTTAAGCATATCATAATAGCTAAGAAATTACTTAATCATAATTAAAGTATTCTAAGCAGGTTTTAAGTTTAATACTTCGAAAGCGTTGATCTTTCTCTAGTATAATATGCGCCACTTTTCGCCACCAGAACAGAATTTGTCAAAAGTCATATGATACTTTTATATAGGTTATTCTGAAGCGAATATATATATACATTTACAGAAAGAGCCTCAACAAATGTGAGGTTAAATGCTGTAGCACACTAAAAGTTTTTTATGACGCACATTCATATTTGAAATCAATTTTATTGTAACTGACAGTTGTCATCTAAACAAAGGAAAAATTTTTACTTCTTAATAGGCCGACGAAGAATTATAGCGGATTTAAATGAATGCTGCACGACCATACACAAAACGATACATGTGTGTAGACACATACTCAGTTAAATTAAATTAATCTGGTGTGAATTTAATTACCGCACCTTAATGCTGTCATATATATTCAGTTAGCATGCGAATTGTGTGTCATATTATAAAAATGTTTGAATGGATGCTTGAGATTATTTTTACGAACTAGATGTGCCCACGACTTCATCCGCGTATCATGTCTAGTTTTCTTTAAATTAAAATTTAGAAAAATGTGTTTTTAAAATTTGCTTTAGAGCTTTGTAAACAGTGTTAAAAAAATGCATACTACAAAAATAAATAGTACTGACAACTGTTCTAGTCAGAGACGTTATAGTTATAAGATAAACGATAAAAAAATCAGATTTAACAATTATTACTGATACATTTACTTAATAGTTATAATCAACCATTAACAAATAATATATTTTATTTTGGTTATTTTAACCAATTGAAATGAGAAATATATTTTTTTTTAATTTTAAATAATCGTTATATAAACCAACAAACATTTTTGGCGAAAGTAATCATGGCCGAAAATAACCATTGTTTTAACCAAAAATATTTTATATATATATATATATATATATATATATATATATATATATATATATATATATATATATATATATATATATGTATATACGAACTCGATGACAACAATAAACCTTTGAAATTTTTGGTTTTTTTTCATACATGATAACCAAAAAAAATCATTTTTGTTCGATAATGGCTTAATACCAAATGGTTTCGATGATAATTTATAACCAAATTTTTTATTTTCTTAATTAATTAGTTACGGTAACTAATACAATATAAAAGTCACGATAATGGTTAAAAATTCCCAAATGCTGATAAAGGGCATTTTTGCCTAACTTTTTGCTCTAAAATCAAATCATGGCAGTTATTTATTGTCCCTGGTTTTAGTACCATTATTCCGAAAAAAATGGTGCTTTCACATTTGTATCTGTAGTTTCTCTACTAAACGACATATTTTTGTGAAACAAACAGTATTCTACATTTTAACCAAGGTCTTAAGGGACCTCCTCACAAAATATCATCAAAATCCAAAAATAGTATTCCACGTGGATTACTATCGACACCAACATAAAAATATTCATAAAATATTTCATGTACAGAAATGACCTGTTTTAATATATGTAGAGATAAAGCTTGTAAAACTAAATAAAGTAACCTTCGCACAGCAAAAAAAATTATATATTTTAGCAAATTACTGAATTTAAAAAAAAATATTTATGAGATAAATTCATAATTGAAATATTTCACTAACGAAATCAATGAAAAGAAAGAAGCATTAATAATAATATTGCTTGTGATTAATTTCGTCTTCAAAAATAGTGCCTAATTACACTAAACCATAACATGACCCTGCCAAGCTTAATTGATATAACAGTATTGCCAACGCACGTTTGGGTACAATTGTTATAACTCTTGTTATTGCTATTGTGAATAAAATACAGATTTTGTTGTGTATAAAGTTAATACAAATATTTTTATTAACCGTTTATTAATGACACCACCTAATTGTGTGGGAAAATATTTAAGATAAAAAAAATTAATAATAATTATACAAATGCTTTTGATCTTCAAATAGTATTATTAAATAAAAGATATTATTATTTCATTGTGTTTCACATTTGCTGGGGCCACATTTTAATTTTGTTTCAAATAAAGTTACCAATTTCCAATACATTACCATATCTTCTTTTACAACTTACTCAATTTAATGTCCAGGTCATAAAAATATTTCCCATGAATCTCTCTTCAATAATGAGATTAACTTTATAGAAAAAGCTGAAGCTTCTAGTGTCCTTTATGTTTACTGCATTTATCTTGATGGCCTAGAGGTGTTATAAAATCATAAAATTTTCAAAAAATTAACGTGAAGTGCGTCGCTACAAATCATGTTGCACAAGCATAAAAAAATTTTAATGACTGCAACAAATCTAAAATCTTTAAAAAAGTGTATTTTTACAGAGCTGCTTAGAGCTTCTTTGATGTGAAGAGTGTTTTTTTACCCGACATAAATGTCAGTCATATTCTTTTAACTACGTTTAAGTAGGAGGGCACAGTGGTTATTTGCGATAGAGAAATATGAGTGCAATTGGTTAATTGTGTGAAATTGAATTTTTGTAATTTTAATAACAAACCTATTCAAGGCTTAAGAAATAAGTCCTTACAACAGTATATTATTAAGATTTAAATTATATAATGTTCATGGTGGGTTTTAAACCCATATATGTATTTTCTATTAAATTAAGATAATTTTAAACAGTTTCTATTTTAAAGGTGTCGTTAATTACTAACATAACTTGCTGTTACAGTTTTCATTTTCCCTTGCTTATATGATTTATTGAAAAAGTGAACTACTAGGAAGCAAGATGGTTAATTAAATATTTTTACCTTTAAGAGTTTATAATATCTCGCTGTAATTGTAGCGATGCATTATACTGCAGAGATACTTTGACTGCAATATTATGAAATATTTGAACCTGCTATCAATGTTGCAACTTTAGATTCAGTTATCACTCATGGTTGCAGGTTTATTTCTGAAAGAAAATAAAATTCTTCTTAATAGTTTCTTCTTTAATGTCTTTTCGTTGTGCACAGCCCTCTTTCACTGTAACCCTAATAGGTAGACTCCGTCGCTATAACAAATACGCTTAACAAGCTTGGAAAGTTACGCGAAATTCATAAAAATACTGTGTTTTCAGATGTGCTCTACAGACAAGGCAAATTTGCACAGTATCAAGTAGAAAAAAGTAAAACCTTAAGTTAAAGGGTGTCCCAATAGCTTCTTGATTTTCATATACTTGGCTTTGTTTTTGAGCTGCAAGAGATAGACACTTTAGGCTTAAGTAAGTTTGTGTCCCCGTTATAAAAACATGTACAAAGAATTGAAAACAAAATAATTAATTAAACTAAACTGTAAGACTATTTCTGAAGTTGAGGGATTTTAACGTATAAGAGTTTAAATTCATAAACTTTGTAGGTTGACATTTAGAATTTAATTCAAAAATGTAAACATACGTATGTCTACTAAAAAAATAAACAAGCAAAAAAATCTTTAAATAAAAAGGAGTTTCTAGAGAGGTCGATATTTTTGACGAATATGGCCTAATCTTTACAAAATTTAAAATAAAATTAAGAGTGTCCCGATACTTACATGCTTTCAGGCAGAATTTGTATTGCAATTAAAAGAAGGTGGAAATGATATGAAACTTATTGCTTGTGAATCTAACACGCACTTGGTGGAATTCATTTTATGATTTGGTTGAATACTAAAAAATTTTCATCGTATATTACACTTTTAAAACTACTGTTGGCGATGTGAATACAGTTGGGTTTCTTGATTTTTTTTCCTTGGCACGACATTGAATTTCAATACTTTCGGTGTGTAGAAAAAGCTAATGCATCCCCAATGCGAACAACTAAGTAAAGAGAAAATTCAACAAAACAATATCAAATTTTTTGCATTTTAGTTGGCTTGAAATGCCTTTCATTCTTTATTATTTTGTTCATAAAAACTACCAATTCAATTTCTTTGACAGTTTTATAACACACTTTAAAGAACGAGACGTGAAGTTTTATTTGGCATGTTTCTTTCACATGCGAGTATTGGTCAAGTTCATATCTCAAATTTGTATGTTGCTCTTTCAACATATACAAGTTTAATTATTTTCTGTGAAAATTTTTTAGTCACAAAGAAATTCTTTAGTTATTTAATGAGTTACTTTGGCTTGTCAAAAATAAATCTTGTGAACCTATAAAAGATGCACATTTACTTTACAGCAGATTTGTAAAGAATTTAAAAACTTAGATTTGTTTCAAGCATGAAAGGAACATATTTCTAGCGCTTAAAAGGTAACGCACTAATCTAGTAGTATTTTAATAACACTTGAATGTCTAACCTAAAATGTACACTGATTATATGATGAATGTGTAACTAGGCAAAACACGAGAGTTTCAAAAGAGTTATTGAACTGCTCCTCAGCTTCGAGAAACAAAAGCGGTTAAGATGCTGTTGCGGTATGTTTAAGCATTAAGTTTTCAAGTTTTTAGTTTTATAATTTTTTTTATGTGCTTTAACTATTGCATAAATAGAAAAATTTTAAACCTTTATTTAATTTAAAGACATCTTTTACAAAATCAATTTTTATCAAATAAAAATTAAATTTCAATTTTTTTGTAAAATTTCCAAAAGAATTTTGTAATATTTTTCAACCAAATGTTTGAGGCAAGAAAGGTAAAGGCATAAAGTGGTTGTTCGTTTATATTTATAGCGCTTATATTTCAGTTTAGCCATAAGTAAAATTCTCATTCGTTTTTTTGAAACTCATTTGCTTGATGAAAAGTTTTTAGCTTGTTTACAAACGTGTAAAGAAGCTTTTCTACAGAAAGCTAAATGATTAGTAATAGTATCGTCTAATTATTACGAACTCAGCAAAATATATTCGACATTGTGTTAAATTTAAAGATGGCAGCATTTTATAACTATTTAGATTCTACAATAACATAACACTGGCGATTTTTTCAAAAAATCTATAACACACTAAATTTAATATTAAGGTGTTTAGGACTCAAACGAAATAAATTTGTATTATACAGCGCCCTTGATGCAAATAATCTTTAAACAAATTTCTATGACAAATTAATTGCAACTTTATCTACTATAAGTTGGGTTTTATCCATGAATGGCATTACCATATTTAGTTTAGATTAAACTTACAATAATAAACACAAAAACACTCTCTATCTCTCTCCTTTCACCACCTGTCTTGTCTCTCATCTATCCCTCTCCTAAAGAATGTAGCACGGTTACGAAAAATAACTAAATAGGTTTTAATGCCTGAAGTGCTACTTCTCTTTGCTAAAAAAAAAAAAAATAATAAGCTTTTCCAGTCTATAATTATATAGTAGATATAAGATCTAACCAATGCAAAATAACCTTGCCTCAAGATAGGTTGTTTTCTAGTTCCTTTTCCATATAAACTTTTTATTTTAAGTTATGATTGGCATAAGTACTCTAGGTACTTATGTGCATTAAAAATTTAAATTGATGTGGAAAATCAATTGATTGATCCAAAATCTTACCTGGACATAGTAGAGATTTTAAAATATTATACATGTTTTTAAAGGGCCAGTTAATAGGTACTAAATGATACTTTAATCATTTTTCGATACTCTGGTCTAGTTTTTTATGATCTTGGGAAAAATTTTTAGCAGATTTATTTTTAAATTCTAATGTAGTTAGCAATCGAAATTTATAATATTTTAAAAGAAATTTATATCTTTTCTTACCTTAAAATTATACGATTTCCTATTTAAAAATCCATAATTGTTCAATTTTTGTTTATTTTACCATATTTTTTTTAGCTAACTGAAGTTGAATGAACCCACTTACTATCATTACTTTTTGTTTTTAAATTATTTTGCTCTTAATATGGTCTAGAAATTTTTAAAAAATATGTTTTCTTCTTTTCTACATCTATAGAATTGGAGCCTTAAAATAATTCCAAGATATTTGTCTTAGTTTCTGGAATTTTATACATACATATTTTTTTGTTAAAGAAAAAATACTTAAAAATATGGCATGAATTTCAAAAAATAAATGCTTTTTTTATTGCAATATTGAGCATATTAATTGTAACAATAATATCGCTTGCATTCTTTATATGATGGCTTGTTCACGAAAATTAGATTTTAAAATCTATTTTTATGTATAAACGTTTTAACAAATAAAAGAATAAAATGATGAGTAGCCTTAGTTCAAACAAACACATTTGTTTTTCTCAACTTTTCACCAAACTTCACATAACGTAGGTATATATTATTTGCTAATGTGGAGTGTTAATCAAACGTAGGCTGGTTTACGTCTGTAAATACGTCAAGATAAAAAAACTTTACGGCATTTTGTCCAGACGTTATGCAATCGAAGTTCTTTTATTTTAGTTAAACTTGTTTAAGTTTTCTTTTGTTACAAACCGGCTGTTTTTATAACTTTTATTTTCACTGTAAGAATGTGGATGATAAGAAGAAAAAGAAAATAAAGACAAGGCAAGACAAGTTTGAAATCTCATAAGATGTTTTGTGCCATTTATAAAGGTTTTATGAAAGTATAAATTTTTAGGTAATTTTTTTTAATAAATTTTATTTTAATTTATAGTAGAATGCATAACAAACTTGCTAATGTGTTTTTTCGTTTTGTTCTTTCCTCAGATATTCTTGTTAAATCCAAGATTTTTATTAATCTTATGAATATTTAAAATCACAGTGTATTTCATTACGCATATATTTATTTGAAATAGTTTAATTATTGTATATCCTAAGCTTATAAAAAAAAAATAAAAATAAAAATGTTAAGTTAAATTATTTTTAAGCCGTTCGTTACCACTACTTGTATGAGCAAAATACTTCTTATTTTTGTACATAAATTAATATGTTTTAAAATTTTGCGGCCAATGTGCACAACTTTAGGTAGATGAATGCGAAAAATGCTGATGAGGAATTTGGCGGTCCTGAAAATACTGCATTACATCTGCCAGCGTAAATTTTAATTGGAGTAAAATTGGTTCCTCAAAACGAATATTATGTGATCAAAAGTTGTGACAAGGCACATTTATTTATATCAACTTCTTTTCTTAGTATAAGTTTACCCTGGGTCAAGAAGATACAAGAAATATGTTTGTTTGTTTTACTTAAAGTTTTCTTTTAGTCATTGAACAAATCATTTTAAATCAGTACTCCTTCACTACTCTTTTTATCAACAAACTGCTACACACTGCGTTTAAATAGGGTTTGGTGTGTGATACTAACAAAATGAATTTAATATTAAATAAACAATTTTATTTGTCAACTTGATCTAATGATCAGCATGATATATGGCAATACTATAGAAAATTTCGTAAAGAAAAAAAAAAAACATGTGTGTATAAATATGTCTGAATTATATCCAAAAAATGTTTAACAATTATACTGATGCACACATGCATATGTACATGTGGCTTTGAATGTAAAATTTTACTTTCGTATGTGAGGATTACGATGTTAAGTATTGTTAATGTTTGATTTATAACCACAGATTCACAACACACTGACAGCTTCAACTTTAGCAAGCGAAATTCCTTAATAACAGATGCAATAAATGCCACCAGTGGCATACGTATGAAGCACCGCTAGAGCTCACCTACTTAAAATTTCATTATTTAACATAGTGGCCTTAATTAAGTTTAATATTGCTTGTTATACCCTTCATCGCTAATTGAAAACGGGTGTTTTTTTTTTTTTTTTGGTTTGTCTCACGTATTCAATTTCCACAATATCCGTTTCCGACCCCGTAAATTGTACATATTCTGAGTCGTTATGTATAGCAAAGTCGATTGAGCGATGTCCGTTTGACCGTCCGTGTTAGTGTTAAAGTAAACTTCTCCAAGGGACAAGATGAGCTCAAGAAAATTCAAATACGCCAATCGCTTAGGCATAGTTTCGAAAATTTTAATAACTGATTTTAATAACCAAATATGCGATAAATTTTTAAACAAACATTTGTTTTTATTGCCACATAGTTTATATTATTCTCTTCATTTTACAAGAAAACGAATAAATAACATATTTGTCAGCTACTGGATAAAATCCTATTTAGAGCCAAATTTGTGTTAGAAAGAAAATTTGGCGTTCATTGTTCTGCAAACCTTTGTGCGCTATTAAAAAAATTATCTTGAGCCTTAGCTTACACTTTCAAGTTTTCTTGTAACATTTTTTTTATACTCTAGTACTTCTATTTCCTTATTGCATGCATCCCTTTCAAACTCTTATTTATTCTTCTTCTATAAACTTAGGAATGCTACAAGAAAATTTCAAAGTCTAAATCCATTTTAAATCTTTATCTTATATAAGGAATTTGTTATTAAAAATATATATTAAAATTTAGATAAATAAAGTTATTTACTCTCAGTTTTATATTTAAAATTTTTAGTTTTTTTATAATAGTTAGTTGGTTCATTGTATTTTGTGATCCTTTACTAAAATAAAGTAAATCACTTATCCTGTCATACAAGTGTTAAGATGGGTAATGACTCCCAATAAGTAAACTACATACGGATAAATTGTTTTTTTGTATAGACCCACGAATATTTTCAACAACAATACAATAAACAAGTACTAAACAGCATGGCTATCAGCAATTCTGAAGCTAAGTGCAAAAAAAAAAAAACACAAATTATTGAATATAAACTTTCATTTTCAATTCAATGATGCTTGGTGTTTTGAATGTTATCCTCTCATCGATAAAAACGTCATGTGAAAGAAATGAAAAGTGAAAACTATATTAAATAAATCAAAATGCTTTTAATAATTCGAAGACAATAGGCTTTTTATTTTAACTGACAAGCTGACGTACACAGACAATCATATACATAGAAAAAAAAATTTTTAATAGTATGTCGAAAGACATTACAAGAACAATAAATCATTTTAAAACAGTAAATTGTAGAATTTATCCTAGTAATAAAAATTGTAAATTTTATTATGAAAATTTACTCATAGCTTTCCCGACAAAAATCGAAAAAAGTTAGACGTAGAATTTTTATACAATCCTTATTTATTTGCATCCTAATACTAAGCAAAATTTTTTTTGTAGTTGTTAATGTAATGTTTTCTTTCTTTTCTGCAACCTTTTAGAAATTTTCTGCTGATTGCCCAAGAAAACAAAGTGCCTCTTTCTTAGTTGAATGCAACTACAAGCATTAGGCATGTTAATGGCTACAGAGTTCGAAAGTATTTTTAGTTCCTTAAAAAAACTGCAGCATGTATTAAGGTTTTTAAATATATTACAATTTAAAAACAGACACCCTGCATTATATTCTAAACATTAAATGATGAATCGAAGAAGCTTGCAAGCTATTGATTTGAGGTGCTTGTGTTCTAAGTCAACAGCCTTAACTGAGTTTACATTAGCGCTGAATGTTTAAAAGACCATCCCGACATTTTATTGTTTTTATCACATACTTTTACGTAATTTGCATATATTCTCTCTTTCTCTACCTTCACTAACAGCTTACGTCTATAGATTTTTACCACTTAATTCGACGGCATGAAATAAGTCCCCACGAAATAAGTCCCTAAATTCAAAACGAAATAAGTCCGCAAAAAAATTTACAAATGGCAACAACAACACTTTTTAGAGCCTTATTTCTCCTTATTGGGAACTTATTTCATTCTGGTATTAGCGAATTATTCCATATGAAAAACCGCAAAAATATCTTCCTAAATATTTAAATACTTTTTATAAATAAATATTTTCATAAAATAAGTAAACATTTGTTAAAAATTGTTCTTAAATAAACATGTTGTCTTTTGTTTAGTTTGTTTTATATTTTTGCTGCACTTCTTGGGCACACACACTCTTTACTTTTCACACAGGGGTTTATTTACACATTCACTATCTTATGAAGAAATAAATTATTAAAAAATATTTTTTTCACTTCAAATTTTTTAACCTTTTTTCATTTTTTTAATGGCAACAAGATGTAAACAAATTTCGACTTTAGTTCTGAAAAGTTTGTATCTAGTATTCATTTTGCCTTGATAAAATATATTCTCAACCGAAAAAGCGATATGTTGAATATATATATGAAAAATTAAAAACTTCATATTATCCGTTCTGTTTAAATTTATTATTAAAGTGAACAAATTCATTTGAAAGTAAAGGGCAATAACTAAGGCTTCGATGCCGTTGCGGCAGAAAAAAATCGTTATGTATATATAATGTATCAGCAACTTCTAATCGGTTGGACTTAATGAATTTAAATTCAATAGTTTACATAATAATAAAATTGTAAAAATTCTGAGAATAATTGATCTGCCTTACTCATTGTGCTAAAATATTTAATGACTAATACATTTAAATTAAAGTAAAAATAATGTATTTCCTATAAAATATAATAGAAAATAAAAACAATTGAATTTCATCATTAAAAGCCACATCCTAATTTTCTCTATTAATATTAATTTTCATCTCAATGGAAGGGAGGCCAAATTTTAAGCACTTCATATACATTATTAACTCATTTATTATTTGAAATCTGTATTAAATTTATTTACTTTAGTTGTGCTTCATTCCTTAAAATATAAATATTACATGATATTCTCATTCAATATTTTATGAAAAACTACAACAGATAATGTATTACTGCGGGGAAAACATATCCATATGGCCATTTAGTTACTGTTCATGTAGTTTATCAGTGGTTTTAGGTGTTTGTCAAAAAAGTATTTGTTCACAGTTTATTACACACTTAATTAAAAAACAACTGAAGATTGTGACTAATCTTGTATATTTTGTCATTGGGTTGAAATATGGTATTATTATCCGCATATATAATAATATTGTCGGCTTGTGTCATTGATTTGGGATTTTTAATTATCTCATTTATCAGTATCCAACCTAGTTGTGCGTCGAAAACTAAATGAAACATCTTAACTGTTAATTTTTTAAAACTTGGAACATTCCTAGAGGAGGAAACAAGCTTTATAAGCTACGTGTTGGTGTCCTATTAGACAAAGCAGTAGGCCAAATTTTACCACTTCGGAATCCAAAAAAATCTGATGATTATTTCTATGAAAAAAAAATGCTTAGATAAATATCTGTATCGCAAGAAAAAATATATATTTTTATCTTTATACATTCTGAATAGATAGAAAAATCTTTTATTTATAAATGTCCTGTAGGATGAAGCCTTCTTAAAGGACGCACGCATTTTACCATCCATATGTTTGTTATTTATTTAAAAATCAGACTGTAGTTATGTAGCTTTATTTATAAAAAACAAATTTAGGATATTATGCATAAAAAGGAAAGATAAAATGAGCTAATACTTCCTTGTATCAGTAATCGATATTAAATATTTTTTAAAGATTTCGTGTTATTTCTACTACACCAGTATTATTTATTTGTTATTACCTTTGAAAAAACAATCATAAATAATATAAATTTAAATTGTTTTGTTTGTATGAACGTATGTGTGTAAATACTTGCAATTAATATCTTCAAGAATCCTTAATGCTTCATTGAACACCCTGCTGTAGCGGTTTAATTAATGTTTTGATTTATGTTTTATACATTATGTAACTGGTAAAAGTTTAAAACGCCGAAGTTAAAATAAAAAAAATATGAATACTTAATGATGTTTTGTAATGAAGAGTTTTACATTTTGTTTTCTATGCGTACTTTGCCTTTAATTTTTATAAATATCATACATTCCTTTTTGTATTTTTTACGTTTAAACATAAAATGAAAATAAGTAATAAATACGTAGCATATATTAAAATATTGATTTATAAAATACGAAAGCATTATTTTTAGCTTAAAACATGAGGAAATAACTTGATTTATGGTGCAGCTAATTTTATAAATAGATTTCTTTAATATTAAACTGAGGTCAATAAGGCCTTAAGTGTGTTCATTCATTATTTGTGCAATGTATCATTTTTATTTTTTTTATTAAGAGGACTCTGTGACGTGAACTGGCCCACAATCTTTTTTAAACGAGTACTTAACGCATTAGGCTTCGTAATGAAGGTTAAAGTTAACAATGAACTGTAAATAAGATACATGCGTCTTTATAATAAACTTTATATTCTGTTCGGAAGTATTTGTGAAATATCTTTCCCATGAGCAGTCGTTGATTTAAAAAAATTACGATAAATTTTTTCAAAACTTATACATTTTGTTTTAAACACTGCAAAAGTATATCCCAAGTCATTTTACTATATTAATAAATAATTTTTTGTAAGCTGAGGTACACCTTAAACGATGTTTACCCCACAGTAAACAGAAAGGTAAGATACTAAAATAAAGGTACATAAACTAATCCGTATGTGCAAAGTTACAAATTTTATCTTGTATGGAAATCAGGGAAAATATTTTGCTATAGTCTTTATATTAACCAAAAAAAGTTTTTATCTATATGAAATTAAGCAAATATTTTTATTTTCCTAAATTGTATTGATAATAGTGCCAAAATTAGTAGGATTCTGTACGTTAATTGGAACATCTAAGGATAAATACCTTGGCACCAAAGTAAAATTAAACAAACATAATATCTACTTCTTCCGAAGATAATTAAACTATTAATCAGCTCTTGTTCTGTAAACCGATTTAATTTCCAAATATGATTTTAACTATGTAGTTGTTGTTCTCAGATAAAATTTTTATTCCTTGATTTTTTAATTAACTCCTAATCAGAATTTAAGCCGTGGATATTACAAATGAATTTAAATTTACTCTAGTTAGTTCCGAATAAGTTTTTTATAACACGGCTTGATTTTTACTTTTTTTTGTTACATTCATATTTTTAACACTTAACAGTATTCATATAAAGGGTGTATTTTAAATACATATACAACTTTTACTTGGTAACATTTTTAACTGGTGTCCATTTTGTCATCTGTCAAGTAATTTATATTTAGTTTAGTTTGGCATTGCAACGTGAATAGGCTGACGAACTAACAATCCTTTTAAATTCCGCAATTTTTTTTTGAAATCATTCTTCTTTTCAAAATAATTGTCGCGCTACCAGATACTGGTCAGAACGTTACAGTCATTGGTGGCCGCTAAAAAGCTATTAACACTCTTGTCTATAAAATGAACAACTAATGTGCAGAAGCTGTGGTCTTAAAAAGACGGCGCATTATGTGACAAAGCTCGTGCCACAGATAATTTATTAAGGAAAATGTTTGGTTACTGCATAATTTCACGTTGCGGACAGAAATTGGCCTCTAAGATCAAGCGGTTTAACGCCTCTAGTCAATGCTCTGTCATGATATGTATTGCTTAGTCTACGGCGATAAGCCCGAAACAAATTGCCACATGGAGGATAACATTCTCTGCGTTATTGCAAATGTACGGCCTCAAATGTTAGAAAAAAAGTGATAGAATTAGGCGACTAGGAAAGAAAGGTATACGCAACAATAATACACGAGACAGATATAGAAAACTTAATCCAATAATAAGCGATAAAAATTATTTCAGCATCTACAAAGTAGTTTCGAGACGTTCTCTTTGAAGTGGCCATATGAATATGCTCTCTCCGCAATAATAAGATTTTGTAATTAAAAATAATAAGCATTTTAGGAGAACATTATAAATTATTTATATTTGAAGGAAAGTATTACACTAATGTAATTGTAAATATTTCTGAAATATTTAAGAGCAAAGCAACAATCAACAAAATTATGTAATTTTTTTATAATAAAAATGTTTTTTGACCTTTATAAATAATTTTCTTTTTTAATTTAGTAAGCACTAGGTCAGGTTTTAAAATAAAAATATTGTTTTTTATTTTTCAATATTTCTCCACACAGTTGGGTGGCATCTTTAGGAAACTGGAAATTATTTATATTTTATTGAAAAAAAAAAAATAATATTTTTATTTTAAAACTTGACCTAGTGCTTAATAAATTAAAAAAAAAACAAAACTTGAGTTTTCAAAAGTACTAATATTTTAGAAATATATAATATTGACATCTGCAATATAATATATTGACAGTACCAAGAAATATAAATAATATTTTAACTAAATCTGCTAAACATGTAAACCTCCACAGCTGTAAAGGGTATTTGTGAGCTCGCCATTTTATTCGTAATTTCAACCATATTCATTTTTTACCAGATAAAGTGTATATATTCTTGATCTTTATACATGGGGACGTTGATTCAGCAATGTCCGTTCATTTGTCTGTAATCGGGTTAAAATAAGTTTTGCCACACCACCAGGATAGCTACAAAATATTTATGACCAACATTCTCTTAGTTTCAAAAGAGGTTCATCATCGGTAAGAAGTTCATTCTCACGTTTCTCAAATTTAATTCTGCTTTTTGTGGGTTGTTGTTTTTCACTTTGTTTTACTGAAAACTAAAATTTGAGAAAATTAAACCATAATTTACCAGACAAAATTATTAAACTTGTGTAAAAAATTGGTTTAACAGTAAAAAAAAATTTCAGTCAAAACCGAAGAATCAGCAAAAAAAAACTTTAGGTTAGCGAAAGATTGAAATTTTCGAAATAATATTTTAATTCAAAAAATTTTACTTGCTAGAAAAAATTTTTATTTTCTTTTTTTAACCAAAAATGCCCAAAAAGTAAAAACCCAGTTTTCACTATTGAGTCAAATTTATACACTTTACTACGTGTGGAAAAAGAGTATATCTCAGTATGTCATTCTGTTTGTAATTTCTACAATATCCATTTCCGACTTCAAATTATAAATATTCCGAATTCTTTTGTATATCGATTTCTGTCCGTCCGTCCGTGTTCAGGTTGAAAACAACTTTGGCCAGGCACTAGATAAGCTAGAGAAAATTTAAAAACTATAATCGATCAGACATAGTTTCGAAAATGTTCCTATTGAAAATCAGCAATATCGGTATACGTCCTTCCAAGCAGCCTCTTTTCATAAAAAGTACGATTGTGCGTCATATTTTTCAAGATACCAATATGGGTATCATTTAAAAGCTTTTAAATAGCTCTTTCAGGAAATACTAAAATTTTAAAAATTCCTTAACCCAATATATATTGTATAATAATAAGCTGTAGCCCGTTCAATGAATTATCTAATAATACAATTGAACATTTCTCACAATCATCATGGTCACACGAAAGACTTCTCCGTCGAATGAATTTAATCAATATTAAATATGTTCTAATTATACAAAGGTTCAAAAAACAAAGTAAGTGTTGTAACCAAACGGGGAAGACTGGGTGGATGAGGTATTATGTATGTTCTACATTTTTGAGAATTATTTAATAAGCTGGGTCTTAAGCTTGCATTTTTGTATTTCCATATTCAATTCTAATGTTTTTTTAACTTAATTATTAATTTTGTTTTCTAATTGTTCAAGCGTCAGTTCTAAATATTGAAAATAATTATAAACGTCGAAATATGTTAGAAATGTTACAAATAAAACAAGTTCAAACAACTAAACGAATAAACTTTAGGACTAATACTGATATTGAACTGTAGAATGTATCTAACTTAACTGATTTTAACATTTGTATCCAGAAATTTCATATGTTTGTATCTGCATTGTTTTTTGTATATTTAAAATTTTTTTTTAATCAAGGCAAATTGAATACCAGATAGTTGCATGAGGACAAAAACAAAAAACGCCTGTGCTTTGTTTGCTTAAATTTATATGTACGTGTCAATAAGAAGTGACGAATAATATAAAAAACAGAGAAGAAAAAGAAATTTGTTGAACACATGCTTTATTCATTTAATTTTTCCTTTTTCAAACAAAATTCCACTCCGGCACTTGTACTTTTTTTCGCAAACCACACAAATATTTATTCAAATATCTTTTATAAATGTACATATATTTTGTTTCTCAAAGAAACGTTGTCTTTTTTAATAAATATTGCTTTTTGTTTATTTTATTTAATTTTTTAACTGCGCTTCTCGGGCACACATACTTTTTCACACAACGGTTAATACGCACACACACTATTTGATCAAATTATTAATTACTTAAATATAAACAAATTTCTACGTTGGTTCTGAAAAATTTCTAAAGCGAATTCGATACCTGCACTAATAGTTTCACGACACAATTTTCGCCATTGTAGAGCATCACGTTGATGTCAAAAATATTGGCTATATTGGTTATTATGCTTATTATATTCTACCATCTTTCCTTTCATCTCTGTATGTGGTTTATTTCACTTAATTTATTTGTCAACAGGGAAAGTGCTTGTACATAAATAAGTTTATCTGCAGCAATATCTGCATTTAGTGCAGCAAATTGCTTTTTACTGAAAAGAAAAAATATGGCAAAAACAAAGACTCGCCTACAATCAAAATTGAGCGTACGAATATTGTAAGTTGTAAGAAAAACTTTTGTATAAAAGAGACAAGTTAAAATAATTTTACTATTTGCGTAAAACGATAAACAATTTAAGTTTAAATTGTTGAATTTTAAAATGTTTTGCAAAAGCAACAAATTAATAAGTCTCATAGTTACCAGATATTTTAAACAAGGAGTACTTTACCTGGTACAGTGGCGGATTTGGTAAAATAAGCTCGCATCTTTTTTTTGGCCTATGTTTAGTTCCAAATCTTTATCGCAAGCCATGTTGCTAGATTTTTATTATAAGAAAATAAATTAAATGTTTTTCTTGTTTTTTTTTTTTTTTTTTTTTGCAAAACGTATTTTAGTATTTTTAATCATCGGGTAACTATGATTTCGGATTCTTTTTAATTAAAATTTTTGTTTTTAAATTACTTTTGAGAATAATTCATAAATGTTGTTTTATTTAACAAATCACCTTATGACTTGTTATTTCTTACCTTGCATGTATCATGTAATGATTAATAAAAACATAAATCCGATGAGCGAGAGTTTAACGCACACGCGAAGGGTTTCGCACCATGTGTACGTCGGGTGACCTTTTAATTAACTTTTTACAGCGGAAATAGTAAAACATACTTTAAAAGAAAGTTCTGTGCGTAAAACGAAACTATTAGGACATCTTTCAATTTATAGTTCATACTTATAGCAACTTAGCAATACAAACCCTGGGTAAATTCATTCCCCATATATTTAAAAATAGCTATCACTATTACTATCGGGATAAACATTATTTTATATTAAAATTGTGCATTAATTCCAATAGCAAATTTGAAGCATTTGCCTATAACGGCTTAAAAAATAAAGCCATTTTCGTTGAGTTCACGACCTTTGGCAAACACCCTTTAAGTTCCAAATCTATTGTTAACAATTTATTCTTAAAGCAGGCATATGTGTATAAACTTTCCGTAAATTCTAAATGTCTGTCAGCTATAGTAGAAGAAAAAAGCCATATAAGTGAAAATCACTTCGATATTGGAAAACCTTTTAAGTAAAAATTCATATAATAGCATATTTTTAGAACTTTTCTAAAAAATATAAAAAATTCCAAACGATAAGAAAATTTTCTGGAGGGTTAAGCTTATTTTGGGGTACTTTACTCAATGCACTTTGAAAAAGTGAAAAAATACACATAATTTACCAAATTAGAGTGCTCAGTTTGTCGGAAATATATAACCAGATAAAAAATAATTTGTTATAATTTACAGATATTATGTGCATATTACACAAGTGTTCAACACATGAACATTAATATGGCGATGTGTAAAATTTAATGTTTATATGTTAAGTGTAATACGAAAGCATTTATTTTTATTTTTATAATTCAATAAACATTTTATCTTCATAAGTTGGTTGATTTGAGGAAAAAATAATATTTCTTTTTCCAAATTTGTTGCTTTTTGCGATGAATGAGATATTGAGTTGAAAACAAATTTATTTTTTCATTAGCAGGAAAAGTACTAAGCACAGGTCAAGCGTAAATATGAATATAGTAACAAAGATAGTAAATGATTGCATGCAATGCCTAACAACGTCTAAGTGAAATAATAAACTGTATTAATGTCATATATTTTATTTACAAATATAAGCTAAGAAAACTTTACTTCTCAACTATGGGTTGTTAAGTTTTTTTTTTTTTTTTTTTGCAAAATTATATATTTTAGAATTCCATTAGAGTATACAAGATTATTATACAAGGTGTGGCCTAATGCAATGTATTTATAACCACTCTTTAACCTTTAATATCATTGTTCACTATAGTTTTCCACTCCGAATATATTTTAAAAAGATAAATTTCAAACACAAAATTATTGAAATTAAAGAGGAGACTCCATTAAGTCTCTGATCAAAGGTATACAAATACAAAACTTAAATGAGATTGGAATTAAAATAATATTTTGAAGCGTGATACTATTTAACTTGTATTTTTCACAATATCCATTTGTAACCCCAAAATGTATGTATATTTTGAGTTCTTATGCATAGCGAAGACGATTTAGGGGTGTCCGTCTATCCTATCGTGTTCGGGTTGAAATCAACTTTGCAAAGGCACGAGATGAACTAGAGAAAATATAAATACGCCAATCGATTATACATAGTTTCAAAATTTTTTTTATTGAAAACCAGCATGTCCTTTGAAGCAGCGAGAAAAACACCATACCTGCCTCTAATTTTTTCATATTTACAACAAATTTAGTTAAGTGAATTTTCTTCAATCAAAAAAATAAATGAATGTGGCGAATGAGAAACAATAAACAAGAAATAAATATCAAGCGGAAAAACTGGAGCTCAACCATATTTTCCAATTTATGGGCCTCGGAAGTTTTCATAGAAAAGTAGGACTGTGCACCATATATTTTAAAATAGAAGAAGCTTTTACAGGGATCTTTCAGGAAATACTAAAATTAATAAAAATGCATAACCCATTTAGAGCCTATGACATTCTTTCTAAAACAAAACAGTTTCAAATGATGTGTTAATTTTTCAGAAAAAAATGGTGAGTTTTGCGTAAAATGCAGTTCAGATTTGGATAGGTTATGCGCGGTTAGTCTACTAGTGAAAAAGTCTATTGAACTTTCTTGGTTTGCCTCAAAGGTAAAGGGGTAAGCATTGACTTTCATCAGGATATAGTGGTTGAACATATATAGAAACATCGGCCAAAATTACCTTTTATTGCAACGTAAAAGTTTCGTATGAATAAATTAAAATATAAAAAATAAAAAATAAAATAATGGGTGGAGTTGCATTAGCCTACTACCCACTTCCACCGCATATATCCTAAAAAAGTCAGACAAATTTTCATTTAAAATAAGGTAAAAACTTTTATCATTTGAGGTAATTTTCGTTGTTCTATACTAAAGTAGTTCGAAGTAATTTATAATTCTGTTGTAATACCTTTAGTACTAATCAAAACTCGGCTTGAAAATTATGTCTTTACATCGAAAGCGCTCGCCAATCGTACCAAATAAACAGCCAGTGACGACGGTCTTCACCGAAAGGTATGACAACAGTATTATATTTACTGGCGGAATAAATCCAATTAACCTAATTTATAATTTGTTTATACATATGTGCTGAAGTCTTCTGGGAGATCTTTAAGGAAAACAGACAGAGGAACAAACTGCGGAAGGTAGTATATTTAATATATTTGTGTCAGCACCTTAGTGTTATCCAGCGCATACGTATTTGAAAGATGTACAACATTGGTGGACAGCAGATAATCCATCATTATAGAAGAATTTTTCATAACTAGAGAGAAGGTCCTTTCTCTTATCTTAAGTTTTTTGACTATAAGACAAAAATCTATGCCGAAACTATTTTTGAATATTATTTTTCCTGCTAAAAACTTTATTCCTTTTTAATTCTAATCTGCCTATGGTTAAAGCTTAAGTCTATACAATAAATAATAAATGTATTCAAGAAATTTAATGAATGCGTTTAAAGTAGAAACCTAAATTCGTAGAGCTGTTTTCTTCCTTGCTTTAGTCAACATGTTAAAAATTTATTCAGATCAAATTATGTATGAAATATTAAGCTGACAAAATTTGAGTTAAAGCACCACATTCATTTCTTTAACACAAAATATGATTAACATTTTTTTGTTAATTAAACGGTAATCTTTTATCTCGCAGTTTCAGTTATTTAATTTTTAATATTAAATTAATCCTAGAAAATCAAACATATTGAAAAAACCGACTTTAAGATTAAATACAAGAGCAGATGGTCATCAAAAATGAATTAAAAATTTTATTAATCACTTTGTTGAAATTTAAATTGTCAATCTATAACGGTGTGAAAGCGTATAGCGTATACACGTGTCATATAGTCTAACTAAATAACCTTTAAGAATAAATATTTATGTTGTATGCAAATGACAACTGTCAGTCTACACTGTTCAAATGTCTTATAAACTAAATTTTCTTGTGTTGGGGACACCCTTTGATTTGTAATTGTAATGGACGTTGAAGTTTACATTCTATGAATTTTTCAAGTGTTTGACGTAATTCAAATTATGTCAGCTATATAGACTTAATTTTTCTTTTTTTGCTTTTTACTTTCTGTTATTGGGAGCTAAAGTTGTGCAAACTTTGTCAAAATTTTGTATGGGTGTCCTTTACAGTTCGATAAACTTGTGAAAGTCATATGAGTTTTACTGGGACACTCTTAAGGCTTTAAAATTATAAATTTATTTTTAAATACAAATATGGGTATTCCGAAGGAGATGTGATATTCATAAAAATACTGTTATTTATTTTAGCCGTGATAGGTAGGCGCTTTAAATAGATTAAAAACCTTTAAATTAAACTGCGCCTTAATGTTGAATTAATTTTTACATATATATCTTTAGCTATTCAGCAATTGTAGGCGAACATTTATAATTCACATAAAGTATAAACAAATATGTCAAAACAACAAATATGTATTTATAAACAATAAATTTTTAAAATTGACAAGTTTTCTCAAATGGCACTATATTTGACGATTAACGCTTTATATTTTTAACCGGCGCTTAAAATTTGTACAGAAGATGTACTGACAGGTTTGCTTCAAGAAGAACTAGCAAAAGAGTTTTCCGATATTAGTGTTAGTTAAAAAACCTTTACAAATAAAAAGTAATAAATTTAATGAGCATTCTATGTTTCATTGAAGATATTTATTTAGAGATATTTATTTAGAGAGAAATAAACATATTCGATAAATAGTGGCCCAAAGTATCGATCAACATAAGGATAGGATAGTGAAGTGATTTCGAGGTAAAGATGGGCAAAATTCTGCGAACTTGAATTTGTGTAGATTGTTTCTTTAAATTTGTGGACAAATATTTTTACTTTCAAATTTGTTATACTTCTTTAAAAAGTCGTTAGTGGATTTAAAAAACAAAAAAATTTAATATCGTTTGTACGCTCAAAACATATTTCTTCTTGCTTTGAACTTTAATTTTGAAATATTTGCGGGCGATCAAATACAAGAATAATAAATACGTCTTTTTAATTTTTGTTTCGCTCAGTTTAGGGAACTTTTCTTTCAAATATAAATAGCCATCACAATTCTTATCCATAGCTTAACAAAATATTTCATGAGCCCAAGTTTAATGTGTAAAGCTGGCAAAAATATATTATTCAGCTGCACTAAGGGGGGATTTTTTATATTTTTTTTCCTGGAGTAAGGGAATCCCGTTTAGGCCAGTCCTTCTTAATAAAATGATTTTTTCAGTCTCTGCTGTCCCACTTACAAATAAAACAACTGTTTTTTGTGTATCCTAGTTATAATCCTAATACTAGGACAATTACCTTCAAATCTACACAAATCATTAAGGTTTCCTTTCGATGAGGAAGCTTCTTGGAAGTCAGTATCTAAAATTTTGGATTCGATTGTTTTCGGTATAGCGGGCAGATCGGAACTTTTAGGTGGTTATGGTATGGGTAGTTCCTCACTGTGAGGTACTGGTCTTAGATATTAGGATATAGGACAGGTTAGGATATTTAATTTTACGTTTTGTTTTAATTGTAATACCTTTTATATCAGATAAACAGAAATAACAATCAGCTGAGTGGTTCGTTGGTTCCGTCCAAATCATCGGAAATGCAAATTGAATAGATCGAGATTGTTTTGCCCATCCACGCTTTGATTTGTTGTCCGATAGCAAAGCCAAAATACTGTTCGTATAACTTGGTTAATAAAGGTCTCAAATTTCTTCGCTGAGTCTTAAAATTAATGTCTTCACATATATAACAAAACTTTTCAGTATCATTTATACACTTTCTTGACATCACTTAACTCAAAAAACAGTAAACAAAACAATGCTCTTGATATAGTAAATACTCGGTGTGAAAATAAAACTAAAGCATGATTGATCTTAAATTTTGTGGGTAGTAGCTGTAACGAAAAAAAAAATCAAAATTAGTAAGCACCTTTCTTGTTACAAAATTGTGTTGACCAGTGGTATTAATATAATTTTATTTTAAATTTTCCTGTAATAATAAATTTTTCGAGTTAGTTTTCAACCCTGGCCATAAATACAAAAAAAAAGTGAAATACAGCAATTGGCTTAGAAACAATTTATAGTACTTATAGACATCAACTTTCTTTATAATGTAAGCGTATTTAAGATTTATATTTCACGATATTAAAACAAAAACACAACTTTTAAATAACTTTTCAAAAATATTTTTCGGAATATTTATTGAGTGGCGAAACACTAACAACATTGTACCTTCCCAGTAAAAAATTGCTAATAAGGTAATCGAGTGTGGAGTTAAACATTATTGGAGGAAGGACTTCCCAACTAATTTACCAACCTAATGATTGCAACAAAGCATGAGACTTTAATAATCAACTACTAATATTTGATTACAGTGGTTATTGCAAGAAATAATATTAATCGTTCTAATGATTACTTTTATTTCTTTTTTTATTTTAAGTTATTCTCTGTTAACTTATAAAACTAGTTTAATTTTAACTTTCTTTCTTTGCGAATTAATGTAGATTTGTTTTGTAAGTTACAAAATTTGGCAATCACAAAACTAAGTCATGTTATGGCAATTACTTTTTAAGGTAATGTCTAATTTTTTGTTGGGATTTATTATAAAAATGACAATAAAAATTATTGTTCGGCCATAATATCTTAAGCGCAACCGCAACTTTTTCGGGTTTAAATCGAATTCCCCTCCCTTTAATATCCTGTTAATCAAACCTCTTTATGAGCAAAATATAATAAAAACCAAATTTCGAAATAACCTTGCGAATCAATATTTTATGATCTTCAAAACCAAAATCCAGATAATAATACTTTACCTATAAAATTATATTGATATATTTCAAACACTGCTCTAAAGAAGGAAGCCTTACTAGCTTAACGTCCGTTAGTATAAATTTTCAATAGTTGAAGTCAGGCTTTTGTGGGGCAAATAAATCGATTTCGGCTGTTATTTAAAAATTACCCAGAAGATCTGTAGCTTATAGGTATCTGATTATACGGTGAAAACAATATTAACTTCAACTATTTATAACTCATAATAACAAGTTTAATCCATTATTAAAAACTATTTTCTTGTCATTCGTTTTAACTCGTCCAGAAAATTTGTATGAAAAATTAATTGCTTTTTTTTAATTATTTTACATTTAAGTGAATTTTATTTTATACACATATGTATGTATGTATGATTGATTCTATCATAATTAATAGCAAAATTTGGTACAATCGAATTCAATTTGGTACAATTCCCAACAGCGATAAATACTGTAAAAAATATTCTCAAGGCTCTACATATTTTGCTGATGTTAAACTACAAAGACCCACGCTTTAAATATCCATTAGGAATATGTATCCAAAATCTAATGTTTACCGTGACTTTGAAGTGCATTCCTTCATACATACGCAGATATTATGTACATGTGCTTAACAGATAAACTTAAATTAATGTTCGAGCATGAATAAAATTTGCTTACAAGTTAAAACAGTTTATTGATAATTGCAAAAATTATGGTTTTATATTTTCATTGAGATTTATGACAGCATAAATGAATATAAAATAAGAAAAAGCAACCCGCCACACTTGCTGTTATCCCAAGTTGTCAGTTAGCCAATTTGCATAAACATAATTGGGAGAGAAAACAAGGCAAAGCGAAAAAAACAATGGATTATTTGTCAAAAAAAAAAAAAAAAAAACGAATAATTCTAACAGCATACATTTTTGTTAAAAACTTGCAAACAATAGACAAATTGTAAATGGCTTTTCGCTTTTTATGGATTTTGTTGCCTATAGTGGAATTTGTTTCGGAATATATGTATGTGGATTTTATATTTTTATATCAAGAGGCAACATCACAGATAGTAAACATCACAGAAGGTAAATTACCTTCTTCTCTATTTAATATTTTCTTTAATGAAAATACTTTAAAAGAAAGTTTTTAGAAAACCTCAAAACATGTTATTATCTTTATGGGACAAAAATAACAAAACTAAGTGAAAATACTATTAAATACTATTTAGCAATTAACCTAAAACATTTTATGATACACATTTACCATTCAAGCATTTAATACCTTTACATGTAAATTTATTTATTTATTGATCTTTTCTATTATTATTTAATAATTCAATTTTTTTAAGTACAACATTTTTTTAATTTTTATGTATTTTTGCTTAAAATTAAAATTGTTATTATTTTTTTTATTTTGCATGTTAAAAACAAACATTCTTTTTTACTTAGGTACCACGCAGGAATTAGGCTATGAAAAAAAGAACATGGAAAAGGACTCTTGCAACAAGTTTATGCTTTTATTATTGCTTGGTTTGGTTAACCGTATAAACGGATCGTCTCTATATAAATAATTTCTTAATTTATTTATTTTATTTATCGTTATTATTTATTATTTATTTATCGAAAAATATATTAATTTGGTCAAAAATTCTTCAAAACTTTTTATTCTTTTTAGATTTGAAAATATATTTTCAACGTTTGCAGATGAACAAGAGAGACATACTTAATTTATTGCAAACTTCGACAAAGTTAGAAACATTAACTCACTATCCGCTCTAGGAATATTTGACATTGTATGCCAAAACTATTCTACTGCAACATTTTCTAAATTCTTAAAATATTCATTAAATTCATGTGGCGGAGTTCCCTAACATCGTCATCTAAATTTTACCTCTCACTGTCTTCAATTAAATTTGGAAAAAGTTTTATTGGACCTACTAGTGAAGAAACTTCTTTTATTAATAACGTTTTGGGGGTCAATATAACAAAGCTTTTTTTAAGGTTGCGTCGTTAAAGTCAAATTGTTGTGTTATTGGTTTACACGTCTCAATGTAAAAGGCAATACAACTATCAATGAATTCATTTAATGCAGTAGCATTTAACTTTTATTGAAAATATTAGTTTTTTCAAATATATGTACCTGGTAAACGCCACTATTATTTACATATTTATCAATTAGCGGCAATACAATACGGTACAATTTTTTGTTTAAGGGTAATAGTTTAAAATAAAATTGTTTCACACGTGTTTGTTGGACATTTATTATTATTATTAGCTGTAGAAATAAAAAATAAATGAAATTAGTTTTTTATTTAAAATAATATTTTAGTTTACTTTATTTTACATCCTGAAGAAAATTGACAAATTTGACGCAGTCAAACTTTGTCCTAATTAAAATGTAGCTAATGGATCAAAGTGCAAATGAAGTCTGCTTTATTTAAAGTAATCTGAAATGTTTTGTTTATTAAGGCCGAACTTTAAATGAAACCTTGTTGAAGTGCAGAAAACATCTTTGTTTATGTATATCAAACAAAAATTACTCAAAATCGATTGCGTAAAAATTTTAAATTATGCTTTATTTTCATTGCTTTTCCTGCTTAAAGTTTTCAGTTTCGCTTGTGGGAAATTATGTGAATCTGATATTTGGATTAAACTAAGCTCAAAAACCAAGCCGCATAAGGAGATCAAAGAAAATGTCTGCATCAAAACTACAACGTAATTACGAAAGGTAAGAAGGCTTCAGAATCTTCAGGTCAATGTAGCTTGTACGAGAACTGCACGATTCCGATCATTTACTTATTACAATACTACTGCAGGAATCTCCAGCAGTGGAAGAGCAATGGTGTGTTTTATATTTCAATAACTCAGCCATTTGGAAAGAATCAGGCCGACTGATCCCAAACTTGGCACGAACATAGCCAGAGATGGCGCTCAAAGTTGTGTATCTTGCCCCTAAAAAATTGTCAAACGGTTGGCGTTTCTTTAATTTTTGTATGATTCTTAAAAATTATATATGGTACAAAAGGACTTATCAATACCTACAAAAAGTATATAATACCCAGCTTTAAAACTTAAGGTCGAATGCTACTCTGCTATGCTCATGTAAAAGTTTAGGTCAATCGGCCTAGCACTTTACAAATAGCTGAGTTATTTCCAAAATATTTTGATTCTGTCCCACTGTCCTTCCTAACTTATCACTTAAAATTTATAAATGATATTGCAAATTTGCTAAGAAGAAACAATTTCACTAGAGATTATGAATAAACATTCAAGAGGCAAAAATGGAAAAAAATTCTAGCAAATATAAAGATATAAAAATCACAAAATCGAACTGAGTTCTTAGAAAGAAAAAAATAAGTCATAGATTTTTAAATAATGCATTAAGTAACAAATTTAGAGTAACGCAATTGTCCAAATACCAATTACAATCACAAATTTCTTTAAAACTGGTGTCCATTTTCTGACAAGCGCGGGTTTTCAAATAGCAAAACGTTAAACTTCTTTGAGCATGTTTTTGAAAATGTTTATCTAATATTAACAACTTGTAAGTAAGTAGTTGCGTTGAAAAAAACAAAACAGCCAGTTCTGTTAAGATGGTCACACCTAAAAACACAATGTTTTTAGTTGAAAGTTATCCAAACATTTGTAGAGCTCATAGTCAAATCTCTTCATCGGTAGATATAAATTTTAACTCTTTTTTGCAAATATATTTCCAAATAGAGATTCCATTCATAAAATTCGAAAAACTTGAGGACAAACATATATTATTTACACCTTAGTCTATGGATATCAAATCCTTACAGACAATTAAACTATAAAATAATATAAAATAAACACAATTAAACTACAAAATTATTAATTATTTAAGAAGACGATAATTTTACGTTTAATAACATTTGCATCTATTGAGAAATCTAAAATATTATAAAATTTATTAAATTGACTACACATCCTTCTAAATGGATCATCATTCGCATAGTTCGATCTGTAGTATTTAATTAAAAGTAATTGAAAGTGTCGAGATGGACGAAGAGGAACATTAAATAAAATATTATTAAGCAGGAAATTAGAAGAAATATTGCTATTTATAATATTTAATATAAACGATACATTCAACATAGTCCTTCGGCTTTTAAGAGTTGGAAGTTTGATTAGAGCTAGGCGTCATGTGTAAGGTGGAAGATCAGAATGGTTCCACTGTAGACTACGAAGGCAGAATAATAAAAAATCTTTTTGTACAGATTCGATATAATTGTTGTGAGTCATCTATGTAGGATCCCAAACTACGGATGCATATTCTAGGACAGGTCTCACCAGGGAAACATAAAGTTGCTTTGTAATATATGGGTCTTTAAATTCTTTTGCCCATCGCTTGATAAAACCCAGCATGCGTCGTGCTTTATTTACAGGTATAGAAATATGCTTTATAAAGTTCAACTTAGTGTCCAACAAAACTCCAAGATCTAATATAGTAACAACATTTTCAAGCTGATAGTTCCCCAAAGAATAATTTACATTTATATGGTATCCTCTACAAAAAGACATATGTTTACATTTTTGCAAGTTCAGCTCCATTAAATTTAAATTACACCATGACTGAAATGAGTGCAAGTCTTGTTGAAGTAGATTGTGATCAGCATATTGTTTGAAACTTAGAAATAATTTTACATCATCAGCATACATTAAAACGTTGGAGAATTTAGTCACGTTGGGAAGAACATTGATAAAAAGAGTAAACAGCAATGATCCAAGATGACTGCCTTGTGGGACTCCAGATAAAACATCTATGGATCTAGATGTGACGTTTTTAAAACAAACACATTGTGGTCGACGTATTAAATTAGACTCAATCCATTTAAGAGAGTTATATGAAAACCCGATAAAGTTAAGTTTCACCAAGAGCAGTTTGTGATTTACCTTGTCAAAGGCCTTGGTAAGATCCGTGTATACAATGTCCGTTTGTTTTCTTTGCACAAAACCCCGGTTAATAATGGTTGTTCGTTGTAAAAGTTTAGTTGTAGTATAGCAACCTTTTCGAAAGCCATGTTGAGCAGGCGACAATATAGACGATATATGATGAGAAATGATGAGAAATGTGTTCAGTTATCATTTCTTCAAAAAGTTTTGGAATAATACTTAGTTTAGCAATTCCTCTATAATTACAAATGTCAGACTTATTACCAGATTTATATAACGGAATAATAAACGATTTTTTCCAGATATTAGGGAAATATCCACATTTTACTGACATGTTAAAAATGGGAGTTAACGGTACAGCCAGAACTTCAGCACAGTTTATCAATATACTGGTAGGAACGTTATCAGGACCACTTCTGTGAGAAAATTTAAGTTTTTTTAAATTATATAAGACTGTAGAAATATCAAAGAAAGGAATTGATATATTTTGATTAGCTGCTTGAGATCTTGATGGAATATTAAAGCCATTATATTCAGCATCAGAATAGGTTGTAGAAAAGAAATCCGCAAACATGTTACTAATGTCCAGATCATCGAAGGATTCACTTTCCTGGAACTTCATTACTGATGGAAATACGGTTGACTTTCTTTTAGAGTTTACAAAATTAAAGAATGATTTAGGATTATTTTTAAAATTATTCCTCATTTTACGAAGATACTTAGAGTAGCAGAATATGTTTAATGCGTTATACTCAGCACGAGCAGTTACATATTTAGAATAATCCATTAGCCTACCAGTTTTTTTGTAATTTTTGTACAGCTTATTTTTTTATTTTTGGCTGCTGACAGATGTTTTGTGGACCAGGGAGGACCACAAGGTTAACGTAAAGATAGCTCAATAAGAGAATAAGAGAATAAATTTTAGTATAAAAATGTTCTACTATTTCATCCAAAGCAGTACCTAAGGGTAAAAATAATTCATTCCAGTTTAGATTACTCAAAAGGTTATTGAGAAGATGAAAGTTTGTATTTTTAAAAACCAGAACCTTATCCTTTACCTCAGAAGATTGTAGATTTGAGGTAAAGTAAATTGGTAAATATACTTCTATTGTAGGGTGGTATTGATCTTCTGGAGTGGTAATCGGCTCAAAGCGTTTAACAGTGATGTCCATGTACTCAGTAATAAATATTAAGTCCAATAGCTTCCCATAATCATTAAATATACCATTCAGCTGATAAAGTGACAAATCCATAACACGGTTCAGAAATTCAGTACATACTGAATTATTTGTTGCCGTAATTGGTGTAAGTAATCCACCATCGGGTAAGAAATTCCATGCAACTAACGGCATGTTAAAGTCACCAATTGAAATAGCAAAATCATTTTGTTTGGCATTTTGACACACAGATTCAATTGCGTTAGCATGTTCAATATATACTGAATGAGGTGACGACAGTGGAACATAGGAGCAAGTAATGTATATGTTTTTATGTTTCAGTTTTATTGCCACTCCGTAAATTCAATTTTCGAAGGAAAATCATAAGTTAATGCTTCAGATGGAATAATGTTTGAAACAGCAATAAGAACGCCTCCAGACTTCCTGTTATTTTCGCGATCACATCTGTATATTTGGAAATTATCACACATTATCTCTGAGTTTGGTACGTTATCAGTAAGCCATGTTTCGGTAAAAATTATAATTTGATGATTAAAATTAAAACTATTAACAAAAAGAGATGAAAGTTTAGTGTTAGACCTCGTACATTTTGATAAACTAACGAAATAGAAATTTTCTCCCCAGTAACAGCACTTAGTTTTTTGACAAGTTTGTGTTATCTGACGGAAGACGAGCATATGTGCTACGTTTTTCTCTATAAGTAAACTCCCGTACAAATGTTTTTATCGGCCAGAAGTCAGGGTTATGAATTTTATTGAAGAATTTATCAGGAACAATAATTTTTAAAGATGATATTTCTCGTGGTTGAGAAAAATTGAATTTAAACGTAGATATTTCAGCATTAGATCCTATTTTGGATTTTATGAAAAATTCAACATTAGCAATAGCGAAACAAAGGCAGCCCTTTTGGGCGGAATAGCTCTTAATGAATTATGTACTACTTGGCAGTCTACTGAGGATGGAACATAAGGGATTGACATACTAGCATCCTTAATTTGTGTAACATCCAGCGAGACTGAGGCCACTTTATTATTATTTTGATTTGTTGAAAGCTCATTATCAACAACTTAGGCCATGGCAGTATCAGCATTTGAGGTGGACGGGATATTATTAGGCAAAGAAGCAGGGATATTCACACCAGAAGTCTTTAAAACCGAATTTACTGTTGATTTGACACCATGTTGCTCTTTACTCTTATTAGATGATGGAAGTTTTAATTCAATAGCAGGAAACTCATTGCATTTTTCTTTATTAAGATTTCTTGGCGACTTACGGCGTTTAGGAGAAGGTTGAGAAGGATATTTAAAATTATCCGATGATCCGAAATCATCAAACAACTTTCCATAAGCTGATACGCGATCAACCAACTTAGCCACATCATTTTGCAGTCCAAGATATTAAGATTTAGTATTTTGAAAGAAACGTAAAAATTTTCGCCAATATTACTACAGTAATCGCAACACCAGTGCAAACCTTTATTCTTAGGTATAACGTTAGCAACTGATCCAGAAAGTCCACTGCATTTAAAATGACAGCATTTGTGGCAAAGCCAACAGACAATCATTCTGTCATCTTCGCCTTTTATGGTACAATTATTAGCTAAGCAAACCATATTAATATTTATAATCAAAACAATAAAAACAAAAATAGACACAGTTTTTTATTTTATGGCAATTTTGCTGGCTGGGATATGGATTTTATGTAGATTATTGATGTTATTGATTATTTTATTTTATTTTCATTTTGTTTTGTGATATGTTTGTTGGATGGAATATGGATTTATTATTGATTATTGTTTTTATTGATTATTAAATTTTGCTCTTTTTTATTTTATTGCTATTAGATAATATGTATGTTATTTGTTGTTTTCAATTTGCGGGTTTTTAATTTTTTATTTTCTTTCTTTGAGTATGGATTAAGTGTTTTTGTTGTATGTTTTGAATAATTTTTAAGTATTTGGCACAAATGATGTTGTAAAAGTTTTAAATCATAATAAAACAAAACAAAAAATTATTGAGCAGAAAAGAGAACAATAAGCAGATTTATGTGCCAATGTTTTGTTAATGATAATTATAATAATTAGTAAAATATTCCTTTGTTTAAACCACACCAGATGTCGGTCTTTAGTTCATTTATGTGTACTGCAGCGCTGCTTTTAAGGTACATAACTCAGAAAATATCCAAAAATTTATTAGGGATATAAAAAAGAACATTTAGTTTTTATTCCATTAAACAGGTCCCTTAGTAATTAAAATTAGTATTGTGCTAACGATTTTATGTACGTTATTACTTTCAATGGTCGGAAATTTAAATGCATTTTATTTTAAACTAATATGTGAATACCCTAATACCCACTCACATTTCATTAATCGAATGAAAATTGTCTAAGCTTATTGGTGAGTATCGCAAAGTACTAAAGATGGAAGTTTTAAATAAATAGCAAAAAAATATTTATTTACACGTGTATTAAGTCTTATTAAAAAGCTTGCTATAATAAGAAGGCAATAATAATAGTTTGTGACATTATTTAAACATATTTTGCCACAACTAATACAGCTGAACTGAAAATTAAGTAAAATAAATCTGTAAAAAAAACTTAAACACATCCACACTGACACAAATATTTTTCTGCTTTTAAGCAGTGGCTAAGGAGACGTCATAAATCACTCAACTATCAAATATGGCAATTTTAAATAATTAATGAAATTTAAATTGACTTACCTTGAACTTAAAATATATTTTACTTTAAATTCCTTAGATCTTACAGTGAGCAACGAATTAGGCTTCAGCAATAATGTGCTTGAACGAAATAGTTTACTGTAATGAGTTTATGGTCGTTACGGTAGATCAAGCAGAAGTTATGCATGATCGAGTAAATTAGAAAATAATAAAAATTGAATTTATGTGAATATGAATAATATTCATATTGTAAATTGTTGTTAAAACATTTGGTTCAATGCAGTTGAGTTAAAATTATGTGACTAAACTTTATGTAAATTTTTGTAACTTATATGAAAAATTATCAAAATTCACCTAAAAATTTCCTATGATTGCTTTGTTTAGAGTCTTGGGTCTTAATAGTTATCTAATAAGGTTTTAGTATGTTGATAATCATTAAACCATAATAATTAAAAGGGCACTGCTTGGCCTCAAATATATTTCCATTTGTTTAAGATGCAGATTATTTCTCCTTTGACAACCAAGTTCTATAACTACACAGCATGTACACTCAGTTCACCAAAAAGCTTAGTTCGATTAACAAGTTATTTTGTTTCTAAAAAGTTAAATATTTTTTATAACAACTTTCATGGATATCATTTATAGTAAGAAGAGAATTCTGTCCCACTGTGCAATGCCCTTGTATTCTTTACTTCCATGCTTAAATTACACAACTATTCTTTTTGATACAACATTACCAATAGTAAATAACAAACAAAGTGTTTGTAAAACAAACAATTTATAAAAATTATACAATTTCATTTTAAATCTTCTTTGAATTAAATTCATAAAAATTAAATTTACCAACATGTATTTGCCCAACATTTAAAGTTTAATATAATGCTGCGTTACATTTTATGCGCCTAATGTTACTAATATTCCCGTCGGGGTGAAATTTTATCATAAACGAAATGCAATAAAAAACCAAAAAAAAATAATACAAATCAAACAAAAAATCCAGGTAAAATTTGACTTGACTTTTTATCTTTTATATTATTTTTTGTACTTTTCCCATTTAACAAAATTTTCAAGCTTTTGGTTTATGTTGCGGTTGTTAAAACACAGTTGTTGATTTTTAGTCTCTTTATGCAGTTATTTTTTTATTTTTACTTCAAATATTATCAGATTATTAATGTTCGCTCCGTTTATTATGCGATTGTACTGTAGACATATACAATTTTTGCAGCTTTTCATCAATTTTCGGCACTTTTGTTGTAAAAGTTATTTTAGTTTTACACTTGCGGGTGTTGATACTGTAATTTTACTTTAATTTTTTTCCTATTTTTTGTTAAGGTTTTAGATGTAAAACTTTGTTGACTGAAATATTTACGCCTAAACAGCGTGTATTCAAACATTAGTTGAACACTGTTAGTTAGTTAGTTAGTAAGGAGGGACAGCCTCTTACGACGCAGCTCAATTGAGTCGAACGGCGCGTTGTGATACCACAAGGAAGACGGCACGACTCCCATTACCAAGCCGAGAACCATGAAGATACCCGGTTGAACTTCACTATGTCCCCTATAGAGTGAGATGATAGCTCCGTAAGTGTTCCGAAGAAAGGAGAGCCCAGAATTCTTAATCTTCTTTGAGCCAGGAATGGGCAACGGCACAGGAGGTGCAGTGCGGTCTCTTCCTCATCCTCCGAGCTACAGCTGTGACAGAAATCATTAAAGGGCAGACCCGGTTTTTCAGCATGCCTGCCGATTAGACAGTGACCATTAAGTACCGAGACCGTGATACTTATGGATTTCCTGTCCAGTCCGAGCAGCTGCCTGGTTCACTTGAGGTACAATGTAGTCCACAGTTGTCTGGAGACACAACAGGAACTTTCTTCTACCCATAATCTGCGAGCCAAATTGAGGTAGTGGTTCTTTACGACAATTTTCACAGTTGCCAGAGGAATTCTAACGTCTGGTAGCGAGGAGACGTTAGGAAGCAATGTGCTCTGTTTGGCGAGACCATCGGCAAGCGCCCTGATTGCCACTTGACTGTCCGAAAATATCCGAATGGCAAGGCTATTTTGGATGTTTTCAAAATGGCCATTACCTCTGCTTGAAAAACGCTGCAGTAGTCAGGAAGTCTAAGGGAGAATCTTAGTCCAAGGTTTTTGGAGAAGATTTCGCAATCAACTCTGTCGTCCAGTTTCGAGCCTCCCTACTCGGAATATGGATCTGAAACCCGTGGCCCAGAGCAGGAGTAGAAGAGATGTAGTCCACCATTGATGGCAGTGGCACATCCTGAACGATTATCTTAGAGTGCTCTATTTCTGGCCTAAGCCAGCGTAAGAGGGCATTAAGTCTGGCTGCACAACATTTGGCCTGTTGCAATACCAGGAGTTTGGTGGGTAGCCAGTAGAGAAGGGCATACAGAGCCTTTGTCGAAGTAGTTCGGAGAGCCCCAGTAATCAAAATAGCGACTAATCTCCTGACGTTATCAAGAGGCCTTTGGTTAACCGTTTTTTTGAGAGCAGGTTACCAAAAAACATTACCTAACTGCCTTATAGAGCCAGGAGGTGATCCGACGCTGAAGCCCCCATCTTGGTCATAGAGCTCTCTGGCAGAGATAGAGCGCACAGGTCGCCTTCCGAGCTCTTTCGGCAATGTTTTCCTTTCATTGAAGTTAAGGTATAATTATCACCCCAAGGTATTTCACACTTTTACTTACACTGAGCACAGTGCCGTTCAGCTTAGGTGCAGTAAAGTTCGGGATTTTGTATTTCCGTGTGAAAAGCATAACCTCCGTTTAGCCGGGGTTAACATCGACATCAAATTCACAGAACCATTGAGCGAATTGTTTACCGGTTCTGTGAGTGTTGTCAGGTATTTTCCAGAGACCGCGATAGCAATGTCATCAGCATAAGCTATCACCCTATTACCCGTTTGGTCCAGTCGCCGTAACAGCGTGTCGACTGCCAGAATCCAGACGAGGGGAGACAGTACACCGCCTTGTGAAGTGCCTCTTTTCACTACCCTTTCAACGTGATTATTTCTCAAAGTGGACGTGATGATACGTGTCTTGTGTAGTTGCGCAATGAATCCCACCAGATTTGCATCAAGAACGAGATCCAAGAGGGCCTTTATAACGGCATTGGGGCAGACGTTATTGAAAGCTCCTTCTATGTCAAGAAACACTGCAAGCGTAAATTCCTTATTTGAAAGGGACTTTTCAACATCGGATATTAACACGTGCAGCGCTGTTTCCACAGATTTATCCTTGTGTAGGCATGCTGTGAGTTAGAGATAAGCGCGGGATTTATGGAGTTTCTGGTCTAAAGATCAAGAATCCTTTCTAGCGTTTTAAGTAAGAAGGATGACAGGCTTATGGGCCTGAAGACTTTGGGTTAATATGAGATATCTTTCCCGCTTTAGGGATGAAAACAACTCGGGCTACACGCCAACCTATCGGCATGTATTTTCCAGGCAAGCATTATAGATTCGCAATAGCCATGGTTTTATGAAGTCCATGCCATGTTGCAAGTCCGCTAGGATGATATTGTCAATTCCAGGAGACTTGAAGGCATCAAACGACATGATGGCCCACTCTATGTGAGCATTGTTCACCCGGAAAGTGGGTGGACAAACCAAAGAAATCACAATCCCCATCACTTCGCCAATCCCTTCACTACCAGGTTGAACACTGTTGATTCGCCAGCATTTATAAAAGCCTGCAACCATTTATGTTCAATTAACCACTTAAAAGGTAAACAAATTCACGTGTTGTATGTGTGGATATAAGCATTTTCATTACAAATAACGTCTTGAGCATATTCCAGTGATTAAATCACTCATCGTTTGTTTATATCACGATAGCGAATATGAGCCCTCTAAAATTAGGTTCATTTAGCTAAAATTGCCAAATTTTTTTTTTCTTAATGCATAATTTATTATAATTTCGAAACCGATATAAATTTAACTGGTTGTAAATAACTCAAATATTATTTTATTTAAAATCTTTAAAACAGATTATTAGTGGAAACAGCCATTTATACTGTTAACTTGGGTGATAGCACAGCTAAATCTGTCTGTTATATTGAAAAAATAAAACATTGGTGAATGATTATTGGACTAAGAATTAACAAACACAATCACCAAATCTTAGAAAAACTATCGATTATCAATAGCTGTTATACTTTTCTTACTTCATACACTTTGATCGATTTTTCCAACTCCAATTGCAATTAAAAAAATTATTAAAATTAAAACAACTTCTGTACATTTGTGTTTATACACAACTCGAAAACGTTTGAGCGTCAAAATACTTTTGCACAGGAACTTGTAATTTATTTATTGTTTTTAATTCTCTATATCAGTTAACTTTCTTGTGTATTGATAACTTACTTCTTCTTGACTTAAATGTTAAAACATTTTGTTGTTAATCTAACAATTTGCTGCAATACACTGTGAGAATGCTGTAGATTTTGCAATGAAAAACATATCTGGATTATAATTTTAATAATTGCAAAAGCATTGAATATTTTATGATTCTTATGAGTTAAAAAAAGTTTAAAAATTAATACCTCTTCAATTTTTTTGTAGGTCTTTGTTGATTTGCATATTGAGAATTTCTTTAATGGTTTTATCGTGTACATGACCCACGCAATCTTTTTTTCACGATACTGGTTCTTTATTTTTTTAAACAAGAGTCCATCAAGAACGTTGCTGTCATTGGTAACCTGTAACCATTTGCGGCGACTAATTTGCATACCTAGATCAACGTTTGCTGACTTGTCTTAGAGTATATTTTGTGTAAGGTTATTTTTGGAATGCTCTTGTCAAACTGGCTACAAAAATCATACTAATGAATGCCGCTATGCCTAAGAATTTAAGTGAATTGGAAGATGTTATTGTGTGGCACACTGCCGAGATACTACTCCCTTTGGGAGTTATTTGATTTCCAGAGTGAACTACATCTAAGCCTTCTGTTTAAGGGGACAGTAGTAATGGTCAGATTTAAGCACAATTTGGTTTTTTTGATACAACAAATGCCATTTAATAACTTGGATAAAGATTGTTACCGTAAAATATTAAGAGTGGGTAGGTTTATTTAAGTTTTTGCTTGCAAGGTTATCTTAAATACTGCTATTTTTCTATTACAAATTACTATGTTGCTACTGTTGCCCGCGTTAAACATAAAAACAATTTTAAGTATAAACATAGATTGATGGCAAAAGTTCAATGCCATTTCAAAAGAGAAAAAACGATATCGAGTGATAAAAATTAATTTTTCTAACTAACTAAAAGGCAGCAAGCTGAAAGAGTTCATTTTTAAAAGCACTCTCAGTATTATCGAACAAACCAACAAATCAGTAATCGTTTAAAGAGAGATCTTTAACATCATTGACGATCATTCTGATGTTAAGTCATATTGAAGCTTGAAAATATTTACTTGAAAGAATGTCTATATGGGAACAAGTATATGTTTGTATGTGTATATTTACATAAAATTTAAATTTTCCATACATATCCATAAATCTTGATCCTCTTTTCTAATGATTTTCCTTTCATTGCAGCTTATTCAGCCCTTTTAGATAGTTTAACCAGCAATACGTGACCTGCAAAAATGTACATACTGATATTTTTATGATTATAAATATGTTTATTTGGGAAATGAATACACCATTTTTCATTTAAATTGAGAAAATTCAATATGAAATTTAGAAAATACTATATTAAAATGAGAAATTCAATTTAAAATTGAGAAAACTCCAAATAAAATTGGGAATTTCATTTTGAAAATGAGAAAATTCCAAATGAAATCGGGAATTTCATTTTGAAATTCAGAAAATTCCAAATGATTTTTAGAAAATTAAAAAAAGGCTTTTTTGATAGTTAGGAGTAGTTAGGTAATTAACGCTCTCTGCCAGTCGTCTGAAACTTTCTCTAGCTGCGCTTTTACTATCAAGCCCTTACTCAACCGTGCTTAACCCTATTAAAATTATTTGGTCAAGTATAAAAAGTAAGGCAAAACAAAGATGAATGTAGGTTCCCTAATGTAAGAAAGCAGAGACAAACCGCTCGAGATTTGGTCAGTAATTCTACATACATTTGTATTTATTATTTTAAGTTAGTTTATAATTAAGTTTTTTCAATATAAAATTTAACTTCTCGATTTCATTTGGAATTTTCCTAATTTAAAATGAAAATTTCTCAATTTCACATTGAAATTCTCAATTTCATTTGGAATTTTCTCAATTTTATTTGGAATTTTCTGAATTTCAAATTGAAGTTCTCATCTTCATTTGGAATTTTCTTAATTTCAACTGGATATTCTCATTTTTATGTAGAATTTTCCCAATTTCAATGAAAAATGGTGTAGTAAATTTTATATTTTCAGTTTTTTAAAACTTTTTTTTTAATGAAATCGAGTCTTTAAAATAACTAAATCTAAACAAATAAACATGAAATGTGCAATAAAAAAACCTTAAATAATGAAATCGAAAACACACAAAACATAGTTCGTGACAACTTTTATGGCAAGAATCGTTTCACCAATTGCAATATATTTTTGCTGTCATACATTTAAAGTAAAAATTGTCCAAGTAATTTTTTTAAACTGAAAACGAACATGATATTTAGCGAGCAATAATAAAAACTAGAGGACTTAAAGGTATGTTAAGCGTCTTAGGAACAAAGCTAATTGTATAAACAAACCCTTGTATGGTACAAACATAGTTATAATACACTTAAGAAATGAATGTTTGTCAACCAGAAGTATTTTGTCTAAGGCTGCTGACTGAAATATGTATATCATACACATAGTCGTATATAAGCCAACTCCAGAATGAATTTAGCCCCTCCCTTGAACTTTTTTTGCCTTTAAGAGTTTCGCAGTATCATCTTCTTAGATTTAAAAAAAATCAAGATATTTATTGTACAATAATTATATGTATATAAGTTCCGCAAGTTGTGGCCTCTTTTAAAGCATAGTATCACAAATTGGTCGAACACCGCACAAGTTTTCCTAACAAGTTTAAACGTTCCTTGTCATTGTGTAAAAACCAACTTATCTAAAAGTATTGCTAAATTGCATGAGAAAACATTTCCAGGTTTTAAATTCTCCTGAAAGTCCACACTTCTTTTGGTCTTTTAAGGGTATATTATAAGCTTTGTAGAGTTTGAATCTCATACAAAGATTTAAATGGAATTAAACGAAAATCAAATCTAAGAGCAGGGACGGAGGGGCTAATATAAGATCCTTGTATTGTTATTGTGGCCAAAAACTCCATGAGAATATAAAAACAGTTGCTTTTGCATAAAATTTTACAAAGATGCTGACCATCGCAACGATGATTAAGAAAATAGATTAGTTGACGAATTCAATTATATTGAAATGAACTTCAATGCTCATTGAGATACAACTATAGCTGTACAGGATAGAGTACAAATGGCAAACAGTGTATGGTTTCTACATCTAAAACTTTTTATCTCATTACTGTTTTTTAAGTCAATAAAACTTAATTTCTACAGAACATTCATAAGAAGAATTTTGGGGATAATAGGTATTTAGTCCAGTGGAATTCGAAACGAGAATATGTGATAATCATGATACAATACTGAGCTGTAAGTATTAAAAAATTCAAAATGTTATGCATGTAAGTTATATAAAGGCGCAACGAATACAATAGTTTGACAACAACGAAAAAAAAATTTTAGAAAAGAGTTGCGATTACTAGAAGTTGAAAACTGCAGGCTTAAAGCTTACACAGAGAACATTGAAGAACAATAGTATTAGATGCACTGGTCCATAAACGATTATATTTGGTAAAATCTGATCTTATGCTTCTGTTTTTATAGTTTTTTCCGAATCCCACTTTTTGGGTTTCCTAAACTGATTTTTTAACCCTTTAAAAAACCAAATATTATTTTTTATTTATAAATGTAGCCGATTAAATTTTACTTACCTTCATTTTCGAGCTATATTATATAAATATCTTTTAATGAAAATAACAACAATATAAGTCAAGCTTAAATGGATAACAAAAGTGTACAAAAGTAAAACACAAAACCATTAATAGAAAAAGTCTGCACAATGTTGCCAGCTATTTGTTATATATATAAATGCAAAAATAAACAGTTTCGGTTTTGTGAAATAGAGCATCAAAAAGTCTAGTTTTAGTGTCGTTTTTATTCGATCCAATGTTGCTTATTTATGCTTGTGCCTGCAGAATTCAGTCAATTCTGAACCGATTTTGTAAATTTGTTGTAATATCATAGATTATGCTTACAGATTGGTCCTGTTTTAAGAGCAGTTCTTAATCTTAAAAGTTAAAGTGTGTTCCCACACAACATCCATGTTGTCAAAGTTTATATGAACCGTAAAGCGCACTTCTTTAATATTATAAAACTGCATATTACTATAGCTCCCAATAGCAAAAAGTATACAAAAATGAGTCTAAAATTGAAAGGGTGTCCCCATAGGTGACATAAACTGACTTATGTGCGCCTATCTATTGAACCGTTATAGACAAATGCTTGAAAATCGGATAGGGTGTCGACTACTATGACCGTTATAATAACAGGTATGTTATTCGATGTTTTTGGCAAAGCTCTTAAACCGTTATAGGCAGACAGCTGATTTACAAGGTATCTGGATTACTAAGTTCCCTATAAATTGGTGTAATTTGATGTAGGTATGTGCCGAAATTTTGAAGCGTTACAGCTAAAATCTGTTTTAAAGTCTTTTTTTTTTGTGTAAGAATTATTTATTAATTGAGTTTTGCATATAAACGAACCAAAAAAGTTCTCGTGGTGAATGCTAGGCAGAATGTAAGAATAAGGATCTACATCCAATATTTTTTCTAAGTCCATAAATAGTAAAATAAACTTAATTATCAGGTAAAAGAAATGAATATATGTTTTTAAATGCACTAGTCTTTTTGTTTTCCATTTGTTTAAAAGTAACGTTCCTTAGGTCAACAGAGGTTAAGTTATTGTGTAAAATAACATAATAAGTGTGGCAGCACTGCAACCTTTTTTTCCTTTAAAGTCCAACATCCTATAAAATCACAAAAGTTTTCGTTTGTGTTTTAGCTGCTTTTTGTTTGTTTGTATTTTTACTCTTTGTTGCTTTGCTTTAATTAGTTTTGTTGTTACAGTTGCTTTTGCATATGCAGTTTGTTGTTGCTATTTGAACCATTTGTAATAAAATCTTGTGACACGATCTTTCGACCCAAACCAGGCGCCAGTAATCCACCTTAATTAATTTTTTTTTGCCTTATTTTTCTTATTGTTTGCTTCCTATATAATTAAAAAATATATTAATAAACAAAAAGGTAGTTCCTTTATTTTGTTGTCCCGGCTATGGCCAAATACAACATGAAGATAATGTTATGTTCATTGGCATATATAGGTACCTCTGCTCTATTACTTTTTGATAAATTCTGTTATTATCTCAGACCACAAAAATTGATAATGTCTAGTAAGGCTTTTTAAATTCACATTCGCCATACCCTACCTTTTTCCTTTATTAATTATGATTTTAAACTTTTTTTCGCAAGATAAATTTTGTTATGTTTAAAGGCATTTTTAAAAATTTATATTTACTTGATAGAAAAACATAACATTTATTTATTATTTAATTTTTTTAAGTTAACTGATAAGAAAAAATATTGACAAGCATTTTAAGAAAACTTATAATTTTCAATAAAGGCCAACACAAAAAATAAGCGTTTTTCTTATTTAGGTATGCAAGATTAAGGGCCATTGATACAGCATGTCGTTAGTTATGAGTAGGATTTTGCCTGCCAAATTATTAGCTTTCAATTGTTAATATTATTAATTATAATATTTTATAAATAACAAAAAAAATTTAAGCTTTTATAATGCTAATCCTGTTATCGGTCTAACAAAATCCTAGCTGTTACTACCTTGCAAAAAAATTAGACATAACCTTCAAAATAACTTGCCATATAATGACTTACTTTTGTGATTGCCTAATTTCATTGTGCGCTTACAAAATACTTTACGTTACAACGCAAATAAAGGAAGTAGTAATTTAACTAGTTTACTTAAAAGAGAATACCTTAAGATACGTACTAGTGATTATTATTAGTATTATTTCCTGCAATATTCAATGTAATCAATTCTCAGTAATTGATTATAAAACTCTCATTCCTTGTTAAAATCATTTGGTTTGCAATCTAGTTAGGAGGTCCTTCCGCCAGATATGATTAATTCCACACTCGGTTACGTTCCTGCAATTTTTTGCTAGGTAACGGCAGGTTGTAATGATGGCCCTAAGTGTAGCAATAATAGTGTGCTCTTATTGCTACATTGAATTCCAACCAACAGAATTTGCAAAACTCCACTTAAAAGAACTATTTTTTTTGTGGGTTGCATATAAGGCACAAAAATCCCAGCAGCTTTCAAAAATATTTATTTTTTTACTTTGTCGAAAAACATATTGACTGATATATTTTTTAAAGTAAAAAAGAATACGAGTTACCTTTAATTCTCTTGCCGTGTTGATCCATTTATGTAATGCGTAGTGCCAGAGAAAAATCTGGAAGATGCCTTACATTTCAACGTCCACAATATTTATGCAAGTTCTTAAAATCTATTTTATTGTTCTTTAAATCTTTGCACTAATCAAAAGCTTTAGACCTCTATCTGAAATCTTAGAAAAGAAATTAAAAAAAAAATAATACATTACGTGTTAAGTCAACCAGTTTTGCACGTTTACTATACACTACATAAGTGTTATTCTAACTCAATACTATTAAGATTCAACCTACCGCAACAAAGTCATACATGAGCCAACTGTCGCAGCATAATTCTTGAACGGTTGTTACCAGTGCATTTAGTTTACCAACGAAAAGTTTAAATTTTTTTTTTTTTTTTTGCTACATGGCGCACTTTTTCAATACATGTAGTTTTAATAAAGTATAAGATAATAATAATAATGTTAAGTTATTAAGCCCATGGACCAAAAACTCATATTATAGTGGCCATTGGCGTGAAAGATCGCCTCGGATAATTATAAGTCATTCTCCTTTAGCTATTACACGAGTTGTAGCTAAAAAATAATTTGAGACCAGTGTTCATTGCATAAAATTGTAATTTATTCACGTAATATCTGAACGTTTTTTAAATTTACCCAGTTGATGTTTAATAAAAACATTTTATACAAACATAGTATTTCTAAGCCATGAACATATATAATATAGATTTAATACTTACTACTGTTAATTTTATTAGGAATGTAAAACTTAATTGAATATTCCAGATACCCCGCAGAAAACAGTAAAAACAATTTAGGTGTTTGAGATAAAACACATTACAACAAGACAAACTTTCAATTATGCATTTTTTCAACAACGGCAATAACAAGAAGACATCCTTATAAACATTGATTTACTTTCAAGTGTTTAACGATAACGAGTATATTAAATACACTTATCCCTGGATTATTTTTATAAAAAAAAATTTGCCTTTAAAAGTGTTTCAGGACAATTTAAAATTACGTTTCTTTTTAACATAAAAATTTAACTGTTCGAAACATAATATGATAAAAAAAATTTCTTTAAAAAACAATGCAAAAATATATTCTTACTTTTTTACTCTATCGAAACTTTAGCACTTTTTCTAAACTAACGGCCATTGTTTAAAACTTTTATTCTTATGTTCCCAAAAAAACCATATACCGTAATAAATTTGCTAGATGCTTATCAACTCAAGCAAAGATCCTCTAACGAAAATAAACCATTCTATCAAAAAATGTTAAGTGGTCCACGTTTTGTATCTTCTGTTAAAAAAAGAGAAAAAGTTATTATAAATCTTGTTTGGTTTACCTAGTTTGAAGTTACTTAGCCTGTGGAATCACGCAAAATTTAGACTAAATAAAGCGTTCTTCGATTATATCGAGTTTACACATGTAAATTTTTCTTGCGGCAATTCTGAATTTTGTGGGTGAGAAAAGGAGAAATAAAATGATTCTGCACCCTTCTCTCTTCCACAAAATTCAGAATTGCTGCAAGAAAATTGGCATGAGTGTACTCGGTATTACGAGCTTCAAGTTTAAGAACTTTACTTTTCCTACCGTCACAAACATTTATCTAGCCTCTTGTCTAACGAATGGGAGGACCATATTAGCGTTTTTAAATAATATCCCATTCTCTTTGTTTTCGTCATGTTTTCTTATATTTTTAAAATTTTTGTACAAAATTTTTATCTTTTTTGTCCTAAAAGTATTTAGGCAAATATTTCTCATAACCGATTGAATTACAATCACATGGCCAAGTAATTTATCAGCTAGTAGTGTTTTTAACATTTAAAATAGCACAGCAAATTTTTTATATTGAGTTGACATCTAAAATAAAAAGAAATCTTATATAATAAGTAATCAAATATGGAACTGCACTCACCTGGTTATTTTATACATCATGATAACCATTTGTTTTTAATAATGCTTTTGAAACAGTTTCTGTTTTTATAATATGTACGTGACTTTTAAAATAAACAAAGATTTTTTTTATTGAATTTTACATTAAAAAAAAATTTTTCGCACTTGTGTTTGTAAAAAGAGAGGGACTGCGCTTTATATAATATAGAAAATATTCATTAGAAATTTGATGTAACTATTCAAAATTTTAAATGAGTGTGTTACACTAGGGAGTAGTGTTTTTTAATATTTGAAAACCGCACACTTTAACAATTTGCTATCGTTAAAAGACAATTTGTGTTGATGTTGCTTCAATTGTTCATTGTTTTGTATAAATTTTAAATTTTTTTAACAATCCTGCCTTTGTCATCTAACAACTAATAAAATTTATGCAGTAAGTTTGAAGTGTGGGCGGATGTTGCTTTCTGCTTTTTTTCAAATGACATTTTGCTTTGACAATTACAATTATGTTTGCAGGTAGATATGTGAGCACTTTCTCTGCTGGCGAACGTTTCATAACAAATTAAAAGAAAAAATTTGCTTACTACTTAAGTAAGCATATATAAAATCAGAGTGGTATAATTAACATAATCGTGCCGATAAATGTTCTTTTTATTTCTCTTGAAAATGTACTACTGATGGCTTTTGTTTAATATGTGAAGCGTGTCTATGTATTGTGTCAAAAATTTTTTTATTTTACCTGAAGGCAAATATTTAAAGAAAGAAAAATAAGAGCTAACAGAAAGTTTAATATGCTTTAAACATATTTTAATTTTGCAAAAGCTCAATTATTTTCTTAACTTAGGCAATATAACACCGCTTAAAAGTTGTTCGATGGAATACTGACAAACATAAGCGAAGACTTAAAAAACATAAGAATTTTGGTGTCATCACCTTTTTTTTTTAATTTCGTTTAAGTACGAAAAAAGCGACTTCAATACGATGTAGTTACTCGAGACTTTTCCGAAAACAAAAAACAAAAGTAACTACTGTGACTTCATCATGGTAAAAAGACAGGAAGTCAACTACATATATCCAATATCAAATCTGAACAGAAGAAAGTTCTTGTTCAATTAATATTGGATGAAGCAGGTTAACTTAATGGGATTATTTATCACAATTGTATGAAAAAAATATGAGGCATTATTTCAATTTGATTTTTCTTCCTCTTCTGATTGCTTCAAATAGCTTAGCTTTAATATCGAAAAATACAAAAAAAGCACAAGCATTTCTATTCCATTGTACTTAGCCATACTCTACGATCAGATGGATAGATAATTTTTGGAATACAACATTCGCAGAATGCAAATGTAATAATTTTTCAAAATTGAAATAATTAAAAATGTATACCTCTTTTTATACATTTGTTTAGTAATGCACTTTTAAAAATCTTAATTTATGATTATTTTTATTTAAGTGGAAATTCCAAATGAATCAAGATACATGCAAAATAGAATCACCCTTATTCGCCTTGTATTGTCGACGCCAATTTTAATCAGTTTTTAAAAATCGGTATTGTTGTTGTTAATATTGCCATTTGCCGGTGACTGGCAATATAAATTTGGTATTTTGTAAGGAAAGGTGACGTTAATATAGTCATTTGTGATCTAAGTGTTGCGTATAAACAAAAAAGTTTACACAAAAAAAAATTAAATAAACTATAAAAAACGGTAGAAATAAAATTGATTATGGAAAAACTGAAGGTTACCAACACCAACCAATTTGAAATATAAGTTGAAGAGTTGCAAAAAGACCCATCACTTGCCAGAGGTTTTCGAAAAGGCACAGTTCCTTCTAGTTTTAAGGAACAGTGACTGCTCTAAACGCCCTTGGCCCACCGAGTAGGAAGAGTGATTGATGGTAAAAGGTATGTTATATATTGCTTTACAAATTATGTTTGGCAAAATTCGCTTTACAGATTAGCGCGAATTTAAATTTTAAGTAAAAAAAAGATGGTAACAAGCAAAATAGAATGTTAAGCTACTGGAGGCTGTATATTTAAGCCCCTTGGAAGAAACTATAACAAATCTTTTCTAGTTCCAAAGCAAGTCAACCCTAAGGGTATGGTTTAGTTCAGTGAATGAAAACTTCCTTAAGTCATAGACAGCGCATATCTAAATGTCCTTAAATTGTTTCAAATGTTAAGCCATGTTGTCCCAAGAGGTTCACTTGCATTTATTGATATTTTACAATGTTTACAGGAAAAGACAAAGCATTAGTTTGAAATGGATAACTTTGTATTTATCACTTATTTTTCATCTGTTAACTGAAAGATTTTTAATTTCTTTCTAAGAAGTCTTCTTTGCACCATTAATTTTGTACTTTCTTATTTTTACACAATCAAAAATAGTAAACAAATAAATCAAATGACTAATTAATTAGATATGTGTATTACTTTTTATTGACATTTTCGATTTTCAAATACAAATTAAGGATTGATGTTGTGTTAAATTATGTTGCCTCAAAATTTATGACGATGTTGCCGGAGCCAAACAGAATAAGGGTAATTATTGGTCTTACCATTGTTTACATCAATTTGCAAAGCTTGAATATTAACATGTACGCATTTTATACAAATTCACTCATTGATGGTATTTGTGTTTGTCTTTGATGTGTCCTCCTGTCATCAGTTTAGTTGGGCAAAATTGAAGAAGTGGTAAATGTCTCTGTTGAAATTTTTTGAAAAAATATGCTGATAGGATATGTTTACAGGCCAAATGAAAAATATCTTTGATCTTCATTCAACACTTAAAATTCTTACAACGAAATATGGCGACATTCACATTTCTGGTAATTGCATTGCAAATATTTGATTACAAGCTTATAAACTTGGTAATATGCTATTTTTTGATCTTTTACCGATTAACAGGATGCACCCGGAACATCATAACTGGATTTATTGACCTTTCCTTTGGATCCATTGAATCGAAGATAACTTTTTACTATCATAACTTATTACTTTCAAGTCTAACACGTTAAACAGTGTTATAGATATTATGACTTTAAAAACTTCTTTTTCTTGATCTGCCTACCCATAATCGGATGTTGGCGACCATACAAAGTTTTTTTTACCGAATTAAGTTTCGTTAAATTACTATTTTAAAACATTGTCGCATTGCCATGTTTCTTTTTTTTTTTTTTGCTTTTATTCTAAGTAAGACAATTTAACTGAATGCTATTTCTGATTAGTTTGGAGAGTGCATCTCTGTTCCTTGCTAGATAAGATATAACACCTACTCTTCTGATTCCGCTCCATTGCCTTATGTTACGAAGCCATTATGCCTGTTTTTTACCCAATCTACGTTTTCCTTCAAGTTTTCCTTAAAGTATTAACTGCAATTTGTTGTATTTTTCATTTCGCATGATATGTCCGAGGAATGTGATTTCCCTGTGTTTTATTAAATTTAAAAGTTCACGGTCTTTTTTTACAATCGCAAGAACTTTAGTATTTGTTATGTGATAAGTCCATGCTATTTTTAATATTCTGTTTAAAACGCACATCTTAAAGGCTTCTAAACGGTTCATATCTGATACCTTTAATTTCCAGGTTTCCATTACATATAACAAAACAGGAAATATATTATATATTACGAATCGAAGCTTTAGATTCAGGTCAAACTCCCGGTTTGTAAGAACCTTCTTGTATTTAAAAAAATGATGTCTTGCGTTTTCGATACAACGTTTTATTTCCACTGAAGGATCCCAGCTAGCATTGACCCAGCAACCAAGATATTTATATTGGTCGACTCATTCGATTGGATGTTTTTTTTTATACTCGAAAGAGCTTCTTAAAATATGTGTTAAAATTTTACATTAAAAAGTAATGGTGACAGCACGCATCCTTGTGGTACTCCTCTATGTATAGCAATTTTTCTTGTCTCAGAATTATCAATCTTCACTTCAGCAGTTTGATGCCAATATAGATTTTGAATGCATCTTATTTCTTTGGAATCAATGTTAATGAACCGTGGAATGTCAATTAGTTTATCGTGCTGTACACTATCAAATGCTTTCTCATAATCAATTATACATAAAAATATGTCCTTATGAACGTCTTTACAATTTTGTACCAGCACATTTACACAAAATAAAACTTCACGAGTACCCATGGCTTCTTTAAAACCGAATTGATATTCGCCCATTGATAGTTCGCATTTCTTGTAAATGCAGTTATGGATTATTTTAAAAAATAATTTGAGAGTTTGACACATAAGACTAATAAGTCGATGTTCATTACATTTAATTTGTTAATTTGTTGTGACAATGTCTGGTGTTTAACTGGATCTTTTTACTTGTCCATATTACGAACAGCAATTTTCATAGATATTGTGGCAACTAGCAAGGTGTGATCTCGTAACTGATGTATTGAATCTTTGGTTAATGAGAATAAAATCTATTTGGCTTCGGACAATGTTTACGTTATTATCTTGCGGCGACTTTTAGGTATATAGTCTTCTGGGAGGTAAGCAAAACCATGAACGAGTCTTTCACCTCTTTCATTTCTTGTTTCAAGTCCAAAATCTCCCACAATTCTTTCGATGTTGCCAACCCCAATTTTGGCATTAAAATCTCCCTGAATTATATTGACTTCATGGGTTTTTATATATTTTAAAAGATGTTCAATTTCTGTGTGTGAGCAGTGATTTTGAGACTATAATTCCAACACCATTCCTGTGAACCTTCATTTCAGAAATAGTGATCTCAAGCTTACCTGCTTCATATAGGCTTTGCGCATTGTATGTTCCAATTTTTAAGTGTGCTTTACCTTCGGGGATTCTTAGCCCCTCATATTGCCGGAGACTGACGGCCATTGTTCATTTTTCTGTATTTCCATGTTTGAATATGTATGGTTTTCATGAGAACTTTGGATGTTTTAGTGGTTTCCCGTTGCGTTCTAAAACCTGTATTTCAGCTACTTCTACTAGAAGAACAGACGCTGTTTGCGGTTGCCCACTATGGGTACAGACACCGCTATTGATTTGTTGGTTTGCAGGACGTATTTGATTTCACTCCTACTACACATATCTGAGAGGCATTCCCCTATCCACCATCTGGGGACGCGCCCTTTAACCCCCTTTAATAATTTGCGTAGATATTTTTGTCAAATTAATTGAAATTTTTATGTTCAGTCTTTGTATTGTAAAAATAAAAATTTATTCTTATAACCAATAAACATAATTTTTTTAACGCTGTGAAAATACTATATATTAATGAGAAGCCAACTCTAGATAGAAGAGATTTAAGACCGACTTTAAACTATTGTGTACTGTTGCCAGAAAAAATATTAAATATGCAAAAAGTCGATATTGCTTCAAATGTGTCGGCCTTGCTATCGAATTAAAGAAAACTTGGAAAAACTTTATATAAAATGGAATTGTTGGTTCGATAGTGATTAGCTATTATTGATGTAAACTGATTGAACGGAATAGAGTCTTTACCATTATCCCTCTGATTTATGCAAATCATAATTTTTACAATTTTTTCCTCAAACTTGCTAAATAAAACCAATGGTTTGACAAATTTACAATATTTTAAACTTTATTATTATTATATTTTTTTTTTTTTTTGTTATTAACATAAAGTGTTAATGGAGCCAAATGCGGTTGAGTATGATAATATACATCCGAAATTTGTAAGGTTAATTGTTGCCCTTATCCTTTCATAAGTTTTAAGCAAAATAATTAGACAGCACTTATGTATGGATATTTGTATATATAGGACAATTCAATACTCATATTAAATTTAAGAAAAATCTTAGTATTAAGGAATATGTATTAAAATAAATTTACTTGCATTTCACATCATAACTATTTAAAATATTCGATGTGTCTTACATTAACATCTTTTACTGCGATAGTGTATTTTAGTTTAAGCTAACACATGTTTAAAATTAATTTTGTAAATACTCCATTTCGGTTTATAATTTGAACTTTAGAATTTCACATGATTTGATTGTATTGACAAAAACTCTTTAAGGCAATAACTTTTATCAATAACAAAAGAAAACTTAACAATTCTTTTCATTATTAAATAACTTTTAAATATCAGTATAACATATTAGACACAAATGCATTTTTTCTTCCTTTTCGAATGAAATCAGCATTCTGTCTAACAAGCAATGTCTTACATACTTATTTATTTTCCATAATATGCTTTTGGCCTTAATTTGTGTCAACAATTACATGCGTCCTCGTCATTAGCATTGTTTTAGTTGCTTTGCTATTCAGGCGGAAAAGTTATCTAAACGAATAAACAAAAAATTAAATTTGGGCTACACGCAAAAGATTCCTTACCGTTTATTGCGTACCCTTATATTTTAAATTAAATTTTTTAACTTGTTACAGCGAACAAAGTAAAAAAAATGCTGTAGATAAATTTAAACAAGTTCTTGTGGAAATCGCGTAAAAATTGGCAAACCTTACAATTTTAATTTTCTATAGCGGCTTAACAATACATACCCTGCGTAAATTTGATCAACCTATTTAAAAATATAATAATGCTAAATATTCGAAAAACACATTACCATTGGCAGATCCTGCATTTTTTTTTTTTTAATTTTTAGCCGACATAAGAAAAGAACGATTCGATCAATTCGTTAATATATTACTTTTTGTGTTTGTTTCCGCAGAACACCTATTCATTTCTGAACAGATTCAAATTGTTTCCCTTATTTAAAAGCGCTTGAAAATTGGACATTACTGTGACCGTTATAATATAAAGTATGAAATAATTGGATTTATTCCGTCAGTAAATATTATACTGTTGTCATATCTTACGTACCAACAAGCAAGTGATGATGATCTTCCCCGAAAGGTACAACAACAGTAAATAATATATGTGCAAAATTATACATTAAAGGGTATTACGAAAGTAATTGAGAGTTAATGAATATGGCGAAGCTGTTGAACAGTTTAAGGCAAACACTTAAAATTTGGAAAGAACCTTTAATATTAAGTCCGCTAAAACAGCAAGTATAAAATTTAAAATTGAAAATTAAAAGGTGTCCCATTAGTTGATCAAACTTTTGAATCGTTATAAGCAGTCAGCTAAAACATGTTTAAAAGTCATAGACATACGTGAAAATCATGTCAATTTTTGGACACCCTTTAATGTAGAGCTTTATGTTTTCCACTTGTTGCAATAATGAACTTAATTTTACTGACATTGTGCAAATTTGACGTGTTTGCCTATCAAAGATCAAAATATAATATATTTTTGTAAATTTCTCGGTCCTATCAGAATGCCCTTTAATTTTTTATAATTGCTGTAGTTATATCTGCTATTATAATAATACACCTTCTGTATAAATTTTAAGAATATACCTATTACGGTAAATCTGTAAAAACTTTTTCTTTCACACATGAATTTGGGAAATAACTTGTGCTTCGGATATTAAGGTTTAATGAACACGTCTTAAAAACTAATTTTAAAGAAGATATTTAACGCTATTAACAAAATGATTTCTGCTTATTAATATATCTTATTTATTTGAAAAAGCGTTAGTTACTGTAAATCGAAAAATATTTTAACTTTTTATGAATGAACCACCTACGTTTTGCTGCCAAAAATAGTTTAGCTTCTTTAATTACTAAAACACATTTGCATTCATTCAACGCACATAATTTTTAAAATAATTCTGCACATAAGAAACATTTTTGTTCGAGCAAATATGTTGTGTGTTCGTAACGTACAAAGACAATAAATTTATGATGTTGGATTCTGAACATTAAAAAAAGCAGGAGTTATGAGCTGTTTCAAAATAGCGGGAGTATGAGACAAGAAGGAAGATGTTCTGTTTGTAAGGCCAAAACTCAAAATATCACAATACTATATACGAAAGAATGAACAGATTAATATATTGTCTTTAGAAACATTTTTTTTTTTTTTTTGAGCGTAGCCAGTAGAAACCATCCTTAAATTGTTTAGTTAAATGTTTCACACGCATACATATCTGCAGCGTTATAATTGTGCGACTCTTTAATTTTAATCTAGGCAAAATACTGGTAGTGTAGAGGATGTGGATACTGGATAACTACCATACAACGCAATTATTAATTATCCTGCTTTGAGTTTAAATCAGGCTACTTTTTGCAAGTATTAAGATTAAGCTGTGCCTTTTAGAAGCTAACAAGCGCTGGAGTGTACAAAAAATGTTATTTTCTTACAGCTATTCTACAGTAATAAATATTCTACAGTAATAAATATTCATAATAACATTTAACAAAGTCATTATTAATTTTAAAACTTTTTCATTTCTAAACTTGCGTAAAATCTGAATCTGAAACTGCTTCCTCTGTAGCTGAGAACTTCAAAAGGGCCTGGAGAATTACACGAGAAAAATCTCTTCTTTATTATATTTCGAAATAAGTGTGTTAAAGAACCGACATTTTATTGCATTTTACTTTTATTAATATATAACTGGCAAAACAGTGACAGTTAATATATTAAAACCCTTTTGCTAAATTTGAGCGAAAGAAACCACAAGGTGTGTGGTATGTTTTTATACTCAATGTTTCTTTTTTTCTTCGGCCATAAAATACACAACAATTCTACTTTAAGTATCTTGCATTTAGAGTTAGTAAAACTTAAAGTAATTAACTTATGAATAAATTTTAGTAGAAGTAAGAAAGTATGCCGCCCATCCAACATAAAATTTTAAATAGATGGTTAAACCTATCACCCACATACACTAGGTACGTTAATCATAAAAGCTTATTGCCTTCTGATTGTTAAAAAAGCAGCTTTTCTTTAAAATCTAGTTGTATTTTTACTTCTCCTGCTGCTAATGAATATTTAACATAATGTTTTAACATCTGTTGACCCCCTTCTCTACATAACCAGTAACCATTGTATTGCTGTAACTTTGCATATTTTTATTTACTAAAAAATGATTTTTTTTGCCACAAGTGCGATATATTTAACTTTTTAATATGTTTTCATCATAATATTATGCAGTGTGTCTGGAAGAAAAAAAACACAAAAATTTTGTAAGTAAGCGCAACGTTATTTAACCGACATCAAAAAAGGAGGTTATCAATTCGACTGAATGTTTCTTCTTTTTATGTTTATGCCTGCAGATCTCAGTAATTTCTGAACCAATTTTAAAAATGTTTTATTTGATAGATTGGTCCCGTTTCAAAAACATTTTATAATTTTAAAAACTAAAGGGTGTCCTTAGAGCGCACTTCTTTAAAATTTAAAGAATGCGTATAACTATAGTAGCAAAAAGTTATACAAAAATAAATCTAAAAATTAAAGGCTGTCCCCATAGGTGACGTTAATTTACTATCTATCTTTTGATAAACAAACGCTTAAAAATTTGGCTGGATGTTGATTAATTTGTCCATTTCATATGCAACGTCTTTTGCTCAATTTAGCATCTTGTACCTGTCCTTATAAATTTTCAATTATTTAGAAGAAAAAAAAAACAGTTTATGTAAGAAAGTTTAAAGTAATCAAGCCAACATCGATTGAAAATTTTAACTCGTTTTGTTTTAATATTAAATCATTAAGATATAAATATATCTTAAAATCTTTTGTTAAAGTAAGTTTTACAAAACAGACAGTTACGACAAACAGTTACGTTTATATAATTTATTTTGTGAATCTAAGTATTCCTTTTGTGATCTATGTAAAAAAAGACAACAAGGCAACAAGTAGTGAAAGCATCATTTCAACCTCTTAAGGATATTTGAATCGAGATAGGTACTTCTTTACAAGAGATTGGTTCTTTCCGCTTTCTTTAAAGAATTTTCTAACTTTTAACAAATATTTCTTAGTAAGAAAGATTTGTGTATAAATCAAAAAAAAAAAAAAAATCAAAAAATTCAAAATACTTAAACATCCAAAGTGTTTCTTTTCATATAAAAAAATATTGTAAATTCATTTTTTATTATAAAAGGAAATTTGATGTTTTTACATTATTTCAAGTAAAAGAAAAATTGTCAAGATTTAGGCTATTATATTATTATTATTATTATTATTATTATTATTATTATTATTATTACATTATATATTATTGTTTTTCATTATGTTAACAAAGGTATGTTAACAAGGATAGTAAAGCTTGAGCTGTCAGCAAACAATTGTATAAAGTTATAGCCTACTATATAACATTTGATGGAGAGTGTATATGGGTTCTCAGTTAAATATTAATGATTGAGTTTTGGTATTATAAATTCGAATTATCAGTTAGTTAATACTTGTTTGACAATAAAACCAACGACTTCATGTTCAACTTAATCCAAGATCATGGTAATGAAGTCAGTAGTCAATAAATAATGATTAATCTCCGTAAAGTCACACTCACGTAACCACAATGTTGCTACACAAAAAAAAAAAGCGTTTCAACTGCGCTATCATAAGAAACTACGGCTGAATTTTTATCTTATTTTTTTATATTTGGATTTTTACTTATCATCATAAAACAACAGGGAAGTAACTGTAAAGAAAATATTATTTTAGACTCCAAAAAAATTTAAATTTGTTTCGCTTATAAATAGCGTGCTTATTCAAAATCGCACATTACCATACGTGATTGCTTGCACATTTGAGAGGAAAATATATATATTTATATCATATGCATTTGTATTGAACTTTATATGCATATATGTGTATATATGTACAGGTAATAGTTATTTGTAACTTCTTTGTATGAGTAAAATTCGTTTTATATTTTATAATGAAACTAATCAACAGAATTTAGCAACAACAAAATATGGGGGGAATATTGCTAATTAAACCATCAAATTAAAAACTCAAAAACTTAAATTCGGAAAAATATACAATAAAATAAATCAAAATTGATGTTTTTGCTAAAAAAAAAACTTTAATATCATTAATAAATGCAAATAAATTTAAGCTTTATAATAAATAAAGAAAAAAATAACTATAAAGTGACTATATATCGCAGTTAAGAACTAGGGCAAGAACTAAGGGTTTTATATGTTTAAATGTTTATTTTAATACTAGTGTTTGGTTTAAAATCCTATATTTTTTATCACCTTTCCCAATTGGGACATTGACTCCACTAAGTTTTTACACACTAAAATAACAGGTTTCAATCATTCTTTCTATAAAGCTCATTTAAGGTCTTTTGTGTTGAATATAGCGTTATACCTTAGTTGATTTATCAATGTGTCTACAAATCCTCTCAGCCATTTATTAAGGGCTATACCGATTGATCCAACATTTGACATAATCTTAGCAGAGCAGTATCTTAGCTTACTTTTGGAAGCTGTGTACCGTCAACTGGCTAGGGGTAGCGCCATGTGGTTTTAAAATAACCGAGTTAAAAACATTTTAAAAATTAAATTTTTTACACTCTGATCCAGGTTTTTCAAAATATTTCGTTAAATTTTTAGCAAATTATTTTTGTAAGTTTTTAGAGAGTCCCCGCGTTTGTTGAATATAGCCCTAAGGCTCCACTAGCCATCTGATTAATATGAACATAATGTCGCACACTAATTTGGCTGATGTAGACTCCCAATGTTCATGTTTTGTTCATGTAAAACTACCGTACGCCGAACAATTGTCTAAGCAGCGATGTTCGGCATGAAATATGACTTTCAAACTGAGATCTTCACTTCGAATTTATGTCAGCTTTTGATCAACAGATATTGAAACATCCGTAACGACACAAAGCCGATAATGCTCAGTCAGAAAGTTAACATCAACAAGTTTTTGTCCCATACAAAAGCATGGACAAATTAATATCGCTGTTCTGCCGGCGTTATATGCTTGTCTTGGAAGGAAGGTAAGGAGAATGACTGCGAGGTATAATTTCAATATGTTAATAAAGTTTTTATAAAGAAAAAAGAATAAAACTATGACTAAGAGTTCTTAGTTTATTTGTCATATGAAATAATACTACGCAGAAACAACTCTTTAACAGTTGTAAAAAAAATCAAGTAGATATGTATATAAAAAATGATTTATGTTTGTACATAGACATGTAATTGTTCAGGATTTTTTATATAAAATTAAACTTACATTGCATTTTTTCAGTTACTTCGAACATAATTTTTCGCGATCTGTTATAAATCATAAAACTAATTTTGTTAATCAAGGATTACAATAATAGCTTTATACAGCCAAAACAAAAACGGTAAATAAGACTTAATTAAACTTAACATACCAGAACTATCAAACCAAAAAGCGTTTAATCAAGTTTTGTCATATTTCTTAAAAGTATTTATATTTTTTTAATATAAATTTATGATTTTTTTTTAGTTAATACTAACGAAATTGGAATATGCGTATATGTGTGCATTTTTATTAATTTGATTAACTTATGAAAACAATTTATCTTTATAAGTTCGTCACCACTTTGATGGAGTTGCCAATCAAAGGCACTAAATAAAATAAAAACCAAAAACTGTTACAGTTCAAGATATGTAAGACGCCGAAAGAAAATAAAAATATAAAAGTAAAACAAAAATAACAACCAACAAAGCTTTAAACTTTTTCATTAGAAAATGTATTTTTATTTATAAAAATATTGCGACTTGTTGCGGTGCAACTTAAACAAATGCACACAATTTACTTAAAGTCAATATTATTATTTTGCATTTCTTTTAGACTGTTTCTTTATCTACTCTTTAATCAATAGTTTTGTTTCATCAAATAGCCATTAGATATAAAATATCATTCCGTATCTTAATGTTTTTCTTATTAACTACACGTTTGAACATATTTAATGTACACTGATAACTCATTTTACAAATTTGAATTTCAATACGAAAGCGCTGTACCTATAACAAATGTGCTCTAAAATAAATGTCATTAAAAAGGCAGTGCAAAGACATCAGGCTACTAAATTAGTTAAATGCAAAATAGCAGATATATTTAATGGACTTGGTATAAGCTGAACTTTTAAGTTCGTTTTGAATAGCTTCATATTCAATTTTAAATCAAGTCGGTATGGAAAGTACAGAAAATTTTCCAATTTTTATCAAATCCTCCACTGTCGCTGATTCCACGTTTTCCTTGATATAAGTAAGCTTAGCTTAGCCTTGTCATATTATTAAACATGTAAATTATTTGACGCCTCTTATAAAAACTGTTTTATTTGGGAGACACTATTTGTTTTATTCAATTTGCCAGCCCGACAGATTTAAAGGAACAGGTGTATTGTTCTTTTTTGGCAGTTAATTTTAAATTTTATAATATTTCTTTAATTAATTTTGTTGCTTATCTTTTTCTTAAACACGCTGATTTTGACTTTGTGTTCGACAAGTTTAAAAGCAGTTTAACTTCTTGGACAGATGAAAAATAATAGTGACGCTGATGTTAATAATGATTTGCAGAGTCAATGTGGATGGAAAGTGATGTGATAGCGAAAAATGAAAGCAAATGTCTTAAGTTTTAATTGCAGTGGGAAAAACTACAAATGGAAAAAAATTTTATATCGAAATTTAAAAAGGAATAATCATATTAAGCATGGTTTTTTTAAAGTAATTGCTTAATTAGGTGTAGTTTTGTTTTTAAGTAAATTATTATTAATTAAGTTAATGCAATTAAACAAAATACGTCTTTTGTTTGTTAAGACCGGCACTCTTTGAAAAGGACCTTAAAAGAGCACGTGAACTTGATTTAATTGATGAATAAATATATAAAAAAATATTGATTTTCTCTACATAAACTGTTATAGTATGTTTACACGGCAAATTGAAGCACTTTTTTCGCTCTCTGAAACAAGATTGCGAATCATGCTGTTTATACGACACATTCCTATTTCGATTTGACAACACTATTTTAAAGTATACATGCATACATATTTATTTATTTATGCACATAACAAATTGCGCGCGTATACGATTTGGGTTAAAAATGAAAAAAAAAGTGAGTAAGAATTTTAAATATCATTATTTTATAAAATTTTTCACTTTAAGAGGCCAGAAAACGAGCCAGTAAATGGGAGCAGATTGGAGAGCGCGCTTTGTTGGAGATATGGGCTAAAAAGATGCCCCAGTTGCGTGGCTACCGGAAAAAAAGCCATGTAATTCAAGAAATGAGTGCTGAACTAAAACGAAAAGAGTTCAATTATTCCGCGGACGAACTAAAAACCAAAATGCACAACATGTCTAGTCGATATCGGTAAGTATATACCTATGTCAATAAAGGTATTTAAACATACTCAGTTTTGTAAAAATTCGTGACCACCACTCTTTAAAGAAATGTAACTCTCTTATCATTTTTAATTAATTCTAGCAATATTCATATGTATTTACAGGAAAGAAAAACAAATAATAGGGACAACCGGTGGTTCGCCCTCCGAGTGGGACCTTTATAAGGATATGGAGAACTTATTAACTCCATTTAAAAGTTACCACACACAGGGTCTAGTTTTTGACAGCATAGATAGTAAGTTTAAAACACAAGCCAATTAATTAAGAAAAACTAAAAATTTATTATTATTACTATTTATTTATTTTAGACATTCATTCAACTATAGCGTCTACTCCACTGCCATCTCCGTCATCACCGGCACCCGATACATCTCCGCCGTTGCTATTAACTCTCGATTCACCGCCATGTACATCATCAAATCCACTTCGCACACCTGTAAATAAGAGAAAAAGTTTTGACAAATTAATTAGGTGTTTTGAAGTAAGCATGGAAAAAATGCAAACTACAGCAGAAAAAATTGCTTCTATTGAGGAAGAAAAAAAAAATTTTAAAAACATTTGCTGCCAAGGAAGCAGAGGTGCAAAATGCACTTATTGAATTTTTAAGAAAGTGATGATAATAAGACTAATTTCGTTTTTTGATTCCATTGGGTTATATTTTTTAGTTATTAGCTATTAAATGTGTTATTTTCTGTTTAGTTTAAAAATATTATACCTATTTATTTTCTTTTTTTTTATTAGCTATGAAATGTGCTATTTTTTGTTTAGCTAAACATTTTTTCTTTAAAATAAAACTTACATAAATATTCCGATAATGCATGTGTTATTCTTTCCGAATTTTGGTTATGATCCGATAGAGTCACAAGGTATTCGGGATATGACCGGTTTTGTTCTTCAACTGCTAGAGAAGCTAACCACACTTTATTTATTGCGTCATTATTTTCTATAATATAATTATGGAGAGCACAGCAAGATAAAACTATGGCATTAGCGTTTGTTATCGCATTATCTACGCCTTTTCCAATGCGTCTAAACCGAGCTTTTAGGTGTCCAAAAGCATTTTCCACCACTCTCCGCGAATTAGACAATGCGTAATTAAAACACTTTTGCTGACAGCTTTGTGAAACATGAATAGGAAATGGCTTCATTAATTTTTCATTGAGCCGAAAAGCTGAATCTCCAATTATGTGTACAGGAATATCTACGTCTGAAATATTCCTTTTCATATCGTCCAAAATTTTACATTGATCCAGCTCTTTTTTTAGAGAAGATTCTTGGAATATTCGGGAATCATTACAACGTCCTGGGCTCCCACAACTCATATAAATAAAAAGACATCTTTAAAAAAGAAAAGATTTAAATGATTCTTACAAATTTTATTTTGCTGTTACCTTGCAACCACTAACGCTAAAAGTACAATTTAATACCACCCTTTATAGTTGTGATAGTCTATAGCGTCCTCATGGTGTGGGTGAATTTCAATGTGGTACCCGTCTATGAATAAAAGACATATGTAAGTACATACATACAAAAGCAAAAATTTAACAATCTTTATGACGATAGAAGTAACTTACCAAGAGCCCCCTACATTGGGGACATCCAAAGGTTTTAAACTCTTTTACCAACTGCTCAATTTTCTTTCTTGTTACTGGAAAATTTTTCAAGTATATTGAAACTCTCCACACCTCTCCACAAAAACTTAAAACTATTTTGCAAACGGTCGCCTTTCCTACGCCAAACATGTTTGCAATTGTTCGGTACTCTGCAGAAGAGCCCAACGCATACAAACTTATTGCAACCCTTTTTTTCTAGTGGGATCGCCTCACGCATATTTGTATCGTTTTTTCGCATCGCATCCTCAAGTTATTTTTAAAGAAAACATCATCATCATCATTTTGGCAATCAACTTCCCAGAATGATTGACATCGGTCCTAAAGTTATTATTAAATTATTCTGAGTTGAGAGATATGTATATTAATATGATGCAGCTGGTTCAAAAGATAAATATGTCGCCTTTGTAAATCTTTCAGCGCCTCGAAGCACATCTTCGACTCCTCAAAAAATTTCATTTTTGGGCCATCCTCCTGGACAAAATAATTTTTTTACAGTGTGTTTTTTTTTCCATTTTTAAATTTCGCACAATTGAAATTTATTCTGTTTGTTTGTTTTCCTTTTGTTTATGTTTTTGACAATTAGTGCAGATGAACGGTCGATAAATATTAGGGATGATAGTAGTTTCTTTGTGTTTTGTGAGCTGTTTAAAAATAAAACATGATAAATTGAGATATTTTGCTCTCAATATTTTGTATGGCGAAACATGTTGTTTGGCAGTAGTTTGGGCTCTTTAACATGAAAAGAGAGCGAAACAAGTATTTTAAGTAGCTGTGGAAACATGGTATAATTAGCATATTAAACTTAAAGTGTTTGCTTAGAAAAACAATCATGCAATTCTTATTCTTTATTTTTTCATTAAATTGTGTTTCAAGCAAACAATTTTGTTAAATGAACTATTTTTCCTTCATAAGGTTTTAATACCGTTATAGCATGTTCACACGGCAAAATGAAGCACTTGCTTCGCTCTTCGAATCATGATTACGAAGCACGCTGTTTACACGACACATGCTACATGCTTCGATTGAACATCTGCACAAAAACTGAAATAACTCTTAAATAATTTGTTCAAAAACTTTATTTTTCTTTTTAATTTTGTTTGTTTGTAATTTATTACATTTAAAATTTTAATGAAATTAATTGTGTTTTATATTACATATATCCACACACCACTTTAAACATTGTTTTTCTCTTTTTGTTTACATTTTATACAGCTAGTTCAGATAAACTTGCGATAAAAATTAGAGAAGACATAAATTTTTCATGCTTCGTAAGTAGATTCAATATGAATCTACCAGCTTCGCTCTCATAATTTTGTATGGCGAAGCAAGTAGATTCGCTCATGATTGGAGTCTGAAGCAAGAATAGAGAGCGAAGCAGGTGCCGTGAAAACATACTATTATTAAGTGTCATTTGCTGTTAACAGAACAGTAAAGCAAAATGGTTCGCATCTCTTAAACCGTCATAACCTTCATGAGCTAAAGTGTTGTACTTTTCCTGTTTTGACAACTATAATAATTGCTTCACAATTCGTTAAAATACGCAAGTGTATCATCCTTTTTTATTGTAAATATTAATTTTTTGACTACTATGCTCTTAAAAAGTGTTGTTGAGTTTTCTTTTACTTTAAATTACTTCAAAGAAATTAAATAGCCGGAAGAAAGGGTGTAATACAAAAAAGAACATATGTTAAGTGGTGAAGAGTTGACATATTAGGAAATTCGTTTTAAGAAATTTTTGAAAACGTTAAGTATTGTCTTGTCTCAATGTATATACAATACAGTTCGGTCTAAGATTTTGTCTTTTAACTTTTTAAAATGCTAAATATCCAATAAAAAATATTATCGTTAAGGTTTAATCTCAGACCTGTTACGAATTACCAAACTGAAACCAATTGACTCCTTCCTGTGACAGTTTATTTTAATACTAAGCGGTCAGTTTCTTGTCGGTTCTGTATCCTCTGAGGTAGTTATACTGTAATTAACGGGAGTTTATCTTATTTACACCAGAACACTGATATAAGGCCATGTGTAGGAAAAATACGATTAGGTATTTATAGATTTGCTGCGGTGGCTGCGTGGCAGAAGTGTTTGCTTGTCTGTTAAACAGAAGATCTTGAATTTAAATTTCAACAGTGAGTAAAAGTAAACGTAATCTTTGTTAAGTAGCCGCTGAAGTAGCAGATGTGATGGTATATGGTAAAACAACGAAATTGTGATCGAAACCACAACAGGTCTTTAATGAGAGAAAACAAAAACAACAACATTGAAGCAGTATGTGGCAATCTTTGTGAAATTGATTAAAAAGACCTGGATGGTGAAAAAGATTTCGTGAGATTATATCACAGTGTGTGGCCTTGATAGAAACGATGGTTAAAAGGCCACGTTTGCTAGATAAACTGTTAAGAAGTTCCAGTCCTGCCGTAGCCACAGAGTAATGGTGCTAAAACGGCTGCGTAACTTTGTTAAACAGCAACATATTAAAAAACAAGTAGGAGCGTTATATTATTATATACTCTTTACCATATATGTATAAATTTCTGTTCAAAAAAAAAAAAAAAAAAAAAAAAAAAAAAAGAAGGCGAGCAGCATATATTTTCATTTTCATTTTCATTTCATTTGATTTTTTTTTTTTTTTTTTGCTAATTCTTTAATTCTCTATCGTCCCATATATTTATTCTTTTGATTAGAGTAACTTCACTAGCTAGAGTTCCTCTAAAATATGTGGAAAAATTAAAGGCAGGTGTGATTTATTCGCCGTAGCCTCGAATGGAATGGATCGATGCTGATTTTACGTAGCAGAGTTTTCGAAACCATGTCTGATCGTTTGGCAGTTTTAAATTATCTTTATCTCATCTAGTGCCTTTGAAAAGTTGATGTTTACATGAACACGGATAGACATACAAATAGACAGACCTGGATGTGAAAATTTCGGTCGCACGCCGGTATGCCGCTGATTGGTAAAATCTACAGAAAATTAAAATATGCAAATCGATCAGACATAGTTCTAAAATTTTTCTATTTAAAATCAGCAAGATCGGTTCATGTCTTTCGAGGCAGCAATAAAAGGGTGTTTAGGTGCCACACTGTCACATAAGAAATATGCAATTCAAAACGTAACTCTGATCGTACATAAACTATTTTTTTTAAGATTATAAAATCATACAGACCAGTATAAAAGTCTGTTACATGCACACACACATAATCATCCCTATCACTCTTTGTAGATTTAAATGTCTTCGCACTAAAAGAAAGACAAGTATTGTTCACATCTGCATCATAGTTATTCCCTTTTTTCAGTAAAACTCTGATTGCATTTTCATTATAATGTATTTGCTCCTTTACAATGAATAATGTGTCCTGTTGGAAGTTCTACTTTCTTAAAATTGGCTGCCAAACGATTGAGATATGCGCTTAAAAAATTATATTGCCTTCATCGAATTGGTAACAAATTTTGTAAATGTTTTTTTCAAAACTCATTGTTTACCATCGTTCCCAAAACATATTAAATTTACACTCGTCATTTAAAATTTTTTGTCAAAATATTATTAAGCTTCGCAATCCCGAACTGTGTTCTGAATATAAAGTTTGTTAGGCAACTGGATACGTGTAATGCGTAAATCACTTTATGGCCTGGTGCAAAACAGAATTGCTTATGGCTGTTTAGTGTCATGTCGGACTTATAAAAGGAACATTGAATTGTATTTATTTTCTTGTTTCTCACTTTATTTTGTTGTTACTTTATAATAAAATTTGAAGTTTGCACATCTTAATGCAATCGGCTCCATGCGATTCAGTAAAATTTATTTGAGTTAGTTAAAAATTAAAAAATCTGTTTTTATTTTTCACATTTTTTGTGATTTTTCGTTTGCATAGATGCAATTAATTGAAAATTAACAAGTAGGTTTTTTAAACTATATTAAATAAAGTGTTACGTATAAAATTCACTTTGGAAATAAGTTTTCAATATCAAGCGAATTTAAGGTTAGCGAAGGTATGATATCGACTTGTGGTTTAATTGTCAAAATGGATACTTTTATTTGAACGTACTGTTTCTTGTACAAGTTGTTTTACATACTTTCAAACGTCTTATACCAAAACAAGTAAGATTGCCATACTCGGCTATGCCGAATCTTAAATACCCATCACAATGTATGAAAATCTAGTATAGTGAAATGGCTCCTATTAAAAAAACAAATATTGTGGTGACAGAGAATTCAAAAATAAGAAAAAAAATTAAGTACGATATGTGACTTTACATAAAAATGGCATCGGCGCTTAACGGGTTAAGAATTTTTAAAAAGTTTTAGTAATTCCCAAAAGATCTCTTAAAAAGCTTTATAATGGTACCCATATTGTTCATGTTGACAATCGAAATTTTTAATGAAAATATCAGAGGCCCATAACTCAGAAAATATGGGCGAGCTCACATTTTTCAACATGATGTTTTTTACTATAATATGATTAAACAATCAATCAAACAATTAAATATATATTTGTTGTGAATTGTACCAATGTTACAAGCCATTACTGCAAGAATAATAGTTTTCTAAGTACACTAAACTTGTTTTAATTTCGAATAAGAATAATACCTTAACTATTAGTTTTCACTTTTTACGATATCTAAATAAATTTGTATTAATTCAAGCTCACTGATGGCCGTAGTTTTTAAAGATGAAGCAAAGCTTATTTAGTAAGCCCATCTTGAGATTAGGATTTAAAGAATTTTTGATTAATCCTTTTTTTTCAAAACCATCGAGCTATTTGAAAGCAAGAGAAATATAACTGCAAAGGTGAGTTAAAAATCAAACTCAGTTTTAATTTTAAAATATGCTTATGCTTACTTAGCCAAAAACCAAAGTCATAAATAATTCGATTCATTATTCCATTGATTTCTCAAGTTTTATTTCTCTGGCCTCCAAAGTTTTGTTTAAAAGATGTTTAAAGGTTCATTTTTTATTTCTAGCTACGATAATTTTTTTTTCATGATAAAAGAACATTTATGTTTTTTTAATATATACTTTTCTTTAAAGCAACATTTAAGGCCAAAAGCTTTTTCGATTAAGATATATTATATTCCGTTTTAAAGCTGCTCGAATAAAAAATTACTGAGTTTAAGTAGATCTTAACATAGTTTTCATAAATTGATTGTGGTCACTTCTGCAGTTTTATATCAATTTTTGAAAATTTTTTTATTTATCCATTAGGTCTTAAAAATTTTAAGATATTTTGCAAAGATAATTCACTTATAAAATAAAGAAAGCATTAAGGCATTTTAATCTTCTATCAAAGCATTATTTACAATATAGACAAACAAATTAAAATAAAAAAGAAATAATTTATAAAATTTAAATATGTTACAAATATCCTTCACTATTTAAAACATTTTTTCACATACATAAGTTTTAAAGTAATATCAATTTCTGGCAATCTGTCTGAAAACTCGGTTTCACTAATGTAAATAACTGAGAGAAACTAATTTAAAATATTTGTAAAATACCTTAAGGGAATATTTATCAATAAAGTGTGTTTGTACACGCAAATCATCAGTTTTATTTAAATATTATTTTATGATTTTCTTTAACAGTCACATTTTTGAAACTATCAATCAACAACATGCAAATAAAAGATTTTGAAGTAAGACGCTCTCACGCAATTTGTAATTGGAATAATTTGATTTTAATGTTGTTATACATAATTAACAAAAACAAGATTGTAATCCAGTTTTTCGGACTCTAATAAAGATAAATAAATTAAAATTTATTAATCATAAATTGTATTGATAGTAATATACAGCTTTTTTAAAGATATGCTAAAGATAAAATTTTTTTAATATAAAAAAATGAAAAGCTCTTTTCTATTTAGAATTCAAATAAGTTTCAATTACGCAGTACATTTATTCAGTTTTATAATTGATTTTTTTTTTTTTTTAACGAAAATGTTGGTGGATTTATGGATAGTGAATAAACAATATCTGCAATTTACTATTTATAATACTTATCAATAGCGTTTAATCAATTTAAACGCACCATTAAGAAAAACAATTGTCTAAATGTTTAAATATGTGACATATGCATATTTCCAAACAAAGAAACGCAGATGTGTGCAAGCATTTTACACCTAATACTTTATTAAACAGCTTAATATTTTTAAAGATATGACTACAGTTCTGTGTTGCTAATGTCTTCTTTTCTTGGGAAAGAATTTATAAAAATCATTCACGCATCAATAAAATTTTATTATGTTAAGCGTCTGTGTGAATATAGTGATCAGTGTATTATGTTACCGAGTTCAACGCAATATTCAGTTCCATTCGATCGATGCCAATGAAAAATAGATATAAGATGACATATTCAACAAATTTGCAAAAAACAAACATGAAAAAAAGAAACAGGGAAAAACTTAATAGCAATCAATGACACAATTGTAAATATGTAGTACTTCTGAATGTAAAATTTCACTTTCTTTTGTGACGGTCAATACGTTAATGATGTTAATGTTCAATTTATACACTAAGAAAAGTAAAGGAAAACTCCAAAACAAGTTATTTACCTTTATCGTGTTTGGCGTAGCCGTATTTCGACTACGACAATTTTGTAATAGAATAATAATAATAACTGTTACGAGCTATCTTTAATCTATTACAACACTTTTTAAAAAGGGTTAACTTTCGCTACAAAAACGCCAATCACGATAAGGGTGATTATTTCTTAAAAGTTTATTTGCAAGACCTGGCAACACCGGAAACTACAACCGTCAGGACTACCTCGATAACAATATCCATAAAAGTTCGTAGTAGTATAGCAGCATTCGGCTACAACAACAATGAATGGCATCAGTGTGAATTGTGTAAAGCAGCAGTAGTAGCTCACCCACTTACACTTTTATCATTTAACATAATCGCCGTATTTGGTTTATGTTAGTTATACAGAAAATAATTCAATGAACATTGGTAAAAAAAAGTTTTAGTAGAAAATGTACGACTTTTGAAGGCCGTAAATTTATTCTAGACTAAAAATAACAAACAAAAACAAAAATTAAAAGCCACGATTACAATTCGTCACATGAAAATCTAATAGAATTCTGTCCCACTTAGAAAAATTGCGAGGAAACCCATGTCTATGTGCCGCATTATTCTACACGTAAGTATGCAATTTAAAATGCGTACAAAAATCATAATGCTATGGAACTCTTAAAAAGAATAGTAGGCCGGACAGACTTGTAAGAAAATCTTTCTTACACAATTTTGACAGAACTAAAGACTAAATCTTATAGTTGACATAGCCTTAAGCAATATGCGTCCTCCTATTCTTAAATTTGGATAGAATAATTTTATTAAAATATTTTTCTAAGAAAATTTCTCTCTATGCATTTTGTTGCTTTATTTTTATAAAAAATAAAAGGTTTTTCTTCAACTGCCTAATAATAGCTTATTATTATTAATTATTGACTTTTAAAGGAAAATTAATACAATTAAAAATGTCATGATACTATTACCATTAAGCTAAGAAGGTATAAAAAAATAGTAATAAAAAACAATACAAAAATAAAAACAAAATTTTGGCATTTCACATTTAAGAGATAATAAGTCATTTGCAGATCACAATAGGCTTAAGAATTCAACTGTTATAAATTCGCCTTCTTACCGCTTGCACTTATATATTATTTCTTACGATGCCTAAATGTGGTGAGTAAAAAGGCCGGGGCATATAGAATCCGCCATACATTAAACTTTTACTTTTTCAACCGACAAGTCAGTTAAAATACCTGTTTTCTTATGAGCGATGTCAGAATCAGTACGTGTCTGTCAAAGAAAAGTACCAAGGTTGCTCAACTTTTAACTTTTGACGTAAGTACGTAAAATTCTTTGACAGCTAACATTTGCTTCTTTTTCTTCTTTTTCTTTGTTTTCTTTTAACCCTTGCTGTGCTCCAATTGTACTCTGTAGTTTTAATAAAATAATATTGGTGCCAAAAAATTAAATACAAATTAAATAAACAAGTAATAAAATTTAAATTTAATTTAAAAGTGAATAAAAAAAGGAGCAAATTGTTGTAATATCCGTCCGAAAAGTACTCATTGTGCCAACATTATCCTTCGCTACTTCGACTTTAGTTAAATACGTCAAAGTACAACGTGTGACGGATCCTAATTTTCCGGCCTTACGAGTAAGAATATGGTAAATTATGTACCAGCAAAAAAGTAAATTTCCATCTATAAACATATAAAATTTGCATCAGTTAAGAATGTGCTCTAGTTTTATTTTTTATTATTTCAAATTTAAAGTAATTTACGTTAGCAGTGCTGGACTCCTTAAAAAAATATTCAAAATTATTAAAATATCTGTTCACAGAGAAAAGAAATTTCTTATGACAACATCAGTCGAATGTTATCAGCTTTGTGTATTATTCAAATTTTGTTTGAAATTACTGAGGAGATTTTTAACTACATTGAAATATGATCGAGAAAGATCAGCATAATCATCATAATTTTACTTGTTGTGAATGAAATGCAACACGTGATGTTTTCATCTTAACATTTATATAAAAAATAAATTCAATAAATAAATATAAAGAGTTACATAATTTAAGCCACTTATTTTTGCACAATTTCTTTCTATTCTGCTTGATTTTGTTTTTTACGTTACTTCCTTTTGATGCTTTTTGGAAACGCGAAATAAGAATATTAGGTACTTTTGCAACACTTCACCTTATCTTTGTTTGTTTAAACTATTTTTTTATTTATTTCGTTATGTGTATAAGCCTTTTTGTCTTTTTTGTAACAGAAAATATTTCAGGGAAAGTGGTGCATGGAATCCATTTTTATGTTCCAAAATGCCAAAAGTTTGTTAAAGTCTGCTACTTCAGATATGCACATAGTCCAAGTTTTTTTAAAGTATGTTTTGCATTAGTTTAAACCTTATAATTTTTATTATTCCTCTTTCTCTAAATAGTTGTTTAAATTGAACCATACGCAATGATGAAGCAGGCTGTAGAAATCAAGAAAATAAATTAAAATTTATGTTAATAAAAGTTAGAAAACATATATTGCAAAATATAAGAAGAAAAAACAAAAACATTAAATCAATTTAGGTTGGGTAGCAAAATTAAACTGCTCTTGCCATAGTGGTTCTGTTTTTTCTACAAAACGAATGCGTTTAAAATTCTTAAAACATGTTTAGTAGTAATGAGAGGCAGTCTATAGGTTTAAAACAAAAGCTGCTTAAATGAACACGATTTTCATACAATAACTTGTAGGGTACAAACGTTACCAATAAAGCTCATCTTAGTAACACATTTTCAACGTTGAAGATTTCTGTTAACAAGTACGAGCATATATTTTTCTTTTACTTATTTCTCTACTTCTTACTTACCACCTTAACAGCGTACATTGACCTTTGCTGTATTGATAGCAAGATTGTTGCGGTAATACTCTATTGTTTGTAGAAAATCGTTTAACTTAACGATTGTGGCCATTGAAAACCAAACGAGATTTTCACTTAAATGCCAAAAATGGCAATTTTTTGCAATATATCAAGGTGACTAGGCATCTAGATAAAATAGACATACAAATGATTTAACAAACATTTGTTTTCATTATTTAGTTACATTGTTTTGTTTTTCTTTCTAGTTTCTATATTTTCTTAGTTCTTAAGCTTTTTGGAATTTCAGTTGGTCGCTAAGTTTTGTAACAATATTACAGCTTAATTTAGAAGTGTTTTGTCATAACGTACTTTGTCAAACACATAATAATTCATTTTCAATAAAAATTAATCTTTAGTTTTATCAAAATCATATAAAAAATTAGTGCCAGAAAAATTAAAAAATTAGTGCCAAATAAATAAAAAATACTTTTGCTGAAGTCAATAAAAATTTCAGTCTTCATATTTGTTTACAGATTAATGCTTTTGGCAACAATTTTTTCCAACTGCGAAATATATGCATACTACGAGTATTAGCAACTAGTATTAGCAACGAAAGAGAAAAACCGAAATTTTTAAAATTATTCCCCTACATGTTAAAAAGAAAATTGTTGTGGCTTCAGGAATGATATGTAAGACTGTAAAGCTGTACGGTGAGACCATTAAATAATACCATTATTATAGGATCTTAACCAAATTTCTATTGTTTTACATTTCTTTGCTGTGTACTTTCATAGCTTAATTAAAATAACGAAATAGTATTGTTTTTATATTCCGTTACTTGCCGAATACTTGCATTTTCGTTAATGTTACAAAAATTTCATTTATTAGACATATTTAAAGCAAATTATTCTGTAAACAAAAGTGAGAAACTGCTGTTTGGCTAATTCTTGTAAGTACAAATTTTAAAAACCAAAACTTGCAACAAATTGTTTCTCTCTCGCATTTTTACGCTTTTTTCACTCTCTATTTGCAAGTTTCTTATGTTCATGAACACGTTCTAGTAACAATTAACAAAATTTAGTAAAAGTTTTTAGTTACAGAACAGACCTTTTATTTCTAAATTATTATATTGTAAAAAAAATTAACTACATATATAAACATTAAATTTCTATGAAAATTACTTTCTCTTAGTTTTTAAATTTAGCACCTTTAAAGACGAAAACATTTTGATTAAAGCAACTTAGGTTTGTCAAAAAGTTTTTCTAATTCTTTTGTTCTATGTTTTAATTATAAATGTCGTTTGTAAATTTACATTTAAAACACTTAGTAAACCTCGAAAAAAATGTCCAGAAAAGTGTTTGTTTTATAAAGAAACCAACAATTTTAAATCAAAATATTGAAATACAAAGTTAAGATACCAGTAAAGATAAACAGTAACTATAAAAATCAAATACAAAATGTTTTAGTGCATATAAAAAACTGCCAAGTTATCAAATAAGAAAAGGAACCACTACCATCAGCCACTCAGTCGCTGTCACATGCTTCTCAATAGTATCGTCATTTCCGGCAGTGTTAAGTTTTCGACTTTAGACTTCGGACGATAGACGACCCAAAAACAAATAAATCTTAGATTTTAAAGGGAACATATACCTTCTTCCGTGTGCACGCTTCATTCCTTAGAAACAGTTTAAAACTGAGTACCCTGTGTTTCAGGGTGAGTCTAGGTTTTCTGTACCGCGGTCAGTTAATTTTATCCTTGAAAAAAAGAATAAAACTTAGGCAAAATTAAGTATAAGGTGCATAAGCGTTTTAAAACAACTTACCAAACAGAAACTCGTACCTAAACCTAACGGACGAACGGCTTCCACCTAGAGATACAGCATAATCTGGAAAGGAGAAATAAATATGTATTAATGTATGTAAAGATAAACTAAATTTTGTGTAACGGGCGCCAAAATAAAAAAACTTCTTGAAAAAATTATATCTTAGACTACTTCAAGTGTTTAAAGTTACATAGGTGTTTTTTATTTATTTTTTTTTTTCTATGAGAAAATAATTATGCATAAAAAATAAGTATTTCTTATGGAATTTATTTTTAAACGCATTAATTATATATCAGTGTCAGTGTCTCTAATATTTTATCATTATTATACTTATATTTCTGTACATCTTTATACGATACGTAATTTACCTGTGTAAAAGTGTCATTATTATACATAAGCAAAGGAATATTTTTTTTCACTTCTATTAGCAAAAATTATTTTAAAATGTTGTTAATATATTATTTTCAATTCCAAGAAATTTAAAAAAATTTATTTTTGGGAAGATAGAAATCAAAAGTTTTGTTATTTTGACAGGTTATGCATTTCATGCAGCAAAAAGATAAATTCAATATCATTACAAAAGCAAATTAAAAACTATTACAAATAAACAAAAATTACATTCGCATTCAACAGACTACCGGCAGATAATTTTATTTCCCTAATGAAGAAATTTCAAACAGTTGGTTACGACTTCATCTTTCTAAAAGCACATGTCCACATAACAGTTTTCTAATAAAGGCTCGAGAAAATAAATAAATAATATTGATATAGTGATACAGTTAAGTTAATGATATACATAAATGGCCCATGAAACAAACCAATCGGTAACTTTTTCTATTTGTGCTAAAAATCTCTTGCAAAAAAAAAAAACACTACTACCCTTTTTGATAACCACTACAAACAAACAAACCGGTTGGAGATCATATATAACGATTTCTACTTTAGTTCTTATGATTAAAACGAGAAGAAGGGTTTTAAATAAGTAAAAAAATTTATTACTTTAATATTCAAATTAAACCATTCCTTTAAATAATACCCAAAAGCGGTGCTTGCTTCAAAAACGATATTTTTACTACAGTCATCAATAATGCGTGTGTGTTAATGTCATAGCGCCAAAAACTCACAGTGAGCATTACGATTTAAAAAAATGCATGTGATTGAACAAAGTTACATTATTTATGCACAAACATACAAGAAACAATTGATTGTTTTTTCGCTGAACAATGGAACAAAGAAACAGCATACTCAAACGAAAAAGAGGTGGCAGCAAGTCACTTAAGTACTTAAGTACATATATGGTGTAAGAGTGAAGCATGATGCCTTAAGTGGTAAAAAGAGTATGAATTTTAAAGAGTTCGCACGCTTTTCAACGCAGAACTTTCAATTTCATTTCGACAGTGAAAGTCTCAAGATCACCGAAAAAATAAAGACAATTATAACAATTTAGAGTGCTATATTTGGCTATGCCGAATCTTATATACTCTGCAACATGTGAGTAAATCTAGTTTGGTGAAAAAAAGCAAATATTGCGGTGACTAATAAATAAAAATTAAGAAAAAAAATAGTTTTAAAAACAATTTTAAAAACAAGTTAATAATTTTTTAAGCACTTTAGTATTTCGTGATAGATTTCTTCGAAAGCTTCTTAAAGATTCCTATATTGAAAATATGGTGCACAATCGTACTTTTCTAAGAAAAATTAAGAGGCCCCTAAATCGGAAAATATGAGGGACAGACTTTTTTTCTTATTTTTATACCCTTCACCACAAAAAGTGGAAAAAGGGTATATCTAAGTTTTTCATTCCGTTTGTAACTTCCACTATATTCATACCCGATCCCATACGGTATATATATTCTGAGTTAAGGCGAAGTCTATTGAGCAATGTCCATCTGTCCGTCCGTGTTAGTATTGAAATCAACTTTACCAGAGCACTAGGTCAGCTGGAGAAAATTTAAATACGTCAATCAATTAGACGTAGTGACGATTGAGGTGCTATTAAAAATCAGCAAAGTCGGTCCATGTCTTCTGAGGCAGTGGGCTTTAAACCACGTCTGCCGCTAATTTTTCCATGTCACTTTGAACAGTGAAGTAACTCCGATCAAAAAACAAAAATTTGGAGCGATCTTTTCATAAAAAAGTTAGATTGTCTGTAGGGTATATGGGTATCATTTAAAAGCTTTAAAAGAGAGCCTTCAGGAAACACTAACATTTAAAAAAAAATAAGTAAACCATTTAGAGTCGATGACATTTTTATGTAAAATTTTATATAGTACTTTTTTTATTTTTAAATTCTCTGCCACCGTAATTTTTTTATTGAAGCTGTTTCACTAAACCTTTGCCGAATATATCACTCTTACTTGTTTATTTCTCTGTCGCCCAGAATATTTGTTTCTCGATTGTAGTTTCTTGAATTGTTGCAAATGATATGGAAAAATAATAGGCTGGTGTGATGTTTTGCCTAATACCTTGAAGGGCGTGGACTTATCGCGGTAATTTTCAATAGCAATATTTCCGAAACTACGTCTGTTAGATAGACAAACTTAGATATACCTAGATATACTTTTTTCCTACCGTGGTGAGGGGTATAAAAACACCAAAAATTTCAAGTAATTAATATTTAAAGCGGTTTTTTTATCGTGCTTTAGAATATCAAGGCGATGTCGTTATTTTGTGAGAAATTTTTTTAAATTATAGACAAAGAAGAGAAAATCAATAAAAAAAATCAAATCTCATTTTAATAACTCATTTTGTGTAGATAAATTTACGAATTAAACGAACAAGATATATGACAGAGTGACCTACTTAAAAAACAACAGACATAGATAAATGTATATATAAACTTAATAAGGGCTTTAGTAACGTTCTTGACTCAACTAGCAAACCAGAACTCAAAATTATATACAACAACGTTGCTAGATATAAAATACACTCAAAATATTATGTAAGTAAATTAAAATGAAAAATCACTTTTTACTACTACTTTTTCATTTAAAAAACGGTTCACGTACATTTTATTTAAATTAAATGAATTTTTCAATTGTTTTTGAATGTTATTTTTTAACTCACAAAATATGAAAAAACAAATCATTTTCATTTATTCCAACGCACAAAAAAAAATAATAATTTCAGAACAGTAAAAATTACTGTTTCTTCATTTATTTAAACTTACAAAATATAACCTACTTAATAATTGGTAACAACTGTTTTTGTATTTATTTTAATTTTTTAATTATTTATACCTAGGAAAGGAGTAAACTAAACCAAATTTTAATTCCTCCTTACCCCCTAAAGTTAATCCACAAAAACAGAAAAATAAATATTTTTATCATATAATTCCAACAAGAACAAATAACCTACGAAAACATAAAAAAAATTTAATGTTTCCTAAAGTTTTTAATTTCTTCCCGTACTCATGTGCAAGAATTCTGTCCTACGTAGAAAATTTTCAATGCTTTTGATGTTTCCTTTTTTATATTAAAAAAAATAGAAATATTAAAAAAATTTTTTTTATTAATTTATTTTTTAAGTCTATTGTAAACAATTATTTTCTACTGACAAACTTCTTTTATAAATATGTATTTCTTTTTTACTGCAATAACGTACAAATTAACTGTTAATTTTGACTGCACCGAAAAACAGTATATTTCTGTCGTTCGTTTTTTTTAACAAAAGACATAAAAAGTTAAGCAAATATTTTCTTCATAAAACAACTATATTTTCATTTATTTTTAACTAAACTGAAAAATTCTAAAATAAACTACAAACAGTTAATGTTAAATTTTTTTGAGTGTAGTCAAAAAAGATATAGTAGTTTTTCGGACTATTCAAAACAAATTTTTAACATATCTTTTGCTAACTTGTTGCACTTCTTCTTTTGCACTAGTGCATTTATACAACACAGCCTGATTGTCTTTTTCAAAGATTACAGTTTCTTATCTTAGAGAAATTTTTTTTAATTTCAATTCGTCTATGGAACCAATTTCCCGCAAATATTCAATTGTTAGGCAACGCAATGTAGTTTAAAAATGCTATTCTTAACTATATGACCAAAAATGTATTATACTAAAATATATACACATATTTCAGTTTATATACAACTAACTTTATTTTTTTTTAACTAAGGTCAGCCAGTAATAATAATTTATTATGTTAATATTATATTAATGTTTAACTTTTTTATATTTAAAACTTGCATGTTTGTATTGTTACTAATTTCATGTACTCAGAATCTGATGCCAATGTCCAAACTACTGTCATATAAGATTGTTAATCTTGTTCTTCTGTATTTTCGTTAAATAAATAAGAAAGGTTCTTGCGCATTTAGTGAAATTGGCAGTATTTAAAGCTATTTTGTTGATTTTTTTACAATACATAAATAAGTATCTAATAAAAATTTTAAAAATAAAATGATTTGGTTGAATTGAAGTTCCGTTTTTATATTTTATCAATGTATGATTTTCATTTTTCTGATTGAAGCTACTTCACTAAACTAGATTTACATATATCGTGAAGACAGTGTATGGTTTGGCATAGCCGAATATAGCACTTTTACTGGTTACTATTATTTTTTTCGCTAAGCTCAAAAACTTTTTTTCTTAAATTAATTGGTATTGAAAAAGTCTAAACGAGTTGTCAGGGTGATTAACATCACCATGACACACGGAATGGCATAATTTTTAAAACAATATGAAATATTTTATATCCAATTATCTAGTACAGCACATCTTTTAGAACCTGATTTAAGTGAAATATTATGTTTACCAACAACTTTTAAAAATCAGGCGTCTGTTATATGCTTAACGTTACGCACTTTAAGAATCTGAATTAGTCAATAGTTACAAGCTTAGAAGACTTACTTCTAATGGCTGCTGCAATTTCTAAGTTATTAAATGCAATAGCAATCAATAAGTTGCGAGAGTTTAAATAAGTAGTGGTAGCAGCAGTTTTAACTTTAGTTTCCAAAGCAACCTCATTCAAAGTCAAATTATTCACGATAACACCATCTACTATATCTTGGTCATTAGTATCACATAAGACGCAACATTTATTCATTCATTTATCTTGATAGGATCATATTAGTGTTTAGTGAGAAAAGCAAACATTAACACGACAACTTGCTCTAACAATTATTGAGACTAGTCAATGGAGTGAAAAAATGATCGCTGATGTTTTCTATTTTTTTTCAACGTTTTCAATAATAATGAATTTATCATGTGGATTTTTATGTCATTTCCTAATGTTGGGAAGCACTTCTTGCATTGCAATAAAATGTCACAAACCTAAGTGAGGCAGAATAAAAAGATATTGAAATATCTAATTCTATCGAAAAGAAGTTTAAATTAAAATAAGTAACGGAAAAGAAATTTCAAGATGTTTTATTTAGAAATTAAAATCTTTGCTTAAAAATCTAACCATAAATCTATACAGGTTTAGTTTCTTAAAATATTATGATGTTTTTCAGTGTGCAAGCCTACATTTTACAACATTAATAATCTCATAAGCGAATTTTTTTTTTTTTTACTATCTCAAACCTTATATGACACACAGCTCTTTTACATGACTGCATTAAGGTGTATGTAGTAATTATGTTTACACGCAACTTATTTAATTTAAGGGAGTATGTATCCACACAGATGTTTCACGACGAAAACACTTATTTTATTCTCAGCAGCATTCAAGCAATTTTGCTGTTAACCTTTGTTGGAATCCTAAGAAGGCAAAAAAAAGGTTTTTTAGTTTTTTAGTGTTTCAGCATGTGACATTTATAGTTGCGCCAACCAAATCAGTTTCCGACTACAATAAGTGGTTGTCATAAAAGACTGTTAGTCCGGTGTAAAATTTTAGCTTTATATTACTTAATGTCTTATCTATTTACTATCATAAAAAAAAGAAGCAAAATCTATGCTTTTTATATTTTGCAGAAAATCACTTTTTATATTCCCATGAGAGAGTATCGTTTCGTCATGGAAGATTATTTTTTTTTTTGCCTTACACAAAAAAATACGTACTTAATAGCCCATTAATTAATTCTTTAAATTATTTAAATTATTTGCTTAACAATATAACTGTAAAATTTAGTGCATCAAAAACTTGCTTTAAAGGTGATTTCTTGTAAAATTTTAACAAATATTGAATACATTTTTGCATTACATTATTATAAATTATTTTATATAAAACAAGCTATATTCTTTGAAAAGTGTCCGCATACATTTGTAAATAATTTTTCTTCCTAAAATTTTAAGAAATTAAATTAAAAAAATGAACCAAATTTGCTTAGAAAAGGAAATTTTAATTCATTTATAAAATAAGCAATATTTAAGTATTTTATTTCATGTCTGCTTTGGATTATTTCCATAGATTTAAATAAATAAATTAATAAAAATTAAATGAAAAGTACTTTTTCATACGAGAAAAATAGAATAGTTGTAAATCAAATTGTAATAAGTGGAAGAAAACCAGTATCATAATTTTCATTTGAGAAACGGGTAAATTTTAATGTTTATATAGTTTGAAAAAATAAAGTCATTTTATTAGATCTGTGTGTGTTTTTTTAATGTAAATAGTGCTACCAAATATTAAGATTTTTATTTTATTGTATTTAAGATTTTATTTATTTTTTATTTTTTTATTTTTTATTTTTTATAATATCCTTTATTTAAGAAGATGTTTTTAAAAAAAGAATAGAACTTTATGATTTAATATATAGAAACCTACGATTCTACTTGGCGTTAAACAAAACTTAATCGAATTTTGCTACCATTTTCTTAACTAAGAAGTCATTGATTTCTACTCTTGCTTTTACGAAAGCAAATCTATTGCAAATACCTTAAGTCAGTCAAACGTTTGTTTTTGCTCTGCTGTTTTGTTCTTATGAAACTTCATCCAAATAATCAACCAAGTTTATTTTTATTTTTACAGAATCTTTACCAATCCAGTAAACACAATAATACTAAATTTCCTTAAATACATCCCCCTGCTCGTAAATTTGTTTCTTTTTCCTTGAGAAAATATCTCAAACATTTTTGCACTACAACACAATCGTAAAAAATCTCAAATTGTTGTTTTATTTCTAGTATATTCCATGGCACTCCAGTCTTGGGAGTAACATAAAAAGAAACGTTAACCTTTTTGTCATTTTGTTTTGAATGCATTGATTTATGACAGAAATCATTGTTGGTGGTCTTACATTGAAGTTGTTGATTTATATGTAGTAGGCAGCGGTAGAAGTGGTAGTAGTTCAAATTATAATGGCAAAGATCGTGATTTGGTAACCAGGCAGCCTGGGAATCATGTTTTTTACAATCAGCTCAAGTTTATTATATAATATTTTGGTCGTATTCAAAAACTAAGGTTGTACGTTGTAAATCAAATTTATATTTTTATTTATATAAAGTTATGTTTTTTATTTTTTCTCTTACTTTCTTGGTGGTTTTAGTTTGTTCTGATTTTCGAAAAAGTTTTAAAAAAAGCATCAGTTTATCACAACAGCTTTTTTTGCTTGAGTTTTAAGGTTAAATCCAATTTTTCTGTACTAAGGTGAGTTTAAATTTAAAAAAAATCTGTGGTTATATCATTATTGTGTTGCCCTGTGATGAAAATCTGAAGCTGTTAGTTTATAAATTAATTTTTTTAGAAAAAGGAGTTAAAACATGTATCTGAAAATTTGTTTTCTCGATTTATTTATCATGAATATTTTTCTCAGGCAAATTCTAAAAGCAATGAAAAGCAATTGTAGTATACAAACCACTACAAAATATTAAGCAAACGCATATTTTATTTTTCTTTTATAAAATCTATCAAGCTATGTGGGACCTACAAATAATTTATTTTCTGTTTAAACTTTAGCCAATTATGTGTTTATTTTTCTAAATTTGCGTCGCGTCGTTTAATTAATAGGACTCAAGATATATATAGTTACCAAATTAACTAAAATTAAAATCAATAAGTTTTTCATGTTATTTTATTTAGTTTATTTCGTAATGGATTTGCTTTGAAGCTTTAGAGGGCCTGTTTCTACTTTTTTAAAAATAACTAGTTTTGAGATAAACACTTTAGGTGCTCCTGCAGAGATAAACTCTTTTGCAATATTCGAATTTGTGACGTAACACTGAAATTTTACCTGAAAAGAAGTCAACCCGTGTTTTTCAATAGAATCGTTTTCATTTCTAATTTAACTTTTGCTTTTGCACTTTTTTTTCATACTACTTCAATAAACAACTTCCATAACAAAATAAATTATTTTTTTCATTTTTTTTTGTTTTTTTGTAAGTTTTAGATTAAATGTTACTTTTTTAATATAATAACAAAAAAAAAAAACACCCATTGTGAAAACATAGCACAGAACCTAATTTTCAGCTCCCGGACGCAACACAGGGTTGCAATGACAATAGCAGTTTTCGAGCCTCTATCGTATATAGATTTTCTTTAAAACAACTTTTTTAATACCTTTCGATTTTACGCTTAAGTTTATTTCTTTTAAGCATTGCTGTTGGAGTTCTGATGATTTGCAAATTTTTCGTTTGTTGTCTTTAATTTCTGGTACGTTTTCATTTATAGGCGTTACTATTTGTCTGTTACTCACATTTTATTTTGAAACTAAATTTACTTTTTGAGGAATAGCAAAGGTTGTTAGAGAAGCCCATGAAAATTATACCCGGAGTATTCTAAAGTTTAAATACATTTGGCCGGTATATGGCAAAGACTTACTCCTTAAATATAATTTATTGATTAAAGTTTTACCCAACAAGAAATCGATATGAAATAGAGATATATAGTAAAATTACTCCATCCAACTCGCACCTCAGTTAACCGAAGTATACAAAAAATTTAGGTTTTGAATTTTTTTATTTGATTACAGATTTGGCTCGTTTTTTAAATTAAAGGGTATCCCCTAAAACATCCGGTTTTTTACGTGTATAATAAACCGTAAAGTACATAACACTATAGAACCGAATAGAACAAAGCAAAACAAAAATAAGTCTAAAAACTAAGGGGTGTATACATAGGTGACGTTATACGTAAACGATAGAAATTGGACAGAATGTTGATTATTGTGTCCGATACAGTAACAAGTATTAATACTCAAATTATAAATAAATATAAATAAATAAATAAATAATAAAGGGGGACCTTTATTGGTAAGTCCGCTATAACAACAGGGATTGCCGTAGGATATATATTTCGGAAACTAGACTAAAATGTACGCTATTTAATCTGGTGTAATAAGAAATATAAATATTTAAAAATATAAAGTAAAGGGTGTTACAACAGTTGATGAAATTTCATGTAAATTTTAATTTAAACAGCACGTATAAAATTTGAATTTGAAAACTAAAGGATGGCATTATAGTTGATATAATTTGACGTATATTTCTAAATTGTTTTAGATAAACGGTTGTTGGATTTGAATATTAAAGGGTATCCCAATACTTAATATAACTGATAGATGAAATCTGTTTTGAAGTCGGTTTTTTTTTTCTTGGAAGAATTATTGTTATTCTTGATCAAATGTGTAACTTAATAATCTGTCAATCTTAATTAGTTTGATAAATTGTTTTATTTTTTTTTTTTAATTTTTTAATAACGTCATCTTTTAATTGAAGAAAAAAAAATCATTCCTTGGTTATTGTTATATTGTTTAATCTTTGATTTTTGTTTCTAATTTCTGACTTTATAATTCTATAGTTTATCTAAAAATATGCGCATATTGGCCATCGGGACCACCGAATTCAAATTATTTAACCGATGATTTATCACAACTAAATTATCTAACAATGTTTAAATTTTCATAAGGTAACCTACATTTATAATTTGACATATAAAAAGTCTTACGCAATCTTGCTCGAATAAAATATAATTAACGTGTTATTACCGTCCTAAAGAAATATGATTTTAGATTTGTCTATTTTGAAGTCGGCTTTTTTGCAAGAATTATTTAATTTTGTTTTAATTTTAAACTAAAATAATCTTAGACAATGGTGGGCCTGATGTTAAGTTTTGCTTAAAACCACACCCACACTACTACAAATATGATATATAAATAAAATATTAATTGCAATTGTGATTTCTTTTAAACAGAATTCGTTTTTTGTTTTATTTTAGCAGCAATAAGGTCACAAAATCATTTAAAATAAACGTTTTTAAATATACAATTTGTCATAATCAACTGAATACTTACTACTCTTTTTTAATATTTGTTATCCAAGTAATTTTTGTTTTAATAGATTACATAACTGTCATTTATCATATTGATTTAAAAATCGAAATCGTGTTTAAAAAACTTAACAAATACATAAAGTTTTGAAAATGAGTAGTTCAATAACGTTTCATTTTTCGTTTGCAATTCTGATGGGAACAGACCTTATTGTTGCAATGGTTTTCATTTGAAGCATTTCGTTTTAAAATTAAACTTTGCTCGCTGCTGTTTATGGCAACATTGTCGTCAGAGGTTATAGTAATATATAATGTTGACAATTAATTGGTGTCGAGACAAATGGCGGATAATTTATGCCTTGTAAAATGTTTAAAACTTTGGCTAATTAAATTGATTACGCACAGGTGTTTCGCTTTTTCGATGGCAATTACAATTATAAACTGTACTTGATAGTTCTGTCTTTGCTGTCATTGTTGTTGTTGTTGTTCTTTTAAAATTGTAGTTTGTCAGTGCTGATAAATATAGTTGTTGGCTTTGCTGTCTTTTAAGGAGGTAGTAAATATGGCTTTTGTAGATGTTTTCAGCGTAGTCTTCGTTGGCAATTGTGTATCTGCTGCTGTTGTTGATGTATATTGCGATATTGTTTGACTTATATCCGACGTTTTTTTATCATTTAAATGATATTTGCTTTACACATGTATGTTATTTGCTTTATTTGGGTAAAAATTTAATACTTATTTGAGCTTGAAGTGATAATTTTCATCGAAGTCAAATAAATTTTGTTAAAAATTTTGTCGTTCGCACTAGCCGTTATTTGATCTGAACTCAGAGTACTTTTGACGAATGTTAATTTTATAAGTTTAGATCTCAGAATGGTTTTATTTTAAAAAAATACAGGCAAACTAATATGGTACTCAAGGTGACCTTACGCTATGCATTAAAAAGGCAGCAAGCATTGTATACAAATGTCCAATGCAGGTTGGCAGTAGAGTGAGCACCATAGGCAGTAAAATATTCGATGCCATAAAGGGCATCGATCGAAAGCAAATCCTGCATTTAAGCGGAATCCACGATAAGAAGGAAGCACCGAAAATTATCAGTCTGAAATACTGTTGAATGTATGATGTACCATAATATTCCCCCTTTAATGCTACACATTACTAATGCTATTTTCTGGGAATTTTAAGAAAAAATATCGATAATTGTTTAAATAGACAATTTACTAAGAATGAGTTTTTAACGGCGCAAAGGATCTCGTTTTAACTAACGCTAACAAACCGAAAAGAAATCTTGAATGATACCATTAGACAGCACTACTTTGACTTGCGCTAGTCTGGTCACTTAATAATTTGGACGTTTCTAGATTTCGGCCGATTTAAAATTATTACACTGCAGACCAATTGTTTTAATGAAAGATTAAATACTGAAATTCGGGCGGGGGTTTTTCGTTTTTGCTTACATTTGTTAGTCGTACTTTGATTAACATTTATAATTTTATAATTTTTTCAGTTTCTGTTTAGTTTTTTCGATACAGAAATGGTACAATACGCTAAACGAAATTAATTGTTAAATATTTTAATTAAT